>CM072772.1:62457500-63768333 GCA_036936925.1 Cenchrus fungigraminus | reverse complement strand
TGGGTACCATCTGGGTATACCCACACGTCCCTAACCTCTTGATGATGGCAACCGCCTTCCATGGGGCATTGTGGCAAGCTTCCATGGGAAATTAGGCAACGGGCGCCTCGGCCTGTCGAGGAAGGCTACGGCCGGATGTTACTGATAAGAAAAGGTGACCAGACCGGACTAAATTCAGTGTTGATTTTGTGGGCAAAATAGGATGACAACGGCCGGATCTTACTGATCTGCAAATGTGACCGAACCAGACTAAATGGTTCGTTGAGTTCTTATTAGGAAAATAAGATCGCATTATTCGAACGAACATCCATCCAAAGTAGGAAACAGAGTCCATTCTAAAGTGACTAATTAAACATCACAATTTCCACATACATAAGATAATGTTCCAACGAAATCTAACGATACTAATTAACATCACTGATAACATAACATCACAAAGTTCACATACATAAGACAATGTTCCAACGAAATCTAAAGATACTAATCAACATCACAGATAACATAGCAACATAGATCTTCCACCGGCCTGGCTCGCTCACTCCATCTACTCCATCCATCCCTCATTCCTGGCCACGACGCGGTGGCGGCTCCACTTCTTCTTGTAGTTCTGCCTCAGGGGCGCAGACTTGGCCATCCCAAGGACATGGTCCTTGACCTCATTCAGCTTGCGCCACCGGTGCATAAGGTTGGGGCATACAGGGCACCCGTACGTGACGTTGAAGCGCCGGAAGACGCGCAAAGCATCGCCCCGGGGGACCGGAGGGATGTAGCTGTGGAAACGGTCCTGTCAGCTTGGGAGTCGGACTCAAACTCACCAGCAGGAAGGGTAACCGTAAGCGTAAGCTTCCGAGGTAGTGACGGTGAAGGAGGTTGGATATCCGCCGGCGAGACACTAGCTGCTCCTGGCAAAGCGCCGGCGATCGACGGTGGGTCGACATTGGCGTTGTCGGAGGGCGGCGGCAGCGACGGTAGAGGAGGCTGGGAATCCACCGGCGAGCCACCACCGGCTCCCGGGAAACCACCGACGAGCGACGGTGGGTCGACGTTTGCGGCGTCGGAGCGCGGTGGCGGCGTGCCGTGGTTGTGGCCCCACAACACCTCCGTGAACATGCGGGTGAAGTGCTAGTCATCACGCGGCGGCACCCAGTCACGGGCACGTGAAGAGGATGTGGCGCTGGAGGATCGGTTGATAGGCGAGGGTAAGAGCCGGCGCGACAGGGAGCCTGTGGGGGATAGCCGGCGCGACAGGGAACCGGTGGGGGATAGCCGGCGCGACGGGGAGCCTGATAGTTTCATTGCGTCGGCTGGGTAGTAGGAGTGAGGCGCGAGTGTTTGGGAAGTGGTAGAGTGGTTCAAAACTAGCGAGGACGTCGATGGTAGGGGGTAGGAATGGCGATTTATGTGGAGTTACTCGCCTTGCCTGGGAAGTTGTGCCGCTTCAGTGAGAAGGTAAGCAACGGGTGCCTCTTGAGTCTTGACTCTTGAGTGGCTTCCATTCATCTTCCACCGTTGAGGGGCTGATGTGCGGGTCCCCGCGCCGTATGACCAACACGTCTGTGATCTCTTGATGATGGCAACCACTTTCCATGGGAAGTTGTGGCACGAGGATGGCAACGGGTGGATGTTACTGTTAAGAAAAAGTGACAAGACCAGACTAAATTATTTGTTGATTTGTTGGCAAAATAGGTTCACATTTTTCGAATGAACATCCATCCAAAGTACTCCATAGGAGGAAACAGAGTTCTCTGATCATACAATCAGCATAATCAAATACGGAGGGACCAAACTTAATCAAAAACTACTAATTAGCATTACAGCAAACTGACACTTGTTATTTTTGGCAATTATCTTTTCATCCAGTCTGGGTCGTCGAGGATCAAAGGCGCCGCCTCGCCGTCGAGCAGGAACGGCTCCAACATCGGTGGCTGAGTGGCTGGCAACGCCGCAGGCCTTTCGAGTAGGGACAAAAATGACTGTGCCCCTGAGCTCTCCGGTACAGTCGGCACGGCGGGTGCACTTGACATCAATGGTCGAGCGGCTGGCAACGCCGCCGGCCTGTCAAGCAGGGACAGGGACGGCTGTGTGCCTGAGCTCTCCGGGACAGTCGGCGTGGCGGGCGCACTTGACATCATTAGCGGAGTGGACAGCCACGAGAACCACGTGCGTCCAGCCCGGCCTCTCGGGCACTCCACCTGGACAGCCACGAGAACCACGTGCGGCGCGCCCGGCCTCTCGGCTAGCTTCGGGTGGCGACGGTTACGGCCGTGCGCCTGATCTATCCAGGACAGTCGAATTGGCGGGCGCACTTGACATCAATGGTCGAGTGGCTAGTAACGCCGCCGGCTTGTGGAGCAGGGACAGGAACAGTCGTGCGCCTGAGCTCTCCAGGACGGTCGAAGTGGCAGGCGCACTTTACATCAATGGTGGAGTGGAGGGCCACGGCTACCACGTGCGACCAGCCCGGCCTCTCGGGCACTCCACCGACTGCATGCCAGCTTCTGGTGGTGACGGTGAGATGGGAATAGTGGTTTGATAGATTCGGAGAGAACGCCTGTCCCACCGCTGCTCGGCATGCCAGCGACGAAGGCCGCAGTCGGCACAGAGCGTGCCGGGCCCCATCGGCCCGGCCATCCATTGCGGCGTTTCTGTCCTGCCGCAGTCGCCGCATCTCGGCCCAACCGGAGCTTTAGCCGGCATGGATGATAGGAGAGCAAGCCCCACAGGACTCACGCGATGATTGTCGCCGGCCATTGGGGGAGATGCTTTGAAATGCGCATAGAAATTAGTTTGCTCAAATAGGCGGAAAAGGTCGAAAGAACAAAGAAATCAATTGAATTGGGAGAGAGGATGACAGTACTTGTGCCGATAGGAGGCGATGGCGATGGGGTCTTCTAGTGCCGAGAGGAGGAGATGCCAATGGGGTTTTCTTTCGTTGAGGAGGAGATGCAAAAGTGTTTTCCAGTATATATTAATAGATCTCATTTGCCAACAGAATGGCGCAGGGTCTCATCGGGGATCGTGTCAGGCAAATGGCCTAGGCGCGTAACTTGCAATCTCGTTGAACTTGGAACAAACTTAATTCACTTGAACATGATGAGATCGAAAGTTTCCACGAGACCGGTTATTCTGGTACATGAAACATTATCAGACCGGACTAAATCATTTGCTATGAGATAGGCAATAGAAGAAGGGCACGAAAGGAGGTCGGATGTTTGGGTTTATGAACCATGAGTAGATCGGAGAAATATTTTTAATCATTTGATGGCAAAAGATGCTTGTTTTAAATTTGGACAAGGTGAGCTATGATATCATCCTTCTTAGGGAGAGCCATAAACTTGCACAATTCGAACGTGAAGCCATGGCTTAGGTAGAGCAAATTGAAGTGATGGGCAACAAATTGGCTTTCAGTAAGACGGTGTCTACTCTATCTAGCGTACACTTCCCCATCTAGCAAAGATTTGTTTTTCAAAGACTTGGTTAGTAGGAAAAAATCGTGAAGACAAGCACACTGACTTAGAGTTTGAACCACAGCTTCATTCTTCCTTGTTGACGAGTCATGCTTGGTAATAACAAAATGAAAGCATCCAATGAGATAGGCAATACAACCCGGGCAGGACCGGATGTTTGGGTTTACGAAACATTAACAGACTGGACAAACATTTTCATTCCTTTCCTGGAAAAAGTTGCTTGTTTTGAATTGGGCAACCTGATTACAGATTTCGTAGTTTCTGAGATAGTGAAAATTGGATCACATTATTTGTTTTTTAATTGTCCAATATTGGTTTTCCACCTCTCTAAATTGCGATGAACTATTCCAACTACCAGCTGTGGTAAATAAATGGGGGAAGACCATAAGTTGGTTTCCATCATGTCAATGCGTGTGCAAGTATTGCTACATGGGAACCAAGGAAGAGAGATAGAAACAGATATCAGTGGATTGATCTAGAAACAAAATATATCCAAAATCACTCTCACATGTCAGGCTTTAATTTGTTTGGATGCAGATATCCAATTATTTTGCTAAAGAACAGATCACATTCAGCGTGAATTCTACATTCCTCGTTACAAAAATGTGACCATTCTCCCCAGCTCATTTTGAAGCACAAGAGGCCTGCGCACTGATGATTGCCGTGCGCCACTGGCGGCACCAGCGTTGCACGTCGGCGCCACATCACTCACCGGATCACCTCTGAGGCTGCCTCACAGGACCGTAGGCAACCCTTGTTCGTCTGCATCATCATCGATGTCGCGGCTGCCGATTCTTCCTCGCCCTCGACCTGTCTGATGTATCGCCTCGTAGTGTCATGATCACCGGCGCTGCCATTGGCCCTGTAGAGGACCATGGTGGCTACATAGGCCACCACATTGTGCCCGGCCTGGGCGACCTCCTCGAGCTTGGCGATGGATGAGCGGGAGCTGTAGTTTTCCCCGAACAGGATGTCCATCCCGGAGAGGAAACATGCCTTCGGGTTTCTTATGCGGGTCAGGCAATCGAGGAGGGCGTCGTAGCCCTTGCGGTCGTTCCACTGCAGCTCGACAGCAAATCGCTCTAGTGCCACGCGCCGACCAACAGCCGTGTTCTTGCACACGCGACGCATCTCCCGGCAGGTCGCCCGTAGGCTGCGGAGGTCATCCATGGCCCGCTCCGAGGTCGCAGCGAGGTGGCCGGTGATGTCAAAGTTCACCTCGGTAGGGAGCACCACCAGCGATAACGGCAACCGCCTCAACGACATGATTACTAACCTAGTGGCGTCCTGAAAATAGTTTGATCAGACATCAGAGTGCTAGGTCAAATGCACATTCAAATTGATACAGAGACTTGGAAGAGAGCACTGTACTCTCACGGATCTTCCTTCCGAGAGGAGGAGATGCAATTGTAAAAATGTTCTCTATACCCCAGGCAGAAGAAGTCGATCAATGCCCCATTTACAACAAATCCACCGTTCCTTTCTCTGCATTTACAGTAAATTCACCGCCCCTTCGCCACCCAAAACAACCTTCGCTACTGCTCCGTTGATTTCGGGATAACAATAATAATTCATTATGACTGTTGGGGAACTGAATGGACATTACGTTCTTGGAAATGTGAACAGGTCGGACTAAATGGTCAGTACAATGTGGTGGATACTAACTGCCGCGCATTTCTTGGTCGATTTTGGCAATACATCATCACTACAATGCTCAGAAGCAAAGGGCACAATGTTCAGAATACATGATTGACACATTGTTCACAATACCAAAGTGACACTTGCAGAATATATGATCAACACATCTAATTAGCCTGGCCACCGAGCATCAATCCCGCCATTCCCGTGAAAACAACAAATAAAGCAAGTAGCACATGCGCGAGTTTGACATTGTGCCTATAATTCCAATTGACTTCAACTCGGCGGTAGCCTTCTGAAGTTTTTGTCGTGCTATTTTGAGCTCATTCCTATCTCTCTAAGCTCATAGTTAGCTTTTACCAATTCCCCCTCCCACTACTTTGCATCCTCTTCAGCTTTCGCTTTCTTCTTCATGAGCTTCACCATAACAGCATATGACCTTTCATCCCATTCTGGTTCAATCCAGCAGAAGTAATCGCATTGCTCTTTTCCTTCCTGCAAATTAAACGACCCATTAGCAATAGCTGTTGACCACATGAACCACATAAGCAGGTAGCCAACTAGCCATTACCTATGGGCAGCCAGCAAACCGGCCGCCAGCGTTGAGAAAGGTCCAAGCATACTTCACCACAGCTCTCAACCCGTGTTTGCCCTTGTCTTTAGGATGTCAAATGGCTACTGTTGCAGGAAGATGTCTCCGAGCAGTAACTACCAATGGAAGAAGATGCTGGAGTACACGGATGCTTCAAAAAAATTCATTGCAACTTGAAATCAATCCTTAGTTTTGCACTTTCTAAACTAAAGCCTATCAATCAACTTGTAACAACAATCGTGCTTCAACCGAAATCCCTAATTCCAAATATCACTTCCCTCTGACGAAAGGGGAAAGCAGAAGCACAAAACAGGGTACTGACCTGACCGTAGCTCACTCTCCTTCCTTCGATGCGAGGATACGCCATTCCCGCCGCGGGTTGTAGATCTACGCACCAACGCCTCTAGGCTAGATATTTGCCACAATGACCCACAAGAGCGTGCTGGCAAGCCCCTTGCAGGGTACGCGGTTGATATAGCTGTTGGCCGCGGGTTCGACCCCTGCTATTGACATAGTATCCTTTTAATTTTCCTCTATTTTTTATCAGACTGACTTGTGGGACCTTATTAAATTTTATGATGAATTGGAACCACAGTAGGAAACAAGCAATTTCGCGATCGTTCCTCAGGAAGGTCCTTCCAGCAAAACATCAACAGGCCGGAACTTTGCCGTCCAACGAGCAGCAAACATCATATTATGATCAGGTAGCATCAAGTTTCTCAACTCACGACCACAAAGTTCACAACAACAAGAAGCAAACATTATAGGATGATCATCATTACAATTTTCACAATAATCATAACCACCCATTTGTAATCCGAATGATAAGAACTAATCATCAATTTCCATCTATAGACATTGATTCTCCTTCCATAGCTCCATCCTGCAGCTGTCCCTTCACCTTCTGCAGCTCAGTGGCAGTGGCTTCAAGCTTCATGTTAGCTTCTAAGGATCTGTCCCATTGTTGATCCCTTTTCGCTTGCTTGATCTAAAGAAAACACAAGCTGTAACAAGTTTCATAACACTATGTGGCATGGCCGTTCAACAATATGATGTGCACAGGAGCAACAACCAGTAATTAAACATCAACAAGGAACAAGTTTCATAATAATCAAGCACTACCTATTTTTATCTTTCTTGCGCAGTATTTGTTGCTTCTCCTTCTTCGTCTGGACAATACTCTGTTGTATCCATTGCTTGTTCTTCTCCATCTTGTTAATTACCTGATCAACCGATTGCTTATACACCTCCATCGCATGGATAGCATGTTCCAGCTTTCCCTTGTATTTGTTGGTCTCTTGCAATTGTTCATGTAACAATTGGTCAGACATCTCCTTGAATTTGGCCAGCTCTTCCATCTGGTCAATGTTGTCCTGTAACGATTGCTCATACAGGTGCTTGTAATTTACAGCCTCTTGCTGCGCCATGAGTTCTCTGCCTTGTTGTTCTTGCAGGTCTCTCTGCACCTCCTGCAGCTCAGCTTTAGTGGCTTCAAGCACCTCCAGAAGCTAGTAAAATACAAGAACCTATCAATCCATCAAATGATGCAAATTGAAAACTAACTGAACCTAACACCGATGAATTGTCTATAGCCTATCAACTTGTAACACCAATCGTAGTGCAAAAATGAGGGTACGATGAAATCTGAATTTATTCTATGTGCTCATCAATCCGTTAGATCCCAAAATCTAGAAATCCCTAGGACGATAGGGGAAAATATAGTGGTTCAAACCAGAGAATTTACCTTGTCAGGTTGTTTCAGCCTCTCGTAACCAGGAGGTGGCGGTGCAACCATCTTCCTGTCGCTGCTAGGATACGCCATTCCTGCCACGAGCCGTTGTAGATCTGCGCGTAGCAAAAGTCGAGAGTGGCTAAGGTAGTGAAGCGTTTCGCTTGCGAGTTACTAATTTATATTAAAGACTCATCTGGCCTAACCATAAGGAAAGTTTTTCCATTAAATTGACAAAACCAAAAGTTGTGCAATGGTAAACATCACAGTCTTGTTCCTATATGTCTCTAATTCGAACCCTTGCAATGGCAAGTTGTTTTTGCAACATTTCGTGATAGTAGGAAATAAGCAGTTTCGCGATCGTTCCTCAGGAAGGTCCTTCTAGAAAAACATCAACAGATCGGACCTTTGTTGTCCACCGAGCAGCAAACATCATATTATGATCAGGTAGCATCAAGTTTCTCAACTCGTGACCACAAAGTTCACAACACCAAGTAGCAACAAGTTACAACACCAAGTAGCAAACATCATAAGATGATCATCACACCAAGTAGCAACAAGTTTCTTAACTCATGACCACAAAGTTCACAACACCAAGTAGCAAACATCATAGGATGATCATCATTACAATTTTCAAAATAATCATAACCACCCATTTGTAATCATAACGATAAAAACTGATCATCAATTTACATCTGTAGGCATTGATTCTCCTTCCATAGCTCCATCCTGCAGCTGTCCCTTCACCTTCTGCAGCACAACGGCAGTAGCTTCAAGCTTCATGTTAGCTTCTGAGGATCCTTCCCATTGTTGATCCCTTTTTGGCTTGGCTGACCTAATGAAAACATAAGCACCAACAAGTTTCATAACACTACGTATTATGATCAGCAGGAACAACCAGTAATTAAACATCAACAACGAACAAGTTTCATAATAATCAAGCACAACCTATTTTTATGTTTCTCGCGCAGTATCCATTGCTTCTCCTTCTCCATCTAGATAATACTCTGTTGTATCGATTGCTTCTCCTTCTCGATCTCGATAACTAGCTACTAAACCGATTGCTTATACACTTCCATCGCATCGATGGCATGTTTCAGCTTTCCTTTCATGTTGGTAGTTGGTTTAAGCTTGATGTTAGCCTTTGCGCATTCTTCCTTCCATGACCTTGCCTCCTCTTCAGGTTTTGCCTTCCAGTCCAGTACCAGGTCTTTCGACTCTTGGTCAAGAATCTCACCTATTTCTTTCAATAAGGCATTGTCCTGGCGTAACATATGGGCACACATCTCCTTGTATTTGTTGGTCTGTTGCAATTGTTCATGTAACAATTGGTCAGCCATCTCCTTCAATTTTCTCATCTCTTGCATAGTTGTATTTATAATTTCCTGACATAGCTCCTTGTATTTTACAGCCTCTTGCTGCGCCATGAGTTCTCTGCCTTCTTGTTCTTGCAGGTCTCTCTTCACCTCCTGCAGCCCAGCTTTAGTGGCTTCAAGCACCTCTAAAAGCTAGTAAAATACAAGAACCTATCAATCCATCAAACGATGCAAACTGAAAACTAA
Source organism: Cenchrus fungigraminus (assembly GCA_036936925.1). Lineage (NCBI taxonomy): Eukaryota > Viridiplantae > Streptophyta > Magnoliopsida > Poales > Poaceae > Cenchrus > Cenchrus fungigraminus. The sequence continues at coordinate 63,759,345 of CM072772.1, read as the reverse complement.
CTGAATCTAACACCTATGAATTGTCTATAGCCTATCAACTTGTAACACCAAACGAAGTGCAAATATGAGGGTACGATGAATTCTGATTCTAGTGTATATGCTCATCAATCCGTTGGATCCCCAAATCTAGAAATCTCTAGGACGATAGGGGAAAATATAGCGGCTCAAACCAAAGAACGGACCTTGTCGAGCTGTTTTAGCTTCTTGTAGCTGGAAGGTGGCGGCGGAACCATCTTCCCGTCGCCTCTAGGATCCGCCATTCCTGCCACGAGCCATTGCAGATCTGCGCGTAGCAAAAGTCGAGAGTCTTTGCGAAGGCAGTGAAGCGTTTCGCCTGCGAATTACTGATTATATTAAAGATTCACCTTACACAACCATAAGGAAAGTGTTTCCTGTTAAAATGACAGAACCAAGAAGTGGTGCAGTGGTAAAAAACACGATCTTATTCCTATAGGTCTTTAGTTCGAACCCTTGCAATGGTAAATTATTTTTGCAACATTTTGTGACCTAGTGAAAATGCTTACATGTGGGACCTCCATTTTATGATGACTTGGAACGACAGTAGGAAACAAGCAGTTTCGTGATCGTTACTCAGAAAGGTCCTTCCAGCAAAACATCAACAGATCGGACCTTTGTCTTCCACCGAGCAGCAAACATCATATTATGATCAGGTAGCATCAAGTTTCTCAACTCACGACCACAAAGTTCACAACACCAAGTAGCAACAAGTTTCTCAACTCATGACCACAAAGTTCACAACACCAAGTAGCAACAAGTTTCTCAACTCATGACCACAAATTTCACAACACCAAGTAGCAAACATAATTATGATCAGGTAGCATCAAGTTTCTCAACTCACAACCACAAAGTTCACAACACCAAGTAGCAACAAGTTCCATCAACTCATGACCATTCTCAACACTCAAGAACTAAACATAAATTACATTTGTAGGCGTTGATTCTCCTTCCATAGCTCCATCCTACAGCTTCTGCGGAGAAGTAGCTTCAAGCTTCTTGGTAGCTTCTGGCGATCCTTCCCATTGTTGTTCCCTTTGTCATTTGCATGATCTGAAGTAAACATCAGCAACAACAAGTTTCATAACACTACATGTCATTTAGGGTCGTTCATCACTATGAAGTGAGCAACAACCAGTAGTTAAACATCAACAAGCAACAAGTTTTATAATAATCGTAACTACCTATTTTTATTGAACTCGCAAAGCATCGATTCCGTCTCCTTCTCAACTCGTTCCAGCTTTGCCTTCACCTTTTTCAACTCAGCGGCAGTAGCTTCAAGCCGCTTGTTAGCAATTTCACAGTCTTCGTTCAAATGACTTGCTTCCTCTCGACCTTTTTCAACAACCTTTGTCAGCCTCTCTAGAACAGCAGTAGTCCTAGCATCCCATTGAGGATCAATCCAAATAAACGTCACACATTGTTGTTCTTCAGGCTGTAGATACCAAATACATACATGTTCATACAATTATCCATTTGCAACACTGACATCAAGAGTACAAGTACTATAAGTCTATTGTAATTTAAAAAAGTTATTGGTTACCTGACTGCAGATTCCATACCGGCGCCCAAGGGTGCACAAGGGTTCCTTGATGAGGACAGCATACCCATGCTCGCACTTGTTATAGCGATCCACAAGGATAAGTTCAGCATCAGGCGGGATCGATGTAACGAAATCAGTGGACTGAGCCACCTCCAGAAGCTAGTAAAATACAACAACATATCAATCTGATGCAAATTGAAAACTAACTGAATCTAACACCTATGAATTGTCAATAGCCTATCAACTTCTAACACCAATCGAAGTGCAAATCTGAGGGTACGAAGAAATCTGAATCAATTGTATTTGCATATGCTGATCAATCTGCTAGATCCCCAAATCTAGAAATCTCCATCCCTGGGTTGTAGGAGAAAATGTAGTGGCTCAAATCAGAAGACTGACCTTGTCGTGCTGACTCAGGTAGTGGTAGCCGGGAGGTGCCACATAACTCACCCTCTCATCACCGCTAGGATTCTCCATTCCTACCACAAGCCGCCGTTGCAGATCTGCGTAGCGGAAGTCGAAAGTCTTTGCGAAGTCTGAGTGAAGCGTCTCGCCAACCATTCGATAGGCAATTATATTAAAGACTCACCTGAAACTTACTTGTAGGACCTGATCACTGTAAAGAATTATCCAAAAATTTTAAGCATAAGGAAAATTTTTCCTGTAAAATTGACACAACAAAGAAGTGGTGCAGTAGTAAATAGTGCAGTCTTGTTCCTATAGGTCTTCAGTTTGAACCATAGCAATGGCAAATTGTTTTTGCAACATTTCGTGACCTGGCCTCCGGTGACCTGGCGAAAAAGCGCGAGTTGTGGGACCCTGGAAAATTTTATGACGACTTGGAACACTCTATTTTTGAAAGAATGCTTACATGTCGGATCCTACTGAATTTTATGACGACTTGGAACACTCTATTTTTAAAATAATGCTTACATGTGGGACCGATGTTGGTTTATGACGTTTTTGCAGAGCTTATGACGTCACAAAACAGCATGAAACAGAGAATGCCTGGCTACAGTACCAACCGTAATGACCAAAGTTTTTTTCGTCACTAAATTTGCTCGGAAATGAAATATTATGATGAGATCAGCCAGGAACGTCATAAATCAATGACACTAAAATGTGGTTGCGTCCCTAATGAATGAATTTCTTGTAGTGAAAATCATGAAGAAAATCTAGCCTAAAGAGTAGGGAAATGAAGAAACAGTCTGGATGGATGAGTTGCCCTAAAACCCTAGAGCTATATATATGAAGTCTCTCCGGGTTGGGCAAATGACCAAGATACCCCTAAAACATAAAGGAAGATACACACCCCCTCAGGGGCAAGATGGTCAAGTAGCACTCTTCTTCATCGGACAGCCACGCCTTCGCTGCAGTCCACGTCCTCCCGATGCAAGCCCTGCGTTCCCGCCGCGTGTCCCCCGGCATCGAAGCTTCTCGGCGCGCCCAGATCCCGTCTCCGCCCGCCGAGCCTCCGGTCTTGTTTTTGTGGCTCAACCAAGTAACCCGACGGTTTTGTGGTGAACCGCCGCAAACCCCACGTGCAGACTCCGGTCGTGAGCCGCTACCCTGCACTGACTCCTGTCCACGACTTCGTCTTGCTTTTCTTGCCATCATGTGGCCCGCACTTGATCCCGTTCGGCTAACTGGTCCATCGAGCTGAGCCTACTTGTCTCTCCACTCCTCGGAGGCCCAGCAAGGCTAAGACCTTTCGCGCCCGCTCTTCACCTGCACCAACGCAAATCAAGCTGCAACCTGCACCTGCAATACTCAGCCAAGAGTCAGTCCACACCACGCTGTCAATCACTCATCACATCGGGGAGTGACCATCCACCGGTCCTCGGATGCTCCGGACCTTAGTCTCCCCCTTGATCAAAAGTCAATTCAGAGACAAGAGAAAAAGAACAAAAATGAACCAAAAACTCAAACAAGTGATCAAAAGCCAAACAAAAGCCAAAACAAGATTACTCGAGAGAGAAAAAATCTCGGTCCCCTAAGGCAAGGGCACCGGCTCGACACAGTTGAGATAAAATGCTCCAAAATTGCCGACTCCTCAAGGTGAGGCAAAAGGGCTCGACACCATCGGCAAAAGAGCACACAAATCAAATCAGGCGACACAGAGCTCCCAAAGCATGAATGGAAGCTCCCCCTGAACAAATGGATTTTTCCCATTTTTCTCCCCCTTGATGCAAAAACTCCCCCTGGATGAATTGGGTACTTTCCTCCCCCTTGTTGGTAATGCATGACTCAAGTCTACAAATGCAAGCATGTGCTTCTCAAATAGACAAAGAGCACTACAACATGCTAAAAATGAGACATAGACAAGCAAGATAGCCACATATTCAGTACAAGCATCGCCAACAAGATAGATAGGAACATATAAGCATGTGACATAGCCATGATCAAAATGAAGCATTTTTCAACAAAATTTCCCTCTCATGAGCATATGACCTCAACATGGCCAAAAATGATCACAAACAACATATAACCCAGAAACTTCATGCAAGGTCACAAGTTCTCATCACAAGATCATCACAAACACCTACGAGCTATCTCATGTCATGTCAAAGCCACCGAGCCATGTGTCTAGCACCCAAGATAAGGAATTTAAAAGCACATATGACATGGAAGCATATTTTTCAAGCATAGGCATTTCAATATATCAATTTCTTGATATAAAATTAAGCATGGTACATGAAGTGCCTTTGCGGCAAAAAGAAGCTTAGGCTTCTCCACAAGGTAACATGTAGGCTAAACATTCATGATGACAAATGGGTCTTTCACCCCAAATGAAAGAGCAAGATACCCAAGCACAAATTAAGCTAGAATAGCCATTTGAGCACAAATTGAGCATGAAAGGCATTCAACTCACAAGAGAGGATCATATATAGTATTTTCACAAAAGTAAGCCATTCACATGCATATACATCCCAAAGCTACCAAGAGAATAGCAATACATCACAAGAGCTGACTAGTAAGATCATAAGCTCACATCCAGCACATCACAGTGATCAATGTATATAGGAGAAGCACATCTCTAAAGCATATGATACAAATGCAGTCTATGATACAAAGATGCCAAACATGATATGATACAAGAATGAAAATGCAACATGCATATGTACATCAGACTCCCGACCTAGGCTCAAAAAGGATAAATCACCCCAAGCTCGCCCCCGCAAATGAGCAAATGTAGCTTGGTCCAAAGGCTTCGTCAGGATATCAGCGAGCTATTTCTAGGTTGGCACATGGATTAAGTCTATGTTTCCCTTTTCAACATTGTCTCTCAGAAAGTGGTACCTCACCTCTATATGTTTGGTTCTGGAGTGTAGCACGGGATTTTTGGAGACACTAATGGCACTCGTGCTATACCACATGAGAGGAACATGGGTACACTCGTCACCAAAGTTACTCAGCGTGTATGTGATCCAAAGTAGCTGGGAGCTGTTAGCGGTAGCTACATACTCGACATCTGTGGTAGACTGAGCTACACTTGATTGTTTATGAGAAGACCAAGAAATATGTGAGGAACCCAAAAACTGACACGTCCCCGAAGTCGACTTCGTGTCGACTCGACACCCCGTAAAGTCGGCATCTGAAAAACCAAGAAGCGAAAGGGAAGAGGACGCCGAATACCAAAGACCAAGCTCAGGAGTGTATCGAAGATACTTGAAAATCCGCTTGACGGCCTGCTGATGTGAAGTCCTCGGTGACCCCTGAAAACGAGCGCACAAACACACAGAAAATTGAATGTCCGGCCTCGTCGCCGTCAAGTACAAGAGGGAGCCGATCATACTCCGGTACTCCTTTTGGTCCACGGGCTCTCCGTCCTCGTCCGCATCCAGTGCTGTAGTCATGGTCATCAGTGTCGACAGGAGCTTGGAGTCATCCATCTTGAACTTCTTGAGGATGTCCTTCTTGTACTTGGCTTGATGCAGAAATGTTCCCTCCTTAGCCTGCTTGATCTGAAGCCCGAGAAAGAACTGCAATTCTCCCATCATAGACATCTCGAATTCTTTGCTCATGTCCTCTACAAACCTTGCAACCAAAGAGTGAGACGAGCCACCAAAGTCAATATCATCCACATACACCTGAATAATTAGGATATCATCACCCTGCCTGAGGATAAATAGAGTCTTATCTACTTTGCCCATCTCAAACCCCTTGCTGAAGTAAAACCCCCCTCAACCTGCCATACCATGCCCAGGGAACTTGTTTCAGCCCATACAAGGCATTCCTCAGCTTATACACTCGGTGGGGAAACTCAGCACTCTCAAAGCCCGGTGGTTACTTCACATAAACCTCTTCTTCTGAAAACCCATTCAAGAAGGCACTCTTCACATCCATTTGGTACAATTTGAACCCTTTAGCCACAGAAAAGGCTAGAAGGATCCTAATCGCCTCTAAACGGGCTACAGGAGCAAATGTCTCTTCATAGTCTATCCCCTCTTTTATGGCTATAACCCTGAGCAACCAACCTCGACTTCTTTCTCACCACCTCACCGTTCTCACCCTCTTTGTTTTTCCACACCCATTTTGTCTCGATAGGTTTGCAATGTGGTGGTGGTTCTACCAAATCCCAAACTTGGTTTCTCTAAAAATTCTCTAAATCCTCATGCATAGCGTTCACCCAATTAGGATCAGAGAGTGCGTGTCCAATGCCTTTCGGCTCAAATGTAGCAACAAAAGCCGAATGAGCAAAGTGAGAAACATTCCTAGACCTAGACCGTGTAGTACATTCATTGATGTCACCGCTGATTCTTGAGGGTGGATGATCAACTTGAACGCGCCTCGGTGCCTCTCGCCTGGAGACGACCTCCCCCTCAACAGTAGCTTCCACTTGATCTTGCTGGATCGTAGTCGGTGTAGGGGATGGACCATCTGGCACCGTAGTCGTCGTAGTGGAAGTAGAGGGTACATGTGTGGCTGGAGCTTAACCATCATCATCGTCATCTTCTCCAGCATCATCCTCCTCATCCTCAAAGATCCTCTTGCCAACTTCGTCGTCACCTGCACACTCAAAAACAGACAAACTGCATGGCTTTGTCTCGTCGAAGGTAACCTCGCAAGTTTCCATGACTAGGTTAGTATCAATATTGAGCACATGATATGCTCGAGAATGATTAGCATAACCCAAAAAGATGCCATCGGAGGACCTCGACTCAAACTTACCAAGCCTACTATTGACGGTTGTTAAGTACCACTTTTACACCGTCAACTCCTGCATAAAGTGAATAGAAAGTGATCATCAACACTAGAATAGGGATTTATACTGATAATTTCCACAAGTGTTGGTGTTTCCAACTTTTGTTGCAGGACACTCCGAAATACGTACTAAATGGTGTAGTTGAGAGCAAGCAAATCAATGGCTTATATAGGACGTCATCATAAACAACCTCAAATGCCAAATTGGATTACATCATTGCGACGGGCTCGTCGAGACAATCGAAATGGATATATCATTTACATACATCGGAGCCCAGATGTGACACCATATTTAAACCCTCTCTAGCCTTTCTTCCTAAATTCCTAAATAAATAAAACCAAAAATATAAAAATATATTTTCAAATTATGGTAAAGTATGTGATTTGGAGTTTATGGATTTTATTTGGTTTTTATTTGAGTGTGTTTTGAATTTGAAAGTATTCAAATTCAAACTATGGTTTAAACTCTAAATTAAAAACTATATTCAAAAATCCATCTAACTGGTGGGCTAGCTGACTTCTGCTAAAGTCTATCCCGCATCCCTTAGCTCTCAGCCCGCGAACGCTCTCGTACCCGGCCTTCTTCCCTAGCAGCCAAAGCCGGCATGAAGCGGCCCAACCAGCCCAGCTTGCCGGCCGCCGCGCTGTTCTTCTTCCCCTCCACGCCTTCGCGCACCGCACCGCCGCCGCGCCCGTCCGCGCGAGTGCGCACACCCGGCCAGGGGACAAGCCCCCGACTGCGCCCGTGGCACGGACGCCAAGCCAGGCAACCGCGCCCGCGTGCCACCCAGTCCATTTCCCTTTCTACCCTTGCCCTGTGACGCGTTGCGCACCTCACCAGCCACTGCTGCTCCGCCACGTCGGCAACCCGTCACGCAGCAGCCAATGGGCGCCCGGCCGTGACCATTCTACCCCCGCCTCGACGCGCGCCAGCTTCTAAACCTCCGGGCGAGGCCCCTGCTGCAAGGCATCAAGCATTTGGGGTTTCTCCCCTTTGGCCCCCTGCCCGCCGCCGAGTGAGGAGAGAAGGGGGAGGAGGAGGAGAAGGGAGGAAGAGAGGAAGTTGGAGGCGCTTCTCCACCACGCCGTGAAGACGAAGCCGAGGGGCGGGAAGCCTGAGCCGCCCATGGACCGGAGGTGGCTGTCCGCGTGCAAGCCGAAGCCGAAGCAGGGGAAGGAGCCGTACCGCCGCACCACTTCACCGTCGCTGCCATGATCTTCTCCGACGCAGTCGACACTGCCACGTCTTCACCATCGCCTCCCGGTGAGCTAGTGGGCTGCTTCCCCTTCCCTTCTTCCTTGCACTCTGGGAGCGTGCCCCTGCGCCGCGCCGCCGGCCTTCGTGCCGTGTATCTTCTGCGAGCTCGCCACCGCGATGCACCCCAGCAACGCGCCGGCTCTCGCCATCTTTTGCTCATGCCTGTGAACCGGCCTTCGTGCCGATGATCTCTTCTGCAGGGAGCGCTGCCGCCGCAGCCGATGCGCCGTGCTGCGGACTCGGCTCGCCGGGCATCCGCGCGCGTCGGTCGGCCGTGTCGCGACCCGGCAAGGCCTAGGCGCGCACATGTGCCCTGGTAAGCACACCCGCGTGCTAAACCATGCCTCGCCAAGCTTCTAGTCAAGTTGCTCGCCGCCTTGCTGCCGTTTCGCTTTGCGCCACCGTTAACATGTCGCCACCGCCCAACGCCGCGTGGTGCCTAGTGCGCTGCCGCGCTACGCGCCTGCACCTGAGCGCGTGGGCTGTGCTGTTGCCGCGACTACATGCGCGCGCGTGCGCATGTGTCCGCGTCCAGTGCCCCCTTGCGCAAGGACAGGCGCTGCGCAAGGCCGAATCCGCCACTGTCGCCGCTTTGCCCCTGCGACGCGCCGAGAGCGCCGCCACGCCACGCCGCGCTGACCAAAGAGCTCGCCCCCAGGGCTATGGCTGCGCCAGTGAAGTCGCCGGGTCCTGGTGCCCATTAGCATCCGCTCGCGCAAGCGCCAAAACCACCGTCGTCGCCGGACGCCGTACACCGTCGCCGCCGGGTACCCGCCGAGGCAGGCATGGGCGGCAAGGGTATGCTGTGCACCCCAGAAAACCCCAAGGACCTCCATCGGACTTCTCTAGTGCGAGTCCGCGGAGGTAGTGGGCCGACCGGCCTGTTTAAACCCATCTCGGCCCTTTTCTTTTTATCTGTTGGACTCGGAATTTTTTTCGGGGACCTCTTCTGGACTTTGATCTTTTGGCCCAAGAAGCTAAGTCCAATGGGCCGACTCTGGCCCACTAACACTTTCGGCCCATCAAGGCCCACTGACATGTGACGATGATGTCACGATGACCTCATGCTGAGTCATCACCTATTTTTAATATAAAAATCCTTTTCTGTTTATAAATGAATTTTGGAAATTATTTTATAAATCCTATAATCTTTGAAAATTCATAACCAATTATTTATAACTCCGAAAAATATGAAACCAGTTTCTATATTTTTCTAAAAATGAGACGGTGCTGATTGTAGGTAGTATGGTTCTGTTTGGGTCTTCTAAAATTGGGTTTCTTTGGATTTATTGCATAGTTGTTTGTCGGTATCTTAGTGTCTCGTATCTCGTGCTGCACAGACCCGAGCAACGACCAGGAGGAGGCCTACGACCCCGACTACTACCCAGACCAGGACTTCGGACGCCAGCCAGGTGTCATGTCACTCCCAACCATATAGATCCTATGCTTGCTTTAATTGCTAGTGCTTAATTACTTTTGATGCATGATTTTGAATTGCATAGACAATTGATTAGCCATGCCTTGGAATTGTTTATCTTGTCCTTGGAATACCTACTTTTGGAACTAGGAACAGACCCCTAGCTAGTTCCCAGCACTATTTCATCCATATATTTTACCCTTAGTTATGGATGGATCTCAGGTTTGGACCGAGGTTGGGATACCTTGGAACTCTTGCGTGTGTTTTGGGTGAGTGTGTATCCTTGACGTGTTACCGCGGGAGCGAGCCGCTTTGGTTACTTGTGAACGCCTGTCTAGGGGAGATGCGACCTGGCCTCCCGCCCTAGCGGCGTGTCGGACGGATGGAGTTGGTGAGTGCTTACTCCCGCAATTAAGGACCGATCGTCTGTGTGACCTTGATCTTTGGGCTATTTTCGTACAAACCGTTCGCCTTGTTATGGGCGGGGTTTGGTCCGAGAACTAGTAGGTGGATGTCATCCAGCCTGTAGGTAGACCGGTGTGGTCGTGTGAGGGGGACGAGTTATACCCCCCGAGTAGACGTCGCCCCGGCTCCTCCGGGGATGGTTTCACAGCTTCGAGGCCCTACTGGCAAGTTTCACGCCCCAGTCAAGACGAGTTAGGCTCGGAGAGGCAGGAGAGTGCCATCCACTGCTAGGTCTCCGGTCGTTAGGTAGGGATGTGGATCGGAGGCATCCGATTCTGCCCTATCCGGCGGGTCCAGTTGTACAACCTCTGCAGAGTGTTAAACCTATAGCTATAGTCTGTGTCCACTGGTATGGACAGCCCTTACGATCTCTCACCTGGCTAGTCACTTCTTGTGCTGCTTTCTCTCCCCTGTGTGTTGTGAGCCCGGCTTCGTGCCGTTGAGATGTGGGGATAGGAGTTGGTGACCCCACGTCGCAGATGAGTGTGGGATGCTGTATCTTGGTTGAGATCCAGTATTTGGTGCTTCTTTCCTTGTTGGGGCGTCGACCTCGGAGGCGTAGTCCTCGGAGGTGTGGATCTCTTTGGAGATGGATACCTCTCGGCTTTTCTGCTTACCTTGATGTTGCTACCGCTGCTTGCTTAACCTTCTACAACCATAAATAGGATTACTCATGCATAGTAGAATTATTCTCTCTTGCTTATGCTCTTTGTTGGGAAGCTGACATGACCTACTCGCTTATCGAGTAGATGACGGACTTTCAGACCAGGAGCCGGACTATGACTTTGAGGACGACGGATGGGAGGACTGATGCTCGCCCTGCACTCGAGTTGCCTGCGGATATGGTGTCTACTTCGCTACTGGAGAGCCGCTGCGTAGATGTTTACTCTGCTTGATTCAGTCCTGTTGGACTTGTACCCGGCATGTGCCGAAATAATGTACTCTGATGCTTAATTATTATAATATTATGTGGACCCTCATGTATTTATTCTTGTTGTACGGTACTTTGCTTTACTTTCTGAGACAGGGATTTGCACGTGATAGCCTCCTGGGACTATCACAGAGGTGCAGGGATCGGGTTCTCATCTTCGGAAACCCGGTTCGTTTCAGACCCACATCAGGCCACGTGGCGACGTGCTGGCACACAGGATGCCATGTGTCCATGACACCTCATCAATCCAAGAGAAGCACTTCCCGACGAATCAGACACCGCCACATGTTCAGCACAAGGATTCAAGGGCCCACAACCCGAGCAAACCGCCTCCAACCGACCCACACATCGGGAACTGACCTTGGGACCCACCTAGCAGTCACCCAGACGAAGGGTGGCGCGAACGGAGCTAACTCGGGATCGGCCGACCCCACAGGTTGGATGACCCCACTCTGAGGCGGTTCGCGCCCATCTTCCACGTGTCGTCTCCTCGGTGGATCCTAAGCGCATTCCGGGGGTGCTTGGGGTGTTCTCGTGAGGTGACCCGGGCTTATAAATAGCAGGGGAGGGGTAAGAAATGAGACACACCACTTCACCCAAGGATGAGTGCTTCCCTTCAAAGGAGAGGCCTCTCCTTGGTAGATTAGAGAGTAGGAGAGTGAGAGAGAGAGTTGTATCTCCGTCGATGCTTGTTCTTCAATTAGAGTAAAGTAAGTATTTCCGCATTTCTTATTTAGACTAAAGTAGCATTCATGGATAGGTGATATGTTCTTATGTTCTTCATGTGTTCTTGATTTAGAGGCTTGTGTTCTTCGCGAACACAACCTTTCGATCTTGTAGCGTAGGTTCATAAGTGCTCTTATCCGTTTGTATGTATGTTCGTCATTTAGAATAAAGTGGATATGCTTGCATGCTCTGATTAGAATAAAGTGTGTTCTTGATTCCTTTCTAATAGTTTATGCTAGGTTGCATGAGTAGCCTCTTTCCTCTGCTAGTGCGTAGATCCTAGGTTTATGCGTTCGTCTGCTGCAAGTCGTTCGTATACGTTGGAAGCATAGTACGGGACCGAGTGCCCTCTCGTATGCCTTTAGTATAAGCTAGTAGTACCTATAGTTGAGTGAGATCAGTTCTCCTCCTTGCGGGTTTGTCGCCTATATTTAATATAGAGTGCCGTAGGTTGCTACGCACCGCGGGATAGCATAGTCAGGCTACGGTAGTTATCAGTAGCATAGACGTAGTGTCTAGGCTAAGGGTTATCCTTTGTTTGCCCTATATCCCACGGATTGGTAGACGTAGATCGCAGGTGGTGACAACCCTGTTGAAATCATCCACATTCGGATATAGTGCAGGCTGAGGTTCGTCTTAGATCTGTAGGCCGGAGTCTCCTTACAGATCAGGGGTTAGCCGGTGCCCGAAGCAAGTTCTTGAGAGATCGACCTTTAACCTCATCTGTAGAGCTCTCCATAGGAATCCTCTCTCTATCCTTACCTCTTATCTGGGTGTGTCCTTGGACCGACTATACGAAGTTAGTACACACACGGTCCCTTGGATTCGATACCCTTGGAATACTCTGAGGTGAAAGCTACAACGGTATCCGTGCGCTTGCGGATTTATTTCGTTTGTCGCTAAAATACCCAACAAGCTTTCTGGCGCCGTTGCTGGGGAACGGTTGCTGTATCTATCTTCGTACCCAGTGGACCTCGTCTCTTTTCACTTTCCTTTTTCTACCTTTACCCCCGTTACCCATAGAGAGGCCATCCTTTTACGACCTCTCCACCTCAACTTATGAGTTCAATGATCTATCAACTTCCACATCCGACCATGAACTTCATTTCCACATTATGGGCATGGTTCAGGATCGACCCTTCTTTGGAGCGATCAATGAAGACCCCTACTTTCATTTGGAAGAATTCGAGGAACTGTGTTCGCGTCTGGTTCTCCCAGGCATGACACAGGAATCCATAAGGTGGAAGTTGTTCCCCCTCTCTCTGTCGGAAAGGGCGGAGCAATGGTACACTGACATTGTAAAAAGTGCAAATGGTGATTGGGGCAAACTTCGAGATAACTTTTGCAGCTCATTCTCTCTCGTGGAGAGGACGGTGCAATGGTATTCTCATATGGCCTCTCTCCCAGGGGATTTTCTCGAGTTCGAACAATTAGAGGAGGAATCTATAGGAGCAGCGTGGGCTAGGTTCATACGCCTTTGTGCATCTGGACCTGGCTCATTCCTACCTGATGATGTCTTGCTTTACGCATTTTGCATGAGTATAGACATGGACGCTGCCTAAGATCTTGACATCGCTGCTGGAGGTTCGTTTGCACACAAAACTCTAGTGGAAGGAAGAGCAATCCTAGACAGCTTCTTAGAAAACTCTTTCTTCCCTACCGACCATAACGAACCCCACCAGGAATCAGATTCGATCCATGAGAGTCTCTCAACAGCCAAACCTGAACCTACGGCTTCCACATCCCAAGATTTGTTTGTTGAGCCCTCTCCCGAACCAGGAACAATGGAGGAAGAAGAAATTCAACCTCCAAGGTTCCTCTATCAATTCGAGGATGACCATTTTGAAAATCTCAGAAACACCTCGAATTGCTTAGATGTCCAACTAGGGAAGGAGCCCGCTTCTGTCCAAATCCAGCAAGCTAGAAATCTTTTGACAGAACCTTCCCCTAGGCCTATGGTACCTCCTTTGCCTCCCGATCCTCCAAACGAAACATTTATCATGGAGGCCATGGAAAAGAAGTGGTCGACTGGAGTGGGAAACTTTTCCGAAGCACTTTGGATTAGCTCACCCTCTACGATCATTTCTTGTTCCATAAGGGGAATTATCGTAGAAGCCCATCTTAACCCCACTATGGAGGTTAACATTATGCCATGGCGCATAGCGTATACTTTGTTGGGCAACGTTACGCTAAGACCATCCGACAAACTCTTCAAGAGTTGTCCATCCGGACATATTCTTGAGTGTCGGGGGGTGGCATGTGCCGTGCCACTCATAGTAGACAAGATCGAGCTTAATCTAGACTTCCACATCTTTGATGTCCTCGATCTTGATCTCCTCCTAGGCTCCCCAGCAGAAAACTTCTCGATGCATCCCGAGGGAGCCTGGATGAAAAGCTTAGGGAAGCCGCTTCTGCCACCACTCCCTTGTTCTCAGAAAGATCTATGGCGAAGCCTCTTCCCAAGCAAAACCCGCTCGAGGAGATGATGCATGTATCTCTATTCACATCATCCGAGCCCGTTCTCGTTGAGGTTGTAGATTTCTCTACGCCTCAAGAGTATGACTCGGGAGATCCTCTTCACCTTTGTGACGAAGGTGAACGATCATCATCACCCTCGATCGAGTTTGAGCCTCTTCCCATTGGCCCATATCATGTTGCTCTCGACCTTGATCGAGAATCAACATCGATCTTACACGATGAACCTCCTGAGATGGAGAATTCATGGGCCGTGGAGATCGAGGCGCCGACTCTAGAGTCCAAAGGAAAGGATTCCATTGATGAGCATGGTAGCTTCATTCTTGATACACAACCATGCTTGCATCATGCTTCTCCAGAGTCAGCTATGCTCAGTGCACTAGGCACACACGAGGACTACAACCGCCTTATGGTCCTCTCCTGTAAAAAGTTTAGAAGGATGGTTGTAGATGCATATGTTTACCATAAGCATTGCAGATTTCGTGTATGCACTGTGGCACTAACCTTGCAGTTGAAGCTTCACTGATACGTTAACAATTGGTGGTGAGACGGGAATGACATCACCAATGATAGCTGCAAGAAGAAGTTCCCAGGGTCGAGCTTATGACCGTAAACAAAGCACTACCAGGAGATAGCCTGGATTAGGTTAGATTTTATTTCCCTTTTTCAAATAAAAAGCAAGAGCATGTTTTTAGGATAAGGTTGTCCTTCGGGTATTTTTTGGTCCTAACCTTTTCAGGTGGAGATTGAAAAGAATGATGGACAGGTAATGCCTAGGAATATGCGAGCTACATCACTACAACACCTTTATAAGTTTTTGGTGAGGGAACATTACAAAAGGGAGCTTGATCTCCACACACTTGAGTTTTGTTGCCCAGCAATGCAAACTTCAAGTGTGGGGGAGGTATGTGAGCATCCTGAGTAAAGTTCCTATCATCCAAATCTTATCTTGGTTTGTAGATGATGTTAGCTCTTGCCTCTTGCCCAGTTAGGTACGTCCTGCTTTTGACTTTAAACAAAGCCCTTCCGGGAGGTTGCCTGTTGTTCACCATCACATGCTTGTGTTTATGTCCCTTTGAAAATAGCTTGATCATGCTTTCATGCTTCCTTTATCTATGTTGGTAATGCTATGGTTTGAGTGCATGTTTAGCTACGTGCATTTATAGGTTGTTTTAAATTAAGCATGGTGCTTGGGTTAAAATTGTCTTCTTCAATCAAACGAGACATGGTGTCAAGTTTGATTGATGAACCTTATAGTTAATGCTTGCATGGATATTGGTTGTATATGCGGACTAACCCTTGCAGGAATTTTCAAATCCAAATGGGGTAAGTCATCGAGCTTGTATCAAATGGGAAGGTAAGCCAAGGCATGCCAGCCTTGATTGAGCTAGGTCTCATGGTGAATTTATATTTGAATTTGAATAAAAGGCTCCCTGGTTCTTGAACCAGTAGAGTCCCTCTTTTGTTTTTTCCCTTTTTGTTTGAAGACAGCACCAGGTACATGAACAAGTGTGGGGGAAATCTCCCAAGCTTATCATCGACATACACATTTAAGATCTCCTACACAGGCATTGCACAACATCGACTGCGCTTTCATGACAAGGGACAAGGTAAGCTAGAGTGATCCGGCTGCCCCATGGGTCAGGTGAACCACTGCTGGTCCCCCTTGTTTCTTATATTCTTCAGGAGCGATGGTATGTGCACCCCTTTATCTCACTCTCCCTGATTCATGAGTTTGAATGAGTTTCAATTTTTATCTGCTAAATCAAACTCTTGAAATCTTGCTCTACCTCTTTACACGTTTCCTGTGGTTGGCTTGCATATGTTTTATTCCATACTTATCATCTTGATGCTTGTGAACAAATATCATTAGGGAACTCATGCTCATCTAAGTAGTTGATGTTTGTGTGATGATATGATCTTCTCTCTAAATGTTTGAGTGCTTGGGAATTTCATTTTGAAAATGGAAAACTCTTTGCAAAGCTCCTCTTTGATATGCCATAGTCCTACCAAAGCCATATGATGTTTTTAGTTGAAAACTTTATACTCATATGCTGCTTGTTATTGCATTAAGCTTTGTCAAATTGTTGTGACCCTTGTGAGAATTCTTTTCATGCTTTCATGATCAAGATTCATGTGCACCACCATATCCCCTTGCTATACTTCTACACTAGAAGTTAGCATTGTATCATTGATCAATTCCATACAAATAAAGCTCCATGTGTGGTGTGACCCTTCTCTCTCCAAAAGTATTGTTGAAAAAAAAGAGACATGGGCTATGCAAAAAAAGAAAGAAAAATGAGAAAAAAAACCATGCTCAAAGCATGAGTGGAAAAAAATGCCTAAGGCATGAAAAAAAGAGAGAAGGATAGCCCATGTCCAAAACAAAGAAGGAAAAGGAGAGAGATGTGATCATGAAAAAAGGAGTTCTAATAAATTAGATGGTAATAACTAGCACCCGTTCCGGGCCTAGTGTTCACCTTACCATCACCACAACATTCATCATATATATGGTAATATCTAGCACCCATTCCGGGTCTAGTATCCACCTTACCATATGCATCACATCCATACATGTGCACATCTTGATCTGATTGTATGACTTGATTTTCTCCTTGGATCCAGTTTTTGACTTTGCAATAGACGTGATGCAAGTATGCTTTATCTTTTATCCTACCCTGATCTCCACATATAGCCATCATTAGAAGTAGGATGAAGGAAAGACAATTCTAATGCCTTGGTGAGGACATATACACATTGAGCGATCTGAGAGAATCAGATAAGGAGCTGAGCAAAGGTTTTTTTTTTGAAAATTTATTGCAAAACCCCAAGTTACTTGACATGGTGAGAAGAGGTGATTTGATTCTTGACTATTCCATTCCTGAACTACCCAAGATAGCATGATAGACACTCCACAGAGTTCACAAGTACAAGGTATGGTTTGGAATATCTCTTATGCTTGATTCATACCTCTGGATATCATGTCCCACTTCATTTGTTCTCCCTTCACTCGGGACAAGCAAAGGTCAAGTGTGGGGGTGTTCTTGATGGTTGTTTAGTACCACTTATACACCGTCAAATCCTACATAAAGTGAATAGAAAGTGATCATCAACACTAGAATAGGGCTTTATACTGACAATTTCCACAAGTGTTGGTGTTTCCAGCTTTTGTTGCAAGACACTCCAAAATACGTACTAAATGGTGCAGTTGAGAGCAAGCAAATCAATGGCTTATATAGGACATCATCATAAACAACCTCAAATGACAAATTGGATTGCACCATTGCGACGGGCTACTCGAGACAATCGAAATGCATATATCATTTGCATACATCGGAGCCCGGATGAGAGAGATATGCACAGGACATCATGTGGGTCCGGTGGGACCCACATCAGGCCACATGGTGACGTGCTGGCACACAGGATGCCATGTGTCCATGACACCTCATCAATCCAAGAGAAGCACTTCCCGACGAATCAGACGCCGCCACTTTTTCAGCACAAGGATTCAAGTGCCCACAACCCGAGCAAACCGCCTCCAACCGACCCATACATCGGGAACCGACCTTGGGAACCACCTAGCAGTCACCCAGACGAAGGGTGGAACGGAGCCAACTCGGGATCAGCCGACCCCACAGGTCGGCCGACCCCACTCTGAGGCGGTCCGCGCCCATCTTCCACGTGTCGTCTCCTCGGTGGATCCTAAGCGCATTCCGGGGGTGCTTGGGGTGTTCTCGCGCGGTGACCCGGGCCTATAAATAGAAGGGGAGGGGGTAAGAAATGAGACACACCACTTCACCCAAGGATGAGTGCTTCCCTTCAAAGGAGAGGCCTCTCCTTGGTAGATTAGAGAGTAGGAGAGTGAGAGAGAGAGTTGTATCTCCGTGGATGCTTGTTTTTCAATTAGAGTAAAGTAAGTATTTCCGCATTTCTTATTTAGACTAAAGTAGCATTCATGCATAGGTGATATGTTCTTATGTTCTTCGTGTGTTCTTGATTTAGAGGCTTGTGTTCTTCGCGAACACAACCTTTCGATCTTGTAGCATAGGTTCATAAGTGCTCTTATCCGTTTGTATGTATGTTCGTCATTTTGAATAAAGTGGATATGCTTGCATGCTCTGATTAGAATAAAGTGTGTTCTTGATTCCTTTCTAATAGTTTATGCTTGGTTTCATGAGTAGCCTCTTTCCTCTGCTAGTGCGTAGATCCTTGGTTTATGCGTTCGTCTGCTGCAAGTCGTTCGTATATGTTGGAAGCATAGTACGGGACCGAGTGCCCTCTCGTATGCCTTTAGTATAAGCTAGTAGTACCTATAGTTGAGTGAGATCAGTTCTCCTCCTTGTGGGTTTGTCACTCTATATTTAATATAGAGTGCCGTAGGTTGCTATGCACCGCGGGATAGCGTAGTCAGGCTACGGTAGTAATCAGTAGCATAGACGTAGTGTCTAGGCTAAGGGTTATCCTTCGTTTGCCCTATATCCCACGGATTGGTAGAGGTAGATCGCAGGTGGTGACAACCCTGTTGATCCTTTGAAATCCTCCACGTTTGGATATAGTGCAGGTTGAGGTTCGTCTTAGATCCGTAGGCCGGAGTCTCCTGACAGATCAGGGGTTAGCCGGTGCCCGAAGCAAGTTCTTGAGAGATCGACCTTTAACCTCATCTGTAGAGCTCTCCATAGGAATCCTCTCTCTATCCTTACCTCTTATCTGGGTGTGTTCTTGGACCGACTATACGAAGTTAGTAGACACACATTCCCTTGGATTCGATACCCTTGGAATACTCTGAGGTGAAAGCTACAACGGTATCCGTGCGCTTGCGGATTTATTTCGTTTGTCGCTAAAATACCCAACACCTACCCTTCTTGAGGATAAAACACCAACAACCAAAAGCCTTGAAATGGCTCACTCTAGGTGCTCGCCCATGCATGAGCTCATAGCACTTCTTGTTCAAGAAAGCCCGAAGAAAAATCCAGTTCCCCCCATGACACGCGGTATTCACCGGCTCAGCCCAATATCTTCTTGGAGTCCTATGCTCATCGAGCATCGTCCGAGCCATCTCACAAAGGGAACAGTTTTTCCTCTCTTCCACACCATTCTGACAAGCGACATAGGGAGAGGAAAACTGATGTTCAAGACCCAAATCACGACAAAAGGTTTCGAATCGGGAGTTTTTGAATTCAGTGCCATTGTCGCTACGAATAGCTCGAACAACATCTCTATTCCTTTCATTCTTCAACCTCAAGATTATATCTCGGACAAAACCAAATGTCTCCCCCTTGTCAGCCAAAAAGAAGACCCAAGCATAGCGATAATAGTCATCCACTATCACCAGGACGTAACATTTCCCACCCGCCGAGCACACACGAGCTGGACCAACCAAGTCCATATGGAACAGCTCGCATGAGATCGATCAGCCCAATACTTATGGTTTGAGTACTAGCTTAAATGTGTCCAACCTTTCTCCGTTCTTTGGATTCGAAGAGTTGAGGACGACTATTTTTGAAGGGGGGAGGATGATATGACCACACCGACCACACCATCAAGTGTGCTGACTACATCAAGCAAGATGGAACAATCGTCAAGTCAAGCTGCATCAGCTATTACTCAGGTTCACCAAGGAGGATGACAAGAACACACCAAGACTCAGCCATAGAGAAGAACCACGTCGAGTCAGTTTGGCCTGGCAGAACCGTCACGAAGAATCAGTCATATCTTTTGATTCCTAGAAGCTATGAAGGTCCATGAGTACACGTTGGAAACATATTGAAGTCAACTTTCTAATGCCACTAGTGTCGAGTGGTTTAGAGCTTCCAGTTTGGCAGCAGAGTGGTTTTGGTGCAGACTGGTCAGAATATCAACGGTCAGCCTAATGTTCAAGTTCTTGTGCAAAACTGTATCATTCTACAATATTTTGTGATGCATAATATACATGGCATGAAAGGTTATCAAGTTAGCTTTCAAATGCATCTGGTCCCACATCATTTGGATTTTTTTAGTTGGTGTTATGATAGAAACATTGAAGACCACTCAGAAGCCTAGAAGACATGCAGGAACTGAAGACCACTTCGTGAATGATTAAGCTAGTTGGCCTTCCACCTTCCCACATGTCTGCTTCATTTCTAGTATAATTACCCCTAATGTTTAAGCCATAAACAACTTTCGATGAATTGAGATTATTTCCAGTAATATTGCAGCCGAGCTGCCGAGTGTCTTACTCAACCCTTGTTCTTCCTTGTTCTACTTGGACTTGTGAAGATATCTCTCTGAGATCCACTAGTTCGTGCTTTGTGAGTTCCAGTACGGCTGCCTCGCCATGTGTGGATTAGCTCCGGGTGTGGTTCTGCGGTCGTTCGGTGATCGAGTTGATGTCTTTGCAGTTTTGGTGCCTCTTTCCCTGTCGCTTGGCTGCATCCAACCTTGGCCAGGTATAAAGCTAGTTATCTCCACTACCTTTGCAAGTTATCTTATTCGTGACCTACTGCCATGAAGATCGGGCCACCCATGTACTGATAGCAGTTCAGTACTTATCAAAGTCGTGGACTTGAGCCGGTGCAAGGTAGCGGCTCACAACTCGAGTCTGCACGCGGGGTTTGCGGCGGTTCGCCACAAAACCGTCGGGTTACTTGGTTGAGCCACAAAACCAAGACCGGAGGCTCGGCGGGCGGAGACGGAATCCGAGCGCACCGGTTACTTGGTTGCGTCGGGAGGACGCGGACTGAGGCGAAGGCATGACCGCCCGATGAGAAATACCAAGTCTTGACCATCTTGCACATGAGGGGTGTGTATCTTCTTTTAAGTTCTAGGGGTAGCATGGTCATTTGCCTCACCCGGAGAGACTTCATATATATAGCTCTAGGGTTGGATGGCAACTCATCCATCCAGACTGCTTCCTAATTCCTTCATGATTTTGTAGAGAATCTGACCTCTGGTTGTGTGGAAGCATTCATTATTGCGTCGATTTCCTTCTATTAGCTCGTGTGATTTTTGTGTCTTTTTTGGGCAATTTTTGGGGATTTTTGTGCATCGCTTGTGTCAGATGTTTAGATCTGCACAGCCCATAGGGGTGTCAACCCCGGTGGTTTATTTGTTCGGCGGGGAGATATCTAAGGCTAAGAACTCGAAGGTTGCACAGTAGCACACGGAACACAATGGACACGTCGAGTTTATACTGGTTCAGGCCTCCAGAAAGTAAAACACTACGTCCAGTTCTTGATTGTATTGATTTGGGCGGATTGCGACTTGAGATGACTTGACCTCAGGGGTTCGGCCTTCTCTGCCTTATATTAGCTGACAGACAAGGTCGGGTGGGCCCCTAGTCCAGGTCGGTTACAACAGGGAAACCAATCTAAGGAAAGTTACAACATAATCCTGTGATCTTTGGACTGTCAGGCGACGCAACTGATGTCTTCTACCTTGTCTTGCATGCCATGTTACCCGAACGGATCGGATAAGTTCGCCTGGGGAATCTTCTAGAATGTCTTCAGGAGGTCGTGTGGCCCACAGATCAGGTCTGTTGGGTCCACTGTCAAGTCGGCGGGTCTTCTGGTAGGTCGGACCCACTTGTCGGGGACGGTCGTGAGCCCGGTCGGTGGGGACCCAGGGGTACCCATGTCTCACAAGCCCCGAGCGATGTGTAGGCGCAGCGACCTCAAGAGGGTCATGACAAAGTCTTGAAGCTATCAATTGGTCGAATAGCATGCACGTCGGTCCAAAAGAAAAAGGTAAGAAATCAGCTTAGCAGCCGACCTGTTTGAAGTCTTGCCAAACGAAGAGAGGTCGAGTGACGACCTATAGGAAGCAGGCTTCCAATAGATCGAAACGACTATGAAAAAATTCAGAGGGCGTCAAGGATGCACTCATAGAGTAGTATCCGAGCATCATGGCAGGCAAGATGGCTGGTATGATGATCCGAGCATCGTGGCGGGTAGGATGCACTCATAGAGTAGTATCTCTTGAGTGATCTCGTTTTGGCTTTTGTTTGGATTTTGATCATTTGTTTGAGTTTTTGGTTCGTTTCTTTTCTTTTTTCTCTTTTTCTCTGAATTGGTTACTATGTGTGTTGTCAATGCACTCATCAAGGGGGAGATTGAGGACCAGAGCGTCCGAGGACCGTGGTTGGTCGCTCCTGGCTGTGATGAGTGATTGACAACGTGGTGTGGACTGACTCTTGGCCGAGTATTGCAGGTGCAGGTTGCGGCTTGATTTGTGTTGGTGCAGGTGAAGAGCGGGTGCGAAAGGTCTTAGCCTAGCGGGGCCTCCGAGGAGTGGAGAGACAAGTAGGCTCAGCTCGATGGACCTGGTGGCCGAACGGGATCAAATGCGGGCCGCATGGTGGCAAGAAAAGCAAGACGAAGTCATCGACTCGAGCCGGTGCAGGGTAGCGGCTCACGACCGGAGTCTGCACGCGGGGTTTGCGGCGGTTCACCACAAAACTGTCGGGTTACTTGGTTGAGCCACAAAACCAAGACCGGAGACTCGACGGGCGGAGACGGGATCTAGGCGCGCTGAAAAGCTTCGATGCCGGGGGACACGCGGCGGGATCGCAGGGCTTGCTTCGGGAGGATGCGGACTGCGGCGACGGTGTGTCCGCCTGATGAAGAGGAGTGCTACTTGACCATATTGCCCCTCAGCACGTAAAAAGATGCAAACTTGTGTTTCGGGCCTGAATGCACTATTTCGGGGTACCGAAGTTGTGAAGCATCCATTCTACTCCATTGGACTCAAAATGATGTTTGGGAGTGTTTCAGAGCATTTCGCTAACCTTCGGCACATAAAAGATGCAAAACTTGTCTTTCGGGCCTGAATGCACTATTTCGGGGTATCGTAGTTGTAAAGCATCCATTCTACTCCATTGGACCCAAAATGATGTTTGGGAGTGTTTCAGAGCGTTTCGCTAACCTTTGGCATGTAAAAACATGCAAAACTTTTGTTTCGGACCTGAATGCTCTATTTCGGGGTACCGAAGTTATGAAGCATCCATTCTACTCCATTGGACCCAAAATGATGTTTGAGAGTGTTTCAGAGCATTTCGCTAACCTTCGGAACGTAAAAGATGCAAAACTTGTGTTCGCGCCTGAATCCACTATTTCGGGGTATCGTAGTTGTAAAGCATCCATTCTACTCCATTGGACCCAAAATGATGTTTGTTACTGTTTCAGAGCATTTCGCTAACCTTCGGCACGTAAAAGATGCAAAACTTGTGTTCGCGCCCGAATTCACTATTTTGGGGTACCAAAGTTGTGAAGCATCCATTATAGTCCATTGGACCCAAAATGATGTTCGGGAGTGTTTCAGAGCATTTTGCTAACCTTCGGCACATAAAAAGATGAAAAACTGGTGTTTCGGGCCTGAATTCACTATTTTGGGGTACCAAAATTGTGAAGCATCCATTATAGTCCATTGGACCCAAAATGATGTTTGGGAGTGTTTCAGAGCATTTCGCTAACCTTCAGCACGTAAAAGATGCAAAACTTGTGTTTCGGACCTAATTCCACTATTTCGGGGTACAGAAGTTGTGAAGCATCCATTCTACTCCATTGGATCCAAAATGATGTTTGGGAGTGTTTCAGAGCATTTAGCTAACCTTCGGCACGTAAAAAGATGAAAAACTTGTGTTCACGCCTGAATGCACTATTTCGGGGTACCAAAGTTGCGAAGCATCCATTCTACTCCATTAGAACCAAAATGATGTTTGGGAGTGTTTCAGATCATTTCGCTAGCCTTCGGCACGTTAAAAGATGCAAAACTTGTGTTTCGGGCCTGAATGCACTATTTCGGGGTACCAAAGTTGCGAAGCATCCTTTCTACTCCCTTGGAACCAAAATGATGTTTGGGAGTATTTCAGAGCATGTCGCTCACCTTCAGCACGTAAAAAGATGCAAAACTTGTGTTCGCGCCTAAATTCACTATTTTGGGGTACCAAAGTTGTGAAGCATCCATTATAGTCCATTGGACCCAAAATGATGTTTGGGAGTGTTTCAGAGCATTTTGCTAACCTTCAGCACGTAAAAGAAGCAAAACTTGTGTTTCGGGCCTGAATCCACTATTTCGGGGTACAGAAGTTGTGAAGCATCCATTTCAGTCCATTGGACCCAAAATGATGTTTGGGAGTGTTTCAGAGCATTTAGCTAACCTTCGGCACGTAAAAAGTTGAAAAACTTGTATTCGCGCCTGAATGCACTATTTCGGGGTACCAAAGTTGCGAAGCATCCTTTCTACTCCATTGGAACCAAAATGATGTTTGGGAGTGTTTCAGAGCATGTCGCTAACCTTCCGCACGTAAAAAGATGCAAACTTGTGTTTCGGGCCTGAATGCACTATTTCGGGGTACCGAAGTTGTGAAGCATCCATTCTACTCCATTGGACTCAAAATGATGTTTGGGAGTGTTTCAGAGCATTTCGCTAACCTTCGGCACGTAAAAGATGCAAAACTTGTGTTTCGGGCCTGAATGCACTATTTCGGGGTATCGTAGTTGTAAAGCATCCATTCTACTCCATTGGACCCAAAATGATGTTTGGGAGTGTTTCAGAGCATTTCGCTAACCTTTGGCACGTAAAAACATGCAAAACTTTTGTTTCGGACCTGAATGCTCTATTTCGGGGTACCGAAGTTGTGAAGCATCCATTCTACTCCATTGGACCCAAAATGATGTTTGAGAGTGTTTCAGAGCATTTCGCTAACCTTCGGAACGTAAAAGATGCAAAACTTGTGTTCGCGCCTGAATCCACTATTTCGGGGTATCGTAGTTGTAAAGCATCCATTCTACTCCATTGGACCCAAAATGATGTTTGTTACTGTTTCAGAGCATTTCGCTAACCTTTGGCACGTAAAAGATGCAAAACTTGTGTTCGCGCCTGAATACACTATTTTGGGGTACCAAAGTTGTGAAGCATCCATTATAGTCCATTGGACCCAAAATGATGTTCGGGAGTGTTTCAGAGTATTTTGCTAACCTTCGGCACATAAAAAGATGAAAAACTGGTGGTTCGGGCCTGAATTCACTATTTTGGGGTACCAAAATTGTGAAGCATCCATTATAGTCCATTGGACCCAAAATGATGTTTGGGAGTGTTTCAGAGCATTTCGCTAACCTTCAGCACGTAAAAGATGCAAAACTTGTGTTTCGGGCCTGATTCCACTATTTCGGGGTACAGAAGTTGTGAAGCATCCATTCTACTCCATTGGATCCAAAATGATGTTTAGCTAACCTTCGGCACGTAAAAAGATGAAAAACTT
The DNA here is from genome assembly GCA_036936925.1 of Cenchrus fungigraminus. Taxonomy (NCBI): domain Eukaryota; kingdom Viridiplantae; phylum Streptophyta; class Magnoliopsida; order Poales; family Poaceae; genus Cenchrus; species Cenchrus fungigraminus. Next base: position 63,734,074 of record CM072772.1, on the reverse strand, counting down.
GTGTTCACGCCTGAATGCACTATTTCGGGGTACCAAAATTGCGAAGCATACATTCTACTCCATTGGAACAAAAATGATGTTTGGGAGTGTTTCAGATCATTTCGCTAGCCTTCGGCACGTTAAAAGATGCAAAACTTGTGTTTCGGGCCTGAATGCACTATTTCGGGGTACCAAAGTTGCGAAGCATCCTTTCTACTCCCTTGGAACCAAAATGATGTTTGGGAGTGTTTCAGAGCATGTCGCTCACCTACAGCACGTAAAAAGATGCAAAACTTGTGTTTCGGGCCTGAGTGCTCTATTTCGGGGTACCGAAGTTGTGAAGCATCCATTCTACTCCATTGGACCAACAATGATGTTTGACAGTGTTTCAGAGCATTTCGCTAACCTTTGGCACGTAAAAGATGCAAAACTTGTGTTTCGGGCCTGAATGCACTATTTCGGGGTATCGTAGTTGTAAAGCATCCATTCTACTCCATTGGACCCAAAACGATGTTTGGGAGTGTTTCAGAGCATTTCGCTAACCTTCGGCACGTAAAAGATGCAAAACTTGTGTTCGCGCTTGAATCCACTATTTCGGGGTACCAAAATTGTGAAGCATCCATTATAGTCCACTGGACCCAAAATGATGTTTGGGAGTGTTTCAGAGCATTTCGCTAACCTTCAGCACGTAAGAGATGGAAAACTTGTGTTTCGGGCCTGATTCCACTATTTCGGGGTACAGAAGTTGTGAAGCATCCATTCTACTCCGTTGGACCCAAAATGATGTTTGGGAGTGTTTCAGAGCATTTAGCTAACCTTCGGCACGTAAAAAGATGAAAAACTTTTGTTTCGGACCTGAATGCACTATTTCGGGGTATCGTAGTTGTAAAGCATCCATTCTACTCCATTGGACCCAAAATGATGTTTGGGAGTGTTTCAGAGCATTTCGCTATCCTTCGGCACGTAAAAACATGCAAAACTTTTGTTTCGGACCTGAATGCTCTATTTCGGGGTACCGAAGTTGTGAAGCATCCATTCTACTACATTGGACCCAAAATGATGATTGAGAGTGTTTCAGAGCATTTCGCTAACCTTCGGCACGTAAAAGATGCAAAACTTGTGTTTCGGGCCTGAATGCACTATTTCGGGGTATCGTAGTTGTAAAGCATCCATTCTACTCCATTGGACCCAAAATGATGTTTGGGAGTGTTTCAGGGCATTTCACTAACCTTCGGCACGTAAAAAGATGCAAAACTTGTGTTTCGGGCCTGAATGCACTATTTCGGGGTATCGAAGTTGTGAAGCATCCATTCTACTCCATTGGACTCAAAATGATGTTTGGGAGTGTTTCAGAGCATTTCGCTAACCTTCGGCACGTAAAAAGATGCAAAACTTGTGTTTCAGGCCTGGATGCACTATTTCGAGGTACTGAAGTTGTGAAGCATCCATTCTACTCCATTGGACCCAAAATGATGTTTGAGAGTGTTTTAGAGCATTTCGCTAGCCTTCGGCATGTAAAAGATGCAAAACTTGTGTTTCTGGCCTGAATGCACTATTTCGGGGTATCGTAGTTGTAAAGCTTCCAATCTACTCCATTGGACCCAAAATGATGTTTGTTAGTGTTTCAGAGCATTTCGCTAACCTTCGGCACGTAAAAGATGCAAAACTTGTGTTCGCGCCTGAATTCACTATTTTGGTGTACCAAAGTTGTGAAGCATCCATTATAGTCCATTTGACCCAAAATGATGTTTGGGAGTGTTTCAGAGCATTTTGCTAACCTTCGGCACGTAAAAAGATGAAAAACTTGTATTCGCGCCTAAATGCACTATTTCGGGGTACCAAAGTTGCGAAGCATCCTTTCTACTCCATTGGAACCAAAATAATGTTTGGGAGTGTTTCAGAGCATGTCGCTAACCTTCAGCACGTAAAAAGATGCAAACTTGTGTTTCGGGCCTGAATGCACTATTTCGGGGTACCGAAGTTGTGAAGCATCCATTCTACTCCATTGGACTCAAAATGATGTTTGGGAGTGTTTTAGAGCATTTCGCTAACCTTCGGCACGTAAAAGATGCAAAACTTGTGTTTCGGGCCTGAATGCACTATTTCGGGGTATCGTAGTTGTAAAGCATCCATTCTACTCCATTGGACCCAAAATGATGTTTGGGAGTGTTTCAGAGCGTTTCGCTAACCTTTGGCACGTAAAAACATGCAAAACTTTTGTTTCGGACCTGAATGCTCTATTTCGGGGTACCGAAGTTGTGAAGCATCCATTCTACTCCATTGGACCCAAAATGATGTTTGAGAGTGTTTCAGAGCATTTCGCTAACCTTCGGAACGTAAAAGATGCAAAACTTGTGTTCGCGCCTGAATCCACTATTTCGGGGTATCGTAGTTGTAAAGCATCCATTCTACTCCATTGGACCCAAAATGATGTATGTTACTGTTTCAGAGCATTTCGCTAACCTTTGGCACGTAAAAGATGCAAAACTTGTGTTCGCGCCTGAATACACTATTTTGGGGTACCAAAGTTGTGAAGCATCCATTATAGTCCATTGGACCCAAAATGATGTTCGGGAGTGTTTCAGAGCATTTTGCTAACCTTCGGCACATAAAAAGATGAAAAACTGGTGTTTCGGGCCTGAATTCACTATTTTGGGGTACCAAAATTGTGAAGCATCCATTATAGTCCATTGGACCCAAAATGATGTTTGGGAGTGTTTCAGAGCATTTCGCTAACCTTCGGCACGTAAAAGATGCAAAACTTGTGTTTCTGGCCTGAATGCACTATTTCGGGGTATCGTAGTTGTAAAGCATCCAATCTACTCCATTTGACCCAAAATGATGTTTGTTAGTGTTTCAGAGCATTTCGCTAACCTTCGGCACGTAAAAGATGCAAAACTTGTGTTCGCGCCTGAATTCACTATTTTGGTGTACCAAAGTTGTGAAGCATCCATTATAGTCCATTGGACCCAAAATGATGTTTGGGAGTGTTTCAGAGCATTTTGCTAACCTTCGGCACATAAAAAGATGAAAACTGGTGTTTCGGGCCTGAATGCACTATTTTGGGTACCAAAGTTGCGAAGCATCCATTCTACTCCATTGGAACTAAAATGATGTTTGGGAGTGTTTCAGAGCATTTCGCTAGCCTTCGGCACATAAAAAGATGCAAAAGTTGTGTTTCGGGCCTGAATGCTCTATTTCGGGGTACCGAAGTTGTGAAGCATCCATTCTACTTCATTGGACGCACAATGATGTTTGACAGTGTTTCAGAGCATTTCGCTAACCTTCGTCACGTAAAAGATGCAAAACTAGTGTTTCGGGCCTGAATGCACTATTTCGGGGCACCGAAGTTGTGAAGCATCCATTCTACTCCATTGGACTCAAAATGATGTTTGGGAGTGTTTCAGAGCATTTCGCTAACCTTCGGCACGTAAAAGATGCAAAACTTGTGTTTCGAGCCTGAGTGCACTATTCCGGGGTATCGTAGTTGTAAAGCATCCATTCTACTCCATTGGACCCAAAATGATGTTTGGGAGTGTTTCAGACCATTTCGCTAGCCTTCGGCACGTAAAAGATGCAAAACTTGTGTTTCGGGCCTGAATGCACTATTTCGGGGTATCGTAGTTGTAAAGCATCCATTCTACTCCATTGGACCCAAAATGATGTTTGGGAGTGTTTCAGAGCATTTCCCTAACCTTCGACACGTAAAAAGATGCAAAACTTGTGTTTCGGGCCTGAATGCACTATTTCGGGGTATCGAAGTTGTGAAGCATCCATTCTACTCCATTGGACTCAAAATGATGTTTGGGAGTGTTTCAGAGCATTTCGCTAACCTTCGGCACGTAAAAAGATGCAAAACTTGTGTTTCAGGCCTGGAGGCACTATTTCGAGCTACCGAAGTTGTGAAGCATCCATTCTACTCCATTGGACCCAAAATGATGTTTGAGAGTGTTTTAGAGCATTTCGCTAGCCTTCGGCACGTAAAAGATGCAAAACTTGTGTTTCTGGCCTGAATGCACTATTTCGGGGTATCGTAGTTGTAAAGCATCCAATCTACTCCATTGGACCCAAAATGATGTTTGTTAGTATTTCAGAGCATTTCGCTAACCTACGGCACATAAAAGATGCAAAACTTGTGTTCGCGCCTGAATTCACTATTTTGGTGTACCAAAGTTGTAAAGCATCCATTATAGTCCATTGGACCAAAAATGATGTTTGGGAGTGTTTCAGAGCATTTTGCTAACCTTCGGCACATAAAAAGATGAAAAACTTGTGTTTCGGGCCTGAATGCACTATTTCAGGTACCAAAGTTGCGAAGCATCCATTCTACTCCATTGGAACTAAAATGATGTTTGGGAGTGTTTCAGAGCATTTAGCTAACCTTCGGCACGTAAAAAGATGAAAAACTTGTGTTCACGCCTGAATGCACTATTTCGGGGTACCAAAGTTGCGAAGCATCCATTCTACTCCATTGGAACAAAAATGATGTTTGGGAGTGTTTCAGATCATTTACCTAGCCTTCGGCACGTAAAAAGATGCAAAACTTGTGTTTCGGGCCTGAATGCACTATTTCAGGGTACCAAAGTTGCGAAGCATCCTTTCTACTCCATTGGAACCAAAATGATGTTTGGGAGTGTTTCAGAGCATGTCGCTAACCTTCGGCACGTAAAAACATGCAAAACTTTTGTTTCGGACCTGAATGCACTATTTTGGGGTATCGTAGTTGTAAAGCATCCATTCTACTCCATTGGACCCAAAATGATGTTTGGGAGTGTTTCAGAGCATTTCGCTATCCTTCGGCACGTAAAAACATGCAAAACTTTTGTTTTGGACCTGAATGCTCTATTTCGGGGTACCGAAGTTGTGAAGCATCCATTCTACTCCATTGGACTCAAAATGATGTTTGGGACTGTTTCAGAGCATTTCACTAACCTTCGTCACGTAAAAGATGCAAAACTAGTGTTCGCGCCTGAATGCACTATTTCGGGGTACCGAAATTGTGTAGCATCCATTCTAGTCCATTGGACCCAAGATGATGTTTGGGAGTGTTTCAGAGCATTTTGCTAACCTTCGGCACGTAAAAAGATGAAAACTTGTGTTCGCGCCTGAATGCACTATTTCGGGGTACCGAAGTTGCGAAGCATCCATTCTACTCCATTGGACCCAACCTGATTTTTGGGAGTGTTTCAAAGCACTTCGCTAACCTTCGGCACGTAAAAAGATGCAAAACTTGTGTTTCGGGCCTGAATGTACTATTTCGAGGGACCAAAGTTGCGAAGCGTCCATTCTACTCCATTGGAACCAAAATGATGTTTGGGAGTGTTTCAGAGAATTTCGCTAACCTTTGGCACGTAAAAAGATGCGAAACTTGTGTTTCGGGCCTGAATGCACTATTTCCAGGTACCAAAGTTGTGAAGCATCCATTCTACTCCATTGGACCCAAAATGATGTTTGAGAGTGTTTCAGAACATTTCGCTAACCTTCGGCTCGTAAAAAGATGAAAAACTTGTGTTCGCGCCTGAATGCACTATTTCGGGGTACCGAAGTTGCGAAGCATCCATTCTACTCCATTGGAACCAAAGTGATGTTTGGGAGTGTTTCATAGTATTTCGCTAAACTTCGGCACGTAAAAAGATGCAAAACTTCTGTTTCGGGCCTGAATGCACAATTTCGGGGTACCGAAGTTGTGAAGCATCCATTCTACTCCATTGGACCCAAAATAATGTTTGAGAGTGTTTCAGAGCATTTTGCTAACCTTCGGCACGTAAAAGATGCAAAACTTGTGTTTCAGGCCTGAATGCACTATTTCGGGGTATCGTAGTTGTAAAGCATCCACTATTTCAGGGTACCAAAGTTGTAAAGCATCCATTCTACTCCATTGGACCCAAAAAGATGTTTGGGAGTGTTTCAAAGCATTTTGCTAACCTTCAGCACGTAAAAAAAATGCAAAACTTGTGTTTCGGGCCTGAATGCACTATTCCAGGGGTACCGAAGTTCTGAAGCATCCATTCTACTCCATTGGACCCAAAATGATGTTTGGGAGTGTTTCAGAGCATTTCGCTAACCTTCGGCACGTAAAAAGATGAAAACTTGTGTTTAGGGCCTGAATGCACTATTTCGAGGGACCAAAGTTGCGAAGCATCCATTCAACTCCATTGGACCCAAACTGATTTTTGGGGGTGTTTCAGAGCATTTCGCTAACCTTCGGCACGTAAAAAGATGCAAAACTTGTGTTTCGAGCCTGAATGTACTATTTCGGGGTACCGAAGTTGTGAAGCATCCATTCTACTCCATTGGACCCAATCTGATTTTTGGGAGTGTTTCAGAGCATTTCGCTAACCTTCGGCACGTAAAAAGATGCAAAACTTGTGTTTCGGGCCTGAATGCACTATTTCGGGATACCGAAGTTGTGAAGCATCCATTCTACTCCATTGGAACAAAAATGATGTTTGGGAGTGTTTCAGAGCATTTCGCTAACCTTCGGCACGTAAAAAGATGCAAAACTTGTGTTTCGGGCCTGAATGCACTATTCCAGGGTACCGAAGTTGTGAAGCATCCATTCTACTCCATTGGACCCAAGATGATGTTTGAGAGTGTTTCAGAGCATTTCGCTAACCTTCGGCACGTAAAAAGATGCAAAACTTGTGTTTCGGGCCTGAATGTACTATTTCAGGGTACAAAAGTTGTGAAGCATCCATTTTACTCCATTGGACCCAAAATGATTTTTGGGAGTGTTTTAGAGCATTTCGCTAACCTTCGGCACGTAAAAAGATGCAAAACTTGTGTTTCAGGCCTGAATACACTATTTCGGGATACCGAAGTTGTGAAGCATCCATTCTACTCCATCCGAACCAAAATGATGTTTGGGAGTGTTTCAGAGCATTTCGCTAACCTTCGGCACGTAAAAAGATGCAAAACTTGTGTTTCGGGCGTGATTGGACTATTTCGGGGAACCGAAGTTGTGAAGCATCCATTCTACTCCATTGGAACCAAAATAATGTTTGAGAGTGTTTCAGAGCATTTCGCTAACCTTTGGCACGTAAAGGATGCAAAACTTGTGTCTCGGGCCAGAATACACTATTTCGGGGTACCGAAGTTGCGAAGCATCCATTCTACTCCATTGGAACCAAAATGATGTTTCGGAGTGTTTCAGAGCATTTCGCTAACCTTCGGCACATAAAAAGATGCAAAACTTATGTTTCGGGCCTGAATGCACTATTTCAAGGTATCGTAGTTGTAAAGCATCCATTCTACACCATTGGACCCAAAATGATGTTTGGGAGTGTTTCAGAGCATTTCGCTAACCTTCGGCACGTAAAAGATGCAAAACTTGTGTCCGCGCCTTAATCCACTATTTCGGGTTACCAAAGTTGTGAAGCATCCATTATAGTCCTTTGGACCCAAAATGATGTTTGGGAGTGTTTCAGAGCATTTTGCTAACCTTCGGCACAAAAAAAGATGAAAAACTTGTGTTTCGGGCCTGAATGCACTATTTTGGGGAACCAAAGTTGCGAAGCATCCATTCTACTCCATTGGAACCAATATGATGTTTGGGAGTGTTTCAGAGAATTTCGCTAACCTTCGGCACGTAAAAGGATGCAAAACTTGTGTTTCGGGCCTGAATGCACTATTTTGGGGTACCGAAGTTGTGAAGCATCCATTCTACTCCATTGGACCCAAAATGATGTTTTAGAGTGTTTCAGAGCATTTCGCTAACCTTCGGCACGTAAAAAGATGCAAAACTTGTGTTTCGGGCCTGAATGTACTATTTCAGGGTACCAAAGTTGTGAAGCATCCATTCTACTCCATTGGACCCAAAATGATTGTTGGGAGTGTTTCAGAGCATTTCGCTAACCTTCGGCACGTAAAAAGATGCAAAACTTGTGTTTCGGGCCTGAATGCACTATTTCGGGATACCGAAGTTGTGAAGCATCCATTCTACTCCATTCGAACCAAAATGATGTTTGGGAGTGTTTCAGAGCATTTCGCTAACCTTCGGCACGTAAAAAGATGCAAAACTTGTGTTTCGGGCGTGAATGGACTATTTCGGGATACCGATGTTGTGAAGCATCCATTCTACTCCATTGGAACAAAAATGATGTTTAGGAGTGTTTCAGAGCATTTCGCTAACCTTCGACACGTAAAAAGATGCAAAACTTGTGTTTTGGGGCCTGAATGCACTATTCCAGGGTACCGAAGTTCTGAAGCATCCATTCTACTCCATTGGACCCAAAATGATGTTTGGAAGTGTTTCAGAGCATTTCGCTAACCTTCGGCACGTAAAAAGTTGAAAACTTGTGTTTAGGGCCTGAATGCGCTATTTCGAGGGGCCAAAGTTGCGAAGCATCCATTCAACTCCATTGGACCCAAACTGATTTTTGGGAGTGTTTCAGAGCATTTCGCTAACCTTCGGCACGTAAAAAGATGCAAAACTTGTGTTTCGGGCCTGAATGCACTATTCCAGGGTACCGAAGTTGTGAAGCATCCATTCTACTCCATTGGACCCAAGATGATGTTTGAGAGTGTTTCAGAGCATTTCGCTAACCTTCGGCACGTAAAAAGATGCAAAACTTGTGTTTCGGGACTGAATGTACTATTTCAGGATACCGAAGTTGTGAAGCATCCATTCTACTCCATTCGAACCAAAATGATGTTTGGGAGTGTTTCAGAGCATTTCGCTAACCTTCGGCACGTAAAAAGATGCAAAACTTGTGTTTCGGGCCTGAATGTACTATTTCAGGGTACCAAAGTTGTGAAGCATCCATTCTACTCCATTGGACCCAAAATGATTGTTGGGAGTGTTTCAGAGCATTTCGCTAACCTTCGGCACGTAAAAAGATGCAAAACTTGTGTTTCGGGCCTGAATGCACTATTTCGGGATACCGAAGTTGTGAAGCATCCATTCTACTCCATTCGAACCAAAATGATGTTTGGGAGTGTTTCAGAGCATTTCGCTAACCTTCGGCACGTAAAAAGATGCAAAACTTGTGTTTCGGGCGTGAATGGACTATTTCGGGATACCGAAGTTGTGAAGCATCCATTCTACTCCATTGGAACAAAAATGATGTTTGGGAGTGTTTCAGAGCATTTCGCTAACCTTCGACACGTAAAAAGATGCAAAACTTGTGTTTTGGGGCCTGAAAGCACTATTCCAGGGTACCGAAGTTCTGAAGCATCCATTCTACTCCATTGGACCCAAAATGATGTTTGGAAGTGTTTCAGAGCATTTCGCTAACCTTCGGCACGTAAAAAGTTGAAAACTTGTGTTTAGGACCTGAATGCGCTATTTCGAGGGACCAAAGTTGCGAAGCATCCATTCAACTCCATTGGACCCAAACTGATTTTTGGGAGTGTTTCAGAGCATTTCGCCAACCTTCGGCACGTAAAAAGATGCAAAACTTGTGTTTCGGGCCTGAATGCACTATTCCAGGGTACCGAAGTTGTGAAGCATCCATTCTACTCCATTGGACCCAAGATGATGTTTGAGAGTGTTTCAGAGCATTTCGCTAACCTTCGGCACGTAAAAAGATGCAAAACTTGTGTTTCGGGACTGAATGTACTATTTCAGGGTACCAAAGTTGTGAAGCATCCATTCTACTCCATTGGACCCAAAATGATTTTTGGGAGTGTTTCAGAGCATTTCGCTAACCTTCGGCACGTAAAAAGATGCAAAACTTGTGTTTCGGGCCTGAATACACTATTTCGGGATACCGAAGTTGTGAAGCATCCATTCTACTCCATTCGAACCAAAATGATGTTTGGGAGTGTTTCAGAGCATTTCGCTAACCTTCGGCACGTAAAAAGATGCAAAACTTGTGTTTCGGGCGTGATTGGACTATTTCGGGGTACCGAAGTTGTGAAGCATCCATTCTACTCCATTGGAACCAAAATAATGTTTGAGAGTGTTTCAGAGCATTTCGCTAACCTTTGGCACGTAAAGGATGCAAAACTTGTGTTTCGGGTCAGAATACACTATTTCGGGGTACCGAAGTTGCGAAGCATCCATTCTACTCCATTGGAACCAAAATGATGGTTCGGAGTGTTTCAGAGCATTTCGCTAACCTTGGGCACGTAAAAAGATGCAAAACTTGTGTTTCGGGCCTGAATGCACTATTTCAAGGTATCGTAGTTGTAAAGCATCCATTCTACACCATTGGACCCAAAATGATGTTTGGGAGTGTTTCAGAGCATTTCGCTAACCTTCGGCACGTAAAAGATGCAAAACTTGTGTCCGCGCCTTAATCCACTATTTCGGGTTACCAAAGTTGTGAAGCATCCATTATAGTCCTTTGGACCCAAAATGATGTTTGGGAGTGTTTCAGAGCATTTTGCTAACCTTCGGCACAAAAAAAGATGAAAAACTTGTGTTTCGGGCCTGAATGCACTATTTTGGGGAACCAAAGTTGCGAATCATCCATTCTACTCCATTGGAACCAATATGATGTTTGGGAGTGTTTCAGAGAATTTCCCTAACCTTCGGCACGTAAAAGGATGCAAAACTTGTGTTTCGGGCCTGAATGCACTATTTTGGGGTACCGAAGTTGTGAAGCATCCATTCTACTCCATTGGACCCAAAATGATGTTTTAGAGTGTTTCAGAGCATTTCGCTAACCTTCGGCACGAAAAAGATGCAAAACTTGTGTTTCGGGCCTGAATGCACTATTTCAGGGTATCGTAGTTGTAAAGCATCCATTCTACTCCATTGGAACAAAAATGATGTTTGGGAGTGTTTCAGAGCATTTCGCTAACCTTCGGCACGTAAAAAGATGCAAAACTTGTGTTTCGGACCTGAATGCACTATTCCAGGGTACCGAAGTTGTGAAGCATCCATTCTACTCCATTGGACCCAAGATGATGTTTGAGAGTGTTTCAGAGCATTTCGCTAACCTTCGGCACGTAAAAAGATGCAAAACTTGTGTTTCGGGCCTGAATGTACTATTTCAGGGTACCAAAGTTGTGAAGCATCCATTCTACTCCATTGGACCCAAAATGATTTTTGGGAGTGTTTCAGAGCATTTCGCTAACCTTCGGCACGTAAAAAGATGCAAAACTTGTGTTTCGGGCCTGAATGCACTATTTCGGGATACCGAAGTTGTGAAGCATCAATTCTACTCCATTCGAACCAAAATGATGTTTGGGAGTGTTTCAGAGCATTTCGCTAACCTTCGGCACGTAAAAAGATGCAAAACTTGTGTTTCGGGCGTGAATGGACTATTTCGGGGTACCGAAGTTGTGAAGCATCCATTCTACTCCATTGGAACCAAAATAATGTTTGAGAGTGTTTCAGAGCATTTCGCTAACCTTTGGCGCGTAAAGGATGCAAAACTTGTGTTTCGGGCCAGAATACACTATTTCGGGGAACCGAAGTTGCGAAGCATCCATTCTACACCATTGGAACCAAAATGATGTTTGGGAGTGTTTCAGAGCATTTCGCTAACCTTCGGCACGTAAAAAGATGCAAAACTTGTGTTTCGGGCCTGAATGCACTATTTCAAGGTATCGTAGTTGTAAAGCATCCATTCTACACCATTGGACCCAAAATGATGTTTGGGAGTGTTTCAGAGCATTTCGCTAACCTTCGGCACGTAAAAGATGCAAAACTTGTGTTCGCGCCTTAATCCACTATTTCGGGTTAGCAAAGTTGTGAAGCATCCATTATAGTCCTTTGGACCCAAAATGATGTTTGGGAGTGTTTCAGAGCATTTTGCTAACCTTCGGCACAAAAAAAGAAGAAAAACTTGTGTTTCGGGCCTGAATGCACTATTTTGGGGTACCAAAGTTGCGAAGCATCCATTCTACTCCATTGGAACCAATATGATGTTTGGGAGTGTTTCAGAGAATTTCGCTAACCTTCGGCACGTAAAAGGATGCAAAACTTATGTTTCGGGCCTGAATGCACTATTTTGGGGTACCGAAGTTGTGAAGCATCCATTCTACTCCATTGGACCCAAAATGATGTTTTAGAGTGTTTCAGAGCATTTCGCTAACCTTCGGCACGAAAAAGATGCAAAACTTGTGTTTCGGGCCTGAATGCACTATTTCAGGGTATCGTAGTTGTAAAGCATCCATTCTACTCCATTGGACCCAAAATGATGTTTGGGAGTGTTTCAGAGTATTTCGCTAACCTTCGGCACATAAGAAGATGAAAAACTTGTGTTTCGGGTCTGAATGCACTATTTCAGGGTACCGAAGTTGTGAAGCATCCATTCTACTCCGTTGGACCCAAAATGATGTTTGGAGTGTTTCAGAGCATTTCGCTAACCTTCGGCACGTAAAGAGATGCAAAACTTGTGTTTCGGGCCTGAATGTACTATTTCGGGGTACCAAAGTTGTGAAGCATCCATTCTACTCCATTGGACCCAAAATGATTTTTGGGAGTGTTTCAGAGCATTTCGTTAACCTTCGGCACGTAAAAAGATGCAAAACTTGTGTTTCGGGCCTGAATGTACTATTTTGAGATACCGAAGTTGTGAAGCATCCATTCTACTCCATTGGAACCAAAATGATGTTTGGGAGTGTTTCAGAGCATTTCGCTAACCTTCGGCATGTAAAAAGATGCAAAACTTGTGTTTCGGGCCTGAATGCACTATTTCGGCATACCGACGTTGTGAAGCATCTATTCTACTCCATTGGACCCAAAATGATGTTTGAGAGTGTTTCAGAGCATTTCGCTAACCTTCAGCACGTAAAAGATGCAAAACTTGTGTTCGCGCCTGAATCCACTATTTCGGATTACCAAAGTAGTGAAGCATCCATTATAGTCCATTGCACCCAAAATGATGTTTGGGAGTGTTTCAGAACATTTTGCTATCCTTCGGCATATAAAAAGATGAAAAACTTGTGTTTCGGGCCTGAATGCACTATTTCGGGGTACCAAAGTTGCGAAGCATCCATTCTACTCCATTTGAACAAAAATGATGTTTGGGAGTGTTTTAGAGCATTCGCTAACCTTTGGCACGTAAAAAGATGCAAAACTTGTGTTTCGGGCCGGAAAGCACTATTTCGGGGTACCGAAGTTGTGAAGCATCCATTCTACTCCATTGGACCCAAAATGATTTTTGGGAGTGTTTCAGAGCATTTCGCTAACCTTCGGCACGTAAAAAGATGAAAACTTTTGTTCGCGCCTGAATGCACTATTTCGGGGTACCGAAGTTGTGAAGCATCCATTCTAGTCCATTGGACCCAAAATGATGTTTGGCGGTGTTTCAGAGCATTTCGCTAACCTTCGGCACGTAAAAAGATGAAAACCTTGTGTTCGCGCCTGAATGCACTATTTCGGGGTACCAAAGTTGCGAAGCATCCATTCTACTCCATTGGAACCAAAGTGATGTTTGGGAGTGTTTCAGAGAATTTCGCTAACCTTCGGCACGTAAAAAGATGCAAAACTTGTGTTTCGGGCCTGAATGCACTATTTCAGGGTACCGAAGTTGTGAAGCATCTATTCTACTCTATTGGACCCAAAATAATGTTTGAAAGTGTTTCAGAGCATTTCGCTAACCTTTGGCACGTAAAGGATGCAAAACTTGTGTTTCGGGCCTGAATGCACTATTTCGGGGTACCGAAGTTGCGAAGCATCCATTCTACTCCATTGGAACCAAAATGATGTTTGGGAGTGTTTCACAGCATTTCGCTAACCTTCGGCGCGTAAAAAGATGCAAAACTTGTGTTTCGGGCCTGAATGTACTATTTCAAGGTATCGTTGTTGTAAAGCATCCATTCTACACCATTGGACCCAAAATGATGTTTGGGAGTGTTTCAGAGCATTTCGCTAACCTTCGGCACGTAAAAGATGCAAACTTGTGTTCGCGCCTTAATCCACTATTTCGGGTTATTAAAATTGTGAAGCATCCATTATAGTCCTTTGGACCCAAAATGATGTTTGGGAGTGTTTCAGAGCATTTTGCAAACCTTCGGCACAAAAAAAGATGAAAAACTTGTGTTTCGGGCCTGAATGCACTATTTTGGGGTACCAAAGTTGCGAAGCATCCATTCTACTCCATTGGAACCAAAATGATGTTTGGGAGTGTTTCAGAGCATGTCGCTAACCTTCGGCACGTAAAAGGATGCAAAACTTGTGTTTCGGGCTTGAATGCACTATTTTGGGGTACCGAAGTTGTGAAGCATCCATTCTACTCAATTGGACCCAAAATGATGTTTTAGAGTGTTTTAGAGCATTTCGCTAACCTTCGGCATGTAAAAGATGCAAAACTTGTGTTTCAGGCCTGAATGCACTATTTCGGGGTATCGTAGTTGTAAAGCATCCATTCTACTCCATTGGACCCAAAATGATTTTTGGGAGTGTTTCAGAGCATTTCGATAACCTTCGGCACGTAAAAAGATGCAAAACTTGTGTTTCGGGCCTGAATGCACTATTTCGGTGTACCGAAGTTGCGAAGCATCCATTCTACTCCATTGGAACTAAAATGATGTTTGGGAGTGTTTCAGAGCATTTCGCTAACCTTTGGCATGTAAAAAGATACAAAACTTGTGTTTTGGGCCTAAATGCACTATTTTGGGGTACCGAAGTTGTGAAGCATCCATTCTACTCCATTGGACTCATAATGATGTTTGGGAGTGTTTCAGAGCATTTCACTAACCTTCGTCATGTAAAAGATGCAAAACTAGTGTTCGCGCCTGAATGCACTATTTCGGGGTACTGAAGTTGTGAAGCATCCATTCTAGTCCATTGGACCCAAGATGATGTTTGGGAGTGTTTCAGAGCATTTTGCTAACCTTCGGCACGTAAAAAGATGAAAACTTGTGTTCGCGCCTGAATGCACTATTTCGGGGTACCGAAGTTGCGAAGCATCCATTCTACTCCATTGGACCCAACCTGATTTTTGGGAGTGTTTCAGAGCACTTCGCTAACCTTCGGCACGTAAAAAGATGCAAAACTTGTGTTTCGGGCTTGAATGTACTATTTCGAGGGACCAAAGTTGCGAAGCATCCATTCTACTCCATTGGAACCAAAATGATGTTTGGGAGTGTTTCAGAGCATTTCGCTAATTTTCGGCACGTAAAAAGATGCAAAACTTGTGTTTCGGGCCTGAATGTACTATTTCGGGGTACCAAAGTTGTGAAGCATCCATTCTACTCCATTGGACCCAAAATGATTTTTGGGAGTGTTTCAGAGCATTTCGCTAACCTTCGGCACGTAAAAAGATGCAAAACTTGTGTTTCGGGCCTGAATGCACAATTTCAGGATACCGAAGTTGTGAAGCATCCATTCTACTCCATTGGAACCAAAATGATATTTGGGAGTGTTTCAGAGCATTTCGCTAACCTTCGGCACGTAAAAAGATGCAAAATTGTGTTCCGGGCCTGAATGCACTATTTCAGCATACCGAAGTTGTGAAGCATCCATTCTACTCCATTGGACCCAAAATGATGTTTGAGAGTGTTTCAGAGCATTTCGCTAACCTTCGGCACGTAAAAGTTGCAAAACTCGTGTTCGCGCCTGAATCCACTATTTCGGGTTACAAAAGTTGTGAAGCAACCATTATAGTCCATTGCACCCAAAATGATGTTTGGGAGTGTTTCAGAGTATTTTGCTAACCTTCGGCACATAAAAAGATGAAAAACTTGTGTTTCGGGCCTGAGTGCACTATTTCGGGGTACCAAAGTTGCGAAGCATCCATTCTACTCCATTGGAACCAAAATGATGTTTGGGAGTGTTTCAGAGCATTCGCTAACGGTAAATAACTGCGCTCGAATGTAGTGATTAACTTATCATGTAGATGTCATCGGCGACCTATCTTCTGTCTTTGAAGCAGTCACTGGCGGACTGTGCCAAGGGCAGGGCCGACCAATGTAAGAACGCCACAGCCATGCACGTGCGGGCACAACAGCTCGAGCAAGAGCTCAATCAGGTCAGGGAGGAGGCGGCTGCCGAAAAGAAGAAGCTCCAGGAGGAGTTGGAGGAGGAACGACGTAAAAATCAGAACGCCGACGAGCTGCTGACGTCTGTGAGTGCTGGTAAGACCAATAACCCACAACCTTTACTACTGAATTGCTGAACCGTATCTTGTATCTGACAATATCTTTGCACCACAGAATTTCACAGAGAAAAGGACAAGCTCGAGGATGACCTCAAGGTTGCCAAGGAGAGAATCCGGAGCCTTGAGATAGACCTGCGACAGGCTGATGCGGGGGTCGAAGAGCTGCAGAAGGTGATGAAGGGCGCCGTGGAGAGTGAGTATGCTGTGTGCCAGAAGCTAGCTTATGAGAAACGAGCACGAAAGGACCTTGAGGTCAGTCTTGTGGTAGCTTTGCAATCATTGCAGAATGACCAAGTGACCATTGCAGGGATTGAGGTGGAAGTCAGTGATCTGAAGAATGCTGCCGACCTTGTCATGGACATGGTAGAGCCACTGGTCGCCGGGGAGGAACCCAAGCCAGCCATTGACCGACTTATGGGTGCGCCCCAGAAGCTGGTGGATCTCTTGAGGGCAACGAGCTTGACGGCGGCTATGGAGTCGCTGGTGCGCGTGAAGTCACACTTCCCTGAGGTCGACATGGCTAAGGTCGGGGAAGGCCCGAATACAGCGAAGGACCTCAAAGCCATAGAGACGGAGGTACAAGCGGCTGCTGAGAAGATAATGGATGCCATCAATTACGAGGGCGGTTATGGTGATGAGTAGTTGTAGCCTCAGAGTTGTACCACCTCTTCCACCAGTCATGTAAATAACAATGATGATCTAATTTGGGCTCACATTTCATGTTTAGTTTATGCTTACACGAGCTTGGTTGCCCTGAGGCACTGTGTTTTAATATGCCCTGCTGACCACTACTCACGAAGAGGCTGGCTTACCGACCACACGGCTCAGCGGGAAGGCTTACGTGTAGCCGGCGCGCGGGGAGAGTCTAGGACTCCGGTTTTGTAACCACACGACCAAGCAGGCTCGTAACAACATAAAGTAAACAATCGTGAGAGACGACGTCCTCAGGTCGAACAACCATTCAGTTGGCATAGCCAAGTCCCTGAGCATGTCGAGGGGGAGGAACAGAAAACTTCACCCTCAGGTCTTTCGATCCTTGTATTGGCTTTTGCCAAGTCCCCGAGCATGTCGAGGGGGAGGGAACATGACATGGAGCAAAAGAGGATAGAACTCGAGGCACAATAGATGACTGCTTAAAACTAATATTTATTTGACCGAAAGTACAAAGACGAGGAATACATAACTGTAATGAAAACTATTCTACGGATAGAATCGGTGGAGGTGCTTCACGTTCCATAGGTTAGGGACCCCTTGACCGTCGCCCCACTGGAGGCAATATGTAGACGGGCTGATGACTTCGGTGACGATAAAGGGTCCCTCCCAAGGGGCGGACAACTTGTGCATGACATCGGTCTTCTGGATACGCCTTAAGACTAGGTCGCCAACGTTGAAGGAGCACTCGTTGACGTTGCGATCGTGGTATCGACGAAGCTGCTGATCGTGGCAAGCTTGCCTCATGACGGCTGCGATACTTTGTTCCTCGAGGCTGTCGAGGTCAACGCGACGGGTTTGCTCAGCTTCTCCTTCCTCGTAGAACTGTATGCATGGAGCTCCAAAGGTGACGTCGGTGGGTAGGATGGCCTCTGAACCGTAGACCAGAAAGAAGGGCGAGAAGCCCGTGGCGGAACTAACTTGGGTCCGTAGACCCCAGATCATGTGGGGTAGCTCGGCTAGCCACCGGGACGTGTAGTTTGAAGCCACCTGGTCGTCATTTTGGAGGTGTTTTTGTTCGGATTTCTTTGAGAGGATCATGGGTGGATGTCTTGTGCATCTTTGTGTATGATCTTGACCCCTCAAACGTCGGATTTGGCCTTCGATTCACGAATTTCGGTTGGAACCCTAGGTGTTTGCTTGAGCTCGGTAGGATTTTGATTCCTCTTGTTTCAGTTGGTTTAAGTGCACAAATTTGTAGGGATAGCATCTCCTAGAGATGCTTCATCTTCCCCTATGATTTGGTTGCAATCCATTGGTTGAATCAAGATATCGGGTGAAGGGAAGGAGGAGTTGACCATGCCGAGGACGAGCTCGGGTTGCTCTATTCGCACCTGGCAGACAGTCCGACTGGCCCCCGCGGACGGTCCGCGAGGAGCCCAGTTCATCGAGTTCGTCGCTTGTTTTTCCGAGCTCGTAGTTTGATCCGCTGAGGTCTTTGATTTTTGTTGCAAGGAGCTTGGCAAACAATCCGCGAGCCAAGCTCAGACGATCCGTGATCATCGGACGGTCCACGGTGAACCGTCGGATAGTCCGATTCTTCGTGGTGCACTACTAGAGGTTCAGTCTGCAATTTCGGACGGTCCGCCCTGTCCTCGCGGATGGTCCACCCCCTCCCCGCGAACAGTCCACTCCGGCTCGCAGATTTGGCTAAGTGTTTTGGTTCTTTGATTTTTTTTGAGCGCATTTTGGTTCTTTGATTTGTGCTTCCGCTAGTTGAACCAAGGATCGCTCCTAGGGTTGATAGATCTGCTGTGACTACGTGACCTTGGCTATTATGTTCTCCATCATGTGTGCTCGGATTTGGAGTTGATTTTGGGGCATAGTCGAGTTCATCTTTTTGAGGTGAATTTTTATTGGCTCCCATTCACTCCCCCACCCCCTCTTTGGTCGCCTAATCAGACCTTCAGTGGTAGTGGACGATTACTCTCGCTATGCTTGGGTGTTCTTTTTGGCTGACAAGGGTGAGACATTTGGTTTTGTTTGAGATCTGATCTTGAGGTTGAAAAATGAGAGACATGGTGATGCCATTGGAGCTATACACAGTGACAATGGCATAGAATTCAATAACTCTCATTTTGAGACCTTTTGCTGTGATCTAGGTCCTGAGCATTAGGTTTCCTCGCCCTATGTTGCTTGCCAGAATGGTGTTGTGGAGAGGAAAAATCGATCCCTTTGTGAGATGGCTAGGTGGTCAATACCGCTTGCCATGTGGGGAATCACATTTCCTTCGTGCTTTCTTGAAGAAGATGTGCTATGACCTCTTGCATGAGCGAGCACCTAGAGTTAGCCATTTTCAGGCTTTTGGTTGCAAGTGCTTTATTCTTAAGAAAGGAAGCTAGATAAGTTTGAGGCAAGGTCTTCCGATGTGATTTTTCTTGGTTATGCTAATCATTCTCAAGCATATCGTGTGCTCAACCTTGACACTAACCAAATCATGGAGACTTGCAAGGTAACCTTCGACGAGACACGACCATGTAGCTCTGCAATCTTTGAGTGTGCAGCTGATGATTAAATTGGTGAGAAAATCTTTGAGGATGAGAATGATGATGATGGAGACGATGATGGTGATGATGGTGATCCCTCGGCTGCTCATGTACCCTCTACTTCCACTACTATGACTACGGTTCAGAATGGTCCATCCCCTGCGCCGACTACGACACATCAAGATCGAGTGGAAGTTGCTACTGATGGGGAGGTTGCCTCTAGGCGAGAGGTACCCAGGCGTGTAATGGCTAATCATCTTCCCTCGAGGATCATAGGCAACATCAACAGACACACAACATGGTCAAGGTCCCAAAAAATCTCTCATTTCCCTCACTCATCTTTTGTTGCGTCTTTCAACCCCATGGATATTGGACACGCACTCTCTGATTCAAATTGGGTGAACATAATGGGAGTTAGAGAACTTTGAGAGAAACCAAATTTGGGAGTTAGTTGAGGCACAAAATGGGTATGGAACAACAAAGATGGAGAGAATGGAGAGGTTGTGAGGAACAAGGTAAGGTTGGTCGCTCAGGGTTTTAGCCAGAAAGAGGGGATAGATTATTAGGAAACCTTTGCTCTGGTGGCCCATTTGGAGGCAATTTAGATTCTTCTAGCATTTTCTGTTGCTTAAGGATTCAAATTGTACCAAATGGATGTGAAGAGTGCCTTTTTGAATGGGGTGTTGGAGGAAGAAGTGTTTGCGAGGCAACCCCTGGTCTTTGAGAGTGTAGAGTTCCCACACCGAGTGTACAAGCTAAGAAAGGCTCTCTATGGGCTGAAACAGGCACCCCGGGCATGGTATGGCAGATTGAGGGGTTTCTTATTCACCATGGGGTTCGAGATGGGCAAAGTAGATAAGACTCTCTTTCTCCTCAGGCAGAGCGATGATATCCTAATTGTTCAGGTGTATGTGGATGATATTATCTTTGGTGGCTCGTCTCACTCTTTGGTTGCAAGGTTTGCAGAGGACATGAACAGGGAATTTGAGATGTCTACGATGAGTTGCAGTTCTTTCTCAGGCTTCAGATCAAGCAGGCCAAGGAGGGAACAGTAGTGCACCAGGAAAAGTACACCAAGGACATCGTCAAGAAATTCAAGATGGATGACTCCAAGCAATTGTCGAAGTTGATGAGTACGCCTACAGCGTTGGATGCGGGCGAGGACAAAGAGCCCATGGACCAGAAGGAGTTCCGAAGCATGATCGGCTCCCTCCTCTACCTGACGGTGATGATACCGGACATACAATTCAGTGTGTGTCTGTGCGCTTGTTTTCAGGGTGTCGCCGAGGACTTCGCATCGGTAGGCTATCAAGAGGATTTTCAGGTATTTGCAATATACTACTGAGCTCAGGCTTTGGTACTTGCCGTCCTCTCCTCTTGCACTTCATGGTTTTTCAGATGCCGATTTTGCTAGGTGTCGTCTGGATAGGAAATCAACTGGGTACTTGTCAGTTTTTGGGTTCCTCGTTGGTTTCTTGGTCATCTCGCAAACAGTCTAGTATAGCTCAGTCTACTACCGAAGCCGAGTACATTGCTGCTGCTAGTTGTTGTTCCCGGTTGCTTTGGATCACCTATACTATGAGCACGACGTAGTTTTGGGGATATCGCGACCGGTTTTTATCGCGACAGGGGGTTTGGTTGCAATAAACTAGGCTTAACGCGACAATTGTCGAGATTGGTCGCGATATTGTTGTATGTTGTGACCAATTGGTGAGCGTTGCAATTGTAATTGCAATTGCGACAACACGTGCACTTTTGTTCCAATTGCGGCGACGGTATTACCATAGTTTTTGCTAATGGTTGCAGTAGTGATCCATGTCACAGCGACTATGACATGTCGCTATATGTGGTGTCGTGTGTGTCAAAAGAGTCTTACATATAGCAACAAAAATGCAATCGTTGCGACTAAAATATTTGGTATTGCAACGTGGATCGAAAATGTTGCAATTGTGGCGATGGTATTTCCACGGTTTTTGCTAATGGTTGCAGTAATTACCCATGTCACAACGACTATGACACGTCGCGATATGTGGTGTTGTGTGTTGCAAAAGATTATTAGTTTTAGCGACCAGAATGCACTCGTTGCTACTGGATTCTATGATATTGCAATGTGCATCGAAAATTATGCAAACTGGTCAGAGGTATAGCGACGCTAACACGAAAATCGTCGCACTAAAGAAGATGTTATTGCGACAAAATGTCGTTGTTGCAATTGAAAGAACCATTAGTCGCAACTAATGTGTTTGTGGGTGTCACCAGGATACCGTGGGCCTGTTCGATGGCATGTGGGCCTATATAACGTCCTGCACACATATGACACTTTCTTTCATGAGGGAAGTCCGATCCAAAAACCATTTGTCCTTCGACCAAAGAAGAAGATTTTGATGAGTTATACAACTTTGGTATTCATGGCCTTTTCATTTGAAATCATTTATTACCTAAAAAACATGTGAATTTCTCAACCATTGAAATTTCAACACTAAAAAAACTTGTGGGTTAAATCGATAAAATTATTGTATCGCATAGGATTTGAGCCCTGCACTTGTGGCTTAGAAAAGAGCACATCTACCACTAGACCACCACATTTGTTGTGTTAGATTTGGGGATTTAGTTGTGTATATTCTTTATTCTTTTATATCACACACCAGCTCTCTGGAAAATGTAAAAAACAAAACATAGAAGAGAGAACTTGGCCACTTGGCCAGACTAAAGACCATGCAAACGTTTCATAATTTTTCTTTTAATCTAGAATTTAAAGTTGTATATAGTATTTCTCCTTCATGGCTACTCCAAATCTGGTGATTTTTTCCTAAAAATTACTAAAATCATGCTCTACCAAGTTATGAAACTTATTAATGATATATTTTTTTTTGAAAATCATCTCGTGTGAGTCTGTTTGAACAATCCAATTTATTAATTTCAAAAAATGACAAGTACAAGCAAGATTTTGTAGAAGGACGTGGTAGACACGGCAGCGGGATGGCTGAGGCGTGTCTGTTTGGGCGACCGCTAGGGTTCCCCGTCGACGCGTCGTTGCGAGCATCCCGGTGAGCGTGCTCGGAGCCGAGGTTCCCAGTGGAGCTAGAGCGCGACGTCGTGACCCTGAAGGACACCCCATTCGATTCCAGTGGGGATCGAGGGCGCAAGGGAAGGCTGGAGCTCTGAACGGAGGCCAGCCAGAGAAGAAGGGGGAAAAGGTGAATGGTGGCGAGCCGCCGAAAGAAGCTCTGGGCGGGACCACGGTCGGGGAGAGGCAACCATGGGACCCTCATAGAATCGGATTTGGGCCCGTCCCGGGATGGGTACGATCACCACCGCCAAGGAGAGATGACGGCGGCGTACTTGGGAAGACTCCATGGGAGGGGACACGCGGCAAGCATCCGACGGGAGAAGGTGATGGTGAGCAAAACCGGAGAGGTGACGAGAACGCCAGCGACTTCCCCCCGCTGAGTCAGCAGGAGGGGATGGGAGATCTCTCAGATCCAGTTTTTCCTAGCATGGCGACGAAACCTGCTCCAAATTCACCCCCAATCCTCCCAATCCAAGATCAAATCGACAAATTCGTCGGATACTTCCAAGTGAAGAAGAATCCCAAACCAAGATCCTACGCCGAGGTTGTTTGTGTCGAGCCAACGCGAAACCCCATGGTGTACCCCGCTACGAATCGTGGTGGGGGGAGAAGAGACGGATTCGGAGCCGGACGTGATGGAAGAGGGGCCAGACTCACGGGTGGAAGGCTGTCAGATGGTTAGATCTGCACAGCCCACAGGGGGGTTAACCCCGGTGGTTTATTTGTTCAGCGGGGTGGAATCTAGGGCTAAGAACTCGAAGGTTGCGCACGAGCACACGGAATAGAGAACACGACGAGTTTATACTGGTTCAGACCTCCGGAGAGTAAAACCCTACGTCCAGTTGTTGGTGTAGATTGCTTGAGGATCGCGTGATTGTACAAAGGCTCGCCCTGCCCGCCTTATATTGGCCAGCGGATAAGGTCGGCGCCCAGACTCCTGGTCGGTTACGACCAGGAGACCTAAGTCTAGTTGTTTACAACACTTGCCATATACGTCGATCTGCTTGTCGGAATCCACCACTATCTTGTCTTGCACGCCAAGTCTTGAAGTCATTCTGGATAAGGTCGTTTGGGGAATCTTCTAGAAGGTCTTTTAGGAGGTCGTGTGGGCCACCAACTAGGTCGGTTGGGCCCACTGTCAGGACGGCGGGTCTTCTGGTAGGTCGGACCCACTTGTCGGGGACGACCGTGAGCCTGGTCGGTGGGGACCCAGGGGTACCCATGTCTCACAAAGGCTCGTGTGGCAGAGATCGGAGAGGGGCCGTGGAAGATTTGGTGATGACAACTTTGAAGATGGCAAAGAGCATCAGGAGCGCCGGGCTTAAGATTAGAGGTGTGAGGGAGAAGGTGAAGAAGGAGAGTACAAGCAGGAAGGAGAGTACAGTCATGGAGAAGAACATATGCAAGGGGGTACCACTTCATCATCCAACTGGGAGCGAGCCGCGGATCAGAACAAAAACAAGGAGAAAGTTGAAGGGGCTTTGAATCAAGCACAATGGGAACAAGAAGAGAAGATGAAGGGGAATCCCCAAGGTAGAGATGATCAAGCCAAGCAACATCAGCGACACCCTCCAGGGAAGGTAAATGGAAAACCAAACTTGAACAGAGAGGGGTGTGAGGTATGTGGGCTGAAAAATCATCAGACTGAGAAGTGTAAGAGGAGAAATGCTTGTGAATTATGTGGTCTCAACAATCATAATGCCTATGACTGTAGAAGGGAGCCACTGTGGAACATGGGGCCTGAGCTTTGTGCAGCGCAAGTGCATAACCAAAGTTTCTTCTTCATAGATGAACATATTGATCAAAGGGTGTTGAGAGACAGGGCAAGTTTGGCCATCATCACTGTGATCAGGGGGGATCTGACGGCAAAACAATTGGAAGCTGAGTTCAAGAACATTCTGAGCCCAGAAACTTGGAGGTGGAGTGCCAAGAAAATCATTGACAACAAGTTTTTCATGAGATTCCCCAATGTTAAAATGGTTCAGGACTATAGCAGATTCAATCTAGGGATGAAAGATGTAGATGCACAGATCACTATAGAACCTTGGTCCTCCTCCATAGGAGCAAAGGCAAGCTGCAGCAAGCCTGGTTCAAGGTGAAGGGAATCCCTGTAGACCAGAGAGGAGTCAGAACAATTGCTAAGGTAGGGGGCTTGGTAGGCAAAACAATGGCTATAGATGAAGAAAACAGGTACAATCCTGAATTTGTAAGAATCAAGATAGCTTGTAGAGAGATCAAGGAAGTGCCAGAGTCTGGAGAAGGAAATTTGGTTTGCATATCTATGACTTATTCTATGAGTTAGAAGAAGATGAATCACTACAAGGAGAAAAAACAAAAGGAGGTGTGAGAATTGGAGAACAAGAGAACCAACCCAGCCCAAAAAAATGAGAACTGGACAATACACTCCCTCCACAAGCAACAAAAAGATGGATGACACTCCAAAGGGAGGGGGATATGAGGGTGCAGGCTTCAGGCATGGGTCTAGTGGTATATCTAAGTCTGCTCCAGGCAAACTAAACAGAGAGAAACTGGTGATTGATGAGAAAGAAGCTATTCCAGCAGCCATATATGAACCAAGTGACAGCAGTGAAGAGTTCCAGGAGCAGGTGTGAAAGATAATGGGTGATGAGGCTGAGTCCTCAGGGAAAGGTGAAAAAATCAGGTTGACTAGATGTGAATTGCTGCAGAACTAGAGGATGGGGAGATGAGAAATACTAAGGAAAAGAATGTCACACCTCAGAAAGAAGCTGAAGTGGAAATGGAAGAAGAAGAGGGGGTTGATACAGAAATGAAGGAGTCACAAAATACTGAGCAATGTGACTTAGACTTCAACAAGCTTATCAACCCATGTGAGAAGATGATACAAGAAAGAGGAGAAAGAAGGTGGAGTGAAAGAATCCTGAAGCAATCCATGGAAGGAGACAAGGAAAAAAGCCCAGAAGAATAGCAACCCAAAGAAGGTAACAAAATTCCATCCAACTCCTTTTCAATTCTGGGTAATGATGAAATTATCATGAGATCTAGTAGCATGGGTGTTGTGGTTGACATGAATAAACTTGAAACAATAAACATTCTAACAGAAATGGAAATGGCCAGACATAACTTAAAGGAGAAAGTTAGAGTAATAAATGAAAAAACAATAACAGAGATGAGGAAGAAGAGATTTGTGACATGGTAGCTCATGCTTTGGGAGATGATGACCTTACATCCAGTGACATATCAAAGGGAGAGACATCTGAGACAGATGGCTTTACCTTGGTAGTGTCTAAAAGGGAAAGGAAGAAACCAAGCAGATTATCCCTATCTGGGAAAAAAACAAAAAAGGAATACAAAAGACATAAGCAAGGGAGACCCTTGCATTACAAAACAGAAAAGAGGGGGGGAAGGCACAGGGAGACCCTGCCACTTCCAAAACTCTCTGCCAAAACAAAAGAAAAAATAAAAAATGAAAGGTCTCATATGGAACTATAGGGGCATAAAAAAAGGTCTCTCCTCCTTAAGAAACCTTATTCTTGAACACAAATTCCATTTCATTGGCTTGCAAGAGACTATGCAAGAGATAATAGAGGATAGAAAACTTAAAGAAATTGATCCCAATAAGGACTACCTATGGAAATGGGTACCTTCCAGAGGCAGATCAGGAGGCCTCTTGAGCGGGGTGAGCCTGGAACATTTTGATGTTGGCTCCTTAGAGGAAGGGAAATACACCCTTTGTTGACACTTGTTAGCGTCGCTGCTGCAATCATAACGGCGCCAGAAATGCCCGGCAAATCACACGTCACAGAAAGGTCCGCAAGAGCACGGATTACTGTTGTAGCACTTCACCCGGTGGTATTCGGGTTATCGTATTTATATTTTTCCCAAGGGAAGCACTATGGCATAGATAATCGAAAGAACGGTAGAGAGGATCGAGACTCGGTGAAAGGGACTTATAGCGGGGGTAATGATAAAGATATACGGGGAGTAACTTGACACGCGAGGAGATCTTGATAAAAGAACTAGAGAGGTCTTAGTGAGTTGGGAGGACAACGAGATGAGGAAGGATCCTAAGGCAATCTATCTATTCTTGTCAACTCCGGGAAAAGAACTAAGGTAAAGCAGAGCCAAGGTAAGATAGGATCAACAAGCTCTTCTAGTGCTGCAGGGGCATACAAAGCCGCACTCTCGGACTGGGATGAGAAGGGAGAACGACGACGCGCTGAATCCTACCGGCCCGAACTAACGTGGTGGACTACAAAGCCCGTCCGGAGCTGTCACCTCCCTAGGGTACCACAACTATTCTGTTGAACGGGACACCAATCTAAGACTAAGGCAAGCTCTGAGCACCGCACTCACAACGAACCAAAGAACCTTCCCTAAGGCCTTTAGGGAGAGCTCTCTCTCTACGGCTAAACACCGAAGTGCCTAGACGAAGATCAAGCGAAGAACGACCACAACACTATAGGGTTCAAGAGAGCTACGCTAACCGAGGCAAAACTCACTTTAGTCTAAGTCTAGAATAAAGCTTCTATTAGCTAAGTAAAAGCTGAATGTAATTGACTCGAAATGTAAGATAGAAAGATAACTTGAATTGCACTTAAGTCTTATAAAGGAAAGATACAAGAGTAGTACCCGAACTCTGAAGAAGACTTCTCCGGAACCCCGAGACTAGCTCGACTCGACTCTATCTCCCAAACTACACTACTTCCTACTCTAAGATACAAAAGTGGACAATAGTGATACTCCTGCTGTGTGTCTTCTGTTCCAGCGAGTGGAGGGTCCCTTTTATAGCAGTGGGAGCTCGGTGGAGCGCTGCGGAGGCGGGAGCCAGGCACAGCCGCACCTCTGATGCGCTGCCATTCGTCGTGGACGGTCCTGATGCTCGATCCTTGGTCGGTTGTGAGTCGGTATCCTGGGCCGGTTCCGCCGAATTCGCCGCTTCGTAGGTGCGGTCGTATCTATTGATCCGGCTGTACCTACTCCAAGCCGTGTGATGCACCGCCAATGCTAGGGGATGCTCAGGATTGCTTCAAAATGGCGGTTGGTTGCATGTAGAGGTGGGCCCACGGATCCAAGTGCCTCTTTCCTACTCCTTTGGATCAACCGATGTAACCCTGGCACATCTCATCCGTCCAAGGTGTGTTTGTGGAAGTGATGGTCGCTTGGGCTCGAGACGTGGTGGGGTGCAGGGCCGGCCGCACCTGGTGGACCGGCCGCACCTGCTGGTTCGGTCGTGCCTGCTAGGTGTGGCTCGGTGACTCCTGATTTCTCCTAATTGCGTACCTGCATATAAAATTCACAACACAACTCGTGGAACTTTATTAGTACTAAAAATGTGCATGAAACTTGTCATATACCCTTCTCATTTCCGAGATTCTGACGGTCGGATTCTTGTTGTAAGGACCGTCAACACCCTTCAACTTAACATGTGGGGTAAACAAAAAAGGATCAAGTGGAACTTTATGAATGTCTACGGGGCTGCTCAGGAGGAGGATAAAAATGAATACCTAACTGAGCTAGCCAGGGGGATAGATAGAAATAAGGAATCCCTCCTGATTGGAGGAGATTTCAACATAATCAGGTTCTCCAGTGAAAAAAAACAAAGGAGGGACACATAAGCACACTGGAGTCTTTAACTCCATTATAAACACATTTGAGCTAGTGGACTTAAAAATGACTGGAGGAAAATATACATGGTCAAACAATCATGACATACCCTCTCTGGAAAGATTGGACAGGTACTTAGTGAGCAAAAGCTGGGAACAAATATTCCCATTGGCTCTGGTGTACAAACTTCCTAGAGAAGTGCCTAATCATAATCCACTCATTTTAACCCTGCCCTCAAAACAGCCCATGAGAAACCTAAATTTTAGGTTTGAATTAAGCTGGTTGAAACATCCAAATTTCTTACCAAAAGTGGAAGAGATATAGAGCAAACCTTGCCATACTAGAGGTGCCTTTGATAGAATCCAATGCAAGCTGAAGAGATTTAAAGTTACTTTAAAGGGTGGGGCTTTAATGTCCAAGGAGAAAACAAGAAAACCAGAGAAAAGTTGAGGGGAGAATTAATGGAACTTGAACAAATAGAGGAAGACTTGCTGTTAACCCTGGAACAAATGCACAGGAAGGTGCAGATTAACAACATCCTATATAGTATGATGGCAGATGAAGAACTCTATTGGCTTAAAAGGTCTCATGGGACATGGCTACACAATGGTGACAACAACACTGAATTCTTCCATATGGTGGCCAATGGGAGAAGAAGAAAAAATACTAGTATCTCCTTCACAAAAGATGATAATAGAATTGAGGGTGATGAAAATTTGCTAAAGCATGCTACTTAATATTACAAAGAGTTATTTGGGCAAGGCTCAGGGAACAACTTCTCAATAGATCCTGACCTGTGGAGGGAGGATGAAAAGGTGACAGAACTTGATAACAATGATCTTACCAAACCTTTCACTGAGCAAGAAATTAAAAATGACCTGGATCAAATGGAAAAAACAAAGCTGCAGGACCTGACAGCATTCCCATTGAATTCTATCAACACACATGGGGTATAATCAAAGATGACATTGTTGAACTATTCAATGATTTCCACAATGGGGGTCTGGATGTGAGCAGACTTAACTATGGAGTGATAACACTCCTGCCCAAAGTGGCAGATGCTGAAAAGATACAACAATACATGCCAATATGCTTACTAAACTGCCTGTATAAATGGATTACTAAAGTACTGACCAATAGACTAGAAAAAGTTGCAGAAAAACTGATCTTACAAAACCAGACTACTTTCATGAAAGGAAGAAATATCATGTCTGGCATCATGGCCTTACATGAGGTGCTGCATGAAACAAAGAGGAAAAATGAAGTGGGCATAGTTCTCAAATTAGATTTTGAGAAAGCCTACGATAAAGTGTGCTGGGACTTTCTTTTTGACTGGGACTTTCTTTTTGAAAGCATGGCAATGAGGGGCTTCAGCACAAAATGGTGCAAGTGGATAAAGCAAGTAGTCACTGGAGGGACTGTTTGTGTCAAACTGAATAACAAGATGGGCCCTTACTTTGTGAGTCACAAAGGAGTCAGATAGGGGGACCCATTGTCCCCCATACTATTCAACCTAATAGTTGATTGCCTAACTAGGATGATAAGAAAAGCCCAACTAAATGGCCTTATAATAGGTTTGGCTGAAAACCTAATCCCTTATGGGCTAGCTGTGCTGCAATATGCAGATGATACCATTATCTGCCTTAAATATGACATCAACAAAGCTAGAAACATGAAACTAGTACTATACCTATATGAAATGATGTCTGGTCTTAAAATTAACTTCAACAAAAGTGAAGTGATTTTAATCAATGGAGATGAAAACAAATGTATACAAATGGCTGATCTTTTCAACTGCCAAATTGGGTTCTTCCCAATCAAATACTTGGGGGTTCCAGTGAGCCCAAGCAAATTACATGTGAAGGACTAGACTCCCATTGTAGAAAAAAATGAGAAAAAACTTGTTGTGTGGAAAGGTGGTACCATGTCCATTGCTTGCAGGACCACATTGATAAATTCCAGTCTGACAAATACATCTGTATACCAGTTATCCATGTATCTAATCCCCAAAACTGTGGCTAATAACTTGATAAGCAGAGAAGAACCTTCTTTTGGCAGGGGGAAGCTTAAAAAAGAAATACAGGTTGATCAGATGGGAAATTGTATGCTAAAGTAAGAAAAAAGGAGGTTTGGGGATTAAAAACATTAGAAAGATGAACATCAGCCTGCTATGTAAATGGTGGTGGTGACTGGAACTGAAAAGGGCCTCTGGCAAGACATCATCAAAGCAAAATATATGCAAGATAAAGGAATAATAGCTGTAAAGCACAAGTATGGGGACTCTCCCATCTGGATTGATTTGCTAAAGGTGAAGAACATCTGCTTAAGAGGTAGAAAGATAACCACTCGAAATGCGAAGCAAACTCTATTCTGGGAGGGCACCTGGCTAGGAGATAAACCCATTTGTGTTGCTACACCAGTGATTTTTGATCTGTGTGCTGAAAAAGGAATAACTATCCATAATTTCCTAAGGAAAGAAGGCCAGATACAGTTTGATAGATGGCTGCCACCCATCTTATTCAACAAATGGCTGGAAATAATAAGTGAAGTTTACACATACAAGTATGAAAACTGTGATGATATCATCACATGGAAATGGGGTGGGAAAAAACAATTTACAACGAAATCTGTGTATGACCACCTGACTAAAGATGATAATGGATTCCACTTCCAACACATTTGGAAATCTAAACTACCATATAAAATCAAAATTTTCACATGGCTATTGGAAAACAATGTTGTTCTGATAAAGGACAACATGATCAAAAGAAAATGGACTGGTAATCCATCCTGTATGTTCTGTAATCAAGCAGAAACAATTGACCACCTCTTCTTCCAATGTAAAGTCACTAGATGTGTTTGGGGGATAATAGTGGCTTGCTTCGGTACAAACATTATCCCTACAAATATCCAACAGTACAAGATGTGGATTCAGAACTTAATTCTCAATGGAAAAGTCTTCCATCATTTTGGCTTCGCTGCTGTATGTTGGGCAACATGGAAGGGGAGAAACAGAGCTGTTGACAAAAAAGTAATCCGGCATCCAGCTGAGATTGTGTTGCATGCTTGTTCCCTCTTATCTTACTGGGTAGGTCTCTTCACTCCAGAACGACAAGAAGATGTGGCTGCAGGAGTCGAAGTGATGCTGTCGATCGCCCACAAGTTGCTCGCGCAGCAGAACAGGCAAATGGAGGCTGGGAGGTTGCTAGCACCGCGTGGAGACCGGTCGGAGGAAGATGAGGGTGCCTGATCATGCAGCTGGAACCTCTGCTGGCTTTTGGATATCGACTCGGGTCTTTGTTGTAACTAAACAAACAAGGTTGTAGGCGAAAAACTGTGTTCTGAAAACTCCTTTCCCCTGCCTCTTCTCTAGGAGTCCTAGGAAGTTGGCAGTTGCTTGCCGTCTAGCTTGAGTCAGGGTAGACGGGCCTGAATCTTGGATTCACCCCTTTTTTCGTTTCTCTCTTTTTCTGTAAAACTCGCAGTTATTTCCGTTCCTGGCAATGGAAATGGGGGAGGTCCCTCGATTAAAAAAAACAAGCAAGATTTTGTACACTAAATGATGTCAAATGCAAAAGTGATGAATACCAAAGTTTCATATCTCATCAAGATCTACAATGTTTATGTAGACCATTTTGTCATTTTCAAAAGTGATAATAACATGTAGTACAAATTTGACAAGTCCCTAACTTAATTTCTTAAACTACGTGAGTAAATCTAGGATTGATGACCAATGTATACTACAACTTTCTCAAATGAAAAAAAGACATAAATAAAAGTTATAGATCTTGATGAGTCATGAAACTTTAGTATTCATCAGTTTTCCAGCTGAAATCATTTAGCATTTCAAAATCATGATTTTAGTTTGAATTTTTGAAATTCAAATTTTGTCACATGGATTGATGAACTGAATAAAGTTTTTAGATCTTGATGAGTTATATAACTTTGGTATTCATGACATTTTCATTTGAAATCATTCATTACCCTAAAAACATGTGAATTTCTCATCCTTTGAAATTTCAACTTTAAAAAAGTTGTGGGTTAAATCAATAAATATTGCAAGACATAGGATTTGAACCCTGCACTTACGGCTTAGAAAAGAGAACTTCTACCACTAGACCACCACATTTGTTGTGTTCAATTTGGGGATTTAATTGTCTATATTCTTTATTCTCATATATCACACACCAGCTCTCTTGAAAATGTAAGAAACAAAACATGGAAGATAGAACTTGGGATTCGAACCTTAGAGTTGAGACAATATATTGTCGTGTAGCATGTGAATCCCATTGGGCCACTTGGCCAGACTAAAGAACCCGCAAACAATTCATATTTTTTCTTTTAATCCATAATTTAAACTTGCATCTAGTATTTCTCCTTCATGGCTACTCCAAATCTAATGATTTTTTAAAAAAATCCTAAAATCATGCTCTACCTAGTTATGAAACATTTTAATCATACTTTTTGAAAAATCCTCTCGTGTGAGTCTGTTTGAACAATCCAATTTTTGAATTTAAAAAAAAAGACCAATTCAAGCAAGATTTTGTACACTAAATGATGTCAAATGGAAAAGTGATGAATACCAAAGTTTCATATCTCATCAAGATCTACAATTTTTATTTACATATTTTTGTCATTTTCAAAAGTGATAATAACATGTAGTGCAAATTTGACAAGTCCCTAACAAAGTTTCTTAAACTGTGTAAGTCAATCTAGGATTAATGACCAATGTATACTACAACTTTCTCAAATGAAAAAACATAAATAAAGATTGTAGATCTTGTTGAGTTATGAAACTTTGGTATTCAGGACGTTTTCATCTGAAATCATTTAGTGCTCAAAAATCTTGCTTTTCTTTATCAATTTTTTAAATTCAAAATTTGAATTATTCAAACTTTGCCACATGGATTAATGAACTAACTAAAGTTCTTAGATCTCCATGACTTTTACAACTTTGGTATTCACAATTTTTGCATTTGAAATGATTTATTACCCTAAAAACATGTGAATTTCTCAGCTTTTGAAATTTCAAGTTTAAAAAACTTATGGGTTAAATTGATAAAAATAATGCAATACATAGGGTTCGAACCCTGCACTTGTGAGTTGGAAAAGAGCACATCTACCACTAGAGCACCAGTTATGTTGTGATTTATTTTGGGATTTAATTGTATATATTAGATTCTCATATATCACGCATCATCATATGGAAAATGCCAAAAAAAAACAACGTGGAAGAGAGGACTTGAGATTTGAACCCAAGCGCTCAGAGTAGAGACATACGCAGCTTACCACTATGTTGTGCCTTAGGTTGTGATTGAGTTTTAGTTTTTTCTATACATTATATTGTCGTGTAGCGTGCCAATTGTTGCGCCACGTGGTCAGACTAAAGAACACGCAAACAGTTCATATTTTTTCTTTTAATCCTGAATTTAAACTTGTATCTAGTATTTCTCCTTCATGGCTACTCCTAATCTGATGATTTTTCCCTAAAAAATTCTTAAAATCATGCTGTATCAAGTTATGAAACTTATTAATCATACTTTTTGAAAAATCTTCTTGTGTGAGTCTGTTTGAACAATCCAATTTTTGAATTTCCAAAAAAATGACAAATTCAAGCAAGATTTTGTACACTAAATGATGTCAAATGGAAAGGTGATGAGTACCAAAATTTCATGTCTCGTCAAGATCTACAATCTTTATTTAGATCATTTTGTTATTTTCAAAAGTGATAATAACATGTAGTACAAATTTGACAAGTTCCTAACATAGTTTCATAAACTATATGAGTCAACCTAGGATTAATGACCAATGTATATTACAACTTTCTCAAATGAAAAAAAGACATAAATAAAGATTGTAGATCTTGATGAGTTTTGAAACTTTGGTATTTGGGACATTTTCATCTGAAATCACTTAGTGTTCAAAAATCTTGCTCCTATTTATCAATTTTTTAAATTCAAATTTTAAATTATTCAAACTTTGTCACATGGATTAATGAACTAAATAAGTTTTTAGATCTCCATGACTTATACAACTTTGCTATTCACAATTTTTTCATTTAAAATTACCCTAAAAATATGCGAATTTCTCACCTTTTGAAATTTCAGGTTTAAAAAACTTATGTGTTAAATTGATAAAAAAATACTGCAACATATAGGGTTTGAACCCTACACTTGTGGGTTAAAAAAGAGCACATCTACCAGACTACCACTAGACCACCACGTATGCTCTGCTCAATTTGGGGATTTAATTGTGTATATTCTTTATTATCATATATCACATATCAA
The DNA here is from genome assembly GCA_036936925.1 of Cenchrus fungigraminus. Lineage (NCBI taxonomy): Eukaryota > Viridiplantae > Streptophyta > Magnoliopsida > Poales > Poaceae > Cenchrus > Cenchrus fungigraminus. The sequence continues at coordinate 63,699,957 of CM072772.1, read as the reverse complement.
CTCTCTGGAAAATGCAAAAAACACAACATGAAAGAGAGAACCCGAGATTCAAAAAAATTTTAACACCTGAAAAATTTGAAGTGCAAAATTAAGGTTAAATATTGGTTGCTTAACCTTGATACATTAAAAAGAGAAATTTTGGATCGTGCGCTAATAAAATTTTAACATGGAGAAAAAAGTGGTTTCCTCCCCTCACGTGGCTCTGCAATTTTCCACTTTTTCCATTTTTACCCCTTCGTCTCCCGCACCTCCCCTTCCCCACTTCCCCTGCACCATATAGCGTGCGAACCGTCCCATATTCTGTGTCGCCCCGTCGCCGCGGCATCCACGCCGTTCCCCCGCGATACCTCCCCTCCGGCCCTCCCCTTCCACCTCTCTGCCATACCTTCGTCGCCTTCCACCACCACTCCCAGCTCTCCGCCGCCCCGATTCAAATCCAGGCAGGGGTCTAGGAATAGACCATGGTGGGCGCGGATCCAACCTGTGGAGCGAGAAGGGCGGCGGAACTGTGGCGTAATGCACCAGCTCTGCTGTGACTCTAGGCGGGTGGTACGCACCCTATACGCCCTTAGTGGTGTCCTCTCCATGCCTGACGGCCGGCAAAGCTAGGGCACAGGCTCTGGCAAAGCATCGCACCGCCGGCACCGTTGCCATTGTAGGTAATCTTCTGATCCCTTTTCGTCTCTAGTCCTTCCTCCCATTTTCCTATCCGCTTCGATGTGATCCCATGCACGATCAAACCCTAGGTCGAATCCAGGTGAGATAGCCCATCCTTTCCGTACAAACTGCTGAACTGTGTCATGGTTCTTTGAATTTAACCAGATTCAAGTTCATATATCTTGTAGTTCGCCTTTTAGGATCTATTTTATATCGTTAAGAGGAGCCCATAGTTGGATTTTCATGTGAATCAAAGTTGTGGGGATCAAGTGTTTTTCATATTGAAGGGAGTTTACAGCATCCCGTTTCTTTGTTTGTGTAAGGCGAATCACAATTGCCTTTGCTGATCTTGGCTCTGTAGATTGGCCTGTGTAGGGAGACAATTATATGTATACCAATTTATTCTGTCTCCACTCCTTGGTACCCACGGTGTCGTGGCATCAAGCATGTACCTCCCAATTGATCTTGTAGACTTGATATAACATCTTTAATTCTCTCTTAGGCAAATATATTATTTGTGTTAGCTGCAAATTTTAGCTACATGTGTAGCACTGTTCCTGATACATTGGAATGAGTAGGGAACCTATCTTACTTAATTGTGTTGTCCTTTCCAACTGAAAATTGTGAATTAAGAGATTGAAGGAGTCTTTTTGTTTATTTCCCTCATCCAAGTATAAATAAAAGACAATGTTCATTTTTGTTATTATCTACCTTCTATATACTTAACCTACATCGGTCTTTCACTCTTGATCTTTGTTTTTCCAATACCTTGACCTCGATGGCAACAAGGGAATGCCAAACACAAGCTTGCAGCAAGCACTTGAGCTTCCTACCTTGACCTTCCTTCGTATTTGGTGAACTTTAATCCGATCGGCTGTCCTGTTAGTCAAATTTTCTTAGGTACATATATTACATTGGATATATAGTAGATTTTTTCTAACATTTATATGCAATTCAACACTGAAAAGATTTCCCCTTTAGTCTTTGGCTAAATTTCACACAGAATGATGCTTCATGATGGAGACCTTAAAAAACTATGCATTTACATATCGTCACTTCATGATTCTGATTATTTTGATAGATTGGGATTGATTCATGGTTCATCTCTGCAGCTGTTCTACATCGCAGTATGAGACATGTAGTTTGAAAATTGCTGCTACATAGTCATTGCAATCGTCCTCTTATTGCTTCACGGGATGCAAAGGTTTAATGACTCTGTTAGGCCTCAATGGCCCTGTACCAACTGAGCATTGGGATCTCGAGCAGCGATGTCAAGAACATTGAAGTTAAGGTTCTAGCACATCTTCTTTCTCTTCACATTGCTCAATGCAGTTTCTCGAGTGAATGTGTGAAAGATAAGGAAATTATCTACTTCCACAGAGAAAAAACAACACTGTGATTTAGTCTTAGGTTTCTTTTGTATCCCTTTTGATCTGTGATGTTCAATGAAATTACGAAATGTTTATTTTTATGCATGTAGAAAGTCAATCTAAATAATTCAAGTTTACCATATGATAGTTGATGACTGACTTTTGTGTTTGTGGATGATGAATAACTTCATGATCACAATTAGATTGTCCATACTTTTCTGACCTGTTGGTGACACTGAGTTTTGGCAGCATGTCATTTCTAATTTTTGTTTCTCTGACATGTGTGCTAAATGAAAAATATTTTAACTGATGCTATATTGACTTGCAAAGAACTGCTCCTGAACATATATTCTAGCAGCTAAGTATCTCTCATTGATGTCGTGTAGGTGTAACCCTCATAAGGTATTTAATTGTTTCATATGCAGTCTTAACAGGAGCATGTTAGTGAACTGTATTTTCTAAACTGGTTTCGTTAGAGTATTCAGAACCAAAGTTTTTGAACAATTCAAATCAGCCACTCTGCTGTTATGGAGGAGTTTTGGCCACAATATTAGATTGCATACATGTATATTTCCTTGTGGTTGCTATGGTCTTATGGAGAAGTTTGGCAAGTAACTGTACACAAATCAATAGTATGTATCATAGAAATGGCTGAAAGTTGTGTATTTGAAAAGTTGTATAATTCTAAAAAAATTAATACAATAATTAAGTTGCTTTGCTAAACATGCTATGTATTGCAGTATGAATTTCTCACTGCCCATAGCAACACACGAGCATGATCCAACATTTAACCTTAATTTTGTAGCTTGTAGCTTGGCTTGCAATTTTGGTCGTGCCACTATGATGTGCCCTGTACTGTGACAATAGTTGAGTATATATTCTCAAAAATAAGATGTTGAGATATCCTTAGCAGCTATGATACCTTGTTTGGACATTAAATCAGACCTTGTAGGCCTGTTATGAGAAGACTATGTTTTCTAATACTAATAATAGGTATTTCCCCCCTTGTCAGGTTGCATCACTACCAAGGAGCTTAGCACTGTGATTCGCTGCTTTGACCAAAACACCACTAAAGTAATGCTACCAGACATGATCAACGAGGTTGAGCTTCTGCTAGGTCAAAGTTGGCAAGCTAAGCAACATGTGGTATGCTAGTTTTACTGGAACCTAGCTTTGAAACATTCCTTATCCATGCTATAACTTTTCACAGTTCACAGTTCATTTATCACTTCTGCTTTTCAGGTTGAGGAAGCAGGATTGCAGGAAGGTGCAAGAATACATTGGTTGAGGACATATTCTAGGTAGTAACTAGGAGAAGACATAAGAGATCATGGATGGTGGGAGTGATCAAGTTTTTAGAAGGGTAAAATATTATATTAATATTGTTTATTGTGAGTGATGGGTGAAAGGACAAGATCTTACTTTCATATGTTCAATATTCTATTATATCATTTGTATCATGGATGATGGATGTAAATGCTGGATTGGTGTCATTATTAACATACATATATATCTTTGCATCAATTTATGTTTTTGGAAATCTTTGTTGCATTAAGGAATCAACATCGTTGTAGTAACCATATAATCAATGTCTCTAGTACGATGTGAATTTAGTATTGCAACAACCATTTAATATATTGCAATAATGATTAATCGATGCTACATAAGGATATTTCAACGATACATATCACGTTGCAATATCCAACAGGATAATAACAACAACTTTTTTGTTGTAATAACCTTTACGATAATAGCAATGATTCAAATGGTGTTGCAATATCCTTTAACCGTATAGCAAAATTGCACATTTAGTTGCAATAGTCTTTAGGCATATTGCGACGGCTACGACTTCGTTGTGACATCCTCCATTGCTATTACAACAGCACAGGTGTCGTATTGCGACACAATGATTTCATCGTAATAGAACTTGTTTGCAACAGACCAAAATGGTCGCGATTACCACTATTGCAATGACGCCTTTCGTTGCAATTACTCGTATTGCAATGTCACTGGTCGTTGCTACTTCAACAAATTAATACACCAGACGTCATCGCAATACTTCCTCTTTATAGCGATGCCATTTTGGGACCGTCGCAAAAACATATTGCGACAGACATTATTGCGACGCCTGGCTACAAATCCAATTTGTTGTAATTTGTCGATCTTGCGACCAAATGACCCCTATAGCGATGATTTTGAGGCGTCGCGATACACCCAAAACGCTATAGTTGAGTAATTTTGGTGAGGAGTGCACCCACATCCATCTCTTGTGTGATAGCACTAGTGCCATAAGCGTTGCTAAAAATCTAGTGCTCCATTGCATAACCAAACATATAGAGGTGAGATATCACTTTTGGAGAGACAATGTGGATAAGGGGAGCATTGATTTGATACATGTGCCAACCCAGAAACAGCTTGCAAATATTTTCACTAAGACTTTGGACCAAGCTACCTTTTCTCATTTGCGAGGTGAACTTGGTGTCATCTACGCGTTTTGAGCTCGGGTTGGGCATCTCATGTATATCTGTATCATGCATCTCTCATTTGTGTATCATATCATTTTCAGCATCTTTGTATAATAGACTGCATTTGTATCGTTTACCTTGAAGTTTGTGCTTCGCTCATATACATTGATCACTATGATATGTTGGTGATGAGCCTATGATCATTCTTGATGTGCGCTTTTGATGTGTAGCTATGCTCTTGGTAGTTTTGGACATATATGCATGTGAAGTGGCTATATTTGTGTGGAATGCTAAATTGATCCTGTCTTGTGAGTAGAAACCCTTTCATGCTCATTTTTGTGCTCAAATGGCTATATCTTGCATAATTCATGCTTGAGAATCATGCTCTTTTCACTCGTGGTCAAAGACCTTGTTGTCATCATGAATGTTTAGCCCATATTTTACCTTGTGGAGGAGCATAAGCTTCTTTTTACCGCAAAGGCATTTCATGTACCATTGAGGACCGGAGCGTCCGAGGACCGGTGGATGGTCGCTCCCTGGTGTGATGAGTGATTGACAACGTGGTGTGGACTGACTCTTGGCCGAGTATTGCAGGTGCAGGTTGTGGCTTGACTCGTGTTGGTGCAGGTGAAGAGTGGGCGCGAAAGGTCTGAGCCTTGCGGGGCCTCCGAGGAGCGGAGAGACAAGTAGGCTCGGCTCGATAGACCCGGTGGCCGAATGGGGTCAAGTGCGGGCCGCATGGTGGCAAGAAAAGCAAGACGAAGTCGTCGACCGGAGCAGGTGCAGGGTAGTGGCTCACAACTGGAGTCTGCATGCGGGGTTTGCGGAGGTTCACCACAAAACCGTCGGGTTACTTGGTTGAGCCACAAAACCAAGACCGGAGGCTCGACGGGTGGAGACGGGATCCGGGAGTGCCGAGAAGCTTCGATGCCAGAGGACACGCGGCGGGATCGTAGGGCTTGCGTCGGGAGGACGCGGACTGTGGCAAAGGCGTGGCCGTCTGATGAAGAGGAGTGCTACTTTACCATATTGCCCCTGAGGGGATTGTATCTTAAGTTTAAGTGCTTAGGGTAGCTTGGTCAATTGCCCAACCCAGAGGGACTCATATATATAGCTCTAGGGTTTCTGGGCAAACTATCCTTCCGGACTGCTTCTCATTTCCCTACTCCAGAGGTTTAGATTTTCTTCATGTCTTTGTAGAGAATCTGATCCCTGAGTGTATGGAAGCATTCATGGTTGCGTCAATTTCCTTCTTTTAGCTCGTGTGATTTTCATGTCTTTTTCGGGCTATTTTCGTTGGATTTTCGTGCGCGGCTTGTTCCTTCGATTTCGAGGTGTTTGGGTTCGGATTTGTTTGTGGAGATCATGGATAGATGTCTCGTGCATCTTTGTGCTTGATCTTGACTCCTCAAACTCCGGATTTGGCCTTCGCTTGAAGGATTTCGGTTGGAACCCTAGCTCTTTGTGTGAGCTTGGTAGAATCTCGATTGCTCTTGATTCAGTGGGTTTGAGGCTACAAATTCGTAGGTATTGCATCTCCTAGAGTCGCTTCATCTTCACCTATGATTTGGTAGCAATCCCTTGGTTGATTCGGGAGATCAGGCAAAGGGTAGGAGGTGTTGACTTTGGGGAACTCGAGCTCGGGCTGCAGAATACTGTCCTGGCGGACAGTCCGCATGTGCTTAGCGGACGGTCCGCGAGGAGCCTGACAGCCGACTATTCTTCGTGTTCGTCGCGGGTTCTTTCAAGTCTTTCGTTCGATCCGTTTGGTCCAGTGCTTTTGGTTGCTCGGAGTTTGCCGGACGGTTCGCGAGGAGGGTGCAGACAGTCTCTTCCGCGCGGACGGTCCGCGGGTAGGGCACGAACAGTCCGTTTTTCGAGGTGCAGTACTGGAGGTTCGAGTGGCATTTTCAGACGGTTCGTCTTGTGCTTGCGGACGGTCCGCCTGGCCCCCACGGACAGTCCGCCCCTCCATGCGGACAGTCCGCCCCAGGCTCTGCAGATCGCCTAAGTCTTTTGCTTCTTGAGTTGCGCTTCCGTGTTGCTTTGAGTTGGGGTTTGTTCCTAGGGTTGGTAGGTCCGTTGTGACTACGCGACCTTAGCAAACTCGTGTGGGAATCCTCAGTTGTGATTTTGGGGTATAGGCCGAGTTCATCCTTTGGGAAGAATTTTTATCGGCTCCCATTCACTCCCCCCCTCTCTGGTCGCCTAATCGGTCCTTCAATTGGTATCAGAGCCGGTTACGGATCTTCGTGATTCTAACCAGTCTAAGATCCAAAGATGGCGTACCAGGAACAGGGTTCAGGTCCTCCACACTTTGATGGTAAGAACTACCAGATGTGGCAGAGGCGGATGGCTGCTTTCCTCCGCGGCAAGGGTCAGATTCTTTGGGATGTCACGGTGAACACAGCTTATGTTCATCCGATGAACTTCCTAGCTCTAGGATCGAGGGATATGTTCGACGCCAACAACAAGGCGGTCAACTACTTGTTTCGTGCTCTGTGTCAATCCGAATTCGATCGGGTTCAGACAGAGGACTTGGCTTGTAGGATTTGGGAGCAGTTGAAGAATTCTCATGCTGGAAATGCTCAGGTTCAGGCTCGGTTGTTTGCGACCTACCGAAGAGAGTACGAGAACTTCACTCATCTCCCCGTGAGTCCATTGACAGCATGTTCCAGCGGTTCACCGTGATTGTGAACAACATGAGGGCTAATGTGGCCATGCTCCCGTACCATGATCATGATAGGGCTATGAAGCTCCTGCACTCTCTGGATCGTACCGTGTGGAGTGAGAAGGTCGAGGCCATTGTTGAGTCGGAGAAGTATGAGACCCTCACGGTGGACGGGCTATTCTCCAAGCTCAAGTCGTCCGAGGTGGACCGTGGGGTGCGAGCAAGGATCGAGAACCCGACTGACCCTCATAGTCTGGCTCTCATTTCTGGACCAAGGACTAATGCTAACATGTCTTCGAGACAGTTCTCTTTGTCTTGTCTTGTGTCCAAGCCAGATGATGAGTTTGACGTGCTGGGCGAGGAAGATCTCGCGTTGCTGAGCAGGCGGTCCGAGTGCATGTACACGAATCGGAAGAACGCTCGGAGGAGCTCGGGCATGTGCTACCGGTGCGGGAAGCACGGGCACTTTATCGCTGAGTGCCCGGAAGCCATGGAGGTCAAGCCCGAGCACAAGCACCGTCCGAGGACCGACCACAAGCACCGCTCGAGGGACGACCTCAAGGGCAAGAACAAGTCCGAGCGGAGGCCAAGGAGGAGTGGTGGTCACAAGAAGAAGGAGCGTGCGATGGTTGCCGGTGCGAGCGACATCGACTCAAGCTCCTACTACTCTTCATCGAGCTCAAGTGATGAAGATGAGAACCGGTACAAGGGCGAGCGGTCAAGCAAGAACATCAACGGCCTGTGCTTCGCCGCCCAAGGTTTTTGCGGCATGGCACACAGCTCCACAAGCAAGAAGAGCAACAAGGATGACTCGGACTCCGACTCCGAGGATGAGGTAAACAATGATCCATCCTTCTTGGTAGCGGAGAATGCTAGGTTGAATGAATTGCTTAACAACCGTGATGATGTGCTTAGAAAGACCAACAAGGAGAAGAGGGAGTATAGGTCTTTGCTTGGAGAGGCTAAGGAGAAGGTGGTTGAGCTAGAGTCTTTGCTTGTTGATGCTAGGGCTCAAATAGATTCTCTTAAGTCTGCTCCTATTGTGACCAATGAACTCATGCACTAATTGTTCTGTTTTTCTTGGTGATTTGACTGTGCTTAAGGAAAAGTATGCCTCCAAGGTCGAGGAACTAGATGTGCTTAGGGTTGAGCTAGATGAGTTGAAATATAGGCCCTCCTTGCTTGGTGCTTGCACTTCTTGTCCTGTTTTGCATGAGAAACTAGATGAATCGGTTGCTTATGCTAGATCTCTAGAAGCTGCTTTGAAAGCTCCTATTCCCACATCATGCTCTACTTGTGAAATAAATGCTGTGAAGAATTTGGAGCTTGCACACTATGTTGATCGCTTGCAGGATGAGAATGATGAGTTGAGGAAGATGATGGGTTGGTTGTCTGGTCATGAGCCTCAGCTCAGGATGATGATTGAGGCATACAAGCGCTATGATGGGCAAGCGCTTGGGGCGGATAAGGTTGGTGAGGGAAATGGTGAGAATGAGGGGAAGGTCGGAGATATCCCAGAACCACCAAAAACCCACCACAAAAATGCCTATGCTCCTAAGCCTAATCCTCTTAGGAACCGACTAGACACAACCCCAGCTTCACCCTTGTTTCCTCTGCACACAGACAACTTCCAGAAACCCATCAAGTTCAAGAGTGACTTGGGGAATGAGTTCTTTGGGAAGAAGGGAGAGAAACCGAGTGAGGAGAAGCCTGAGCCCAAAGAGAGCCCAAAACCAAAGCCAAAACCAAAACCCTTCCATTGTGAGCATTGTGGGAGGGATGGGCACCTAGCAGAGTTTTGCTTCAGGAGGAAGCGTGAGGAGAGGTTTGCTAGGGAGATGGCAAACAAGGATAGGTACCGCCCATCTCGTGGTGTGCCTGAGCCTAGGATGGTGCCAAGGGGCGAGGGTGTGGTGCGTACCATTTACCCTCAGGAGAGGCATGAGTTTGTGCCTCGAGGTGAGCCACCACATAGAGAAGGTGGTAGGCGTGTTGGGTTTGGGCGTGGTGAGTTCGCTAGACGTTCCTTCACTCGTGGCCAATACGAGTATGGGGGGAACGATAGCAGCTTTAGGTCCCAAAGGAGCTACAGGCCTCGGTCTCCACCTCGTGGTACGCGTAGTCCTCTAAGGGGACGTGTGGGTGTTCTACCTAGGAGAGATAGGATGGATTTTGCTAACCCCACTTTTGAGCAAATGGCACGGCACTAGTTTGATTCATTTTGTACTAACCCCAGTGCTGAGTCGTTTGCTCACTCTCGCTCTGGTTTTTGATTTGCAGATGGGAGGCTTGGAGGGCTTTTGGTTGATCGACTCCGGTTGCTCTCGACACATGACCGGATATCGAAGGTGGTTCTCCAGCCACACCCCGGTGATGACTAAAGAGTACATCACTTTTGGGGATAATGGGAAAGGTAGAGTGCTTTCAGTGGGCATGGTGAAGGTGAGTGAGTCTGTGACTCTTAGGCGTGTTGCTCTTGTCAAGTCTTTGGGGTTCAATCTTCTTTCGGTTTCCCAGCTTCTTGATGAGGGTTTTGAGGTCCGTTTCAAAACTGGCGTTTCTCGTGTTTTGGATTCTCGAGGTGATCTTGTGTGCACGATCATCCCCGAGGGTCAGATTTTTAGAGCCGATTTTTCTCAGTGTGTCGGCTCTTCTCGTTGTTTGGTTGCTGGTGTTTCGGCGGAGCTTTGGAAATGGCATAGGAGACTAGGTCACTTGAGTTTTGACTTGTTGTCACGCTTGAGTGGACTAGGTTTGGTCCGAGGATTGCCTAAGTGGAAATACTAATAGGACTTGGTATGTGCTCCGTGTAGGCATGGTAAGATGGTCGCCTCCTCTCACCCGCCTCTGACATCCGTTATGACAGAGAGGCCATCCTAGCTGTTCCATATGGACTTGGTTGGTCCAGCTCGTGTGTGCTCGGCGGGTGGGAAATGGTATGTCTTGGTTATAGTGGACGACTATTCTCGCTATGCTTGGGTCTTCTTTTTGGCTGGCAAGGGGGAGACGTTTGGCTTTGTGCGGGATCCAATCTTGAGGTTGAAGAATGAGAGGAATGGAGATGCCATTCGAGCTATCCGTAGCGACAATAGCTCTGAATTTAAAAACTCTCGTTTCGAAACCTTTTGTCGTGATTTGGGTCTCGAACATCAATTCTCTTCTCCCTATGTGGCTTGTCAGAATGGTGTGGTTGAGAGGAAAAATCGTTCCCTTTGTGAGATGGCTCGGACGATGCTCGACGAGCATAGGACTCCGAGGAGATATTGGGCTGAGGCGGTGAATACCGCGTGCCATGTTGGGAATCGGATTTTTCTTGGAGCCTTCTTGAACAAGACGTGCTATGAGCTCATGCACGGGCGAGCACCTAGAGTGAGTCATTTCAGGGCCATTGGTTGTCGGTGCTTTATTCTCAAGAAGGGTAGGCTTGATAAGTTTGAGTCGATGTCTTCCGATGGGATCTTTTTGGGTTATGCGAGTCATTCTCGAGCATTTTGTGTGCTCAACCTTGATACTAACCTAGTCATGGAAACTTGCGAGGTTACCTTCGACGAGACCCAGCCATGCAGTTTGTCTGTTTTTGAGTGTGCAGGTGACGACGAGATTGGCAAGAAGATCTTTGAGGACGAGGAGGATGATGTTGGATAGGATGATGGTGATGATGAAGCTCCAGCCGAGCATGTACCCTCTACTTCCACTATGACGACTACGGTGCAGGATGGCCCAGCCCCTACACCGACTACGATCCAGCAGGATCAAGTGGAAGCTGCACCTGAGGGGGAGGTTGTCTCCAGGCGAGAGGCACCGAGGCGCGTTCAAGTTGATCATCCTCCCTCAAGAATCATCGGCGATATCAATGAACGTACGACACGGTCAAGGTCCAGAATTGCTTCTCACTTTGCTCATTCAGCTTTTGTTGCTACCTTTGAGCCGAAAGACATTGGACACGCGCTATCTGATCCTAATTGGGTGAATGCCATGCATGAGGAGTTAGAGAATTTTGAGAGAAACCAGGTGTGGGAGTTAGTGGAGCCACCACCAAACTGCAAACCTATTGGGACAAAATGGGTGTGGAAAAATAAAGAGGGTGAGAATGGTGAGGTGGTGAGGAACAAATCGAGGCTGGTTGCTCAGGGTTATAGTCAGAAGGAGGGGATAGACTATGAGGAGACATTTGCTCCTGTAGCCCGTTTGGAGGCAATCAGGATTCTTCTAGCCTATTCTGTGGTTAAAGGATTCAGGTTGTACCAAATGGATGTGAAGAGCGCCTTCCTGAATGGGTTTTTGGAGGAGGAAGTTTATGTGAGGCAACCACCTGGGTTTGAGAGTGTTGAGTTTCCCCACCGGGTGTATAGGCTGAGAAAGGCGTTGTATGGGCTGAAACAAGCTCCCTGTGCTTGGTATGGCCGTTTGAGGGGGTTCTTGTTCAGCAAGGGGTTTGAGATGGGCAAGGTTGATAAGACTCTTTTTCTCCTCAGGCAGGGCAATGCTATCCTAATTGTTCAGGTGTACGTGGATGATATTGTATTTGGCGGCTCGTCTCACTCTTTGGTTGCGAGGTTTGCAGAGGACATGAGCAAAGAATTCAAGATGTCTATGATGGGAGAATTGCAGTTCTCTCTCGGGCTTCAGATCAAGCAGGCGAAGGAGGGAACCTTTGTGCATCAAGCCAAGTACACGAAGGACAGCCTCAAGAAGTTCAAGATGGATGACTCGAAGCCCCTGTCGACACCTATGAGTACGACTACAGCGCTAGACGCGGACGAGGACGGAGAGCCCGTGGACCAGAAGGAGTACCGGAGCATGATCGGCTCCCTCTTGTACATGACGGCGACGAGGCCAGACATTCAGTTTTCTGTCTGTCTGTGCGCTCGTTTTCAGGCGTCGTCGAGGACTTCACATCGGCAAGCTGTCAAGCGGATCTTCAGGTATCTTCAGTACACTCCTGAGCTCGGTCTTTTGTACTCGGTGTCCTCTTCTCTTTCGCTTCTTGGGTTTTCGGATGCCGATTTTGCGGGGTGTCGAGTCGATAGGAAGTCGACTTCGGGGACGTGCCAGTTTTTGGGATCTTCGCTTGTTTCTTGGTCTTCTCGCAAACAATCTAGTGTAGCCCAGTCTACCACAGAAGCCGAGTATGTTGCTGCCGCTAGTTGTTGCTCACAGCTACTTTGGATCACATACACGCTGAGTGACTTCGGTGAGGAGTGTTCCCATGTACCTCTCATGTGTGATAGCATGAGTGCCATCAGTGTTGCCAAAAACCCCGTGCTTCACTCCAGAACCAAACACATAGAAGTGAGGTACCACTTCCTGAGAGACAATGTTGAGAAGGGAAACATAGACCTCATCCATGTACCAACCGAAAAACAGCTCGCCGATATCCTAACAAAGCCTTTGGACCAAGCTACATTTGCTCGTTTGCGAGGGGAGCTTCGAGTGGTTTTTCCTTTTTGAGCTTTGGTTGGGGGTTTGATGTACATATTTATGTTGCATTTTCATTTATGTATCATATCATGCTTGAATCTTTGTATCATAGACTGCATTTGTATCATATGCTTTAGAGATGTGCTTCTCCTATATACTTGGATCACCATGATATGCTGGCTATGAGATTCTGACTTTGCTAGTGATGCTCATATGATGTATAGCGGTGCTCTTGGTAGCTTTGGGATGTATATGCTTGTGGATGGCTTTCTTTTGTAAAAATGCTTTATATGATCCTCTCTTGTGAGTAGAATGCCTGTCATGTTCAAATTGTGCGCTTATGGCTATATCTTGCTTAATTTGTGCTTGGAACCATGTTCTTTTCATTTGGGTCAAAGACACATTTATCATCATGGATGTTTAGCCTACAAGCTACCTTGTGGAGAAGCATAAGCTTCTTTTTGCCGCAAAGGCACTTCATGTACCATGCTAAATTTGTAAATCTTGAAATTGCTATATGAAATGCTTGTGCTTGAAAAATGTGCTTCCATGTCAATTATGCTTTAAATTCCTTATCTTGGGTGCTAAATCATTGCATGATGTTTACCAATGAGAAGTCTCATATTTAGAAGTGGACACATGGCTCGGTGGCTTTGACATGACATGAGATAGCTTGTAGGTGTTCGTGATGATTTTGTGATGAGAATTTGTGACCTTGCATGAAGTTTGTGAGTTATATGTTGTTTGTGCTCATTTTGATCATGTTTAGGTCCTATGCTCATGAGAGGGAAAATTTTGTGAAAAATTCTTCATTTTGTTCATGGCTATGTCACATGCTTATATGTCCCTATCTATCTTGTTGGCGATGCTTGTACTAAATTTGTGGCTATCTTGCTTGTCTATGTCTCATTTTTAGCATGTTGTAGTGCTCTTTGTCTATTTGAGAAGCACATGCTTGCATTTGTAGACTTGATTCATGCATTACCAACAAGGGGGAGAGATAGTACCCAATTCTTACTTTGGGGAGAAAGTTCTTGCAACCAGGGGGAGCTTGCATTTGTTCTTGCTTTGGGGAGAAAGTTCTTGCATCCAGGGGGAGCTTGCATTTGTTCAGGGGGAGCTTGCATTCATGTGCTTTGGAGCTCTTTTTCGTCTGATTTTAGTTGTGCTCTTTTTGCCGATGGTGTCGAGCTCTTTTGCCTCACCTTGAGGAGTCAGCAATTTTGGAGCATTTTATCTCGGTTGTGTCGAGCCGTTGCCCTTGTCTTAGGGGACCGAGAATGTCCTCTCTCAAGTGATCTCGTTTTGGTTTTTGTTTGGCTTTTGATCACTTGTTTGAGTTTTCGTTCGTTTCTTTTCTTTTTCTCTTTTCTTTGAATTGGTTACTATGTGTGTGTTGTCAATGCACTCATCAAGGGGGAGATTGAGGACTGGAGCGTCTGAGGACCGGTGGATGGTCGCTCCCTGGTGTGATGAGTGATTGACAACATGGTGTGGACTGACTCTTGGCCGAGTATTGCAAATGCAGGTTGCGACTTGACTCATGTTGGTGCAGGTGAAGAGTGGGCGCGAAAGGTTTGAGCCTTGCGGGGCCTCCGAGGAGCGGAGAGACAAGTAGGCTCGGCTCGATGGACCTGGTGGCCGAACGGGGTCAAGTGCGGGCCACATGGTGGCAAGAAAAGCAAGACGAAGTCATCGACCAGAGCCGGTGCAGGGTAGCGGCTCACGACCGGAGTCAGCACGCGGGGTTTGCGGTGGTTCACCACAAAACCATCGGGTTACTTGGTTGAGCCACAAAACCAAGACCGGAGGCTCGGCGGGTGGAGACGGGATCCGGGCGCGTCGAGAAGCTTCGATGCTAGAGGACACGCGGCGGGATCGCAGGGCTTGCGTCGGGAGGACGCGGACTGCGGCAAAGGCGTGGCCGTCTGATGAAGAGGAGTGCTACTTGACCATATTGCCCCTGAGGGGATTGTATCTTAAGTTTAAGTGCTAGGGGTAGCTTGGTCAATTTCCCAACCCAGAGGGACTCATATATATAGCTCTAGGGTTTCTGGGCAAACTATCCTTCCGGACTACTTCTCATTTCCCTGCTCCAGAGGTTTAGATTTTCTTCATGTTTTTGTAGAGAATCTGATCTCTGAGTGTATGGAAGCATTCATGGTTACGTCGATTTCCTTCTTGTAGCTCGTGTGATTTTCGTGTCTTTTTCAGGCTATTTTTGTTGGATTTTCCTGCGCAGCTTGTTCCTTCGATTCTGAGGTGTTTGGGTTCGGATTTGTTTGTGGAGATCATGGATAGATGTCTCATGCATCTTTGTGCTTGATCTTGACTCCTCAAACTCCGGATTTGGCCTCCGATTGAAGGATTTCGGTTGGAACCCTAGCTCTTTGTGTGAGCTCGGTAGAATCTCTATTCCTCTTCATTCAGTGGGTTTGAGGCTACAAATTCGTAGGTATTGCATCTCCTAGAGGCGCTTCATCTTCACCTATGATTTGGTAGCAATCCCTTGGTTGATTCGGGAGATCGGGCAAAGGGTAGGAGGTGTTGACTTTGGGGAACTCGAGCTTGGGCTGCAGAATACTATCCTGGCGGACAGTCCGCATGTGCTTGGCGGACGGTCTGCGAGGAGCCTGACAGCTGACTATTCTTCATGTTCGTCGCGAGTTCTTGCAAGTCTTTCCTTCGATCCGTTTGGTCCAGTGCTTTTGGTTGCTCGGAGTTTGCCGGACGGTCCGCGAGGAGGGTACGGACGGTCTCTTCCGCACGGACGGTCCGCGGGTAGGGCACGGACAGTCCATTTTTCGAGGTGCAGTACTGGAGGTTCGGGTGGCATTTTCGGACGGTCCGCCTGGCCCGCACGGACAGTCCGCCCCCTCCATGCGGACGGTCCGCCCAGGCTCTGCAGATCGCCTAAGTCCTTTGCTTCTTGAGTTGCGCTTCCGTGTTGCTTTGTGTTGGGGTTTGTTCCTAGGGTTGGTAGGTCCATTGTGACTACGCGACCTTGGCAAACTCGTGTGGGAATCCTCGGTTGTGATTTTGGGGTATAGGCTGAGTTCATCCTTCCGGAAGAATTTTTATCGGCTCCCATTCACTCCCCCCCTCTCTGGTCGCCTAATCGGTCCTTCAACCATGCTATACTTGAAATGAAATATCTATACTTGAAAAATATGCTCTCATATAATCATGTCATTTATGCTTTACATTTCTTTATCTTGGGTGCTAAACCGTTACATGTTGTCTACCATGAGAAAACGCAAATTAGAAGTCACTACAAGGTTTTGTATCAAATTCAACGCCTCTGAATTGCAACGCCGAAAATTTGGTTGCTAGAGATGGTTATATTGCAACCATTCTAAAAAATCGTAGCGACACATGGCTTTAATACAACGACTTTCAAGATGTTGCGAAGCTTTGTTGCATTTGGTTGATGATATTGCATTGGTGAGAAATGGTTGTAGTATAATTGATTGTTGTTGCAATTGTGTGGTAGTACTACAACTACATTTGCGTTAGTTGCATTTGGTTGTACCTATTGCTATGTTCGTTTTGTGTTGCATAAAATTTCACAAGCGTTGCAAATTCTGGATGCTTAATGCAATGAGAACTCTTGGAGGCGAAGCAAAAGTGGGGTGCAATTGCAACCTTTGTTGGCAGTTGCAATAGACTTTGATATTGTTGCAAGTGCTAAATTTCATTGCAATGAAATCTCTGGGTTCAAAGCGACAATTGTGTTCAAGTGAAATGCTTATTTTTTATTGCAATATACTTTAACAGTAGCAAGAACTAGGAGGTGGGTCTGATTTGGATTGGGCCTTATGACGGGCCATTTTTTACTCTGTGGACCCGTACACGTATACGCCGCGTACTCTTGCCAGGGGTGGGGCCTAGGGGTGTAGACGTGATCTGTCAGGGGGGTACTGCACACGAGGGTTTAGTCGTGATCCTCAGGCGATGCGCACGGGGGTGAGGGCGACCGTCGCCGCTGCTCGGCATCTGGACTCCTCTGACCTCCGCTCCACTGCCCATGAGAACTCCATGACGGTGCATCCTGTGGAACACAGAATCCGTTTTCAAGGTAATTTGTAAAACCTTAGCTCGCTAATTGTGCCATGATTAATATTGGTAGCATATAACTGTTTTCCGCCCTGATCGATGGCTGCAGCACGCCCTCCATCGTCCACGTGGATCGATCGATCGGACAAGCTGTCCTCGCGGCGAAAGGTACGAGATCACCATGGGCTATACATATAGTTCAATTATGTACGTAAATACGCTCGCTAATGTGGCAGGCGATGATAGGAGTTGGATGCGCTTGCCTCATTCTTCAACCGAGTGGCAAAACAAATTCATGCAGTTTTTGGGCACGACATGCAGTGGCACTTCAAGGGGTGGAACTTCAGCATGTCAAGACAGGATAGGGCAGGCACAACTGGTTCGACCGCCATTATTAATCGAGTGGGTAGCGAAGCAATTCCCGAACCTGTTGATGACAATAATGGTGACGATGATTCTGACAACGATGACACCTACATTGATGATGGGGTTCTTGCACCAGTCATGGAGGAAAATACAGAAGATGATTTCTTTGTTTGAAGATAATTTTTTTTGTTGCATTGTGTGGTGGAAAGGGTCACTTGTCCTTCATACGCATATGTCGCACTGAATTATATTTTTCTTTTTAACTAATGACATGTTCAAGTTTGAACTATTGCAAGGAACATTGATAATCTATATGTCGCACTTAGTTGTATGGTTAGTGGTTAGTTGCGTGAAAACTAGTGGCAGCAGTTGTTTTGATCACTGCGATCACTCGTTAGCTAGCAATCTGAAATATAGATTATCAGGTCCGAGTGTCTACCTCTTCAGATAAATGTTTTAAGTATTTGAGTTCACTTATAAGTTGCAATCTGAAATATAGATTTTCTTGGCAGAATCGAAAGGCACTCTATACATATGTTCATATGACAACATATTTTTCATTAGCAGATTGCAAAAGTGGATTAGCTTTCCAGATAACATCAAGAACTTAACAGGTAGGTACTACTTCAGCAATTAGTAATTAACATCCACGACCACTTAACATCAAGTACTTAACAACAACTACTACTTAACATCAAGTTCCACACACCAGGCATAAGTCATTTGGTCGCACACATATTTATATATATTTATATAACGCAGATCACCCTAAGTTTTCCATATATCAGTTGCCAGAACTAGACTCCGCGTCTAGTTCCTTCCAAATATCTTCACGCAGCTTCTTCGTCCTCACATTAACATAGTTGTTGAACTTGAAGTTCATTCCCTCCATGTAGTCTTTGTTATCAATCTGTGCGATCTCTATGTGGAACCTAACAAGTTTGGGTACACCAGTTAGAGGTCCATTAGACTCGGAAGTAGTATCCTCGTCACTTGATGTTTCATACACTTTCTGTTAGCATGGAACATAAAAGATCCATTAGCAAGGCACTTGATGATGGTACTTGTAAAATGCACAAGTATTTTGCACTCTTAAAATAATATGATTTTGTAAACTCTAGGTATTTGTAAACTCTAGGTGTTCAAATCTGATCATTGCCTCATTGGTACAAGTTCTATATTTTAAGTTTAGACAAACATAAGCCAATAACAACTGAGAATCAGATGCATCAAATAACAAAGAAAAATTCACATAGGTTTGAAAGTTGTCTATCTCAAGACTTTCTGAAAAAAATCTGCTGGACTAATTGGTTGAACTCTAGGAATTAAAATTATTGAAACAACATTTTGTGATAATTAACTCATAATATTCTGCTATTTTGCTATTCAATCATCTAAAAAATAGCGAAAGGAACAAGAAGATTGTGTAGCTGAACGCAATATCATGGACAAAGGATTCACATGCATTGTCATCCTATTTGTAGTAGAAGTTCCATCTTGCCTGCATGAGTTTCATGATGTAAATCTCCCACAAAATTGTTCGGCGAGAGAGCATGTCGAGGTCATTCTACTAGCTACTATCAACTTTTGTTGAGCATGCCTAGATGAAAATGCTTGACACTTCCATTTTAACTTATCAAGGGATAATTTGTGCTACTAATAACATTATATACAACCCAAATAGTACATTCCAATGAAGGCCTAATACGCGAGGCAAAGCAAGCACAAAAGGATATATCAAATAATTTTGGCTGCTCATCTTGGAGCTATTCTGCTATTTAGTCATCTAAAAAATATGTGACTATTCTACTATTCTGCTATTCAATAAGTTGCTCAAAATTTGCTATTCTGCTATATAGTTAGGCATCTAAAAATGGGAAGACAACATTTCTTAAACATACATGAAAACTGAAGCAAAACACAAATATAAACATACATGCCTACCAAGACATTATATGAGCACAAACATATAGGCACCCAACAAAGCGTACTATTGATCAAACCTAACTGCAAACCCTAACCAAAACCCTAAGAATCTTGAAAAGCATGAATGGTCTCCAACTAGAATTCAACTGTAATCCTACTAGGACTCATACCGTGTAATCCTACTAGGACTCCGACCTTGTAACTGACTAGGCACCCGCCCCCTCGACTATACAAAGGATGGCCGGGTACCTAGGAGGACATCTCAACCAACCCAACACCAAGCGCAGGACGCCATACTTGATACCCCAAACAGGACGTAGGGCTCACTACTCTAGCGGCCCGAACCTGTATAAGCTTTCCATGCAAGACAGGACAAGAAGTACACGCCCCTAACAAAGTAAGTCTAGACTTCAGCTCGACAAGCTCAACCCTAAGCACATATAGTTCCTCACACTTTGAGGCATGCTTCTCCTTAAGCTTAGTCAAGTTAGCCAAGAAAATAGAGCAATCACCACAATCAACCTCATCAGACACAACAGGAGTAGCCTTAAGCGAATCTATTTCCAGATTAGCATCTAGGTTCTTTGACTCTAGGTCAGCCACCTTCTCCCTAGCATCATCAAGCAAAGCCCTAAGCTCATTCCTCATTTTCTTAGCCTCTCTAAGCATGTCATCACGGTTATCAAGCAAGGCAACAAACTCCTCATTCTCCTGGCGCAAGGAATAGAGCTCATCACGTACCTCATCCTTAGAATCTGAGTCCGAGTCCTCCTTCTGACTCTTCTTGTTGCTGGAGCTGTGGGCCATGCCGCAGAAGTTGTTCTCTCACGCGAAGCAGCTCAGGCCACTAAGGTTTTTGGACGCTTTCTTGTTCTTGCACATGTCGTTGTCGTCGTCACTGCTGCTGGAGCTTGAGATGGAGTAGCTGGAGTTGGATTTGACATCACTGGCACCCACCATCGCTCGAGCCTTTTCTTGCCGTACCCGTCCTTCTTTCTTGATCTTCACTCGTCCTTGTTCTTGTGCTTGTGCTCGCGCCTCGAGCGGTGCTTGTTCTCCATCTTCGACTGGTGCTTGTAGTTGTTCCTGGTCTCCATCTCCTCAGGACAATCAGCGATGAAGTGTCACTGCTTGCCGCACTGAAAGCATGTCTGTGTGTTCCTCCTTGAGTTCACCTGGTTCTCGTGCATCCTCTCGAATCTCCATGTCAACAGCGCCAGCTCGTCCTCACCTAGAATGTCAAACTCCTCATTTGGCAAATATATTAAGGAAGACAGAGAGTACATCTTGGAGGATGGGTTAGCATTAGTCCAAGCACCTGGGCTGACGACTAGAGCGAGACTATGCGAGTCAGTCGGGCTCTCAGCCTTGGCTCTCAAGCCACAGCCCACCTCGAACGACTCGAGCTTAGAGAACAGCTCGTCCATCGTAAGGGTCTCATACCCGCTCGACTCCATTATAGCCTCGACCTTTGCACTCCACACCATACAATCCAGTGAGTGTAAGAGCTTCAGAGCCCTATCGTGATCATCGTATAGGAGC
Source organism: Cenchrus fungigraminus (assembly GCA_036936925.1). Classification (NCBI taxonomy): domain Eukaryota; kingdom Viridiplantae; phylum Streptophyta; class Magnoliopsida; order Poales; family Poaceae; genus Cenchrus; species Cenchrus fungigraminus. Next base: position 63,679,483 of record CM072772.1, on the reverse strand, counting down.
ATGGTCACATTGGCCCTCATGTGGTTCATAATCACCGTGAACCGCTGGAACATCATGTCAATAGACTCACAAGGGAGATGAGTGAAGTTCTTGTACTCTCTGCGGTAAGTTGCAAACAACCAAGCCTAAACCTGATGATTTCCAACATCAGCCACTTTAAGCTTATTCCATATCTTGCAAGCCAAATCCTCTCCTTACACCTGATCGAATTCAGATGCACAAAGAGCATAAAACAAGTAGTCGACCACCTTGTTGTTGGCGTCAAACATATCCCTTGATCTGGGAAAAACAAAAGTGTTGCGACGAACATATGATGTATCAATCGTCACGTCCAAAAGCAACTGTCCCTTGCCACCCACAAACGCAGCCATCTGGATCTGCCACATCTAGTAGTTCTTCCCAACGAAGTGTGGAAGACCTGATCCCCTATCTTGGTACACCATCTTTGGATCTTAGACTGGTTAGAGTCACTAAAGACTCGTAACCGGCTCTGATGCCACTTGAAGGACCGGATTTGGGTGACCAGAAAGGCGGGGAGTGAATGTAAGCCGATAAAAATACTTCTCGAAAGAGATAGCTCCTCTAGCGAGACGAACTCGGCCGAAATCCCGAAATAACTTCCGCCTCAAACTCCTTGAATTTTCCAAGACCACGTAGCCACTGAAGTGCTACTGGTCCTAGGAACAAACCACACCTTCAACCAACTCAATGACACACAAACTACACCGGAACACGACACAACTTGCTGCCAGACCAACACCGGTTAGACTGGTGACACGCACCGGTCAGATAGTCGGCACCGGTCAGACCAGTTGGCTACACCGATCAAACCAGTAGTGTTGACGCGAAAATAGGACGTCACCTCCGCGCACGACACACGTGACTCCCCGGTCTGTAGCGAGGCGTGCCAGCCAATCTGACCTATTGATTGACGATGGAAAATATTAGGGATTGACTAGATAACTGATGGCCTTTTAGCGACACGTGTACCAGCCAATCGGCTGATACGCATAAAGCGGGATCGGCCGGCTCGAGAGCGACCGAGGCGCGAGAGTGTGGATAAGAGATCGGCTGGAATCGGCCGATCGTGACGTCAGCACTCGAGTAGGTCGGAATCGGCTGTAGTGTTAGAAGCCGACGTGATCTAGATCAAGCTGGATAAGTTGGTGATAAAAGCTAAAAATCACAAGAATTGGTACAAAAACTTGTAGATCTAGCTAATATCAGTAAGGGGTGAATAAAGAACTAGATGAAACCTCAGCGATGCGCCCGGAGGTTAAAGCCTAGGGTTATTCGGTAAAACGGTAGTCACAAGCTTGCCGGAGATTGATTGATGCAGCCCCACGAACTTGAAGGACGACATTGTTGAAAAAAGAGAAAAACACAATGGCAAAGTGGCAGAAAAGTAGATGCTGTAAAGTAGATGTTGTAAATTGTAAAGGGTTTGCCCGGAGGCGGTTTGTTTGATATTGGTGTGTACACTTTTTTCCGACCACGCAGGGTCGCTATTTATGTCCTAAGGACAACCCGACTCCTAACCAATTATGGTATTGTTTACTTTCTTCTAAAGAAAACGAATACTACTAAAAATAGAAAAAGACTCACGCAGGAGTCAAAAACTCTCCTAAAACTGACTCTTGACCCATTGTCAATCATAGATTGACCCGCCTCCGCCGTGCTTTCCTTTAGGCGTGTTTTTCTTGATTTCCACCTTCCTCTCTTTCCATTGGCCGATCTTCCTGTTGACCATCGGTCGATCGGTTTGACCCGCCAGCCCATCGATAGAGTTGGACTCCTCTGACCATCGGCGAGTCCTGTTGACCACCCTTCTCTCTCTCTTCAATCGGCCGATTTCCTTGCTTTCTCATCGGCTGCTCCTTCTTATCTTTTTGACCTATTTTTTCCAAAACACGGCGTCAACAGATGCCCCCCCAGTTTCGGAGTAAATAATCTTTTGCTCTGAAATTTACTCGAATCTGACATCCTTTTCCTAATTTGAATAACAGCCAAATCTCTTCATGTGGCCGATGCGATCAGTCTTCATTGATTTCATCGATAGTGTCCTGTCCTCCCAATGTGACAGATCATCTGACACTTCTCCAGGACTGTTCATCATGTGACATTTTTTGGCTCTCTCGTTCCCCTTCTCTATAAGACTCACCCTTTCATCTAGGGGTCTTTCCACAGCCTCTCCAGGTTCTTGGATCTTCCTGATGTAGATATTGGCTCTTTTAGTTTTTAGGCATGAGAGGCATTTTTCATGGAAAATTCCTTAGGGGATAATGACTGCCGCTGGTTAATGACAAACTCTCACTTGAAATGGCATTTCTCCTGGGTGCTGTCAATGAGCTTGTCACCTCTGTTTGCGACGCTGGGCAGAAGATTTCTGTGAACCATGCTCTACAGTTTGTGGACATGTTAGAGAAATTTCCCTCTCTACTCATGGGTGTTAACCTTATATTTGGGAGTTATTCCTCTGAATCGGTCATCCTTTGGAAACTGAACCATTCACGGGTCATCTGTTTCCTTTTTTGCCGGATCTAGCATCTTTGGCTTCCGTCTTTTCTTGTCCCCTCATCTTTATCTCATTTGGCACCTTGGCTATAAATAACTGCCCTTGTACTCTTACGGAGAACGCACCTCTCCTTCGTCCATGGCTATAGATCCAGCGAGCTTTAGGCTCTTACTCTTCGGTTTCTTCCTTCCTCTCTGACTTATGATGGCTAGAAGAATTCTTGTGATATAGTCTAGGGCATACTTCCCTCTCTAGTCTCCTTTTGTGAAGCCAGGAGGTCCAATAGCTAGAAGAACCCTTGGGTGCATCAGCTGATGGAGGAGGGCAGAGGTCGTCCCTGGGCGTTTTGGAAAGAAGAACAACCCTATGTCTTCTTTTCCATCAATCCTGACGGGGAGAGTCACCGAATCTGGTGATTCATCTTCGTCAAATTTACACTTCCTTTTTTGTTTTTTCTCTTTCTTCGTCCCGTCACCCGTCCAGTGATGATGAATGTAATCGACCTGTTGTGATTCATCTCAACCTGTCTTCTCAATGTATTCTTTAGATCTATACTGTAACATCACCATTGTAATCGAAGATGAGAGAAATATATATATATTTTTTGTTCTAAGGGCGATTTGTACATCGGCCATGATCTGGAACCGAACATGTTTTGATGATCGGCTACTTTATGCTGAAGACGATTACACTTGCAATCAGCTGTAACTTGAGTCTTTAATCAGCCGTTTAGGCTCTGATTTGTCTAAGCATCTACCCATATGCTTGGATAGTATTTCTTCAAATATTTTCCATTTAGTGCTCTGGCAAACTTTTCTCCTTCCAATGTTTCTAAGATATATGCATTGCCTAGCACACATTGGCTGATACGATATGGTCCTTCCCAAGTCGGTGACCACTTCCCATACTTCGGGTCTCTAGAGCCGATTGGCAACACAAGTTTCCAAACCAGATCTCCCTCGGCAAACTCTTTAACTTTGACTTTCTTATCATACCATCTGGCTATTCTCCTTTTATTCTTTTCAATATTCTCCAAAGCTCTCAACCGATTACCAGCAAGATCTTCCAGTTCTTCTTTCATCATGGCTGAATAATCATCAGCTGATAACTGATCTTGTAAAGAAGTCCTTCTGGATCTGGTCTTCAATTCCCAGGGTAATACGGCATCGTGACCATACACCAATTGATATGGTGACACTTTGGTTGCCCCATGGCATGCCATCCTGTACGCCCACAATGCCTCATTAAGGATTGTATGCTACCGTTTGGTATTTTCATCGATCTTATGCTTGATCAACTTGATGATGCCTTTGGTTGCTGCTTCTGCCTGTCCGTTTGCTTGAGCATAGTAGGGAGATGAGTTCAACAACTTGATCCCCAGAGAGTTTGCGTATTCCTCAAATTCCCCTGAAGTGAATTGACCACCTTGATCGGTCGTGATGGTCTGAGGTATACCAAACCGATAGACAATATGTTCTTTGACAAAGTCAATCATATTACCTGATGTTACAGTCTTGATTGGGATGGCGTCAACCCACTTTGTGAAGTAATCTATAGCCACCAGTACGAATTTATGACCTTTGCTCGATGGTGGATATATTTGTCCGATTAGGTCAATTGCCCAACCCCTGGACGGCGATGGTTTGATTATTGGGTTCATTGCCGATGCTGGAACTCTTTGAATGCTTCCAAACTTCTGACACTCCTGGCACCCTTTGTAGTATTTGAAGCAATCTTCTAGTATCGTTGGCCAATAATGGTTGTTATTTCTGATCATCCACTTCATCTTGAGTGCTGATTAATGGGCTCCACAGACTCCCTCATGAATTTCTCCCATCAAGGTTTTAGCTTCCTCTTCACCAAGACATTTGAGCAGAACCCGATCGATGGTATGATAGTATAACTCATCTTCTAATGAAATGTATTTAATGGCCCTATACCTTAATTGTTTGTCAACCTTCTTGGATGGATCTTTCAGATAATCCACAATCTCCTTCCTTCAATCCTCGGCTGGTAACTCCACAGCTAGAATCGGCGGATATCCTGATGCCCCTTGAGCCAGCCGATTAGCTTAACCGTTGTGACACTTAGGGATATGTTCGAGTTTTACTATCTTGAACTCTCTAAGTAGCTAAAGACATTCTTCATGATAGGTCCTTAATATGTCATCTTTGCATTCATATTCCCCTGCCAATTGATTTATCATGAGTTGAGAATCTCCAAATATCTCAACAACTTTAGCATTAACTTCTCGCAATAGCTTTATCCCCTTTAACACTGCCTGGTACTCAACCTGATTGTTTGTTGAAGTCTTCTCAATTGGGATGGAAAACTCATAATTTGCCCCTTGGGGTGAGATGAGGACGATTCCAATCCCAGCTTCTACTCCACATGATGATCCATCAAAGAACATGGTCCACGGAATAGGTTCTATAACTGCAATCTCAGGCCCACAATGCTGAGTTACCAGATCGGCCATCACTTGCCCTTTAATTGCTTTGGCCGATTGATAGGTTAAGTCAAATTCTGACAAAGCTAAGATCCACTTCTCGATCCAGCCCTTCAGGATTGGTAATGACAACATATACTTGACCACATCATCTTTGCAAACCACGATGCATTCAGCAGTTAATAAATAAGGCCTCAAATTTGTGCATGAGAAATATAAGCACAAGCACAATCTTTCCACCGCTGAATATCTTGTTTCTGCATCCAAGAGCCTTCTGCTTATGAAGTATATGACTCTCTCTTTTCCTTCGAACTCTTGTACAAGGGCCGATCCAATAGCCCGCTCATTAGCTGATAAATACAATTTGAACGGCTTTTTATCTTGAGGGGGCATTAGGACAGGAGGAGACTTCAAGTACTGCTTGATGCTGTCTAAAGCCTTCTGTTGTTCTTCTCCCCATACAAATTTCTGATCGGCCTTGAGCTTCAATAGAGGTGTAAACGATTGAATCCTTTCCGACAGGTTAGATATAAATGTTCTGATAAAATTGATCTTGCCGATCAATGACTGAAGCTCCTTCTTGTTTGATGGTGCCTCTTTTTTGTCAATTGTGCTGATCGACTTCTGACCAACTCCGATTCCTCTTTCATGTATCAAGAAACCCAGGAATTGACCAGCTGAAACACCGAAAGCACATTTGTTGGGATTCATCTTTAAACCATGTTTTCTTGTGCACTCCAATGTTTTTTATAGGTCGGCTAGATGCACCTTGTAGCTCTTTGACTTGACAACCACATCATCAATGTAGATCTCTACTATCTTGCTGATGAGTTCGTGGAATATGTAATTCATGGCTCTTTGATATGTGGCACGAGCGTTCTTCAATCCAAAGGTCATGACAATCCACTCATATAATCCAATGTGACCAGGGCACCTGAAAGCAGTTTTTGCAATATTTTCTATGGCCATGAATATTTGATTGTATCCAGCATTACCGTCCATAAAGCTGATGACTTTGTGCCCTGCGGCAGTGTTGACCAATGCGTCGGCTACTGACATCGGATATTCGTCCATCGGCGTTGCTTTGCTCAAGTCCCTGAAATCAATGCACACACGTAGTTTGCCATTCTTCTTGTAGACAGGGACTATATTAGAAATCCATTTAGCATACCGACATTGCCGAATAAAATCAGCTTCGAGTAACTTTGTTATCTCGGCTTTTATATTAGGGTAAATCTTGGGGTTGCATTGTGCCACTTGCAATACTTCATCCTTTTGAGCTCCTTTGCAGATGGTATGGTATGGAACTGGGAGAGTTTGATCTGCCCTTGCTGAAGCAATAGATCAAATATCTTATCGGCCTTAGTGATGTCAAAGCTGAATTTTTCTGGTTCCTTCTTACCAAAGGGGCAGGATACTGTTTTCTTGCCTTTGACACACTCTGCAAGCCCTATCATGTTATCTTCATCTTCTAAGTCAGAGTAATCCACGTAAGACACCTTCTTTTGGAAGTTGTTCATAGGCTCGTAAGATCTTGCAGTTTCCTGACTCATTCGACTGACCAGCTGGCTGAGACTCTCGAAGTCATGTGATGTGTATTTCTCCCTCAAGGTCGGCAAGAGCCCTTGGAATGCCAATTCAGCCAGTTGATTGTCTCCAAAATTTAGACTATAGCATTTATTTCTGACCTCCCTGAACCTCTGAACGAATCCAGCAACAGTTTCATCGTTCCTTTGTTTGAGTCTGGTTAGATCAGTAATCTTCATCTCATGAATACCAGAGAAGAAATAATTGTGGAACTGTTGCTCCATATCAGACCATTTGATAATGGAGTTGGCTGGAAGCGAAGTGAATCACGAAAAGGCTGGCCCTGAGAGAGATGAAGAGAACAACCGTATCCTGAGTGCATCAACATTGCCTGCTTCTCCACATTATATGATGAATCGAGTAATATGCTCCATTGTAGATGTATCATCTTGTCCAAAGAACATGGTGAAGTCTGGTACTTTGAATCTTGGAGGGAATGGTATCTGATCGTAACCAGAGGGATACGGTGTTCTGTACATGCAGGATTGCTGCTTAGGTTTCATCCCATATTGTTTCTGCAGCATCTCTGAAAAATGGTCAATCAATTCTTGCTTCATATGAGACTTCACTTCAGCAGATATCTGTTCAATTGATTGTATCTCAGCTGATGGAGTCTCTGGAGGTTGATCTTCCGAGGTTCTTGGCTGTGGATTTGGTGCCGCTGATGTCCTTGCTCCAGAAGAACCTTGTGTATTTGATTGACCTGTCACAGGTGGAATCTGTCCGATCGGCTGACCAGCCGATGGAACTGGCTGATGCAAGTTCAACTGGCCTGAGATAGTGTTCGCACCCAAAAGTGGCACGGTTCGAGATATGTGAGGATAAAGGCTAGAAGTGCCAATTTAGTGTTAATCCTTGATATTGTGCTAGTTTGTCTTGGATATCGATTTTACAAGACAGAGAGTTCATCTTGGACATTCTGGATGCGATTTCATTGAAAGGAACGAAGACACACTTGGAGCAACGCCAAATCAAGTCAAATCATGGGTTCGAGTTATCAAGGTGATCTATTTGCCAAGATGATCAAGATGGACATTTGGATCATATAATCATAGTCAAAAGTGGCTGATCTGGCTACTAGGACAAGGCCAACTGATCTGATCAGTTATTGGCCATATGGCCGATTCAGCAGTCCTGACCGGTCTGACCTTTCACCACCACCGGTCAGACCGGTCAGACTAAACTGCTCAAAACGTCAATTTGAGTTCACCATTGCGTAGATCTCGTCGAGACGATCGAAATGCATATGTGGAACGTCCAGTTCAAAGTCCTGATGAGGGAGTTATGGTCTTGACAAGAACCAACCCTACGCCTGACCAGTCTGACCGGTGGGTCCCGACGGTCTGACCAGTGCTCGCAGCCAAATCCGAGTTAGGAGTTGTATTTCGACATGGAATTTGTATAGGCTTCGACTCCTACTGGGGCAAGACCTCCCCACCCTATATTTATGAAGGGCCACGGCCGATTGAGGGGAACACAATCGAATCTATCAATTACATCTACTTTTTATCCTCTCAACACCTCTTCCAACCTCCATGCTTCTCGTCTCTTGATCTCCACAACCTGAGATGGCGTCCTAGGGCCTGCTGGTCGACCTAGGGCACGCCGGTGACGTCCACGCCCTGACGGGGTCCCTCCCGGGCGAGAGCTTCGACGGCCTTTGCTAGTTTGCTCGTAAACTAGTCGTTCTTCGCCACGTAAGTGTGTTGGTTACCTCTTTGCTGGTTTGCTCATAAACCTAGCCGTCCTCCATCACATAAGTGTGGTAGTTACCCTCCCGAACACTCGAATCAGGCAAACCCTAGGTCACCGGTCTGACCGGCACGCCTGACCGGTCTAACCGGTCCCGGCGACGACTTTGCTTATCGGTCTGTTCGCGTGCTCTTGCTTGTTGGCCCTGAAAGGCGTCAACAAATTGGCGACTCCGCTAGGGAAGAAAGATCAGGTTGCTCAAACCGTTATATCGATCCCTAGCCTTTTACCTAATTGATCTATTATTATCTTGATTTGCCACTATAGTTGAATCAGGTCTTTCGGGACTGATTGCATCTATAATTGTCACATTGCATCAGGCTGCTCAAGCCGTTTGCGTTGTGTTTTGTCTTGCTTGCTACTACATATTGAAGATTAAAAGTGAAGCGGGACTTTGGTCATTGATTGCTTGGATTTTTGAGGATATCTGGATTTATCTATATTACAAGATCTGAAGCATCAATACTTATTATGGCGGGCTATCCATATACTTCGCATCAATTCATCTACAACGAGCCCAAGGTACAATTTGCAAATACATTGCCTATGTCTAATGTTAACAGTTATTTTGCAAGTACCATGAATCCTTATGTTGATGTTGCTAGATTTGATATTAATAGGCATATTGCATCGGCTAGTACTCGTTCAGATGGTTTTAATTATGCAAATTATAATTCTGAATTTAATATGCAAAAGCCATTGTTAGAAAATATGCATGCTATGAATTTTAATGATACTAGCAACATACAACATTACTCTCACACGCCTGCTGTACAACAAGTTCAAAAGTCGGTTAACATGTATCAAGGCCAAACTAACATGGTGAGTTCGGCCAATTCTTATGGAACACCACATGCTAGTAATTCTACTAATTTTCAGCAAGGTGTTTCATCTATTTATTCATCGGCAGGAAATTCACAATATGTGATTACATCACAAATCATGCCGGTGAATGAGAAAATTGGCTATGCTAATTCTAGCCATCAGGCCAGTTATTCTCAAACATCATGTGTAACTGATCTCTATTATATTCAGCAAGGTAGAGATGAATCGGTTTTTAATTATTTAAAACGATTCAAAGAAATAAAGAATCGATGCTTTAATTTACCTTTTTCCGATTCAGATCTAGCTTATCTTGCTTTTAGAGGTTTAAAATCATCCCTTAGAGATTGGTTGAGAAATATAAAATTTAATTCGCTTGATGAAGTGCTTGTGAAAGCTATAGCATATGAATTAAGTATAAAAGAACAAAATAAGAAAATTGGCTATGCTAATTCTAGTTATCCGGCCAGTTATTCTCAACCATTATATGCTTCACAAATCACTAATGGAGTGGAGGTTGCACCTACTTTCTTAGCATCGCTTGAAAATGTAAATAATCATGATTTGGCTGCGAATGTTCATCATAACTATAGCCAAATTAATGAAAATTCAGCAAGCATGTATTCAGATGAAGAAGTCAGAAAAGAGGACCTCCCTGAGGAGATGCGCCAAGAATTAGATCAAATTCTTACACAATTTCAACGCGACTTTCTTTATCAAGTAGCAATCTCCAAGAAAAATAAAAATGATTCAGATTTGAGCAATAGTTCGGTTATTATGACAACTGAACCAAATGGTGTACATTCTGAATCTATTGCATCTAAAGAGTCAAGCTTAGCTGTAGAAGATCATATTAATCAAAAGGAAACATCCATGCTTGATTTTCCTGAAGCCGGAGTTGTCGTACATTTTACTAGTGGTTATCATGCTACTAACCGACAAGTTCAGGCCGAGAAAAGTTTAGGACATCAAACTGTTGAAAACCAAGACAAAGGAGGCGAGAAGGGATCATTAGCATGTCGATGTGAGGTGATTTCCAGCAATCCTGGAGGCACCGGTCTAACCGGCTCTCTACATCAATCTGACCGGTCCAGGCAGAGGATGACTGTGGGCTGCCGTCAAAAGGAGAAATGCGACATCATCCACATCAAGGTTCCTCGCCTCTCCAATGTATTTGATAAGGTATGCTTTACAAGTAATTCCCAATCAGATCATATATTTTTTGTTAATTCATTTATTAGTGATTCTATCATAAATAATTCTAAGAGATCGATTGAGGATGATTTACTTGTTAGTGATTGCATGCCTTTAGATTCTACCAGCCAATGCATTGTTAAAATTAAAAAGGCTGATCATAAAAATACTTTGGCATTTAAATTTTCTACATCATCATTGTCAAAGTTTTTCTCTTCATGGTGTACTTATGGATATTCTGGACTTAAAAGTAAGAGATCAAAATCGAGAGCCTTTGTGAAGTTCGATGCTAATATAGTGACCAACTTTAAAGCATCGGGTATGAGAAGTGCAAATAAAGGTATAGCCGAATGGGTCCATGAGAAATCTGAACCATTCATTTGCTTGGCCTTAAAGCCTTCTCCATAAAAGCATCGGTTGGAAAAAATAAAATACACCTTTGATTTAACTTTTTGCGATAATTTATTTGATATCTTGCTGGAGAATAATTTTATTAAGCTCTCTTGTCACAAAGTTAGTCCATCACCTCTTGAGTTAAAGGATAGAAAATATTGCAAGTGGCATAATTCTTTTGATCATAATACTAGAGATTGCAATATATTTCGCCAATTTATACAATCGGCCATTAACACTGGACGATTGAAATTTTGTCAAATACAAGAGGATGACCAACTGTCTATAATTGGTTTTGATGGCAAAGGATCATTAAATCGGTTAGCATCAGCTGGTTCATCCGAGGATCCAAATTTAATTACCAAAGAGGAAGATTCAAAGCTCCCGAGTGTTGAGAAGGACATTGTCCATAACTTGCAAGATCAAGTGATTTTCGAGGACGATGAGCCTATCAAAATCCCAGAGTTTACTGGGGGGCAAAAGGATTTTTCTTCATCGAGACAGGAACCTGTTACTCTTCCTATTCTGGAGTCACAGGTCAGACCGGTGCAACCCAAAGGTCAGACCGGTGACCCACAGGTCAGACCGGTGCAGCCCAAAGGTCTGACTGGTGCAGGTGTGAAAAAATCAGGGATGTCCAAATCTGAACATCCTGTAGCTAATGGAAGTAAAGACCATGTCAAGCATAATGGTAAAAGGCCGAAGCTCACTTTTGACGAACTTCTGGCTAAGTATCAAAAAGATAATGAGGCCAAGCGTGCTAATCGGTCAAATAAAGTTAAATCATCAAGATTGCCTCCTAAGCATAATTCTGGGAATTGGAATCGGCAATGAAAGGGGTTTCAATCAGCAGCATCATATTCTCCTTTTGAGCCATCAATGCCGGTTTCATATGCTCCATATCGCACTAGTGCTCATCCTTATTCATCATGGGAGTGCAGTGATTCATGGGCACATACTCCTTCATATTTCAGACCATATCATGTTGAGTATGCAGCTCCAAGGCGACCATCACATGCTAGGTAGCCGTATGTTGAAAGTGACCGTTTGAGTATAAAAATCGGTTTAGTGCTCAAAACAAGAAAAAAGTTGTCAAGCAAGTTTACCAAGTGAAAAGAGATGGTCGCAAAGATAAAAGTTCAGATCTGAATTCAGTTAATAAAAAGCCGATTAATGTGTTGAGCGCTTCGGCTACTAATGGCAAAGAGAGGGAAAAATCATCTGTTGATCCTCCAAGTGCCAAATCTGAGCGAAAGGAGTTGAAGAGGTCGAAAAACAAGAGAGTAGCACTGCTGTCCAAAACTGAAGCAAAGTCAAGTCATCCACTTGGTTTATCAAATTGGCAGAAAAAGAAGCTACAAAAGCTTAGTGCTCAAGAGCTGAGGAAGAAAGGCATGGCATGGATTCCTAAAGGAAGCATTCGGACTCAAGACACAGGTGATGATCAAGCAAAAGGTGCAACACAGTTGAAGGGGAAGAAAAGATATGAGAGACGGTCTTCAAAATTGAGGTTTGCACCAAATCATCAAAATTATTGGTCATTACCTAGTCCATTTGCTTTACATATGCCTATGTTTTGGAATTCATCCTTAGATATGCTTGATTATCCCTCATACTCTTATTTTGGTCCTTGGATTCCACATGGATCATCTTTATATCATAGAGGGTTATCACCAAATTACTATGCATATTGATTAATCTGCAAAATCCGAAATATTTAGTTCTTAGAGATGGTTTTAATTTCTGAATTTATATATCTCTACTTTGTTATTTCGGTTGTGCATATTCTTATCGATGAATTCTTTATGGATGATATTGAATTATCGTCTTTGACAATATACATGGCCGATGAATATCTTAGATCATCGTCCTAAAGTCTTAGCTTCCCGATAATAGATTGCTTATAACCTTTTTGGTGCCTTAAGTGCTCGGGGGGCAAGACTTATGCAAAAAGAGTAATTTACCACTATGGAGTTAATATTTACTAAATCGGCTTGCAAGATTTCTCAAAATGTTGGTGCTGTCCTTATTTCACCAAATAATAATGTTTTGAGATTTTTAGCCGATTGGTATATTTGACCTCAATTAACAAGCCGAATGTAAATTTTTATATTCAGGCTGGATTCGGGGATCCATAGTGGTAGAATCATGCAAAGGCATTTAGTGGCTCATTACTAGAGGTGCAACAAGTATTTACGTTAAATGAGTCACTATATATATTTTTCTTGGTATATGTCTAGAAGGTTGTCTTAATTTTATAACATCTATTTTATCTAGACATGAGAATTCAGGATTAGTACTCTCAAACAATGAACATCAGGCTATGGTGTCCGAAAGACATTTTCATGAAAAAGGGCCGATGTTTAGTAATCAGAGAGCACATCCTGAACGGACCGGTCTGACCGCCACCTCGACCGGTCTGACCGACCTTTACCACCGGTCTGACTAGTATAGGTGCTGTTTTGGCTTTTAAGATTTCAAAGCCAAGATTAGCGCTTAGAGAAAGTTTGTTATTGGCTATTAGTATGATCCGAGGTGCATTGAAAATATAAGTTGACAACAAACAAGGATGGTTCAAGGGTAATCCGGCTGCCATCAATTACAAGGTAATTGTGTTATATTCACCTTTTGGGCTGATTACTCATTTTATATTATTTCTGGTCAGAAAACCATGTGGATGCAAATCTGAATTGTCCTATACTTCATCATTGTCAATTTAGTGAGTATTGCAAAGACCAATTGTCATTATAGCGATTTGGTCAATGTATGCATTCACAAAAGCTTACAAGTGTGAGAATGACTCTGAGATAATATTTCAAGGATCCACAGCCGAGAGAGTGTGTACTCAGGCCTGTTTCACTCAAATAATGTGTATAAATCGCAGCAACAAGTTGAAATCTTCATATTGGACAAAATCAAGTAAAATGGTCGATAGATGCTATCGTCCTCAAAACGGTGAAACTTGTTTGCTACACTTGTGCTCAACATGGTTCTTGTGCATTTTTGGGCTGGTAAGTATTTCTTGGTACACAAGCTTTACCAAGAAACAGGGGGGCATATGTTCGCACCCAAAAGTGGCACGGTTCGAGATATGTGAGGCTAAAGGCTAGAAGTGCCAATTTAGTGCTAATCCTTGATATTGTGCTAGTTTGGCTTGGATATGGATTTTACAGGACAGAGAGTTCATCTTGGACATTCTGGATGCGATTTCATTGAAAGGAACGAAGACACACTTGGAGCAACGCCAAATCAAGTCAAATCATGGGTTCGAGTTATCAAGGTGAACTATTTGCCAAGATGATCAAGATGGACATTTGGATCATATAATCATAGTCAAAAGTGGCTGATCTGGCTACTAGGACAAGGCCAACTGATCTGATCAGTTATTGGCCATATGGCCGATTCAGCAGTCCTGACCGGTCTGACCTTTCACCACCACCGGTCAGACCGGTCAGACCAAAGTGCTCAAAATGCCAATTGGAGTTCACCATTGCGTAGATCTCGTCGAGACGATCGAAAAGCATATGTGGAACGTCCAGTTCGGAGTCCGGATGAGGGAGTTATGGTCCTGACAAGAACCGATCCTGCGCCTGACTGGTCTGACCGGTGGGTCCCGACGGTCTGAACGGTGCTCACAGCCAAATCCGAGTTAGGTGTTGTATTTCGACATGAAATTTGTATAGGCTTCGACTCCTACTGGGGCAAGACCTCCCCACCCTATATTTATGAAGGGCCACGGCCGATTGAGGGGAACACAATCGAATCTATCAATTACATCTACTTGTTATCCTCTCAACACCTCTTCCAACCTCCATGCTTCTCATCTCTTGATCTCCATGACCTGAGATGGAGTCCTAGGGCCTGCTGGTCGACCTAGGGCACGCCGGTGACATCCACGCCCTGACGGGGTCCCTCCCGGGCGAGAGCTTCAACGGCCTTTGCTAGTTTGCTCGTAAACTAGTCGTTCTTCGCCACGTAAGTGCATTGGTTATCTCTTTGCTGGTTTGCTCGTAAACCTAGCCGTCCTCCATCACGTAAGTGTGGTAGTTACCCTCCCGAACGCTCGAATTAGGCAAACCCTAGGTCACCGGTCTGACCGGCACGCCTGACCGGTCTGACCGGTCCCGGCGTCGACTTTGCTTTTCGGTCTGTTCGCGTGCTCTTGCTTGTTGGCCCTGAAAGGTGTCAACAGATAGCAAATTGATTTAGGAGCATTTTCACCGCTTGTGTAGGATCCACCTGTTGCTGTGGTGCTGTTGGCTGCCTTGTCATCCCCTGGTTGATCGGCTGCTGAGGCAACGATCTCGTATGAGCAACTGTATTAGCTGGGGTTAAGACAGGCTACGTTGATAGTGACTGTTGCAGTTGAGTAGTTTGTATAGGCATCCCCAAAGTTGGTTGAGGAACCGGTCTCTGAGGTGGAACAGGGGCTTTCCTTTCCATTGGTATGACCATATGAGCATGAGCTGGACTGATTTTAACTATTTCAAAAGCTTTGTTCCCATGATTGAAGTAGACAAACTCCACCCCTTCTTTGGTCATATGCACAGTCCCTGGAGTACCCCCAAACATAGCTTGATAAGATTCTGGGTACTTCACTTCTGGAATTTCTTCAGGGTGAGATTCATAGAAGCTTGAGATATTAGTTTCAAAGTGATCATGAGGGAGGCTCCATTCTACAAATCTTCCATCATGATCTCTCTTCACAGGATACTGCTGGTGATGATTGGGCTGTGCTGAATATGTTGGAACAATTGGCACCGTAACAGCAGGGCTTTTAGACATATTCCCAATATTCTGATTCTGAATCCGCTGGGCAGCCGATGAAGGACCAGGATTGGTTGCATTGATCTGTGGAGATGATGTAACCCCTACTGTTGAATCATCAATCGGCAGGGAAGCCGGTTGGTCTTTTGGGAACACTGGAGGAGTTCGATTTGGTTGGAAGTATGCAGGTCCCACGTATCCCCCTTCTGCTCCCTTCTTGAGCGTCTTAGTCAGATAGTTCTGAATAGTATTGGCAAGGACTTTAGATTGATCGATCATCATCTGATGCATAGCCTTGTTCATCATATCTTGAAGTCCTTGAGGATCAGATGAGAAGGTGATCTACTGAGGCATTGGAAGAGGATTCTTCTTGTAGACCCCACTCTTAGTTTGACCATACGAAGCCAAGCATAGTTCTTCAAATCACTTCATGTGAGCTTCGAACTCGGCTTTGTGTGCATCCTTCAACTGGTCTTTGGAGACTGTCTGAATGTTGCCCTGGTCAACTTCATTATTCTTCAAATTCTTCGACATTGTTGACTTTTTCGGGTCCCACCAGGCGTGCCAAAAGTGTGTTGACGCGAAAATAGGACGTCACCTCCGTGTGCGACACACGTGACTCCCCCGTCTGTAGCGAGGCGTGCCAGCCAATCTGACCTGTTGATTGACGATGGAAAATATTAGGGATCAGCTAGAGAACCGATGGCCTTTTAGTGACACGTGTACCAGCCAATCGGCCGATACGAATAAAGAGGGATCAGCCGGCTCGAGATCGACCGAGGCGCGAGAGTGTGGATAAGAGATCGACTGGAATCGGCCGATCGTGACGTCAGCACTCGAGTAGGTCGGAATCGGCTGTAGTGTTAGAAGCCGACGTGATCTAGATCAAGCTGGATAAGTTGGTGATAAAAGCTAAAAACCACAAGAATTGGTACAAAAACTTGCAGATCTAGCTAATATCAGTAAGGGGTGAATAAAGAACTAGACGAAACCTCAGCGATGCGCCCGGAGGTTAAAGCCTAGGGTTATTCGGTAAAACGGTACTCACAAGCTTGCCGGAGATCGATTGATACAGCCCGACGAACTTGAAGGACGGTGTTGTAGAAAAGAGAGAAAAACACAATGGCGAAGTCGCCGAAAAGTAGATGTTGTAAAGTAGATGCTGTAAATTGTAAAGGGTTTGCCTGGAGGTGGTTTGTTTGATATTGGTGTGTACACTTTTTTCCGACCACGCAGGGTCGCTATTTATGTCCTGAGGACAACCCGACTCCTAACCGATTACGGTATTATTTACTTGCTTCTAAAGAAAACGAATACTACTAAAAATAGAAAAAGACTCACGCAGGAGTTAAAAACTCTCCTAAAACTGACTCTTGACCCGTTGTCAATCATAGATTGTCCCGCCTCCGCCATGCTTTCCTTTAGGCGTGTTTTTCTTGATTTCCGCCTTCCTCTCTTTCCATCAGCCGATCTTCTGGTTGACCATCGATCGATCGGTTTGACCCGCCAGCCCATCGATAGAGTTGGACTCCTCTGACCATCGGCGAGTCCTGTTGACCACCCTTCTCTCTCTCTTCAATCGGCCGATTGCCTTGCTTTCTCATCGGCTGCTCCTTATCTTTTTGACCTGTTTTTTTCCAAAAAATGGTGTCAACAGGTAGCTGCAGCAACTGCGCAACAACCTTTCTAGAAAGCCTCGATGAACGATCTAGGCCCTGGAACAAAACCACCTCAAGAACACGAACCGAGGAAAACAAGAAGCTCCACAAACCCTAGCAAACCAACATGACACTTGGCAAGAACTAACCCTAGGCAACACAAGGCAAGGCCCTCCTCAACCAAACGTTCACCCGAGGCAAAACCCACAAGGGCCTGGCACCGGTCAGACCGGTCAGGTCTGGGCAGCTCGGGATGAACTCTACCCGCGGGTCAACTCCAAGAATCAAGCCTCCCGATCTCCTGATTCGCTCCACGGTTTCAAGAGAAACTTTGGGGAAGGTTGGCACACCTCATGGGTGATCTCTATCTCGAATCTCAAGCCCCAAAACTCTCTAATAAAGGAGGAATCACAAATCTCCTGCCTCTACCTCAAGAACACCGAGAACAAGAAACCACCAAAATCGAAGGCCTTCGCACGGGATTTGAGGGCAAGATCATCAAGCAAAGAGGCACAACAACCTCATGTGTGATTCCCAACTCAAATCTCGCAAAGAAACGCCTCCAAAACCTTCCCACGAAAATCCAGCAAAAAGGCTTCGAAAATCACCAAAAAAGAAAAACAGGATCTGCAAGCAAATCACAAGGGGCACAAGAATGAACTCCAAACCTTTCATTCTCCACAAGGAAAGATTCTTTACAAAGAGGCTAGCAACCTCCCATCATCCTACCCTCTTGAACATTTGCTACAAAGCACTAGCTAGCCTTAGGAAGGAAGAAGAAAGGGGAAAAATAAAGGAGCAAATGAACTAGGGTTCCAAGACATGGCTGGCATCTCCTCTCTACCAAGTTTATATGGACGCAACCAAAAGACTAAAATAACCCTATTACATAATAGTAAGATACACGCCCCCGTGGGGCACTTTGGGAATTCTCGTTGTAGCACCATGGGACGGATGCACATCCACTCTTAGCCCGCGTAACCACTACGCAAGCCTCGCGATCATGCCGCGTGTCCTCCACTTTGAAGTCTCTAGAAGCCCACGACGCCCACCTATCAGACTGGTGCTCCCCACTGGTCAGACCGGCCAGGTCCACCAGTCAGACCGCCCCAGTGCAGTCAGCCGTGCGTGCTTCGATCTTCGGTCTTGGCTTTGTGGCTCAACCAAGGAACCCAATAGTTTTGTGGTGAACCACTGCAAATCCCGTGGACTTGGTGCCACCTCCACACCAATCCCACTCATGACTTGGCCGCCACGGTAATCCCGGCTTGGTCTTGGCTTTGACGCTCAACCAAGGAACCGTACACGACTTTGTCTTGCTCTTCTTGCCACCATGCGGCCCGCACTTGATCCCGTCGGCCACCGTGTCCCTCGAACCAAGCCTACTTGTTTCTCCACACCTGAGGCCACACCGGCATAGACCTTTCGCGCTTGTTCTTCACCTGCACCAACGCAAATCAAGCCGCAACCTGCACCTGCAATACTAGGCCAAGAGTCAGTCCACACAACATTGTCAATCACTCATCACTAAGGAGCGACCATCCACCGGTCCTCGGACGCTCACAGGTCCTCAGAAGTAATTTCCAATCTGTGGATTATTCTAATTCAGTACTACCTCCAAGTGAAAACTATGAATCTATATTACCATTTGACACTAAATGAATAGGCTAAACTCCACCACACAAGTTATTTGGTGTCAATTATGCTAAATACGATATAGCGTAAATGTGAAATGAAAGGTAAAGGAGTTCCGAGAAAAACAGATATTCTCATATTTGGAAATGTAATTGGGACAATGAGTTGAGCTATATCAAATTCACATTATTATTAATCCTTCATCATTAAATTTCACCAAATGGACATGTTGGCAGCAAGAGCCAAATGTGACTAAATAAAAATGCATTAACATTACAAACAACATTACTTAGATGTATTGTAGATACAGAAAAATTAAGCCCAACTTACTACTTGTGATAGGCTGCCTGATGTCCATCCATTTTGTAGAAGATTGTTCACAACAACAACAGTAGGTCATCACATGTCTTATCAGCTCTGCCTCTTGCATATAACACAGTATGAAGAAAAAACAAAACAAATCAAGCTAACAAGCTAGTATGAAGCGTGTGTGCTCAAACAAAAAAAAAGATGGACAAAATTTGTTATACCAACTGAGATAGAGGGAGTTAAACCTATAGGTGCTCGAGAAATGTTATGCTCCACTGAATTTGTTCTGATCCCTCATTTGTCAAATTTTCCTGCAAGATGCAATCACTAAAACCACAAATTGCTCAGTTCGAATTTGGATAGAATTTGCGCAGAAGTGGGAGAGAGGAAGCGGAAAGGGAGCACTCATCTCGCCCTGGCGGCGCAAGTGATGTTGATCTGTTAAACACCTCTGCATTTGCTGCCATCGCCGCTATCTCCTTCCCTCCCGCGTACGCCGCCGTCACCGTCGTGGTGCCCTGCATCGGCCCCTCCACCGCCGCCTCCCATTCTCCCCTCCCGTGGTGCCCGTTGTTGTCGATTTGCGGCGGAGGGAGAATGGCCGGTGCGGAGAGATGGCCGCCAGGGAAGCTCCTCCCCATGCAGTCGACCCACTCGTTGCCATTGCCACCGCCGGAGCAGGAGGGCGCCACCGCACAAGCTGGTCGCGGGGATGGCTGCTGCCTTGGTCTCCCCGTCTCCCCAATCACAGCGGTGGCCCGCTGGCATGCACCGGAGGAGCTCCGCATCCGCTTGGCCAGGCCTTGCCCCAGTTGTGCCCGCCGTTTGGGAAGAGAGCAGATTGAGGCTCCTCCGGTCGGTCGCCGATCCTTCGTCGTGGTGTGAGGAAGAGAGGCCACCTCGCCCTCGAGCTGCCCAAGGCTGCGCGCCTGCTCGCTATGGCGGAGCCATGGCCGCTGGAAGGACGACCGCGCGGGGAGAGCAGAGGAGGTCCGTGCCGAGGGAGCAGAGGAACTCCATCTCGGGCCGCGTAGATCGATGCTCCTCCATCCAGCCGGCCGCCGCCGCCTACTGGATGCCGGCTCCTCTCTTCCCTCCCGCCGCCGTCGTGAGGGCGAATCTAGCTCGGGGAGGCGTGCCGCGGTGGGAGGATGCAGAGGAGGGTCGCGCCTCTGTGCCTCGTCTCGCCTACCCACCGGCACAGGCGGGAGAGAGAGGGGGGGGGGAGGGAGGGAGGGCCGGTCCCTGCTCGCTGGAGAGAGAGGATGTGCGGGGAGAGTAGGGGCAGTGCCACTCTTGCTCCACCTCCTCATGATCCCGTAGATAGAGTGAGACAGGGACAGGGATGCATCGCGGAGGGAGGCAGCGTGGGCGGGTGGGGGGTGGTACGGGTGAGATCAGCCTGCGGGAAGGAAAGAAATGAGGGAGAGAGGCATGATTGACGAGCGGGTCGGAGGTGGGTACGCGTGCCGGGTAGGCTGTGCGTGGGTGAAAAAAATCGCTTGAATCGTCAAAACTTATTTTCTAACGTCGAAAAAATGGTTAACACCCCTCTTTTTCATCTGGTTTTGAGGTGATTTTGGTGGGTCTAAGCTGACCGGTGGGTCCTCCTGTGAGGGGTAAGGAGTAGATTTTTTGGTGGGAATAGTTTTGAAAAGAACTTGTTCTTTATAGTATAGATAGATAAATAAAGAGATAGCGACATGCATGCCCCTCCAGCGCAGACGAGGTGGAGCCTCCCAACGCGAGATCGTGGTGCAGCTGCAGGGCATGGCCCGAGCCACCAGAGTCCAGACCATCCCGAGCGAGGTTGGGAAGCTCAAACTAGAAGAAGCAATGTGCCCTGTAAAATCGTGATCGCTTGGAACTCTGAAATTGTGCAGTGTTCGAGTAGCATGCTGCGCAAAATATGTGGGGCCGCCAAAAGATGCGAGCATAGGGCAGCATGCTCTTGTTGGGCTGAGGCCCAGCGCTCGGAGACACAGGACGGCGCAGGCAGATGCCTTGATTATAGATACAGTCACAGAGCCTGAGCATGACGCTCGGAGACACTATGATATAGAATTTAAAATCTACAGTATAAGATCTATTCTTTTTCCGTTACCAAAGGTCAAAATGGTATGTGTTCACCAAGAAAAAGCGTCAACACTATGCCCAGTACAAAAGTGCATGGGCGCTCGAACTGCGGGGATCCGGTTGCAAGACATGCAGCTCCAACAACGTCAATGGCGCTCCTACACAGGAGAATGTCCGGAGGAGAACGCCTCTTACCAAAGATAGCATCACTCGGGCCTTTTATAACCATGCTCAACCACGGAACCATTGATTTGTTAATCGGTAATAAGTCAGTCACCTTCCGAACTAAACCTCAATGGCTTCTAAGTTCCTGCTTTCTGTCCTCGTCGCGGCCTCGTCTGCCCCGGTGCTTGCAGCATTCGATCTGATCCAGATGCTAGTCGACAAGCCCCAGTACGCCGGGTTCTCCAAGCTCCTCGCGCAGACCAACGTGGCGGCGGAGGCCAACCAGCTGCGGGCGGCATCACTACTGGTGGTCCCCGACAAGGTTGTCAAACCCCTGGCGTCGCTGCCAGCCGACAAGTTGCGTGCGGCGGTGGCCAACCACCTCCTCCTCAGCTACTTCGACCCCATAAAGCTGGACGAGATGAAGAGCCGCACCGCAATGCTCCCCACGCTACTGTCCAATGCTGACAAGGCCCTCGGCGTCCTCAACTACTCCAGGGCCGACGACGGGCAGATGTACTTCGGCGCACCCGGTGCGCCCTGCGTCGCCAAGCTCGTCAAGGTCGTCGCCGCGCGCCCCTACTCCGTGTCCATCATGGAGGTTAGCGAGCCCATCATGCCGTTAGGGTTTGGAAGGACCGTCGCCGCGCCCTGTCACCGTGGCAAGGGCGGCAGGGGTGGCAAGGGCAAGATCAAGACAGCGGCGGCGGCCGGTCTTGACAAGTCTAAGAAGGCCACCACCAACAAAGCAGAAGTAAGCAAGGCCAAGGCGTCCCAAGAAAGCCCCAAGTCCGCAGCGCCCGCTGCAGCACCTGCCTCTTAGTCGTGTGGCGCCCATAGCTGGCCAGCAGGCCGGCATGTTTACGCGTGTTGAAGAACGGAGCACCACGATGGGATTGCCTAGGGAAAGGGATGTACCTAGTAGCGTCGTATTTCGACGGTTCATCACAATTGTTTCTTTTTGTTTTTCTTTTGCTTTGCTTGTAATTTTCAGTTCCGTCTAAGAGTGATTTTACATTATCATGTCCTCCATGAGAGAAATCTTCTAAGTTATTCGTATTGAATATATGATGAAGTTGATTAAAGAAGTAGAATATGCATACTTTGTAGTAAAAAGGATGTGTGCTTGACAAGTGGAAAACTGCCCTTTTGTCTCGGTTCGAGACACACATAAGTCTCGAAAATCCTCCAACCAAAACTAACTTTTAAGAATAAAGATCCACTTTAGTCCTAAGTCGACAACATTTAATCCCAATTAGAATTATTGAACAGGACAAAAAGGTTAAAAAACAATAGAAACTTCATGTCGTACTTTTTTTTTTGATAAAGAACTTCATGTCGTACTTGCTCGCCACTACCCCTGCAGCTCCACTTCTACCCCCTCGAGATCGAGTTCGACCACCGATACAATCAAATAATCATAAATGCAATCAAATCAAATAATCACACAACCAACCAATTCACACTAGATCTGATTCATGACACATTAATTCCAAAACATTCACAAACAAATCATGCACCAATTCGCAGAGAGACAAAAGCTCCAATGATCGTCACACAATCATTTCAAACTAACACAGTAGCATACACATGTGGATTGTAGCAAGCCTGAAAACACAATTTAGTATGCAAGTGATGCCAACAATGCCACTATTCATCCCAACTATCCCCTCGGGGTCCCTTTGGCCCCCTCCCCACCGATGACCACCTAGTTCTGGTGTCCACCGACCCTTGTTGCTCTCTGTTAACTTTGTCACCTGCCATCATGGATCCTTCTCTGTTGGACTTGGAACTAGGTCGGGCATTTACAGCAAAGGTATGGTCTCTTACTGGTGGCTTGGTTGCCTCTTCTCATGTGGACGAAGTGGACCATTTTTTACTGATTACGGCTTTTAGTCAATCTCGACTTAAGCTCTTGGAATCCTGTCAGAGGTTTAGATCTGGACAGCCCACAGGGGGGTTAACCCCGGTGGTTTATTTGTTCGGCGGGGTGGAATCTAGGGCTAAGAACTCGAAGGTTGCGCATGAGCACACGGAACAGAGAACACGGCGAGTTTATACTGGTTCAGGCCTCCGGAGAGTAAAACCCTACGTCCAGTTGTCGGTGTAGATTGCTTGAGGATTGCGTGATTACAAGGGGTCGCCCTGCCCGCCTTATATTGGCCAGCGGACAAGGTCAGCGCCCAGACTCCTGGTAGGTTACGCCCAGGAGACCTAAGTCTAATTGTTTACAACACTTGCCATATACGTCGATCTGCTTGTCGGAATCCACTGCTATCTTGTCTTGCACGCCAAGTCTTGAAGTCATTCTGGATAAGGTCGTCTGGGGAGTCTTCTAGAAGGTCTTCAGGAGGTCGTGTGGGCCGCCAACTAGGTCAGTTGGGCCCACTGTCAGGTCGGCGGGTCTTCTGGTAGGCCGGACCCACTTGTCGGGGACGGCCGTGAGCCTGGTCGGTGGGGACCCAGGGGTACCCATGTCTCACAAGCCCCCGAGCGATGTGTAGGCGCAGTGACCTTGAGAGGTCGGGACGAAGTCGTAGAGCTATCGACAGGTCGGATAGCGTGCACGTCGGTCCAAAAGAAAAAAAGAAATCAGCTTTGCAGCCGACCTATTTGAAGTCTTGCCGAACGAAGAGAGGTCGAGGGACGACCTATCGGAAGTAGACTTCCAATAGATCGAAACGATGATGAAAAAATTCAGAGGGCGTCAAGGACGCACTCATAGAGTAGTATCAGAGCATCGTGGCGGGCAGGATGGCCGGTATGATGATCCAAAAAAGAAACAGAAGAAAAACTAGGTCGAGTAACGACCTGAAGAGAAACAGGTTTCCCAACAGGTCGGTACGACGAAGAAAACAAGAGGGCGTCGAAGATGCTCTCGTAGAGTAGTCCCCGAGCATTGAAGCAGGCAGCATGGCTGGTTTGATGCTCAAAAAAGAGAAGAAAACTGAGTCATGGTCTCGATCGAACGAAGTGTAGAGGCACCCAGATCTCCAAGCATAGCTGCAAGGAGTTTGGCAAGGCCGACCTCATGGGGGCCTTATAGGCGTGCCGACCTCAAAGAGGCCTCAAATCAACAATGTCCAGTATCCGAGGATACCCAGCAGGATCTTGAAAGGCGCATCACATGAAAAGGTCTCCTGTAGTGGTTGATATAGTCAACAATGAAGCTGTAGGATGAAGTTAATCTTGAATGTATGGAGTGTAGAGACATCCAGATATCTTGCATAGTTGCAAAGAGTCTGGCAGAGCCACCCGAGGCATGTCGACCTCAAGAAGGTATCAAGTTAAAAGCGCCCAAGCACCCGGAGATACTTGGCAGGGCCATTAGGCACGCACCCGTCAGGGAGGCCTTCATTCCCTTCGCAAAAATCCTAAGTGTCCAAAGCAGGCTGGCAGGGCTACAAGAGCACACTGACCTCGGAAGGTCACGCATCCAGTGCGCCCAACTAGGTTGGCAGAGCCGTAACCATACCGAGGTATTGCAAGACCTAGGTACTAAGGCACGCCGACCTCAAGGAGGTCGTTTTGGTGTCTAGACGACCAACATAGCTGCCAGCCATCCAGCGGAGCCAAGGTTCAAAGGTACTGATGACCTTAGCAATAGGCACACCGACACGGGGGCCCGATGAAATTGCAGACGTGAAGCTTCTGATCCCCAGGCGCCCAGACAGATCTGGCAGAGCTGCGAGGCACGCCTACCCCAGATGGTCTTCAATCGAACCTACGACCATTTTGCTCAGGGAACAAAAATATAGGCTGATTGGAATAGGTCCGTTTACATGCAGAGCCATAGTGGGTGCACCAGGACGCAGAGCCTAGCGGGTGCAATAAAGGCGTAGAGCCGTAAAGGGTGCGTTTAATCGTCGTCGCTGTCTGTAGATGCAATGAGGCGTAGGGCCCTCTGACGCAGAGTCAGGCTTATCTCTTTGTAGACTGTAGGGTCATGGGTCAACAGTGGTCGGAGATTCCCTTGCCTCCCAAAAAATGACAAACCGACCACAGACCACAGACCAAGAGGTGTACTATAGCCATGTGACGTCGCAGTGGCCTCAGGCATCATTGATGCACTAGCGACAAGGGCATCGCGAGGCAGGCAAAAAGACATCACTTTTAATCATGCACATATCTACAGGTCCTCTCGATCACATGGTAACAGTGTCACCACTACACCGGCCACACAAGGCCTAGTTCCGGCTATAAATAGCACCATGAAGCTGAAGGAGGCAAGCACCGAGCATTGCTGAGCTATGAAGCCGCAGGGTAGTATTGAGGCCATGTCCGTCCACTAGATTATAGGATGCAAAGTTTGTAGAAGCTTGGAGCTAGAAGAACTCTTATGAAATATAGGTAGCACACCCACTCTTTGTACCGTGCCTCAGCGAGGAATCAAGGAGAGTTTGGAGGTGATGCTGTAGAGGCCCGAGGTGACGCTGCAGGTTCTTGGTAAGCATGAGATGCTTGTCGAGGACTCGCCGGATGCACTGAAGAGCAAGCTCGTATCTGCATTCCATAGTTAGGCACAATGTGTGTCCTGCTATACGCAGCGACGTGTAGACGTTCACCGCAAGGCCACCATCGAGGACCTGAAGCTAGAAGAATCTTGCGATGTGCTCTGCTATAGTAGGGAACACCTCAAGGATTGATCTATGTAGATCAGGTCCTCAATTATGTTTGTATCTTGTAACAGGTTCTCGATCCAATGAGGTCGCAGGCAACCTGTGTACCTTCGAAGTTCCTATGTAATGTTCGCTCTCTTCTGTCATGTAATGGTCGATTTGAAGAAATTATTCATCAAAGACCTAAAATGATGTTATTTGGGGGCTTGTCGACCTCGTGGAGATTAGATGTGCTATCAGGACGACCTGATAGCTTTGTTGTGTTCACGACCTAAACTCAGGGTGCAGGTCGCTAGCTTGTCCGTTGGGCATATAGCCGTTGGCGTGAAATCCGGCGAGATCGTCTTGCGAAATTAGCGGCACATAGCCGTTGCGGCGAGCTCGTTACAGCGACAGATCCACAACAGGCATCCGTGGTGGGGCCCATATAAATACAGCCACGTGGACGGGTGTTGACCCTCTCCTGCCTTCATCTTCTTCCTCCCGCCGCCTCCGCCGGAGCTCCTCTTGCCCTAGCCGCCGTGCTCCCGCATCCGTCCTCCACCCGCGAATCCCTAGCCCACCGCCGCCTTCTATACCAGGCCGTGCGCCGGCTCCGCCATCCACGCGCCGCGCCGCTTCGCATGCGCATAAAGACCCTAGTCAATTTTAGATCCAAATCCACTCGTTTTCAAGAAATGGCGGCCGCGGCTCCCAAGATCCTGTCCCCGGAGACGGTTTGGGATCCCTCGACAATGACCGAGGAGAAGATCCAAGCGCTAGTAGATTGCGGGCTCCTGAGGTCCAAGGCAGAGGTGGAGTGGAAGGCGCCCACCGGCCAGGCGTTTCCGACGGAGGACGACAAGGAGCAGGTCGTCTTCGCCTCCTTCTTCGAGTGCGGGTTGAATGTGCCCGCCGGTGATTTCTTCAGAGGTCTTCTCTTCTACTACAAGCTGGAGCTGGTACACCTCGTTCCCAACTCCATCACTGTAGTTTCGTCGTTCATACATATGTGTGAGGCGTTCCTTGGGATACCACCGCACTTTGTGTTGTGGCACTACTTCTTCAACGTGAAGACCACCGACAAGCGCACCGGTGTAGTAGGGTCAGTGATGTTCTGCCTGAGATCAGGTCTCAAGGCAGAATGGATAGATATGGATCTACTGGACAACACCACTGGGTGGAGGTCGGAGTGGTTCTATATCACCGACCAGAAGCCGGCGCTCCCGAAGCACACCGGGCACAAGCCCGAGAAGATATCGGAGTGGGACCTAGCGCTCACCTCCCGTGAGCTGGAAGATCTCAAGGAGTTGCTCCCCCTCGTCACCGACCTCAAGAAGAAAGGTCTGACGGGAGGCTCCGTAGCGATGTCATTTTGTTGTCGTATGATCCAGCCGATCAAGGACCGGGTGCATTCGGCGTACGAGTATTGGGGTCAATCAGACCCTACTCGTGAGGTCAACCGCAAGATCTCCAGGGACGAGATGGCGGCCAGAGTTACACAAATGTACACTGGGCGCATCCGGAACAGGAAGTGTACGAAGGCGTATTCCCTATCCCGACCTGCTGATCCTGTAAGTCCTGAGACAACCAGGTCACTTCGATGTGTTTATTTGCTTTATTTGGTTAGAGGAAGACCTCTTATGTCTTGTTGTTTGTTTTTGCAGACTCGGGAGATGCAATTCTGGTGCCTTGCACCCTTACCGACCGGCGAGGAGCCACGTCGGAAGTTAAGGTCGGAGGACTACCAGCCTCCAGCAGCTGTGCTGCTGGAAAATTATCAGTCAGATTCGTCGGTTGGGGCTGACGAAGATAGCGACACGGAGGCCGGTGATGTCGTGGCAAGCCGCCCTGAGGCGAGCAGTGCCACGAAGCCGGGACGTAAGACAAGGGCGAGGACGGCGAAGCAGTCAACCTCAAGAGCTGCCGCCAAGGTCGAGGCAGCAAAGACTGCCAAGCTCGAGGCTGACAAGAAGAAGAGGAAGAGGAAGGCGAGCCCCCCCTCCCCGACGATCCCCACCCCGGCGTCCAAAGAGGTCGAGGAGGAGGAAGACAAAGCTATCGATGATCCGCCGGTCATTGATGATCGTGCGGCAAGGAGGTCGCCAAGTCCCGCGACCAAGAGGCAATGGGAGCTGGAGCAGCAGGTGACGGAGGAAGACCTCCGCTGTATGAGGGAGGCGCAGATAGCTGCAGCCGGTGCCCAAGCCAAGATGCCTGTGAAGATTCTGGCTCGGCCGCTGAGGCCAAGGTTGCGTGCAACCGTGATCGTGAGGTAAGACCTCAACACTTGAACTTGTCCATTCCTAGTCATTGTTGAATCTTATGTTGACAAAATTACTGCAGGTCGGACGCCATACCTCAGAGCACCTCGGGTGCTCAAGGTTCTCCCTCACGGACGACGACATCTAAGCATGCGGTCGGAACTCAGGATTCCATTGGCGACGTGGGGACATCAACTCCCCCGCCCGTCATCGAGGTGGACCCCATCAACATGGTGCCCAGCACATCAGCTCAGGGTCCGACTGTGGATCAGGCTCAGATCGAGCCACCACAGCAGAACCCAGCAATAACCAGTGTGCAGGCGCTGGGTTCAACATCGACGGGGCCAAGTTTAAGGCGGGAGGACATTGACTGGAGTGGTACTCCCTGGGAGGGAGACGTCTTCGAAGATGAGGAAGACATGAAGGCAGTTCGTCGGGCCATCTTGACGCTGAACGATGCGTTCGCGATAAGCAGCTGTCTTGGACTTCATGGAGTATTTTGTTTTTGGATTTGTTGTTGACGACCTGTCTCTTATTTTTGGAACAGTCGCTGGCCAACCGTGCCCAGGGCAAGGCCGACCAGTGCAGGAATGCCACGGCCGCACAGCTACGGGTGACGGAGCTCGAGCAAGAGCTCAATCGTGTCCAGGAGGCGGCCGCGGCTGATAAGAAGAAGCTCGAAGACGAGCTAGAAGAGGAGGAGAAGAAAAATCGGGATGCCGATACATTGTTGACAACTGTGAGCGCGGGTAGGACCAACTGCTTCACAGCTTTATCCATCCTTGACCTGTACAACTGAGAGTTGCACCTCACGACTTCTTTTACATCGCAGATTTCCACAGGCAAAAGGACGACCACAAGAACGACCTCAAGAACGCTAAGGAGAAGGTCCGAAGCCTGGAGGTGAACCTGCGGGAGGCCGAAGCTGCTACTGAAGAGCTGAAGCGGCTGATGAAAGCCATCGTAGACAGTGAGTACACCGTGTCCCAGAAGCTGGCTTATGAGAAGCAAGCTCGAAAGGACCTTGAGGTCAGTCTCGAGGTAGCTTTGCAGGTGTTGCGGAATGACCAGGTGACTATTGCAGGGCTTGAGGTGGAGGTGAAGGATTTGAAGAACGCTGCCGACCATGTGGTGGACATGGCGGAGCCGCAGGTCGATGGGGAGGAGCTCAAGCCAGCCATTGACCGACTTCTGGCTGCACCCCAGAAGTTGATCAATCTCCCGAGAGCGACGAGCTTGACAGCGGCAACAGAGTCGCTGGTGCGAGTGAAGTCGCATCACCCCGACATTGACATGGTCAAGGTCGGAGAAGGCCCAGACGCGATGAAGGACCTCAAGGCTGTAGAGGACGAGATACGGGAGGCCGCCGAGAAGATAATGGACGCCATCGATTACGAGGGCGACGATGGTGAAGAGGAGTCGTAGTCATAGAGTTGTACCCCCTCCTTCCTCCAGTCATGTAAATAACAATGATAATCTTCTTTTGGCCTGCATGACGTACTTAGTTTATGTTTGCACGAACTTGGTTGCCCTGAAGCAATGTGTCTTTATCATACCCCGCTAACCACTACTCACGGAGAGGCTGGCTTACCAGTCACCACAGCTTAGCAGGGAGACTTACGTGCAACCGGCGCGCGGGGAGGAGTCTGGGACTCAGGTTTTGCAACCACACGACCAAGCAGGTTCGTAACAACATAAAGTAAGTAGTCATGAGGGACGACGTCCTCAGGTCGAGCGACCCTTATGTTGGCTTGTGCCAAGCCCCCGACCATGTCGAGGGGGAGGAACAGAAAACTTCACCCTCAGGTATTTTGACCCCTGTATTGGCTTTTGCCAAGCCCCCGAGCATGTCGAGGGGGAGGGTACATGACATGAAAGAAAAGAGGGTAGAGCTCGAGAAACAGCAGATGACTGCTTTAATTAATATTTATTAAACTGAAAATACAAAGACGAAGAATACATAGCTGTAATGAAAAATATTCTACGGGTAGAATCATCGAAGATGCTCCACATTCCATGGGTTGGGTACTACTTGGCTGTCACCCCACTGGAGGCAATATGAAGACAGGCTGATGACTTCTGTGATGATAAAAGGTCCTTCCCAGGGGGCGGACAACTTGTGCATACCGTCGGTCTTCTGTATACGGCGTAGAACTAGGTCGCCAACGTTGAAGGAGGTCTCCTTGACATTGCGATCATGATACCGACGGAGTTGCTGGTCGTGGCGAGCTTGCCTCATAACGGCTGCCACACTTTGTTCCTCGAGGCTGTCAAGGTCGACACGACGAGTCTGCTCGGCTTCTCCCTCCTCGTAGAACTGTATACGTGGAGCTCCGAAGGTGACGTCGGTGGGTAGGATGGCTTCTGAGCCGTAGACCAGGAAGAAAGGTGAGAAGCTCATAGCAGAGCTGACTTGGGTCCTCAGGCCCCAGATTACGTGTGGTAGCTCGGCTAACCACCGAGTGGTGTAATTTGAAGCATCAACAAAGATACGATCTTTGAGAGCTTGAAAAACCATGCTGTTGGCACGCTCGACCTGGCCGTTGCACCGTGGGTGAGCGACCGAGGAGTAGTAAACATCAATCATGCTGTCCTGGCAAAAATCTTAGAAGGCAGACCCTGTGAAGGCCGTCCCGAGGTCGGTGATGATTCTGTTGGGCACAATGAAGCGATGTGTGATCTCCTGGATAAATTTAGCCTCTTCTTCCGACGTGACCTTGGCGACAGGTCGGACTTCAATCCACTTGGTGAATTTGTCGACGGCCACAAGGATGTGCTTGTAGCCGCCCGGAGTGGTTCGGAACGGTCCTATGGAGTCGAGACCCACATGGCGAAGGGCCAAGATGGGGGAATCGTGCGCAGGTTCTGAGCTGGCAAATGCTGCTGTTTGGCAAAGAACTAGCATCCTTTGCACTTCTTGACGAGGTCTTTGGCGTCAGACATGGCCGTGGGCCAGTAGAAACCAGATCGATATGCCTTGCCGACCAGATTGGCGGACGCTGCGTGGCAGCCACATTCGCCGCCATGAATTTCCGCTAAGAGCTGGAGACCTTCTGATCGCAAGATGCATTTCATCAGGACACCAGTAGAGGCGGCTTTTCTGTAGAGGTCGTTGCCGATCACGACATAGTTGGCACTTCATTGTGTGATGCGCTCACGTTCAGCTTTGTCTTCTGGGACTCGGTGGTCGAGTAGGAAGGCTAAGAAAGGCTCGCGCCAATCATCCTCTTTTCCTGTCATCAGCACATCGCGGGGAGGTGCTGGAGTTAGGTCGGGCTGTGCTTGGTCTGGGTTGTCCGGATCCAACAGCTTGATCGACGGTTTGCGTAGGCCTTGGACGAACACACCCACCGGGACTAGAGCTCGCCTGGAGCGTAGTTATATAGGCGTCGGCAGCCACATTGTTGTTGCGTGGCACATGCTGAAACTCGATCCCATCGAAGTGGCCCTCGAGCTTACGGACCTCAGTGCAGTAAGCATCCATTGTGTCTTTAACACAATCCCACTCCTTGTTAACTTGCTCGATGACGACCTTAGAGTTGCCACATGCCAGTAATCGCTTGATGCCAAGGGATACTGCGATACGGAGCCCATGGATTAGAGCCTCGTATTCTGCTCCATTGTTGGAGGCCCTGTAGTGTATCTACAGGATGTACATGAGCTGCTCTCCCTGAGGAGAGATAAATAACACTCCTGCTCCTGCGCCTTCGAGGTTAATTGCACCATCGAAGTACCTTATCCAGTGTTCAGGCCTCTCCTTGGCAGGGGCATCTGGATCTCCGTCCATTCTGACACGTAGTCAGCTAGGATTTGCGACTTGATCGCCTACCTAGGGTCGAACTCGATGTCAAACTCGCTGAGCTCAACCGACTACTTGACGATGTGTCCGTTAGTGTCGCGGTTGCAAATCATTTCTCCTAGCGGGTAGGACAAGGGCACCTTGATTTTGTGGGCTTGGAAGTAGTGCCGTAGCTTTCTCGACGTGATCAGGAGTGCATAGAGCAACTTCTGAGGCTGTGAATAACGTGTCTTAGCGTCGGCCACGACCTCGCTCATGTAGTACACAGGTCGTTGAACAGGGTAGGCCTGCCCTGCTTCTTCTCGTTCGGCGACGAGAACGGTGCTGACCACATTAGTGGTGGTGGAGATGTAGAGGAGGAGTGTTTCCTTGGGTATTGGAGGAGTCATGATTGGAGGCGTAGTCAAGGAATCCTTGAGAGCCTCGAAGGCCTTCTGTGCTTCTTTGTCCCATACGAACTTATCTGCTTTCTTCAATAGCTTGAAGAAAGACAAACCTTTTTCGCCGAGCTTGCTGATGAAACGACCTAGGGCCGCCATCATACCTATGAGCTTCATGACGTCCTTCTTGCAAGATGGTCTGGCCATGTTGCGTATTGCGTCGACCTTGAAGGGGTTGGCTTCGATGCCTTGGTGTCCCACCATGAAGCCCAGAACCAACCCGGAGGGAACACCGAAGACGCACTTGGTCGGGTTGAGCTTCCACTGGTAGGTGCGTAGGTTGGAGAAGGTCTCGGCGAGGTCGTTGATGAGCTGATCTTGTTCGGTGGTCTTGACGACCACATCATCGACGTAAGCTTCCACGTTCTTCCTGATCTGAGACTTCAGGCACTTCTGTATCGCCTTCTGGTAGGTCGCGCCAGCGTATTTTAGGCCAAAGGTCATGACCTTGTAGCAGTAGATGCCATTGGGTGTTATGAACGTCGTCTTGTCCTGGTCGTCGGGAGTCAGGGCTATCTGGTGATACCCTAAATAGCAATCGAGGAAGCATAGTAGGACGCTACCAGCCGTGGAGTCCACGACCTGGTCGATGCAAGGAAGAGGGAAGGGATCTTTCGGGCAGTGCTTGTTGAGGTCGGTGTAGTCGATACACATCCTTAATCCTCCAGTTTTCTTTGGTACAAGGACCGGGTTTGCAAGCCAAACCAGGTGTTTACACTCTCGTATGAATCCTACAGCTAAGAGCTTATAGACTTCTACTTCTATGGCCTGCTTTCTATCTTTTGCAAATCACCAGAGCTTTTGCTTGATAGGTCTTACTGTCTTGCTTACTTCAAGGGAGTGCTCAACCAGCTCCCTGGGGACACCGGGCATGTCGGACGGGCTCCATGCGAAGATATCGACGTTGTCCCGGAGGAAACTGGTGAGCGCAAGTTCCTATTTGGGGTCAAGGTCGGCCCCAATAGTGACTTCCTTGGATGCGTCAGGCAGGCCGAGGCAGACTTTCTTTACTGCAGGACTTCCGTCCAAGGCGGTAGCTGAGCGCTTCTCTTCTGGTACCTCTAGAGTAGTTTGGTCGATCTTGGAGGCCTGAGCGACCATGACCGTTGCTGCGGCTTTGCACGCAGAAACCTTGGCGAGGTCGACGGTGTCACTCTGGCAGTTGTAGGAGACGAGGATATCACCGTAGACGGAAAGGATTCCGTTTGGTGCTGGCATCTTCATGATGAGGTAGGTGTGAAGCGGTATGGCCATGAACTTCGCCAACATGGGTCGACCAAGGATGGCGTGGTAGGAGGAGCGGAAGTCCGTGACCTCGAATGTCAGGTACTCCGTGCGGAAGTTGTCCTGTTTTCCAAAGGTGACCGGTAGGCATACACGACCTATGGGGTATGCAGCCTTGCCAGGAACGAACCCATAGAAGGGTTCGTCACAGGCAGTCATCTTGGAGAAGTCGAAGTCCATCTTCCTCAGTGTTTCGGTGAAGATAATGTTCAAACTGCTGCCCCCGTCGACGAGGGTCTTAGGCAGGAACGCGCTGTCCAGTATGGGGTTGACGACCAGCGGGTAGGTCCCGGGGTCTGGTATGTGCACCCAATGGTCTTTCCTAGAGAAGGTGATGGGGTACTCTGACCAACGCAGGGGTTGTGGAGTTTCAGTGTTGACTTGGCCGATCTCCCTTGCGTTTGATCGCTGCTGTCTAATGCTTTTAGCTGCTTGATGGCCGCCGACAATGAAGTTGATCTATCGGTTGGCGTTCTGGAACGCACCGTTGGGATTGCCTGCTTTTGGTGGTGGTGGAGGAGAAGGCTCCTTGCAACGGTTGTTGTTATGGTTGCGATCATCATGGTGACGGTGATTATCACGCCGGTCGTCGCGGCGTTCATCACGGTGGTCGTTGCGGTGGTCCTCGTGGTGATCGTCGCGGCAATAATCACGGCGATCCCTATCGTCATTGCGACGGTAAGGTCGTCGGTTGTGGTTATCACGTCGGTCAGGTCGACGGTTGCGGTTGTCGTAGCGGCGGCTGCTGTCCTGGTCGTTGTTGTTGCCGCTCTTGGTCTTCTTGGGATCTAGAGGTACACGTAGGGCGCGCTTTAGCTGCTCGCACTCCCTCATGGTATGCTTGGCGTCACGGTGGAACTGGCACTAGTTGTCCATGACCATGTTGAAGTCACCTTTGAGGAAGGTGGAAGGTCTGGGTGGATCGGTCGCGTAGACCTCGCCAGATTGCTTGCGCGACCTGCCGCCACCGTCATCATGATCTTCTCCTTTTAAGTCGTGTACCACCGCATCTTGAGTGTCGACGAGCTTGTCGACATAGGCCATGAGGTCGGCGATGGTGTTGGCGTCCACTTCATGGATCTTCTCAAAGAGCTTGAGGTTGGTTACCCCCTTTTTGTAGTAGGCTATGACGTCTTCATCCTTAACGCCCGCGAGAGTGTTGCGGTTCTCAAAGTAGCGGTTGGTGTACTCGCGGAGAGTTTCGTCGTTCCTCATCCGTACTCTGGCGAGGTGGTGAGTGTTGCCAGGGCGATTGTAGGTTGCTTGATAGTTGGTCGTGAAGAGCCGTGATAAGGTCGCCCATGAGGTGATGCACTCTGCAGGGAGGTTCTCGAGCCATAGAAGTGGCGCTTTGCCCATCACAAGAGGAAAGAATCCTGCCATGCGGTCTTTGTTGCCTCCAGACACCCGGGCGGTGATGCTGTACATCTTCAGCCAAATACTCGGGTCGGAGCGGCCGTCGTATTTTTCAATGGCTGGCTTGAAGTCCTTGGGGTATCTGATCGTCTTGAGACATCGTGAGAACGCTGGGAAGTTGTTGATTGCTCCAGGACTAGCTGATGGAGCGTAAGCTGTCGGGATGATGTAGAGGTCATCGGGAGGGCCCTTATCCTGGTCGTATTGGGCACGATGCAGGAGCTCTTGATCGTGCATTTGCCGAAGTTCTGTAGCTTGGATGGGGTGATTGGCGTCAAGGGGATCAGGGACCCCGTTGTCGCGATCGTAGTTAGCACGACGTTGTCGGCGGTGTTCTGCTGCTGGGCGCCAGCAGCATTGGCGGCATTATTTTGAGCATTGCCAGGGGCATTAGCAGCTGGGTTGGCCGTTGCGTTGGCTGCTGCGTTGGCAGCGGCGTTGACCGGCTGCACGACTTCATTCTTGCCTCCTGCCTCCTCTGCCACGGGCTGAAGGGGGGCATTGTTGTTGTGGTGACGACGATGGCGGGGTCACTCCGACCTACTCCTGGAGTAGGAGCTCGAAGCCGATCGGCTGTACCCCGGTCCTCTTTCTTCAACTTGGGCAGTGGCGATACAGATGTGAGCTTGTAGACGTCGAGTTGCAGGAGTGTCCCCAAGTTGTCCTAGCTCAGCAAGGGCTGCGCCTAGGTTAGCTTGAGGCGAGTTGTAGACTTCATGGCCATCTTTCTCAAAGTCCCTCAGGAGGTCTCTGGCGCGTAGACGATGTCAGCGAGGCTCATTGTCCTGCCGCTGGGGAGCGGCTGGGGCCGCGGCGGCGGCTGCACCATCAGGGATGTTGCCTGCAGGTCGGCCACCAGCGCCGGGTACGACGTTGCCTGCAGGTTGACCTGCGGCTGCTGCAGCTGCATCTATCTCCTCCTGACGCACAGCTCGTGCGACATTAGCGTTCTCTCGTTGTATGCGCTGCTCGTCTGTCTCACCAGCTTGAGGGGGTATGTCAGCAGAGACCACGAGGACCTCTCAGTCTGGGATCTCAAACACCTCACCCGGATAGTTGGGGGAGATGGTCGTCCGGGCGATCTGGAACGCAAGGCAGTCCGGGGACGGCTCGCGGTTGACCTGTCGGCGATGAGCCGTGATGAGAGGTCGACGAAGCTTCTTGAGCACACGGCATTGGCGAGCCGTATGTTTGGAGTCTTCATGGACGCGGCAGGGGTTGTCGAGATGACCTCTGCAGTTTCCACGATGGGGGATCTTGGGTCCAGATTCGATCTAGTTCTTGTTCTTCATGTAGCGAGAAGCTGCGTGGGTTGCGTTCCGCAGACCAAGAGGCATGCGGGATGAAGACGGAGAGGTCCTGCGAGGGCGCTTGACGTGCTCATAGACCTTGATCGTGTTGGAGAGCATGTCCTCGACGCGATCGAGCCCCACGATCAGGTCGCGAGGAGTGGGTTTCCTCCAGCAGATCGGATACGACCTGCTGGTTGGTGGTGACCGCAGCGCTCTCGATGACGAGGCATGCGGCTAGAGCGGTGGATTCCGCCGGCATAGAGCCGAAGCAGATGTCGATGGGGTTGGCGAGGATGTCCGCCATGCTCTCCGGGAAGATGACGCCACTTGACGAAGCCATCGAGTTGCACGAAGAACCCTGGATTCCCCCGTACCTGGCGCGCCAACTGTCAGAGGTTTAGATCTGGACAGCCCACAGGGGGGTTAACCCCGGTGGTTTATTTGTTCGGCGGGGTGGAATCTAGGGCTAAGAACTCGAAGGTTGCGCACGAGCACACGGAACAGAGAACACGGCGAGTTTATATTGGTTCAGGACTCCGGAGAGTAAAACCCTACGTCTAGTTGTTGGTGTAGATTGCTTGAGGACTACGTGATTACAAGGGGTCGCCCTGCCCGCCTTATATTGGCCAGCGAACAAGGTCGGCGCCCAGACTCCTGGTCGGTTACGACCAAGAGACCTAAGTCTAGTTGTTTACAACACTTGCCATATACGTCGATCTGCTTGTCGGAATCCACCGCTATCTTGTCTTGCACGCCAAGTCTTGAAGTCCTTCTGGATAAGGTCGTCTGGGGTGTCTTCTAGAAGGTCTTCAGGAGGTCGTGTGGGCCGCCAACTAGGTCAGTTGGGCCCACTGTCAGGTCGGTGGGTCTTTTGGTAGGCCGGACCCACTTGCCGGGGACGGCCGTGAGCCTGGTCGGTGGGGACCCAGGGGTACTCATGTCTCACAAATCCTTTGTTTGAAGTATTGTTGAATATGTTCTTGGTGGTTTGTGTTGTTGTTGGCATTTCTTAACGTCGCTATTAAGTTTATGTGCTCCTAGCAATGGCGCCATAAATGACAGTGGTAATCCTAACGATCACAAATGAATCCGCAAGCGCAAGGATAAACCATTGTAGCATTTCCCAATCAGAGTATTCCAAAGGGCATCGAATCCAAGGAAGGCGAGGTAGGATAACAAGACTTATGCTATTACAATGAATATAGATCATGGATAAAAGTCGAGGTAACACTCAAATACAGGGGTAACTATAATGATATGATAAGGGATTGTGTGACACACAATGCTTACTCGCAGGGAACACTACGACATAGGGAGCAACATACGAGTTAGTTCTAGGTTCTAATATATTATACATACAAAGGTCAGCAATACAAGAGAGGATACACAAACGTTGCATGAAACATCGGTCCAGCACCCAGGTACTATGGCAGATAGCCTCGTGCTGGTTTTATACGGCAAGTCGCTTGCTACTTTCAGAACTCCTACAACAACATCCGAACACAGAGGAATACAAATGGTCCAACAGCTGTCACCACCGCGGCCTACCTCTATCTAAATGTGGGAAGACCTCATAACAACCACAGCTATCCAACCCAAGCACCATGCTTGCATTGTCAACTAGACCCTAACCAGCCCAGGCTATTGTGGCCCAGGTCAGAGGCCACCAGATAACTGGCAACTTGATCGTGAACCGTAGTTGAGACTCAAACATCATACAATAAGATTGTGCAAACTAACAATATCTAACTAAGGCTATGAACATAAATGGATATGGGATTTCCTACGTCTGTACCACGGGATCAAATGGTGGTGTTCATGGAAAACACGAGCCTCTAACTTATGAACAAACACAGAAACATGTTCGTGTCACCTATCAACTGGATCGAAAGGTCGTGTTCATCAAGAACACGAGCCTCTAAATGATGAACAGATGAAGAAGACATGCACATATCATCAAAGCATGCAAGCACTACTTTATATGAAATAGTGGAATAACTGAAGTAGATTAAAGTCATACAAAGAAATAAAAATACAAAAAGACTCATACCTAGATCGCAAAGAAGAGTTGGAACCTGAATTAGAACTACTCTAGCATACTCCCTAGCCTCGGAACCAAAAGTGAGAGAAAAGAAACAAAGTTATGTGTTCAAGAAGTGAGTAGGGCCTCTTCTATTTATAGGCGGGGAGGGGTACTGATGAGCAGTGAAAGGACCCCGAGAATGCAGCCTTGGACCAATGAGCAACCACCACATGAATGGCCAGGATCAACTGGCCATAGGTCGGTTCGGCTGAACCCACGGTTCGGTCGAACCCCTGTGGGCCCAGCTGGTCCCCTGCTTCTTTCAGTAGGCTGACATGCGGGCCCTTGGGTACATCCTCGGTATGTATAAGATTTTGAGTCAACTTGCTCCTCAAGTGGGCCCTCCAATCCTTGTGTAGTCCATGTGTCACCATCTGATTTGCCAGAGCTTGCCTCCCTTGGATCGATGACGTGGCGTGGACACATGGATCTAATGTTGCAGCCACTCCTCAGCTGAGGTGGCATGACATGGCCCATAGAAGACAAGATTCTTACTCCTTTTATTTGTATTTTCCTGCAATTACAAATCTTACAAGGACAAGTGGAACTACATTGTTCTTAACTAAAATGCGTGCAAGAAATGCACTTTGCTCCTCTATTCATGAGAAGATTGACGGCTAAAAAAGGTAATTAACAGCCATCAACAACTCCCCAAGCTAGCCTCATGCTTGTCCCGAGCAACACACTAGAGACTTAGGTTGGCTGATCAGGAGTTTCTACGATGTTGTACTCTTAACCTTTGTCAAAAATACAAGGTACTCCATTAAGAATTGAGCAAGTTGGAATTGATCTTACCTTTCACCTAATTGATATGGGGCATATAGCTTCACCTATCTTGGGCGGGTGAGAAATAGAATGGTTATATAGAAGCTACTAATTACCCATACATGGATCAGCTGTAAATCCGGAGGGTTTTTTCAAATTTTCAAAAAGAAATCAGTGTTCCTCGAATGATACTCTTGAATCGCTCAATGTGTATGCTTCCTCACCAAGGTGTTGGATTGCCTTTTTTTCACATCCTACTCCTAATAGGGTTATATGTGGAGTTGTAGGTAGGGAAGAAATTTGACATACCTGTTCCTCGCATATTGCTGAGTCAAAAACCAGATCTTTGGTAGAAGGCAAATCACACCACCTGATCAAGATGTGCATGTGTGTGTAATGATTATGGTAAGGTGTACACTAGGCCCAGAATGGGTTCTAGTTATTACCATGTATGATGGAGATGGATTGATGGTAAGGTGGACACCATCCCTGGAATAGGAACTAGTTATTACCATCTACTTTATGGGAACTCCTTTTCGCATGAATTCATCCTCTCTCCTTTTGGGATGTTTTGAGACTAGGGGCTATCTTTCTCTCTTTTTTTTAATCATGCCATTGAGCATGTATTTCTTTTTTCATAGCCCCAAAGTCTCGTCTGAATATTTCTGGAGAGTGATCGATCATGTAATAATGCGCGGAGCTTTATTTTGTGGATGGATGGATGGATGAAATGATGGTTGCTAACTTCCAGTGTAGAAGTTTAGAATGGGGTGGAATGTGTACGTGATCTTGATCATGGGAGCATGACAAATCTCTTACAAG
Organism: Cenchrus fungigraminus; assembly: GCA_036936925.1. NCBI lineage: Eukaryota > Viridiplantae > Streptophyta > Magnoliopsida > Poales > Poaceae > Cenchrus > Cenchrus fungigraminus. The sequence continues at coordinate 63,639,398 of CM072772.1, read as the reverse complement.
GGTCACAACAATTTGACAAAGCTCAATGAGAGAACAAGCTGCATATGTGGAGACTAAACATGTGCTAGAATCTACATATGGCTCTGGATAGGAAATGCTCATCATTGAGGAACTCATCATTTTAATATTTTTCAAAAAGAAAACTCTGAAAATCAAGCATCACTTGCAACAAGATCATAGCAACTCTATTCTACCATATCATATTTCACAACAACCTAGGCATCGATCATGCTTTTCGCTGCCCGCAAGTTTCAAACGAGGTGTAATCATGCAAGCAAACAAACTCAAAACTTAAGTAGGAAACTAAGCTATAGGCCAAGACATATGAAAAGAGTAAACAAAGGACTATTCATCATTTCAACCATGGGAACAAAGCATTCTAACCACGCATATCTAAACAAACCAACTGATGAAAGCAAATAGATAATTTTTTGTCTTTTTAATTTTGCAAATTTTTATATGTTTTTATCATGCATGTTCTGGAAACAAATGAAGATACAAGTTACATCAGAGTGGGGATCCTCCCCCAAGCTAGCTTCATGCTCACTACAGCGCATAGGGGTTATACCCCATGTACGCGTGGAAAGCCCTCTACTCCTCCATCTGCTATTATTGTCTCTGTTGGATGGTGTCGATCCTCTCGCTAGCCTATTGCTGTCAATCCTGAGTTGACTGGATGTGTGTGTTTAGCAAATCCTCCACACCCGTGACCTGGACGGTGAGCTCGCCTATCTGTTGCTAGAGATATGCATCTCTAGCAGAAGCTGACGAGAATCGCTTAACTTACGACAAAGGGCGACCTCCTGAGCTGGAGCTAGCCGGTGCGGCTAAGGTCCAAGTACCACTAGCTGCACCGGGCCAAGCTGAGCTACTCGTCCCCTGCTGGTAGGTGGGATGGTCCCAATCGGGAGCATATCTGGGTGTAACCCCAGGCATGTACCGCATCGGAGCCCATCCTGCCGGCGGTGGAGGCGTAGTAGGTGGAGGCTGCTGTGGTTGTGTCGATTGCTGCTCCATGTGTGCTCTTCTCAACGCACTCCTAGTAACCCTATCACCAGAAACACTAGCATGATGGGCTTCCTCTTGTGCAAGAAGGGGAATGGCCAGTGCCCAAGAATTATACAACTGAAACCCCGGGTTAGTTAACGAGATCTCATTTGTATAAACCGAAAAGAAGAAAGTCAAAGAATCATTCGGACCCCTCAAGTATATATCCCTGAATCAAGTATGCCTCGTCAATAAGGTTTCGGTCACCTAGAATGAAAGGCACGATCTTCCACTCCAAGGTCCCTAACCTCGAGATAATACCAGTAATCAAAGATGTACACTCAATAGGACCCGTCATCCTAAAGTTCATCAACCATTGCCTAATCATAGCCTTGACTGGAGAGACCTTGATCTTATGGACTATAGCATACATAAGCATCAATTCATCAGTGCGCACGGGTCGAACATCCTCTCGTGGAAAGAGAGTAATGGTGAGCCACTTGTGCATCAATCAAAGAGTTGGGTGCTGAATATCATTGCACCGAGGTGTGAACTTGAAGGACCGAACTGGCGACCAGAGAGGGGGGGGGGAGTGAATGGGAGCCGATTAAACTTCTTCTCAATGGAGATAACCTCTCCAACAAGATGAACTCGGTCGGGTACCCAAAATCACATGCTCCGCACACAACCTTACATTTGCCAAAACCACGTAGCCACTGAAGTGCTACCGGTCCTAGGAACAAACACTACCTGCAGGCATAACTTCTACACACACGGCAGTGGAAACAACTTGGAAGCTATCTGCCTGGGAGGGGTGGTCAGACCGGGTATGGGGGGTGGTTAGACCGCCTTCTCTTGGCAACCAAGAAATCCTCCAAAAGCCCTCTTCCGAGCTCCAAAACTCTCCACTGTTTCAGCCACAGGATCCTCTGGTCAAGGCCAAGCTAGCTACCAGAAAATCTCGGTGAAAACAAGAACTTCACCCAAATGGCCTAGGGTCGTTAGACCGGCTCACTGGGGCGGTCTAACCTCCTGTACCCAACAAGAAACACCTCCAAGGAAAACTTAGCAAACTACTCCAAAACGAGCCAAGATTTCACCAGAACGCTCCTCTGATCAAGGCGAACAAACTCACAGAGGAAAACCCGGCAAAACCAAAACATCAACCTGGATAACCCAGGGCGGTTAGACCGCCCCCCTATGGCGGTTAGACCGCCCCACCCAAAAAACCTGGCCGCGGGTCCACCTTAACTTCCCATTGCTCGATCTCCTGATTCACCCCACCGATTGTAGCGAAACTTTGGGGATAGGTGGGTTACCTCCTGGGGAACCTCTCCACCAAAGGATATCCACCGAAATGCTCTCAATCAAAGGGAATCGTGGATCTTGGTCCTCTAGGTCATGAACTCGAGGAACTCCGAAAACCACCAAATCGAGGTCGATTCAAGGGAGTTGCTGGGGCAAGGCCACCAAGCAAAGAGGCACAAGGTCCTCATACATGACACCCAACAAGAATCCTGTAAGAAATCGCCCTCAAAACTCTGCCACAAAAATCAGAAGAAAAGCCTCCGAAAATCACCAAAAAGGGAAAATGGGAGAGAGAACAAAAAGCCTTGAGGAACCACACCGAATCTTCTATACATACCAAGAAGGTTCATACAAGGTTTAGCTTGCCTCCCGATCATCCATCCCTCTCTAAAGATCTCACCATGAAGCTCTCAAGCTAGTCCTAGAAAAACCTAAGGAAAATGAAGGGAAAATAACAAAGGGAAATGAGCTAGGGTTCCAAGAGTTGGCTGCAATCCCACAAATCAAGTGTTTATATGGGGGCAACCAAAAGACTAAACTACCATTACTAACATACTAGGGATACAAGCCCCTCAAGGGCAATTTTAGTAGTCTCCAGTTCAGCACCATTGGACAGATGTGCATCCACTGCAAGCCTACGTAGCACCAACGCAACTCTTGCGATCGTGCTACGTGTCCTTCGCTTCAAAGCTTCTCGGCAGCTGCGACCCGGGCGGTCAGACCGCCCCCCTGGGCGGTTAGACCGGCCTGGGTGGCCGCACCTCCTCGTCGAGTCTTCAGCCTCGATTTTGTGGCTCAACCGAGTAACCCAGTGGTTATGTGGTGAACCACTGCAAACCCCACGGACTTGGTGTAGCCTCTCACTAATGTCCACTCATGACTCGGCTCCCACGTTGTCCCGGCTCGACCTTGGTTTTGAGGCTCAACCAAGAAATTGTCCACGACTTCATCTTGCTATTCTTGCCACCATGCGACCCGCACTTGATCCCGCTGGCCACCAGGTCCCTCGAACCAAGCCTACTTGTCTGCTCCACACCTAGCATCGACCTTTCATGCTTGTTCTTCACCAGCACCAGCACCAATCAAGCTGTAGCCTGCACCTGCAATACTTAGTCAAGAGTCAGTCTACACAACATTGTCAATCACTCATCACACCAGGAAGCGACCATCCACCGGTCCTCGAACCACACAAGCTCTCAGAACTTGCTTCTAACCACTAAACTAGATATCTCATTCCAGAAAGCATCATGAACGAAACCCTTGCAAGCCTTGCTAAGACAAAGAAAATAGTGAGGACTAAAACCGAGGTGCCAATTAAGATCTTTCCATGATAACTGGTTCTCCATGAGGGTCGAGTCGAAGTCCCTGGTGTGGCCGAAGACTCAATTCCTGAGGATGGCGTAGGCTTGCCTCTCTCACTCGTCATGCAAGTCGATGTAGATGGCATCTAAGGACCGGAGCTTCCGAAGAACGGTGGATGGTCGCTCCTTGATGTGATGAGTGATTGACAACATGGTGTGGATTGACCCTTGGCAGAGTATTATAGGTGCAGGTTGCGGCTTGATTTGCGTTGGTGCAGGTGAAGAGTGGGTCGAAAGGTTTTAGCCTTGCGGGGCCTCCGAGGAGTGAAGAGACAAGTAGGATTAGCTCGATTGACCCGGTGGCCGAACGGGATGAAGTGCGGGCCGCATAGTGGCAAGAAAAGCAAGACGAAGTTGTGGACAGGAGCCGGTGCAGGGTAGCGGCTCACGACCGGAGTCTGCACGCGGGGTTTGTGGTGGTTCACCAAAAAACCGTCGGGTTACCTTGTTGAGCCACAAAACCAAGACTGAAGGCTCAGCGGGCAGAGACGAGATACGGGCGCGCCGAGAAGCTTCAATGCCGGGGGACACGCAGCGAGATCGCAGGGCTTGCGTCGGGACGACGCAGACTGCGGCGAAGGTGTGGCCGCCCGATGAAGAAGAGTGCTACTTGACCATCTTGCCCCTGAGGGGTGTGTATATTCCTTTATGCTCTAGGGGTAGCTTAGTCATTTGCCTAACCCGGAGAAACTTCATGTATATAGCTCTAGGGTTTTAGGGCAACTCATCCATCCGGACGGCTTCCTCATTTCCCTGCTCTTTAGGCTAGATTTTCTTCATGATTTGGTAGAGAATCTGACCTCTAATTGTATGGAAGCTTTCATGGTTGCATCGATTTTCGTATCTTTTTCGGGATATTTTGACGGATTTTCGTGCGCGGCTTGTTCCTTCGATTCTGAGGCGTTTGTGTTCGGATTTCTTTGTAGGGATCATGGATAGATGTCTTGTGCATCTTTGTGCTTGATCTTGACCCCTCAAACTCCAGATTTTGCCTCCGGTTCAAGGATTTTGGTTGGAACCCTAGCTTTTTGGTTGAGCTCGGTTCGTTGTCGATTCCCGGCGATTTAGTTGGTTTGAGGCCTCAAGTTTTTGCGCATAGCATCCCCTAGGGACACTTCACATCTTCCTCAAATCTTCTCTCAATCCACGGAGCCATTTGGGAGATCGATCTTTGGATGGGTAGGAGGAGCTGACTCCTCGAGTTCGCGGTTTTCTGGGTCTGTCCGTGCTTGACGGACAGTCCGTCCTATTGGCGCGGACAGTCCGTGAGGAGACCTGTTCGTCGGTGATCGTCATGAGTTCGTCCAATTCTTGTTCGCTCGTGTTTCCATCAGTTATCGAGCTAGGTTTTTGTTGCAAGCGGTTTGCAGACAGTCCGTAGGAGGAGGTCGGACAGTCCGTCCAGCTCGGACGGTCCGAACTGACTTGTCGGACGGTCCGCTCAAGTCGTATTGGAGTGGTGTGTTTTTGGTGGTTTCTGGTGTGAATTTCGGACGGTCCGAACTGAAGTGTCAGACAGTCCGCAAGGCCCAGACGGATGGTCCGTGGTGCCCATACAGACTGTCCGTGCGAGGCAAGTTGGGGTGCAGACCTTCTGGTGGTTCTATTGGCAAATACGGATGGTCTGTCCTTGATCCTTAGACGGTCTACCTGGTAACCACAGACAGTCCGTCCTAGCCTGACAGAAGGTCCGTCCCAGAGGCTGCAGATCAGCCTATTTCCCTAGCTCTTGAGTTGTGCTTCAACTTTGAGTTGTGTTGGGGCTTGTTCCTATGGTGGGTAGGTACGTTGTGACTATGTGGCCTTGGCGAGTTCATGTGGGAACCCTTGCTTGTGATTTTGGGGTATAGTCGAGTACATCACTTTAGAGAAGAATTTTTATCGGCTCCCATTCAATCCCCCCTCTCTGGTCGCCTAATCGGTCATTCAATTGGTATCAGAGTTGGTTACGGATCTTCGTGATTCTAACCATTCTAAGATCCAAAGATGGCATACCAACAACGGGGTTCGGGTCCTCCACACTTTGATGGTAATGATTACCAGATTTGGCAGCGCCATATGTCTGCTTTTCTTCACGGCAAAGGACATATCATTTGGGATGTGACAGAGAACACCTCCTATGTCCACCCCATCAACTTTTGAAGGACCGATTAGGTGACCAGAGAGGGGGGAGTGAATGGGAGCTGATAAAAATTCACCTCAAAATGATGAACTCGACTATGTCCCAATATCAACTCCAAATCTGAGCACACACAATGGAGACATAATTGCCAAGGTCACGTAGTCACATCAGACCTACGAACCATAGGAGCGATCCTTGGTTCAACTAGTGGAAGCACAAATCAAAGAACCAAAGCACTTAGCCAAAGCTGCGAGCCATAGGCGAACTGTCCACGAGGAGGGGGTGGACTGTCCGCAAGGACCGAGCAGACCGTCCGAAAATTCAGCCCGAACCTCCAGTAGCTCACCACGAAAAATAGACCGTCCGACGCCCGCGGACCGCCCGTCCCTTGCTTGCGAACTGTCCGACAAACCCCTTGCAACAAGAACCCAAGACCCAAGCGGATCGAACCACGAGCTCGGAAAAACAAGCGACGAACTCGATGAACTGGGCACCTCGCGGATGGAACGCAGTGACCTCGCGGTGGACCGTAGCTCCTCTCCAACTCAAAGCTGCGACCTCTCCCAGACTCGTATCGACCACGAGGAAGAGAATGCCCAGCAAACTCAACACCACCAGACTCCACATGCCAACCACCTGTACCACGACCAAAAGAACTGAATCGAGCATCCTCACGAGCACGAAAACCGAACTGCTCAGCACCCAGACCTGCACCGATTTTACCGGTCCCCCTGACCAGTCTGACCGGTGGTGCTCGGCTAGTAGCACCACCTGACACTCTTCTATCTCCCCAAGCAGGAACCATATGCACAATGGCCTTTGCCCTGGGCATTTGCATACGAGGCTCAGGTACACCATTGGAAGGGTGGTACCTGTCCTTGTTATCCCACTCCTTAGCCATTCTCTCCTCTCGCTTCCTCTTGAAGCAAAACTCATCCTTGTGACCATCTCGACCACAATACCCACAATGGAACCAGATGGGTTTAGGTTTAGGCTTGGGTTGGGGCTGCTCACTTGGCTTCTCTTTTGGTTTCTCCTCACTAGGTTTCTCTCCCTTCTCTCCAACCACATCTTCCTTTGGACTCACAAATCTCACTAGTTTTTGGAAGTTGTTTGTTTGGGGAGGGAATATGGGTGGATCCGGAGTTGTGTCAAGTTTGTTTCTGAGATGGTTAGGCTTAGGCTCAAACTTGTTCTTGTGTGTTGTTTGTGATGGGATAGGAATCTCTCCAATTTTCTCATCTCTCTCACCACTGCTCTCTCCAATCTTGTCGGCCCCAAGTGCTTGACCATCATAGCGTTTGAAAGCTGCTATCATGATAACAAGTTGAGGCTCCTAACCCGACAACCAACTCAAACACTTTCTCAACTCATCATTCTCATCCTGCAAGCGATCAACATAATGTGGAAGTTCCAGATTTTTCACAGCATGCAATTCGCAAGTAGAGCAGGCAGTAGGAATAGGGACTTTCAAATTAGCCTCAAGTGAAACAATGCGAGAACGCAACTCATCAATTTTTCCATGCAACACAGGACAAGATGTGCAAGCACCTAGCAAAGAAGGTCTAGACTGCAGCTCAGCCAACTCAACCCTAAGCACATCTAGTTCCTCACACTTGAAGGCATGCTTTTCCCTAAGAGCATTAAGATCAGCTAGGAAAATAGAGCAATCAGCACAATCAACCTCATCAGAAACAACAGGTGAAGCCTTAAGCGAGTCTATCTCAAGTTTGGCATCAAGGTTTTGTGTTTCTAGCTCAGCTACTCTACTCCTAGCATCTTCAAGCGAGGCCCTAAGCTCCTTTCTCATTTTCTTAGCCTCTCTAAGCATGTCATCATGATTATCAAGCAGTTTTCCTAGTTCCTCATTCACCTGGCGCAAGAAGGAAAGCTTGTCACGTACCTCATCCTCGGAGTCAGAGTCTGAGCCGTTCTTCTGGCTCTTCTTGCTGCAGGAGCTGTGTGCCATGCCGCAGAAGCCGTCTCTCGTGAAGCAGCTCAACCCGCTTAGGTTTTTGGACCCCTTCTTGCTCTTGCGCCGATCACCTTCATCTTCACTGCTACTCGAGCTCGAGGTAGAGTAGGCGGAGCTGGAATCGACATCACTCGCTCCGACCATCGCTCAGGCCTTCTTGCCGTGGCCGTCCTTCTTCCTCGATCTTCGCTTGTCCTTGTTCTTATGCTTGTGCTTGTGATCGCACCTCGACCGGTACTTTCTCTCCGTCCTCGACTGGTGCTTGTAGTTGTCCTTGTTCTCCATCTTCTCGGGGCAGTCGGCGACGAAGTGTCCTGGCTTGCCGCACTGAAAGCACGTCCTCGTGTTCCTCCTTGTGTTCACCCGGTTCTCGTGCATCCTCTCGAACCTCCTGGTCAGCAGCGCCAGCTCGTCCTCTCCAAGCACATCGAACTCCTCATCTGGCAAAGACATCAAGGAAGACAAAGAGTACATCTTGGTGGATGGGTTAGCGTTAGACTTTGCATCTGAGCCACTGACGAGGGCGAGACTATGAGAGTCAGTTGGGCCCTCAATTTTGGCTGTCACACCACGGTCCACCTCAGCCGACTTAAGCTTCGAGAACAGCTCGTCTACCATCAGAGTCTCATACTTCTCATACTCTAGAATGGCCTCGACCTTTCCGCCCCAAATAGTACGATCCAACGAGTGCAAGAGCTGCAAAGCTCTGTCATGGTCATCGTACGGGAGCACGGCCACATTGGCCCTCATGTTCTTCACAATCACCGTGAACCGCTCGAACATCATATCGATGGACTCACCAGGGAGATGACTGAAGTTCTCATACTCTCTCCGGTAAGTCGCAAACAACCGAGCCTGAACCTGTTTGTTCCCAGAGTGAGCATTCTTCAGCTGCTCCCAAATCCTACAAGCCAAGTCCTCTGTCTGAACCCGATCGAATTCGGATTGACACAGACCACGAAACAAGTAGTCGACCGCCTTGTTGTTGGCGTTGTGCATATCCCTCGATCCCAGAGCAATGAAGTTCACAGGATGAAATAAGCTGTGTTCACCGTGACATCCCAAAGGATCTGACCCTTGCCGCGGAGGAACGCAGCCATCCGCCTCTGCCACATCTAGTAGTTCTTTCCATCGAAGTGCGGAGGACCCGATCCCCGTTCCTGGTACGCCATCTTTGGATCTTAGACTGGATAGAGTCCCGAAAGACCCGTAACTGGCGCTGATACCACTTGAAGGACCGAACTGGCGACCAAGGAGGGCGGGAGTGAATGGGAGCCGATAAAAATTCTTCTTGAAGGAGATGACTTCTCCAACAAGACGAACACGACCTATCCAACACTTCTCCGACTCAAACTACCCAAGTTTGCCAAAGTCACGTAGCCACTGAAGTGCTACTGACCGTAGGAGCAAACCACTCAACCAACCGAAATAACACTCCAAACACGTAGCGGAAATCTGCACAGCTTGCTGTCTGTGCCGCAGCGGCCAGACCGATGGCACCAGTCAGACCGATGGACAGCACCGGTCAAGCCAATGGCAACAGCAGACGTGCAGCAACGTTCCAAAAAGCCTTAGTGACTCCTTTAGGCCCTGGAACAAAAACCACCTCTAAAACACAAACTGAGGGGAACTACAAACCTTCACAAAACCTGGCAAACCAACTTGAAACCTACTAAGAACTGACCAGAAGCACCACAACCCAAAACTACACAAGACCAAGCAGTTCACCCGAGCCAAAACCCAATAGGGGCAGCACCGGTCAGACCGGTGGGAGGCACCGGTCAGACCGGTCACGGCCTGGGCAATCGAGATGAACAGGGAGCCGCGGGTCAACTCCTCCAAATCCACTTCCCGATCTCCCGATTCGCTCCACGGATTCGCACAAGACTTTGGAGATAGTAGGAGTACCTCATGGGCATCCCATAGCTATGATTTGGTCCACCAAAACTTGTTGAATCAAGAGGAATCAAAAGATTTCCACCAAAAACACCACTTTCCCGAAACCTAAGAAAACCCCAAAATCGAGCACCTTTTCTCACGGATTTGTGAGGGGGACCACAAGGAAAATAACCACAAAAGGTTCATGCATACATCCCCAACCTATTCCCAAAGAGATAGGCCTCAAATCCACCACAAGAAAATCACCAACAAAAGGCTTCGAAAATCAACAAAAAGGGAAAATGGGGTAAACAACACAAGGCCTTGAGGAACCACGCCGAATCATCTATACATACCATGAAGGTTCATACAAGGTCTAGCTTGCCACCCGATCATCCATCCCTCTCTAAAGATCTCACCATGAACCTCTCAAGCTAGTCATAGAAAAACCTAAGGAAAAATAGGAAGGGAAAATAGCAAAAGCATATGAGCTAGGGTTCCAAGAGATGGCTGCCATCCTCTCACCACTTGGGTTATATGTGAAGGACCGAACTGGCGACCAGAGAGGGGGGGAGTGAATGGGAGGTGATAAAAATTCTTCTCGAAGGAGATGACTTCTCCAACAAGATGAACTTGGTCGGATACCCAAAATCACACGCTCCGTACTCAACTTTCCGTTTGCCAAAACCACGTAGCCACTGGAGTACTACTGGTCCTAGGAACAAACACAACCTGCAGCCACAGCTCCTACACACACGCGATAGCAGAAACAACTCGGAAGCTGTCGGGCCAGCAGGGGGCGGTTTGACCGGGTATGGGGCCGATTAGACCGCATCCACCTGGTAACCGAGACATCGTCCGAACGACCTCTTCCGAGCTTCAAATTTCTCCACGGTTTCACCCAGTGGATCCTCTGGTAAAGGCCAAGCTAGCTACCAGAGAATCTTGGCGAAAACCAAAACTTCACCCAAGGGCCTAGGGGCGGTTTAACCGGCTCATGAGGGCGGTTTAAGCTCCTAAGCAAGAAACACAAGCCAAGAACTCCTAACAAACAGCACCAAAACGGACCCCAATTTCACCAGAAGGCTCCTCTTATCAAGGCGAACGAACTCACAGGAGAAAATCCGGCAAAATCAAAACTCCCACCTGGGAGACCCAGGGCGGTTAGACCGCCCCCCTATGGCGGTTAGACCGCCTCTCCCAGAAAACTTGGCCGCGGGTCAACCCTCAAATTCCCATCGCCCGATTTCCCGATTCACCCCATGGATTGCAGCGAAACTCCGGGGATACCTGGGTTACCTCTTGGGCAACCTCTCCACCAAAGGAATTGCACCGAAACGCTCTCAATTAAAGGGAATCACGGATCTTGGCCCTCTAGGTCATGAACTCGAGCAACTCGAAAAACCACCAAATCGAGGTTGATTCAAGGGAGTTTTTGGGGCGAAGTCACTAGCCAAAGAGGCACAAGGTCCTCATACGTGACACCCAACAAGAATCCCGCAAGAAATCGCCGTCAAAACTCTGCCACGAAAATCACAAGAAAGAGCTCCGAAAATCACCAAAAAGACAAACGGGAGAGGCAACACAAGGCCTTGAGGAAGCACGCCGAATCATCTATACATACCATGAAGGTTCATACAAGGTCTAGCTTGCCACTCGGTCATCCATCCCTCTCTCAAGATCTCACCATGAAGCCCTCAAGCTAGTCCTAGAAATTCCTAAGGAAAATAGGAAGGAAAAATAGCAAAGGGAAATGAGCTAGGGTTCCAAGAGTTGGCTGCCATCCCACAACTCAAGTGTTTATATGGGGGCAACCAAAAGACTAAACTACCCTTACTAGCAACTAGGGATACAAGGCCCTCAAGGGCAATTTTGGAAGTCTTCAGTTCAGCACCATAGGACGGATGCGCATCCACCGCAAGCCTGCGTAGCTCCAGCGCAACTCTTGCGATCATGTCGTGTGTCCTCCGCTTCGAAGTTTCTCGGCGGCAGCGACCTAGGTGGTTAGACGGCCCCACCTGGGCGGTTAGACCGGCCCCAGGCGGTCTGACCGCCCCTCCTGGGCAGTTCAACCGGCCTGTCCGATAACTCACCTCCGTCGAGTCTTCGGCCTCGGTTTTGTGGCTCAACCGAGTAACCCAGTGGTTTTGTGGTGAACCACTGCAAACCCCGTAGACTTGGCGTAGCCTCCGCCAATCTCCACTCATGACTCGGCTCCCGCCATGTCCCAGCTCGACCTTGGTTTTGAGGCTCAACCAAGAAACCGTCCACGACTTCGTCTTGCCATTCTTGCCACCATGCGACCCGCACTTGACCCCGCTGGCCACCGGGTGCCTCGAACCAAGCCTACTTGTCTGCTCCACACCTGGAGGCCTCACCGGCATCGACCTTTCGCGCTTGTTCTTCACCTGCACCAGCACCAATCAAGCCGCAGCCTGCACCTACGATACTTAGCCAAGAGTCAGTCCACACAACGTTGTCAATCACTCATCACACCAGCAAGTGACCATCCACCGGTCCTCGAACCACACAGGCTCTCAATCTCCCCCTTGATGAATGCATTGACAATACACATGGGTGGTAACCAAAGAGAAAAGGAAAAGAAAAGAAACAACTAAAAGAAACTTCAACAAGCGATCAAAAGCCAAAGGAAAGGCAAAGAACAAAATCACTTGAAGAAGCAAAGTCTCGGTCCCCTTAGGCAAGGGCAACAGCTCGACACAACCGAGACAAAAACAAGCTCTCACAAGGAACAAAAACCACCAAAGGCACACAAGGCCACAAGCCACAAACTCACACAAGAGCTCCCCCTGCACATATGCAAGCTCCCCCTGAGCCAAAGCACACTCCCCCTGAACCAATGCAGCAATGTAACATGGGAATGCAACAAGGAGCAAAAACCTGCTCACACTGCCCAGGGCGGTTAGACCACATGCCCAGGCTGGTCAGACCACCCCTCTCGGATCTGACCGCCTGGGGGCGGTTAGACCGCCCCAAGAAACTGGCCCTGCACCAAACTTTTCAAAACATGCCCGAACCACTTTGAACACTTTCCAAATGCTCCCAGGTGCCCAAATCATGCCCAAACTTCTCCCCCTTGTTGACACTGCATGAATCAAGGCAAAATGCGAAAAGTTTCAACCTAGAGCTTCTCAAATAGACAAAATTCATCACAAGATGCTACACATATCCAAATGAGCAAGTTAGATACTCTATAGCTTCGTATGAACATAAACTACAATATCACCAAGTTTCACAACCATTGGGTAAAGCTAAGATAAAATTGATCATTTTTGCGAAAATTTACCCTCTCATGAGCAAAGTCCTAAACATGAGCAAAACATGTCAAAATGGTAAAGCCACACAAACTTCCTGCTAGGACAACCATTCTAAGCATAAGATCATCATAAACACCCACAAGCATCTCATGTCATGTCAAAGCCACCGAGCCATGTGTTTACTTCTATATATGAGACTTCTCATTGGTAAGCAACATGCAACGGTTTAGCACCCAAAAGCAAGTGAATTAAGCATATATGACATGGGAGCACATTTTCCAAGCAATTTACATTTCATTTTCAGATTCATATTTGGTACATGAAATGTCTTTGCGACAAAAAGGAACTTATGTCCCTCCACAAGATAAAGCATGGGGGCTAAACATTCATGATGACAAATGAGCCTTTGGCCCCATATACTCAAAATAGGCTATCCAAGCACAAATTAAGCATAGAAAAGCCACTAAAACATATCATGATCATATAAAGGCATTTACTCACAAGAGAGCATACATGTAGGATTTTTCAAAAGCATAGCTATCAACCATGGATATAAATCAAGATCATCTAGAGCTAAGCCAAACTAAACCAGATCATACCAAACTAGCTCACAAGATCATATATAGCACATCATGGTGAACTATTTATATAAGAGAAGCTTTTCCTACACAATGCATATGGTACAAAATGCATGCAACCTAAGATACAAAGATGCCTATACATCATGATACATATGCAATGCAAAATGCAAGAAATGCATAAAGGAAACTATACATATGCTACACAAGGAGCTCCCACACCAACTCAAGAGACCAAACACACACCAAGGTCTCCCCGCAAACGAGTGAAAGTTGCTTGATCTAGGGGCTTGGTGAAAATAACCGCTAGTTGGTTTTGTGTGGGCACATGGATCAAAGCGATTTTCCCTTTCTCAACATTGTCCCTCAGAAAATGGTATCTCACTTCTATATTCTTGGTTTTGGAATGAAGCACTGGGTTCTTAGCAACACTAATGGCACTCGTGCTATCACAAAGAAGTGGAACCTGGGTATACTCCTCACCAAAGTCACTCATGGTGTATGTGATCCAAAGGAGCTGAGAGGAACAACTAGCTGCGGCAATGTATTCGGCTTCGGTTGTAGATTGAGCAACACTCGATTGTTTGCAGGAAGACAAAGACGCGAAAGAAGAACCCAAGAACTGGCAAGTCCTAGAAGTGGACTTCCTATCCAACTGACACCCGGCAAAGTCCGCATCTGAAAAACCGTGAAGCTCCAAAGAAGAAGACGCGGAGTACCAAAGGCCAAAGTCGGGAGTGTATCACAAATACCTAAAGATGCGCTTGACTGCTTGCCGATGCGAAGTCCTTGGAGACGCTTGAAAACGAGCGCACAGACATACCGAGAATTGGATGTCCGGCCTCGTCGCCGTCAGGAACAGGATGGAGCCGATCATGCTCCGGTACTCCTTCTGGTCCACGTGTTCACCTTCCTCATCCGCATCAAGGGCTGTTGTTGTACTCATCGGCGTCATCATGGCCTTGGAGTCCTCCATCTTGAACTTCCTCACAATGTCCTTGGTGTACTTGGCTTGGTGTACAAACGTTCCTTCATTTGATTGCTTGATCTGGAGCCCGAGGAAGAACTGCAACTCACCCATCATGCTCATCTCGAATTCCCTGCTCATGTCTTCTGCAAACCTTGCAACCAAAGAGTTAGACGAGCCACCAAAGACAATATCATCCACGTACGCCTGCACAATTAGGATCTCTTTGCCCTGCCTGAGGAGAAACAAGGTCTGATCTACCTTCCCCATCTCAAAGCCTCTCTCAAACAGGAACGCCCTCAACCTACCATACCAAGCTCTAGGCGTCTCCTTCATCCCATACAGCGCCTTCCTCAACTTGTACACCCTGTGGGGGTACTTCTCACTCTCAAACCCTAGTGGTTGCCTCACGAACACTTCTTCCTCCAAAACACCGTTTAGGAAAGCACTCTTTACGTCCATTTGGTACAATTTAAACCCTTTAGCCACGGAAAAGGCTAGAAGAATCCTAATCGCCTCCAAACGGGCTACGGGAGCAAAGGTCTCCTCGTAGTCGATCCCCTCTTTTTGTGTGTACCCCTGAGCAATCAGCCTCGACTTGTTTCTCACTACTTCACCTTTTTCTCCCTCTTTATTTTTCCACACCCATTTTGTCCCAATAGGCTTACACCCCGGTGGAGGCTCCACTAACTACCAAACTTGGTTCCTCTCAAAATTCTCCAACTCCTCATGCATAGAATTAACCCAATTGTGATCAGATAGCGCATGTCCAATGTCTTTGGGCTCAAAAGTAGCAACAAAAGCAGCATGGGCAAAGTGAGAGTCATTTCGAAACCTCGACCGTGTAGTGCGTTCGTTGATGTTCCCGATGATCGTTGAAGCTGGATGATCCACTTGTACTCATCGGGGAGCTTCTCGCCTTGAAGCCACCTCCCCCTCAGCTGCAGCTTCCTCTCGATCTCGGCACGTCGTCGTAGGTGTGGGAGAAGGCCCATCCTCGATCATAGTCGAAGTAGTATGTACATGCTCGACTGCGGGCGCCACACCACCATCTTCCTCATCTCCTTACTGCTGCACCTCATCCTCGAAAATCTCCTCGCCAAGTTTCTCGTCACCTGCACACTCAAAAACAAGTGAACTCCGTGGCTGTGTCTCGTCGATGGTAACCTCGCAAGTCTCCACAATTTGGTTAGTTTCAAGATTGAGCACCCGAAAGGCTCTAGAATGAGATGTGTAACCAAAGAAAATGCCATCGACAGACCTAGCCTCGAACTTGTCCAACTTCTTCCCTTTTCTTAAGAATGAAGCATTTGCAGCCAAAGACGTGAAAGTGACTCACCTTGGGGGTTCTACCGTGCATCAACTCGTAGCAAGTTCTCTTCTTATGGACCCTGAGGTAAATCCTATTCGAGACGTAGCACGCGGTATTGACCGCCTCAGCCCAGAACCTTCTCGGAGTCCTATGCTCACCCAGCATCGTCCGAGCCATCTCACACAGGGTTCTGTTTTTCCTTTCCACCACGCCATTCTGGGGAGGCGTATACGGACTAGAGAACTGGTGTTCAAGACCCAAGTCATGGCTAAAGGTTTCGAAACGAGAGTTTTTAAATTTCGAGCCATTGTCGCTGCGGATCGCTCGTATGGCATCTCTGTGCCTCTCGTTCTTCAACCTCAAGACAAGATCTCGAACAAAACCAAATGTCTACCCTTTCTCCTCCAAAAAGAAAACCCAAGCATACCGAGAGTAGTCGTCCACCACAACTAGGACGTACCACTTCCCACCCACAGATCGCACACGAGCTGGGCCAACAAGGTCCATATGGAGCAGCTCGCATGGACGCTCCGTCATCACATCGGTGAGGGGTGGATGGGAAGCATATACCATCTTAGCATGCGTGCATGACGCACACACCAAATCCTTTTCGAACCTCAAGCGGGGCAATCCTCGGACCAAGTTGAGTCCACTCAAGCTTGACAACAAGTCAAAACTCATGTGACCCAACCTCCTATGCCACTTCCACAACTCACCTGAAGAACCAGCCACAAAACACCTCGAAACACCCGAACTCTGAGAGAAATCCGCTCGAAATATTTGACCCTCAGGGACAACCACACAGACAACGTCACCTCGAGCGTCAAGTATCCGAGAACCACCCGACTTAAACAACACCTCAAAACCTTCCTCAAGAAGCTGGGAAACAGAGAGCAAATTAAAACCCAACGACTTGACCAAGGCAACTCGCTTCAGCACCACTTTGTCACTTACCCTTACTTCATCTTCAGCAAGTACATGCCCTCGTCCATTATCCCCAAAGGTGATGTATGTCCTGGACACCACCTGGGTGAGGCTAGAGAACCACCCCCGATCTTCGGTCATGTGCCTCGAGCAACCGGAGTCGATCAACCAAATGTTCCCCAAGCCTCCCACCTGAAATTCAAAAGCGAGCACGTGAGTGAACGAACGACTCAGCACTAGGGTTAGTACCAAAAGAGTAAAACCAGTGCCGAGCCATTTGCTCCAAAGTGGGGTTAGCACTATCCATTCCATCACGCCTACCAAAGCTACCACCATGGGGAAACCACTCCCGTCTCGCTGGAGGAGCACGAAAGCCACGAAAGGAAGACCGTGGACCGTAGCTCCTCTCCAACTCAAAGCTACGACTTCTCCCACCCTCATATTGAGCACGAGGTGGAGAACGTCTAGCAAACTCAACACCACTAGACTCACCCTACCAAACACCAGTACCACAACCACCAGAACTGAAACCACTCAAAACGCCACCTCGAAAACCAAACCGCCTAGAATTCTGGGGGGGCCGGTCTAACCGCCTAGCCAGGCCGATCTAACCGCCCCCCTCTGGGCAGGGCCGGTCTGACCGCCCCTCCAGGCACGGCCGGTCTGACCGCCCCTCCAGGCAGGTCTGACCGCCCTCTCCAGAAAACCTCCTCGGCTACGGGAACTCGCATCTCCCCATGCCGGAACACTTCTCACAATTGCCTTTCCCCTAGGCAGTGGCATACGAGACTCAGGCACAACATGAGATGGGTGGTACCTGTCCTTGTTTGCCCACTCCTTAGCCATCATTTCTTCCTGCTTCCTTTTGAAGCAAAACTCACCCTTGTGACCATCTCTCCCACAATACTCACAATGGAACCGTATGGGTTTTGGTTTAGACTTGGGTTGGGGCTGCTCACTTGGTTTCTTGTTTGGTTTCTCCTCACTTGGCTTCTCTTTTGGTTTCTCCTCACTTGGCTTCTCTCCCTTTTTCCCAAAGAACTCATTCCCTAAGTCACTCTTGAACTTGATGGGTTTTTGGAAATCATTTGTTTGGGGAGGAAACACTAGTGGATCTGGGGTTGTGTCAAATCGGTTTCTCAATGGGTTTGGCTTAGGAGCATAGGCATTTTTGTGGAAGGTTTTTGGTGGAGCTTAGATATCACCAATCTTCTCTCCTCCCTCACCACTACACTTTCCAATCTTATCCGACCCAAGCGCTTGCCCATCATAGCGCTTGTATGCCTCTATCATCATCCTAAGCTGGGGCTCATGACCCGACAACCAACCCATCATCTTTCTCAACTCATCATTTTCATCCTGCAAGCGATCAACATAATGTGCAAGTTCTAGGTTCTTTACAGCTTGCAATTCACAAGTAGAGCAGGAAGTAGGAATAGGAGCTTTCAATTCAGCTTCAAGCGAAACAATGTAAGCACGAGACTCATCAAGCTTTCCATGCAAAACAGGGTAAAAAGTACAAGCACCTAGCAAAGCAGGTCTAGACTTAAGCTCAGCCACTTCAACCCTAAGCACATCTAGTTCCTCACACTTGGAGGCATGCTTTTCCTTAAGAGCAGTAAGATCAGCTAGGAACATAGAGCAATCAGCACAATCAACATCATCAGAAACAACAGGTGAAGCCTTAAGCGAATCAATTTCAAGCTTAGCATCTTGGTTTTGTGTTTCTAGCTCCGCCACCCTTGTCCTAGCATCCTCAAGCTAGGTCCTAAGCTCCTTTCTCATCTTCTTAGCCTCTCTAAGCATGTCATCACGATTATCAAGCAGTTTTCCTAACTCCTCTTTCTCCTGGTGCAAGAAGGAAAGCTCGTCACGTACCTCATCCTCAGAGTCGGAGTCGTCCTTCTGACTCTTCTTGCTGCCAGAGCTGTGTGCCATGCCGCAGAAGCCGTCACGCGCGAAGCAGCTCAGCCCGCTCAGGTTATTGGATCCCTTCTTACTCTTGCGCCGATCACCTTCGTCTTCATTGCTACTCGAGCTCGAGGTAGAGTACGCAGAGCTGGAGTCGACGTCGCTCGCTCCGACCATCACTCGGGCCTTCTTGCCGTGGCCGTCCTTCTTCCTCGATCATCGCTCATCCTTGTGCTTGTGCTTGTGCTTGTGATCGCGCCTTGACCGGTACTTGCTCTCCGTCTTCGACCGGTGCTTGTAGTTGTCCTTGTTCTCCATCTTCTCGGGGCAGTCGGCGACGAAGTGTCCTGGCTTGCCGCACTGAAAGCACATCCTCGTGTTCCTCCTTTTGTTCACCCGGTTCTCGTGCATCCTCTCGAACCTCCTGGTCAGCAGCGCCAGCTCATCCTCTCCAAGCACGTCGAACTCCTCATCTGGCAAAGACATCAAAGAGGACAAAGAGTACATCCTGGTGGATAGGTTAGCGTTAGACTTTGCACCTGAGCCACCGATGAGGGCGAGACTATGAGAGTCAGTCGGGCCCTTAAGCTTGGCTGTCACACCCCGGTCCACCTCAGCCAACTTGAGCTTCGAGAACAGCTCATCTACCGACAAAGTCTCATACTTATCCGACTCAAGTATGGCCTCGACCTTTCCGCCCTAGATTGTACGATCCAACGAGTGCAAGAGCTTCATGGCTCTCTCATGATCATCGTATGGGAGCACGGCCACATTGGCCCTCATGTTGTTCACAATCACTGTGAACGGCTGGAACATCGTATCGATGGACTCACCGGGGAGATGAGTGAAGGTCTCATACTCTCTTCGGTAAGTCGCAAACAACAGAGCTTGAACCTGACTGTTTCCAGCGTGAGCATTCTTCAGCGTTTCCCAAATCCTACAAACCAAGTCCTCTGTCTGAACCCGATCGAATTCGGACTGACACAGAGCATGAAACAAGTAGTCGACCGCCTTGTTGTTGGCGTCGTGCATATCCCTCGATCCCGGAGTAAGGAAGTTAATCGGATGAACATAAGCTATGTTCACCGTAACGTCCCAAAGGATCTGACCCTTGCCGCGGAGGAACACAGCCATCCGCCTCTGGCACATCTGGTAGTTCTTTCCATCGAAGTACGGAGGACCCAATCCCCATTCCTGGTACGCCATCTTTGGATCTTAGACTGGTTAGAGTTCCGAAAGACCCGTAACCTGCTCTGATACCACTTGAAGGACCGAACTGGCGACCAGAGAGGGGGGAGTGAATGGGAGCCGATAAAAATTCTTCTCGAAGGAGATGACTTCTCCAACAAGATGAACACGGTCGGATACCCAAAATCACACACTCCGTACTCAACCTTCCGTTTGCCAAAACCACGTAGCCACTGGAGTGCTACTGGTCCTAGGAACAAACACTACCTGCAGCCGCAGCTCCTACACACACACGGCAGCGGAAACAACTCAGAAGCTGTCTGGCCAGCAGGGGGCGGTTAGACCGCCTCGACCTGGTAACTGAGAAATCCCCCGAACGACCTCTTCCGAGCTCTAAAACTCTCCACGGTTTCACCCACTGGATCCTCTAGTCAAGGCCAAGCTAGCTACCAGAGAATATTGAAAAACCAAAACTTCACCCAATGGCCTAGGGGCGGTTTAACTGGCTCACGAGGTCAGTTTGACCTCCTGTACCCAGCAAGAAACACAAGCCAAGAACTCCTAGCAAATAGCACCAAAACGGACCTCAATTTCACCAGAACGCTCCTCTGATCAAGGCGAACGAACTCACAGGGGAAAATCCGACAAAATCAAAACTTCCACCTAAGAGACCCAGGGCGGTTAGACTGCCCCCTATGGCAGTCAGACCGCCCCTCCCAGAAAACTTGGTCGTGGGTCAACCCTCAATTTCCCATAGCCCGATCTCCTAATTCACCCCATGGATTGCAGCGAAACTCTGGGGATACCTGGGTTACCTCCTGGGCAACCTCTCCACCAAAGGAATTGCACCGAAATGCTCTCAATCAAAGGGAATCGCGGATCTTGGCCCTCTAGGTCATGAACTCGTGCAACTCGAAAAACCACCAAATCGAGGTCGATTCAAGGGAGTTCTTGGGGCGAAGTCATCAGCCAAAGAGGCACAAGGTCCTCATACATGACACCCAACAAGAATCCCGCAAGAAATCACCCTCAAAACTCCGTAATGAAAATCACAAGAAAGAGCTCCGAAAATCACCAAGAAGACAAACGGGAGAGGCAACACAAGGCCTTGAGGAACCATGCCGAATCATCTATACATACCATGAAGGTTCATACAAGGTCTAGCTTGCTACCCGGTCATCCATCCCTCTCTCAAGCTAGTCCTAGAAATTTCTAAGGAAAATAGGAAGGGAAAATAGCAAAGGGAAATGAGCTAGGGTTCCAAGAGTTGGCTGCCATCCCACAACTCAAGTGTCTATATGGGGGCAACAAAAAGACTAAACTACCCTTACTAGCAACTAGGGATACAAGCCCCTCAAGGGCAATTTTGGAAGTCTTCAGTTCAGCACCATCGGACGGATGCGCATCCACCGCAAGCCTGCGTAGCTCCAACGCAACTCTTGCGATTATGCCGCGTGTCCTTCGCTTTGAAGTTTCTCGGCGGCAGTGACCCGGGCGGTCAGACCGCCCCACCTGGGCGGTTAGACCGGCCCCAGGTGGTTTGACTGCCCCTCCAGGGCGGTTCAACCGGCCCGGCCGGCCACACTCCTCCGTCGAGTCTTCGGCCTCGGTTTTGTGGCTCAACCGAGTAACCCAGTGGTTTTGTGGTGAACCACTGGAAACCCCGCAGACTTGGTGTAGCCTCCGCCAATCTCCACTCATGACTTGGCACGCGCCATGTCCCGGCTCGACCTTGGTTTTGAGGCTCAACCAAGAAACCGTCCACGACTTCATCTTGCTGTTCTTGCCACCATGCGACCCGCGCTTGACCCCGCTGGCCACCGGGTCCCTCGAATCAAGCCTACTTGTTTGCTCCACACCTGGAGGCCTCACTGGCATCGACCTTTCACACTTGTTCTTCACCAGCTCCAACACCAATCAACCACAGCCTGCACCTGCGATACTTAGCCAAGAGTCAGTCCACACAACGTTGTCAATCACTCATCACACCAGGAAGCGACCATCCATCGGTCCTCGAACCACACAGGCTCTCAATACAGAGGCAACCGAAAGATGAAACTACCCCTAAGACATAAAACTAAGATACACACCCCTGAGGGGCACTTTGGGAATCTTCGTCGTAGCACCATCGGAAGGAAGCCCGGCGACCGCAAACTTGCTTAGCCTCGACGCAAGCCTTGTGATCCCGACGCGTGTCCTCCGCTTCGAAGTCTCCGGAAGGCGTCGTCGCACACCAGTCAGACCGGTACCCATTGGTCAGACCAGTCAGACCCACCGGTCAGACCGGCCTGATGCTTCTGCTCTTCTGTCTTCGGACTTGGCTTTGTGGATCAACCAAGGAACCTAGTGGTTTGGTGGTGAACCACTGGAAACCCCGCAGACTTGGTGTAGCCTCCCGCCAATCTCCACTCATGACTTGGCTCCCACGTAGTCCGGGCTCGACCTTGGTTTTGAGGCTCAACCAAGAAACCGTCCATGACTTCGCCTTGCTGTTCTTGCCACCATGCGACTTGCACTTGACCCCGCTGGCCACCGGGTCCCTCGAACCAAGCCTACTTGTCTGCTCCACACCTGGAGGCCTCACCGACATCGACCTTTCACGTTTGTTCTTCACCTACACCAGCACCAATCAAGCCGCAGCCTGCACCTGCAATACTAGGCCAAGAGTCAGTCCACACAACATTGTCAATCACTCATCACACCAGGAAGTGACCATCCACCGGTCCTCGAACCACACAGGCTCTCAGAGGATGGCAGCCACCTCTTGCAACCCTAATTCATTTGCTTCCAAGTTTTTCCCCTTCCTTTAGGTTTTCCATATGCTAGCTTGAGAGCTTCATGATTCATCTTGAGAGAGGGTTGGATGTCCGGGCGGCTTGCTAGACCTTGTATGAACCATTCATGGTATGTATAGAAGATTCGGCATGGTTCATCTAGTGTCTCTTTGTCTCCCTATGTTTCTCCTTTTTGGTGATTTTCGGAGCTTTTTCTTTGGATTTTTGTGGGAAGCTTTTAGAGGTGATTCTTTGCAGGATTTGTTTTGGGAATCACATATGAGGTTAGTGTGTGTCTTTTCTTGGTGATCTTGTCCCTCAAATCTCGTGGAAAGCTCTCCGATTTGGTGGTTTTTGGTGGAGCTCGAGTTCTTGTGGTTGAGCTCGGTTGTGATTCGATTCCCGACATTTTGGTTGGTTTGATGCCCTACGATTTTGGGTATAACATCTCCTAGAGATGCTTCACCTATTCCTAAAGTCTTTGCTCAATCCATTTAGCCGTTTGGGAGATTCGTCGAAAGGGAGGTGGAGTTGACCTCGCGGCCAGCTCGTTTCTGGTTCTGCCCGACTCGCACGGACGGTCCATCTGGTCCCCTCGGATGGTCCGCGGTGGCTAGGGTTCGTCACGAGTTCTTCCTGTTCTTGCGAGCTAGCGTTTCAATCTAGTGGTTCCGGGTTTTTCTACTGGGTAGTGTTTCTCAGACAGTCCGGGGCGGAGGCTCGGACGGTCCGTGCTGGATGGACGGTCTGTGGTACCCATATGGACGGTCCATATAGCTCGAGAAGTTTCTGGTGGTTTTGTCCGCTTTTACAAACGGTCCATCTTCAGCTCACGGACGGTCCGCCAATGACCACGGACTGTCTGAGGCTTCCATTCGGACGGTCCGTCCTGGTCAGGCAGATTTGCCTAAGTCCTTTGCTTCTCGAGTTGTGCTTCCACTTTGCAACTTGTTTGGACTTGTTCCTAGGGTTGGTAGGTGTTGGTATTTCTTAAAGTCGATGCTAAGTTTAGGAGTCCCTAGCAACGATGCCAGAAATGACCAAATGGTAATCCTAATGATTACAAGAGTCCGCAAGCGCACGGAAGTACCATTGTAGCATTTCCCCAAAGGAGTATTCCAAAGGGTATCGAATCCCAGGAAGGCTGGGCGGATTAACAAGTTCAACACTATTGCAATGAGTATAAATCATAGATGGAAACAAACCAGGCACTCAAGTGCTGGGGTAAGGTATGATAGATAAGTAGGTAGTGTGAACACACAAACATTCTCTTTCTAAAGGTCCTACGCTTAGGAGGCAACATACGAGTTAGTTCTAGGTTCTAAGGTACTATGCACATGAAGTCAGTAAGACGAGTTAGATACACACTAGTATTGCATGAATGTTGGCTTAAGCACCCAATTACAAATGGGGAGCTAACCTCCCGCGTCACTTACGCACGACTCTGGTTGTTAGACTTTAGACTCCTAAAGCGTATCCGATCGAGGGGGATTCCAGAAAGGTCCAATGGCTACCACTACCATGGCCTACCCCAAGACAAACCGTGGGATACACTCATAAGTAACGTAGCTACGCAACCCAAGCACCACACTTACGTTGTTAGCAGGACTCTTACCGACATAGGCTATTGTGACCCAGGTCAGAGCCACCAGATAAACCGGCCAATTACACCGAGTATCGTAGCTTAAGCACGAACTTCATACAACACGAACATGGAATCTAACTGGATCAAACTAGGCTAGGTACACAAACAGATTTGTGCTTTCCTATGTCTATTCAACAAGATCAAAGGGTCGTGTTCATGAAGAACACGAGCCTCTAACTTATGAACGAACACCAAAAATATGAGTAAGTCACTTGTCAACTGGATCGAAAGGGCTTGTTCATCAAGAACATGAGCCTCTAAATGATGAATAAGTGAAGAACACATGAACAAATCACCCATGTATACAAGCACAACTTTATATGAAATAGTTATATAACTGAAGTAGAGCAAAGTCATACAAAGAAATAAAGATACAAGAGAACTCATACCTAGATCCCAAAGTACACTTGGAACCTGAAGTAGAACTACTCTAGCCTACCTCCTAGCCTTAGAAACCAAAAGTGAGAGAGGAGTAGTAAGATGTGTTGTCTAAGAATGAGCCCCCTCCCCTTCTATTTATAGGCTGAGCACTGGCGTCAAGAGGAGCCAAACACCCCGGGAATGGCCTTTAGGACCAATGGGAAGACACCACGTGGAAGCCCCTGAGTGGGGTCGGCCGACCCCCTGTGGGCCCCACTCAGGGTGTGTTTCCTCTCGGTGGCAGTCCTGTGGGTCCTTAGGTCGGTCCTCGGTGTAGACGTGTTCTTGAGGCGGTTTAGATGCTCTGGTGGGCCCATGGATCCATGTGAAGTCCACGTGGCATGCTCTGATTCGTCGGGGCTTGCCTCCCTTGGATTGGTGACATGGCTTGCATGAATGGCATCTGAGGTAGTAGCCCCTCCTTGGCTGAGGTGACATGGCATGAATCATAGAAGGTGAGTTTGCTATTTCTTTTGCACTTATTTTCCTGCAACCACAATATCTCCGAGGAAAAGTGGAACTACATTATTCTTAACTAAAATGCGATAAGAAATGCCTCTTGCTCCTTTATTCATGAGTAAATTGACGGCAAAAGTAAGCACTTAACAACCGTCAACAACTCCCCCAAGCTATCCTCTTGCTCGTCCCGAGCAAGACACTAAGGACTTGGTTGGTTGATCAGGAGTTGCTACGATGTTGTATTCCTAATTTATGACAAGCACATAACTAGGTACTCTATCAAGGATTGAATGAGTTGGCATTAATCTTACCTTATGCTCGATTGATATGGGGCTTGTAGCTCCACCTACCTTGGGCGGTTGAAGGATAGAACGGTTCTATAGAAATTACTAATCACATGTACCTTGATTAGTTATCAATCCGGAGGTTTTGCAAGTTTTTCTCAAAGAAATCAAAGTTCCTCAAATGATACTCTCGGATCGCTCATTGTGTATGATTCCTCACCAAGGCATTGATTTGCCTTCTTTCACCACCTACTCCTAATAAGCTGATATGTGGAGCTGTAGGTAGGGAAAACATGTGGCATACATGTTTCTCATGTATTGTCAAGTCGAAAACCGGATCCTTGGGAGCAACAAGTCATACAACCTGATCAAGATGTGCATGTGTGTATATGGTGGATGGATGATGAACTCCTTTTTGCATATGATTCTCTCTTCTCCTTTTGAGATTTTTGAGACTTGGGCTATGTCTCTTTATTCTTTTTTTTTCTTCTTGCATGCTCTTGAGCATGTGTTTTTTTTCATAGCCCATAGTCCTTACTGAATATTTTTGGAGAGAGAGAGTAATCATGGAACAATGCGCGGAGCTTTATTTGTGGAATGGATGGGGGATGGATGAAATGATGGGTGCTAACTTCCGGTGTCGAAGTTTAGCATATAGTGGTTGTGTACGTGATCTTGATCATGGGAGCATGACAAGTTTCTCGCCGAGGGTCACAACAATTCGACAAGAATCAATGAAGAAAACAAGTAGCATATGTGGAGGCTAACAAAAGCTAGGATCTACATATGGCTTTGGATAGGAATTTCTCATCATTGAGGAACTTATCATTTTATCATTTTTCAAAAGAAAACTCCGGATATCAAACATCACTTAGTACTAGATCATAGCAACCCTATTATACCATATCATACCTCACAGCAACCTAGGCAAAGGTCATGCTTTTTGCTACCCACAAGTTTCAAGCTAAGGTTTGATCATGAAAGCCAACAAACTCAAAACTAAAATATGGTACTAAGTTGTAAGCAAGGCATACAAGAGGAATAAACAAAGCAACTATTCATCATTTCAACCATGGAGAACAAAAGCATTCTTACCGCACATATGGAAGCAAACTAATTTAGGAAAGCAAATAAATATTTTTGGTCTTTTTAATTTTGCAGATTTTTATGTGTTTTTAGCATATGAGGTTCTGAAAATAAACAAGGATACAAGTTACCTCGGAGTGGGGGTCCTCCCCCAAGCTAGCTTCAGGCTCACTACTGTGGAGGGGGAAATCCCATCCATTGGAAGAAAACCCTCTGCTCCTCCAGCTGACGCTACTTGTGTATCATGGTTCAAACTCAAAGGTGTTGTCCAGATGGACTCCCATGAGCTTAAATCCCAACAAGAGCACGAGCAAAATGGAGCAAGAATAGCTTGTTTCTCTTAAAAGTCAGAATCTTTTATTGAAAGAAGTATCTTACCGATCTTACTTGTCGGCGAAGGGCTCTTTATTCCAAGTCTTCGAGAGCCCCGACTACCTTCCCATTACTTATCTTGGTGAAGGGTCCGCTTTTGAAGATGAGTGAGTCAGCTCCCTGCCCACTCTTCTCCACACCTTCTTGATGTTCTGTTGCTTTCTAGTTGTAGGATACTGCTTCTTGGACTGGGACTTAGACTCCCTATGTGGCTTCCGTTCTGCACTCATTTGCTCCGGCTTTTGTCTTCGGGAATTCTCCATGAGAGCAATGAGGCTGTCCACTTGTGATTGTATAGATTCAACATCTTGGGCAAGGGTGTCCATCCTTGGTATGCCTTCAACCATTGAGCACTGTTCCTTATGCGGATGGAATTCAAATCTTTCCTCCTGGCCATTGATGTGGAGACAGATTACTCCAGCACCAACATCAATTTGTGCATCAGTCGTGCTCAGAAATGGACATCCCAGGATGAGCGGTACTTCATTACCAATGTCCATGTCGAGTACCACAAAATCCACTGGAATGAAACAATCTCGCACCTTCACTGGGATGTCCTCGGCTATCCCCGCCGGGTACCGTACTGATGAATCGGCTAGTTGCATCTGCAAGGTGGTTGGGGACAATTCCGTATAATTGAGCTGGTCGAAGACTACCTTTGGCATGACGCTAACACTAGCGCCAAGATCACAGAGGGCATGGTCAAATCTTTGTGCTCCAATCGTGCATGTGATTGTAGGGCACCCTGGATCCTTTTTCTTTTCTGGAAGACGATTGAGTATAGCTGCGCTACACTCCTCTATAAGCTTTACCACCTCCGAAGTGAGTAGAGCTCCCTTCTTGGTGAGGATATCCTTGAGGTAACGCGTGTATGTGGGCACACGTATTGCCTCAAGGAGTGGAACACTGATGTGGACTTTCTGGATCATATCCACGAAGCGAGTGAATTGTTTGTCCACTGTTGTCTTCCTGTTTCGCTGAGGGAATGGCAATATATTTGTATCAATAAACTCAGGTTTATCTGCCTTCTCTTCTGGTACTCTTGCTTGTGAAGGCTCCCTCATGCCTAACGGCTCGTCGTTGTGATCTTCGTCCCCCTTTGTGCTTTTCTTGGTTCCTGCATGATTAGGATAGGGCGGGTCACGAGTGGTCTTACCCCCTCTCATGACTACCGCTTTTGCATTCTCAACTGGAGGAACCATAGCGACCAATTGAGCCAATTGGGTCTTGATCATTTTATTAAAGCTCAATTGGTCCTTAAAAGCAGAAGAAAGGCTATCAATTTTAACATTAAGGCTTTCCAAAGCCTTATCCTGGGTAGCTGTTTTCTTATTAAAACCATCATTGATCTTAGCTTGCCTGAAAACCAGATCTCTCAGGGAAGGTTGGTTTGGGTTGAAAGAATTACCTTGATTACCTCCCTGATAATAAGGGTGTGATTGATTCCACGTTTGACCTCCTTGTGGACGTTAACCATTGTTGTTGCCGTTCCTGTACATCATGTCCTCCTGGGTAGTAGGGCAATAATTCCCTGAATGCCCAGTGTCACCACAGACTTCGCAAGTCATGCGAGAATCCATAGCTTGAGTAGTGATGGCCATGGCAGCCTTCTCGTTAGTGAGATCATCCATTCTTTTCATGAGCAGGTCCATCTTGGCGTGCAACATATCCGCTTCCTTGACGGTATGTGTACCCCTCTGACGTGGCTGGAGTCGATCATCACTCCACCCTTGGTTGGAGACCATCTTCTCAATAAGTTTGGTTGCTTCAGCAATAGTAAAAGAGAAGAAAGCTCCTCCAGCAGCAGCATCAACGTGTCCTCGGGCTGTCGGAGTCAGCCCATTATAGAAGTTCTGCAGAATAAGCCAGTTGTCCATCCCATGATGAGGACAGGCCAAGATGTACTCTTGGATCCTCTCCCAAGCTTCTGGGATAGTCTCATTTGCTGCTTGCTGGAAGCTTGAAATTCTTCCCTGCAGGGCATTGGTTTTACCCAACGGAAAGAAGTTCGCGAGGAATGTCGCCAAGCATTTTGCCCAAGTATTAATCTCCTCACGGTTCGCATAGAACCACTGCTTCGCCTTTCCTAGAAGTGAGAATGGAAATAGTCGCAGACAAATACCATCTTCCTCCACTCCTCGTATGGTGAAGGTGCTGCACAGTTCCAGGAACTGTTGCAAGTGGGCACTCGCGTCTTCATTAGGCTTGCCACATAAGGGGCTAGCCTGTACCATCGTAATGAGGCCAGTTTTGATCTCGAAGTTTCCGTTCCCGGTGCTGATTTCGGGGCCGGTGGGCACCTGATCAGCAGAGGGAGCAGAGTACTCGCGAAGAGTTTTCTCGGGGTTGGCCATAGAAGTTGATGTAGATGGCACAAAGGAAGCTAGGTCGACTTCCATACGTACACACTGGGGAGAACCGAAATGAGTTCTAGCTCTCCTTACAAGTGACTCGAGATCTTCAGTGAAATTCGGCGGTAAGTCGAAACCAGTCATACACTACCTGTCTTCATCATCAATAGACAAAGAAGACAATCAAAGTTAGCCTGCATTGAGAATTGTTTCATTCCTGTCATGATTATAAACATATGAAAAGTGTTGACATGTTATCCTTAGCCTTCCACGGCAACGGCGCCAGAAATGCTTGTTGGTGTTTCTTAACGTCGATGCTAAGTTTAGGAGTCCCTAGCAACAATGCCAGAAATGACCAAATGGTAATCCTAACGATTACAAGAGTCCGCAAGCGCACGGTAGTACCATTGTAGCATTTCCCCACAGGTGTATTCCAAAGGGTATCGAATCCAAGGAAGGCTGGGTGGATTACCAAGTTCAACACTATTGCAATGAGTATAAATCATAGACAGAAACAAACTAGGCACTCAAGTGCAGGGGTAAGGTATGATAGATAAGTTGGTAGTGTGAACACACAAACACTCTCTCTAAAGGTCCTAGGCTTAGGAGGCAACATACGAGTTAGTTCTAGGTTCTAAGGTACTATACACATGAAGTCAGTAAGACGAGTTAGATACACACTACCATTGCATGAATGTTGGCTTAAGCACCAAGGTACAAACGGGGAGCTAACCTCCCGCATCGCTTACGCACGACTTTGGTTGTTAGATTTTAGACTCCTACAGCGTATCCGAACGAGGGGGATTCCAGAATGGTCCAATGGCTGTCACTACCACGGCCTACCCTAAGACAAACCATGGGATACACTCATAAGTAACATAGCTACGCGACCCAAGCACCACGCTTATGTAGTTAATAGGACTCTGACCGGCCCGGGCTATTGTGACCCAGGTCAGAGCCACCAGATAAACCAGCCAATTACACCGAGTACCGTAGCTTAAGCACGAACTTCATACAACACGAACATGGAATCTAACTAGATCAAACTAGGCTAGGTACACAAACAGATTTGTGCTTTCCTATGTCTATTCAACAAGATCAAAGGGTCGTGTTCATGAAGAACACGAGCCTCTAACTTATGAATAAACACCGAAAACATGAGTAAGTCACTTGTCAACTGGATTGAAAGGGCTTGTTCATCAAGAACATGAGCCTCTAAATGATGAACAAGTGAAGAACACATGAACAAGTCACCCATGTATACAAGCACAACTTTATATGAAATAGTTATATAACTGAAGTAGAGCAAAGTCATACAAAGAAATAAAGATACAAGAGAACTCATACCTAGATCCCAAAGTAGACTTGGAACCTGAAGTAGAACTACTCTAGCCTACCTCCTAGACTTAGAAACCAAAAGTGAGAGAGGAGTAGTAAGATGTGTTGTCTAAGAATGAGCCCCCACCACGTCTATTTATAGGCTGAACACCGGTGTCAAGAGGATCCAAACACCCCGGG
The DNA here is from genome assembly GCA_036936925.1 of Cenchrus fungigraminus. Classification (NCBI taxonomy): domain Eukaryota; kingdom Viridiplantae; phylum Streptophyta; class Magnoliopsida; order Poales; family Poaceae; genus Cenchrus; species Cenchrus fungigraminus. The sequence goes on along the minus strand of CM072772.1, from coordinate 63,608,700 downwards.
AATGGCCTTTAGGACCAATGGGAAGACACCACGTGGAAGCCCCTGAGTGGAGGGCTCCAGGTCGGTTCGGCCGACCTGTGGGGTCGGTCGACCCCCTGTGGGCACCACTTAGGGTGTATTTCCTCTGGGTGGCAGTCCTGTGGGTCCATAGGTCGGTCCCCGATGTACACGTGTTCTTGAGGCGGTTTAGACGCTCTGGTAAGCCCATGGATCCATGTGAAGTCCACGTGTCACGCTCTGATTCGTCGGGGCTTGCCTCCCTTGGATTGGTGACATGGCTTGCATGCATGGCATCTGAGGTGGCAGCCCCTCCTTGGCTGAGGTGACGTGACATGAATCATAGAAGGTGTGTTTGCTACTTCTTTTGCACTTATTTTCCTGCAACCACAAGATCTCCGAGGACAAGTGGAACTACATTATTCTTAACTAAAATGCGTGAAAGAAATGCCTCTTGCTCATTTATTCATGAGTAAATTGTCGGCAAAAGTAATCACTTAACAGCCGTCAACAATAGGTCCGTTGTGACTACGTGACCTTGGCAAGTTCGTGTGGGAATCATTGGAGTTGATTCTGGGACTTAGCTGCTGTTTCTTCAGAGAAATTTTTATAGGCTCCCATTCACTCCCCCCCTCTCTGGTCGCCTAATCGGTCCTTCAATTAGTATCAGAGCCAGTTACGGATCTTCGTGATTCTAACCAGTCTAATATCCAAAGATGGCATACCAAGAACGGGGTTCGGGTCGTCCTCACTTTGATGGTAAGGATTACCAGATGTGGTAGAGGTGCATGTCTGCTTTTCTTCGCGGCAAAGGACAGATCATTTGGGATGTGACGGAGAACACCTCCTATGTCCACCCCATCAACTTCCTTGCCCTAGGCTCTCGAGATATGCATGACGCCAAAAACAAGGCGGTCGACTATTGTTGACGGCTGTTAAGTACCACTTTTACACTGTCAACTACTGCATAAAATAAATGGAAAGTGATCATCAACACTAGAATAGGTCTTTATACTGACAAGTTCCACAAGTGTTGATGTTTCTATCTTTTGTTGCAGGACACATCAAAATACGCATGAAATGATATAGTTGAGAGCAAGCAAACCAATAGCATAGATATGGCATCATCATAAACAACCTCAAATGCCAAATTGGTATGCACCATTACGACGGGCTCGTCGAGACGATCAAAACGGATATATCATTTGCATACATCAGAGCCCGGATGAGAGAGATATGCACAGGACATCATGTGGGTCTGGTGGGACCCACATCAGGCCACGTGGCGACGTGCTGGCACACAGGATGCCATGTGTCCATGACACCTCATCAATCCAAGAGAAGAACTTCCCGATGAATCAAACGCCGCCACGTGTTCTGCACAAGGATTCAAGGGCCCACAACCCGAAAAAACCGCATCCAACCGACCCATACATCGGGAACCGACCTTGGGACCCACCTAGCAGTCACCCAGACGAAAGGCGGCGCGAACGGAGCCAACCCGGGATCGGCCGAACCCATAGGTCGGCCGACCCCACTCTGAGGTAGTTCGTGCCCATCTTCCACGTGTCGTCTCCTCGGTGGATCCTAAGCGCATTCCGGGGGTGCTTGGGGTGTTCTCGCGCAGTGACCCGGACCTATAAATAGAAGGGGAGGGGGTAAGAAATGAGGCACACACTTCACCACCCATCCAAGCCTCCTCTCCTAGAGAGAGTGCTAGAGTAGAGAGGGAGAGGGAGAGGCATGTGCTTCTCCATGTCATTGTTCTTCATTTAGACTAAAGTGAGTATCTTTGTATTTTCTATTTAGACTAAAGTGTGTTCATACTTTTATGATATGTTCTTGTGTTCTTCATGCGTTCTTGATTTAGAGGCCTGTGTTCTTCGTGAACACACCCCTTTAATCTTGTTGCAGAAGTTCATAAGCTGTCATACTCGTTTGTATGCGCGTTCGTGTTTTAGAATAAAGTGGATATTCATGCATGTTCAATTAGACTAAAGTGGCATTCGTGATTCCTTTCTAATAGTCTGGGCAAGGTTGCATGAGTAGCCTCTTTCCTCTGCTAGTGCGTAGATCCTGGGTTTATACGTTCGTCTGCTGCAAGTCGTTCGTATACGTTGGAAGCTTAGTACGGGACCGAGTGCTGTCTCGTATGCCTTTAGCTTAAGCTAGTAGCTTCTATAGTTGAGTGAGATTAGTTCTCCTCGTTGTGGGTTTGTCGCTCTATATTTAATATAGAGTGCCGTAGGTTGCTACGCACCGCAGGATAGCGTAGTCAGGCTACGGTAGTAATCAGTAGCACAGACGTAGTGTCTAGGCTAAGGGTTATCCTTCGTTTGCCCTATATCCCACGGATTGGTAGAGGTAGATCGCAGGTGGTGATAGCCCTGTTGATCATTTGAAATCCTCCACGTTCAGATATAGTGCAGGTTGAGGTTCGTCTTGGATCTATAGGCCGGAGTCTCTTGACAGATCAGGGGTTAGCCGGTGCCCGAAGCAAGTTCTCGAGAGATCAACCTTTAACCTCATCTGTAGAGCTATCCATAGGAATCCTCTCTCCCAGTGCCTTATATCGTGGTGTGTCCTTGGACCATTAGAACGAAGTTAGTACACACACGTTCCCTTGGATTCGATACCCTTGGAATACTCTGAGGTGAAAGCTACAACGGTATCCGTGCGCTTGCGGAATTATTTCGTGTGTCGATAAAATACCCAACAAGCTTTCTGGCGCCGTTGCTGGGGAACGGTTGCTGTATCTATCTTCATACCCAGTGGTCCTCATATCTTTTCACTTTCCTTTATTCTACCCTTACCCCCGTTACCCATGGGGAGGCCATCCTTTCACAGCCTCTCCACCACATCCAATGAGTTCACTGATCCATCAACTTCTACATCCAACCATGAACTTCATTTCCACATTATGGGCATGGTTCAGGATCGACCCTTCTTTGGAGCGATCAATGAAGACCCCTACTTTCATTTGAAAGAATTCGAGGAACTATGTTCGCATCTGGTTCTCCCAGGCATGACACAGGAATCCATAAGGTGGAAGTTGTTCCCCCTCTCTCTGTCAGAAAGGGCAGAGCAATGGTACACTGACACTGTAAAAGGTGTAAATGGTGATTGGGGCAAACTTCGAGATAACTTTTGCAACTCATTCTCTCTCGTGGAGAGGACGGTGCAATGGTATACTCATATGGCCTCTCTCCCAGGGGATACTCTCGAGTTCGAACAATTAGAGGAGGAGTCTATAGGAGCAGCGTGGGCTAGGTTCATACGCCTTTGTGCATCTGGACCCGACTCATTCCTACCCGATGAAGTCTTGCTTTACGCATTTTGCATGAGTATAGACATGGACGCTGCCCAAGATCTTGACATCGTTGCTGGAGGTTCGTTTGCACACAAAACTCTAGTGGAAGGAAGAGCAATCCTAGACAGCTTCTTAGAAAACTCTTTCTTCCCTACCGACCATAACGAACCCCACCAGGAATCAGATTCGATCCATCAGAGTCTCTCAATAGCCGAACCTGAACCTATGGTTTCCACATCTGAATTTTCGACTGTTGAGCCCTCTCCCGAACCAGGAACAATGGAGGAAGAAGAAATTCAGCCTCCAGAGTTCCTCTATCAATTCGAGGATAACCCTCTTGTAAATCTCAGAAACACCTCGAATTGCTTAGATGTCCAACTAGGGAAGGAGCCCTCTTCTGTCCAAATCCAGCCAGCTAGGAATCTTTTGACAGAACCTTCCCCTAGGCCTACGGTACCTCCTTTGCCTCCCAATCCTCCAAATGAAACATCTATCATGGAGGCCATGGAGAAGAAGTGGTCGACTGGAGTGGGAAACTTTTCCGAAGCACTTTGGATTTGTTCACCCTCTACGATCATTTCTTGTTCCATAAGGGGAATTATCGTAGAAGCCCATCTTAAGCCCGCTATGGAGGTTAATGTCATGCTATGGCACCTAGCGCACACTTTGTTGGGCAACGTTACACTAAGACCATCCGACAAACTCCTCAAGAGTTGTCCCTCCGGACATATTCTTGAGTGTCGGGGGGTTGCATGTGCCGTGCCACTCCTAGTAGACAAGATCAAGGTTAATCTAGACTTCCACATCTTTGATGTCCTTGATCTTAGTCTCCTCCTAGGCTCCCCTGTAGAAAAACTTCTTGATGCATCTCGAGGGAGCCTAGATGAAAAGCTTAGGGAAGCCGCTTCTGCCACCACTCCCTTGTTCTCAGAAACTTCTATGGCGAAGCCTCTTCCTAAGAAAAACCCACTCGAGGAAATGAGGTATGTATCACTGTTCACTTCCTCTGAGCCCGTTGTCATTGAGGTTGTAGAATTTTCTACTCCTCAAGAGTATGACTCGGAAGATCCTCCTCACCTTTGTGAAGGCGAACGATCCTCATCACTCTCGATCGAGTTTGAGCCTCTTCCCCCTGGCCCATATCATGTTGCTCTCGACCTTGGTCGAGAATCAACATCGAGCTTCCACGATGCATCTCTTGAGATGGAGAAATCATGGGCCATGAAAATCTATGAGGCACCGACACTGGAGCCCAAAGGAAAGGATTCCATTGAAGAGCATGGTAGCTTCATTCTTGATACACCACATGAACCATGCTTGCAACACGCCTCTCCAGAGTCAGCCATGCTTAGTGCACTAAGCACCCACGAGGACTACAACCGCCTTATGTTCCTCTCCTGTAAAAAGTTTAGAAGGATGGTTGTAGATGTATATGTTTACCATAAGCATTGCAGATTTCGTGTATGCACTGTGGCACTAACCTTGCAGCTAAAGCTTCACTGATACATCAACAATTGGTGGTGAGACGGGAATGACATCACCGATGATAGCTGCAGGAAGAAGTTCCCATGGTCGAGCTTATGACCATAAACAAAGCACTACCAGGAGATAGCCTGGATTAGGTTTGTTTTATTTCCCTTCTCAAATAAAGAGCAAGAACATGTTTTTAGGATAAGTTTGTCTTCGGGTATTTTTGGTCGCTAACCTTTCAGGTGGAGATTGAAAAGAATGATGGACAGGTGATGCCTAAGAACATGCGAGCTACATCACTACAACACATTTATAAGTTTTTGTCGAGAGAACATTTACAAAAGGAAGATTGATCTCCACACACTTTAGTTTTGTTGCCTAGTAATGCAAACTTCAAGTGTGGGGGAGGTATGTGAGCATCCCGAGTAAAGTTTCTCTCATCCAAATCTTATCCTGGTTTGGAGGTGATGTTAGCTCCTGGGTCTTGCCCAGTTAGGTACGTCCTGCTTTTGACTTTAAACAAAGCCCTTCCGGGAGGTTGCCCGATGTTCACCATCTTTTGCTCATATTTATGTCCCTTTGAGAATAGCTTGATCATGCTTTCATGCTTCCTTTTTTGTATGTTTGTAATGCTATGGTTTGAGTGCATGTTTAGCTACGTGCATTCATAGATTGTTCTAAATTAAGCATGGTGCTTAGGTTAAAACCGTCTTCTTCAATCAAACAAGACATGGTGTCGAGTTTGATTGATGAACCTTATAGTCAATGCTTGCATGGATATTGGTTGTATGTGCGGACTAACCCTTGCAGGAATTTTCGAATCCAAATAGTGTAAGTCATCAAGCTTGATTCAAATGGAAAGGTAAGCCAAGGCATGTCAGCCTTGTTTGAGCTAGGTCTCATGGTGAATTTATATTTGAATTTGAATAAAGGCTCCCTGGTTCTTGAACCAGTAGAGTCCCTCTTTTGTTTTTTCCCCCATTTTGTTTGAAGACAGCACCAAGTACATGAACAAGTGTGGGGGAGATCTCCCAAGCTTATCATCGACATACACACTGGAGATCTCCCACACAGGCGTTGCACAACATTGACTGCGCTTTCATGACAAGGGACGAGGTAAACTAGAGTGATCCGTCTGCCCCATGGGTCAGCTGAACCACCACTGGTCTTCCTTGTTTCTCATATTCTTCAGAAGCGATGGTATGTGCACCCTTTATCTCACTCTCTTTGATTCATGAGTTTGAATGAGTTTCAATCCTTATCTGTTAAATCAAACTCTTGGAATCGTGCTCTTCTTGCTCTACATGTCTCCTATGGTTGGCTTGCATATGTTTTATGCCATGCTTATCATCTTGATGCTTGTGAACAAATATCATTAGGGAACTCATGCCCATCTGAGTAGTTGATGTTCGTGATATGGTTTGATGACATGATCTTCTCTCTAAATGTTTGAGTGCTTGGGAATTTTATTTTGAAAACTTGAAAGCCCTTTACAAAGCTCCTATTTGATATGCCAAAGTCCTACCAAAGCCATATGATGAGTTTTCTTGAAAACCTTATACTCATATGCTGCTTGTTATTGCATTGAGCTTTGTCAAATTGTTGTGACCCATGTGAGAATTCTTTTCATGCTTTCATGATCAAGATTCATATGCACACCATATCCCCTTGCTATGCTTCTACACTGGAAGTTAGCATTGTACCGTATATTCATTCTATAAAAGTAAAGCTCCATGTGTGGTGTGACCTTTCTCTCTCCAAAAGTGTCCTTCAAAAAGAGACATGGGCTATGCAAAAAAAAGATGAAAGAGATACATGCTCGAGGCATGATAAAAAAAAGAAAAAAAGAAAGAAAGAAAGAAAGGATAGCCCATGTCCAAAATAAAGAAGGAAAAGGAGAGAGATGGAATCATTCAAAAAGGAGTTCCAATAAATTTGATGGTAATAACTAGTACCCATTCCGGGCCTAGTGTCCACCTTACCATCACCACAACATTCATCATATATATGGTAATATCTAGCACCCATTTCGGGCCTAGTATCCACCTTACCATATCCATCACATCTCATACACGTGCACATCTTAATCTGATTATATGAATTGTTTTTCTCCGTGGATCCGGTTTTTGACTTTGCAATAGATGTGATGCAAGTATGCTTTATCTTTTATCCTACCCTGAGCTCCACATATAGCCATCCTTAGAAGTAGGATGAAAGAAAGGCAAATCTAATGCCCTGGTGAGGACATATACACATTGAGTGATCTGAGAGAATCAAATGAGGAGCTAAGCAAGGTTTGTTTTGAAAACTTATTGCAAAACCCCAAGTTACTTGACATGATGAGCAGAAGTGATTTGATTCATGACCGTTCCATTCCTCAACTACCCAAGATGGCATGATAGACACACCACAGAGTTCACAAGTACAAGGTATAGTTTGGAATATCTCTTATGCTCGCTTCATTCTTTGGATATCATGTCCCACTTGATTTGTTCTCCCTTCACTCGGGACGAGCAAAGGTCAAGTGTGGGGATGTTGTTGACGGCTGTTAAGTACCACTTTTACACCGTCAACTCCTGCATAAAATAAATGGAAAGTAATCATCAACACAAGAATAGGTCTTTATACTGACAAGTTCCACAAGTGTTGGTGTTTCTATCTTTTGTTGCGGGACACATCAAAATACGCATGAAATGATATAGTTGAGAGCAAGCAAACCAATGGCATAGATATGGCGTCATCATAAACAACCTCAAATGCCAAATTGGTATGCACCATTGCGACGGGCTCGTCGAGACGATCGAAACGGATATATCATTTGCATACATCGGAGCCCGGATGAGAGAGATATGCACAGGACATCATGTGGGTCCGGTGGGACCCACATCAGGCCACGTGGCAACGTGCTGGCACACAGGATGCCATGTGTCCATGACACCTCATCAATCCAAGAGAAGCACTTCCCGACGAATCAGACGCCGCCATGTGTTCAGCACAAGGATTCAAGGGCCCACAACCCGAGCAAACCGCCTCCAACCGACCCATACATCGGGAACCGACCTTGGGACCCACCTAGCAGTCACCTAGATGAAAGGCGGCGCGAACGGAGCCAACCCGGGATCAGCCGAACCCATAGGTCGGCCGACCCCACTTTGAGGCGGTTTGCGCCCACCTTCCACGTGTCGTCTCCTCGATGGATCCTAAGCGCATTCCGGGGGTGCTTGGGGTGTTCTCGCGCGGTGACCCGGGCCTATAAATAGAAGGGGAGGGGGTAAGAAATGAGACACACACTTCACCACCCATCCAATCCTCCTCTCCTAGAGAGAGTGCTAGAGTAGAGAGGGAGAGGGAGAGGCATGTGCTTCTCCATGTCATTGTTCTTCATTTAGACTAAAGTGAGTATCTTTGTATTTTCTATTTAGACTAAAGTGTGTTCATACTTTTATGATATGTTCTTGTGTTCTTCATGCGTACTTGATTTAGAGGCCTGTGTTCTTCATGAACACACCCCTTTGATCTTGTTGCATAAGTTCATAAGCTTTCATAATCGTTTGTATGCGCGTTCATCTTTTAGAATAAAGTGGATATTCATGCATGTTCAATTAGACTAAAGTGGCATTCGTGATTCCTTTCTAATAGTCTGGGCAAGGTTGCATGAGTAGCCTCTTGCCTCTGCTTGTGCGTAGATCCTGGGTTTATACGTTCGTCTGCTGCAAGTCGTTCGTATACGTTGGAAGCTTAGTATGGGACCGAGTGCTGTCTCGTATGCCTTTAGCTTAAGCTAGTAGCTTCTATAGTTGAGTGAGATCAGTTCTCCTCCTTGTGGGTTCGTCGCTCTGTATTTAATATAGAGTGCCATAGGTTGCTACGCACCGCGGGATGGCGTAGTCAGGCTACGGTAGTAATCAGTAGCACAGACGTAGTGTCTAGGCTAAGGGTTATCCTTCGTTTGCCCTATATCCCACGGATTGGTAGAGGTAGATCGCAGGTGGTGACAGCCCTGTTGATCATTTGAAATCCTCCACGTTCGGATATAGTGCAGGTTGAGGTTCGTCTTAGATCCGTAGACCGGAGTCTCTTGACAGATCAGGGGTTAGCCGGTGCCCAAAGCAAGTTCTCGAGAGATCGACCTTTAACCTCATCTGTAGAGCTATCCATAGGAATCCTCTCTCCCAGTGCCTCATATCGTGGTGTGTCCTTGGACCATGAGAACGAAGTTAGTACACACACGTTCCCTTGGATTCGATACCCTTGGAATACTCTGAGGTAAAAGCTACAACGGTATCCGTGCGCTTGCAGATTTATTTCGTGTGTCGCTAAAATACCCAACAACTATCTCTTTCGTGCCCTTTGCAAACCTGAATTCGATCGGGTTCAAGTAGAGGATTTGGCGTGCAAGATTTGGGAGAAGCTCAAGGTAGCTCATGGTGGGAACAATCAGGTGAAGGCTCGCTTGTTCGTGACCTACCGAATGGAGTATGAGAATTTCAGTCATCTGTCTGGAGCGCTTCACCGTGATTGTGAACAACCTGATGGCTAATGTGACCGTGTTGCCATACGATGACCATGACAGAGCCGTGAAGCTCCAGCATTCACTTGACCGTACCGTATGGGGCGCAAAGGTCAAGGCCATCCTTGAGTCTGACAAATATGAGACGCTCACCGTGGATGAGCTCTTTTCAAAGCTTAAGTCCTCTGAGGTTTATAGAGGTGTGAGAGGCAAGATCGAGAACCCGACTGACCCCCCATAGTCTGGCTCTCGTTTCCGGTTCTAGGACAAACGCTAACTCATCCTCCAGGATGTATTCTTCGTCTTCTCTTGTGTCCTTACCAGATGAATATTTTAACATGCTTGCAGAGGACGACCTAGCACTATTGTCGAGAAGATTCGAGAGGATGCACGAGAACCGGATGACCTCAAGGAGGAACTCGAGGACGTGCTTCAAGTGCGGCAAGACCGGACACTTTTTCGCTGAGTGTCCGAAGTTGAACGTCGACGACAAGCACAAGTCCAAGGACAAAAGGAGGAGGTCCAAGAAGAAGGATCATGGACATGGAAGGAAGGCACGGTCTCGAGAGAAGATGAAGAAGTCAAGCGACATCGAATCCGACTCCGAGGACACGTCATCAAGCTCGAGTGATGAAGAAGAAGAGGGCGGCAAGAGGAAGAGGAAGAAGACCCTCAGCAAGAAATTCAATGGCCTTTGTGTGATAGACCTAAGCTCCAAGGACAGTTTCTACGGCATGGCTCGCAGCTCCAGCAGCAAGAGAAGCAAAAAGGACGCCTCGGACTCAGATTCTGAGGATGAGTTATGTGATGAGCTCTCTTCCTTGCGCAAGGAGATTGAGGAGTTGGTTGACTTGCTTGATAACTATGATCACATGCTTAGAGAGGCCAAGAAGCTTAGGAAAGAGCTTAGGGCTTTGCTAGAGGAAGCTAGGGAGAAGGTAGCTGAGCTAGAGTCAAAGAACCTAGAGGCTAAGCTTGAGATAGATTTGCTTAAGGCTTCTCCTGTTGTGTCAGATGAGATTGACTGTGGTGACTGCACTGTTTTCTTGTCTGATTTGATTTTTCTTAAGGAGAAGCATGCCTTAAAGCATGAGGAACTAGATGTGCTAAGGCCGAGCTTGACGAGTTGAAGTCTAGACCTGTTTGTTAGGAGAATGTACTACTTGTCCTAGCTTGCATACAAGACTAGATCTCCAGTTCCGCCACACACTACACCCAAGAACCAGTTTACCCCCAAGCCAAACTAGACACATAAATCGAGAGAGAAACGAAGTGAGAAGCCAAGTGAGCAAGGCAAATAGCCTGAGAAGAAACCACAACCAACACCCAAGGCAAAACCAGTCCGCTTCCGTTGTGAGTATTGTGGGAGGGATGGTCATAAGAGAGAGTTTTGCTTCAGGAGAAAAAGGGATGAGAGGTTCGCTAGGGAGATGGTGAACAAGGACTGGTACCATCCTTCTCGTGGTGTGCCTGAGTCTCGTGTTGTGCCTCGAAGAAAGGGTGTTGTGCATGCGGTCCCATCTTGGAGGGATCGAGGCTTTCCTACCCGAGGTGCTGAGAATTTCGGCTTTCGAGGTCGTGGTGTTGATCGGTTCGATTCCTTTGGTCGCGATGCAGGTAATGGGTATGTTGAGTCTGGTGGTGGTATGTTTGCTAGACGTTCTCCACCTCATGATCAATACGAATTTGGGAGAGGTCGCAGCTTTGAGTCTCAGAGGGACTACGGACCACGCTTTCCCTTTCGTGGTGCTCGTACTCCTCCAGTGAGACGTGAGATGGTACCCCGTGGTGGTCATAGCTTTGATAGGATGAATTTCGCTAACCCCACTTTTGAGCAAATGGCTCAACACTGGTTTGACTCTTTTTGTGCTAACCCCAGTGTTGAGTCGGTTGCTCACTCTCACTTTTGGTTTTGACTTTGTAGGCGGGAGGCTTCGAGGGCTTTTGGTGGATCGACTCCTGAGGCTAGCGGCACATGACCGGAGATCGAAGGTGGCCCTCCAGCCTCGCCCCGGTGGTGTCCAAGGAGTACATCACTTTCGGGGATGATGGACGAGAACGAGTAATCAAGGTAAGTAGATTGAGACTTTCAGGTGTGTGGCTCTCGTCAAGCCACTTGGTCTCTTTCGCTCTTTGCCCTATCGCATGTATGTAGGGTGAGCTTTGTATGCTCTTTGGCCCTATTGCATGTGTTTAGGGGGAGCTTGTGAGCTTTGTGCTCTTTTGCTCATTTTTTAGTTTGGGTTGGGGATCTCATGTACATATGCATCTTGCATTTTCATTAATGTAACATATCATGTTTAGCATCTTTGTATCATAGACTGCATTTGTATCATATGCTTTAGAGGATGTGCTTCTCTCTTATACATTGATCACTGTGATATGTTGGATGTGAGCTTATGATCATGCTTGTTGTGCTCTTGTGATGTATAGCTATGCTCTTGGTAGCTTTGGGATGTATATGCATGTGAAATGGCGAGTTTTTGAGAAAATGCTTAGTTGATCCTCTCTTGTGAGTAGAATGCCTTTCATGCTCATTTTGTGCTCAAATGGCTATATCTTGCTTAATTTGTGCTGGGGTATCATGCTTTTTTCATTTGGGGTCAAAGACCCATTTGTCATCTTGAATGTTTAGCCTACATGTTACCATGTGGAGGAGCCTAACCTTCTTTTTGCTGCAAAGGCACTTCATGTACCATGCTTAATTTTAAATCATGAAATTGGTACCACGATATGCCTATGCTTGAAAAAAATATGCTTCCATGTCATGCTTTAAATTCCTTATCTTGGGTACTAAACCGTTGCATGATGTCTATCATTGAGAAGCCTCATGTTTAGAAGTAAACACATGACTCGGTGGCTTTGACATGACATGAGATAGCTTGTAGGTGTTTATGATGACCTTGTGATGAGATCTTGTAACCTTACATGAAGTTTGTAGGATGTATGTTGTTTGCGCTCACTTTGGCCATTTTGAGGTCCTAGGCTCATGAGAGGGAAGTTTTGTTGGAATATGCTTTATTTTGATTATAGCTATGTCACATGCTTATATGTTCCTTTCTATCTTGTTGGCGATGCTTCTACTGAATATGTGGCTATCTTGCTTGTCTATGTCTCATTTCTAGCATGTTGTAGTGCTCTTTGTCTATTTGAGAAGCACATGCTTGCATTTGTAGCCTTGATTCCTGCATTACCAACAAGGGGGAGAAATGTGCATCCAATTCATAACAAGGTGGAGAGATGCATTTTGTAACACAAGGGGGAGAGTTTTTGCATCAAGGGGGAGAAAAGGAGGGATACTCAGTTCAGGGGGAGAACATGAGTTTGCACGCATTTGTTCATGGGGAGCTTGCATTCATGCTTTGGGAGCTCTTTGTGTCACCTGAATCTGCTTTGTGCTTTGCTCTTTTGCCGATGGTGTCGAGCCCTTTTGCCTCACCTTGAGGAGTGTTGGGTATTTTAGCGACACACGAAATAAATCCGCAAGCGCACGGATACCGTTGTAGCTTTCACCTTAGAGTATTCCAAGGGTATCGAATCCAAGGGAACGTGTGTGTACTAACTTCGTACAGTCGGTCCAAGGACACACCCAGATAAGAGGTAAGGATAGAGAGGATTCCTAAAGATAGCACTATATATTAGATTAAAGGTCGATCTCTAGATAGAACTTGCCTCAGGATACCGATAGCCCTGACTTAACAGGCGACTCCGGTATGCGGATCTATGTGGAACGGAGCTCTGACTATATCTAGCTGCGGAGGATCAACGAGGGCCAGAAGGGTTGTCACCACCTCCTAGACTGCCTCTACCTAACCTTGGGATAAGCCGAACGGATGATAACCGGTAGCGTGTCACAACGTTCACGCTGTGGTTACTGCCGTAGCCAACGGACTACGGCACCTTGTACTGATAGAACTACGACCACGGAAGAGAACTGATCTCACTCACTATAGGTACTTCTAGCTTAAGCTAAAGGCATACGAGAGAGCACTCGGTCCCGTACTAAGCTTCCAACGTATACGAATGACTTGCAGCAGACGAACGTATAAACCCAGGATCTACGCACTAGCAGAGGAAAAGGCTACTCGTACAACCTAGCATTAACTATTAGAAAGGAACCAAGAACACACTTTATTCTAATCAGAGCATGCAAGAATCCACTTTATTCTAATAGACAAATCATACAAACGGGATACAAACTTGTGTACCTAATCAACTAGATCGAGAGGGCGTGTTCGTGAAGAACACGCACCTCTAAATGATGAACACGCGAAGAACACAAGAACATATCACTCAAGTATGAATAACACTTTAGTCTAAATAGGAAATGTGGAAATACTTACTTTACTCTAATTGAAGAACAAGCATCTATAGAAATACAACTTTCTCTCTCTCACTCTCTACTCTAATCTACCAAGGAGAGGTCTCTCCTTTGAAGGGAAGCTCTCATCCTTGGGTGAGATGGTGAAGTGTCTCCTTTCTTACCCCCTCCCCTCATATTTATAGGCCAAGGGAGGTAGGAGTTTGCCTTGGGAGAGTGGCTTTCCTCCTTGCTTCTTGTGGGCCCAAGCATGATCCGGGGGTTTAAGGCGGTAATTGAGTGGATAACGCCCCAAACCGCCTCTAGGAGATCACCAGGAGTTGACACGTGGAAGCTGGGCTCAAACGGTGGCAAGCCCAGGTCGGCCGAACCAGGGGATTGGCCGAACCCCAGTTGCCACCAAATGGCCCCAACTTTCTCTGGGTCGCTCCTTGGTGGGTCCTTGGTCCTGTCCTAGGTGTACGTGCAAAACTAAGGCAGTTTGACTCCTCTGGTGGGCCCTTTGATCCGTGTGCTCTCTTCTGATTGGCTGGAGTTGTGCTTCTTTGCTTGGTGGGTCCATGGATCCATGTGAAGCCTATGTGGCAACCTCTCATTGGTTGGTGCTGGGTTGCTTGGATCCATAGGGTGTGCTTTCTCTCATTTAATGAGCTAAAACGCCTGCATTCAAATATTCATCTGCACTCATGGAATTTGTCAGATATAATCCCTATCCTAGTGTGGATGTTTAAATTTCATTTATTTATGCAGGAGTTGACAGCATAAAAGTGGTACTTAACAGCCGTCAACAAGGAGTTGAAATTTTGGAGCATTTTGTCTCGGTTGTGATGAGTCGTTGCCCTTGCCTTAGGGGACCGAGACTTGCTCTCTCAAGTGATCTTATTTTGGCTTTTGTTTGGCTTTTGATCACTTGTTTGAGTTCTTTGTTCGTTTCTTTTCTTTTTCTTTCTCTTATGAATTGGCTACTATGTGTGTTGTGAATGCACTCATCGAGGGGGAGATTGAGGACCGGAGCGTCTGTGGACCAGTGGATGGTCGCTCTCTGGTGTGATGAGTGATTGACAACGTGGTGCAAACTGACTCTTGGCTGAGTATTGTAGATGCAGGGTGCTGCTTGATTTGCATTGGTGCAGGTGAAGAACAATCGCGAAAGGTCTATGCCTGTGTGGCCTCCGAGGAGTGGAGAGACATGTAGGCTTCGTTCGAGGGACCCGGTGGAAGACAGAATCAAGTGTGGGCCGCATGGTGGCAAGAAAAGCAAGACGAAGTCGTGTACAGTTTCTTGGTTGAGCCTCAAAACCATGGTCGAGCCGGAACAACCGTGGCGGCCAAGTCACGAGTGGGATTGGCATAGAGGCTGCACCGTGTCCGCGGGTTTTGCGGCGGTTCACCACAAAACCATCGGCTTCCTTGGTTGAGCCACAAAGCCAAGACCGGAGGCTCGGCTGGCGGAGACGGGATACGGTCACGCCGAGAGACTTCGAAGCGAGGACACGCATCGGGATTGCAAGGCTTGCGTCGAGGCTAAGTGAGGTGCGGTCGCCGGGCATCCGTCCGATGGTGCTACGACGAGAATTCCCAAAGTGTCCTTTGGGGGCGTGTATCCTAGTATTATGTAATACGGGTAGTTTCATCTTTTGGTTGCCTCCATATAAGCTTATAGGATAGAGGATGGCAACCACCTCTTGGAACCCTAATTCATTTGCTTCCTAGTTTTTCCCCTTCCCTTAGGTTTTCCATATGCTAGCTTGAGATCTTCATGATTCATCTTGAGAGAGGGTTGGATGTTCGTGCGGCTTGCTAGACCTTCTATGAACCATTCATGGTATGTATAGAAGATTCGGCGTGGTTCATCTAGTGTCTCTATGTCTCCCAGCGTTTCTCCTTTTTAGTGATTTTCGGAGCTTTTTCTTTGGATTTTCGTGGGAAGCTTTTGGAGGCGTTTCTTTGTGGGATTTGTTTTGGGAATCACATATAAGGTTTGGTGTGCCTCTTTTCTTCATGATCTTGTCCCTCAAATCCCGTGGAAAGCTCTCCGATTTGGTGGTTTTTGGTGGAGCCCGAGTTCTTGTGGTTGAGCTCGGTTGTGATTCAATTTCTGACGTTTTGGTTGGTTTGATGCCCTAAGATTTTGGGTATAGCATCTCATAGAGACGCTTCACCTATTCCTAAAGTCTTAGCTCAATCCATTCAGAGGTTTAGGAGATCCGTGGAAGGGAGGTGGAGTTGACCTCGTGGCCAGCTCGTTTCTGGTTCTGCCCGACTCGCACGGACGGTCCATCCAGTCCCCTCGGACAGTCTGTGTTGGCTAGGGTTCGTCACGAGTTCTTCGTGTTCTTGCAAGCTAGCATTTCGATCCAGTGGTTCTGGGTTTTTCTGCTGGGTAGTGTTTCTCGGACAGTCCGTGGCAGAGGCTCGGACGGTCCGTGCTGGATGGATAGTCCATGGTACCCATACGTACGATCCGTGGTACCTATACGGACGGTCCGTACAGCTCGAGAAGTTTCTGGTGGTTCTGTCCGCTTTTACAGACGGCCCGTCTTCAGCTCACGGACGGTCTGCCAGTGACCACGGACGGTCCGAGGCTTCCATTCGGACGGTCCGAGGCTTCCATTCGGACGGTCCGTCCTGGTCAGGTAGATTTGCCTAAGTCCTTTGCTTCTTGAGTTGTGCTTCCGATTTGCAACTTGTTTGGACTTGTTCCTAGGGTTGGTAGGTCCGTTGTGACAATGTGACCTTGGCATGTTCGTGTGGGAACCCTTGGAGTTGATTTTGGGGACTTAGCCGATGTTTCTTCGCAAAATTTTTTATAGGCTCCCATTCACTCCCCCCCTCTCTGGTCGCCTAATCGATCCTTCAACCGGCCGGACTTCAATCCACTTGGTGAATTTGTCTACGTTGACGAGGATGTGTTTATAGCCACTAGGGGTAGTTTGAAATAGTCATATTGAGTCGAGACCCCACACGGCGAAGGCCAGGATGGTGGGATTGTGCGTAGGACCTAAGCAGGCAGCTGCTGCTGTTTGGCAAAGAATTGGCATCCTTTGCACCTCTTAAAAAGGTCTTTGGCGTCACTCATGGCCGTGGGCCAGTAGAAACTAGATCGAGAGGCCTTGCCGACCAGATTGGCAGATGCTGCATGGCAGCCGCATTCACCACCGTGGATCTCAGCTAGGAGCTGAAGACCTTCTGATCGCAAGATGCACTTCATCAGCACGCCAATAGAGGCTTCTTTTTTGTACAGTTCGTCGCCAATGACGACGTGGTTAGCACTATGCTGGGTAATCTTTTCTCGTTCTGCTTTATCTTCTCGGACCAACTAGTGGACCAGGAAAGCTAAGAAAGGCTCGCGCCAATCATCTTCTTTTTCTGTCATCAGCACGTCACGGGGAAGTGCTGGTGTTGGGCCAAGCTAACTTTGGTCCTAGTTGTCCGAATCCAATATCTTGATGGACGGCTTGCGCAAGTCTTGAACGAATACACTGACCGGGACCTGTGCTCGCTTGGAGCCTAGTTTGGATAGAACATCGGCAACAACATTGTTGTTGCGAGGAACGTGCTGGAACTCGATTCCCTCAAGTGGCCTTTGAGTTTTCGAATCTCGGCACAGTAAGTGTCCATTGTGTCCTTGACACAATCCCACTCTTTGTTGACATGCTCGATGACGACCTTGGAGTCACCATAAGCTAGCAGTCGCTTGACGCCAAGGGAAACTGCAATCCGGAGCCCATGGATCAGAGCTTCGTACTTTGCACCATTATTGGAGGCCTTGTAGTGAATTTGAAGGACATATTTGAGCTGCTCTCCCTGAGGAGAGACGAATAGCACGCCAGCTCCGGCACCTTTGAGGTTGAGTGCACCGTCGAAGTACATGATCCAGTATTCAGGCCGCTCCTTGGGAGGGGGCATCTGGATTTCCGTCCATTCTGACACGAAGTCAGCTAGGATTTGCGACTTGATTGCCTGCTGAAGGACCGATTAGGCGACCAGAGAGGGGGGTGGGGATTGAATGGGAGTCGATAAAAATTCTTCCCGAAGGATGAACTCGGCCTATGCCCCAAATTCACAACCAAGGATTCCCACACGAGCTTGCCAAGCGGAAGCACAACTCAAGAAACAAAAAACTTAACCAAATCTGGCTGAGCCCTAGCGGACAGTCTGCAATGGGTCGGCAGACGGTCCGCGAGCCTGGCCGACAGTCCGGCACTATACGGCGGACAGACCGTAAAAACCAACTCAGCCTCCAGTATCGCACCTCGGAAAATCAGACAGTCCTGGAGAGGTCTGCGGACAGTCCGAGCTGTGTGAACAGTCCGTGACCTGCACGCGGACAGTCCGCAAACAACACCCAACAAAACCCTAGTCTCTTCGTGGATCGAAATGACTCGTGCTCATGAACCCAAGAACACGCGGCGAACAATCGACGAACAGGGGGCATGCGGACAGTCCGCGGCCACGGGGCGGACAGTCTGCCGGCCACGAACAGAGCAGCCCGAGCTCAAAACCGTGAAGTCAACTCCACCAATCCAACCATGGATCTCCCAAACGGCTAAATGGATTGAGACAAGATTTGGGGGAGATGTGAAGCGTACCTAGGGGATGCTATGCCCAAAAACTTGAGGCCTCAAACCAACTAAAACGCCGGGAATCGATCACGAACCGAGCTCTACCAAAAAGCTAGGGTTCCACCCGAAATCCTCAAATCCAAGGCCAAATCCGGAGTTTGAGGGGTCAAGATCAAGCACAAAGATGCACAAGGCATCTATCCAAGATCCCCACAAGAAAATCTGAACCCAAACACCTCAGAATCAGAGGAACAAGCCACGCACGAAAATCTAACGAAAATAGCCCGAAAAAGACACGAAATCACACGAGCTACAAGAAGGAAATCGACGCAACCATGAAAGATTCCATACACTCGGAGGTCAGATTCTCTACAAAACGGTGAAGAAAATCTAAGCCTATGGAGCAGGGAAATGAGAAGCAGTCCGGATGGATGGTTTGCCCAGAAACCCTAGAGCTATATATATGAGTCCCTCTGGGTTGGGCTAATGACCAAGCTACCCCTAGCACTTAAACTAAGATACAAACCCCTCAGGGGCAATATGGTCAAGTAGCACTCCTCTTCATCAGGCGGCCACGCCTTCGCCGCAATCCGCGTCCTCCCGACGCAAGCCCTACGATCCCGCCGCGTGTCCCCCGTCATCGAAGCTTCTCGGCGTGCCTGGATCCTGTCTCCGCCTGCTGAGTCTCCAGTCTTAGTTTTGTGGCTCAACCAAGTAACCCGACGGTTTGTGGTGAACCGCCGCAAACCCCGCATGCAGACTCCAGTCGTGTGCCGCTACCCTACACCGGCTCGAGTCGATGACTTCGTCTTCTTTTCTTGCCACCATGCGGACCGCACTTGACCCCGTTCGGCCACCGGGTCCATCGAGCCGAGCCTATGAGAGCCTGTGTGGTTCGAGGACCGGTCGATGGTCGCTTCCTGGTGTGATGAGTGATTGACAACGTTGTGTGGACTGACTCTTGGCTAAGTATTGCAGGTGCAGGTTGCGGCTTGACTGGTGTTGGTGCAGGTGAAGAGTAAGCGCGAAACGTCGTTGTCGGGTAGGCCTCCAGGTGTGGAGAAGACAAGTAGGCTTGGCTGGAGGGACCCGGTGGCCAGCGAGGTCAAGTGCGGGGCGCATGGCGGCAAGAACGGCAAGATGAAGTCATGGACGGTTTCTTGGTTGAGCCTCAAAACCAAGGTCGAGCCGGGACTACGTGGGAGCTGAGTCATGAGTGGTGATTGGCGAAGGCTACATCGAGTTCGCAGGGTTTCCAATGGTTCACCAGAAAACCACTAGGTTCCTTGGTTGATACACAAAGCCAAGACCGAAGACCAGAGGCAGCAGCACTGGACCGGTCTGACCAGTGGGGTACACCGGTCTGACCGGTGTGCGACGACGCATTACGGAGACTTCGAAGCAGAGGACACGCGTCGGGATCGCAAGGCTTGCGTCGAGGCTAAGCAAGTTTGCGGTCGCCGGGCATCCGCCCAATGGTGCTACGACAAAGTTTCCCAATAGGCCCTTTGGGGGCGTGTATCTTAGTTTAATGTAATAGGGGTAGTTTCGTCTTTCGGCTAGCCTCCATATAAGCCAAGTGGTGAGAGGATGGCAGCCATCTCTGGGAACCCTAGCTCATTTGCTTTTGCTATTTCCCCTTCCTATTTTCCTTAGGATTTTTAGGACTAGCTTGAGAGCTTCATGGTGAGATCTTTTGAGAGGGAAGGATGATTGGGAGGCAAGCTAGACCTTGTATGAACCTTCATGGTATGTATAGATGATTCGACGTGGTTCCTCAAGGCTTGATTGTGTCTCTCCCATTTTCCCTTATTGGTGATTTTCAGAGCCTTTTCTTGGTGTTTTTCTTGTGGCGGTTTTGAGACCTTTCTCTTTGGGATTTGGTGGGGGTGTATGCATGAACCCTTCGTGGTTCTTTTCCCTTTGATTCCCCTCCCAAATCCGTGAGTAAAGGGGCTCAATTTTGGGGTTTTCTCCGGTCTAGGGTTAGAGGCGTTCTTGGTGGAAATCCTTCGATTCCTTTTGATTTAGCAAGTTTTGGTGGACCAAATTGTGGCTATGGAATGCCCATGAGGTACTCCTACTATCCCCAAAGTCTTGTGCGAATCTGTGGAGCGAATCGGGAGATCGGGATTTGGACTAGGAGGAGTTGACCCGCGGGTTGCTGATCATCCCGAGAGCCTAGGGCTTGACCGGTCTGACCGGTGCCTTCCACCGGTCTGACCGGTGCCAACCCCCTGTTGGGTTTTGCTCGGGTGAACGTCTTGGTGAGTTCCCTAGTCTCTGGGTTTGCTGCTGGTTCGAGTTTGGAGTGTTTTGGAGCTCAGGAGTGAGGACCGGAGCGTCCGAGGACCGGTGGATGGTGGCTCCCTGGTGTGATGAGTGATTGACAACGTGGTGTGGACTGACTCTTGGCCGAGTATTGCAGGTGCAGGTTCCGGCTTGACTCAGGTTGGTGCAGGTGAAGAGCAGGTGCGAAAGGTCTTAAGCCTTGCGGGGACTCCGAGGAGTGGAGAGACAAGTAGGCTCGGCTCGATGGACCCGGTGGCCGAACGGGGTCAAGTGCGGGCCGCAGGGTGGCAAGAAAAGCAAGACGAAGTCGTGTACGGTTTCTTGGTTGAGCCTCAAAACCAAGGTCGAGCCGGTGCAGGGTAGCGGCTAACAACCGGAGTCTGCACGCGGCGTTTCGTTGGTTTACTCCACAAAACCAACACCAAGCCGGGATGACGTGGCGGCCAAGTCATCAGTGGGATTGTTGTGGAGGCTGCACTGAGTCTGCGGGGTTTGCGGCGGTTCACCACAAAACCGTCGGGGTTACTTGGTTGAACCACAAAACCAAGACCGGAGGCTCGCCGGGCGGAGACGGGATCCGGGTGCGCCGAGAAGCTTCGAAGCGAGCGACACACGGCATGATCGAGGTGCTTGCGTTGGGAGGACGCGAAGGCCCGATGGATGCGCGGCCGTCCGATGGAGAACTTCATGTGTTGACCAAAATGCCCCTGTGAAGGCTTGTGTTGTAACTCCTAGTGTAGGGGTACTTCGGTCATTTCCGGAGGGCCTATATATAGGAGGAGTGTCTGAATTTCAGCCAACTCTTTGGCTTGTAGGGGGAGTGCTCTTTCATTTTGGGGTGCTCTTGGGAGAGAAGGTGAGAGGAGTGAGTGGCTCTTTGTTTGGAGCTTTTTGCCATCCAAGATTTGCAATTCTTCGAGTGGCTTGTAATCCAACATGGCATGAATATTCAGAGTGAATTAGTCCCTCAAATCTTGTGCAAATTCCTCGAGCAAATTCTATCTCCTTCTAGATTCCCGAGTTGGTTTTTGTGCTATTTTTTGGAGGTTTTCGATTCAATCCTTGTGCGTCGATTTCTAGGCCGTTTCCTTTCAGATTTCTTTGAGGGGATCATGGGTGAGTGCCTTGTGCATCTTTGGTGATGATCTTAACCCCTCAAACGCCGGGAATCGGGCTCGATTTGGTGAGGATTGGATGAACTCGAGTTGGTGCTTTGAGCGCATGAGATTTGCGATTCCGGTTGATTGGATAGGTTTGGGGCTCCAAGATTCTGGGCATAGCTTCTCATAGAGATGCTTCTCATGTACCCGAAATTTGGGCTCAATCCGTCCAGCGGTTTGGAGGATCCATCGATTGGAATTTGGGGTTGACTTCGCGGGCTCTGTTTCTAGTTCTGTTCGCATTTTTGCGGATGGTCCGCGAGGGGGTGGCGGACGGTCCGTGAGGTATTTAGTTCGTCGTGTTCGTCTGCTGTTCTTCGTGGTCTTCGCTTTGATCCGCGCGAGTTTGAATTCTGTTTTGGAAGTGGTTTGGCGGACAGTCTGCCAGGGGTTGCCGGACGGTCCGTTTTTCGCAGTGCGTTACTGGAGGTTCGAGTGGCTTTTTGGGATGTCCACGAGAGCAGTGCAGACAGTCTGCCAGGGTACTGCGGACAGTCCGCCCCTACTGTGCGGACAGTCCGCCCCTGCCCAGACAGACAGCTTGTTGCTTCGACTCTTGTGATTTGCTTCCGCTTCTAATCCTTCTAGCTTTGTTCATGGCTTGTCTCTAGGTCTTGTAGGCTTGTGTGTGCCTAGTTTAGAGCCGCTATTGTGTGTGCAAGTGAACTGAGTGGCAATCGGGGTATAGGCTGAGTTCTCTCTTTGGAGAAGAATTTTTATCGGCTCCCATTCACTCCCCCCCCTCTGGTCGCCTATTCGGTCCTTCAGGGAGGTTGGTTTCTTGGATTTGGTATTTCCAGGCTCAGACGGGTCTGACCGGTGAGCTGCATCGGCCTGACCGGTGCAGGGGCTGTTCTGTGGAAATTGTCAAGTCCTGCTCGGGTGACCCGGCTCAGGGTCCAGGGTAACCCGGTGTGTCTCTGGAGGGTGTCGGGTGATCCGGCGGCTTAGTCCGGGTGATCCGGCCTTGACTGGTCTGACCGATGCAGGTGACCGGTCTGACCGGTGTGGTCTGTGGCTACTCGAGTTGTTTGTTCCGCTGCGTTCTCGAGTAGGTTTCGGTGGTTGTTGGTTCCTAAGACTAGTAGCACTCTAGTGGCTACGTGGTCTTGGCCAACTTGGGTAGTTGAGTCGGAGACGTGTTTTGGTTAGCCGTGTTCATCTTGTTGGAGTAGCCATCTCCTTCGAGAAGAATTTTTATCGGCTCTCATTCACTCCCCCCTCTCTGGTCGCCAATTCGGTCCTTCAAGTGGTATCAGAGCGGGTTACGGGTCTTTCGGGACTCTAACCAGTCTAAGATCCAAAGATGGCGTGCCAGGAACGGGGATCGGGTCCTCCGCACTTCGATGGCAAAAACTACCAGATGTGACAGAGGCGGATGGCAGCTTTCCTCCGCGGTAAGGGTCAGATCGTTTGGGGGACGTTACAGTGAACACAGCTTATGTTCATCCGATTAACTTCCTTGCTCCGGGATCGAGGGACATGCACGATGCCAACAATAAGGCGGTCGACTACTTGTTTCGTGCTCTGTGTCAATCCGAATTCGATCGAGTTCAGATAGAGGACTTGGCTTGTAGGATTTGGGAGTAGTTGAAGAATGCTCACGCAAGAAACGCTCAGGTTCAGGCTCGGTTGTACATGACTTACCGGAGAGAGTATGAGAACTTCACTCATCTCCCCGGTGAGTCAATTGACACCATGTTCCAGCGGTTCACGGTGATTATGAACAACATGAGGGTTAATGTGGTAGTGCTCCCGTACGATGATCATGACAGAGCTGTGAAGCTCTTGCACGCTTTGGATCGTACAGTGTGGGATGGAAAGGTCGAGGTCATTCTTGAGTCTGAGAAGTATGACACTCTAACGATAGACGAGCTGTTCTCTAAGCTCAAGTCAGCTGAGGTGGATGGTGGTGTGACAGCCTGTCTTGAGAGCCCGACTGATTCTCGTAGTCTTTCAGTGCGGCAAGACGGGACACTTCATCGCCGACTGCCCCGAGAAGATGGAGAACAAGGACAACTACAAGCACCAGTCGAAGATGGAGGGCAAGTACCGATCGAGGCGCGATCACAAGCACAAGGACGAGCAACGATCGAGGAAGAAGGACGGCCGCGACAAGGCCCGAGCGATGGTCAGAGAAAACGACGTCGACTCCAGCTCTGCCTACTCTACCTCGAGCTCGAGTAGCAGTGAAGATGAAGGTGATCGGCGCAAGAACAAGAAGTCATCCAAGAACTTGAGCGGGCTGAGCTTCTACGCGAGAGATGGCTTCTACAGCATGGCACGAAGTTCCGGCAGCAAGAAGAGTCACAAGAGCGACTCGGACTCCGACTCCGAGGATGAGGTACGTGACGAGTTTTCCTTCTTGCACCAAGAGAATGAGGAGCTTGGCAAGTTGCTTGATAATCGTGATGACATGCTTAGAGAGGCTAAGAAGATGAGAAAGGAGCTTAGGGCCTCGCTTGAGGATGCTAGGACTAGAGTGGCTAAGCTAGAAACACAGAACCTAGATGCTAAGCTTGAAATTAATTCGCTTAAGGCTTCACCTGTTGTTTCTGATGAGGTTGATTGTGCTAATTGCTCTGTGTTCCTAGCTGATCTTACTGCTCTTAAGGAAAAGCATGCCTCTAAGTGTGAGGAACTAGATGTGCTTAGGGTTGAAGTGGCTGAGCTTAAGTCTAGAACTGCTTTGCTTGGTGCTTGCACTTCTTGCCCTGTTTTGCATGGAAAGAATGATGAGATGCATGCTTACACTGTTTCTCTTGAGGCTGAGTTGAAAGCACATGTTCCCACTTCTTGCTCTACTTGTGAATTACATGTTGTAAAGAATCTGGAACTTGCACATTATGTTGATCGCTTGCAGGATGAAAACGATGAGTTGAGAAAAATGATGGGTTGGTTGTCGGGTCATGAACCACAGCTTAGGTTGATGATAGAGGCATACAAGCGATATGATGGGCAAGCGCTTGGGTCGGATAAGATTGGAGAGTGTAGTGGTGAGGGAGAAGAGAAAATTGGTGATATCCAAGCTCCACAAAAAACCTTCTACAAAAATGCCTATGCTCCTAAGCCAAACCCATTGAGAAACAAACTTGACACAATTCCAGATCCACCCATATTCCCTCACCCAACAAACGATTTCCAAAAACCCATCAAGTTCAAAAGCAACTTAGGGAATGAGTTCTTTGGGAAAAAGGGTGAGAAGCCTAGTGAGGAGAAACCAAAAGAGAAGCCGAGTGAGGAGAAACCAAATGAGAAACCAAGTGAGCAGCCCCAACCCAAGCCTAAACCTAAGCTCATATGGTTTCATTGTGACTATTGTGGGAGAGATGGTCACAAGGGTGAGTTTTGCTCCAAGAGGAAGCGTGAGGAGAGAATGGATAAGGAGTGGGCTAACAAGGACAGGTACCGCCCCTCAAATGGTGTACCTGAGCCTCGTATGGAAATGCCCAGGGCCAAGGCGATTGTGAGGACGGTTCCGGCTTGGGGAGATCGAAGGGTGGCAGGTGATGCTACTGGCTGAGCACCACCGGTCAGACCGGTCAGGGGGACCGGTCAGACCGGTGCTGGTCTGGGTGCCAGGCAGTTTGGTTTCTGTGCTCGTGAGGATGCTTAGTTCAGTTCCTTTGGTCGTGGTACAGGTGGTTGGCATAGTGAGTCTGGTGGTGGTCAGTTTGCTAGACGTTCTCCACCTCATGCTCAATACGATGGTGGGAAGAGTCGTAGCTTTGAGTTGGAGAGGAGGAACGGTCCACGGTCTTCCTTTCGTGGTTTTCGTTCTCCTCCAGCGAGACAGGGTTGGTTCCCTCGTGGTGGTTCCCGTGGTGATTTTCGTGGTGGTAGCTTTGATAGGCGTGATGATATGGTTTGTGCTAACCCAACTTTGGAGCAAATGGCTCGGCACTGGTTTTACTCTTTTGGTACTAACCCCAGTGCTGAGTCGTTTGTTCACTCACGTGCTCGCTTTTGAATTTCAGGTGGGAGACTGGAGGAACGTTTGGCTGATTGACACCGGTTGCTCGAGGCATATGACCAGAGACAAGGGGTGGTTCTCAAGTCTCGTCTCGGTGGTGTCCAAGACATACATCACCTTTGGGGACAATGGGCGAGGGCGTGTTCTTTTAGAAGGTGAGATTAAGGTAAGTGACAAGGTCACTCTCAGGCGTGTTGCTCTTGTTCAATCGCTCGGGTTCAATTTGCTTTCCGTGTCCCAGCTGTTGGATGAGGGTTTTGAGGTGTTGTTTCGGCCTGGTGGTTCTCGGATTTTGGATTCTCGAGGGGACCTAGTTTGCATGGTTGTTCCCGAGGGTCAAGTTTTCCGAGCGGATTTCTCTCAGTCTTCTGGTGTGGCTCGTTGCTTTTTGGCTGGTTCTTCGAGTGAGTTGTGGAAGTGGTATAGGAAGTTGGGTCACTTAAGCTTTGACCTTTTGTCTCGCTTGAGTAAACTCGATTTGGTCCGAGGATTGCCACCGTTGAGGTTTGAGAAATAGTTGGTTTGTGCACCGTGTAGGCATGCCAAGATGGTAACCTCTTCCCATCCACCCCTCACCGATGTGATGATGGAGCGTCCATGCAAGCTGCTCCATATGGACCTTGTTGGCCCAGCTCGTGTGCGATCTGTGGGTGGGAAGTGGTACGTCCTGGTTGTGGTGGATGACTACTCTCGGTATGCTTGGGTTTTCTTTTTGGAGGAAAAAGGGGAGACGTTTGGTTTTGTTCGAGATCTTGTCTTGAGGTTGAAGAACGAGAGGCACGGAGATGCCATACGAGCGATCCGCAGCGACAATGGCTCAGAATTT
Source organism: Cenchrus fungigraminus (assembly GCA_036936925.1). Taxonomy (NCBI): domain Eukaryota; kingdom Viridiplantae; phylum Streptophyta; class Magnoliopsida; order Poales; family Poaceae; genus Cenchrus; species Cenchrus fungigraminus. The sequence goes on along the minus strand of CM072772.1, from coordinate 63,582,276 downwards.
AAAAACTCTTGTTTCGAAACCTTTAGCCATGACTTGGGTCTTGAACACCAGTTCTCTAGTCCGTATACGCCTCCCCAGAACGGCATGGTGGAAAGGAAAAACAGAACCCTGTGTGAGGCGGCTTGGATGATGCTCGATGAGCATAGGACTCCAAGAAGGTTCTGGGCTAAGGCGGTCAATACCGCGTGCTACGTGTTGAACAGGATTTACCTCAGGGTCCATAAGGAGAGAACTTGCTACGAGTTGATGCACGGTAGAACCCCCAAGGTGAGTCACTTTCACGTCTTTGGCTGCAAATGCTTCATTCTTAAGAAAAGGGAAGAAGTTGGACAAGTTCGAGGCTAGGTCTGTCGATGGCATTTTCTTTGGTTACGCGTCTCATTCTAGAGCCTTTCGGGTGCTCAATCTTGAAACTAACCAAATTGTGGAAACTTGCGAGGTTACCTTCGACGAGACACAGCCACGGATTTCGCTTGTTTTTGAGTGTGCAGGTGACGAGGAACTTGGTGAGGAGATTTTCGAGGATGTGGTGCGGCAGTAAGGAGATGAGGAAGATGGTGGTGTAGCGCCCGCGGCTGAGCATGTACATACTACTTCGACTACGATCGAGGACGGGCCTTCTCCCACACCTACGACGACGTGCCGAGATCGAGAGGAAGCTGCAGCTAAGGGGGAGGTGGCTTCGAGGCGAGAAGCTCCCCAGCGAGTACAAGTGGATCATCCAGCTTCAACGATCATCTGGAACATCAATGAACGCACTACACTGTCGAGGTTTCGAAATGACTCTCACTTTGCCCATGCTGCTTTTGTTGCTACTTTTGAGCCTAAAGACATTGGACATGCGCTATCTGATCACAATTGGGTCAATTCTATGCATGAGGAGTTGGAGAATTTTGAGAGAAACCAAGTTTGGGAGTTAGTGGAGCCTCCACTAGGGTGTAAGCTGATTGGGACAAAATGGGTGTGGAAAATAAAGAGGGAGAGAAAGGTGAAGTGGTGAGAAACAAGTCAAGGCTTGTTGCTCAGGGGTACACACAGAAAGAGGGGATAGACTACGAGGAGACCTTTGCTCCTGTAGCCCGTTTGGAGGCAATCAGAATCCTTCTAGCCTTTATCGTGGCTAAAGGGTTCAAATTGTACCAAATGGACGTGAAGAGTGCTTTCCTGAACGGTGTTTTGGAGGAAGAAGTGTTCGTGAGGCAACCACCAGGGTTTGAGAGTGAGAAGTACCCCCACAGGGTGTACAAGTTGAGAAAGGCGCTGTATGGGCTGAAGCAGGCGCCTAGAGCTTGGTATGGTAGGTTGAGAGGGTTCCCGCTTGAGAGAGGCTTTGAGATGGGGAAGGTAGATCAGACCTTGTTTCTCCTCAGGCAAGGCAAAGAGATCCTAATTGTGCAGGTGTACGTGGATGATATTGTCTTTGGTGGCTCGTCTAACTCTTTGGTTGCAAGGTTTGCAGAAGACATGAGCAGGGAATTTGAGATGAGCATGATGGGTGAGTTGCAGTTCTTCCTCGGGCTCCAGATCAAGCAATCGAAGGAAGGAACATTTGTACACCAAGCCAAGTACACCAAGGACATTGTGAGGAAGTTCAAGATGGAGGACTCCAAGGCCATGGTGACACCGATGAGTACGACTATAGCTCTTGATGCGGACAAGGACGGTGAACACGTGGACCAGAAGGAGTACCGGAGCATGATCGGCTCCCTCCTGTACCTGACGGTGACAAGGCCGGACATCCAATTCTCGGTATGTCTATGCGCTCGTTTTCAAGCGTCTCCAAGGACTTCGCATCGGCAAGCAGTTAAGCGCATCTTCAGGTATTTGCGATACACTCCCGACTTCGGCCTTTGGTACTCCGCGTCTTCTTCTTTGGAGCTTCACGATTTTTCAGACGTGGATTTTGCCGGGTGTCGGTTGGATAGGAAGTCCACTTCTGGGACTTGCCAATTCTTGGGTTCTTCTTTGGTGTCTTGGTCTTCCCGCAAACAATCGAGTGTTGCTCAATCTACAACCGAAGCCGAATATGTTGCCGCAGCCAGTTGTTGCTCTCAGCTCCTTTGGATCACATACACCATGAGTGACTTTGGTGACGAGTTTACCCAGGTTCCACTTCTTTGTGATAGCACGAGTGCGATATGTGTTGCTAAGAACCCAGTGCTTCATTCCAAAACCAAGCATATAGAAGTGAGATACCATTTTCTGAGGGACAATGTTGAGAAAGGGAAAATCGCTTTGATCCATGTGCCCACACAAAACCAACTAGCGGATATTTTCACCAAGCCCCTAGATCAAGCAACTTTCACTCGTTTGCAGGGAGAACTTGGTGTGTGTTTGGCCTCTTGAGTTGGGTGTGGCAGCTCCTTTGTAGCATATGTATAGTTTCCTTTATGCATTTATGCAACATGATGTATAGGCATCTTTGTATCTTAGGTTGCAAGCATTTTGTATCATATGCATCTTGTAGGAAAAGCTTCTCTTATATACATAGTTCACCATGATGTGCTATATATGATCCTATGAGCTAGTTTGGTATGATATGGCTTAGTGTGGCTTAGCTCTTGATGATCTTGATTTATATCCAAGGTTGATAGCTGTGTTTTTGAAAAATGGCACATGTATGCTCTCTTGTGAGTAAATACCTTTATATGATCATGACATGTTTTAATGGCATTTCTATGCTTAATTTGTGCTTGGATAGCTTATTTTGAGTATATGGGGCCAAAGGCTCATTTGCCATCATGAATGTTTAGCCCCCATGCTTTATCTTGTGGAGGGGCATAAGTTCCTTTTTGTCGCAAAGATATTTCATGTACCAAATATGAATCTGAAAATCAAATGTAAATTGCTTGGAAAATGTGCTCCCATGTCATATGTGCTTAATTTAATTGTTTTTGGGTGCTAAACCGTTGCATGTTGCTTACCAATGAGAAGTCTCATATCTAGAAGTAAGTACATGGCTCGGTGGCTTTGACATGACATAAGGTGCTTGTGGGTGTTTATGATGGTCTTATGCTTAGAATGGTTGTCCTAGCATGAAGTTTGTGTGGCTTTGCCATTTTGACATGTTTTGCTCATGTTTAGGACTTTGCTCGTGAGAGGGAATTTTTCGCAAAAATGCTCAATTCTATCTTAGCTTTGCCCAATGGTTGTGAAACTTGGTGATCTTGTAGTTTATGTCCATACGAAGCTATAGAGTATCTAACTTGCTCATTTGGATATGTGTAGATTTTGTCTATTTGAGAAGCTCTAGGTTGAAATTTTCCTATTTTTGGCTTGATTCATGTATTGTCAACAAGGGGGAGAAGTTTGAGCATGTTTTGGCCTACTGAATGCATTTAGAAGGTTTCCAAGTGGTTTCCAGCTGTTTTTGAGCTCTTGCAGTTCCCAGGTTTCCCAGGTGGTCATCGGCCTGACCGATGGAGGTCACCGGTCTGACCGGTGTGAGTGTCAGGTTCTGGGCGGCTCAAGCATGCATTCGTCCAGCGGGAGTTGCATTGGTTCAGGGGGAGCCTGCATATGTGCAGGGGGAGCTCTTTGTGGTTTACGAGATTTGCTTTGGTGGTTCGTGCTCTTTGCTTGAGCTTGTTTTTGTCTCGGTTGTGTCGAGCTGTTGCCCTTACCTAAGGGGACCGAGACTTTCCTCTTTCAAGTGATCTTGCTCTTTGCCTTTGTTTAGCTTTCGATCGCTTGTCTGAGTTTCTTTTAGTCGTTTCTTTTCTTTTCCTTTTCTCTTTGGTTACCAAATGTGTGTGTTGTCAATACACTCATCAAGGGGGAGATTGAGAGCCTGTGTGGTTCGAGGACCGGTGGATGGTCACTTCCTAGTGTGATGAGTGATTGACAACGTTGTGTGGACTGACTCTTGGCTAAGTATTGCAGGTGCAGGTTGTGGCTTGACTGGTGTTTGTGCAGGTGAAGAGCAAGCGCGAAAGGTCATTGCCGGGTAGGCCTCCAGGTGTGGAAAAACAAGTAGGCTTGGCTCGAGGGACCCGGTGTCCAGCGGGGTCAAGTGCGGGCCGCATGGTGGCAAGAACGGCAAGATGAAGTCATGGACGGTTTCTTGGTTGAGCCTCAAAACCAAGGTCGAGCCGGGACTTCGTGGGAGCCGAGTCAAGAGTGGTGATTGGTGGAGGCTACACCGAGTTCGCGGGATTTCCAGTGGTTCACCAGAAAACCACTAGGTTCCTTGGTTGATCCACAAAGCCAAGACCGAAAACCGGAGGCAGCAGCACTGGACCGGTCTGACCGGTGGGTACCGGTCTGACTAGTGGGGTACACCAGTCTGACCGATGTGCGACGATGCGTTCTGGAGACTTCGAAGCGGAGGACACACGTCGGGATCGCAAGGCTTGCGTCGAGGCTAAGCAAGTTTGCGGTCACCGGGCATCCGTCCGATGGTGCTACGACGAAGTTTCCCAAAAGGCCCTTCGGGGGCGTGTATCTTAGTTTAATGTAATAGGGGTAGTTTCATCTTTTGGCTAGCCTCCATATAACCCAAGTGGTGAGAGGATTGCAGCCATCTCTGGGAACCCTAGCTCATTTGGTTTTGCTATTTCCCCTTCCTATTTTCCTTAGGAATTTTAGGACTAGCTTGAGAGCTTCATGGTGAGATCTTGTGAGAGGGAAGGATGATTGGGAGGCAAGATAGACCTTGTATGAACCTTCATGGTATGTATAGATGATTCGGCGTGGTTCCTCAAGGCTTGATTGTGTCGCTCCCATTTTCCATATTTAGTGATTTTTGGAGCCTTTTCTTGGTGTTTTTCTTGTGGTAGTTTTGAGACCTTTCTCTTTGGGATTTGGTGGGGGATGTATGCATGAACCCTTTGTGGTTCTTTTCCCTTTGATTCCCCTCCCAAATCCGTGAGTAAAGGGGCTCAATTTTGGGGTTTTCTCCGGTCTAGGGTTAGAAGCATTCTTGGTGGAAATCCTTCGATTTCTTTTGATTTAGCAAGTTTTGGTGGACCAAATCGTGGCTATGGAATGCCCATGAGGTACTCCTACTATCCCCAAAGTCTTGTGCGAATCTGTGGAGCGAATCGGGAGATCGGGATTTGGATTTGGAGGAGTTGACCCGCGGGTTGCTGATCATCCCGAGAGCCCAGGGCTTGACCGGTCTAACCGGTGCCTTCCACCGGTCTGACCGGTGCCAACCTCCTGTTGGGTTTTGCTCGGGTGAACGTCTTGGTGAGTTCCCTAGTCTTTGGGTTTGCTACTGGTTCGAGTTTGGAGTGTTTTGGATCTCGGGAGGTTGGTTTCTGGGATTTGAGATTTCCAGGCTCAAGCCGGTCTGACCGGTGAGCTGCATCGGTCTGACCGGTGCAGGGGATGTTCTGTGGAAATTGTCAAGTCCTGCTCGGGTGACCCGGCTCAGGGTCCAAGGTGACCCGGTGTGTCTCTAGAGGGTGTCGGGTGATCCGGCGGCCTAGTCCGGGTGATTCGGCCTTGACCGGTCTGACCGGTGCAGGTGACCGGTCTGACTGGTGTGGTCTGTGGCTACTCGAGTTGTTTGTTCCGCTGCGTTCTCGAGTATGTTTTGGTGGTTGTTGGTTCCTAGGACTAGTAGCACTCCAGTGGCTACGTGGTCTTGGCCAACTCGGGTAGTTGAGTCGGAGACGTGTTTTGGTTAGCCGTGTTCATCTTGTTGTTGTAGCCATCTCCTTCGAGAAGAATTTTTATCGGCTCCCATTCACTCCCCCCCCCTTTGGTCGCCAGTTCGGTCCTTCAGCCTACTTGTCTCTCCACTCCTCGGAGGCCCCACAAGGCTAAGACCTTTCGCGCCCGCTCTTCACCTGCACCAACACGAGTCAAGCCGCAACCTACACCTGCAATACTCGGCCAAGAGTCAGTCCACACCCCGTTGTCAATCACTCATCAAACCAAGGAGCGACCATCCACCGATCCTCGGACGCTCCGGTCCTCAATCTCCCCCTTGATAAGTGCATTGACAACACACATAGTAACCAATTGAGAAAAAAGAGAAAAAGAAAAGAAACAAATGAAAAACTCAAACAAGTGATCAAAAGCCAAACAAAAGCCAAAACAAGATCACTTGAGAGAAAAATCTCGGTCCCCTAAGACAAAGGCAACGGCTCGACACAACAGAGATAAAATGCTCCAAAATTGCCAACTCCTCAAGGTGAGGCAAAAGGGCTCGACACCATCGGCAAAATACCACAACTAAAATCAAGCGACAAAGAGCTCTCAAATGCATGTACGCAAGCTCCCCCTGAACAAATGCATTTCTCCCAATTTTTCTCCCACTTGATGCAAAACTCCCCCTGGATGCATGAAATGGGTACTTTCCTCCCCAAAGCAAGAATTGGGTACTATCTCTTTCCCTTGTTGGTAATAAATGAATCAAGTCTACAAATGCAAGCATGTGCTTCTCAAATAGCCAAAGAGCAACATGCTAAAAATGAGACATAGGCAAGCAAGATAGCCACAAATTTAGTACAAGCATCACCAACAAGATAGATAGGTTCATATGTTGACGCAAAAATAGGATGTCACCTCCACACCAGCACACGTGACTCCCCGGTCTGTAGCGAGGCGTGCCAGCCAATCTGACCTGTTGATTGACAATGGAAAATATTAGGGATTGGCTAGAGAACCGATGGCCTTTTAGCGACATGTGTACCAGCCAATCGGCCGATACGAAAGAGTGGGATCGGCCGGCTCGAGAGCGACCAAGGCGCGAGGGTGTGGATAAGAGATCGGCTGAAATCGGCCGATCGTGACGTCAGCACTCGAGTAGGTCGGAATCAGCTGTAGTGTTAGGAGCCGATAGGATGTAGATCAAGTGGGGTAAATTGGTGATAATAGCTAAAACCACAAGAATTGGTACGAAAACTTGCAGATCTAGCTAGTATCGGTAAGGGGTGAATAAAGAACTAGACGAAACCTCAGCGATGCGCCCGGAGGTTAAAGCCTAGGGTTATTCGGTAAAACGGTACTCACAAGCTTGCTGGAGATCGATCGATGCAGCCCGACGAACTTGAAGGACGGCGTTGTAGAAAAGAGAAAAAACGCAATGGCGAAGTCGCCGAAAAGTAGATGCTGTAAAGTAGATGCTGTAAATTGTAAAGGGTTTGCCCGGAGGCGATTTGTTTGATATTGGTGTGTACACTTTTTTCCCAACCACGTAGGGTCGCTATTTATGCCCTGAGGACAACCCGACTCCTACTCGATTGCGGCACTGTTTACTTGCTTCTAAAGAAAACAAATACTACTAAAAATAGAAAAGGACTCTCACAGTAGTCAAAATTTCCTAAAACTGACTCTTTGACCCGTTGCCAATCGTGGATTGACCCGCCTCCACCGTACTTTCCTTCTGGCATATCTCCTTGATTACCGCTTTCTCTCTTTCCATCGGCCGATCTTCCGGTTGACCATTGGCCGATCGGTTTGACCCTCCAGCCCATCGATAGAGTTGAACTCTTCTGACCATCGGCGAGTCCTGTTGACCATCCTTCTCTCTCTTCAATCGGTCGATTGCCTTGTTTCCTCATCGGCTGCTTCTTCTTATCCTTTTGACCTGTTTTTCCAAAAAAAATAGTGTCAACACATGCCCCCAGTTTTGGAGTAAATAATCTTTTGCTCCGAAATTTCCTCGAATCCGGTATCCTCCTTGATTCGAAGTCGGCTGAAGAATCCAAACAAATCTTAGGGGCCATAAATACAACTGCCTCAACTCTCTTTTTCCCTCGAATCTCGTTGCTCCAACAGCTCAAGCTTCCAGGCGACGAACCCTAAGCTACATAATTCTTGCTGATTCATGGCGTCTTCAGGCTCCGCCGGAGGTTCTCATCCCGCCCCTGCGCCTCCGAAGGCGTCTCTTCCTTCAATTTCCCCGGTATTTCTTTTGTCCCTTTGCTCTTGTTTCTTCCTTAATGCCGCTGTCCTGCTTAACCTGAAGCCTAGATTTACTCATTTCTTTAGGAACTTAGATCCAATCTCACCATTCCTGTTGATGACAAGCCTTGGCTTACTTTTCTTGGACCAATGGGTGATGCCGACCCCACTGAGATGATTAACTTTGAAACCGGCCGAATCCCTTTTAAACATGCTTCCTTGGATTTGGCCGATTGGGATGGCTGTTTTAGGTCTTGGACAGGGTATGCCAAAGGGTGGAGAAATTGGTATCGTAGGGTATCTGCCAAGAACAGAGGTTTCTGGGAGAAGTATAAGATCAGTCAATGCATCACCTTGTCCTTGTCTGGTATGTCCCGGAATGAATCTCTTTTAATAGCCGCTTCTTATTTTTGGTCCGATGCGCTCAATGCTTTCTTATTTGGTCATGGGCCGATGACTCCGACTTTGGCTGATGTTCTTCTGTTAACTGGTTTGGACATTTCTTCCCCAGATGTCCTCTTTAGCTGCCATGACATCAAACTTTCCCACCGTCTGAAAACTAAGAATGTGGGTGGCTGGTCTGAATATATTTCCGAGCACATGAAAGAAGGCATTGTAACTGATAGAGAACATGTGGCTTTTCTAAACATGTGACTTGAAAAATTCGTCTTCTGTGGTAAATCTTTTGGTCCCACTTCTAATTATCAGATTGTGGCCGAACGATTAGCCATTGGGTCTTCCATCCCTCTTGGCAAATACCTTTTGGAGGCAGTGTACAATCTCCTCCATCAAGTAGCAGTTAGTCTGTCAACCAACTCCCCCATAGGCACTCCGAGAGGTCCTTGGTGGTTTATCAACATGTGGTTGAATCTTCACCTCCGAGACAGATTGGAACAGAATATTTTTGATATGCCCTTTCCGGGAGACCAGCCAGATGGTGTTCCGATTATTAAGCGTCGATGCATGAACTTTGGAGAAGCGGTCTCTGCATTCCCAGGACATAAAAAGACTCCATCCCGTATAGCAGAACATTTCAGGATTTCTATCTCGGCTTCACTCCAGAATCCATCATCTGGTTTGCATATAGGGATGATAATACCAATTTTGAGACCATTTTCAGCTTTGACAATTTCCATGAGGATGATGAAAACAGGATGGTTTTCGTAGAGATGATCAAGCCGGGACTTCTTCCATCCTGCGTCTTTGGGAAAGATCCATCGGCCACTTATGAATTTTACAATCCTTCAGTGAGTGCCCGTCAGCTGGGGTTTGGACAACTGCCGATTGGTCTTTACTTCTCCAATCTGATCAAACCACGGGAGGTTATCCCTAGTGGCACCCACTATCGGCATCTACTGGATTTAGTCCCCGATTCTTCCACTATTGACCTAGATACCTGGAAATTTTCCAGTTTTACCTCTCCTCTTTTCAATATCTGGTGGGCAGAATGGTGCGACCATATTTTCTGTGTGTCCCCCAAAATTTACTGCGAGAAGCTAGATCCTGATTATGAGGCATCGGCTGACGAGGTACTTTCTCATTTGATTACTTTGTGCATCTTCAATATGTTTTGATCGCTTGTACTTTTAATATGTCCTGATTGCTTCCCTTTTTCTCCAGCCTAATACTTCTGAGCCGCCTGCTAAAAGCAAGAGTGGCAAGCCGATTGGTTATTGGCCACCGAGGTCTTTACCGTATATCGGCTATAATGCTCCCGCAATTTCTTCAGTCATGCAGGGTCCCAAGACAAATCCTACTCTAGATAATCTACCTCTGTCGACCCTCAAGAGGAAAAATGTGTCCAGCAAAGTTCTCACTCATAGAGCGAAGAAGAAGATCGACACCAAGGTTGTTAATATCTCGGACATGGCTGGAGTATTGGCAAATGCTTTTGAGGTATTAATCATTTCTTGTCCTTTCTTTCCCTTTTTCCATCCTTCCATTACTCTGTCTTTTATGCAGTCTCCGGGATTGATCGGTCAGGCAGAACAGGCCACCGCTGCTGATCTTGGTCAGGACAAGACTTTGGAGACGACCCAAGAGAGCCCTGCTGATGATGTCTTGATTTCATCGAATGAGCAACCTGAAACTCGTCAAAGGGCTGATGTCTCAGATGCCACTGTTGGCCACCTTCAGCATTCCCCTGAGTTGGTTGATTCTCATGCTGAAAAACCATTTGAGGTAGAATCTTCATTAGCTATTTTCTCATTCTTCTTATCTCTAATCCCTTGTCTTTGTTCCAGGATGTTGTTGAGACGCCAATTAAGATTCATGACAAGTCCTTGGATGACCTTCAGCAGAATACTGGTGGTCAATCACAATTGCTAGTTGTCGAGGTTCCTGAGTCAACATCAACTGAAAATCCGATTACTGAAGCGTAGGCAACTTCTGCTGTAGAGGTAAACTTCTTGATCTTCTCAGATTTCTTCCTCAATTCTTTAGCTTACTTTTGCTCTCTCTACAAGTTCCACCAACCTTGCCCCTTGTTGTTCAGGGTGTATCGGCAGCTGCTCTGCCAGATGATGTGAAAGCTAAGCTGATTGAGGTGCTTCCACTGCTGAATCAAGACATCGGCCAACTCGTACAAGATGATGAGCCAATCAGGACTATCTTCAAGCCGATCCAAGGCCAGTTGCCCAAAGATCTCAAGGCGAAGATGCTTCAAGTTCTTTTATTGAAAATCGGCAGCTTGTAGTCCAGGAAGCCCAAGATCGGCTGGATGAAAGCTAGCACTAGGAGCAACTTACCCAGGACAGGGAGAACCTGGACAGCAGTATGGCCGATCTTGACAGCAGGATCGAACTCCTGACTTCTTCTCGTCCTGATATTGTCAACAACATTGATCGTCTAAAGAGGCGTCGTGCTGAACTGATGAAAGAACTCGGTCAGGTTGAGCAAGATTTGGCAGCTGAAGAGCAGAAGCTCGCAGATCTCCCGGGCACCATAGCTACTATGCGAGAGCGGAGGGACTCCATCGCACAGCAAGCCCAAGTTCTTCGTGAACAAGAGCAGCCAGTTCTTGGTACGGCCGATGCTGATCGTCAGGAGATAGAAGCGGCCCATCAGTTGCGTCTGGACCTCATTAATGCCATCCATCTTCTGGACACAGTTTAATCTTTTATTTGTAATTTTCTGAACTGTAATTGGCCTTTACTGGCCAACTTCCAACGCCCCGTATTAATCGTTTTGACTAAACATTCCAATCGGCCTTTATAAGATGCCTAGATCTCTTTTGCCCTTTGAACCGTACTCCTTTTACAATGGCCTCCTCTTCTTCTTCTTCTTCCGTGAATCAGGTCGGTTATTTCCTCATTTCTTCTTTTCTGACCTCTTTCCTGATGTTTCTCTATCTTTCTTCCTATCTCCAAATCGTGAAACCGTGAAAAGAATCGTGTCGAACATCAACGCGTTTGGTGCAAATCAACCAACTCAACCATCCAGGCAAGAACGGGGTCTCCGTCTGGTGATTGTCAACGACGAGAAGAAGCTGGAAGTTCTCGAGGCCAGGAGGACGGCTCTTCTTCAAGAACTGGATTGTGTGGGTGAAGAGATAGCCCAAGTTAGAGCAGAATTAGATAAGGCGAAGAGTCTTCTTTAAGCCTTGATGTACTATCAGCCGATGCAATCAGCTTATTTATGAATAAAATCATTATCTCTTATGGGCATTGATGGATCTGAATGTACTATTCCCCAGTGATGGCTTCCTTGCTATAAAATGTAACTTGCTCCTCATGTGGCATCATATTCTTCTGAGTATGAATCAAATTGGATCCCATTAGGAATGAGAGGCAAGCCTCTTCTAGAGTGCTTCCAGGAAAATGCAACCATCCCCATTCCTTGACAAATTTCTTCTTGAAGCGTTCTTGCATTCAAATGATGCATCAAAGCTTGTCATTGTTGCTGGAAATGTTGAGAGAGGGGAATCCTGATAGTCTCCTCTTCTGGAGTACAGAGTGGGGCCACATATCGTTATTCAATCCATCTTCCAAGCCAGCCCCTGATTTTCGGGAAATGCATCACTGCATGACTGCCCATTGGTCAGTCTGAGACTTTCACGAGGAAACTGTTCCCTCTTGTAGTTATCCTTTCTGCCACCTGGGGCTATAAATAGGCTTGAAGCTCGGTGGAGAAAACTCACACTCATCGGCCATGGCGCAACCAACTCAGACAGACTATAGACTCTTGTTGTATGACTGTTCCCTTTTCCTCTCTCCCTTTCATAGCTAGAAGTATTCTTATGAAGTAGTGTAGTGGCCCCTCTTCTTCTTCGTCTCCTTTCGAAAAGCTAGGAGGCACTATAGCTAGAAGAATCCTTGTGAGGATCTGGCTTTAGGTGAAGGAGCAAGGTAGGGTGTCTTGCTACACATTTATCAGCGGAGGAGCGTGCCAAAGGAACGGCCATCTTGGTCATCAACTCAGACTCCTTCTGGCGGAAGATTACAGAATCCGGTGAAGATCTTAGTCTTTCATTTCCTCTTCGTTGTGTCCTTCTCTCATTCATCAATTCAATATCCTCATCATACTGGAGATATGACAAATGTATTCCTTATAATTTCTCGAGGACGTATGTGATCTTCAGATCTGAGCTGTAATATCATTGTTGTAGTCCAAGACAGACAAAATGAAAATACATTCACTTTATTCTGAAGGCGATATGTGTATCAGCCACAACCGAATATATTAATTGTACATCGGTTTTTACATTTTTTGTACTAAAGGCGATTCTTTACAGATATCGGCTATTCTACTTAAAAACGATTACATTTGCAATCGGCTACAGCTCAAAAATCTAATCGGCCGATAGGCTCAATACGACAATCGGCTCATACAACTGTTGATATACTTGGGCGACCAATCCATCGATGTTGTGATTCTACGCCCAAGCTTTCCTTTGTCTTCAATGAATTGACTCATTAAGTCTCGTCATAAGAGCCGACTGCTTGAACCGGCTTTAGTCCGAAATCAGACACCTTGAGATACTTGGTATTCCATGCTTTTCCAGATATGCAGCTCACTTGATCATAGGTCCATCCTTGTGCTTTTGTAGCTGCTACTATCAAGGAGGTCTCTCCATTGACCATCTCCACTGAATCTCCGATCCATTGGATGATGTATTGATGCATTGTAGATGGTATGCAACAATTGGCATGTATCCAATCCCGACCCAGCAGTAAATTATAAGATCCCCTCCCTTTAATGACAAAGAAAGCGGTTGGAAGGGTCTTACTGTCGATGGTGAGGTCTACACAGATTGCACCTTGAGCCGGAGAGACGTTGCCTTCGAAGTCCATCAGCATCATGTCGGTTTGGGTCAAATCTTCATCAAACTTCCCAATCTTGCGTAGCATGGTATATGGCATCAGATTGACTGCTGCTCCTCCATCCACAAGCATCCTGGTGACTGGTTTGCCAATGACAAAACCTTTGAGAAACAATGCCTTCAAGTGTTGTCTCTTTTCATCATCTGGTTTCTCAAAGATAGCTTGTGTAGGTTCTAGTGTTAACTGAGCCATCCCAAGTTCTTCATCGGACACATCCGAATCAACTGGGGCCATGAACTCTTTTGGTAGGAGGACGACCATATTAATATCAGCTTGTGGTTTACCATCCTTCCCATCATCGGCCTTAGGCTTTGGACGCCATACTTTAGACCGAACTCTCTTTTTGTCCAGCACGCATCTTTCTTCTTCTTCTTGCTGTTCTAGCTGGCGTAGACGCTGGACTCTCCTTTTCTGGGACTTAGTCAAGCCATCTAGACACCATTGTGGATTAGGCTTCTTGTATGATTGGCTTGACTCCTCCTCCAGTTGTAGAGTACATCGACGTTCGGGAGCTCGGCACATAATATCTTCATCAGGGACCAGAGAATCAACCATCTCTTCTAGCCGATTGTTTGACTTTTCATTGACTCGGCCTCCCAACCGATCATGAACACTGGCCTTGCCCCCCAGCCGATCATGGACGCTGGCTTTGCCCCCTAGCCGATCATGGACTGAGACCCGTTGGTTGCTGAATTCACGGTGATCCCCAGCTGCAGGTCCTCTGTCGTCGAAGCAAACCCTCTTAGATGATCTTCTATTATTGTAAGCACCGTTGCATTCTGTACAATTTTCTACCGTCGGCAGCTTGATTCCTTCTTCCCACAGTACTTGAAGAACGGACATCTCTAATGTCCTTCGTTGCGCCACGCCCACTCCTCTCTTCCTCTTGCTTTCTCTTGTCGTCGCTGAAACTTCTTGATTCGCATTTGGGACGTGACAGGCCGGCGTGGCTTCAAGTCTCCTTCTTCAAGTAGCAACCCTTTTCCTTTGACATCGGCAGCGGTTGCTTGTACCTTGGGATCAACAACTCTTTTATTTTGAGCCGATTCTGACTTCAGCAGCTTAACATGTGATGTGTCTTTGCTAGACACTTCAACTGTATTAGTTGGGAAGGGGTGCTGATCAATCTTCATCAGCTTTTCAGCTTTGGTAGGGGTTTCAAATTTTAGTTTCCCTTGCACAATAGCTGATTGAATCTGTTGTCTGAAGATTTTGCAGTCATTGGTGTCGTGAGAGGTTGCATTGTGCCACTTGCAATACTTTATCCTTTTGAGCTCGTCTGTAGATGGTATGGTATGGAACTGGGAGAGTATGATCTGCCCTTGCTGAAGCAATAGGTCAAATATTTTATCGGCCTTAGTGATGTCAAAGCTGAATTTTTCTGGTTCCTTCTTACCAAAGGGGCATGATACTGTTTTCTTGCGTTTGACCCACTCTGCGAGCCCTATCATGTTATCTTCATCTTCTGAATCAGAGTAATCCACATAAGACACCTTCTTTTGGAAATTCTTCCTAGGCTCATAAGATCTTGCAGTCTCTTGACTCATTCGACTGACCAGCTGGCTGAGACTCTCAAAGTCATGTGATGCGTATTTCTCCCTCAAGGTTGGCAAGAGACCTTGGAATGCCAACTCAACCAGTTGTTTGTCTCCCAGATTCAGACTATAGCATTTATTTCTGACTTCTCTGAACCTTTGAACGAATCCAGCAACAGTTTCATCGTTCCTTTGCTTGAGTCTGGTCAGATCAGTAATCTTCATCTCATGAATACCAGAGAAGAAATAGTTGTGGAACTGCTGCTCCAGATCAGACCATTTGATAATGGAGTTGGCTGGAAGCAAAGTGCATCAACATTCCCTGCTTCTCCACATTGTATGATGAATCGAGTAATATGCTCCATTGTGGATGTATCGTCTTGTCCAGAGAACTTGGTGAAGTCCGGCACTTTGAATCTTGGGGGGAAATGTATCTGATCATAGCCAGATGGATACGGTGTCCTGTACATGCAAGATTGCTGCTTAGGTTTCATCCCATATTGTTTCTGCAGCATTTCTAAAAAGTGGTCAATCAATTCTTGCTTCATATGAGACTTCATTTCAGCAGATATCTGTTCAATTGCTTGTATCTCAGTGGATGGAGTCTCTGGAGGCTGTTCTTCTAAGGTTCTTGGCTGTGGATTTGGTGCTATTGATGTTCCTACTCCAGAAGAACCCTGTGCATTTGATTGACTTGTCACAGGTGGAGTCTGTCCGATCGGCTGACCAGCCGATGAAACTGGCTGATGCAAGTTCAACTGGCCCGAGATAGCCAATTGATTTAGGAGCATCTGCACCGCTTGTGTAGGATCCACCTGTTGCTGTGGTGCCGTCGGCTGTCTTGTCATTCCCTGGTTGATTGGCTGCTGAGGCGACGATCTCGTGTGAGCAACTGTATTAGCCGGGGTCAAGACAGGCTGCGTTGATAATGGCTGTTGCAGTGGAGTAGTTTGTATAGGCATCCCCAAAGTTGGTTGAGGAACCGATCTCTGAGGTGCAACAGGAGCTTTTCTTTCCATTGGTATGACCATGTGAGCATGAGTTGGACTGATCTTAACTCTTTCAAAATTCTTGTTCCCATGATTGAAGTAAACAAACTCCACTCCTTCTTTGGTCATATGCACAGTCCCTGGAGTACCCCAAAACATAGCTTGATAAGACTCTGGGTACTTTACTTCTGGAATCCCTTCAGGATGGGTTTCGAAGAAGCTTGAGATATTAGCTTCAAAGTGATCATGAGGGAGGTTCCACTCTACAAATCTTCCATCCTGATCTCTCTGTTGGTGCTGATTGGGCTGTGCTGAGTATGTTGGAATAATTGGCACCGTAACAGCAGGGCTTTTAGACATATTCCCAATACTCTGATTCTGAATCGGCTGGGCAGCCGATGAAGGACCTGGTTCGGTTGCATTGATCTGTGGAGATGATGTAACCCCTACTGTTGAATCATCAATCGGAAGGGAAGCTGATTGGTCTTTTGAGAACACTGGAGGAGTTCGATTTGGTTGAAAGTATGCAGGTCCAAGGTATCCTCCTTCTGCTCCTTTCTTGAACGTTTCAGTCAGACAATTTTGGATGGTATTGGCGACAACTTTAGCTTGATCAATCATTGTTTGATGCATCGCCTTGTTCATCATATCTTGAAGCCCTTCGGGATCGGCTGAAAAGGTGACTTGCTGAGGCGTTGGCAAAGGATTTTTCTTGTAAACTCCACCTTTAGTTTGGCCGTATGACGCCAAGCATAGTTCTTCATAATGCTTCATGTGAGCTTCGAACTCGGCTTTGTCGGCATCTTTCAGCTGATCCCTAGTGATTGCCTGAACGTTGCTCTAGTCAACTTCGTTATTCTTCAAATTCTTCGACATTGTTGACTTTTTCAGGTCCCAGCGGGCGTGCCAAAAGTGTGTTGACGCGAAAATAGGACGTCACCTCCAAGCGCAGCACACGTGACTCCCCAGTCTGTAGCGAGGCGTGCCAGCCAATCTGACATATTGATTGACAATGGAAAATATTAGGGATCGGCTAGAGAACCGATGGCCTTTTAGCGACACGTGTACCAGCCAATCGACCGATACGAAAGAGCGGGATCGGCCGGCTCGAGAGCGACCGAGGCGCGAGGGTGTGGATAAGAGATCGGCTGAAATCGGCCGATCGTGACGTCAACACTCGAGTAGGTCGGAATCGGCTGTAGTGTTAGGAGCCGATAGGATCTAGATCAAGTGGGGTAAATTGGTGATAACAGCTAAAACCACAAGAATTGGTACGAAAACTTGCAGATCTAGCTAGTATCGGTAAGGGGTGAATAAAGAACTAGACGAAACGAGCGCGTAGCCCCCGTCCCCCACGTCGCCCCAGAGGGGCGACACGGGCAGAACCGCGGTCGCCGCAGGTCTTGTGCTGCCGCCGCCTCCAGCCTCTAGCCCCAGTTCTCCCTCGTCTCCGGCCTCCTAGATAGTGGCAAGGGGAGCGGGGGTCCATCCTCTAGTAGATTGAGTCTTTAATCGAGTTCTCTTAGGTTTAGGGTTTGCTCGTCGCCGATGCTCGGTGGTGGAGTTAGGTTTTGCCGGTGGAGCGTGGCTCCTCTACGGCTTGGTTTTCCTGGCGGCGTCGGCAATGCGGAAGCGACGGTGTTGCAGAGGAATAATTTCTCCCAGCTTCTTCCGTTCTCCGATGGCGCTCTACTCCGACGTCAACGGAGAGGCTGGGGAGACCTGTCTAGGAGTCGAGGGCCGGTGCATCGTCGTCTTCTTCAGCTGATGATGTTGTTGACCCTGTTAATCTCAAGGAAGATGATCTTTGGAAGAAATCTGAGCATTGCTCGGGTTGCCGGTGGTGGAAACGAAGGATGCGTCGTGGGTACTGGAGTTGGCCGATGCGCCTGGGAGGCAGCGTACTCGGCTGATTCGCCTAGCAGTAAGCCCTCCTCTGCGGCCTCCACTATGTGGAGTTTGGCTCTGGTGCCCGGCAACAATCGGGAAGCGGCTTCGATGGCGGCGACGAACAGATCGCTGAAGGCTTCGAGGAAGATGAATAGGAGTTTCGAACTTCTTTGTAATTTTCCTTTTCTTTCGGGTCCTGTTTGTAAACGGACCGGTGTAATGCGCTAAGATCAATACATGTTCCTTCTCAAAAAAAAGAACTAGACGAAACCTCAGCGATGCGCCCAGAGGTTAAAGCCTAGGGTTATTCGGTAAAACGGTACTCACAAGCTTGCCAGAGATCGATCGATGCAGCCCAACGAACTTGAAGGACGGCGTTGTAGAAAAGAGAAAAAACGCAATGGCGAAGTCGCCGAAAAGTAGATGCTGTAAAGTAGATGCTGTAAATTGTAAAGGGTTTGCCCGGAGGCGGTTTGTTTGATATTGGTGTGTATACTTTTTTCCCGACCACGTAGGGTCACTATTTATGCCCTGAGGACAACCTAACTCCTAGTCGATTGCGGCACTGTTTACTTGCTTCTAAAGAAAACAAATACTACTAAAAGTAGAAAAGGACACTCGCAGTAGTCAAAATTTCCTAAAACTGACTCTTTGACCCGTTGCCAATCGTGGATTGACCCGCCTCCACCATGCTTTCCTTCTGGCGTATCTCCTTGATTACCGCCTTCTCTTTTTCCATCGGCCGATCTTCCGGTTGACCATCGGCCGATCGGTTTGACCCGCCAGCCCATCGATAGAGTTGAACTCTTCTCACCATCAGCGAGTCCTGTTGACCATCCTTGTCTCTCTTCAACCGGCCGATTGCCTTGTTTCCTCATCGGCTGCTTCTTCTTATCCTTTTGACCTATTTTTCCAAAAAACGGTGTCAACAACATATAAGCATATGACATAGCCATGATCAAAATTAAGCATTTTTCAACACAAATTTCCCTCTCATGAGCATAGGACCTAAACATGGTCAAAATGAGCGCAAACAACATATAACTCACAAACTTCATGCAAGGTCACAAATTCTCATCACAAGATCATTATAAACACCTACAAGCTATCTCATGTCATGTCAAAGCCACCGAGCCATGTGTCCACTTCTAAATATGAGACTTCTCATTGGTGAACATCATGCAACGGTTTAGCACCCAAGATAAGGAATTTAAAACACATAGATGACATGGAAGCATATTTTTCAAGCACAAGCATTTCATATACCAATTTCATGATTTCAAATTAAGCATGGTACATGAAGTGCCTTTGCGGCAAAAAGAAGCTTAGGCTTCTCCACAAGGTAGCATGTAGGCTAAACATTCATGATGATAAATGGGTTTTTGACCCCAAATGAAAAGAACATGGTTTCCAAGCACAAATTAAGCAAGAAATAGCCATATGTGCACAATTTGAACATGAGAGGCATTCAACTCACAAGAGAGGATCATATATATCATTTTCACAAAAATGAGCCATCCACAAGCAAATACATCCCAAAGCTACCAAGAGCATAGCTATACATCACATGAGCATCACTAGCAAAGTCATAATCTCATATCTAGCATATCATGGTGATCAAAGTATATAGGAGAAGCACATTCCTAAGGCATATGATACAAATGCAGTCTATGATACAAAGATGCAAGTATGATATGATACATAAATGAAAATGGAACATGCATATGTACATTCGACCCCCAACCGAAGCTCAAAAAGGAAAAACCACTCCAAGCTCCCCTCGCAAACGAGCAAATGTAGCTTTGTCCAAAGGCTTTGTTAGGATATCGGCGAGCTGTTTTTCGGTTGGAACATGGATGAAGTCTATGTTTCCCTTCTCAACATTGTCTCTTAGGAAGTGGTACCTCACCTCTATATGTTTAGTTCTGGAGTGTAGCACGGGATTTTTGGCAACACTAATGGCACTCGTGCTATCACACATAAGAGGAACATGGGTACACTCCTCACCAAAGTCACTTAGCGTGTATGTGATCCAGAGCAGCTGGGAGCACCAACTAGTGGCAGCAACATACTCGGCTTCTGTGGTAGACTGAGCTACACTAGATTGTTTGCGAGAAGACCAAGAAACAAGCGAAGAACACAAAAACTGGCACGTCCTCGAAGTCGACTTCCTATCGACTCGACACCCCGCAAAGTCGGCATCCGAAAACCCAAGAAGTGAAAGAGAAGAGGACGCCGAGTACCAAAGACCGAGCTTAGGAGTGTATCGAAGATACTTGAAGATCCGTTGACGGCCTACCGATGTGAAGTCCTCGGCGACGCCTGAAAACGAGCGCACAGACAGACAGAAAACGGAATGTCCGGCCTCGTCGCCGTCAAGTACAAGAGGGAGCCTATCATGCTCTGATACTCCTTCTGGTCCACGGGCTCTCCGTCCTCGTCCGCATCCAGCGCTGTAGTCGTACTCATTGGTGTCGACAGGGGCTTCGAGTCGTCCATCTTGAACTTCTTGAGGATGTCCTTCGTGTACTTGGCTTGATGCACAAAGGTTCCCTCCTTCGCCTGCTTGATCTGAAGCCCGAGAAAGAACTGCAATTCTCCCATCATAGACATCTCGAATTCTTTGCTCATGTCCTCTGCAAACCTCGCAACCAAAGAGTGAGACGAGTCGCCAAAGACAATATCATCCACATACACCTGAACAATTAGGATATCATCGCCCTGCCTGAGGAGAAAAAGAGTCTTATCTACTTTGCCCATCTCAAATCCCTTGCTGAACAAGAACCCCCTCAACCGGCCATACCAAGTACGGGGAGCTTGTTTCAGCCCATACAACGCCTTCCTCAGCCTATACACTCGGTGGGGAAACTCAGCACTCTCAAAGCCTTGTGGTTGCTTTACATAAACCTCTTCTTCTAAAAACCCATTTAGAAAGGCACTCTTCACATCCATTTGGTACAATTTGAACCCTTTAGCCACAGAAAAGGCTAGAAGGATCCTAATCGCCTCCAAATGGGCTACATGAGCAAATGTCTCCTCATAGTCTATTCCCTCCTTCTGACTATAGCCCTGAGCAACCAACCTCGATTTGTTTCTCACCACCTCACCATTCTCACCCTCTTTGTTCTTCCACACCCATTTTGTCCCGATAGGTTTGCAACGTGGTAGTGGCTCTACCAACTCCCAAACTTGGTTTCTCTCAAAGTTCTCTAACTCCTCATGCATTGCGTTCACCCAATTAGGATCAGAGAGGGCGTATCCAATGTCTTTCGGCTCAAAGGTAGCAACAAAAGCCGAATGAGCAAAGTGAGAAATAATCCTGGACCTTGATCGTGTCGTACGTTCATTGATGTCGCCGATAATTCTTGAGGGAGGATGATCTTGAACACGCCTCAGTGCCTCTCACCTGGAGACAACCTCCCCCTCAGCTGCAGCTTCCACTTGATCTTGCTAGATCGTAGTCGGTGTAGGGGATGGGCCATCCTGCACGGTAGTCGTCGTAGTGGAAGTAGAGGGTACATGTTCGGCTGGAGCTTCACCATCATCACCATCATCCTCTCCAGCATCATCCTCCTCGTCCTCAAAGATCTTCTTGCCAATCTCGTTGTCACCTGCACACTCAAAAACAAATGAACTGCATGACTGGGTCTCATTGAAGGTAACCTCGCAAGTTTCCATGACTAGGTTAATATCAAGGTTGAGCACACGGAATGCTCGAGAGTGACTCGCATAACCCAAAAAGATCCCATCGGAAGACCTCGACTCAAACTTATCAAGCCTACCCTTCTTGAGAATAAAGCACCGACAACCAAAAGCCCTGAAATGGCTCACTCTAGGTGCTCACCTGTGCATGAGCTCATAGCACGTCTTGTTCAAGAAGGCCCGAAGAAAAATCTGGTTCCCAACATGGCACGCGGTATTCACTGCCTCAGCCCAATATCTCCTCGGAGTCCTATGCTCGTCGAGCATCGTCCGAGCCATCTCATAAAGGGAACAATTTTTCCTCTCAACCACACCATTCTGACAAGCCACATAGGGAGAAGAGAATTGATGTTCGAGACCCAATTCACGACAAAAGGTTTCAAAATGAGAGTTTTTAAATTCAGTGCCATTGTCGCTACGGATAGCTCGAATAGCATCTCCATTTCTCTCATTCTTCAACCTCAAGATTAGATCCCGAACAAAACCAAATGTCTCCCCCTTGTCAGCCAAAAAGAAGACCCAAGCATAGTGAGAATAGTCATCCACTATCACAAGGACATACCATTTCCCACCCACCGAGCACACACGAGCTGGACCAACCAAGTCCATATGGAACAGCTCGCATGGCCTCTCTGTCATAACGGGTGTCAGAGGCGGGTGAGAGGCTGCGACCATCTTACCATGCCTACATGGAGCACATACCAAGTCCTTTTGGTATTTCAACTTAGGCAATCCTCGGACCAAACCTAGCCCACTCAAGCGTGACAACAAGTTAAAACTCAAGTGACCTAGTCTCCTAAGCCATTTCCAAAGCTCCACCGAAACACCAGCAACCAAACAATGAGAAGAGTCGACACACTAAGAAAAATCGGCTCTGAAAATCTGACCCTCGGGGATGATCGTGCACACAAGATCACCTCGAGAATCCAAAACACGAGAAGCGCCCATTTTGAAACGGACCTCAAAACCCTCATCAAGAAGTTGGGACACCGAAAGAAGATTGAACCCAAAAGACTTGACAAGAGCAACACGCCTAAGAGTTACAAACTCGCTCACCTTCACCGTGCCCACTGAAAGCACTCTACCTTTCCTATTTTCCCCAAAAGTGATGTACTCTTTGGTCATCACTGGGGTGAGGCTAGAGAACCACCTTCGATCTCCGGTCATGTGTCGAGAGCAACCGGAGTCGATCAACCAAAAGCCCTCCAAGCCTCCCACCTGAAAATAAAAAACGAGAGCGAGAGTGAACAAACAACTCAGCACTGGGGTTAGTACAAAATGAATCAAACCAGTGTCGTGCCATTTGCTCAAAAGTGGGGTTAGCAAAATCCATCCTATCACTCCTAGGTGGAACACCCACACGTCTCCTTGGAGGACTACGCGTACCACGAGGTGGAGACCATGGCCCGTAGCTCCTCTGAGACCTAAAGTTGCGATCGTTCCCCCCATACTCGTATTGGCCACGAGCGAAGGAACGTCTAGCAAACTCACCACGCCCAGACCCAACACGCCTACCACCATCTCTCTATGGTGGCTCACCTCGAGCACAAACTCACACCTCTCCCGAGGGTAAATGGTACGCACCACCCCCTCACCCCTAGGCACCATACGAGGCTCAGGCACACCATGAGAAGGGTGGTACTTGTCCTTGTTTGCCATCTCCCTCGCAAACCTCTCCTCACGCTTCCTCCTGAAGCAAAACTCAGCTAGGTGCCCATCCTCCCACAATGCTCATAATGGAAGGGTTTTGGTTTTGGCTTTAGTTTTGGGCTCTATTTGGGCTGTGGCTTCTCCTCACTCGGTTTCTCTCCCTTCTTCCCAAAGAACTCATTCCCCAAGTCACTCTTGATCTTGATGGGTTTCTAGAAGTCGTCGGTGTGTGGAGGAAACACGGGTGGAGCTGGGGTTGTGTCTAGTCGGTTCCTAAGTGGGTTTCGCTTAGGAGCATAAGCATTTTTGTGGTAGGTTATTGGTGGTTCTGGGATATCACCGATCTTCCCCTCATTCTCACCACTTCCCTCACCATCCTTATCTGACCCAAGTGCTTTCCCATCATAGCGCTTGTATGCCTCAATCATCATCCTAAGCTGAGGCTCATGACCAGACAACCAACCCATCATCTTCCTCAACTCATCATTCTCATCCTGCAAATGATCAACATAGTGTGCAAGCTCCAAATTCTTCACAGCATTTACTTCACAAGTAGAGCATGATGTAGGAATAGGAGCTTTCAAAGCAGCTTCTAAAGATCTAGCATAAGCAACCGACACATCTAGTTTCTCATGCAAAACAAGACAAGAAGTGCAAGCACCAAGCAAGGAGGGCCTAGATTTCATCTCATCTAGTTCAACCCTAAGCACATCTAGTTCCTCAACCTTGGAGGCATATTTGTCCTTAAGCACAGTGAAATCACCAAGAAAAGTGGAACAATCAGTGCATTCAGGTTCATTGGTCACAATAGGAGCAGACTTAAGAGAATCTATTTGAGCCCTAGCATCAACAAGCAAGGACTCTAGCACAACCATCTTCTCCTTAGCCTCTCCAAGCAAAGACCTATACTCCCTCTTCTCCTTGTTGGTTTTTCTAAGCACATCATCACGGTTGTCAAGCAATTCATTCAACCTAGCATTCTCCGCTACCAAGAAGGATGGATCAATGTTTACGTCATCCTCAGAGTCGGAGTCCGAGTCATCCTTGTTGCTCTTCTTCCTTGCGGACCATATGCCATGCCGCAAAAGCCTTGGGCGGCGAAGCACAGACCATTGATGTTCTTGCTCGACCGCTTGCCCTTGTGCCGTTCTTCTTCATCACTTGAGCTCGACGAAGAGTAGCAGGAGCTTGAGTCGATGTCGCTCGCTCCGGCAACCATCGCTCGCTCCTTCTTCTTGTGACCACCACTTCTCCTCGGCTCCGCTCGGACTTGTTCTTGCCCTTGTGGTCATCCCTCGAGCGGTGCTTGTGGTCGGTCCTCGGACGGTGCTTGTGTTCGGGCTTGACCTCCATGGCTTCCGGGCATTCAGCGATAAAGTGCCCGTGCTTCCCGCACCGGTAGCACATGCCCGAGCTCCTCCTAGCGTTCTTCTAGTTCGTGTACATGCGCTCGAACCGCCTGCTCAGCAATGCGAGATCCTCCTCGCCCAGCACATTGAACTCCTCATCTGGCATGGACACAAGACAAGACAAAGAGAACTGTCTCAAAGACATGTTAGCGTTAGTCCTTGGTCCAGAAACGAGAGCCAGACTATGAGGGTCAGTTAGGTTCTTGATCCTTGCTCGCACCCCACGACCTACCTCGGATGACTTGAGCTTGGAGAACAGCTCGTCCACCATGAGGGTCTCGTACTTCTCTGACTCAAGAATGGCCTCGACCTTCTCACTCCACACGGTACGATCCAAAGAGTGTAGGAGCTTCACAGCCCTGTCATGATCATCGTACGGGAGCGCGGCCACATTAGCCCTCATGTTGTTCACAATCACAGTGAACCGCTGGAACATGGTGTCAATGGACTCACCGGGGAGGTGAGTGAGTTCTCATACTCTATCCGGTAGGTCGCGAACAATCGAGCCTGAACCTGAGCATTCCCAGCGTGAGCATTCTTCAACTGCTCCCAAATCGTACAAGCCAAGTCCTCTGTTTGAACCCGATCGAATTCGGATTGACACAGAGCACGAAACAAGTAGTCAACCGCCTTGTTGTTGGCGTCATGCATATCCCTCGATCCTGGAGCAAGGAAGTTAATCGGATGAACATAAGCTGTGTTCACCGTAACATCCCAAAGGATCTGACCCTTGCCGCGGAGGAAAGTAGCCATCAGCTTCTGCCACATCTGGTAGTTCTTACCATCAAAGTGTGGAGGACCCGAACCCTGTTCCTGGTACGCCATCTTTGGATCTTAGACTGGTTATAATCACGAAGATCCGTAACCGGCTCTGATACCAATTGAAGGACCGATTAGGCAACCAGAGAGGGGGGGAGTGAATGGGTGCCGATAAAAATTCTTCCTGAAGGATGAACTCGGCCTATGCCCCAAATTCACAATCAAGGATTCCCACATGAGCTTGCCAAGGTCGCGTAGTCACAACGGACCTACCAACCCTAGGAACAAGTCTGAACAAGTTGCAAAGCGGAAGCACAACTCAAGAAACAAAAGACTTAACCAAATCTGGCTGAGCCCTGGCGGACAGTCCGCAATGGGTCGGCGGATGGTCCGCGAGCCTGGCGGACAGTCCGGCCCTGTACGGCGGACAGTCCATAAAAACCAACCGAGCCGCCAGTACCGCACCTCGGAAAATCAGATAGTCCGGGAGAGGTCCGCGGACAGTCCGAGCTGGGCGGACAGTCCGCGACCTGCACGCGGACAGTCCGCAAACAACACCCAACAAAACCCTAGTCTCTTCACGGATCGAAACGACTTGTGCTCACGATCGGTGCATCGCATGGCACGGGGTAGGGCCGGTCGCACCTATAGGGCCGGCCGCACCTATCACTTGCCGTGCCGGGCGAAACCGACCCAAGGAGACAACCTACAACCACCTCAGGAGCAGTGATCAGGAGCGTCCAAGGCGAGAGGTGGCACATCCTAGGGTCGGTCGTGCCTTGAGATACGGCCGCACCTAGGGTTTTCCTCCCCAGCGCTCCATCGACCACCCTTGCCTATAAAAGGGACCTCACACTCGCTGGAATGGACACACAACGCAGGAGCATCTCCATTTCTCTCTATAGTTCACTTAGAGTAGGATTAGTGTAGTTTGGAAGTTAGAGTCGAGTCGAGCTAGTCTCGGGGTTCCGGAGGAGTCTTCTTCAGGGTTCCGGTACTACTCTTGTATCCTTTCTTTGTTTAGACTCAAGTACAATTCAAGTTATCTTTCTATCTTACCTTTCGAGTCAATTACATTCAACTTTTACTTTGCTCTAGAAGCTTTATTCTTGGTTTAGACTAAAGTTAGTTTAATCTTGGTTAGCGTAGCTCTCTTGAACTCTATAGTGTTGTGGTCGTTCTTCGCTTGATCTTCTACCGAGTACGTTTGTGCTTAGTAGCGGAGAGAGACCTTCCTTCGTGATATCCGGGGAAAGGTTCTTTGGTTCGTTGTGAGTGCGGTGCTCAGAGCTTGCCTTAGTCTTAGATTGGTGTCCCATTTAACAGAATAGTTGTGGTACCCTAGGAAGGTGACAGGTCCGGATGGGCTCAGTAGTCCACCACGTTAGTTCGGGCCGGTAGGATTCAGCGTGTCGTCATTCTCCCTTCTCATCCCAGTCTGAGAGCGCGACTTTGCATGCCCCTGCAGCACTAGAAGAGCTTGTCGAGTTTAGCTTGCCTTGGTTATCCTTTGCCTTAGTTCTTTACCTAGAGTTGACAAGAATAGATAGATTGTGTTAGGATCCTTTCTCGTCTCGTTGTCCTCCCAGCTCACTAGGTCCTCTCTAACCCTTTATCAAGATCTCCTTGTGTGTGTCAAGTTATCCCCGAATATCTTTATTCGTTACCCTTGCTATAGCTCTTTACCGAGTCTTGTTACTCTCCACCGTTTATCCGATCATCTTTGCCGTAGTGCTTCCCTTGGGAAAATATAAATAAGATAACCCGAATACCACCGGGTGAAGTGCTACAACGGTAATCCGTGCGCTTGCGGACCTTTCTGTGACGTGTGTTTTACCAAAGACGTTCCTAGCTCCATTATTAGGGGTATAACCCGGTAGCAACGCTAGCAAGTGCCAACAAGCATTTCTGGCGCCGTCGCCGTGAGTGCAAACCTAGTAGTGAGGCTAAGGAACGTCAACATTCGATTCCCGGCGATTTAGTTGGTTTGAGGCTCCAAGGTTTTGGGCATAGCATCCCCTAGGTTCGCTTCACATCTTCCCTAAATCTTGTCTCAATCCATTCAGCTGTTTGGGAGATCCATGGATGGATAGGAGGAGTTGACTCCGCGAGTTCGCGGTTTTCTGGGTCTGTTCACAAGAGACGGACTGTCTGTGCGATGAGGACGGACTGTCTGTGGTGTCCGTGTTTATCACGTGTTCGTTGCGTGTTCTTGTGAGGAGTTGGTTTGATTCGCTTGGAGGTTCGATTTTGTTTGCAGGAAGTTTTCGGACTGTCCATGGGTAGCAGCCGGACTGTCCGTCCTGGACGGACTGTCCGTGGGGGTCAGAACGGACTGTCCGTGTTGGATGTGAACCTTCTGTTGGTTCTGTTGCAAAATACGGATTGTCCGTATTGGAGCGTCGGACCGTCCGCAAGGCCGATACAGACTGTCTGCGAGGTCAGGTCGGACTGTCCGTCCCAGCCAGGCAGAGTTGCCTACGTCCTTTGCTTCTTGGGTTGTGCTTCCGCTTTGGATTGGTTTGGGACTTGTTCCTAGGGTTGGTAGGTCCGTTGTGCCTACGTGACCTTGGCAAGTTCGTGTGGGTACCCTTGCTCGTGATTTTGGGGCATAGTCGAGTTCATCTCTTCAGAGAAGAATTTTTATCGGCTCCCATTCAGTCCCCCCTCTCTGGTCGCCTAATCGGTCCTTCAATTGGTATCAAAGCCGGTTATGGATCTTCGTGATTCTAACCAGTCTAAAATCCAAAGATGGCATACCAAGAATGGGGTTCGGGTCCTCCACACTTTGATGGTAAGGATTACCAGATGTGGCAGCGTCGTGTGTCCGCTTTTCTTCGCAGCAAAGGACATATCATATGGGATGTGATGGAGAACACCTCCTATGTCCACCCCCATCAACTTCCTTGCCCCAGGTTCTCGAGATATGCATGATGACAACAACAAGGTGGTCTACTATCTCTTTCATGCTATCTGCAAGCCTGAATTCGATCAGGTTCAAGAAGAGGACTTGGCGTCCAAGATTTGGGAGAAGTTGAAGAACGCTCATGCTGGGAACAATCCGGTGAAGGCTCGCTTGTTTGCGACCTACCGGAGAGAGGACGCGAACTTCACTCATCTCCCAGTGAGTCCATAGACACCATGTTCCAGCGGTTCACTGTGATTGTGAACAACATGAGAGTCAATGTGACTGTGCTCCCATACGATGATCATGACAGGGCTGTGAAGCTCCTGCACTCTCTGGATCGTACCGTGTGGAGCGAGAAGGTCGAGGCTATTCTGGAGTCAGGTCACTGTGAGACCCTCCGGTGGACGAGCTGTTTTCCAAGCTCAAGTCGTCCGAGGTGGACCGTGGGGTGCGAGCAAGGATCGAGAACCCGACTGATCCTCATAGTTTGGCTCTTGTTTCTGGACCAAGGACTAACACTAACCTGTCTACTAGATAGTTCTGTTTGTCTTGTCTTGTGTCCATGCCAGATGACGAGTTCGATGTGCTGAGCGAGGATGATCTCATGTTGCTGAGCAGGTGGTTCGAGCGCTTGTACACGAACCGGAAGAACGCTCGGAGGAGCTCAGGCATGTGCTACCAGTGCGGGAAGCACGGGCACTTTATCGCTGAGTGCCCGGAGGCCATGGAGATCAAGCCCGAGCACAAGCACTGTCCGAGGACCGACCACAAGCACCGCTCGAAGGATGACTACAAGGGCAAGAACAAGTCCGAGCGGAGGCCAAGGAGAAGTGGCGGCCACAAGAAGAAGACGGAGCGTGCGATGGTCGCCGGAGCGAGTGGCATCGACTCGAGTTCCTGCTTCTCTTCATCGAGCTCAAGCGGTGAAGAAAAAGAAGTGAACCGGCACAAGGGCAAGTGATCAAGCAACAACATCAACGGCCTGTGCTTCGTCGCCCAAGGCTTTTGCGGCATGGCACGCAGCTCCGAGAGCAAGAAGAGCCAGAAGGATGACTCGGACTCCGACTCCAAGGATGGGGTAAACAATGATCCTGCCTTCTTGGTAGCGAAGAATGCTAGGTTGAATGTATTGCTTGACAACCGTGATGATGTGCTTAGAAAGACCAACAAGGAGAAGAGGGAGTATAGGTTTTTGCTTGGAGAGGCTAAGGAGAAGGTGGTTGAGCTAGAGTCTTTGCTTGTTGATGCTAGTGCTCAAATAGAATCTCTGAAGTCTGCTCCTATTGTGACCGATGAACCTGAATGCACTGATTGTTCTACTTTCCTTGGTGATTTGACTGTGCTTAAGGAAAAGTATGCCTCCAAGGTTGAGCAACTAGATGTGCTTAGGGTTGAGCTAGATGAGATGAAATCTAGGCCCTCCTTGCTTGGTGCTTGCACTTCTTGTCCTGTTTTGCATGCTAAGCTAGATGAATCACATGCTTATGCTAGATCACTAGAGGCTGAGTTGAAAGCTCCTATTCCTACTTCATGCTCTACTTGTGAAATACATGCTGTGAAGAATTTGGAGCTTGCGTACTATGTTGATCGCTTGCAGGATGAGAATGATGAGTTGAGGAAAATGATGGGTTGGTTGTCGGGTCATGAGCCTCAGCTCAGAATGATGATTGAGGCATACAAGTGCTATGATGGGCAAGCGCTTGGGTCGGATAAGATTGGGGAGTGAAGTGGTGAGGAGAAGATTGGTGATATCCCAGCTCCACCAAAATCCTTCCACAAGAATGCCTATGCTCCTAAGCCAAACCCACTTAGGAACCGACTAGACACAACCCCAGATCCTCCCGTGTTTCCTCCATAAACCAACAACTTCCAGAAACTCAGCAAGTTCAAGAGTGACTTGGGGAACGACTTCTTTGGGAAGAAGGGAGGGAAACCTAGTGAGGAGAAGCCATAGCCCAAAGAGAGCCCAAATCCAAAGCCGAAACCAATCCCTTTCCATTGTGAGCATTGTGGGAGGGATGGGCACCTAGCTGAGTTTTACTTCAGGAGGAAGCGTGAGGATAGGTTTACTAGGGACATGGCAAACAAGGACAGGTACCGCCCTTCTCCTGGTGTGCTTAAGTCTCGTGTTGCGCCTAAGGGTGAGGGTGTGGTGCGTACCATTTACCCTCAAGCGAGGCATGAGTTTCCTACATGGGGTGTGCCTCCTCATAGAGACATAGGTAGGCGTGCTGGGTTTGGGCGTGGTGAGTTTGCTGGACGTTGCTTCACTCGTGGCCAATAAGAGTATGGGGGGAACAATCGCAGTTTTAGGTCTCAGAGGAGCTACGGGCCACGGTCTCCACCTCGTGATACGTGTAGTCCTCCAAGGAGGTGTGTGGGTGTTCCACCTAGAAGGCTAGGTCACTTGTGTTTTGACTTGTTGTCATGCTTGAGTGGGCTTGGTTTGGTCCGAGGATTGCTATCACACTTGATTTTCGAAGAGAAACCAAATGCATCTCATATGTGCGCCAGGATCAAGTTACACACATATGATAAACAAATAAGTGTAATATCATAAACAGTATTCAAAACGTTACATGAGGTTTAACATCTTTATTACACTCATTCAGAAGACACGAAGGTCTTTAACATCGAACAACGATAACTACACAAAGAGTCTTCGTCTTCCGCTTCCACAGGCACTTGACTGGGGGATCGCATGCCCCATAACTCCTCAAAGTCACTGTAGTACAGCTCACCATTGTTCTTTTCTGAATAGCGGTAAGCAAGGATGAGTAAACTTATGGTTGGTACTCAGCAAGTGGGGGAAGATGCGAGGCTACCATGGATAGGCTAAGGTTTTGCAGCGATTAGCATTTTAATGTTGGTCAAATTTTAATTAAAGAACGCGTAGTTACTAGATGTAAGTTTATACCAACCCACTTAAGAATTTATAAACATCTCGTCTCAAAACCATCATACCACGATTTACTTCCATCTTTGAGTTTGATTATCATGTGAGGGTCCAAGCCGCTCATAACCGTGAGCACGGCTGATTGATCAGTTTTACACTCTGCAGAGGTTGTACACTTTACCCACAGCTCGCGTAAAAGTTCCTAAAAACTTTAAACCCAACCATGCGATGCTGGCCAAGCATCATACCACACTTCCGAGGTGTGATTGCATAGGGACGCTACGAAGCCTTTACAAAGGCATGCAAAAGACTAACGACCCGCATAGTTACGGATCGGGGCGGACCATAACCCTCCCTAGTGGTCAGCACCTTAGCAAAGGCTGCTACCCCAAGAGGACCGGGCTATACCCCTGCAACCTGGATCCCCCTCTGCTCCTTTCGGAAAAGGGCCATCAAATCAATCGCACACCTAATTAATTGGCTAAGGTCAGAGCCATATGACACTGTGGTTGCACTTGTTTTCTTGGGTGGTTCTCCATGTTCCGATTAAATCAGGTGATCTTGCATTAACCAAAGCCATGATCATTAAGCATAAAAGCCTTTACCAGGAAAACCATTTTTATCCACCCCCAGTTAAGCAACTAGCATATTCTACCCAAAAACATTTATTAAACCAGGTTGTTCCAAGGGTTGTGGGTAAAAATCTAGGTATGTCCTTAAAAAGGTGTTCCCATCAATCTAATGCAATATCAGAATAAATATAAACTTAATTGTTATGCAATTATATAGGTGTTGGGTATTTTAGCGTCACACGAATAAATCCGCAAGCGCACGGATACCGTTGTAGCTTTCACCTCAGAGTATTCCAAGGGTATCGAATCCAGGGGAACGTGTGTGTACTACCTTCTTACAGTCGGTCCAAGGACACCAAGCCCCTGCTTTGGTAGATAGATGATGGGGTGCTCGGTTCTAGGGGGGTACAAGCTGCAAAGGATCTCGCTTCGGACACTGGACCCTCCTGGCTATAACAGTCGGTTCACAACAAATGGTTGCCTACACCTGTATCCGAACGTGGGGGATTCCATAAGGGTCCAACGGCTGTCACTACCGCGGCCTACCCCAAGACAAATCGTGGGATACAGGGCAATCGAAGGATAACCCGTAGTCTAGACACCACGTCTACACCACCGATTACTACTATAATACGACTACGTCTAGGCTCTCCCGTAGCATACTATAGCACTCCGTATAAATACAAAGCGACGAACCCACGAGTACGGCCAGACCTTACCCATCATTGAACCAAGGTGGCGCGAGGTCGAACGACTAAGCACTAATTAATGTATTCCAATAAGATCTAATGAGATAACTAACACAAACGGAATGCAGAATTATTCATCTAGTCAACAAGATCAAAGGATCGTGTCACGAAGAACACGAGCCTCTAAATGATGAACAGATGAAGAACTCAAGAACATGTCACCCATGCATGAATATCACTTTAGTCTAAAAGGGAAATACAGAAATACTCACTTTGCTCTAAATGAAGAACAAATGGGAGTCTCACCCACACCACCATCTACATAGCACCTACACCCAACTACACATGGAGAGGTGAGAACTCACCTCTCCAAGTGAGGAAATGAGAGAGGGGAGAACTTGGGATGTGTCTTCATTCTTACCCCCTCCCCTTCTATTTATAGGTCCGGGTCACTACGCGAGAACACCCCAAGCACCACGGGAATGCCCTTAGGATCCAATGGGGAGACGACACGTGGAAGATGGAGGCGAACCGCCTTAAGGTGGGGTCGGCCGACACGCCGCCTTTCGTCTGGGTGACTGCTAGGTGGGTCCTCAAGGCGGTTCCCGATGTATGGGTCCGTTGGAGGCGGTTTGCTCGGGTTGTGGGCCCTTAAATCCTTGTGCTGAACACGTGGCGGTGTCTGATTCGTCGGGAAGTGCTTCTCTTGGATTGATGAGGTGTCATGGACACATGGCATCCTGTGTGCCAGCACGTCGCCACGTGGTCTGGTGTGGGTCCCACCGGGCCCACATGATGTCCTGTGCATCTCTCTCATCCGGGCTCCGATGTATGCGAATGATAAATCCGTTTGGATCGTCTCGACGAGCCCGTCGCAATGGTGCAGACCAATTTGGCATTTCAGGTTGTTTATGATGATGCCATATTCATGCCATTAATTTACTTGCTCTCAATTGCATCATTCCATGTGCATTTCGATGTGTCCTGCAACAAAAGATAGAAACACCAATACTTGTGGAAATTGTCAGTATAAACCCCTATTCTAGTGTTGATGATCACTTTCCGTTTATTCTATGCAGGTATTGACGACCAAAAAGTGGTACTTAACAGCCGTCAACAACTCCCCCACACTTGACCTTTGCTCGTCTCGAGTAAAGGGAGTCAGATCAAGGTGGTACATGATATCCAAAGGTATGAAGCTAGCATAAGAGATATTCCAAGCCATACCTTGCACTTGTGAACTATGTGGAGTGTCTATCATGCCATCTTGGGTAGTTGAAGAATGGAACGGTCATGAATCAAGTCACTCCTACTCATCATGTCAAGTAACTTGGGGTTTTTGCAATAATTTTCAAAACAAACCTTGCTTAGCTCCTCATTTGATTCTCTCAGATCGCTCAAAGTGTATAGGTCCTCACCAAAGCATTTGATTTGCCTTTCTTTCATCCTACTTCTAATGATGGCTATTTGTGGAGCTCAGGGTAGGATAAAGATAAAGCATACTTGCATCACATATATTGCAAAGTCAAAGACCGGATCCAGGAGAAAAGCAATTCATACAATCAGATCAAGATGTGCACGTGTATGGATATGATAGGTATGATAAGGTGTATACTAGGCCCGGAATGGGTTCTAGATATTACCATACATGATGAAATACTGTGGTGATGGTAAGGTGGACACTAGCCCCGGAGTAGGTACTAGTTATTACCATCATATGATGAATGAGCTGAATGACTCCATTGCATGATTTTCTCTCTCATATATATGAAAAGTCTTATGAGAATATGGCTATCCTCTTCTCTTTTTTATGGACCTTCATGTGCCCACATTTTTTCGGGATCTTCATGTGTCCCCCTTTTTTTCTTTTTTTAGATAGTCATGCCTTTTACAAAATACTTGAGGAGAGAGAAATCAATGCATACGATGGAGCATTTATGTAGGTGAATAGATGAATGATACAATGCTAACTTCCAGAGTAGAAGCATAGCAAGGGGGAAATGGTGGTGTGCACATGAATCTTGATCATGAAAGCATGGAAAGAATTCTCATAGGGTCACAGAATTTGACAAAGCTCAATGCAACAATAAGCAGCATATGAGTATAAGGTTTTCAACTGGAACATCATATGGCTTTGGTAGGACTGTGACATATCGAAGAGTCATGTTTGTAAATAAATTCTCAAGCACTCAAACATTTAGATCGAAGATCATATCATCAAACCATATCACAAACATCAACTACTTAGATGAGCATGAGTTCCCCAATGATATTTGTTCACAAGCATCAAGACAATGAGTAAGGAATAAAACATATGCAAGCCAACCATAGGAATCATGTAGAGCAAGCTAAGCACCATTATTTGGGTTTGAATTGCTGGATAAGATTTGAAGGTCATTCAAACTCATGGGTAGAGAGAGTGAGATAAGGGTGCACATACCATCGCTCCTGAAGGATATAGGAATCAAGGAAGACTAGTGGTGATTTGGCTGACCCGTGGGGTAGCCAGCTCACTCTAGTTTACCTTGTCCTTGTCATGAAGACGTAGTCGATGTCGTGCAGCCCTTGTGTGGGAGCTCTCAAGTGAATATGTTGATGTTGAGCTTGAGAGAGCTCCCCCACACTGGTGCTTGTACTGGTGTGTTCTTCGAGCAAAAGGTGGAAAGAAAAGATGGACTCTGCTGGTTCGAGAACCATAGAGCCTTTATGCAAAAGCAAATATTTTTGGTTTTTTTTAAATTATCGTCACCATGTCATTTGCTCAGAAGGGTTAGACCAAGTTACACTTCATAAACAAAGAAGATATATGAGACCTTTATGGGGTCAAATGTACCTCCTTTATATGTTATGCAACATCAATCTAACACCTTAACTTACCTTCCCAATTGAACATAGCTCAATGACTTACCAACTAGAATTTGATGATTTCTGTAGGGGTTAGTCCACATACATGCAACCAAGATCTTATGAACGCATAACTCTAAGGTTCATCAATCAAAACTCGACACCATGTCTTGTTTTGACTGAAGAAGACAGTTTTAACCTAAGCACCATGCTTAATTTAAAACAACCTATGAATGTAGATGCGCATGAACATTCAAACCAGAGCATACGAACAAAGATAAAAGGAAACATGCAGGCATGATCAAGCTATCTTCAAAAGGGACATAAGCATGAACATATGACGGTGAACCTCGGGTGACCTCCTGGAAGGGCTTTGTTTAATGTCAAAAGCAGGACTTACCTAGCTAGTGGGCAAGATGCAAGAGCTTACATCATCCTCACACCCGGATAATATTTGGTAGAGGAGGAACTTTACTTAGGATGCTCACATACCTCCCCCACACTTGAAGTTCGCATTGCTAGGCAACAAAACTCAAGTGTGTGGAGATCAAGCTTCCTTTTGTAAACGTTCTCCCACCAAAACTTACCTTAGGTGTTGCATATGATGTAGCTTACATGTTCGTAGGTGTCACCTGTCCATCTTTTTTTTCAATCTCCACCTGAAAGGTTAGTGACCAAAAATACCCGAAGGACAACTTATCCTAAAAACATGTTCTTGCTTTTATTCGAAGAAGGGAAATAAAACCTATGCTAATCTAGGCTATCTCCTGGTAATGCTTTGTTTATCACGGTCATAAGCTCGACCATGGGAGATTTCTCTTGCAGCCACATTGGTGGTGTCCTTCCCATTTCACCACCAGTCATCGATGAATCAGTGAAGCTCTAGCTGCAAGGTTAGTGCCATATACGAACACGAGTCCAAAAGATAGCAAAGCTAAAAGCAGACATGATCATTCCATGGAGGCTAAGACAGCTCCTGGGACGATCACAGGACTCGAGAAGCTATGGCACCAGGGTGAACCTCAGAGACGGAAGGTTGAGCACTAAGGCTAGCGCTCTCTCAACTGATCTCCGACTGAACTCAGCTCAGAAAAAACACACAGCCTCCAAAACAGGATAGAGTAGAAACTCAAACGGCCGGCGTATGTTCAGGAGCTAGAGTTCGGGTGAAGGTGAGGTTAAGCTCATCCTTCCTTAGGTAGATGGACCCATGTTCTCATCAAAACGATGAGCCATCCCGAGTCTAGCCTAAGCTTCCAATAGGAGGTTATGAATAAGCTGGAAAGTGCAACTCCCATTGGGCATCGGTCAAGTCAGGCATAAGGTATGAAGTTTAAGCTTCTCCTGACTGATCGGCATCGATCGATGGGCTTAAGATACGAAGTGAATGCACTCCATTCGATCGGTAAATGATCGTGCTCCTTCGGTCTAATAAATGAATCCACTGGATTATAAAGCAGAGACCGATGTCTTGGTTCATACGAAACTTCAGTGCAAGGCACTTCAGCTCAAACCTCAATGTAGGAACATGATAGGCCAATCGTACTCTCCTTAGGAGATCATAACTAGGATCAGACAAGTCATCCCGGCCGAGAATGATTCATCCTTTCCTAATTACTCTCTCCATCCTCCCACGGGACAAGGTCTTGGGGAGAAGGTCTAAGAAGAGGTACGAGAGGGGAACCCAAGGGTAGACTCTGCGCTAAGCAATCTTTCCTTAGATTCCTGCTAATCAGGAATGGTATCTTCAACTGGAGCTTAAAGCCTCAGCTCGGCTGATGGTGAGTCTAGGTGGCTCAACATTTCTTCTGACGGGCACCTCATCAACCAGGATGCAAGGGGTAGCTGAAATCCTGGAGGGTTTCCACGATCTCTTTTCCCTCATTAGCGTCCAAGTGCACAAAGAGCCTTCAGAGAGAGCATTAAGCCGCATGGCATCGTCCTTCCGTCATCCATACCAGAAGCGCTGAAGCAGCTTCCGATCGGGAACGTGAAGGACTGGGCAATCTTCCGCCAAAAAGGTGAAGTGATCCCATACCATTCCTAGCGATTCCTCCTCACCTTGCTTGAGACTGAGAATCCTTATCCTCAACGAGATGACACGTCGTATCGGGAAGAATCAGGAGTAGTAAGCAGCTCTCAAATTTTCCCAAGTGCGGTGGTCTCTACCAAAACAACGGTGTCAATCCCGTGCTTCCCCAGAGAGGGATAGCGGGAAAGATTCCCTTTTCTGAGCATCCAATCATTCTTTGATTTCACTCAGAGTTTCAATTAGACACTCGTAGTCTCTCACATGATCGAGGGGGTTCTCACGAATTGACCCCGAGAAGGAAAGATCCTGAATTAGCTTCATGAGAGAGGGGTGAATCCGACAGCCAGATGAAAGAATGAGTTTTGACAAGGGTGGCTCTGAGGGTTCACTCCTCGAAGGTGGAAGGTGTTTACAAGGATAACCTTCCAAGGGTAGCGGGGGTAAAGGTAGAAGTACAGAGAACGGAAAAGGATATCTCGAAGGGTAACGGGGGTAGAGGTAGAAGAAAACGAAAAAGATACATACGAGGACCACTAGGTTCGAAGATAGATACAGCAACCGTTCCCCGGCAACGGCGCCAGAAAGCTTGTTGGGTATTTTAGCGTCACACGAATAAATCCGCAAGCGCACGGATACCGTTGTAGCTTTCACCTCAGAGTATTCCTAGGGTATCGAATCCAGTGGAACGTGTGTGTACTACCTTCGTACAGTCGGTCCAAGGACACCAAGCCCCTGCTTGGGTAGAGAGATGATGGGGTGCTCGGTTCTAGGGGGGTACAAGCTGCAAAGGATCTGGCTTCGGACACCGGACCCTCCTGGCTATAACAGTCGGTTCATGGCAAATGGTTACCTACACCTATATCCGAATGTGGGGGATTCCATAAGGGTCCAACGGCTATCACTACCGCGGCCTACCCCAAGACAAACCGTGGGATACAGGGTAATCGAAGGATAACCTGTAGTCTAGACACCACGTCTACACCACCGATTCCTACTATAATACGAATACGTCTAGGCTCTCCCGTAGCATACTATAGCACTTCGTATAAATACGGAGCGACGAACCCGCGAGTACGGCCAGACCTTACCCATCATTGAATCAAGGTGGCGCGAGGTCGAAATACTAAGCACCAATTAATGTATTCCAATAAGATCTAATGAGATAACTCACA
This sequence comes from Cenchrus fungigraminus, assembly GCA_036936925.1. Lineage (NCBI taxonomy): Eukaryota > Viridiplantae > Streptophyta > Magnoliopsida > Poales > Poaceae > Cenchrus > Cenchrus fungigraminus. Next base: position 63,544,051 of record CM072772.1, on the reverse strand, counting down.
CAAATGGAATGCAGAATTATTCATCTAGTCAACAAGATCAAAGGATCGTGTCACGAAGAACACGAGCCTCTAAATGATGAATAGATGAAGAACTCAAGAACATGTCACCCATGCATGAATATCACTTTAGTCTAAAAGGACAGAAATACTCACTTTGCTCTAAATGAAGAACAAATGGGAGTCTCACCCACACCACCATCTACATAGCACCTACACCCAACTACACATGGAGAGGTGAGAACTCACCTCTCCAAGTGAGGAAATGAGAGAGGGGAGAACTTGGGATGTGTCTCCATTCTTACCCCCTCCCCTTCTATTTATAGGCCAGGGTCACTGCGCGTGAACACCCCAAGCACCACGGGAATGCCCTTAGGATCCAATGGGGAGACGACACGTGGAAGATGGAGGCGAACCGCCTTAAGGTGGGGTCAGCCGACCTGTGGGTCGGCCAATCCCGGATCGGCTCCGATCGCGCCGCCTTTCATCTGGGTGACTTCTAGGTGGGTCCTCAAGGCGGTTCCCGATGTATGGGTCGGTTGGAGGCGGTTTGCTCGGGTTGTGGGCCCTTGAATCCTTGTGTTGAACACGTGGCGGCGTCTGATTCGTCAGGAAGTGCTTCTCTTGGATTGATGAGGTGTCATGGACACATGGCATCCTTTGTGCCAGCACGTCGCCACGTGGTCTGGTGTGGGTCCCACTGGGCCCACATGATGTCATGTGCATATCTCTCTCATCCGGGCTCCGATGTATGCGAATGATAAATCCGTTTCGATCGTCTCGACGAGCCCGTCGCAATGGTGCAGACTAATTTGGCATTTAAGGTTGTTTATGATGATGCCATATTCATGCCATTAATTTACTTGCTCTCAATTGCATCATTCCATGTGCATTTCGATGTGTCCTGCAACAAAAGATAGAAACACCAACACTTGTGGAAATTGTCAGTATAAACCCCTATTCTAGTGTTGATGACCACTTTCCGTTTATTCTATGCAGGTATTGACGACCTAAAAGTGGTACTTAAGAGCCGTCAACAATAGGATAAGTAGAATCATGCAGGGGGGAAGACCACTGGCCTTCCTCGCCTACAAACAAATCTTCTTCTTCTTCAAAAAGCTGCTCCAGATCAACTCCAACGGGCTGCTCAGTCAAAACAGGCACGAGATCTACGAGCACACAAATAAAGCATACAATAAATAAAATAATTCATCAAATAGGTCTAAAGGCTACAAACACACAACTAAAGAAACGAGCTCGCTGAGACGATCGCATAGACACCTAAAACACTTAAAACGTAACGACCAAGATACGCTTAAAACAAGGTTCAGGGACTAAACTGTGAAGAAACTAGGCTTCCAAGGACTAAACTAAAAGAAACCGAGGGCCTACATCTAATTATGCGTAAGAACCGAAGGTCTAAGGCGCAAAAGAACCTATCCAGGACCTCGGGCGCTAAAACTAAGAAGATCAGGGTCTAAAACATAAAAGAAAGGACATATTTGCAAGGAAACTTATAGGTGGAAGGACCGGCTTGCGAAACTGAGAAAACTAAGGGTCTCTTTAGCAAAACCACCATGGTTGACCAGTATGAGGCCGCGCTGACTCGGGTCAGGGGCGAATCCGGGCCGTCCACACCGGATCGGACGGCGGGCGACGCATGCAAGCGAACGGGCGGTGGCGGACTCGCCGGAGACGGCAGCGCCCGGCGGCGCGCGGCGGCAGGATCGCCAGCGAGGCTCGGGAATGAGCTCCCGGCCATGGTTTTGGACACGGTTTGATCCTACGCGAAGCTAAGACGACGGCGAAGCTAACTAGGGGCTTAGGGAGGCGTTTCAGGTGACGACAGGAGCTTCACGTACAAGGGGCGGACGGCGTATGGCCGGCAAGTGGTGGGAGGTGCTGCGGGCTCTAGATGTAAGGGGAAATGAGTGGGGATGGGTCGCTCACCACACGATGAAGCTTCGGTGAAGGAACGGGCGGCGGAGAGGTAGCGGTGAAAGAGATCGAAGGGGCAGCCGGAGCTTGAAGACGACGGCGGCGGTGCTCCGGTTGAAGGGGATGGCGGCCCTGGGACATGGGTAGAGCTCAGGTGAGCTACGAGAGCGAAAGAGAAGACCAAAAAGAGAGCAGGGGGTACTTCACTGACGGCGGGGAGCTCGGGCTGCTGGCAATGGCGCGGTGGTGGAATTCCCCAACGGCGACGGTGTGTTCGCAAGCATGAGGGAGTGCACACTACAAGGTTTTGTGTCAAATGCAACAACAAAGAATTGCAACATCAAAAATTTGGTTCCTAGAGATTGTTGTATTACAACCATTCTAAAAAATGGTAGCGATACATGCCTTTAATACAACGGTTTTCAAGATGTTGCGAAGCTCTGTTGCATTTGTTGGACGATATTGCAATGGTGAAATATGGTAGCAGTATAATTGATTTTGGTTGCAATTGTGTGGTAGTATTGCAACTACATTTGTGTTAGTTGCATTTGGTTGTGACTATTGCTACGTTTTTTTTGTGTTGCATAAAATTTCACAAGCATTGCAAATGTTGGATGCTTAATGCAATGAGAACTCTTGGAGGCGAAGCAAAAGTGGGGTTCAATTGCAACATTTATTGGCCATTGCAATATACTTTGATGTTGTTGCAAGTGCTAAATTTTATTGCAACGAGATCTCTGAGTTTGAAGCGAAAATTGTGTTCAAGTGCAATGCTTATTTTTGGTTGCAATATACTTTGAGAATTGCAACGAGAAATAGGAGCTAAGGCTGATTTGGATTGGGCCTTGTAGAGTGTATGATATACTATGAAAAAAATACAATTCATAGTCAAAAATAGAATTTGGCTAATTTTGAATTGAGATTTAATTCTAATTATTAATTTTAAGAAAGAAGTTTGAATTGGTAGGAAAACAATCTATCATTGTTGACAAAATAGAAAAAATAAAAAAAGCGCCATGATATGGAATTGAATCAAGGACCTCAATACTATACTACTATATAACTTACCACTACACCATTACAATGTTTGTGTTAGCTAGCATCGTTGAAGCCTTTTTCATGTTTCTATGTGGTCAACTTATAGTAACCTTATAGATATTAAAATAGAATAATTACTTTACATGGTTCTATTAGTTAGTTAATTCAAAAACAAAGTAAAGTTTTCTAAAATAATTATTGTTTTTTGTCTAATGCAACACCGGAAAAGTGTTGCAATAGGACCAAAATGGTTGCAATAGACACACTGCCAGGAAACCAAAATAACTTTAAATTGACATGTCACCCGGTCCCACCTTGAGGATGTGGTGATGCGATCCCAGCAGTCGGCCGCCCCAGCTGGGCCCAGCCGGCCGCACCATGGCCGCACCTTGGCCCCGACCGGCCACGCACCAGCTGCGCCCAGTCGCACCACGGCCGCGGCCGGAATTTAATCCGGCGCACTAAAAACATTGCATCCTAATATGAGGTGTCCATTGGGTAAGCAAGTACTTGAGTGTGTAAAAATTTCGAAGTTTAAATTAAGTTGTATGAAACAATGTGATGAACTATCTAGTTTTTGAACAATATACTCTAGATGTGGGCTAGAATGGACCATAGGCGCCTAAATGTAGTTTTTTTTAATTCTTTTGAATCTTATTAGAGGTACATATAGGTCAATTTGGAATTACTTTCGGTAAACATGTAGAAATTCATTTAAATGATACAAAATAGCAAATCTACTTATTAATTTGTAAACAATGTATGACGACACTTTATTAAAATTATTTAAAAATGACTTATCATTAGTGAAAAAGTATTACTATGTCGTCAGCTCATAGTAACCCTATCATTCCTGGATAACTAGACATAAGTTTAATACCAAACATAATCACAAGAAATCTTGCAACCTAGTGGTAAGGCACCTACTACCCAAGGCTTAGGTCTCAAGTTCGAACTACCATACCTTTTGCATATAGTGATGTTTTTTGTTTTAATTGATTACATTTTGCTGACATGGCATTGTTTTTTTAAATTGATTACATTTTGCTAACATGGCATTGGTGGTCATGCTGACATGGCATATGTGGCCCGACATAGTGCTGACATGGCACTTATAGGAGCCCCCGCCATGATTGCCACGTCACTCGGCTATGCATGGTCAACCCAACCGCGGTTGAAGTTTGAAAAAGTGAGAAAATGACCTGTCATTAGTGAAAAAATAAAAAAACAAATTGCTACTGCGGAGCTTTGAACCCATGACCAACTACTAAATAGTTAGGAGCCTTACCACTAAAGCATTAGTCCTTTTTGGGTAAGGTATCCGAATTATTGCATTTTAACATTTATTCTTTAGTAATTGAATAAATAATTACAGTAATATCTAAAATTTGTTAGAAAATTCCACATATTCACACAACAACATATTTTGGATCCATAACCACCCCATAGAAATTTGAAATAATTTTAACAAAGTGTACTATACATTCTTCACAATCGGGGACATTTCTCACTTAGTCATATAGGACTATATGAGTATGCCTTTGCGATGGATGTGCAACAACACATTATCGTAATCACTTAAATTTTTTAAGTGATGCTTGTACACCAAAATCATGTGGCTATGCATATTGTTAGATTTTTCTAGCCAATTTTCAGTCTAATGCAACACTAAAAAAGTGTTGCAACAGGCCTAAAATGGTTGCAATAGACACAATACTAGGAATTTAATTGGCAAAAAAATATTTGCTTGGGGATCGAACCTGAGACCTTTGGAACAAAAGTGACATGTGCAGACCACTAGGATAATCATTAGTTTATGTTGTATTATGGTGTTTTATTTCTTTTTATTTATTGAACTGCAATAAATCTTTCAAAACAAACTTGAAAAAATATGTGGCTATACAACATATGCAAACTTTTTAGATTTTTCTAGCAACTTTATGTTATTTTAACATTTATTCCTTAGTAATTCAATAAATAATTAGAGGAATAGCAAAACTTGATCGAAAAATTCCATAGATTCACACAACAACATATTTTGGCTCCATAACCATCCCATAAAAGTTTCAAACTATTTCGACAAAGTGATACTATATATCTTTCACAACTACGAACATCTCACTTAGCTACATAGGATTATGTGAGTCACATATGCCTTTTGTGAGGGATATGCATCAACTCCTTATCGAAATTCATCTAGATTGGGAGGAAGAATGAATCAACGATTGATCTTTCTCTTTTTAATTCATAACTAGAGTTTGTAATTGGTATTTCTCCCTCAAGAAAACTCAAAAGTTGATGATTCCTTTTAATATATTTTTTTTTCTGAAATCACGATTTTTATTTAATAGTGTATGTTTCTATGTTAATTGCTATTTCTTGTATCTTTTTTATGGCTTGTTTTCTTCCACACAAATGGAGAATAGAAAAAAATTATATTACAATTACTAATGTAACTTAATATTTCATATTCTTATGAAAAACAAGTTTGTGACAAAATTTGAGGTGCATATGGGTTTGAAAATGCAACACCGAAGAATAATTACAACGTTCAAAATTTGGTTATTTGAAAAACAAAGAAGTAAAGTTTTCTAAATATATTATTGTTTTTTGTCTAATGCAACACCAGAAAAGTGTAGAGATAGGCCCAAAATGGTTGCAATAGACAAAATGCCAGGAAACTAAAATAACTTTAAATTGTTGTGTCACCCGGTCCCACCTTAGATTTAACTTGTTGGTTTATCGATTTGCAAAAAAAAATACAGAAAAGACGAATAGTCAAACGAGCGGAAAAAGTCAATGATGTCATATATTTAAGAATGGAGGTAGTAGTCTTCACCTAAATATTCCTAGCTTTTATAACCTTGTAGTCTTCAATAATATGTTATATAAATTCAAACCTGTGTTATAACGAACATACCTAGATAGTGTAGTGGTAAGTAAGTTTTATGTGAACTTGAACTCCAGGGTTCAAATCCTGTGGGAGTACTTTTTTATTTTTAATACGCGTCCCCAATTCGTTTCTTTCAATATTTACTTTTTAGTTTTAAAATTTGATTTTCATTTTTTAAATGTTTTCTATATGTTACTGCAATTATTTTTTAGACATGACAATCTTCACAATCATTCCCCACTAGGTGAACTCACTATGTTCTATCTAGCTAAGGGTATTTTAATATTTATCCTTTAGTAAATCATAAGATAATTACAGTAATAAGTAAATTTGGTCTGAAATTTGCATAGAAGCACACAACATCATAGTTTGACTCCATAAACATTTCCCATTAAAGTTTTAAATGATTTCGACAAAGTGTTACTATACATTTCATACGAGGATGAACATCTCTCGCTCATCTACAGGGGCATGTGTGAGACCACGTACGACTTTGTGAGGCTGTGCATCAAATTGTTCTCCATGACTTATACAACTTTGCTATTCACAATTTTTTCATTTAAAATTACCCTAAAAATATGTGAATTTCTCACCTTTTGAAATTTTAGGTTTAAAAAACTTATGTGTTAAATTCATAAAAAAAAATACTGCAACATATAGGGTTTGAACCCTACACTTGTGGGTTAAAAAAGAGCACATCTACTAGACTACCACTAGACCACCACGTATGCTCTGCTCAATTTGGGGATTTAATTGTGTATATTCTTTATTATCATATATCACACATCAACTCTTTGGAAAATGCAAAAAACACAACATGAAAGAGAGAGCCCGAGATTCAAAAAAATTTTAACACCTGAAAAATTTGAAGTGCAAAATTAAGGTTAAATATTGGTTGCTTAACCTTGATACATTAAAAAGAGAAATTTTGGATCGTGCACTAATAAAAGTTTAACGTGGAGAAAAAAGTGGTTTCCTCCCCTCGCGTGGTTCTGCAATTTTCCACTTTTTCCGTTTTTACCCCTTCGTCTCCCGCACCTCCCCCTCCCCACTTCCCTCGCACCATACAGCGTGCGAACCGTCCCATATCCCGTGTCGCCCCGTCGTCGCGGCATCCACGCCGTTCCCCCGCGATACCTCCCCTCCGACCCTCCCCTTCCACCTCTCTGCCATGCCTCCGTCGCCTTCCACCGCAACTCTGCCGCCCCGATTCAAATCCAGCGTAGGGGTCTCGGAATAGACCATGGCGGTCGTGGATCCGACCTGTGGAGCGAGAAGGGCGGCAGAACTGTGGCGTAATGCACCGGCTCTGCTGTGGCTCTAGGCGGGCGGTACGCACCCTATACGCCCTCGGTGGTGTCCTCTCCATGCCTGACGGCCGGCAAAGCTAGGGCACAGGCTCCGGCAAAGCATCGCACTGCCAGCACCGTTGCCATTGTAGGTAATCTTCCGATCCCTTTTCGTCTCTAGTCCTTCCTCCCTTTTTCCTATCCGCTTCGATATGATCCCATGCACGATCACACCCTAGGTCGAATCCAGGTGAGATGGCCCATCCTTTCCGTACAAACTGCTGAACTGTGTCATGGTTCTTTGAATTTAACCAGATTCAAGTTCATATATCTTGTAGTTTGCCGTTTAGGATCTATTTTATATCGTTAAAAGGAGCCCATAGTTGGATTTTCATGTGAATCAAAGTTGTGGGGATCAAGTGTTTTTCATATTGAAGGGAGTTTACAGCATCTCGTTTCTTTGTTTGTGTAAGGCGAATCACAATTGCCTTTGCTGATCTTGGCTCTGTAGATTGGCCTGTGTAGGGAGACAATTATATGTATACCAATTTATTCTGTCTCCACTCCTTGGTACCCACGGTGTCGTGGCATCAAGCATGTACCTCCCAATTGATCTTGTAGACTTGATATAACATCTTTAATTCTCTCTTAGGCAAATATATTATTTGTGTTAGCAGCAAATTTTAGCTACATGTATAACACTGTTCCTGATACATTGGAATGAGCAGGGAACCTATCTTACTTAATTGTGTTGTCCTTTCCAACTGAAAATTGTGAATTAAGAGATTGAAGGAGTCTTTTTGTTTATTTCCCTCATCCAAGTATAAATAAAAGGCAATGTTCATTTTTGTTATTATCTACCTTCTATATACTTAACCTACATCGGTCTTTGACTCTTGATCTTTCTTCTTCCAATACCTTGACCTCGATGGCAACAAGGTGGATTTGGTGACCTCGATGGCAACAAGGGTATGCCAATCACAAGCTCGTAGCAAGCACTTGAGTTTCCTACCTTGACCTTCCTTCGTATTTGGTGAACTTTAATCCGATCGGCTGTCCTGTTAGTCAAATTTTCTTAGGTACATATATTACATTGGATACATAGTAGATTTTTTCTAACATTTATATGCAATTCAACACTGAAAACATTTCCCCTTTAGTTTTTGGCTAAATTTCACACAGAATGATGCTTCATGATGGAGACCCTAAAAAACTATGCATTTACATATCATCACTTCATGATTCTGATTATTTTGATAGATTGGGATTGATTCATGGTTCATCTCTGCAGCTGTTCTACATCGCAGTATGAGACATGTAGTTTGAAAATTGCTGCTACATAGTCATTGCAATCGTCCTCTTATTGCTTCACGGGACGCAAAGGTTTAATGACTCTGTTAGGCCTCAATGGCCCTGTACCAACTGAGCTTTGGGATCTCGGGCTGCCATGTCAAGAACATTGAAGTTAAGGTTCTAGCACATCTTCTTTCTCTTCACATTGCTCAATGCAGTTTCTGGAGTGAATGTGTGAAAGATAAGGAAATTATCTACTTCCACAGAGAAAAAACAACATTGTGATTTAGTCTTAGGTTTCTTTTGTATCCCTTTTGATCTGTGATGTTCAATGAAATTACAAAATATTTATTTTTATGCATGTAGAAAGTCAATCTAAATAATTCAAGTTTACCATATGATAGTTGATGACGGACTTTTGTGTTTGTGGATGATGAATAACTTCATGATCACAATTAGATTGTCCATACTTTTCTGACCTGTTGGTGACACTGAGTTTTGGCAGCATGTCATTTCTAATTTTGTTTCTCTGACATGTTTGCTAAATGAAAAAATATTTTAACTGATGCTATATTGACTTGCAAAGAACTGCTCCTGAACATATATGCTAGCAGCTAAGTAACTCTCATTGATGTCGTGTAGGTGTAACCCTCATAAGGTATTTAATTGTTTCATATGCAGTCTTAACAGGAGCATGTTAGTGAACTGTATTTTCTAAACTGGTTTCGTTAGAGTATTCAGAACCAAAGTTTTTGAACAATTCAAATCAGCCACTCTGCTGTTATGGAGGAGTTTTGGCCACAATATTAGATTGCATACATGTATATTTCCTTGTGGTTGCTATGGTCTTATGGAGAAGTTTGGCAAGGAACTGTACACAAATCAATAGTATGTATCATAGAAATGGCTGAAATTTGTGTATTTCAAAAGTTGTATAATTCTAAAAAAATTAATACAATAATTAAGTTGCTTTGCTAAACGTGCTATGTATTGCACTATGAATTTCTCACTGCCCATAGCAACACACGAGCATGATGCAACATTTAACCTTAATTTTGTAGCTTGTAGCTTGGCTTGCAATTTTGATCGTGCCACTATGATGTGCCCTGTACTGTGACAATAATCGAGTATATATTCTCAAAAATAAGAAGTTGAGATATCCTTAGCAGCTATGATACCTTGTTTGGACATTAAATCAGACCTTGTAGGCCTCTTATGAGAAGACTATGTTTTCTAATACTAATAATAGGTATTTTCCCCCTTGTCAGGTTGCATCACTACCAAGGAGCTTAGCACTGTGATTTGATGCTTTGACCAAAACACCACTAAACATTTCCCATTAAAGTTTTAAATGGTTTCGACAAAGTGTTACTATACATCTCATACGAGGATGAACATCTCTCGCTCATCTACAGGGGCACGTGTGAGACCACGTACGACTTTGTGAGGCAGTGCATCAACACTTTCTCAGAATCAATTGAAACTTTTTTGTCAACACTTATACACGAAAAGGAGGTGTCCCTCCAAGTTTTTTGAATTTTTTATGTAGCTTAGGGTATTTTAACATGTTTTCTTTAGTAAATCATAAAATAATTATAGTAATAGGTAAACTTGGCCAGAAATTTGCATAGATGCATACAACATCATAGTTTGGCTTCATAAACATCCCATTAAAGTTTTAAATAACTTTAACAATGTGGTACTAAACATCTCATACAAAGATGAACATCTCTCGCTCATCTATAGGGTCATGTGTGACACCATGTACGACTTTGTGAAGATGTACATCACCACTTTCTCAGAGTCAATTGCAACTTTTTTGTCGACACTTATACACCAAGAGGAGGAGGTGCCCTCCAAGTTTCAACACCGCCGCCGGCTCGACGTCGCGTCTTTGTGTCGATGTAGCCGCCGGATTGAGGGATATTTAACTTTTTACCATTATAGTGGGTGGCACCTCTCCATATAGCATCTTCCCAATTGCCACAACATATTTAGCATATGAGAGAGAAAATGCATACATATTTACCACTTTTGCTCGCGTGGCACGCCAGCACGGCTCTCCAGCTCGGATCCAAGTCAGCAGAGAGTGTAAAATGTCTCTCCTACCCTTTGCTCTCTCCTCTATTCTCCTCTCTCCTCTCACTTACACGTGGGACCCATGTGTAAGGTTGTCTTCAACCTCCAGCCAACGGCGCTCCCGCACTACACCGTTGAGAAGGGAAAGAAGAGCTCGCCGGCGAGGGTACCGGGCCTGCGCTGAGGTGCGCCGACGAGCTCCTCGCCGGTGACCCCAACCCCTCCGCCCTGCGCCAGCTCATCTATCGGCTCAGGGCAGTGCTCCATCGACAGTCGAAGCTCGGCCGCCCGCCAGCCCGCCCGACCGCTAGTCGACGGAGCACGGCCTCGGCGCCCGCCAGCCAGCCACCTACAGAGCTCGCCCTCGGCGGCCGCCCGCCCGCCCGCCAGCCGAAGCTCAGCCTCGCCGCCCGCCTGCTGGAGCGCGCTCTTGGGAGCGTCGCCGGACCTCGCCGGAGTGCTCCGCCGGCCGCTGTGTGCCCCTGCTGCTCCGCGCCGCCTCGCCGTCTAGCCGCAAGCGCGGGAAGCCCAGCGGCAGTTGCGCGGCGTGCCGGCGGCAGACGTTTGTGCTGGAGATGGTGGAAGAGGCGGAGGACGAGGAGCGGTCATCCATTGGTGCGGCGTCAGAGGACAAGGAGGAAGGGGAGGAGGCAGACAGCGGGGCCACGGTGGCGGCGTCGAGGAGGAAGGGCGGCGCTGGCGGCTCGACAGGGGAGAGGAAGAAAGAGGAGGCAAGGGCAAAGGAGGTCAATTGTCACTTCGTGTGGGGATGGATCCGAGTTGGCGCGCCACGCGAGCAAAATTGGTAAATATGTATACATTTTCTCTCTCATATGCTAAAAATATAGTGTCAACCGGGAAGATGCTATATGGAGAGACGCCACCCACTGTAATGGTAAAAAGTTAAATATCCCCCGGGCCATAGCCGCACCACCACACCTCTCCGACGTCTCTGGATCGACGATGGCGCCAGGTTCATATCTGGTCCTCCGTCCCCTTACTCTTGCGATCCAGCAGCCACCTTCTGTGAGGGAGATGACCCATCGGCCATCTACACCACCATCGCCATGTCTCATACTCTCTTCCTCCCTCCACTCCATCCACGGCAGCCACGCGCTGCACAGGCGGAGCGGTAGGCCGCAACAGTGGCTCAGGTAGTGGCCACCGGAGACAATGACGACAAGTTCAGGATCTGGAAAGCGCACCCTGCCTTCGTCGCGGCCGTTCCTTCTCTCCCATCATCCTTTCCCACAGATCATTCATTGCACCCTAGCCTCCAGGGCCACTGGCCGCGCGGAAGTGCCACAAGATCCAGGCCAATGCCTGAGTCAAATCAAGTCTGCACCTGGCCTACCTGCCCGTACTCAAGGTGAGACACTGCTGACTGCTCCCTCTCCCTCACTCTCACCCCTCCTTCCAGTTTTGGATGTGTTGTTTGGTCTGTGTTTCAATTTGCGCATGTCTTGCCTTAATTATATTTCATTTCTACCTTTATCTGCGAATGTAATTATCAGGTTGAGATCATGACATGAAAAATATTTCTGATCGTAAATAACATTGTTGCAATTTGATGATTAAACTATCAACAAAAGTGTTGCCTGAGAAGAGTAACTAACCGGAAGTTTTTGGATAAAGCCCATGCTCATGCATCTTGGTTAAGAAATATCAATAAAGCTCTCTGAAGATTATTGTCTGATAATGATACAACTTATATCGGTGAACATGCTAGCAACCTACCACTAAATCATGTGGACACATTTTCTGTATGTTCGTGTCTTTAATCGTAGGCAATTAGCATGACTTCAATTGGTTGATATTGCAGCTTGATCAATTCAATTAAAATGTTTGTCTGTTGTATTAGGGTTTATAAAACTCCCATCTTATTTGTTCTGTCAAACCAATTGGCAAATCAGAGAGGGATATGGGTGAAGTGGCAAATCAGAGAGGGGTATGGGTCATTATTGTTTCATTTGCACATATTTCATAACTTAATTCTTGTCCCCTTTTTCCTTGGCCGCGCGGGAGTTGATTGCTGACCTGTTGGAACTGCATGACCACATATTGAAGTTCTGCCAAAAATATCGTAAGGTGGCTCTGCAAAGAATCTATACAAAGCGTTGGCAAAAATATTTCATAACTTAAGTTTCTATCTTTGGCTTGTGTAACTGAGCCAAGCATATGCGGACAATTGAATTACTGACTGAATCCTTACTTAAACATTTTTGTTGCTTCATACTCAAGGCTCTGCTTGATCTCAATTGGTGGACGTAATATGCCTTTTTTGAAACAATGAGTTATAGTCCAAAGATATTTGTTTTAGTGTGGCAACTGTAATGTTCTTTTTGCATTTTACAGTCAAAGAACAACTTTCTTGAGCAACATATGTGTTATGTTCGGCCGCAAGTATGGGCGACGCCGTCGTGGCTAATGCGTCGCACAAGTCGTAGTAATTATTGTCTTCCCTGAAATATGTTTGTGTTTAAATGTATTTGAATTCGAGTTCCAGTCAGTTGTAAGATACACTATATGTATTGTGTTTAGAAGTTAATGGAACATGCTTGGAGATCAATCTGATCTCAGGGCGCTCAATTGCCGAACTGCTCCCACGCTCTCACGTCCTGTCTCTCGCTCGGCACCGGCTGCCAAGACGGCGTCTAGCGCGCACCGCCGCCGTCGCCAACCCGTGCCTCATCCTTCCACTTCCCATTCATACAACCACAGGAATCCAAGCGCTAACAATCTGGTATCAGACTTGGACGATCCCATGTCTGGCCACACCACCACCGCCACCGCCGCATCCACAACCATCCCAGCATCGAACGCCACCATGTCCACCCCGCCGCTAGTTTCCTCCTCACCGCTTTCATCCACCCAGGTCGCCACATTGCCGGTTTCCGCGCTAGACACACGGCCGCCATCTTCAACCTCCAGCAACAGATTGGGCACTTCGCATCGTGCCTCACGGCAGTTGAGGTTCGAGCACCGACGCCGCCGGCGCAATCATCATCTGCACATCACCTGCCGTGGACGACCAACACCACTGCCGCGACTGGATTGTCCGTGGCACTGTCCGCGCCGGCGCCGTCCGTCACATCCTGGACTCCCAATCAAGCCGCCTCAGCTTCCAACCAGTCTGCGCCGCCGTCCTCGACCCCGGTGTCGACGCCGTGGCCGTTCAGCCTGGCCAGTTATGGGGGAATCCCACCGTCAACTTCAACCATTGTGCACACCACGCCATTAACGCAACCTCCACTAACAGCTCGCCACATTGAATCTACACGTCCCCTTCCAATTCACCAAATTCCCTTCCCAGCGTCCCCATCCATCATTCCCATCCTACAGGAACCACCGGCTGGCTATCCCGGCCAGACGCCGAGCCCGGTGTACCCGGCAGCCGCACCCAAATATCAAAAGTGGTCCTTCCCAACGTCTGATGGCGTGGAAGACCCACTCGGTTGGCTCAATCGCTCTGAGCATTTCTTCAGGGTTCAGCACACTCCTGAAGCGGACAAGGTGGAGATTGCAGCCTTCCATTTGACAGGTATTGCACAGCACTGGTTTCATATGCTCCAACGCGACACAAATGGCATTCAGTCCATTACCTGGTCAGTCTTTCGAGCACTCTGTCAGCAGCATTTTGGTCCTCCCTTGGGTACCATTCATTTAGCTGAATTAGCAAGGTTGCAATTTCGGGGGTCTGTCACTGAATATCAGGAAGCATTCCAACATCGCATGCCTCACGCCGGTTATCTTTCACAAGACCAGCAGGTTCAGTTGTTCACTGGTGGTTTGCCAGAACCCATTAGAACTGATGTGGAGCTGCAAGCGCCGTCTGATTTGCAACGTGCCATGCTGCTAGCTAGAGCTTATGAGCGTCGTGGTGCTATGCTCAACACAAATGGTACAAGTCGACGCATTGCACCACGCCTACCCCAACCAGCACAGCCGAGCCATACCTCCTCCACAACTCCTCTAGTGTCAGTAACAAATCCCCCGCGCCCTTTTAAGCGCCTCACACCCACTGAAATGGTAGAACGAAGGAAGCAAGGACTCTGTTGCAATTGTGATGAGCAATATGTCAGAGGCCACAAGTGTCCGCGCTTATTTTACTTGGAAGTTTCAGACTTCGATGACACTGACCTGCTGTTACCAGAAGATGAGCAGTGCTCCAGTGACCAGCCTCCACTCATATCGCTGCACGCCATAACAGGAATTCGCCATGAGGAAACTATGAAGATACATGTGGCAATCGGCAACCACAATCTTGTTGCTTTGGTTGATTCTGGCTCCACTCATACCTTCATCAACCAACAGGTGGCTGAAAGCATAGGTCTGCACTGTCAAGAGACTCAACGAACTAATGCTATTGTTGCTAATGGGGATAGAGTGAACTGCAGTGGCCTAGCTAAAGATGTTTCAATCTGCATTGGTCAAGAATGTTTTTTTGAAAATTGCTACACCTTATCCCTCGATTGCTATGACATGGTTTTGGGAATTTCCTTTCTCCGCACTCTTGGACCGATTTTGTGGGATTTTGAAGATCTTTGCATGGCTTTTTGGCACAAGGGCCGCCGAGTGTTTTGGAGAGGCATTGGTTCTGAACGTTGGGACATTCCTTCTACCCAGCGCATCCATTCCATCTGTAAGTCTGAACAGCCCTTGCTTGATCAACTGCTCGCCTCTTTCACTGATGTCTTTGAACCTCCCACGAGATTACCACCTGCTCGACCGTGTGATCATAGAATCCACTTATTGCCCAACACAACTCCAGTGGTTGTCCGCCCCTACAGATACCCACAGCTTCAAAAAGATGAATTAGAGTCTCAGTGTGCCACCATGTTGGCCCAAGGAATTATCAGACCAAGCACATCCCCATTCTCAGCTCCTGTACTCCTAGTTAAGAAACATGATGACACCTGGTGATTTTGTGTAGATTACAGAGCCCTCAATGATCACACAGTCAAGGATAAATTTCCCATCCCAATTGTAGAGGAGCTCTTGGATGAGCTCCATGAGGCACGCTTTTTCACTAAATTGGACCTCCGAGCTGGTTACCATCAAGTCAGGGTACATCCAGAAGATGTTGAGAAAACAGCCTTTCGTACACATCATGGTCATTTTGAATTCTTGGTCATGCCATCGGGCTTACTAATGCGCCAGCAACATTCCAAAGTTTAATGAACTCGGTGCTCCAGCCATTCCTCCGCAAGTGTGTTCTCGTATTTTTCGATGACATTTTAATCTATAGCCAGTCTTGGACAGAACACTTGCAGCAATTGCGTGCTGTCCTCTCAGTCCTTCGAGACAATCATCTGAAAGTTAAGCAGTCCAAGTGTGCCTTTGGTACAAGCTCAGTAGCTTATTTGGGACATGTCATTTCAGAATCTGGAGTAGCCATGGATAGTGACAAGGTTGCTGTTGTAGTCACTTGGCCACAACCAAAATCAGCTAGAGGATTACGTGGATTTCTTTGCCTTGCAGGGTATTACAGACGCTTCATTCAGAATTTTGGAACCTTAGCTGCACCACTCACACAACTACTGAAGAAAGAGGGTTTTCATTGGACTGATGATGTTGCAATGGCTTTCTCTACCCTCAAAGAAGCATTATCCACAGCCCCTGTCTTGCACCTTCCAGATTTCACTAAACCCTTCCTGGTTGATTGTGATGCGTCAGGCACAGGATTTGGGGCAGTGCTTCACCAAAATGCAGGACCAATTGCTTTCTACAGCAAACCATTTGCTCCTCGACACCTCAAAATTGCAGCTTACGAACGAGAACTTATTGGACTCGTTCAAGCAGTTCGCCATTGGCGCCCATATCTTTGGGGCAGCAAGTTCATTGTACGCACTGATCACTACGCCCTCAAGTTTATGCTTGATCAACGGCTTTCGACAGTACCCCAACACCAATGGATTAGTAAACTTTTTGGCTTCAATTTCACTGTCGAATATCGGCCGGGATGTCTAAATACAGTCGCTGATGCCCTTTCACGACGTGAGCACCCAGATATGACTCTCAATCTCATCTCTGATCCATCATTTCAGTTATATACTGATCTCCATGCCGAGCTTGAAAACAATGACAGCCTTCGGCTCATGCGTGACAATGTGACTCGTGATCGCGGTTCTGAATGGAAAGTACACGAAGGACTCATCCTCAAAGGGTCACGTGTATTTGTGCTGGCCTCATCAGCACTACTTCCAGTGGTTCTTCAGCTAGCACACACCGCAGGACACGAGGGCACCTAGAAAACTTTACATCGCCTCCGCCGTGACTTTGTGGTTGATGGTGATCGGGCTCTCGTTCGCAACTATGTAGCATCTTGCACAACTTGTCAGCGTAACAAAACTGAAACGCTACAGCCAGCGGGATTACTGAAGCCATTGGAAGTGCCATCTCAGGTTTGGTCAGATATCTCACTTGATTTCATTGAAGGACTACCAAAGGTTCATGGCAAAAGTGTCATCCTGACAGTTGTGGATCGATTCTCCAAATACGCACACTTCATACCTTTGAGCCATCCCTACACAGCTGCCACGGTTGCTCGAGCATTTTTCTCTGAAATTGTTAAACTCCATGGCTTCCCAGCTTCAATTGTCAGTGACCAAGATCCCATTTTCACTGGACATATTTGGCGTGACTTGTTCAACCTCGCAGGTGTCAAATTGCGCATGAGTACAGCATTCCATCCTCAAACTGATGGCCAATCCGAAGCTATCAACAAAACAATAGCAATGTATTTAAGGTGCATCACTGGAGACAGACCCCGAGCTTGGCTTGATTGGCTTCCTTGGGCAGAATATTGCAACAACACAAGCTTCCATTCAGCTCTGCGTTCAACTCCCTTTCAAGTGGTTTATGGACGCCAACCCCCACCAATTCTGCCATATGTTCCAGCCACAGCTCAAACCAACACAATAGACACACTATTGCAGGAACGAGACTCCTTCCTCAAAGATGTTCGTGACCGTTTACAGCAAGCTCAACAATATGCTAAGAAGCACTATGATGCACATCATCGCCATTTGGAGCTCCCTGTAGGTTCATGGGCCTGGCTGCGGATTCTCAATCGATCAGCTCAAACTTTGGTGCCTGGCAAGCGTGGGAAGCTTAGTTCGAAGTATGCTGGGCCATATCATGTACTGGAACGTATCGGCAAACTCGCATATCGCCTACAACTCCCTGCAGGTGCACGAATTCATGATGTTTTCCACATTGGGGTCCTCAAACCATTCATTGGACCTCCGCCAGCTTCACCACCAATACTGCCTCCACTTCACAATGGCTGCCTACTACAAGCTCCTGAAAGAGCTCTCAGAACGCAGCTTCGCCACGGTCACTGGTACGTGCTCATCCAATGGTCTGGACTTCCTACGGCAGCAGCTACTTGGGAGCGTGTCGATGACTTTCACAAGAATTACCCAGAGTTCCAGCTCGAGGACGAGCTGTTTGTCGAGGGGGAGAGTGGTGTTATGTTTGGCCGCAAGTATGGGCGACGCCGTCGTGGCTAATGCGTCGCACAAGTCGTAGTAATTATTGTCTTCCCTGAAATATGTTTGTGTTTAAATGTATTTGAATTCGAGTTCCAGTCAGTTGTAAGATACACTATATGTATTGTGTTTAGAAGTTAATGGAACAAGCTTGGAGATCAGTCTGATCTCAGGGCGCTCAATTGCCGAACTGCTCCCACGCTCCCACGTCCTGTCTCTCGCTCGGCGCCGGCTGCCAAGACGGCGTTGAGCGCGCACCGCAGCCGTCGCCAACCCGTGCCTCGTCCTTCCATTTCCCATTCATACAACCTCAGGAATCCAAGTGCTAACAATATGTTGTGTGCTATGGCCTTTCAACCAATATGGTGCTCAAATGGCAGCCCTGGATTTCATTGTTACGGTGGAGAATGATGCTTTATTCCATCCTATTCAGGGAACGGGTTATTGCCATTTTCTTGGTCACCAGAAGACAATCAGTCCTGGTAAGTGAAACCATAAATCAGTTCATTTATCAATTTCTGTGAAATTGTGCTACTGTTCCCTTATGAATCTAATTATTTCATTTCTTTGTTTTAGGAAAGCATTATTCCATTTTTCTTCCTTGTTTCTTATGTTGTCTTCATTTCTGCTCAAATGCTATTGGCAGGCTTTTCACAAGCAGAAGACTACAAATGCATAATTTCTAAGTTGTGGAGTGCATATGTGTTGTCCCCCTTATTTGGTTTACTGTCAGTAGTCGAGTGGTTGCTTTTCTTCCTTGGAGTTCAGGAGTTCATATTGCTACTTCAAATCAATAGACAAGCAAATATTCAGAAAACTTTTGGGGGTGAATTTTTCTCTGTATGTAAAGTTCAGTCAACTTTTGTACTAACTACCAAACTGCATGTGCATTTGTGTGGCCAGTTTTATATATAATCATATTCAGTATATAACTGTAACTTCTATTAAGTATTTTGTTCAGGTTACTGGCTCAATTGCTAACAAAAAACTGACCGAAATGGTATCTGTTACTGAACTTTCTCAAGGTGCCTGTTGCTTCGACATAAATGGATTCCTTGAGCCGAATTGGATGCAACCGGACATTCATTTCTGAATAGGCTCAATGTCAATGAGGAAGCCTGAGATGGTGTGGCCATTGTCATTTTCAAAGTATTTATAGCAATATCCTTCTAAATCCATTTTCAGTTTTGAACATATGGTGTGATCTGACACAATATTATCGTTATCACCCATAATATAATTAGAGTTCAGCTTCTCCATTTGAGTTAATGTGCTTTGTACCAATTGATTGACTCATCAGTATTGTTATTCTATAAGGACTATAATCACATAAAGCCCTGATATCATGGCGAGGCCTCTATCAGAATATCAGATAAATTGTCTGCACTTCGTCCTTGGCAATTAGATGTGTTAATCCTCTATTATTTCCTGAAGCAAATCATTTTGATATGCAGTGCTTACAGTTCAACACATGTTTGTACCATTGAAAATGGAATAACGTTAGTTGATTTTAATTTGTGTCATCCCTCATGGTTCAATTGTATTTGGTTAATTTTTTTCTTTAGAGTGCTTAATTAATTTGTATGGTTCCATTGATACTGATCTAAAAGACTATTACAAATACATATTTAAATGTTGCAAATGATCTTATTGTTAGTTTCTTACTATTTGTAGCCTTGATGACACTGTCCGAATTTTTAACGTGGACAACTTTGATGACTCATGCGTTCTCGGCCATAACAACAGGACAGACAGATGGCTGTCCACATTCAAGTATGGCGAGCTCTTGTCACCGGTCTCAGCAATCTTTAGTGAATATCATGTCACTGTATTTTTGGTGAAACTAACCTTATGCTTTGCAGGGCAATCTGGAGCTGGAGCGACATCAATCTATTTGTTGGGAACATGAAAAGAGTAATCGATGTTATCTCAGTTGATCAAAGTGAGAAGAGCCTCTCTGCTTCTTACACGGCATCTCTTGAGAGTGAACACATGACAGCCATCCCGTGCCGGTTTTCGCTGCACCCCTACAAAGTTGGCCACCTGGCTGATGCAAGCTCACATTATAGAGGTGGCTGGAGCCGCCGCTCCAATCGAATGCCCCTGCGCAGGTGGCCGGAGCCACACCTCACCCTTCCGCGCTGCCCGCAAGAGCTGCCGCCCTCTGCCCAGTGCTTTTCATGTGCAAGATGAGTGGAGTAGGAGTTATGCAGCCCCACACAATCAGTGATTAGCTCATGAAGGTGCTCGAATGGCACTTTGTGCAAATTGATGATAAGATGCCATTGGTGTGGATAGATTGAAAAAATTACTTTGTGAGTCTTCTTCCATCCTATTGTAATCAGGGCTAATTTTAAGGTTACTGGTCAAATTTAGGTAGGATACAAGCATAAAGTAATTGTTCTTAATCATCTTCGTATGATACAATATTTTTTATTTTGATAATCTGTATTGAGCATTGAGAACGAGTATTGTTAGAGTATGCAGACCACATAGAATCTAATGGCAAAGTATGTTCTGCTGAGGTTCTGTACTAGCTACAGACATTACTCTTTACTACACAGGGCAATAAGAATTGTAATAATTGTTTTTCTGACATGTTCCCTCTTTTCCCTGATGCCGCCCTTCATTGTGGTGTTTAATTGGTTACTATTATTAGGCCGGAATGCAAGACACAACGGTCGAGTGCAAATGTGCAATGAAAACCAACTATCTTAGTGAAGCATATCTCCAATATGCTTGAAGATTTTTTGTTTGGAAATAAAGGATGCAGCAAGGACACTCATCCTCAGGGAAAAATGGACACTGCCTGATACAGGTTGGTTGAAGGTTAACGATGATGGTTTATGGCGTGAGCCTTACAAGGGGTTAGCAGCAGTTTCTTTTGTAAGGAGCAAATTTGGCAGCTGACTATAGCTCTAGCTCAAGGAAGTAACAGACAGGTACTGCATCATTACTTATTTATTTCGGCAAGCAAATGTTGTCTATTTAATCATGTTGACAATCTTGTGCTAAAAAAATGATGGTATTTCGTTAGTCATTTTAAAATTGAATGTTGGGCATAGAGACTATAACTTTGCTAACTTTCCATTATGATGTATACAACCAAGTTTGGTGACAGAATGGTAGATAATTGCCAAAAGAAAGCTAATGTAACGAGTCTCATTTGTTCAGAGAGACATATGGGTTGTGATTTTTTTTAATCTAAGAGGCACATGGAAAATTGTGCGTGCTATTCATAACTAAAAGGATGCGTTGATATGGATGCAGAGACTCATTATTAATAAAAGGAAGGCAGTAATTTGGAGCATAAGTGAACAAAGTTGAGGTGATGTATACACTTGTGATGGCAAGTTCAGCTTGCCATCGAATCTAGAGTCTACTTTTTTTTGAAATTAAAGGCATGAGCACTACCATGTCATATAAGAAGAAGGTACCTTGTATTATTTGCAGCGATGTAAAGCCCTGTTCCTGTAATTGGTTATTGAGAAGTTTGTTAGAAATCTTAGCTTTGTACACTATTTATGGCAAACATGTAATCTTGGATGATTTTTTTTATATTATAATTTTACATGTTTTTACTTTATTATTCTGCTGAATCAAATGTGTATTGCAATATAAATATTTTGTTGCCCGAGGCAGGGTGTTAAATCACTATGGGAAATAGTCTGGCTTTATGTTACCAGTCTTGACCAGCTTCACTAATTCATCTGCTCTCTTCGAGTACGAAGTAGGAACCATGTCTTTATGATGAAAGAGTAGTCTTTAGGCACATTGGTTCAACTTGGGGTGATGTCATCCTGTATCTCAGTACATGATGGACTTTTTTGCATTCTAGAAAATGTTAGATATGACAGGGATAACGATAGTATCAGGCATACTTTCACACATTGGAGATTGGGGAATCAAAGGTTGGCATCAATTGTGAGTACAAATCATGAGTCTTCATTGCCCTGGATGCCTAATTCTTGTGGAAACATTTTTGGTCATGGAACGGGCCCATGGGGTGCATCTTGAGGTATGACTTCTAAAATTGTTGTAGTTTTATTACGATATATACTCCATAGTCATATGAACATGTCTCAAGTGTGCTGAATGGAGCCAATAAACTCAAATCTACTTCTAAAACTTGTTATCAACTAAAATATTCAATATCGCCTGATAAATATACCTGATAATATTCGGGTGGAGTAGATTGATAGAGCCTTTGCCTGTTTGAAACTATATTCAGTATTTTTAGCTTGTTGATAGGATCATAGGAATGATATGCCTAATGCAAATACTTAGATCTATCATCCATATAATTTAGTTCTGAATCAAAAAGGTAGATATATACTGTAGTGTGTGTGCTTTGCTTATTCAGGTTAGCCTTTATGGTCTGAATAATATTAGTTTTAACAATACTCTAGAGTATCAATACCATCTTCTGTTGATCTGAACTTCCTTTGTGTAATTCTGCTTGATATAGTTGGTGGAAGCATCAGCCTACTTCAGTACTGCAACCTCAACACCTGGAGAACAAAGTTAACACTCAACATCTCTTTATTCGTGGGATACTTAGATATATCACCCATTGATGAGTCTCCGCTGCAGTACTGCAGAGGGACTACTCTCACTGACATGTGGGACCGGACCCACATGTAAGTGGCAGTGAGTCCGTACTGCAGAGGATTGGGTTCCATCACCCATATATTTTAGTTCTGAATCAAACATGAAGGTTCATTTGTTATGAAGATACATAGGATTAATTTAGTCACAGACAGTGTGATCATAGATGGGTATTGTAGTAATTAAGGTAAAAGCTATGTTTGTACCTATGCCATTTCACCAAGCATAGCTGGCTATGTTTCTTGACTAATTAAAAAACCCAATAACTCGTTCCTTGCAATGTCTCTTTGATTTTTCCAATATTTAATTAAGCTTACAACACTAAGATAAATTTGGTTAATCGATAGCAATTAGCAGTAGTCAAGTTTTTTTAGTAGTTGTTAATCTGGATGCATTTGGGCATGAATACATCTGTAACTACTAGATTAGCAACGACCAATAACTGTGGGTTTTCTAACTATGATATTAATTTGATTATGAATAACTTAAAATGCATATATCTTAAATACGTGCGTGTCACACGTGCATTTTACAAGTACTCCTAAAAAGTATGAAGTGGAGAAAAAACTTGTTCCAACTTTTCACAGCGGTGAACGTGTGTTCACCAGCGTCCGCTCAACCCTCGCGCCTCCCCATCCTCCGCCATTCCATTTTTACCCCTGATCTGTCGTTCGCTCTTCAACTGTCACACCCTGAAATTTCCAAATTTCAGGATGTGAATAGGAAGAAAATTTAAACAACAATTTTCCCATAATTTTTAAAATTTTCCAAACGTTTAATTCTTTACAGGGAATATAGTACATGAAAAAACAAAACATTATTTGTTTTTCTAAATTAAATTTGTGGCTTGATGTGTGTTGCATTATTTGTTAACTAAATTAAACAAAACTTCCCTGTCCACCGCCGCCGCTGACTACCAGCGTCGTATGGACATCCCTAGGCCCACTACTCGGGTGGGTACCAGGACCGACTACTCCGTGGGCCCCTGGGACTACTCGACTTGGGCTGCACGGCACTGGATGGCGTGGAGCACAAGGCATACGGAGGACTGGTACTCGGTTAGGAAGCTAGACATGTCCAGATCCATGTAGAGTACTCCTAGCCATACACGACTAGTACTCCCCTGTCAAACCGACTTGTAACCCTGCCTCCCGGACTATATAAGGCGAGGCAGGGACCCCTATCTCATCATCTGCATCATCTTGTAAACACACCCAATCAATCCAGAGCTACGCAGCAAACAGGACGTAGGGTATTACGCACCTCGCGGCCCGAACCTATCTAAATTGTGTGCCACGTGTCTCTCCTTCGAGTTCCCGATCTCGGCGAGGCCACAAACATCTACCTCGGGTACTCCCCTTGGTAGGTTGCCGAGTTAAAACACCGACAGCTGGCGCGCCAGGTAGGGGATCTCGCCGAAGATCCCATGGCGAACTCGACGGCTTCAATCGTCATCAGGCCAACCGCCGCTTTCAACCGCGGTGACACCTTCGTCTTCGGGTCCTGGGTCTGTACCGCTGACGGCGCCAGTACGTTCCAGCACTACCTCACCATGACCCTGGACCCAAAGACCGGACTCGTGACACTTCCCGAAGTCGTCACGGAACAACTCGTCGAAAAATTCGACGAATTTTCGCTCTACCTAATCAAGCCGCCAACTTCGAGATCGGATCCGCCTCCAACTCGAATTCGACATCACCCTGGATCGAACCACGCGAGCTGGCTCCCAAGCCATCGCATGAACCGGTCATCCCCCATGAGCACTTCCCGTACGGCCTCCGCAACGCAACTGCAGCCTACGTGGAATCGATCGTCCCACGCCGGGTCGGCAAGGAGATCGTCTCCGAGTACTCCTCGGACTCCAGCGCCGTCCCCGACTACAACTCGGACTCCTCCTACGAGTTCGACTTCGGTGTGGATCCGATCGAATCCGAGTCCGAGCTCAACACGATTGAGGAGCCGCTGTCAGGGCCTGCTGCAGGCTTGGTCATTACATCTACTCCCGCCGGTAGATTCATCTACTGCCCCGACCGCAAGCCCGCAGACCTGACCGACGACAACTCACGCTGCGTCGCCTACCTCGAGACACTCCCCTTCCAAGAGGGGACACCGCTGACTCCAAACGAGGAGGAGCACATGCCAACGGTGGTGACGACTACCGACTCCGGACTCTGCACGCCTGACCGCCAGGTGTTCATGGCAACCGGGGACGCTGGAACCTCAGAGAACCGAGTTGATCGGTACCTCAAAGACATCTCAGAGGACGAAGATTCAGCCAACGCACTCGCGGATGCGACTACTGATGCCAAGAACGCTCGGCGCGAACGCAACAGAAAGCGAGCAGACCGACGCCGGCGGCTCCGCGAAGCTCTCCTTATCCGGAACCTCAATGACGCCTTGGATCAAGTCGCCAACCGGGTGCACACTACCCCTGAGCAGTGCCTCATGTCTATCACCACGATAGCACGAACAGCTCAGGGGCACCGCGCAGGCGAACTCATCGCCAAGCTCGCTGAGGACGCCTACTTCATGCGGGTCAACAATAGAACCGCCGGAGCCAGGAACCATGAAGCCACTAGTCGCAGCCGCACCCCAGCAGATGGCGGGCGCAATCGCGTCCGTGGCGAACAACAGCCAACCCCCAATCGCTCCAGAGCCTCTGCAGGAGGACCCTCGCACGGCGGTAATAGCGGCGGGGGCGGCGGCGGTGGTGGCGGTGGCGGCAGCAGCGGTAGTTCCTCCCACGGCGGCGGCAGAAAAGCTGGTGGCGGCGGCGTTCGCGGAGGCCGAGGCCACACGAACAGCCACACCACCAGCAACGCACGCGGCGGCTACGACGCCCACCACAGGATCGACGAGATCCGCCGCGCCAAGAAGACTACTGAAGTCAGCGACAGCGACGGCTTCCCCGCCTACTCTGCACGACTTCGCGATCTGCTTCTCCTCGAGAAATTCAAACCCCTCGGGATCACCAAGTACGACGCGAAGCAAGACCCAGTTCAGTGGCTCAAGTGCTATGCCCTGGCCATTGAAAACGCTGGTGGCGACAATGACACCAAGTGCCTCTACTTCCCCTTCTGCCTGGACCAAGCTCCACTTACATGGCTCGAGTCGCTCGACAAGAACTTGATCAATAAGTGGGACCAGCTGAAGGCCCAGTTCACCAGCAACTTCGCGAGCACCATGGGACGCTCAGGTACTTGCATGGATCTGGCGATGGTCAAGCAGGAGCAAGGCGAGACCCTCCGCCAGTACATGCGCCGCTTTTTCGACAAGCGTGCGACCGTAGTCGATGTCACCGACAAAGAAGTCATCGACCTCTTCCAAGACGGGCTCTACCACCATCGCACCTTCGAAGACTTCGGTCGCCGTCGCCCGAGCTCTATCACCAAGCTCAAAGACATGATCACCTCATGGGTCGACGAAGAGGATAAGGCGAACGCCAAGTACGACTCCATTCGCGGCAAGAGCAAAAATAACACGGGCGGCAACAACAACAACAAGGATCAAGGGAGTCGCAACAACAACAACTACTCGGGTCCTAACCGCAAGCGCAAGCCAGACAACACAGTCGCAGCTATACAGCACCCTGCGAAGGACAACTCCAAAAAGACCTCTGGCAGCTTCAGAGACTTGCTCAAAGAGAAGTGCCTGTGGCATCTGGATGGCAATCACACAACCGACCAGTGCTACCAACTCCGGCGAGCACTCAAGGATGTTCCCGAGCCACGGCCTCCTCACGACAAGAAGGGCAAGAAGAAAGTTGATGAAGGCAACGGCGACTTCCAAGAACCTGACAAGACGGTGAATGTCCTCTTTGGCGAACTACCCACCAGACGATCCCAGAAGCTCACTCTACGGGAAGTCCTGAACATTGAACCAGCGGTACCGACTCCGTTAAGATGGTCGGAGGTACCCATCACCTTCTCCCGCGCGGATCAATGGACAAGCTTCTCTGAGCCAGGACGTTTCCCACTCGTCCTGAAACCAATAGTCGCGGGCTCCAGACTCAACAAGGTACTCATTGACGGCGGGAGCGGACTCAACGTCCTCTTCACCAAGACCTTGAAGAAGATGAAGCTCGACATCACCGACATGCTCACTAAGAGCGCGTCACCTTTCTACGGCATCGTCCCGGGCAACGCGGCTATACCACTTAGCTTAGTGGTCCTGCCAGTTACCTTCGGGGAAACAAGGGAGAATTACCGCACCGAGTACATCAAGTTCGAGGTTGCGGACTTCGAAACCTCCTACCATGCCATCCTCGGCAGACCAGCCATCGCCAAGTTCATGGCGGTGCCTCACTATACCTACTTGGTACTCAAAATGCCAAGTCCTGCCGGAGTACTCGCGCTACAAGGGGACTTGAAGATTTCATATGACTGCGACACCGAAGCCGTGAAACTCGCAGCAACTAATCAAGTACCCAATGCAATGATGGAAATCTTTGCTTCTTCCAAGAAGCTTGCGCCAACCGAACTCGAGATACCTGAAAAGACCGACACCTCAGCCAACAGAGGAAGTACAGGTGAAGGCCATCGACCTCGGGACCGGTGACAGCAGCAAGACTACCATGATCGGCGCGGGGCTCGACCCCAAATAGGAAGACGCGCTCATCAGCTTCCTCCGGGCTAACCGAGACATCTTTACGTGGAAGCCAGCAGACATGCCAAGTGTGACCAGGAGGCTGATCGAGCATTCACTCAACGTCGATCCTAAAGCTACCCCTAAGCGACAACATCTCCGCCGTTTCACTGACGACCGACGAGACGCCATCAAGAAGGACTCGCCAAACTACTCGCGGCCGGCTTCATCCGAGAAGTCTTCCATCCTGAGTGGCTCGCCAACCCCGTCCTCGTCCACAAGAAGAACACGAAGGAGTGGAGGATGTGCGTCGACTACACCGACCTCAATAAGCACTGCCCCAAGGACCCCTTCGGGTTGTCGCAGATTGATCAAGTCATCGACTCCACGGCGGGCTGCGACCTGCTCTGCTTCCTCAACTGCTACTCCGGGTACCACCAGATCGCTAGGGATGGAACTAAAACATCCGAATTGTATCATAGATTGATTTTTTTAGATCACAATAAAATAAATTTAGTGCTAATTTTTTATGCATTATAACCAGCTAATTACCGGAAAAAATAAAAAAATTTGCTACAATTTTTTTTATGGATTATTTGCTTTCGATAGAGGAAAAGGTGAAAAAACATCCGTATCCGAATCCGAATTTCTTTTCATCATTTGATCAAAATATAGCACACATTTGGGGTTTATTTTGTATGAATCTTAACAAGCACAATGCCAAGAACAAGAATATAAATTTTTGGATACAAAATATTATGCTTAATTTAGCTAAAATCAAAAAAGAACGGCTAAAAAATGGTATCCGAATTACTATCCGTTTCCATCCCTACAGATCGCTATCAAGGACGAAGACCAGGAGAAGACCGCGTTCATCACCCCGTTCGGCGCCTATTGTTACACGGCGATGTCGTTTGGGTTGAAGAACGCCGGCGCTACCTATCAACGAGCAATCCAGGCCTGCTTCAAGAAGCAGCTCAACAAGAATGTCGAAGCCTATGTGGATGACGTGGTCGTCAAGACCAGAAGCTCCGACACGCTCATCGCTGACCTTGAAGAGACTTTCGCATCCTTGCAAGAGTACCAATGGAAGCTCAACCCCAACAAGTGCGTCTTCGGCGTACCCTTTGGGAAACTACTTGGCTTCATCATCAGCTATCGTGGCATCGAAGCCAATCCCGAGAAGATCTCCGCCATCACCAACATGAAAGCTCCAACCTGCATCAAGGATATACAGAAGCTGACCGGGTGTATGGCGGCCCTGAACAGATTCATCTCCAAGCTCAGAGAACGGGGATTACCCTTCTTCAAACTACTCAAGCACCAAGAGAAGTTCGTGTG
Source organism: Cenchrus fungigraminus (assembly GCA_036936925.1). Lineage (NCBI taxonomy): Eukaryota > Viridiplantae > Streptophyta > Magnoliopsida > Poales > Poaceae > Cenchrus > Cenchrus fungigraminus. Next base: position 63,515,498 of record CM072772.1, on the reverse strand, counting down.
GACCGCGGAGGCTGATCAAGCTCTGACGCAGCTCAAGGATTTTCTGTCCAAGCCACCGGTTCTCACGGCTCCTCGCAAACAAGAGCAGTTACTGCTCTACCTCGCTGCGACTACTCACGTGGTCAGTACCGCCATCGTCGTCGAGCGGCAGGAAGAAGGCCACGCCTTTCCAGTCCAACGACCAGTCTACTTCGTCAGCGAGGTCCTGTCCGAGACCAAGGCATGGTATCAGCCCATCCAGAAGCTACTCTACGCAGTACTCATCACCTCGCGGATGCTACGACACTACTTTCAGGAGTACTCGATTATCGTCATCACTGACTACCCGCTCGGTGATATACTCCATAATCAAGATGCTACTGGAAGAATCTCCAAATGGGCGGTCGAGCTTGGCGCCCTCAATATCGACTTCAAGCCACGTACCGCTATCAAGTCTCAAGCACTAGTCGACTTCATGGCAGAGTGGCGGGAGAATCAACTACCAACTCCAACAGAATGACCAGAGCATTGGGTGATGTACTTCGACGGCTCACTCAAGCTCGAGGGCGCGGGTGCAGGGGTGCTCCTGATTTCTCCAAAAGGCGAACAACTCAAGTATGTCTTGCAGATCTTCTGGAAGGTCTCAAACAATGAAGCCGAGTACGAAACCCTGCTGCATGGGCTCCGCCTCGCAATTTCACTAGGCATAAAGCGACTACTAGTCTACGGCGACTCCGCAGTGGTCATCAACCAGGTCAATAAGTCTTGGGACCGCAACAAGGAGAACATGGATGCCTACTGTTTGGAAGTCCGCAAGCTCAAGAACAAATTCTATGGTCTCGAGTTCCACCACGTCGTCCGCAACAACAACGTTGCAGCGGACGTCCTGTCAAAGCTTGGTTCTACTCGCGCTCAAGTACCTGTCGGAGTCTTCGTCCACGAACTTCACGCGCCATCCATCCCGGAGCCGGCGCCAACGACCACTGACTCTGAGCCAGCACAGCCCAGCCAGGAGGTCATGATGATAGACGTGGACTGGAGACAACCCTTCATCGACTACATCCGTGAGCAGAAGGTCCCCTCCGACAAGAACAAGGCCGAACAACTCGTTCGCCGAGCCAAGACCTACGTACTAGTCGGAGACAAGCTCTACAGGCGGGGTGCCACTTCTGGAGTACTCATGAAGTGCATACCTCGGGATGAAGGCAAGGACATCTTGGAGGAGATCCATAAGGGCGTCTGCGGCAACCACGCGTCTTCTCGCACGCTGGGGAGCAAAGCCTTCCGACGAGCCTTTTACTGGCCCACAGCTCTGGGCGATGCTGAAGAACTCGTCAGAAGGTGCCAAGGGTGCCAATTCTTCGCCAAGCAGCAACACGTCCCGGCCTACAAGCTAGTCACCATACCACCAACCTGGCCCTTTGCCTGCTGGGGGCTCGACATGATTGGGCCTCTACCAACTACGCCAGGAGGATTCAATGGAGTCTTGGTGGCTATTGACAAGTTCACCAAGTGGATCGAAGTCAAGCCGGTTACCTGCCCAAAGGCCGATAGAGTACTCAACTTCTTGGATGAACTGGTGCATCGCTACGGGCTACCCCATCGTATCATCACAGACTTGGGTTCCAACTTCAACAACCACCAATTCTGGGAGTACTGCGAGAACAGCGGGATCGACGTCCGATACGTTTCTGTCGCCCACCCGCGTGCTAACGGCCAGGTGGAGCGCGCCAACGGGATGGTACTCGAGGCACTCAAGAAGCGATTGCACGATGCAGCCAACACCAAAGGAGGCAAGTGAATCAAGGATTTACCCAACGCACTTTGGGGGCTTCGTACTCAGCCTACCAAGCCAACAGGGCAGTCGCCCTACTTCCTGGTCTACGGCTCCGAAGCTATTCTACCCGCCGACGTGATGTGGGAATCCCCGGCAGTAGAACAATACGACGAAGGCATCTCAGAAGATAGTCGACGGGTTGATATCGATAGCCTCGAAGAAGCCCGCTGTGCTGCCCTCGTCCAGTCAGCAAGGTACCTAGAGGGTATTCAACGCTATCATGATGGCAACATCAAGGAACGTTCCTTCAACGTCGGCGATCTAGTCCTCCGCCGCATCCAGAACACGGACGGACTACACAAGCTCAGCTCGCCATGGGAAGGTCCCTTCTCAGTGTCCAAGGTGACTGGACCAGGCTCCTATAGTCTTCAAACACTTGAAGGCGATGACATCAGCGACTCGTGGAACGTCGACCAGCTGTGTCGCTTCTACACGTAGTCATTTGACTACTCATCTACGGGTCCAACCTATACGGCTACTCACGGACTCTTCGCTGTAAGCGGCCTCTTGGTCCTAGCACTAGTCTACGGACTACTTCTATCCAGGATCCAGCATCAACAGCTACTAACGGGTCCTGGGCCGCACATAGCAGGAGGACTTTGGCGGCGGTCTACAGACCATGTACTCTCTAGATCCAGCCTATACGGCTACTAACAGATCTCCAGCTGTAAGCGGCCCCAGGGCCCTAGCAATCACTTAGCCGTAGGCGGCCTACGGGTCCTGGCGACTACTCACTTGTAACGGCCCTGGCCACCCAGGTGTACTTTTTCATCAGTAATAAAGTTTGGTTCTACTCAACTTGCTTACTGTGCCTCCTAACTAGGCAGATCCTACTGAGTACTACTACTCACCACTTCTCTCACGGCTTGGTACTCCGCACACTTCGCTGCAAGTGGCGGCAACGAGTACTCATTACAATACAAGCAGTGGACAAATTTCATTGATATTTCAAACAAGTCTCCGACTACTTTATTTGTCTTACATCAACTACTCTAAGCTACCTCTACAGGTACATCTACTGGAGGTTCAGCTTCTCCGCGACTTGCTCCGCGATGGGCGCCATCTCCTCCAGGAGGGTCTTGTACTGCTCATCTGTGCAGTTCGCTGCAAGACCGCCAGCCACCACATCCACTAACGCTTTCGGGAAATACGACTTCATGTATGCGAGCACCTGGTTCGGTATCGACTTCGCCAAATGCTTGACGTATGTCGCCAGGCATCCGGGGGCTTCCTTCAGCCTGTCTACCAGAGGGGCTATCTTGGGTCCGCCAGGGTGTGGTACCAACAGCCTTGTGATGGGCAGCGCAGCTTCTTCGAGTTCCTTCAGCTGACCTCGAAGCTTCTCGTAGTCTTCATTAAGCTTCTGCAGAGATTTATAATAGTTTACAAGGTCACGATCCGAGGCTTCACGGAGCTCCATGTGCTTGATACATTCATGGCGCAACTGAGCGTACTCATACTCAAGTACCTCTCTCTTGTCGGTCTCATGGTACACGATGTTCTTGAGGTCCGTCTCAGATGCCTTCAGCTGGTCGACCTTTGCCTCAAGATCTGCAGACAACTCGTCACAGTGTCAGACTACTCACAAGTATCACAATAAGTACCCGGTGACCTTGGCGGAAGACACACCTTTGTTCTTCTGGCGTAACGACTTGTTCTTCCTGATCAGGTTGTCCCTCTTCGCCTGCATCTCCTGTACCTCGTTGTGGTACTGAGCGAAGGCGCCATCAAGCTTGGATTGGAGCAGCACCACATGTTTCTTCGACTTGTCCAGCTCCTTCTCCAAACCTTCAGCGCGGAGAACTGTGTCACCGTACTCCTTCAGAAGTTCAGACTTCTGGCGGGACCTCTCCACCACGTCCTGCGTAAGACAGAACGACCAATGAGTAATCAGTATTCAACAAGGCAAGACTACTCAGGGTACTCGCAACATACCTTGACCCATTGCTCGGTACGGCGCCACGACTCCATGCTCAGAGATACGATGGCCGGGTCAACCAGATTGTCATCCAGCAACTCAATACCCCCGCGACTCGAAGATCCTGTCTATGGCATGGGCGCCGAGCGAAGCGGCACAGCTTCTTCTATTACCGCCTCGCGGACGACAACGTCAGTACTCGCCTCGGGGTGCGGATCAACCCACGCTTCCGCGCTCGGGGGCTACCGTAGTCCCTGGCCCGGGGGCTGTCGCTGTCGCTGCCTCGGCAACTGGCCCTGCGGCCATCGTCTCCACAGTAACCATCTTCATAGCTACTGCCTCGGGGATCGTAGCTCCCTCGGCTTGTGCTTCTGTTAGGATCAACTAAGCAAGTCAATAACGGCTTCGACTACTCTCTACAATAAGTACTCGTGATGACAAGACGAGTACCTTCCACCAGGGTAGCTTCTTCAAGCCTTGACCCTGTCGTGACGTCGGCCTGTGGTGGTGGTGTGGGCTCTCGCACCTTCGCCGAGCGGTTTTCACCATCGACAGGAGTGCTAGTCTCCCCACCATCCCACGACAAGTCCGTGGATTTCCTACATCATGAAGTGTCCAGTCAACAACACCAGCTTGACGACTACATGACTACTCAAGAGTTCAGGGAACTTACAGACCGCACTACAGTGACGGTCGGGGCGCCTAGTATGCTGGCAATATCCACGATGCCAGCCTCGCTAGCGGCTCCGGCCTCGACAGGGGGCTCCTCTGGCTGTCCAACGGCTACGGCCGCAGCTGGAGGAGGGCCCTGCACTTCTTCAGCCGACACCTGCGGTGGCACGGCACCGGTTTGCTGCTGTGCCCCTTCTGGCACAACGCTTTCAGTAGCCGGAGGTGGGCTGGTGTTTTCCTCCACCGTCGCCCCCACAGTATCCCAGACATCCTCCTCGTCCTGGTCAGCGGGGTTCGAGGAGGAGATGTCCTGCAACAATACAAGTCATACAGACTACTCATCGGCAGTACTCGACTACTCTAGTCGTGGTACTCACCTCTTGTCTGGTGGCCTCCGACAACTTCAACTTCTTTACGGCGCGTTTCCGCGCCACGTTGCGCAGCTTCCTGGGCGGCGTCGGTATGCTGGCCTCCAGGCTTGATGGCTTCTCGATGACCGGGATGTGAGGCATTCCAGCTCGGCTGAACCTCGAACGGAGCTGGAACCGCTGCTGTAGAGTCTCCTCGTCCTCGTCGTCAGACGTGTCTTCAATGACAACGGCATCGTCGCCTTCGCCAACTTCGCGGCGTTCCTTCGCCTTGGGTTCCGCCTTCCCCTGCACCGGTCCCTCAAGTCGTGGAGGGGAGGGCGGGATGGAGATGTACTTCTTCACATCGTCCTACAACACCAACCAAGGATAAGTACGGCTACATCAAGCAAATCAGTATTCGGGGGCTTTTGCCACGACTACTGACCTGGTTTGGCGGCCGTGCCGCGGAGTACTTTGGCACTAGGCAGGGCGTGTATGGAGGCATGTCCTTGAAGATTCTGCCCAGCCTCTCGATGATGACTTCATCTTCAATCTTCTCGCCGGGCATCCGGGACGTATCTTCGTCGCCGGTGTACTGGTACCCGAGGGTGTCTCACGCCATCAGTGGCTGCACCCTCCTCTTCATAAAACTGAAGGCCACGTGCTCGGCCCTCAGTCCGGCCTCCCGCAAGGCCTTGATCTTCTTTAGTAGCGGAGGTAGCTGAAGACCTTCCTGCATGGTTGGCTCCGTGTTCCACCATGGCGCGTGCTTTGGTTGTCGACCGCTGGGCTTCGGCAGCTCGGGGTGGTGGTTGCGATGTAGAACCACTTCGCTTTCCAATCCTGGTTGGAGTCGATGAGCTTGTATGGCAAGTACTGCCCGGCAGCGTCTTTGCGCATCTGTATCCCGACGCCTCAGACTACTCGCGGGTCATCTGTACTCGGCTGCGGCTTCACCAGGAAAAACTTTCGGAACAAGATCCAGTGGGGTTTGATCCCCACAAATGCCTCACAGAAATGTACGAAGATGGAGACGTGGAAGATCCCATTAGGGTTGAGGTTGAGGTACTCGATGCCGTAGTACCTGAGCATCCCCTTGAAGAAGTCGCTGGCCGGCAGTGCAAGTCCACACTCCACGAACCGCGCGAACATCGGAATCTCATCCGGGTTCTTCTCCATCGGGTATGGGTCGCCAGTGGTGGTACGCCACAGATCCATTTCCATCTCGCGAAGGAATCCGCTGTTGACCAGGGCGAGGAGGTCCTCGGTCTTCAGCTTCGCCTTCTTCCACTCTTTCGCCAGATTGGGGCGAGGGGAGGAGGGCGGCGACGACGACGACTGACCGGCATCTTCGGCCTCATCGCGGCTCCTCTTCTTCGATGCACCAGTCTTCGTGCTCTTCGCTGGGGACGCCTTCATCCTCTAAGTCACGGGTGTCTTCACTCGCATTCGCTCGGGGGCTGCGCAGGAGGGCGGACTACAGCGGCGGGCGAACCACAGATCTAATCTACCTCTCGACGGCGGCGGTAGCAGAGGAACAGCAGGGCCAGTGATTTCAGATCTAATCTCAAATGACTACAACCGCTGGGAGTGAAAAACCCTAAGGGGGTTCACCTGTTATTTATAAGACACCGGGCGGCTAAGTTGCGAGCGGACGGCCAAGTGCCAGGCGGGTGACTCAGCGGCGGCAAACTGACCCTTCATATTCCGGTACTCGATGCTCTCAGTCTCGGGGGCTCGACTACATCCGATGGACTCAGTGGGCTACACCAGATCAAGATCCCACTCATGACACATTTTATAGTCAAGATGACCTTTCAATTCGAGAGAAAGTACTCGACTCAAGGCTCGGGGGCTCCGTGCCACGTGTCCTTCGGTTTTTTCTCCGGATTTTTCAGGATAAGATTGGCAGAACTTCAGATTGACCCTCAGCTTGAATCTACGATTTGACCTAAGGCTCGGGGGCTACATTCCATATAGAATGCGATTCTCCGAATCGCATTTTCCATATGGTTTTTCATCAAGACAACACGAGTACTATTGAAGACCTTCGAGAGAAGCACTCGGGGACGCTTGGGGACTACTCGAGAAGACTTCAAGACTACTCAAAGATCAGCTGGAGTACCTTCCAGCCTCGGGATGATTCAAGCATTCTTGAGGACTTTCGGCTTGTGGAACTCGGGGACGCTCAAGGACTACTCGCCAAGGCCATCAAGACTACTCGAAGACATCCTACTCGACTACAAAGTACTCAGGGGCTTGTCGTACGGACATCTCTGGGCCCACTACTCAGGTGGGTACCAGGACCGACTACTCCGTGGGCCCCTGGGACTACTCGACTTGGGCTGCACGGCACCGGATGGCGTGGAGCACAAGGCATACGGAGGACTGGTACTCGGTTAGGAAGCTAGACATGTCCGGATCCATGTAGAGTACTCCTAGCCGTACACGACTAGTACTCCCCTGTCAAACCGACTTGTAACCCTGCCTCCCGGACTACATAAGGCGAGGCAGGGACCCCTATCTCATCATCCGCATCATCTTGTAAACACACCTAATCAATCTAGAGCTACGCAGCATACAGGACATAGGTTATTACGCACCTCGCGGCCCGAACCTGTCTAAATTGTGTGCCACGTGTCTCTCCTTTGAGTTCCCGATCTCGGCGAGGCCACAAACATCTACCTCGGGTACTCCCCTTGGTAGGTTGCCAGGTTAAAACACCGACAGACTCCTTGGCTGTGTTTGCTCGACGCCCCTCAGCTCGGCGGCCCGGAGGCCCAGCTGTACCGTAGGTCTTTTGATCGGAAGTCCGGCGTTGCCCCCTGATCTTCTCTGCTTAGCCGCGCGTCGTCCCCTCACCTTTGCGCCCAAGTTGGCCTTCCGACCCAACGCGGCCTGCGTCCGCATCCCGCCGCCCGCTGCCGCCGACACGCGGGCCCCGCCCGTCATCCCCGTCCTCCCGCCGATCCAGACTCGAGCTCGGGTCTGACCGACCCCGGCTGCGTGCCGCACCGCCTCCTCGGCTTGACCCGCATGCTAAGGCCGCCTCCCTGGGCTATATAAAGGCCGCCGCCTCGCGCGCCGTGTCGCTTTCCCCGAAACCCTAGCCCGAGCCCACCTGCGCCGCCGCCGGAAACGCTAGAGCTCAGCCACCGCTTTGATCTCCTCGACCGTCGCTTCGACGCCGTCGTGAAGGCCACCAGGAGTTTCAGAAGGAGGTGAGAAAGACGTCAGTGCCTTCCGTTCGCGTCGTCGTGCCCTTCGTCGCCCGCGCGTGCTCGCCAGAGCTCTGCCGCCGTGGCGTTCCGCCTCGCTGAGCTGCACGCCATCACCGTCGCCCGACCGTCCGTCCCGATGCCCTAGACCGCCCCAGATGTCGCCCGCTTCATCTTGGTGCAACCCTCACGCCGAGTTGAGCTCCCTAGCTCGAGATTGAGCAAGGTCACCAGAGCTCCGCTGACCGCCACTGCGCGTCGCCGCCTGCGCCGCCGCGCGTAGCGTCCAGACGCTCGCAACCGTCCGATCTGAAGTCGATGGCTCAGATCCGTTTTGACCGTAGGTCAACCGAGGCGTATCGGTCAACACAGCCATGTGTTGCACGTTTTGCAAAAGATACCCTCGCTTTCTTCAGTTTCATAGATCGATCCTTCCGCAGTTCAAAGATCATTAGGAATAGGTCCTTTTCTTTACGTTTTAAACCCTAGCTTTTGTAGTTTTTCCACCCGAGGTCCAGCCTTTACCTTTTACACCACAGACCTTATGTTTTTATGCATAATTAGGTTTTTAGCCCTCGGTTTCTTACAGTTTAGCCCCTGGAAGTCCAGTTTTCTCGCAGTTAAGCCCATGTACCTTGTTTTAGCTGTAGTTTGCACGTTTTAGCTCCGTTTTTAGCGTTCTTTATATCCACGCGATCGTATCGAAGTGTAGAACAGTTTTATGCCTCTGTTTTGTTATGTTAGTACTGTTTGGTGATTGTTTCTTATTTTATTCCATTGTTTGCTTGTATGTGTATGATGTGGTGCGTAGAAGACGAACCGTACGTGGATATGCTGAAGTTGAAGAATTTCAAGACCTTGAGCAGCAGCAAGCGTTGGTAGAAGGCAAGTCCTTGATGCATTCCTATTTACCAATTACAACATGCATTTTAATTATACCGTTTATTTATTTATTGCTTTGCATTAAATTGAAGGGTTCTACTACTTAAGGTTTGACTAGCTTTGTTTATCCGTATGCCTTGATCAGCCTGAGTTTATGTTTATGTTGTGTAGACCTTGCTTAGTTGCTCAACTTGGGATCATTGTGCTTCTAATGAACAACAATGTAATGTTAATCTGGCTTTACTTATGTTATACCTTCATTAAACAAGATCACCTTTTGCTAATCTGAACATGGAGAACCACCCAGGAAAACAGTACAACCACAAGACATATGACTCTGTCTTGGGCAACTAATTAGAAACTTTAGCATGTGGTATGTTTTACCTGAAAGGGGCTGGGGGCTGACGGGAGATGGTGTATAGACCTGCTCTGGCGGGGAGTTGGACTTTGCTAAGACACGGTACCCGCTAGGGAGGTTTATGCGCTGCACTGATCAGGTAACCTAGCGAGCAGCCCGTGCTAGGAAATCTTTGTAAAGGCCTTGTAGTGTCCCTATGCAATCACACCTCGATAGTGTGGTATGAAGCTTGGGCGGCATCGCATGGTTGGGTTTAAAGTTTCTAGAACTTTTACGCGACTTGTGGGTAAAGATGTACAACCTCTGCAGAGTGTAAAACTAACTAGTTAGCCATGCCCACGGTCAAGGGCGGCCTAGACCCTCACATGAGTAAATTATGAAAGATGGATTAAACTTGTTGCATTTACTTTCATTCATGATGATGATGCTTATGTTAATCTCTGGGTTGGTATAAACTTACATTTGCTAGTAAATCAGCTTGATTAATAAAATTTGACCAACTGAAATGCTGACCTGCTATGCAACCACAAGCTTCCACCATAAAGCCTTTGCATGTTGTTATAGTGCTTTCCCTTGTTAAGTACGACATGTGCTCATACTTGTTGTTATTTTATATTGCATCTACACAACCCGGTTGCTGCTCAGATGGACGTTTCGAAGACTTTTCTGACGAGTTCGACGAGTTTTAGGCGAGCGTGCCACCAGTCAGCTGCCTGTGGAGACGTCCTTTTCCGCTGCTAGTACTCGCTTTTGATTCGATTGTGAGACATTCGGTCATGTAATAAAGTTATAATACTCTCTATACGCTTGGACACTGTGTTTTGGTATTCACTAAGTCGATGCATGTGTGAACTTTGATCCTGGCGCACATGTATTCTATGCATTCGGATTTGCCTTTAAATTCGGGTGTGACAAGTTTTTTTAGTAGTTGTTAATCTGGATGCATTTGGGCATGAATACATCTGTAACTACTAGATTAGCAACGACCAATAACTATGAGTTTTCTAACTATGATATTAATTTGATTATGAATAACTTAAAATGCATATATCTTAAATATGTGAGTGTCACACGTGCATTTTACTAAGTATCTCTGCTCCTAAAAAAGAATCAACTTACGACAAAAACTTACGTCGTTTCGCCGGTCGTCCGCACGTCCGCCCTGCGGCGTCCGTCTTCCCCTCGCGTGTGCGCCCCGCGCGGTGTGGGCCTTCCGCGTGCCTGACTTTTTTTTTATCTCCGCACAATGCCTCCGCGCCCCTAATTCCAAACCCTACCCGACCCTGCCTCGCACGCGGCGGCGGCGGCTTCCACTCTCATGTCCATGGGCCGACCACCAGCGAGACCGTAAAGGAGCGACGCACATGGGGAGCCGCGAGGCAACGGGCGCGGAGGAGAGGGAGGGGCTGAAGAAGAAGACGTCACCCATCTGTGTCTCCGGATCGATGCCTCTTCCTCCGCCGGCTGGCCACCCGCCGCCCGTCGGCAGGCGTTGGATCCAGCGGTAGGGACTGCCGGCGCGGGCTACAGATGCAAGATGCGGCAACAACATGCCGCCACCGCGGCCCCGTCATCCCATCCATCATTTCATCTCGTCGCCCCAGCCCGATCTGCCACGACCTTCTCCTCTACCGTGATGGCCTAAGTGCAACCTCATGGCTGCAAAGGTGAGGTTCGGATCTCGATGGTGCGTGCTCAGGTAAGTGATGCCCCTTCCTTCCAGTCATTGGCTTTCCCTTCCTCATACATGGCAATGAATTTGAGTGCGTTTTCAATCCAAGGTGATCCCGTTAATCTCGCCTGTGGACGCCGCCGCCACCTCCAGCCACATCCCACCGGCATTCGTCGCCCAATCCCATCCACCGGCGCCCGTGGACGACGACGACGTCGGTGCCTGTGGACGACGACGCCGCCGGTGCGTGTTGACACCACCACCATCACCGTCGCCCGATCCCATCCCTCGGCACCCATCTACGACCCTGCCACCTCCACCTCCGGTAGCCGCTGCCGTCCATGGACTCCGCCGTCGGCCAATCACAGTCTCAGCGGAGTGATTTCTCTCCACCAAGGGTGTGTTCGCCTCCTCCAAGTACAGCAACCATTCCTGCTGGATTCGAAATGCTAAGGTAGCTTCTGGTCGATTCCTCGAAATGCTAAGGTAGTTTCTGGTTGATTCCTTGGTCTTTGGTTACCATGAATCTCCCACCAATCCATCATTTGTCATGGAACCTTGATTCCAGTGCTTGGTTCATGATTCAGATAGCACGATGAGCAGGTGTGTGTAGCAGAAGACAGCAGTTGCATCAGATTAACTAGCTCTTGATGCACACCACTTGTGACGCGTGCTAGGTGCTCGATTAAATGACCTACATATGTGTTTGTATGATTTTGCTGACTTTTTCATTAACAACATGTTGAATCGGCAAGAATCATGTCTCCTTTCGTGTTGATATTGTCTTGTTTATAAATTTTTTTAATAAATTTGCTGGACACCAAGCAGTATAAATTTGTTGCTTATACTAATGGAGTGGTATACGAAATCTTTTTCTTTATTAATTGACTATTTTCATCTCTCAAGGTGATACAACAGGATATTAGGGTTCGAAGTGTCGTTTGTTGTGCTACGAGGAGTGTGGCTGTACTTCAATTAGTTTCGCCAGTCAACTTAAGGTGATGAATTAATATGTAGTTTTCTAACACTCACTCACTATTAGGTGATGTTCTGACATGCATGTAGCTGTCACATTTTACCTTACGTTTTCAAGTGGTGCTGATCAAGCGTATCTACATATGTTGCTTGTCTGATAAAAAAAAATCAGCAATCCGGTCACATAGAATGTTTTTTAGAATAGTCAATTTTTTGAAGCAGCAATAAAGGTTGGGGACCTCAAATAGAACTCTCATATTGGGACTTATTGTCTTGGAAGAAGCAATCTGCTTCCTTTAGTTGTTCTCAGATAGTATGTATTGTCTTAGGTAGGGATAGAGAAATATTTTTCATTTTCATTGTTCTATCGTGCATACTATTAGAAAAGCTATTGGCGGCTCATCCAAAGATTTGTCCAACTGCAGAAGTGGTAATCTTTTGGTGCTCTCTTACCTTAATTAATCTGGCATAAGGGTTTCACATATGAGAGATGTTCCATATTCACTAATTACATCCCTTTCTAAGCTCTCTGTCAGGATTTCTCTCTTTACTAAGTTCCTATATATGGAAAGCGCAGAGCATTATCTTCCTATGGTCTATGGTCTAGCATTAGGTTATCAACCAGGCTATTTTTAGAAAGGTGTTATGTAAAATGACTACTCTAAGTTTTCTGATATGGTACTGAACAGCAGGCCTGTAACACTTCAAAACAGATGCTTTGCTTATGCCTTAGTGTGCTATACATACAGGTCGTGTGTTGTAATTATTAAATTACTATTCACCAATAGTGATCATTTTTTAGTGTGCTAGAAAATAAGTAATTACTGATTTATTTCTTTCTTTTCAAGTTTACAGGGAAGCTATGTGATGCTTGGGCCTTCTCTCTATACTGAATTGGTTCTTTCTTCATTGTCCCAAACAAATGCATATTGAAGTTCAGTAAACTTTAGGGAGCTCTGAGTATACTCTTGGTTACTATCAGAGCCTGTGAGCAGGTCAATAGCTCCAATTTAATGCATTATGTAGTGCATAAGTATTATTTTGAATTTAGAATTTCAGGTCATGTAATAACTGGACATAGTAGTAACTAGACATCATTATCAAAGAAAGAACTTACCTTCAACTGTATCCAAGATCAGTAAGTTGGGGTTGATGCTTAAATCTTGCAGAACTTTTTTTCTTTTGCAGTTACCACCGCTTATAGTTATAGCTTGACATTCCTTTCTTTATGACCATGTACTTGTATATATTACTATTTTAAGATTTAGAATTCAACTGATGCAGCACTCATATATACATCAACTATGTGCTATAGAGTTTCTTGAATTTCGCAATTTTATTTCACCTTCTACTACTTGTGTTATTATTGCAGATGACAATCACGTGGACAAGTGAGTGACATTACAGAAGCATTTTTGTTTGTTGAATGGGGTGAGAAAGGAGGACATCCATTAACTTTTGTGTTATGGTATTTCTCACTCTATCATTCTCTTGTATTGATTCATCATTAAGCTTTCTTTTTAACTTCTTACATGAAGCGTGTATATGTCATTGGAGAGCCAACACTGTAGGTGGAAGTAAAAATGTTTGTTTCTGGTCCATTTTCACATTACCGAGAAGTTTGTTATCCTCTTTTAAAAGAGGAGCACCTGTATATCATCAGTACATGTGTGATCTTTATTTCTACCAAGTCAATCGTGCCTATCCTGCAGCTTGCAAAAGGTTTATGAACTCTATCCAGAAGGGTATTCGAATTGTTTCTTACAATAGTTAGAATCTGACTACTTGCATAAGTTCTTGGGAGAGAAGAGCCCATTGAAGACCACTTTAGTTTGTAAATGGAAAATGCAATGGAAAGTCTGTGAAATGTGGTACTTTGTGTTCGGAACAGTTTGTTGGCCATCATCTCATGTCTTGTTTGTTGTCAGTGTAATGAAGGTTTTGCCAAAAATTTAACCATAATTGTGCTTATTTTCATATTATTATTGTCATGTTGAATGTATGTGAAATGTATATTTATTGAAATTTAGATATGAAGTGGAGAAAAAACTTGTTCCAACTTTTCACAGCGGTGAATGTATGTTCACCAGCCTCCGCTCAACACCTGCGCCTCCCGTTCCTCCGCCATTCCATTTTTACCCCTGATATGTCGTCCGCTCTTCAACCCCTCGCATTCTTATTTTCTCTCTCCTATTCTGTTTTTCCCGATCCTGTCCACCTCACGTCAACTGCCCCTACGCCCGCCGCTCGCACGTCCTCCTTCCGCCGCCGTCCCCCCAGGCCCCGACGGCACGCCCAACCATCCTTTTTCACTGACGCCACCGCCGCCTCCACTCCTCCGCTCGCACGCGCACGGCAGGCGCCCCATCATCTCGCCTCCGGGTCAACGCCGCCGCAGGATCGATGCCATCGTTGCGCAGCCACATCTCTGCGTCGATGCCGTCGACGCGCCACCGCACCTCTACGGTTTCTTCGGATTGACACCGCTGGTGGGTCGATGCCGTCGCCGCGCAGCCGGGTCTCCTGGTCGACGCCGCCACCGGATCAGGAATCCACAGCATGGTGCCAGTGGCTGGTGGTAGATCTCTTCTCTCCGATGTGCAGCCCTGGTCGACCTGATCCCATGGAGGTCAAGGCTGCTGCTCCACCCCATGTAGGACAGATGCGGACAGACGAGCCACCGGAAACCCTAGCTCGGAATATTGTCGTCCTCAGTAGGCCCTACGCAGCCGCCGCTCATCCTCGAAGCATTGCTCCAGCCTCTCACCTCCTCAACAAAGGTTGTCACTGCCTGATTCTGCCGCCACACCAGGCCCTTACTCGGCTCCCGGTTCGTGGGCAGGTAAGCCAAATATGCTCTTACAATCTGATCGATCAGGCAATCACTTTTTCCCAAGGTGCTTTATCTAACAGTTATGTTGTGTATGCAGTGTTGGGAAACATTGGAGAAGATATCAAGGATGGAGCCTATCCAGTGCTTGCAGTTAGGCATGATCAGTGCTAAGAATTTAGTACATTTGCTAAATTGATTCATGCTTCCATGTTTCAGAGGGTTGCAGTGTCTCAAATGCTTGCATCACAATTTTTTTTAAATGCCTGTGAAAACCAATTAGGTCATCAAATGATTTGTTGCATCATGGGGTTGGTTTTAGCAGAGGATTTTAAATTGTGATTATACCACAAGTAAGAGGCTTGGTGTAAAATTGGGTCTAGAATCTAGGAACTATCTAACCTCGAAGTGAGGCTCTATGCATTATTCATGTGATAAATGAGGCCAAATAATTTGCCTGTTGCACTGAACATTCAATTGTTAGTTGTGAGCTGAGAGCTTGTACTAAGTTGTGAACGGTTGGCAAATTCCGTAAAGGGGTTTGGTTGTTTCATACATCCTGTCCAGCTTTGGTTGGTCAAATCTCACCATCTTCTTTTTCTTTAACAATACAATTTCTTTCCCTGAACCACTCTAATTTTGCCTTTTTTCTCACCATCTTTTTTCTTTAACAATACAATTTCGTTCCCTGAATATGGATAGATTACCCTGAGCCACTCTAATTTTGCCTTTTTCAGGTAAAGTTGGCCCATGGCCATGAAGAACAAATTTCTTACATAATGTGAGTTTCAATGTTTTATTATATTTAACCAAATGTTTGTACCATTAGTTTTTGCAGATCCTAGCTAGATGGTTCTATGCAAGTTTCAATGTTTCAATGTTTCTATTGTACACTACATAGAACACTTAATGAATTCCATGCGGGTGAGGTATTCCTGTGCTCCCACTTTAAAAATACACCACTAAAGTTCATGAAACAATTATAAAAAATGTGGATAGATAGAGCGTGTAATCATTGTACTCTCCAGTTGCTAGAAATCTATTTGCAACCACACGGATGATTAATACCATATTGCTTTTTTATCTATAGAAATGTTTGGCACAATAAGATATGGCAGAAAGCTGCTAGCTCATGCAGGGACGATCAATCCATACTACGAAAAAATGTCATTGAGTTAATTCTCGGTTGGTCATATTCTTTGGAGCAGTCAGTATGCTGATTTATTGATGTTCCTCTGCAGGCCAACTCCAACTCTGTGTGGCCAAGGGTGGCCAAGGGTGGGTCACAAATGGCATTTGACTCATTCAAGATTGTGCTGGATGAAGATGAAAACAATATTCTAGCTCTATATGATCAGGTGATTTCCTTTAGGTTGTTGAATGTTCAGTGTTCTATTAGCATTGCCACCACTAGTCTTAGTGTATGAAACATCAAGTGCACTTTTCATGTATATACACATCATAAGTTTCTTTGGGAAAACAGCTGTACAATCTCATGCTTT
The DNA here is from genome assembly GCA_036936925.1 of Cenchrus fungigraminus. Classification (NCBI taxonomy): domain Eukaryota; kingdom Viridiplantae; phylum Streptophyta; class Magnoliopsida; order Poales; family Poaceae; genus Cenchrus; species Cenchrus fungigraminus. The sequence goes on along the minus strand of CM072772.1, from coordinate 63,499,305 downwards.
AATGATCTTGACCATCATCAAGTTGCAAAATACTTGTAAATTTTAGTAGTTTCTAGAGTTATAGTTTAACTAATGCATGTCAATGATTTTTTTTCTAGAATTTAGTTTAACTAATGCATGACAATGATTTTTTCATGAGGAATCTTGAGTTTGAGAAGGAGCATGCGAATGGTAGGACGATGGCCAAAATACATATTAAGGGAACCTTCGCTGCTAAGGTAGATATTGGTTGCTGGATACATTATTATGAGTTAAGCTATCTACTTGTGTTCTCATGTAGTTTGACACTCAGTGTGTTTCGTTAAAGATTTGTAAGAACAAATTATATTTTGTTTTAATGGATGTCGAAGCTTCATTCATTATGTATTTGCCGTTTTGCGATTATCGATTTAAGCTACCAAGCAAAGCGTCTGTTGACGCTTTTCTGGTCAACACACACGAGCGCTAGATCGCACGGAACGTCGAAACGCTGGACTCGCCGAGCTCCTGCCCGGACCGGTCTGACCGGTCAGGGGCACCGGTCTGACCGGTGGCTGCAGAGGCACGGTGAAAACCTAAGATCGCCGCCTCGGGAGGGACCCCGTCGGAGGTGGCGTGCCTAGGGTTGTTCTGAGGTCAGCAAGGCCACTCAGAACGTCGCTGATCGTCGTCGAGACAAACAAGGAAAGCACAAGGTTGGAAAAGCTAGGGTTTGAGAGATAAAAGTTGTAGAAAGTAATGTACGATTGGGTGATTCTCCCTCAAACGGCCGTGGCCCCTTATATTTATAGGGTGGGGAGGTCTTGCCCCGCAAGGAAACCTTTTACAACTCGAAATTCAGTAGGACTCCTCAATTCTACTCGGACTCGGGGTCCACCGGTCAGACCGGTCAGGCCCACCGGTCAGACCGGTGTGGCCGTTGCCGGATCGGCTACAAGACGCTCGACCGGTCAGACCGTCGAGGAACACCGGTCTGACCGGTGGCGTCAGCCTGATCGGCTTTGTGCCAATTTTCGGTGCGAACATATGCCCCCCTGTTTTTTAGTAAAGCTTGCTGTCTAAAAAATAATTCTAAGGTCGATGTGACACTTCACCAGCCACTTTTTGGTCTAAGGGCGATTTTTGCTTTAAATCGGCCATATCCTATCAAGCATCTTGCCAGACACTTAGATGAAATTTCTTCAAGTGGCTCCCGTTGAGAGCCCTTGGAAGTCGCTGTCCTTGCAAAGTCTCCACCATGTAAGAATTCCCAGAACAAATCTTGACAACCTTGTACGGACCTTCCCAACTTGGAGACCACTTGCCGAACTTGTTACTCTTAGATCCAATAGGTAAAATCATCTTCCAAACCAAGTCACCTACCTGAAAAGATTTGGCCTTTACCTTCTTGTTGTATACTCTAGCAACTCTCCTCTTGTCCTTTTCAATTTCCTCCAAAGCTTCCATACGCTTGTCGGTAACTTCATCAATATTGTCCATCATCAAAGCATAATATGACTCAACATCAAGATTATTCTGCTTTGCAAGTCTATATGCGCCTAGATTCACCTCAACGGGCAAAACGGCCTCTTGACCATATACAAGCTCAAAAGGAGTAACCTTAGTAGCACCATGTCTAGAAATACGATGAGCCCATAAAGCTTCAGATAATACCTCATGCCATCTTCTAGGATTGTCTTCTATCTTCTTCTTGATGAGCTTCATCAATGTCTTGTTGCTAGACTCGGCTTGACCATTGGCTTGAGCATAATATGGAGATGAATTGAGCAATTTAATACCATAGGAATCAACAAAATCACGCACCTCTTTGGATACGAACGAAGTCCCTTGATCCGTAGTCAAAGTCTGCGGAATACCAAACCTATGTATGATGTGCCCAGTAATAAACTCAATCACCTCTCTATGTGTCATATTCTTCAAAGGAATAGCTTCAGTCCACTTGGTGAAGTAGTCAGTAGCCACGATCACAAAACAATGCCCCTTCGACGACGAAGGATGAATCTTGCCAATAAAATCCAGACCCCATCCTCTGAAAGGCTAAGGCTTGATAATCGGATGCATCAACGCAGCAGGCACCAACTGAACATCTCCATGTTTTTGACACTCTTCACACCCCTTATAGTACCTAAAACAATCAGCTATCATGGTAGGCCAATAAAAGCAAGCCCGCCTGAGGAGCCACTTCATCTTGGGAGCCGATTGATGAGTACCACAAATACCTTCATGAACCTCTGCCATAGCCAACCTAACTTGATCAGGACTCAAACACTTTAAGAGCAAATCATCCGCGGTCCGACGATACAATTCACCATCATCAAGAACAAACTTAAGAGCCCATCGTTGGACTTTTCTATCAACTGAACTGTTAGGATTATGCAAATAATCAACCAGAGGCTTTCTCCAATCCTCCATCTCATCTTTGTCACGAAAAACCGAGGAGGAACTTTTACCAAGGGACCGGTCAGACCGGTCATGAGCATCGGTCAGACCGGTGCCGTTAGCCGACCCATAATCAGGGGACCGGTTAGACCGGTCGGTGACATCGGTTAGACCGGTGTCACCGGTTAGACCGGTCGGCTGCGTCGGCCTGACCGGTGCCTACAGAGCAAAACACTCGGCCGCAAGCAATGGTTTGTGTTCTTGAAAATTTATTTTTCGAACATTATAACCAGATGCTTGCTGGACCAGAGCATTAGCTCTAGGATTTTCCTCTCGTGGCACATGATATATAACAAATTCATCCATACAAGATATGATGTCTAAACATTTATCAAGATACGCATTTAAGAAGCCATTTAGACATTGACATACCTTGGATACTTGCTGCACCACCAATAAAGAATCTCCATATGCTTCCACATTTTTTACTCCCATGTCATGCAAAATTTCCAATCCAAACAGAAGAGCCTCATATTCGGTTTGGTTGTTAGTACAATCATGATCCAATCGGTTAAGAGCTTCAAAAACAGCCCCACTTGGTGAAATAATAACAACTCCAACACCACAACCATCTTTGCAAACTGATCCATCAAAATGCAACTTCCATGGAGTAAAAGTAACATAACCGACTTTCAAATCAAGTTGCTTATCTACTCTATGTCCAACAATAAAGTCGGCAACAATTTGACCTTTCATGGAGCTTAATGGTTCACAATGCAAATCATACTCAACTAAAGCATAAGCCCATTTGCCGACTCTACCACTTAAAATTGGTTTATGCAACATGTATTTGATTATGTCGGTTTGACATGCTACTATGCAAGTACTAGGTAATAAATAATGCCTTAACTTGGTACAAGTATGATATAGTGATAAACACAACTTTTCAATAAAAGTGTACCTTGTTTCGGCGTCCAATAATCTTCTACTCTCATATGCAACAATGTACTCCTTGCCTTCGGTCTCTTGAGTCAAAACACCTCCAATGACATCCTTCTCAGCCGCTACATACAACTTGAAAGGAATACCACTCTTGGGCGCTTGAAGAACGGGTGGCGAAGTCAAATAGCTCTTGATCTCATCAAATGCCTCTTGTTGCTTTGCCCCCCAAGTGAAGTCAACATCATTTTTTAACCGAAGTAAAGGAGTAAAAGCATTCACCTTCCCAGACAAGTTACAAATGAACCTCCTCAAGTAATTTACCTTGCCCAAGAACTTTTGCAAATCCTTTTTACAAGTAGGCGCTTTAACATTCCGGATTGCCTCAATCTTTTTAGGATCTATCTCTATGCCTCTCTCATGCACAATGAAGCCCAAAAACTTCCCAGCCGATACACCAAAAGCACATTTGAGTGGGTTCATCTTTAATTTATACCGACGCATTTTTTCAAATGCAAGTCTTAAATCAGCTAAATGAGAATCATCTCCAGCCGATTTGACAACAATATCATCGATATAAACCTCTACTATGATGCCAAGCAAATCATGAAAGATTAAATTCATAGCTCTTTGATAAGTAGCACCCGCATTTTTCAATCCAAAAGTCATAACAACCCACTCAAACAAGCCAACAAAACTCGGATATATGAAAGCCGTTTTGGATATATCCTCATCGGCCATAAAGATTTGATTGTAACCAGCATTACCATCAAGAAAGCTAAGAATTCTATGTCCAGATGCAGCATTAACAAGAAAATCGGCTATAGGCATAGGATATTCATCTTTAGGAGTAGCTCTATTAAGATCTCTAAAATCAATGCAAACACGAAGCTTTTTTGTTCCTTTTTTCTCAACAGGCATAATATTAGAGATCCAATCAGCATAACGACAAGGCCTAATAAACTTTGCATCAAGTAACCGATTGACTTCCTCTTTCACTCGGTCATAAATATCAGGATTAAAGTTTCTACGAGGTTGTTTATAAGGCCTAAAACCAGGTTTAATAGGTAAACGATGCTCAACTAAATCAGGACTTAAACCAGGCATTTCATTATAATTCTGTGCAAAGCAATCAACATACTCCTTTAACAACTTTATTAACTCAGATTTAAACAAAGGATTAAGATTCTTGTTTACAAATGTCGGCCTAGGTAAAGTGCCATCACCAATATCAACCTTCTCTAAAGGATCAGCCGACGTAAACCCTTGTCCTAACTTGCTCAAATCATCAAAGTCTTCGATGGCCTCACACATATCGTTCTTATGCGCCCGATAGTGCTCTCGCCTTTGTTGCAACCACTCCAGATTTGCATCCATCAAATCGACAGAGAAGTTCTAGCCTGATCAACGATCGGCTTCATGACAACAGTAGCAAAGCCATCTTTGGTAGAATCAATAAGCCTCAAATTAGATAAATCTAAACCAGTTAAGCACTTAAGATTCTCATGATTATCTATAGTAGGACTATCGGCCACTGCAACACAAGCCGATGTATCACCATGAACAATCTCTACCTCGTCGCCTACCCATTGGATTAAGAATTGATGCAAAGTAGAAGGCACACACTGATTTGCATGAATCCAATCACGACCAAGTATGAGACTGAAGTTACCTTGTGTCTCAGCGATGAAGAATGCCGTAGCCAACGTCTTGCTCCCAACGGTGAGCTCCATAGAGACGACGCCTTAAGCTCCCATCGGCTCGCCTCCTCCCACACCGCTGACGGTCATGTTGGTCTTGATCAACTCATCATCTGAACCTCCCAGCTTCTTGAACAAAGAATACGGCATCAAGTTGATGATTGCTCCTCCGTCCACCAGCATGCGAGAGATAGGCTTCCCATTGATGTGTCCCTTCATGTACAAAGCCTTCAGATGATTTTCAGTAACTTTAGTCTTCTGGAAAATAGCTTCCTTTGGTCCAAAGTCGAGATGTGCAACGTCTTCCTCCGAGAGCACATAACCATCCATAGACATATGGATCACGTTGATGTCCAAATTCATGCGCTCGGGCGAAGAACTGTAATCAACAAGCTCCTCATCGTCTTCTGGTGCAGGATCCGATGCGGACTTGTCATCACAAACCATGGGAACCGAAGAAGAGAAACCGGGCGGCGTCTCTGGGTCATCGGTCTGACCGTCGACATCCACCGGTCTGACCGGTGTGACCGGTCTGACCGACCCCTCCACCGGTCTGACCGGTGCTGGCTGGGAGCTGGTCTTGACTCTCCACTCTTTCCCCTGAGGTACCTTGGGCCTGTACTGGTTGAAAGCTTCGTCCCTTTGCTTCTCTAGCTCCTTCTCCCTCTTCTCTTGAAACCTTAGGCGTTGAAGCTTCCTCCTTTGTGTGCGAGTCAATCCGAGAGGACACCACCTTGGCAAGAAGTATTTGGAGTTGGAACCACTCCCACTGGCCTCATGGTCATTAGTAGCAACAAACACCCCTGGAGTAGATGTCACAACCTTATTGTTTGGAACAATCGGTCTTTTGCCATCCTCTCTAATGTGAACATCCATTGACCCAATTTGAATAATATCTTGACTCGTAGTCCTCTCTGGATCAACTTCCATCTTCTGCACCTCCTCCTTTTGCTTTGGCTTGTAGACTTGCGGTACTGGAAGTGGTGCAGCCTGCCTGGCCACACCGGTCTGACCGGTGGTAGTGACCGGTCTTACCGGTCGGGTCTGGTAACCCTGACCAGAACGGCGAGGAACCAATTGGTCTTGGATAGGCCTGGAGATGCTGTCGAAAGCTGATTTCTGTCCTCCCCATCTAGGATGAAATGCTTGTTGATAAGGCACCCACATCACTCCATTGTCGTCATAAATCGGGCGTGGTGCGTTTGAACTTGATGACGCCCATGGTGGAGTAAAGCGTTGCCCTTGCTGCGATGATTCACCCTTGAGGCTTGTAGCAGCTCTTGGAGGTGAAGATGACCCTCCTTGGTGTGTAGGTGACCTCATCATTTTTTTTAACGGCCGATCACTTGTAACGGCCTTTTGCCTGGAATACTTGTCAAATAGCATGTCGAAAGTGACCTTTGGCTTAGGACCACTCCCCTGATTTTTTGCTACATTAAGTTTCCAGTTTCCAATCTCCGGACGGCTTGGTTTGATCATCCTCGGACGGCCGGGGGTGCACCGGTCTGACCGGTCTGGCCAGAGACGGCTCAGACGGTCGCTGATCGGCGGGTGTGGACGACCCTTGCCCCCCATGTCTAGAGGCACTTACTGTAACCTTGAAGGTCTCTTTGCCATCAGGAGTCTTCTCATACTCAACTTTGCGAACTAGCTCTTTTCCTCTCAAATCGGGCTTAGCCTCCCCGATTACCACGTTCTTGCCTTTAGTTGCTTCAGCTTGATGTGGCCGAACCAGTACCTTAGGCTGCTGTAAATCCATGGTGTTGATTGGAAAAGGAGCCTTATCCACTTGCATCTCATGAAAAGTCAAACGACCTTCATTTATGGCCGATTGAACCTGTCGATGAAACACATTGCAATCATTAATAGCATGAGAAAATGAATTATGAAATTTGCAATACGCACGTCTTTTCATCTCTTCAAGTGGAGGAATAGTATGAGTTAACTTGATATTTCCAGATTTAAGCAATTCATCAAATATACGATCACATTTGGAAACATCAAAAGTAAATTTACTTTATTCTTGCCGACCTTTACTAGCCGGCTTAAGAGATGAACAAGAATAAGATTTTTCTTTAGAGGGCCAAACAAACTCAACAGCATAAACTTCTTTATCACTATCATTCGAACTATCAGAATCATAATCAATAACATGAACATTAGAACGACGTGATTTAAAATTATCTTTCTCTTTATTCATTCGGTTTTCAACAACTAAAGCTCTAATTTGAACTTGTGCAACCGAAAGAAAGTCCGTGCCCTCTATCTTACTCTAATAGATGATCTTAAACCTTTCAGACAAATGTCTGCATGGTCCATATCAGTGATTGACAAATTAAAGCACTGGTTTTTAGTTTCTTTAAACCTTTTAATGTAGGCAGAGACAGTCTCATCTCTTCCTTGCCTAACCGATGTTGAGTCTGTCAATTTTAATTGTATGCTCCCACTATAAAAGTGATCATGAAACTTACGTTCTAACATATCCCAAGATATAATAGAACTGGGAGCAAGCGAGGAAAACCAAGCAAAAGCGGGGCCAGTCAAAGATAAAGAGAACAAGCGCACTTTTAAAGCATTGTAGACACCAGCTTCACCTAGTTGTGCACTCCCATGTGGTTCGGTCATCATCACCACTAAATTTAATCAAGTCAGGCATACGCCAACCACGTGGGAGAGGAAATCTATCAAACTCGGGATCGTATGGTTTTTGATACAAATTAGTGTTACCAATATCAACACCAAGTTTGGTTTTTACCACATTAGCCAAATCTTCCTTAAATCTATTAAATTCCACCCAATTAGGATTATTTGGCTGTTGTGGTTGAGGATTCTCCAAATTCATCTTATTTAAATAGGGAGCTATCTTAGCTTGAGCTAGCCTGTAACTTTCAAACACATCATCCGGAATAATGTTTTTGGAGGCCGATGTATTCACTGTCGTACTATAATGAGGTCCAACATTACTGATTGTATTAGAAAAAGTAGGGACCATCTGATTTGGCACGACAGAAATTGGCAAAGGCTGGTCGGGCACCAACTCCATAGCACCGGTCTGACCGGTACCCTGCATCGGTTCGACCGGTGCGGCCATGTTTGGCCTGTGCGGTTGAAACTGAGGGTACTGACCAGATGCTGGATTTGGTGTCAAACCATATGCATGATTACCATTATTTACAGGCAAAGGTGCTAAGCTAGGATGAGACCCTTGAGGATTAGCTTTAGGAGTACTACTATTAGTTTCATTATTATTAAAACCTAAAGCCCTATCTTTTTCAAGATCCTCTAACCGCTCTAAACGAGCAATGTACGAAGCAAGCAATTCATCACTTTCCACTGTAGATTTCATAGGAGAAGTTTCAGGCGGGGGTTTCTTACTTACAGTGGGAATTACCTCAATATTGTTGTCGTTTAGCCTGATCGCCGGCAGCTCGAACTCTTTCAATCTTGCCACCTTGCCGGATCGATCCTTCTTGACGCCAGCTAGGAATTGTACTTGCATGTACTCTTGTAGCGACTTGAACTTCTGCTGCTCCTCTGGAGAGAGATCTTCCAGCGACGCGGTGACAATGTTGTTCATGTCAAGTTCACACCGAGCACCCATCTAGCTGAGGTTAGATTGAACGGTTTCAGCAACCTGATCTTTCTTCCCCAGCGGAGACGCCAAAAGTATGTTGACGCTTTTCTGGTCAACACACACGAGCGCTAGATCGCGCGGAACGTCGAAACGCTGGACTCGCCGAGCTCCTGCCCAGACCGGTCTGACCGGTCAGGGGCACCGGTCTGACTGGTGGATGCAGAGGCACGGTGAAAACCTAAGATCGGCGCCTCGGGAGGGACCCCGTCGGAGGTGGCGCGCCTAGGGTTGTTCTGAGGTCAGCAAGGCCACTCAGAACGTCCCTGATCGTCGTCGAGACAAACAAGGAAAGCACAAGGTTGGAAAAGCTAGGGTTTGAGAGATAAAAGTTGTAGAAAGTAATGTACGATTGGGTGATTCCCCCTCAAACGGCCGTGGCCCCTTATATTTATAGGGTGGGGAGGTCTTGCCCCGCAAGGAATCCTTTTACAACTCGAAATTCGCTAGGACTCCTCAATTCTACTCAGACTCGGGGTCCACCGATCAGGCCCACCGGTCAAACCGGTGTGGCTGTTGCCAAATCGGCTACAAGACGCTCAACCGGTCAGACCATCGAGGAACATCGGTCTGACCGGTGGCGTTAGCCTGATCGGCTTTGTGCCAATTTTGGGTGCGAATAGCGTCACAACATGAATTATTAATATATTAATCTGGCCTTGCAATATATGATGACACATATAAAATCACATTTAGTCGTGGCAATGTATGATGGCACATATAACAACCGCAAAAAAGATGACGGTGGCAATAGAGGAATCTACCTATAGCAACCAGCTAGTTAGTAACGTGGCAATAGATAGCAACCAACCTAACTAATGTGGCAATAGCCTATGCCGCCTATAGCAACCATTCACAAACGTGGCAACAAAGGACCTCTCTGTAGCAACTAACCTATGGAGATGTTGCAATAACCTAAGCCACCTATAGCAACCATTCAGGCGACGTGGTAATAGAGAACCTCTATGGCAATGCTTTCTCCACGTAGCAATAACCATGATTGCAACACCTACGTTGCATTGCGATTGCATTGTGTTGCTACACAACCAGCATGTCGCAATACGTATCGCTAGCAACGCCTAGTTCGTTGCAATTGATACTATTGTCACACCCATAGTGGATGCAATTGCTTTTGTTACAACACCCACCATGTGTTGCAAAAGCGTCAAAAGTGTTGCAATAGAGGGGCTATGTGTCGCAACTAAAACGTAATCCGTTGCATTCTGCTATTGCTACGGTCACAAGTGCAATGACATTTAACCAAAAAAATGGTAGCAAAAGTACTATTGCTACCATTTTTGGGTCTTTTGCTACACTTTTTCGGTGTTGCATTTGACCCAAAATCTTGTAGTGGCGGGAGCTTGACTGGTGGAAAGAGAGCGAAGCAGAGGCCCTGGCCATGCTTAAATAGAGTCTGGAAGGGAGGGGGAGCGGCGCCCGACGGGCTACGGCCATCAATGGCCATGGCCTTGATTGCAATCAAGGGGGTGGTTGATTAGGGGAAACTGAAGGGGATTGTCAGGGGGTGAGACCTGGACAGATCCGCAAGGGGGCGACCCAAGTGGTTGTTGGTTAATCGGAGGGGATCAGGAACTAAGAGCGTAGGTGGTAGTTCACGTGTGGAACTCGGAACACGGCAAGAATGGCGATGAACACGGGGGTTTAGACTGGTTCGGGCCTCCGGGGAGTAAAACCCTACGTCCAGTATGGGGTGGAATTATGCGTGGAGGGGGAGTCCCGTCAAATGGAGCTCTTGGCCGCCTTATATGGCCAGCGGGCTAGGCCTTCCATTCGAGGTCGGTGGACCCTCATCGGGGTCAGTTACAAATTGGGAAGGCCATCTGCCTTGTTTATAGGGTAAATCCTGCAATCTGCGGACTTACTGGCGGCGCCAAGCCGCGACCTAGGAGATCGCCTTGCGCCTCAAGCCCGGCGGATCCTCTGGGATCTAGATAAGGTCTTCTGGGGTCTTCCAAGGTCGCCGGGATGGTGGATATGGTCCTTGGGCCCACTTGCAGGTCGGCGAGGCTTCTGGCAGGTCGGGTCCACTTGACAGGGACCTCTGGAACCCTGGTCGGTGGGGACCCATGGGTACCCATGTCTCTCAAGCCCCCGATCGACGTGTAGGCGTAGCGGCCGAGACGAAGTTATGTCGAAACGAAGAGAAGCCATGGCGTCGTCGAGGTCGTGTAGGGTGCACGGGGATCCAAAAAAGAAAGAACACCCCTCCAGCGCGTACGACGTCAAGTATCGAGCTCCTGGAACGTAGGTCCAAAGGGTCGAAGCGAAGACAAGGCACCGTCCTTGAAGAACCGCCGATCTGACCTGAGTCAGGCAATCAGGAGGGAATCGTCGTGACCTCAAAGAAGGTCCTTCTGCCGACCGGAGGTAGGTCAAGCGAGGAAGTGGTGGAAGCGGGCTTCCAGTAGGTCGTCGCGACGTAGAAAAAGAGGGCGTCCTAAGATGCACTCGTGGAGTAGCCCCCGAGCAGTAAGGCGACCAGGATGGCCGGATTGATGCTCGAAGAATAAATAAATAGAGATCCTACGGCCTTCTGCTTTCCTTGAGATGCTCTACCCACCGAGTAGGACAAAACTACTGGAATCTTCGAGTAAGGTGCCAGGCGCCAGTGGCCTTGTTACGTAGTGCACCATGGGTGTACTGTACGGTCACGGGGCCTGCCTCCAAACAGAGCTGTAGGCGCTGTCCGCAAAAGACAAGAGTTGTCAGGATGTCGCCAGGTGGGTGACAGACGCGCCGACGCTTCCCACGGGTGAGCAGGGACCTCATGCTTCATGTGGTAACAGTGACTGGATAAGGACGCCACGCCAGCTGAGGTGCAGGCAAGATCCGAGACCGAGCTCCGCGGCTATAAATAGGCAACCACAGAGCTCGCCACTTGAACCAGATAGAGGAGCCATGGAGAAGCAGCTTAGTAATTTTTAGTGCCTTGGGCTTGTGTCCGTCCACCAAAGCGTATCGTTGGGTTATCGTCATCTGGAGCTAGAAGAATGCTTGCGAAGTTGGGAGAACTCCATCAACCGCTTCACCCGCACCCAGCGAGGAATCCAGGTGCAGCATGGGGCAGTACATGCCTTGACAGGCCTTGTGAGCGGAGACCCGAGGTGCAGCTGTAGGTCGTCATGCTGCATCGGGGAAGGCCCGAGGTGACGCTGGCTCAATTTGGAATCTTGTGAGGGAATCCAAACGTAAGTATGGGTGCCACAGGAAACCTTCTGGGGCTAGAGTAGAGGTGGCTGTGTGGCAGCCGCGACCTCGGCGGCGGTGGAGGTCTCCAAATAGGTCCTGAAGCTAGAAGAAAGCTTGCGACATGCTTCATCAGTCTAGGTTGCGTCTAGACACCATGTAAGGTAGATCAGGACCTTTAATATGTTTGTATCTTGTAATTGGCCATGAGCCATAGTCTTTTGCACCTTACGAAGCTTTTATACACATGTTTGCATGGCAAACGATGAGTCTTGAGTGTTGTGTAGAGGCGCCTGGGCGGCAACGGCGTGGCCAAGGTCCCAGCAGGGCTGTGAAAGCACGTCGACCTTCAGAAGGTCATAGCTATCGTCGAAAAAAAAACCGTGCCCACCTGAGTCAACACGGCCGTTGTGAAGTGACACAACGCAAGGCGTCAACCTGAAGGCTGTAGGTCTAGATCGACCTAGAAGGCAGAGGGGCCTCAGCAAGGAGCTGTGATTAAGACCAAGAGGTCGCCAACGGGTAGTAGAGCCTTAAAGCACGGGGCTGTTGGTAGAATTAGCCGCTGTAGGTCGAAGCGACCTAGAAGGCATATAGGCAGCTGGGCCTAGGAGACGTGGTGTGAACCCGCCGTTTGGAGGCCGAGGCGACCTAGGAGGCTGCCTGGCTCTTGACGACCTCGAGGAGGTGGTGGAGCTGGTCCATAGGTCGTCTGCGGGTCGTGACGACCTAGAGGTTAGCATCAGAAATATCGTGTTTGGGGGGCTTGAATGTGGGGCATAACGAGTCCACGTCCGCCGGGGTGTTGACCAAAAGGACGACGTATGCAGATTCCCGCACGGAACTAGCCGTTACTGCCTTTTTCCGGTAGGCCGAAAGAGCCGTTGAGAGATAGATCCGCGGGGGCGCAGATCCGTTGGGTCGCCGTGACTTCCGCTGGAGAGACGTTAGGCGCAACGGCCCGTAGCGCCGCTGGGGCCCAACTATAAGAGGCCGAACCGCGGGCTGGGGACCTCCACTTGCTTTCATTTCCGCTCGGCACTTAGGGTTGTGCCGCCGCTCGACTGCTCCAGCAAGATCCGCTGCGCCGCCGTACTTAGGTCCGCCACGCCTCGCGTTCTCGCATGCGACCGAAGACACTTGTGGTGTTTAGAGCCAAATCCACCGGAGTAGAGGAGGAGAAGATGGAGCCCGCGCTTGCACCGCCGCTGGAGACCATCTGGGAGCCATCCGTGGTGACGGAGGAGCAGATCCAGGCCTTGGCGACCCGCGGGTTGCTAAGGCCCAAGGCAGAGGTGGCCTGGAGGTCGGCGGCGGGTGAGGCGTTCCACACCGAGGGGACCGGGGAGACCGTCGTCTTCCTGGCGCACATCGAGCGCGGGTTCGAGGTCCCAACCGGCGACTTCTTCCACGGCCTCCTGTTTTTCTACAGGATCGACCTGGTACACCTCGTCCCCAACGCGATTACCATCATCTCCTCCTTCATCCACCTCTGCGAGGCCTACCTCGGGATCCCACCGCATTTCCCTTTGTGGCGGCATTTCTTCGAGCTGAAGAAGACGGGCAAGTCCGACGTCGTGGGGAGCGTCGTGTTCATGCTGCGCCGGTACATGAAGCCGGAGTAGATCAACCTGGTGCTGCCCGACAACACAACAGGCTGGAAGCAGGGGTGGTTCTACCTCGACAACCCAGCGCCGGCGCTCCCCACCAGGTTCGGGCGCGCTCCCGTGTCGTTCCCGTAGTGGACCAACCAGATGACGTCGTGGGAGACTGGGGAGCAGCGCCCGCTGCTGGAAGACCTTGAGAGGCTGAAGACGGAGGGGCTGACCGGCGGCGCCGTGGCAATCAGCTTCAGCCGTCGGTTGCTGCAGCCTATCCAAAACCGGGTACACCCGGCCTACGAGTACTGGGGGCAATCTGACCCCACCCGGGTCATCCGGCGTAAGGTCTCCAAGGAGGAGATGGTGGCGTGGGTGAAGAACATCTTCGCCGGGCGCATCCGCAACCGGACGTGCCCCAAGGCGCGTAGCATGTACCGGCCTTCTGACGCTGTAAGTCCCCGACCTTGATTCCTCGCCAGCTAAGTGCTTGAACAGTCCTAATGTAGGTCCTTTCCTTTTCAGTTTCGTGAAGGCATATACTGGTGCCCGGTGCCGTTGCGTAATGAAGGGGACCGAAGTTTCAAGGTCCGTGCTGCGGGGGACGTGCGGACCCCTCCGCAGTAATGCATCGAGGAGTACATCTCTGACTCGTCGGTGGGGAGTGATGACGAAGATCCTGCCATGAGAAGGGCGCCACTGAGGGTCGTCGCGCCACCGCCGCGGTGCACGCGGCAGACTGCGGGCAAGATGTCCGCATCTCGGGCCGCAGCGACGATCACTGCCACCCAGACGGCGGAGGTGAAGAAGAAGAAGAGGAAGAGGACATGCCCCGCTGTGTCGGCAGACACGGCGACGGCCTGCTCCGACGTTGAGACCATCAACGTCGAGGAGGAGGACGACGCAAGGTCGCCTAACGCAGCGACGGAGCGGGCGACAGAGACGCCCCGCAAGGCCGTCGCGCCGGAGGAGCGCTCAAGGTCAGGCGCGGACGTTCCGGGCGACGCGGGGTCGCAGAAGAAGGCGAGGAAAGGTCCGCCTAAGCCCATCAAGCTCGAGCTAAGGTCTGCGAGCAAGTAAGTCACGGAACCTGTGCCCGTTTTTGCTCGTGGCGTCGGATTTTCTGCTGTTTTTCAAGGTCGTCATTTCTTCTTTTTTTTGTGCGCAGGACGACTCCGGTGACGTCGGAGAGCGCCAAGAATGCCTTAGGTCAGGAGGCGTTCGGGCGTAAGGGGAAGGAGGCACTGGTGGAGCAGTCGCCGGCGGCCTCAACTGCGGACGTCTCAAGCCAAGCCCTTGGAGCCGGGGCGACGGCGGCGTCGGAGGTGGAGAGGGGCGGCGCCAGCGCTGCTCCACCCGTTGGAGGTCACCAGGATGACCTATGTATGTCCACCCCGGCGCCAACGCTGGGCCAACAGACTGCGGAGGTGGGCGGCACTAGCCTCGAGGGAAATAACGACAGGTGCTTGTACGTTGGGACCCCTTGGGAGAACGACGTCATCGCCGACCGCCGTGATGTCGACGACTTCAAAGAAGCGTCACGGACAATCGCGCGGACACTTTCGGTGAGAGCTTGGCGCCGCAGCAGTGATTTTTTCTGACGTCTGGTGTTGCTATGCTTCGAGGTCTTGATGTGAGGTCCATCTTCTTGTTTTTCAGTCGCTTACAGAGCAGGCGCAGGCTCGGGCCACCTTGGTGAGGGAGGCCGCCAATGCCCACGCGGAGGCGGCCGCAGCTCAAGAGGCTTTGCTGCAGGCCAGGGTTGAAGCCGCGCAGGAGGTCAAGCGTGTGAAGGAGGCCCTGGCCCGTCAGGCGGAGAAGGAGGTGAACTCCTTAAAGAAGAAGCTGGAGGCTGCCCAGCAGAAGGCGAAGGACGCCGCGGACGACCTCCAGGCCGTGGTTGACGGTACGTTTGCTTAGTCGCTAGGTGTTGTCTTCGTGTCTCTTTAGGTCTTTTCTTGATTTCGACCTCTGATGCGTCCAGGCGCCAAGGAGACGGAGGATGCCCTGAAGAAGGAGCTCGCGGAGACCAAGGACCAGGTGAAGGTCCTCAAGGAGAGGACCACAGAGGTCCGGGAAGGTGAGCGACCTCTTCTCCCTAAGGTCTTTGTCGTTGTTGCACCGAGGATGTAAATGGACCTTCCCTTGTTTGTGCAGGTCTGGAGAAGCAGCTCACCGACCTCAGGGAAGCAGCTCACTGACCTCAGGGAGGCCGCCCAATATTTGATGGACATCTACGTCCCTCAGTAGGAAGGAGCGGAGCCGAAAGAGCTGGTTGACCGCTTGGACGACGCTGAAGGTCGGATGAAGACCTTGCTGCTGGACACCAGCAAGCTCGCCGCAGCCGCGGCATTAGCGACGGTGAAGTACCACGAGCCGTCATTCGACCTACAAAAGGTCGCAGAGGACGTCGACTTGTCCGAGCTGGTGAACCGCGAGGACATCCAGGCTGCCGCGGAGGAGGTCATCAAGAAGTTCGACCTCTGAAAGACAATGTTTAAGCTGTATCAGAGTGTAGATGCAGGGTTAGGCCTAGGGCCTATTGATGTAAGAAGACTTTTGCCGTAATAAAGACATGCAAGTTTAATTAAAGTGCGCATCCCACTTGAATAGTGAAAACGCTCGTTATGAAAGCTCAAAAGTAACGAAATTGCGAAGTACGCCCTCCGCTAACCTAACTCAGTGGAGGAACGGCTTACCGACTGTACGGCTCAGCGTGGAGGCTTAGGTACAGCCGGCACGCGGAGGGGGGTCTTGGACCCTAGGTCTCACAATCAAGTAACTTAGGAACATGCACAAAGAGAGTAAGGGCTACGCAGAGGGGGAACACGTAAAAACATAAAGCATAAGAAACCCCTTCAGGTCGCGAGACCCTTAGGTTGGCGAAGCCAAGCCCCCGAGCGCGTCGGGCCTAACTTAGACCAAGCCCCCGAGCGCTTCGGGGGGGAAGGGTAGACAGAACAGAAAGTAAAAGGGAGACCTAGGTATAGGTAGACAGGAGGGCTGCCGAGGGGAATCTCATCTTTATTGACTCGAAATTTACAAGAGGGGAGAGTACATAGCTTTTATTTCGATACAGATGTTCTAAGGATAGAAGCGACGTAGGTGCTCGATGTTCCAGATGTTCGGGACACCCTGGCCGGCGGCCCACTGGAGGCGATAGGTCACCGGTCTAATGACCTCCTTCACGATGAAGGGGCCTTCCCAAGGTGCGGAGAGCTTGTGCATGCCCTTGGTGTCTTGGATGCGCCGCAGGACTAGGTCGCCGACGTTGAAGGATCGTTCCCGCACGTTGCGGTCGTGGTAGCGACGTATCTGCTGCTCGTGGCTGGTGTGCCGCATCAGCGCGGCCACGCGGTGCTCCTCAATGCTGTCGAGGTCGACCTTGCACGTCTCTTCTGCCGCGCCCTCTTCGTAATGCTGGATGCAGGGGGCGCCGAAGGCAAGGTCGGTTGGGAGGATAGCCTCCGACCCGTAGACCAGGAAGAATGGTGAATATCCTGTAGCTGAGCTGACCTGGGTCCGGAGACCCCAGATCACGTGCGGGAGCTCCGCTAGCCATCTGGTAGCGTATGGGGAAGCGTCGTCGAAGATTCGGTCCTTGATGCCTTGGAGGACCATGCCATTAGCACGCTCGATCTGGCCGTTGCAGCGGGGGTGCGCTACCGAGGAGTAATAGACGTCGATGAGGTTATCTTGGCAGAAGTCCCAAAAGTCGGCTCCTGTGAAGGCCGAGCCTAGGTCGGTGACGATCCTGTTGGGTACCCCGAAGCGGTGGGTGATATCCTCGATGAACTTCACCGCCTCCTTCGACGTGATGCTGGCGATAGCCCGAACCTCGATCCAGTTGGTGAATTTGTCCACCGCCACGAGGATATGCTTGTAGCCGCCAGGGGCGGTTCTGAAGGGCCCCACCGAGTCCAGGCCCCATATGGCAAAGGGCCAGGATGGAGGGATTGTCCTTAGGGCCTGAGCTGGGACGTGCTGCTGTTTGGCGAAGAACTGGCACCCTTTGCATCGCCGGACTAGGTCCTGAGTGTCGGCCATGGCGGTAGGCCAGTAGAATCCTAACCTAAATGCCTTTCCCACTAGGTTAGCGGAGGCCGTGTGGTTGCCGCATTCACAACCGTGGATCTCTTGCAAGAGCCTGAGGCCCTCAGACCTTAAGATGCACTTCATCAGCACGTCGTTGGAGGCGGACCTCCAATAAAGCTCTGTGCTGATGACGACGTAATTAGCGCTGCGCCTCGTGACCTTCTCACGCTCGACATAGTCTTCAGGGACCCGATGCTCCAGGATGTAGGCGATGATGTCGAGGCGCCAGTCATCTTCGGCCTCGGTCATGAGGACGTCGCGACTGCCTTGCGGGGGCACGTCACCGGGCTGCGGGTCTGGGTTGCTAAGGAGCTTGATCGAGGGTTTGCGTAGGTCTTGGACGAACACACCAGCCGGGACAAGGGCGCGCTTGGAGCCCAGCTTGGAGAGGACGTCTGCCGCCACGTTGTTGTCACGGCAGACGTGGTGGAATTCCAGACCTTCGAAGTGAGCCTCGAGCTCCTGGACCTCAGCGCAGTAGGCATCCATCATGTCCTTCTTGATATCGCATGTCTTGTTGACTTGGTCGATGACGACCTTGGAGTCGCCGTAGGCAATGAGCCACTTAATCCCCAGGGAGACGGCGATGCGCAGCCCGTGAATGAGGGCCTCGTACTCGGCACCGTTATTGGACGCCTTGTAGTGGATCTGTAGGACGTACTTCAGGTGATTGCCTTGGGGGAGATGAAGAGTACGCCTACCCCTGCTCCTTCGAGGTTCAGGGAACCGTCAAAGTACATCTTCCAGTGCTCAGGTTTTTCCGCCGGCGGAGGTTGTTGGGTCTCTGTCCACTCAGAGACGAAGTCCGCGATGATCTGCGACTTGATGGCCTGTCGTGGACAGAATTCAAGGTCGAACTCGCCTAGCTCGATTGACCACTTGACGATGCTTCCAGTGGTGTCGCGGCTGTGTAGGATCTCTCCCAGGGGGAAGCTCGAGACGACCTTGATCTTATGCGCCTGGAAGTAGTGCCAGAGCTTGCGCGAGGTGACGAGGAGTGCATACAGCATCTTCTGAGGCCGTGAATATCTTATCTTGCTATCAGAGAGGACCTCACTGACGTAATAGACAGGTCTTTGGACGGGGTAAGGTTGGCCTTCCTCAGGTCGCTCTGCCACCAGAACCGCGTTGACCACCTTGGTGGTCGTGGAGATGTAGAGCAGCAGAGTCTCTTTTGGCGCCGGGGGCACCATGACTGGGGCTGTCGTGAGGAAGATCTTCAGCTCTTCTAGTACTTGGTCAGCCTCGTCCGTCCACACAAACTTGTCTGACTTTTTTAGCAGCTTGAAGAAGGGCAGGCCCTTTTCTCCTAGCTTACTGATGAAGCGACCTAGAGCGGCCAGCATGCCTGTGAGCTTCATGATGTCTTTCTTCCCCGTAGGTCTTTTCATCTTGCGGATGGCGTCGACCTTGGTGGGATTCGCCTCGATGCCCCGGTGGCTGACCATGAAGCCTAGGAGCTTGCCGGATGGTACACCGAAGACACACTTCTCTGGATTGAGCTTCCAGCGATAGCGTCGGAGGTTGGCGAAGGTCTGGGCAAGGTCGGCGATGAGGTTGTCCTCCATCCTTGTCTTAACAACTACATCGTCGACGTAGGCTTCAACGTTGTCACCGATCTGAGACTCTAAGCACTTCTGGATGGCCTTCTGGTAGGTCGCACCAGCGTTCTTGAGGCCGAACGTCATGGTCGTGTAGCAGTAGATGCTGTGGGGCATTATGAACGCCGTTTTGTCTTGGTCAGAGACCTTCAGGGCTATCTGGTGATACCCTGAGTAGCAGTCGAGGAAACATAGCAGGACGCTTTCGGCCGTGGAGTCCACGACCTGGTCGATGCGCAGAAGAGGGAAGGGGTCTTAAGGGCAGTGCCTGTTGAGATCGGTGTAGTCGATACACATTCTCCATTGACCGGTTTTCTTGGGTACAAGCACCGGGTTGGCGAGCCAAACTGGGTTTTTACATTCACGGATGAATCCGGTAGCTAGGAGCTTTATTATCTCTACCCTAATGACCTCCTTGCGATCCTTCGCAAAGCGGCACAGCTTCTGCTTGACAGGCTTGGCCGTCTTGCTTACATCCAAGGAGTGCTCAGCCAGCTCCCTTGGAACACCCGGCATATCCGATGGGGTCCATGCGAATATGTTCGCGTTGTCCCGGAGGAAACTGGTGAGCGCGAGTTCCTATTTCTCCCCGAGGTTGTCACCGATGACCACCGTCTTCTCCGGGTCGGGCAGGCCGAGGCGGACCCTCTTTGTTGACGGCATGGCATCTAGGGCGGTGTCGGTGCGTTGCTGTTCTGGGATGGTTAGGTCGCTCGGAGCAACCATCGCGGCCTCAGCGACCATGATGGCCGAGGCGTCGACGCAGGCATTCGTCGTGGTGATGTCGAGAGCCTCGTTGTCACACTTGAACGAGACTATGAGGTCGCCGTAGACGGAGATGACCCCGTTTGGAGCCGGCATCTTCAACACCAAGTAGGTGTAGTGTGGGATGGCCATGAACCTGGCCAGCATGGGGCGACCTAGGATGGCATGGTAGGAGGATTTGAAGTCAGCGACCTCGAAGCTGAGGTACTCCGTGCGGAAGTTGTCCTCCGTGCCAAAGGTCACAGGGAGGAAGACTGGACCCAGGGGGTAGGCCGCCTTGCCGGGGACGATGCCGAAGAAAGGCTCGTCGCACGCTGTCAGCTTTTTGAAGTCGAAGTCCATCTTCTTCAAGGTCTCAACGAAGATGATGTTGAGCCAGCTCCCTCCATCGATAAGGGTCTGGGGAAGCAGGGCTCCCTCCACTATGGGCTCGACCACGAGCGGGTAGGACCCAGGGTCTGGGATATGGACCCGGTGATCAGCTCTGGAGAACGTGATCGGGTGCTCAGACCAACGTAGAGGCTGCGCCGGCTGAGTATGGATGAGGTGGATCTCGCGCTTGTCCTTGCGGTAGCGCCTTCTGCTCACGTGAGATTTGAGGCCTCCGACGATCATGTGGATCGATCGCTTGGTTTGCTGGAAGGGGCCGTTGGGGTTGCCCGTCTGCGGTGGACGAGGCAGGTCGCGCTCGTCGCGGTGAGCCTCTGGCTGCGGCTCGTCGCGGCGGCGCTTATCGCGGCGGTTGTCATCGCCGCGGCCGCGTCGGTCGTCACGACGGTTGCTGTTGTAGCGACGAGAAGACGATCGATCGCCCTCGCCTCTAGGTCGCTTGGAATCTTCGAGGGTACGGAACGCCCTCTTGAACTATGTGCACTCGCGGACTATGTGGGTGGCCCCCTCGTGGAACGCGCAGGGGCTATCGAGTGCTGCGTTGAATTCGTCGACGTTGAACGTCGAAGGTCGACGTGTCTCCGCTGCAAGCACCTCTGAAGGTCGCTTGCGCAGCTTGGAGCTCGAGTCTCTAGCGGTGCCGGAAGTGCCCGCGTCGCACTTGGCGTCGTAGTCAAACTGGTTGACCAGCGCCTCGTCGGTGTCGATAAGCTTGTTGACGACCTCCATGAGGGCCGCGACGGTGGTGGCCCCTGACTCGTGGATCTTCTCAAAGATCTTGTGATCCCTGACGCCCTTCTTGTAGCTCTCAACAACCTGGTCATCCCTGACGCCAACGCAGGTGTTGCGGTTGTCAAAGAACCGGTTGGCGTAGTCGCGGAGTTGCTCATTTGGCTTCATGGTGACCCTCCTGAGGTTGAAGGCGTTCCCGGGGTGATTGTAGGTCGCCTGGAAGTTGGAAGTGAAGGCCTGGGACTGGTCGGCCCAAAAGGTGATGCTGCCAGCCGGGAGGTTGTTGAGCCAGAGTGACGGCGCGTCACCCATCACCAGCGGGAAGTACGCCGCCATGTGGTCGAAGTTGCCGCCGACCGCCTTGACGGCGACGTAGTAGGTCGACAGCCAGATGTTGGGGTCGGAGCGGCCATCGTACTTCTGGATGTTAGGCTTGAAGTTGTCGGGGTAGGCCACCGACCTAAGACGAGGAGCCAATGTGGGGAAGGCGGTGATGGCTATGTCGTCAGCGCCATCTCCGACCTGAGCACCGCCTCTACTCTGCGCAGGGGCGACGATCTGGGACCGGGGTTGGCGATCTGGATTCCGGGCGCGACCCTCCGGATGGCCGTAGTCCGCCTCGTACTGAGCACGACGCCTGTTCTCGACGTCGTGGCGCTCGCGCTCCTCGCGTTCCATGATGCGATGAACGGCACCGGAGGGACCGTACTCGCGGTCGTACTCCGCACGATGCCGCAGCTCCCGCTCTTCGTGCTCGTGGTGGCGCTGGCCGATGTAGCCGCGGGCGTCGCGAGCACGCCTGTTCTTGTCGAGGTTGGCGCGGAGGTCGCTGTCTTTGGAACCGTTCGCCCGAGGTTGATCGGGATTATTTTGATCAACCTCCTCTTGGATGGTAGGGAGGTTGCTGCGTGTAGGTCGATTGGATCGGCTGCACGAATGGCGGCTCGACGAAGATGCAGCGGACTTGGCTGCCACTCTCTTTTCCTCCACCAGGGCCGTGGCAATCCAAAGGTAGGCCATGGCTGCTTCCGCCTCGGGTGTAGGGTCGGCTTGCTGAAGGCGCGCCATGGCAGCACCCAGGTTGGCCTGGGGGCTGTTGAACGTCGGTAGCCCCGCTTCTTCGAACTCGAGACGAAGGTCTCGAGCGCAGGGAGGGACCGCGCGGCGTTGCTCTTCCACACATCGCTGAGTGCGGTTGGTGTTTCCCTGGATCCGTCGCGCCTCCTCGGAATCTATCGCGCCGTGACGTGGTGGTTCATTCTCGGAAACCACCAGGACCCGGCGAAAGATGGGACCCGAGTCGTTGGGGGAGACGTGGACCCAGACCTTCTGGAACTCGCCGCCATCCAGTGGCGCGGGAGCTCATGTGGTACGGGGGGGGGGTGCTCCTGGTCGATCTTCTTCCGCAGTCGGCAGCCACGGAGGGTATGCCGTGCGCCCTTATGGTAGGTGCATGGTACGTCGAGCGGATCTCGGCGTGCGCGGAGCTCGGGCTTGAGGTCGCCAGATGGCCGCCGCCGCCCAGATTGGATCTGGGAGGACTTGATCACCTGGCGAGCATAAACGTCGCTGGGTGGTCGCAGACCGAAGGGGAACGTCCCATGGCGCGACGCCATCTGCGTTGAGCGCTGGGCTCTCTCGCAGATCTGGAGGGTGTCCTCCATCATGCAGATGACGCACTCCATTCCCTGAACAATGTCGTAGGGTTTGGGCGAGTGGGTCTCCGATGCTAGATCGGAAACGGGGGTGGCAACGGGTGCCGTCACGATCTGCGCAACGGCCACCGGAGAGGTCGTGGCCGCCAGAACGGTCGAGGTCATCGTGAAGGAGCCAAAGCAGATCTCCACGGGGTTGGCGAGGATGTCCGCCATGCTTGCCGGGAAAACAACACCAGATCGGGCCACCATGCTGCACAGCTAGTTCCCGATCTCCCCTACCTGGCGCGCCAATTGTCAGGGGCTGAGACCTAGATAGATCCGCAAGGGGGCGACCCAAGCGGTTGTAGGTTAATTGGAGGGGATCAGGAACTAAGAGCATAGGTGGTAGTTCACGTGTGGAACTCGGAACACGGCAAGAATGGCGATGAACACGGGGGTTTAGACTGGTTCGGGCCTCCGGGGAGTAAAACCCTACGTCCAGTATGGGGTGGAATTATGCGTGGAGGGGGAGTCCCGTCGAATGGAGCTCTAGGCCGCCTTATATGGCCAGCGGGCTAGGGCTTCCATTCGAGGTCGGTGGACCCTCATCGGGGTCAGTTACAAATTAGGAAGGCTATCTGCCTTGTTGACAGGGTAAATCCCACGATCTGCGGACCTACTGGCAGCGCCAAGCCGCGACCTAGGAGCTCGCCTTGCTCCTCAAGCCCGGCGGATCCTCCGGGATCTAGATAAGGTCTTCTGGGGTCTTCCAAGGTCGCCGGGATTGTGGATAAGGTCTTTGGGCCCACTTGCAGGTCGGCGATGCTTCTGGCAGGTCGGGTCCACTTGACAGGGACCTCTGGAACCCTAGTCAGTGGGGACCCATGGGTACCCATGTCTCTCAGGGATTGAATGGCGGGGAGTGAGGGCCAAGCTTCACTGCGGCTTGATTGAGCGATTTGAAGGCGGCGGGCGCTGTTGATGCGGGGAGTAATGGCCAGCGGCCATCAAGGAGGTGCGGCTCTGCCGGTGC
Organism: Cenchrus fungigraminus; assembly: GCA_036936925.1. Classification (NCBI taxonomy): domain Eukaryota; kingdom Viridiplantae; phylum Streptophyta; class Magnoliopsida; order Poales; family Poaceae; genus Cenchrus; species Cenchrus fungigraminus. The sequence goes on along the minus strand of CM072772.1, from coordinate 63,475,619 downwards.
GAGGAAGAAGAAAGGCCTGACGGCCGGGTCCCACCTGTCAGCCAGCGGAGAAGAAAAGAAAAAGGAAAAGGGAACTTGGGCCGCGCGGGCTGCCTTTCTGGGCCGCGCGAGCGCAAGCTGGGCCACAAGCAGGGGAGGGAGAGAAGGCCGGCTGGGCTGCTGTTAGGGGAGCGGGACGAGGAAAAGGAAAAGGCTGGCTAGGTTGGGTTGGAAGGGAGAGGGAGAGAAAGATTGGTGTGGGTTTTTTGACTTTATGATTTTTAAAAACCACACACATCAAACAAAAACCATGCAACCAAATATGATGCACAATCACTTGTTACTTCTAAAATTATTCCAATGATATTTAAATATTTTTAAGACCAAATTTATTTGATAATTTATTAAGTCCTTAGAAAATTAAATCTAATCACCATGTTACCTATATTATTTTAGTAATGGAATTTTAGGGTGTTACAAATCCTACCCCCTTAAAGAGAATCTCATCCCGAGACTGAGGAAAATTAGAGAACAACTGAGGGAATTCTTCCATAAGCTCATCCTCTCTGTCCCAAGTAGCCTCATCCTCTGAGTGGTGACTCCATTGTACTTTGCACATTTTAATGACTTTGCTCCGAGTGGCCCTCTCCGAGGTGTCTAAGATTTTGATAGGGTATTCTTTATAAGTCAGATCATCTTTCACATCAAGATCTTCCAATGGTAGATGTTCCACTTTAATCTCACTCGAACACTTTTTCAGTTGTGATACATGAAACACATCATGAACACCTGCCAAGCGATCGGGTAATTCCAATCGATATGCCACTTCTTCTCGTCTTTCCAAGATTTGAAAGGGTCCGATAAAACGAGGGGATAACTTCCCTCTAATAATGAATCTTCGAAGGCCTCGGATAAGTGATACTCTGAGATATGCATAATCTCCAACTTCGAATACCACCTCTCTCCTTCTAGGATCAGCATAACTCTTTTGCCTTGATTGAGCGGTTTTAAGATTCTCCCGAATTATCTCAACTTGGCTTTCAGCCTCTTTTATAATCTCTGGACCAAAAAGTTGACTTTCTCCCGTCTGACTCCAGTAAAACGGTGTCCTACACTTTCTTCTGTATAATGCTTCAAAAGGAGCCATCTTAAGACTACTCTGATAGCTGTTATTATAAGCGAATTCTGCATATGGCAAACTCTTGTCGCAGCTTCCTCCTTGCTTTAAAGCACAAGCCCTTAACATATCTTCTAGAATCTGATTTGTCCTCTCAGTTTGACCATCTGTTTGAGGGTAATATGCTGAACTAAAATTCAACTTTGTATCCATCGACTCATGTAACTTCTGCCAGAAACGTGATGTGAACTGGGTGCCTTGATCTGAAACTATTTTCTTTGGAACTCCATGCAGACACACTATCCTTGATATGTATAGCTCTGCTAAGTTTGCTCCGGTGTAGGTTGTCTTAACTGGTATAAAATGAGCAACTTTGGTTAATCTGTCCACCATAACCCATATGGAATCATAACCATTACGAGTACGAGGTAACCCCACAATAAAATCCATGCCAATTTCTTCCCACTTCTACTCGGGTACTTTTAATGGTTGAAGCAATCCTGCTGGTCTTTGGTGCTCTACCTTTACCCTCTGGCATACATCACACAATGCAACGTGTGTTGCAACATCCTTCTTCATTCCATAACACCAGTATTTCTGTTTCAGATCTTGATACATTTTGGTACTACCCGGGTGAATAGAGAATCCTGAATCATGTGCTTCCTTCAGTATAGTCTCACAGAGGTGTTTGATTTCAGGCACACAAATCCTGTTCTTAAACCAGATAGTTCCTTGTTCATCTTCTCTGAATTCTGGGACCTTGCCTAGATTAATCAACTTCTTGTATTCCTTAATCCTTTCATCTGTCAGTTGTCCCTTCCTAATCTCTTGTTCTAGTGTTGACTCAATTTCTAAAGTCATGGTTTCACTTTGTGCAGCAACTCCCAAATTGAGTTGTGCCATTTCCCAACACAATTCTTGAGGCATCAAATGAGCTACTAACATATTTGCTTGACTTTTTCGACTTAGAGCATCTGCTACGACATTTGCTTTTCCAAGATGGTACTGAATATCTAGGTCATAATCCTTGATTAATTCTAACCATCTTCGCTGTCTAAGATTGAGATCTCTTTGTGCGAAGATATACTTCAAACTTTTGTGATCAGTGAATATCTGACACCTATTTCCAATCATATAATGTCTCCATATCTTTAGCGCTTGCACAATTGCAACTAACTCGAGCTCATGGGTACGGTAATTTTGTTCATGTTTCCTCAACTACCTGGAAGCATAAGCTACTACTTTACCTTCTTGCATCAAGACGCAACCAAGACCTTGTCGTGAAGTGTCACAATACACATCGAACCCTTTGTGAATATCTGGCATTATCAACACAGGAGCTATGGTTAATTTCGTTTTCAATTCCTCAAAGCTAGCTTGACATTTGTCATCCCATTTAAATTCTTTCCCTTTTTCCAACAAAGATGTGAGAGGTTTTACAATTTTCGAGAAGCCTTCAATAAACCAGCGGTAGTAACCTGCCAACATAAGAAAACTTTTGATCTCTAGCACATTCTTAGGTGGATTCCAGTTTAACACATCCTGAACTTTACTTGGATCCACTGCAATCCCTCCATCAGTGATAATATGTCCAAGGAAAGAGACTTCTTTCAACCAAAATTCACACTTACTAAACTTGCCATACAACTGATGTTCCCGAAGCTTTTGCAACACCAATCTCAAGTGCTCCTCATGCTCTTCCTCATTCCTAGAGAATACTTAGATGTCATCAATGAACACCACTACAAACTTGTCACGGTACTCCATAAAAACCTTGTTCATCAATTACATAAAGTATGCTGAAGCATTTGTCAATCAAAAGGACATCACTGTGAACTCATACAAGCCATATCTGGACGTGAAAGCTGTCTTAGGAATGTCTTCCAGTCGAATCTTCAACTGATGGTAACCTGATCGTAGATCTATCTTAGAGAAAACTTTCGCACCTCTCATTTGATCAAACAGATCCTCAATCTGTGGTAAAGGGTATTTAGTTTTGATTGCGACTTCATTAAGGGATCGATAATCTACACACATCCTCCTAGATCCATCCTTTTTATCTACAAAGAGAGTGGGGGCTCCCCAAGGTGATGAGCTAGGACAGATAAACCCTTTACTTAACAATTCCTCTATTTGTTTCTTTAATTCAGCCAGATCCTTAACATTCATTCTATATGGTCTTTTAGATATAGGGGCGGTGCTAGGTAAAAGTTTAATACTAAATTCAATGTCACGGTCAGGTGGCATACCTGGTAAATCATCTGGAAACACATATGGGTACTCATTTACTACTTTGATATCTTCCAAAACTTTTCCCTTCATTGAATTTACTGTCCCACTTTCAGTTGGTGACGGGGTAGCAACAAACTCAATTCTATCTCCCTGTCGACTAGTTAAGAGTACTGACTTCTCTCGACACTGAATAACCCCATCATATTTTCTTAACCAATCCATTCCTAGGATCACATCTATGCCCCATAATTTTAGGATCACTAAGTTAGCTGGGAAGTCTATCCCCATGATTTTCAGATTTACTTGCGGGCATAAATGACTGGCTTTCATTTCACCGCCCAGGGAACTAACAAGCAAAGGTGTCTTCATAGGACTCATAGGCATACCATGCTTTGCTACGAACTGATTAATTATAAAAGAATGCGAAGCTCCAGAATCAAATAGAACTGTTGCAGGTACAGAGTTGATAACAAACGTACCCAACACAACTCTAGTAGCATCTTGACCTTGTTCAACCGTCATGTTGTTCATTCTGCCACGTACATAATTCTGTTGAGCTTTGTTGCCTGGAGTATTTGAATTTCCAGTGCGAGCCTGTGACGACGGCTGACCGGGCTTCTGACCATTGCCTTTCTGTGGAGTCTGCATTCCACGCTTGGGACAATTATTGGCATAGTGTCCCAGTTCTCCACACTTGAAACAACCATTGGGCTGAACCGGAGTGGTATTCCTCATTGGTGCGCCTGGGGTATTGGTTGAGCGATTTTGCTGGGGATTTGGAGTGCGGGGTGTCTGTTGGTTGAAGCGCTGGGGTTGCTGAAATGAGCGCTGTAGCTGCAATTTCTGAGGATACCTTCCACTCTGTCCACCAGAGCGGAACTGAGAATTCTGTGGAGAGCTGTAGTGAGGGCGAGTGTTTCTGCTAGATTGCCCATGAGACTGGAACTTGCGCTTCTGCTCACCAAGTTCCTTGCGTTTGTTCTCCAGGCTTATAGCCTTGTTCAGCAATGTAGCGAAGTCCGGGAAGGTGTGACTTTGCAGCTGATAATTGAGTGGCCCTATCAGACCATCCAGAAAGTGTTCTTGCCTCTTTGGATCAGTATTAACTTCATCAGGTGCATAGGGTGACAACTGAGTGAACTTATCCAGATATTCATTCACAGTCATGTTGCCTTACTTCAGGGCAAGAAACTCCCTCTGTTTAAGCTTTATCACACCAGAAGGAATATGGTATGCACGGAAACTATCCCTGAATTCCTGCCAGGTGATGCCATTAGGTGCAACATGTGCGATAGTGTACACATCCCACCAGTCGGCTGCTAATCCCTCTTAGTGACAGTCTTCAACCAATCATCAACATCCAATGGATCCGTTGAGTGGGAGTATATAGGAAAGCGATGGCTCATGAATTCCTTATGCTTATCCCTAGGTGGTTGTGGTGCTGCTGCTGGTGGCTGATTTTGCTGGGCTTGCATGTTTTGAACAGTGGCGGTAAGGTTTTGGATCAACTGCATCTGATCGGCAAAGAACTACTGCATTGCTAGATCCATTGCCGGATTAAGCGGTGGGGGTGGTGCCTGATTCTATTGATTAGCGATGTGTGCACGTACAACAGGTGGAATGTCTTGACCTCCTCCTGACCTGGTGTTTACCATCTGATTGTTAGAGAAAGGTATTTCAGACAAGAATATTGAACTGATGCATAAAGAGGTAAACTTGAAAAGAGAAATCAGGATGACTTTATCACTGTGACAAATTCGGTTGATCTCGGTAAAACAGATGTAACTCTCAGTATCTTTATCCAAAAATTGTGAAATTTTACCAGGTTATGAAGTGTAAAATTACAAAACTAATCCCACTGGAATCACCTCAATCAGAGGTCTACAACTCGAGATATAACTTGAGCAATGCAACTGCATCAGCAAAGTTTACAGATTCTGTTAACCCCATGGTTTTGTTCATAACTCCCTGCATACAAACTATATGGTGCTGAATTTTTGACAGAAATTCATCCACAAAATTTTTGAACCAACCCAACTGGATTTATGTCAAACAGAGTTCTGTAGCTCGAGATATGAATAAAACGGTACTGCCCTGTCAGAGAGCTGCGCGAACAGATTTTGTGCTAACAGATTGGTATGATAGTTAAGACAAAAGATAGCTTAGATTTAGAACCCAATTAATTTCATTATCTTAACAAAATTTTCTTGTTACATTTGTGGCCATCACTCCACAATACAACTCACACAAACAAAAACTCCAAAACAAACATGGGTTCAAGCAACAACTTTATTACAACGATCATCCTCACAGGAACGTTCTAACAAAAACAAGTAAAGGGGGTGGGCGACTTAAACTTCTAGCCTAACCAAGACAAGTGGTAGCTTCTGGAGCGCCGTAGTGGAGTCTCTTGCGTGGAGGTGAGGCAGTAGGACAGGATGGTGCTGCCTCTTCCGGTGGCTGCTGTCCTGCAAGCTGTGCCTCTAGTTGTGCTATCCTAGCTTGTGCATTCTGAAGCTCCTCGTGTGTCATGTCTAACTCAGTGGTAGCACCCTCCAGGTATGTATTAAGTGCTGCAGTCACCCTGGCAAGGATATCAACATGACCATCCCGGTTATCACCCACTGGCACAACTATTTCCTCACTACCACTGATGCGGCTAGGAACAAAGCGGAAATCCGTGTCATGTATCTGCCCACGGTATGAGATACTGATGGACCACAGAGCTCTTCTAGCAGCATCATTAATAGCGGCGGCCTCTGTAGAAAAGTGTGTAGTGCTAGGTTGCACTGAGCGACTCCTCCATCTTCCGACCTGTCCCGTAACCACACGAATGTGAGCTTCAGTGGTGTAATAATCTCTCATGCCAGGCTCCACATAGTTCCTAGTGATATCGAGGGGCCTTACAGTATGGTCAAACTCCTGTAACAACTCCTCAAGTAAAGCACAGAACTGACCATCCGGAGCAATATAACAGTGCATGTGATACTTCTTTCTACGGTACCGATTTTCATTACCGTGATCACCACCATTATCATTGTCATTGTTGTTGTTGTTGTTGTTGTTGTTATCGTCCCCACTGTTGGAAACAATACTGTTGTCATCTTCCATCCCAACAATGTCTACATCTTCATCTTCTTCATCATTTTCATTCCCATCCTCATCACTGCTGGATTCATCCTCATCACTGCTAGAGTCATCTCTGGAATCATCGGGCTCATCCTCAGCAGCGTCTGGTGCGGGTGCATCATCAGCGGGAGCAGCTGGCGGGGTAGGGGGTGCATCAACTACTGCTGGTGGAATCACCATGTCTCCATCAGCATCAACCTCCAGAAGAACACCATCATATAGTTGTGGCTGCTCCTTTGGTTCCACCTCAACCTCAAACTGTACCTCCTCAAATCCTCCTCAATCTCCACCTCTGGTTGTACCTCCTCAGGATGCTCCTCAACCATAACCTCTGGCTGTACCTCCTTAGGATGCTCCTCAACCACAACCTCTGGCTGGTGACGAGGAGCTAACTGCCCAAAACGGAAACGTCCTCTAGTACCCTTACGAGCAGTCTGATAAGTCCTGGCCATCTGATGAGACAAAACTGAACTCAGTATAGAATAAATCAAATGATACAATTTTCAACAAAGAACAAAGAATAAATTAGATTTTTATGCGTAAATATGACAATTTTGAAAGATGTCATGGCTTTCTAGAACATGAATCCTTAATTTTTCGACCATTTCTAGCTAAGGTTGTGTTCATATAGTCAACACTGCTCTGATACCACTTTGTCACACCTGATTTCCGAAGAGAAACCAAATGCATCTCATATGTGCGCCAAGATCAAGTTACACACATACGATAGACAAATAAGTGTAAAATCATAAGCAGTATTCAAAATGTAACATGAGGTTTAACATCTTTATTACACTCATTCGGAAGACACGGAGGTTTTTAACATTGAACAATGATAACTACATGAAGAGTCTTCATCTTCCGCTTCCACAGGCACTTGACTGGGGGATCGCATGCCTCAAAACTCCTCAAAGTCGCTGTAGTACTCCTCACCATTGTTCTCTTCTGAACAGCGGTAAGCAAGGATGAGTACACTTAAGGTTGGTACTCATCAAGTGGGGGAAGATGCAAGGCTACCAAGGATAGGCTAAGGTTTTGCAGCGATTAGCATTTTAATGTTGGTCAAATTTTAATTAAAGAACGCCTAGTTACTAGATGTAAGTGTATACCATCCCACTTAAGAATTTATAAACATGTCATCTCAAAACCATCATACCACGATTTACTTCCATCTTTGAGTTTGATTATCATGTGAGGGTCTAAGCCGCTCATAATTGTCAGCACGACTGATCGATCAGTTTTACACTCTGCAGAGGTTGTACACTTTACCCACAACTCGTGTAAAAGTTCCGAAGAACTTTAAACCCAACCATGCGATTCTGTCCAAGCATCATACCACAATTTCGAGGTGTGATTGCATAGGGACGCTACGAAGCCTTTACAAAGGCATGCAAAAGACTAACGACCCGCATAGTTACGGATCATGGCGGACCATAACCGTCCCTAGTGGTCAGCACCTTAGCAAAGGCTGCTACCCCAAGAGGACTAGGTTATACCCCTGCAACCCGGACCCCCCTCTACTCCTTTCGGAAAAGGGCCATCAAATCAATCGCACACCTAATTATTTGGCTAAGGTCAGAGCCATATGACACTGTGGTTGCACATGTTTTCTTGGGTGGTTCTCCATGTTCCCATTAAATCAAGTGATCTTGTATTGACCAAAGCCATGATCATTAAGCATAAAAGCCTTTACCAGGAAAACCATTTTTATCCACCCCAAGTTAAGCAACTAGCATATTCTACCCAAAAACATTTATTAAACCGGGTTGTTCCAAGGGTTGTGGGTAAAAATCTAGGTATGTCCTTAAAAAGGTGTTCCCATCAATTTAATGCAATATCAGAATAAATATAAACTTAATTGTAATGCAATTATATAGGATAAGTAGAATCATGCAGGGGAGAAGACCACTTGCCTTCCTCACCTACAAACAAATCTTCTTCTTCTTCTTCAAAAAGCTGCTCCTGATGGACTCCAACGGGCTGCTCAGTCGAAACAGGCACGAGATCTACGAGCACAGAAATAAAGCATACAATAAATAAAACAATTCATCAAACAGGTCTAAAGGCTACAAACACACTACTAAAACAATCAGCTCGCTGAGACGATCGCATAGACACCTAAAACACTTAAAACGGATCTATAACGACCAAGATACGCTTAAAACAAGGTTTAGGGGCTAAACTGTGAAGAAACTAGGCTTCCAGGGACTAATCTGAAAGAAACCGACGGCCTACATCTAATTATGCATAAGAACCGAAGGTCTAAGGCGGAAAAGAACCTATCTAGGACCTCGGGCGCTAAAACTAAGAAGATCAGGGTCTAACACATAAAAGAAAGGACCTATTTGCAAGGAAACTTATAGGTGGAAGGACCGGCTTGCGAAACTGAGAAAACTAAGGGTCTCTTTAGCAAAACCGCCATGGTTGACCAGTATGAGGCCACGCTGACTCGGGTCAGGGGCGAATCCGGGTCGTGCACGCCGGATCGGACGGCAGGCGATGCATGCAATCGAACGGGTGGTGGCGGACTCGCCGGAGACGGCAGCGCACGGCGGCGGGATCGCTGGCGAGGCTCGGGAATGAGCTCCCGGCCTCGATTTTGGATGCTATTTGATCCTACGTGAAGCTAAGACGACGGTGAAGCTAACTAGGGGCTTAGGGAGGTGTTTCGAGCGATGACCGCAGCTTCATTTCCATGGGGGCGGACGGCGTATGGCCGGCGAGCGGTGGGAGGTGCTGCGGGCTCTAGATGTTAAGGGGAAACGAGTGGGGGTGGGTCGCTCACCACACGGCGAAGCTTTGGCGAAGGAACGGGCGGCAGAGAGGTAGCGGTGAGGGAGATCGAAGGGACGACCGGAGCTTGAAGACGACGGTGGCGGTGCTCCGGTTGAAGGGGATGGCGGCCCTAGGACACGGGTAGAGCTCGGGTGAGCTACGAGAGCGACAGAGAAGACCAAAAAGAGAGCAAGGGGTACATCACCGATGGCGGGGAAGCTCGGGCTGCCGGCAATGGCGCGGCGGCAGAATTCGGCAACGGCGACGGCGTGTGCGCGAGCGTGAGGGAGTGCGGGAGCTTGACTGGTTGAAAGGGAGCAAAGCAGAGGCCCTGGCCATGCTTAAATAGAGCCCAGAAGGGAGGGGGAGTGGCGCCCGGCGGGCTACGGCCATCAATGGCCATGGCCTTGATTGCAATCAAGGGGGGCGGTTGATTAGGGGAAACTGAAGGGGATTGAATGGCGGGGAGTGAGGGCCAAGCTTCACTGCGGCTTGATTGAGCGATTTGAAGGCGGCGGGCGCGGTTGACGCGGGGAGTAACGGCCGGCGGCCATCAAGGAGGTGCGGCTCTACCGCTGCGGGGAAGAAGAAAGGCCTGACGGCCGGGTCCCACCTGTCAGCCAGCGGAGAAGAAAATAAAAAGGAAAAGGGAACCTAGGCCGCGCGGGCTGCCTTTCTGGGCCGCGCAAGCGCAAGCTGGGCCGCAAGTAGGGGAGGGTGAGGGCCGGTGGATGGTCGCTCCTTGCTGTGATGAGTGATTGACAACATGGTGTGGACTGACTCTAGGCCGAGTATTGCAGGTGCAGGTTGCGGCTTGACTCGTGTTGGTGCAGGAGAAGAGCGGGCGCGAAAGGTCTTAGCCTTACGGGGCCTCCGAGGAGTGGAGAGACAAGTAGGCTCGGCTCAACAGACCCGGTGGACGAACGGGATCAAGTACGGGCCGCATGGTGGCAAGAAAAGCAAGATGAAGTCGTCGACTCGAGCCGGTGCAGGGTAGCGGCTCACGACCAGAGTCTACACGCGGGGTTTGCGGTGGTTCATCACAAAACCGTCGGGTTACTTGGTTGAGCCACAAAACCAAGACCGGAGACGGGATCTAGACGCGCCGAGAAGCTTTGATGCCGGGGGACACGCGGCGGGATCGCAGGGCTTGCGTCGGGAGGACGCGGACTGCGGCGACGGTGTGGCCGCCCGATGAAGAGGAGTGCTAATTGACCATATTGCCCCTGAGGGGTTTGTGTCTCAGTTTAAGTGCTAGGGGTAGCTTGGTCATTTTCCCAACCTAGAGGGACTCATATATATTGCTCTGGGGTTTCTGGGCAAACCAACTATCCGGAATGCATCTCATTTTCCCTGCTCTATAGGCTTAGATTTTCTTCACCGTTCTATAGAGAATCTGACCTCCTAGTGTATGGAAGCTGTTGACACTTGCTAGCGTCGCTGCTGCAATCGCAACGGCGCCAGAAATGCCCGGTAAATCACACATCACAGAAAGGTCCGCAAGCGCACGGATTACCGTTGTAGCTCTTCACCCAGTGGTATTCGGGTTATTGTATTTATATTTTTCCAAGGGAAGCACTAAGGCATTGATAATCGAAAGAACGGTAGAGAGGATCGAGACTTGGTGAAAGGGACTTATAGCGGGGGTAATGATAAAGATATACGGGGGTAACTTGACACGTGAGGAGATCTTGATAAAAGAACTAGAGAGGTCCTAGTGAGTTGGGAGGACAACGAGACGAGGAAGGATCCTAAGGCAATCTATCTATTCTTGTCAACTCCGGGAAAAGAACTAAGGTAAAGCAGAGCCAAGGTAAGATAGGATCAACAAGCTCTTCTAGTGCTGCAGGGGCATGCAAAGCCGCGCTCTCGGACTAGGATGAGAAGGGAGAACGACGACGCGCTGAATCCTACCAGCCCGAACTCACGTGGTGGACTACAAAGCCCGTCCGGAGCTGTCACCTCCCTAGGGTACCACAACTATTCTGTTGAACGGGACACCAATCTAAGACTAAGGCAAGCTCTGAGCACCGCGCTCACAACGAACCAAAGAACCTTCCCTAAGGCCTTTAGGGAGAGGTCTCTCTCTACGACTAAACACCGAAGTGCCTAGACGAAGATCGAGTGAAGAACAACCACAACACTATAGGGTTCAAGAGAGCTACGCTAACCGAGGCAAAACTCACTTTAGTCCAAACCTAGAATAAAGCTTCTATTAGCTAGGTAAAAGCTGAATGTAATTGACTAGAAATGTAAGATAGAAAGATAACTTGAATTGCACTTAAGTCTTATAAAGGAAAGATACAAGAGTAGTACCCGAACTCTGAAGAAGACTTCCCCGGAACCTCGAGACTAGCTCGACTCGACTCTAACTCCCAAACTACACTACTTCCTACTCTAAGATACAAAAGTGGACAATAGTGATACTCCTGCTGAGTGTCTTCTGTTCCAGTGAGTGGAGGGTCCCTTTTATAGCAGTGGGAGGTAGGTGGAGCGCAGAGGAGGCGGGAGCCAGGCACGGCCGCACCTACGATGCGCCGCCATTCGTCGTGGGCAGTCCCGATGCTCGATCCTTGGTCAGTTGTGAGTCGGTATCCTGGGTCGGTTCCACCGGATTCGCTGCTTCGTAGGTGCGGCCGTATCTCTTGATTCGGCCGTACCTACTCCAAGCCGTGTGATGCACCGCCAATGCTAGGGGATGCTCAGGATTGCTTCAAAATGGCTGTTGGTTGCATGTAGAGGTAGGGCAATGGATCCAAGTTCCTCTTTCCTACTCCTTTGGATCAAACCAACGTAACCCCGACACATCTCATCCATCCAAGGTGTGTTTGTGGAAGTGATGGTCGCCTAGGCTCGAGACGTGGTGGGGTGCAGGACCGGCCGCACCTGCTAGGTGTGGCTCGGTGACTCCTAATTTCTCCCAATTGTGTACCTGCATATAAAATTCACAACACAACTCGTGGAACTTTATTAGTACTAAAAATTTGCATGAAACTTGTCATATACCCTTCTCATTTCCGAGATTTTGACGGTCAGATTTTTGTTGTAAGGACCGTCAACAAACCCCCCCAAGCTAAACGTTTGCTCGTCCTCGAGCAGAGTCTAGACTTGGTCTCGGACATTGATGTTACCGCTCTGCAAGTTTCTATGCACAATTCCATACTCTACTTACTATTGAAAAGATTGGTACGAGAGAAACTTAGCCTTGTTTTACCTGTGGGGCTTGTAACTTTCCACCTTGCCTTCAGAGGTTGAAGAGTAGAACGGTTTTGACTTTGCATCACTCACTCTTCTCTTTTCTGGATCCAATCTCGAAGTTTTGAATTTTTTTGCAAAGAGAGACAAAGTTCCTCGGATGGTTCCCTCGATCGCTCAGGTGGTATTTGTTACCTCACCAAAGGCTTTTGAATGAGCCTCAACTTCCTACTCTATGGCTTGTATGTGGAGCTTTGGGTAGGATAAGCATGAGACTCACTTGTGCCACATGATGTTGTTGAGCCAAAGACCGGATCCAAGAAGAAACTAGTCATGCAACTTGATCGAGATGTGCAAGTGTGTGGAATATTTTTGTTTGTTTTCTATGTACTCCTTGCTTTGAGATTCTCCTCTTGCTTTTATTTTGCAGGGGGGGTCATGCTTCACATTTTTTTTCTATGCTTTTTGAGCAGATACCTTTTTTTATGACCCCTCTCTCCTTTTGCAAGAATACAAGAAGAGAAATCTCTTTTGACTTTGAAGTATTTATTTTTTTTGGTGGATGGATGGCATGTTTTGTGTAACTCCCGGTGTGGAAGTTAGCATGAATATGTGGGTGTATGTGATCTTGATCATGGGAGCATGAAAAGATTCTACCAAGGGTCACAACAATTTGGCAAAACTCAACGGGTCACAAGCAAGCATATGTAGAAGGTTTATACTTTGATATCGACATATGACTTTGGTAGGTGATATGACCATTGAGGAACTTGTCTTGTTTTATTTTCTCAAAAGAAATCATCCGAGATTTTCACCATACTAAGAGATAGAGCAAGATTAACATTGTCGCACCATATCATACTAGTCAACACCCTAGGTTTGGTCATAAGCATTTGCTTCCCACAAAGTTTTAATTTAGGCTCTTGTTTCAGCACATACCAACAATATCAAATGCTCGTAGACTACAAAGTTTTACGCTAGGTTCTTGCAAAGTTTTAATATGGCAACTTTTCATCATTTCCAAAAGAGGGTGTATAGACAAGATTTCAAGTGCACATGGTGAGAGCAAATGTTTTTGTTGTTTTTTCTTTTATTCCATATGATGTTGGGATTGGACTGGATGGGCATACCTTCTTTGATTAAACAGGGGCTCTCCCCCAAGCTGATTTCCGATTACCTGGATGATATGTCCTTCCTCGTGATGCTTAGTGGAGCACTTGGAGGCTTGATGCTGAAGTTGCTTGACAATTCTGTGTAATTTCATAGGTACGGCCGTACCTGTTGGTTCGGCTGGCCCTACTACTTTTGTTCCAAGTGCTCACTTCCCCTCCTGGACGAGGGGCCTCTCCCCCAAGCTGGTTCATACGTGGGACTAGCAATCGGGTGGTGGCTGGTATGGGTTCCATGAACCGAAGAGGCTGTGCATTGCTTGGAAACCTTCTTGCATGGTCGAGGTTAGGGTGTATAGCTGGCCGTCTGTCTCCTGCTGTCATCTGGCAGTGTCCTGGAGGCCTTGTTCTATTCGCTTGGTGCGGGCATCGATACTATGGAGGCGGTTGTCTATGTTGAAGAGGCGTTGATCAATGATGCCGTATTGCTCCTCATGGTACCCGAATGGGTAGTTCTGAGGGTAGCTTCCGCCGTGGGTTTGGCGGTCCCCAAAACGAGCCGTCTGCGAGTGTGTCGAGCTGGAGTAGATGGAGGCGCTGGGGTATTGGCTCCCGCTGGACTGCCGTTGCTGGTGGTTGCCAGAGGGTCCTGCCTCGTCGAATGCCGGAGCTTGTTACATGGTTTCCTCCAGGATGAGGTTCTCATCGTGCCTACGAGTGCGTGATTGAGTTGCTAGTTCGGGCCCCGAGATGCTATGTCTCGAAGGCCTCACCATCTCCTCGTCGTCCTCGGGTGTCACGTTCAAGGTGTACTTCCTAACTTGGTATAAACCAAGCTCTGGACACGGGAGGACGATGGTGGTGGAGGAGTGGCGGTAAAGCATGACCAACTCCCCATCTACATGCTTAAGCAAGTGAGCTTGCACGAAGTGATCCTCATCAAAAGTTTTATGGGGCGTCTCTAAGAAAGTGACCTGAGCTCCCTCAAGAGCTCTGAGGTACGTAGCAATCCGAGTCACCAAAGAGGCGATCTCAATTTTGCTAGTCCTCGAGGTCATGGTGCGCCAGTGCTCGACCATGGTGACGACAGGAGCAAGCTTTATCTTGCAGATGATGTCAAACAAACATTGCAACTCATCCACCCTAACCGTTCTAAAATCGACTCTTGGGGCAATCGTGCCCGAAATGAGCCGATGGAGGAAACGAAGAGTAGGGTTGTGGATCAAGTTGATCTGAGGAGCGAGATTCAACCCTCTTCCTGAAATCTTTTTCCAGAACCTCTCTCTCGAAAAAGCCCTCATACCTATATGCTTAGACCACTCAATCAAGCAATTTGAATCAAAACCCAAAGCAACACTCAACTGACCCCAGGTTAAAACGTACTCTTCATTGAAGAGACGAAACTTAATGCCTTTGTTATCGGGGTTCAAGGTTGAGAGGAACTCTAGGGTGAGAAATTTTGAACCCAACTCCCAAGCATGCCAAAAATTTCCCCAGCCTATGGCATCAAAGGCTGCCCCGAACTCTCCTATCATGCCGGTTTCATTAAGCAGGGTATGATCATATACCTTTGTGTGTGCGAATTCCCGGTCCTTTAGTTGCCGAAATAACCTTCGCTCTTGATCGGTATGTAAGATGATCTGTGTTTCAGAGGTGAGGATACGCGTCCTTCCCTCTGAACCAGAACCACCATAGAGTACCGAGCTCGTGGACATGTCCTGGGCAGAGCCCATAGACATATCATCCTGATGCTCATAGCCTAGGGCCGCTGAATGATTTTGCCGACCTGGGATAGCGGAATGACCACTACGACTCAAGTCGGAGTCACTGGACCGGAACCTGATGTGTTTCCCCTTAACCAAATTAGCGGCCTTGCTGAGCCACGACATCCTGCAAAAGGTTAGCGCCAAAGATACCCGAAGGATGAAGGTTAGGAGAAAAAGAGTTAGCCGTTCGAGGGTTAGTGGTCCAATGGTTAGCGGTCCTTGTGGGGTAACGAAACCTCCACAAAACTTGAAAGATTTGGACTACGAAGGACACGCTCTCGGAACTCCTCTCCACTAATTACGAACGACCTTAAACAAGGGAGCAAAGGGAGCTAACTTCAGAATTTGATCGTGGTGCTTTGAGAGAGCGCACGGGGGGTCTCCTTTTATATGCAGGCAAAAGGGGGCAGGTGCGGCCGCACCTGCTGTCACACCCTGAAATTCCCGAATTTCAGGATGTGAATAGGAAGAAAATTTAAACAATGATTTTCTTATAATTTTAAAATTTTTCCTAACATTTAATTCTTTACAGGGAATATAGTGCAGGAAAAAAAAAACAAAAAACATTATTTGTTTTCCGAAAATAAATAAATGGCTTGATGTTTGTTGCATACATGCTGCTGCATTATTTTTGTTTGGTTGAATTCAAATTGATATTTGAATTTGATTGTTTGAATCCTTTTATAAAAGAAAAACAAAATCCCGTTTCCTTTTCTGTTCCTCGAAGCCCATCAGCCAAAGTCCGTTCGATGTCCCCGAACTCCATCGCCTCAGCTCTGCGGCCCGCGGCCCAGCTGCAGCGCAGGTCTTTTGACCGGAAGTCTGGCGCTGCCCCTGATCTCCTCAGCCTTAGGCGCGTCGCCCTCGGCCCAACCGAGCTTCCGGCCCAGCTTGGCCTGCTTCGCCTCCCTCCGCCCGCTCTCGCTGACAGGTGGGCCCCGCCCGTCATCACCCACCTCCGGCCGCATCCGCATCGGACTCGCGCCCAAGTCTGAGCCGCGCGCCGCACCGCCTTTCCCCTGGGCCCGCACATCGATGCGCACCCCCTTGGCCTTTATAAGGCGCCGCCGCCTCCACCCGTGGCTTTCCCCCCCCCCAAAACCCTAGCCCCAAGCCTGGCGCCGCCCCGCGAACCCTAGAGCTCGGCCGCCGCCGTCGATCTCCCGCTCCGCCGCCTCTCCGCCGACGAGAAGCACCCCTGGAGCACCGCAAGGTGGTGAGGAGACCGTGCGTGCCGCTTGTTTGCGCCCTCGTGCGTTGTTTCGCCCGTTTGGAGCTCGCCGGAGTCCGCCGTCATGGCCGTCCGCCCCGCCGTGTTGCCCGCTGTCGTCGCCGCTCTGGAGCCCGTCCCGGTGCCTCGGTTGAGTTCAGCATGACCCCCGCTTCAGCCCGGTGCCATCCTCGCACGAAATCGAGCCCCCTATCTCGAGTTCGGCTCACGCCGGCGAGTGCGCCGCCGCTCACCGCTGTGCATCGCCGCCGCCCGCCTCCGGTTTTGCCGCCAGCCGTTCGATCCAGCACCGACGCTCCAGATCGCATCCACCCCGGGGTCAACCAGTCAATACCAGTCAACCCAAAGCCGTGCCATGTTGTTTTGCAGAAAGGACCCTCTGTTTCTTAGATTCACGTATGTACCCTTCCGCAGTTCAAAGATCTGTACGCATAGGTCCTTCCCTTTACGGTTTAAACCTTAGACTTCCTGGTTTTTCCACCCGAGGTCCAGCCCTAGTGTTTTTGCGCGACAGTCCTTATGCTTTTACGCATAATTATGTTTAGGCCCTCGGTTTTTACAGATAGACCCCTGTAAGTTTTGTTTTCCTGCAGAAAAGCCCCTATAGCTTGTTTTAGCTGTAGTTTGCACGTTTTAGCTCCGTTTTTAGTGTTCTTTATGTCCACGCGATCGTATCGAAGTGTAGAACAGTTTTATGCCCCTGTTTTGTTATGTTAATACTGTTTGGTGATTGTTTCTTATTTTATTCCATTGTATGCTTGTATGTGAATGATGTGGTGCGTAGAAGACGGTCCGTACGTGGAATACGCTGAAGTTGAAGAATTTCAAGACCTTGAGCAGCAGCAAGCGTTGGTAGAAGGCAAGTCCTTGCTGCATTCCCGTTACCCTATTACAACATGCATTTTAATTACACCGTTATTTATTTATTGCTTTGCATTAAATTGAAGGGTCCTACTATTAAGGTTTGACTAGCTTTGTTTATCCGTGTGCCTTGATCAACCTGGGTTTATGTTTATGTTGGGTAGATCTTGCTTAGTTTCTCAACTTGGGATCATGGTGGTTCTAATGAACAACAATTTCAATCTTGCTTTATTTATGTTATACCTTCATTAAACAAGATCACCTTTGTTAATCGGAACATGGAGAACCACCCAGGAAAACAGTACTACCACAAGACATATGGCTCTGTCTTGGCCAAGTAATTAGAAACTTTAGTATGTGGTATGCTTTACCTGAAAGGGGTTGGGGGCTGACGGTAGATGGTGTATAGCCCGGCCCTCAGACTGATCTGCTCTATGGTAGCTTCGCAGCTGAGAGAGGTTTATGCATTGCACTGATCAGGTAACCTAGTGAGCAGCCTGTGCTAGGGAATCTTTGTAAAGGCCTCGTAGCGTCCCTATGCAATCACACCTCGGTAGTGTGGTATGATGCTTGGCCGGCATCGCATGGTTGGGTCTAAAGTTCTTCGGGACTTTTACGCGACTTGTGGGTAAAGATGTACAACCTCTGCAGAATGTAAAACTAACTAGTTAGCCGTGCTCACGGTCAAGGGCGGCCTGGACCCTCACATGAGTAAACTATGGAAGATGGACTAAACTTGTTGCATTTACTTTCGTTCATGATGATGATGCTTATGTTAATCTCTGGGTTGGTATAAACTTACATTTGCTAGTAATTCAGCTTGCTTAATTAAAACTTGACCAACTAAAATGCTGACCTGCTATGCAACCACAAGCTTCCACCATAAAGCCTTTGCATGTTGTTATAGAATTTTCCCTTGTTGAGTACGACATGTGCTCATGCTTGTTGTTATTTTATATTGCATCTACACAACCCGGTTGCTGCTCAGACAGACGTTTTGAAGACTTTCCTAGAGAGTTCGATGGTTTCTAGGCGAGCGTGCCACCAGTCAGCTGCCTGTGGAGACGTCCTTTTCCGCTGCTAGTACTCGCTTTTGTTACGATTTATGAGACATTCGGTCATGTAATAAAGTTATAATACTCCCTTTACGCTTTTGACACTGTTTTTGGTATTCACTGAGTCGATGCATGTGTGTAACTTGATCCTGGCGCACATGTATTCTATGCACTCGGATTTGTCCTTAAATCCGGGTGTGACACCTGCTCACCCGGCCGTGCCAGCTAAAACAAGGGACACCCTCAGTGCTTGATCAGGAGCCTAGGGATAGGTTGCGGTGATCTGGATGTGACGATTTGGTGGAATTCATAGGTGCGGCCGCACCAACAGAGCCGGCCGGCCCTAGTACCTTCACCAAAAACATTGCCAGGCAGCTGCTACGCCCTCTGGTGCTTAGGATCCTCGAAATTTTCGCGCACTCAAATGTCCAAAAGCTGCTGGCATTGCTACTAGCAGTGGGAACACGATACTGCAGATTGGACTTCCTACACAAGCTAGAGCACTGCCATGCAACAGGTGGGTGCTTCACGCACTCAACCAGGCAAAAGAGGTGGTGCACCCATGCCAAGTGGGCCGACCGTACCGAGCAAAATGCTCGAAACTGCTCCCTAACCCTTCTAAACACTAAACCATGCAGTGGCTAAAAGAATTTCGAAAATTAAACATGCTTGATGCATTCAACAAAATTAGGAAGGGAAACATGGGATACATACCGGTTTATCTCACGGCGAGAGCATCGAATTTATAGTCCTCGAGCTGGACTTGTCGACGATCATTTCTTCTTTGAGTGATTCTCTCGATTAGAGAGGTAATTCACTAGAGCTCGGAAGAAAAACAAGAGATAGACAACGATCCTATCTATCCAAGATCGGGAATGGCCTTTGATTTCTTCGCCCTGGGATTCTTTTCTGATGGGCATAGCTAAAATCCTCTCTAGAAATTCTAGCCCCTCAGTTGGATTTTCGTGAAAAAGTGATCCCTTTGTGAGTGCAAGCAAGCGGAAAACACTGTCTAGAATGAGGCCGTGCTGAAAATGTTGAATCAACACTATATCTGGAAGGCCATGATCGGGACAAATGTGTATGAGATCGTAGAATCTAGTCCATGCTTGATTTAGGGATTCGGTCTCCTTCTATTGGAAATTGATAATCTCTCTTCGAAGATTCACGAGGTGAGATAAGGGGAAGTACTTAGCGCAAAACTTATCGTGCAAAATTCTCCAATTCATGGTAACTTCCTTCTCTTGCCGGAAGTACCAAGCCCTTACTTTTCCCGCTAGTGAGAATGGGAAAAGTCTAACTCTAAATTCGTCGGGAGAAAGATCGGAGGATGAATGAGTAGAGCACAATTGCTCGAAACTCCTCAAGTGATTGTATGGATTTTCTCCTTTGAATCTTGAAAATGGATTTTTCTGGGCGATGGAAAGAAATTTTGGAGGAATAGTTCCATTGGAGAAGAACCTTGGTTTGAGATTTCCATTTCCGACTGGGATTGCCATCTTAGTCAGAGTGTGGGATTGATAAATAGAGAACTCAAGGTCGGCTTCTTTGGCCATGAAAAAGATGGTTCTGTCTACGGGATTGACTGGGTTCGTTGTGATAATTTGAGAGAAACTTTTCAAAGGGTAGTGACACGAGGTCGGAATACCCTTCACAAGTGACTCTGAATAGATGTGAAGACGGGACGGAACTGTCGAAACCGGATACTACTCCGTACACTAGGAACGGAGTAGGGATAAACCCGCTAAGGGACGGTTCACTGAACCGAGATAACTCTACCGAAAAGATATCTAGTGCCTATTGCGTCCCCGGCAACGGCGCCTGAAATGCTTGTTGACACTTGCTAGCGTCACTGCTGCAATCGCAACGGCGCCAGAAATGCCCGGTAAATCACACGTCACAGAAAGGTCCGCAAGCGCACAGATTACTGTTGTAGCACTTCACCCGGTGGTATTCGGGTTATCGTATTTATATTTTTCCCAAGGGAAGCACTATGGCATAGATAATCGAAAGAACGGTAGAGAGGATCGAGACTCGGTGAAAGGGACTTATAGCGGGGGTAATGATAAAGATATACGGGGGGTAACTTGACACGCGAGGAGATCTTGATAAAAGAACTAGAGAGGTCCTAGTGAGTTGGGAGGACAACGAGACGAGGAAGTATCCTAAGGTAATCTATCTATTCTTGTCAACTCCGGGAAAAGGACTAAGGTAAAGCTGAGCCAAGGTAAGATAGGATCAACAAGCTCTTCTAGTGCTGCAGGGGCATGCAAAGCCGCGCTCTCGGACTGGAATGAGAAGGGAGAACGACGACGCGCTGAATCCTACCTGCCCGAACTAACATGGTGGACTACAAAGCCCATCCGGAGCTGTCACCTCCCTAGGGTACCACAACTATTCCGTTGAATGGGACACCAATCTAAGACTAAGGCAAGCTCTATGCACCGCGCTCACAACGAGCCAAAGAACCTTCCCTAAGGCCTTTAGGGAGAGGTCTCTCTCTACAGCTAAACACCGAAGTGCCTAGACGAAGATCAAGTGAAGAACGACCACAACACTATAGGGTTCAAGAGAGCTACACTAACCGAGGCAAAACTCACTTTAGTCTAAACCTAGAATAAAGCTTCTATTAGCTAGGTAAAAGCTGAATGTAATTGACACGAAATGTAAGATAGAAAGATAACTTGAATTGCACTTAAGTCTTATAAAGGAAAGATACAAGAGTACTACCCGAACTCTGAAGAAGAATTCTCCGGAACCCCGAGACTAGCTCGACTCAACTCTAACTCCCAAACTACACTACTTCCTACTCTAAGATACAAAAGTGGACAATAGTGATACTCCTGCTGTGTCTCTTCTGTTCCAGCGAGTGGAGGGTCCCTTTTATAGCAGTGGGAGGTTGGTGGAGTGCTGTGGAGGTGGGAGCCAGGCACGGCCACACCTCTAGGTGCGACCGCACCTACGATGCACCGTCATTCGTCGTGGACGGTCCTGATGCTCGATCCTTGGTCGGTTGTGAGTCGGTATCCTGGGTCGGTTCCGCCGGATTCGCCGCTTCGTAGGTGCGGCCGTATCTCTTGATCCGGCCGTACCTACTCCAAGTCGTGTGATGCACCGCCAATGCTAGGGGATGCTCAGGATTGCTTCAAAATGGCGGTTGGTTGCATGTAGAGGTGGGCCCATGGATCCAAGTGCCTCTTTCCTACTCCTTTGGATCAAACCGACATAACCCCGGCACATCTCATCCATCCAAGGTGTGTTTGTGGAAGTGATGGTCGCCTGGGCTCGACATGGACCATCAACAGAAGCTTTCATGGTTGCGTCGATTTCCTTCTTGTGGCTCGAGTGATTTTCGTGTCTTTTTCGGGCTATTTTCATTGGATTTTCATGCGCGGCTTGTTCCTCCAATTCTGAGGTGTTTGGGTTCAGATTTTCTTGTGGGGATCATGGATAGATGCCTTGTGCATCTTTGTGCTTGATCTTGACCCCTCAAACTCCGAATTTGGCCTTGGATTTGAGGATTTCGGGTGGAACCTTAGCTTTTTAGTTGAGCTCGGTTGCAATTCGATTCCCTGCGATTTAGTTGGTTTGAGGCCTCAAGTTTTGGGGCATAGCATCCCCTAGGGACGCTTCACATCCTCCCCAAATCTTGTCTCAAGAGCTGAAGTCGTTTGGGAGATCGGGTGTTGGATTTGGAGAGTTGACCTCTCGAGCTCGAGCTGTTTCTGCTCTGTCCGTGGCTGGCAGACTGTCCGTGCCAGGGCTGCGGACTGTCCGTGGTGTCTGTTCTTCAGGAGTTCTTCGCGTGTTCTTGAGTTTGTGAGCACGAGTTGTTTCGATCCGAGGAAGTGCTAGGTTTTTGTTGGGTGTTGTTTGCGGACCGTCCGCGTGTAGGTCACGGACCCTCCGCCTAACTCGGACCGTCCGCGGACCTTGCACGGACAGTCTGTTTTTCCGAGGTGCGGTACTGGAGGTTCTGTCCCATAATACGGACCGTTTGCGCCGACCCCTCGGACAGTCCGCCGACCACTCGCGGACCGTCCGCCCAGACCTTGCCGACTGTCCGCCAGTGGCTCTGCAGATTGGCTAAGTTCTTTGCCCCTTGAGTTGTGCTTCTTCTTTGGGTTGTGTTTGGACTTGCTCCTAGGGTTGGTAGGTCTGTTGTGACTATGCGACCTTGGTAAGTTCGTGTAGGAACTCTTGGTTGTGGATTTGGGACATAGGCCGAGTTCATCCTTCGGGAAGAATTTTTATTGGCTCCCATTCACTCCCCCTCCCTCTCTGGTTGCCAAATCGGTCCTTCAGAGGGAGAGAAGGCTGGCTGGGCTGCTGCTAGCGGAGCGGGCTGAGGAAAAGGAAAAGGCTGGCTAGGTTGGGTTGGAAGGGAGAGGGAGAGAAAGATTGGGGTGGGTTTTTAGACTTTATGATTTTTAAAAACCACACACATCAAACAAAAGCTATGCAACCAAATATCATGCACAATCCCTTGTTACTTCTAAAATTATTCCAATGATATTTAAATATTTTTAATGTCAAATTTATTTGATAATTTATTTAAGTCCTTAGAAAATTAAATCTGATCACCATGTTGCCTATATTATTTTAGTGATGGAATTTTAGGGTGTTACAATTGCCTAAGTTGAAATACCAAAAGGACTTGGTATGTGCTCTGTGTAGGCATGGCAAGATTGTCGCTGCCTCCCATCCGCCTCTGACATCCGTTATGACAGAGAGGCCATGCGAGCTTTTCCATATGGACTTGGTTGGTCCAGCTCGTGTGTGCTCGGCAGGTGGGAAATGGTACGTCCTGGTGATAGTGGATGACTATTCTCGCTATGCTTGGGTCTTCTTTTTGGCTGACAAGGGGGAGACGTTTGGTTTTGTCCGAGATCTAATCATGAGGTTGAAGAATGAGAGGAATGAAGATGCTGTTCGAGCTATTCGTAGCGACAATGGCACTAAATTTAAAAACTCTCGATTCGAAACCTTTTGTCGTGATTTGGGTCTCGAACATCAGTTTTCCTCTCCCTATGTCGCTTGTCAGAATGGTGTGGTAGAGAGGAAAAATCGTTCCCTTTGTGAGATGGCTCAGACAATGCTCGACAAGCATAGGACTCCAAGGAGATATTGGGCTGAGGCGGTGAATACTACGTGCCATGTTGGGAACCGGATTTTTCTTCGGGCTTTCTTGAACAAGACATGCTATGAGCTCAGGCATGGGCGAGCACCTAGAGTGAGCCATTTCAGGGCTTTTGGTTGTCGGTGCTTTATTCTCAAGAAGGGTAGGCTTGATAAGTTTGAGTCGAGGACTTCTGATGGCATCTTTTTGGGTTATGCTAGTCATTCTCGAGCATTTCGGGTGCTCAACCTTAATACTAACCTAGTCATGGAAACTTGCGAGGTTACCTTCGCTGAGACCTAGCCACGCAGTTCGTCTGTTTTTGAGTATCCAGGTGACGACAAAATTGGCAAGAAGATCTTTGAGGACGAGGAGGATGATGCTGGAGAAGATGATGGTGATGATGGTGAAGCTCCAGCCACACATGTACCCTCTACTTCCACTACGACGACTACAGTGCAGGATGATCCATCCCCTACACCGACTACGGTCCAGCAAGATCAAGTGGAAGCTGCTGTTGAGGGGGAGGTCGTCTCCAGGTGAGAGGCACCGAGGCACGTTCAAGTTGATCATCCTCCCTCAAGAATCATCGGTGACATCAACGAACGTCCGACACGGTCAAGGTCCAGGAATATTTGTCACTTTGCTCATTCGGTGAACGCACTTTCTGATCCTAATTGGGTGAACGCAATGCATGAGGAGTTAGAGAACTTTGAGAGAAACCAAGTTTTGGAGTTGGTACAGCCACCACCACATTACAAACCTATTAGGACAAAATAAGTGTGGAAGAACAAAGAGGGTGAGAATGGTGAGGTGGTGAGAAACAAATCGAGGTTGGTTGCTCAGGGTTATAGTCAGAAGGAGGGGATAGACTATGAGGAGACATTTGCTCCTGTAGCCCGTTCGGAGGCAATTAGGATCCTTCTAGCTTTTTCTGTGGCTAAAGGGTTCAAATTGTACCAAATGGATGTGAAGAGTGCCTTTTTGAATGGGTTTTTGGAGGAAGAGGTTTATGTGAAGCAACCACCGGGCTTTGAGAGTGCTGAGTTTCCCCACTGAGTGTATAGGCTGACGAAGGCGTTGTATGGGCTGAAACAAGCTCCCCGGGCATGGTATGGCCGGTTGAGGGGGTTGTTGTTCAGCAAAGGGTTTGAGATGGGCAAAGTAGATAAGGCTCTTTTTCTCATCAGGCAGGGCGATGATATCCTAATTGTTCAGGTGTATGTGGATGATATTGGCTTTGGCGGCTCGTCTCACACTTTGGTTGCAAGGTTTGCAGAGGACATGAGCAAAGAATTCGAGATGTCTATGATGGGAGAATTGCAGTTCATTCTCGGGCTTCAGATCAAGCAGGCGAAGGAGGGAACATTTGTGCATCAAGCCATGTACACGAAGGACATTCTCAAGAAGTTCAAGATCGATGACTCGAAGCTCCTTTCGACACCGAAGAGTACGAGTACAGCACTGTATGTGGACGAGGACGGAGAGCCCGTGGACCAAAAGGAGTACCGGAGCATGATCGGTTCCCTCTTGTACTTGACGGCGATGAGGCCGGACATTCAGTTTTCTATGTGTCTGTGTGCTTGTTTTCAGGTGTCGCCAAGGACTTCACATCGGCAGGCCGCCAAGCGGATTTCCAGTTATCTTCGATACACTCTTGAGCTTGGTCTTTGGTATTCGGCGTCCTCTTCACTTTCGCTTCTTGGTTTTTCGGATGCCGACTTTGCGGGGTGTCGAGTCAATAGGGAGTCAACTTCGGGGACGTGTCAGTTTTTGGGTTCCTCGCTTATTTCTTGGTCTTCTCACAAATAGTCAAGTGTAGCTCAGTCTACCACAGAAGCCGAGTATGTATCTGCCGCTAGTTGTTGCTCTCAGCTGCTTTGGATCACATACATGCTGAGTGACTTTGGTGAGGAGTGTACCCATGTTCCTCTCACGTGTGATAGCACGAGTGCCATTAGTGTTGCCAAAAATCCCGTGATACACTGCAGAACCAAACATATTGAGGTGAGGTACCACTTCCTGAGAGACAATGTTGAGAAGGGAAACATAGACCTCATCCTTGTGCCAACCGAAAAACAGCTCGCTGATATATTGACAAAGCCTTTGGACCAAGCTACATTTGCTCGTTTGCGGGGTGAGCTTGGTGTGGTTTTTCCTTTTTGAGCTTGGATTGGGGAGTCTGATGTACATATGCATGTTGCATTTTTATTCTTGTATCATATCATGTTTGCATCTTTGTATCATAGACTGCATTTGTATCATATGCCTGCGAGATGTGCTTCTCCTATATACATTGATAACTGTGATATGCTGGATGTGAGCTTATGACTTTGCTAGTGAAGCTCTTGTGATGTACAGCGATGCTCTTGGTAGCTTTGGGATGTATATGCATGTGTATGGCTTATTTTTGTGAAAATGCTGTAAATGATCCTCTCTTGTGTGTTGAATGCCTTTCATGTTCATTTTGTGCTCAAATGGCTATATCCTGCTTAATTTTTGCTTGGGTATCATGCTCTTTTCATTTAGGGTCAAAGACCCATTTGTCATCATGAATGTTTAGCCTACATGTTACCTTGTGGAGAAGCCTAAGCTTCTTTTTGCCGCAAAGGCACTTCATGTACCATGCTTAATTTTAAATCATGAAATTGGTATATGAGATGCCTATGCTTCAAAAATATGCTTCCATGTCACATGTGCTTTAAATACCTTATCTTGGGTGCTAAACCGTTGCATGATGTCTACCAATGAGAAGTCTCGTGTTTAGAAGTAGACACATGGCTCGGTGGCTTTGACATGACATGAGATCGCTTGTAGGTGTTTGTGATGATCTTGTGATGAGAACTTGTGACCTTGCATGAAGTTTGTGGGCTATGTGTCGTTTGTGCTCATTTTGTCCATGTTGAGGTCTTATGCTCACGAGAGGGAAATTTTGTTGAAAAATGCTTCATTTTGCTTATTGCTATGTCACATGCTTATATGTTTCTATCTACCTTGTTGGCGGTGCTTGTACTGAATTGTGACAACCCGCCCGAGAAAATACCGTACTATCGCCTAAACCAATCCACTTTGGTCATTAAGCAATAATAAAGTGTCATCCCGTCGTAAGTTGCCGGGTTAAGCCCGGTGAAATCACTTACATAGCAACAAAGGATCAACAATATGCATTAAAACTCACACGAAGGTGAGTCCAGAGTACAATACATAGATTAAATCCAAACTTGTCCCGAAGGGTTTAATTATTACAAACCAAGGTACTTGACATGATAAAAGAGGTTCAGAGTTCGAAAACAACGGAAATTCAACTAAGCGGTACGATAAGCATCACAGGAGGCCATCCATGATGCCTTCACTCGTCGTCATCCACCCATTCTAGCTCCCAGCCGGGTGGAATCTCTCCAGGCCACACATCACTAAAAGCATTACCTGAAATCAACAAATTATAGCAAGGCTGAGTATACTAATACTCAGCAAGTCTTACCCATCAGGTGATAACTACATCACTAAACTCTAGACATGAGAGGCTTTTTGGCCAATGGGTTCTTTTGCCGAAAAGCAACAAAGAGTATGTCCTTACTTTCAATATTTTAGCTCAAGTTCTAGTTGATTACTCTTTTCTAAATAAGCTAGCTACTACAAGCATAAGTTTTACAATACAATTAATCAGACATCAATATTGACAATATTCCATCGTAAGGGATATCATGGCCAGTTCGTTAAGTAGTCTCAGATAACGGTGAGAGGCCGACAATCGATTGATTTATAACCTTGCAAGGTGGACCTAAACACACAGAACGGCATCCTCACACAGAGTTCACCAACCAGGCGATTCCCAAAATTCTTCAGCTCAAGATCGAATCTTACAGTCTTTGGTAGAAGGCTATCTGGCACGCCTCACACTAGCGCCATGAATCACATATGAACCACTGATAGCTAGCCGTGAGACGCATCTCAAGATTAGTAATAGTAAGACCCCTCACCGCCTCATTAAGGTACTAGGCTTACCGGTCCCATTCCCGACAAGTGCTTAGTATGTTCAAACACTTAACCCACGAAAGCCACTGGACCGGAGCCCAAATCCCATGCTCTTACCACATGAGCAATCCATTTATAAAGATCTTATGATTCCAACATAAGAACCTATTCTCGCGAGTGACGAACATCACTCGACTTTTACTGGGTCCTATAGCATAGCAACTATCGACCTAGCATACTAGTAAAAGAGCATAGGTACCTAGGGATCATGCATCTAGGGTTTCATTTCAACTCCTTAACGTAAATGCCCAAACATACATAGATAGTTGCATAATTTCAAAAACACATAGGTTAATGCTCCGGTGCTTGCCTTCGTCAGCAACGCTAGCCTGGGGCTCCTCGATGTCCTGGTTCACCTCCACGAAGTGCAGCTCCCCGTCAGAGCCTCCCTCTTCAATTTCCGGCACGAGCGAGTAGTTACCGTCGGGAAGTTCTACACGAGAGCATATGCAACATTTAATGGGGTGGAATTAATTAAACAAAATGCTATGCAACACATACAAACATGGAGTGTATGATTGGCCATATTCACCTTGACAAACATATATTTAGTATATCCTTTCTATTAAAGTATTGTCGTGTGGTGCTTTATTATTTATTCTTTTTGATAGTGACTGTGTACATATTTATACAAATAAATTAATTTAATTCATAAAAACAGCAAGGGTGGTTCTCAACTCCTAATCATGCCCCACAACACATCCATAGGGTCACCAAGTGTGGAAATTTGTGCTTTTCCCTTTAAACCTATTATTAAGCTTAATTTGCTTCTAATGTTTTTAACCATAAATTAAATCATAAAATATAGTTAGTGGTGTTTCTGAAGCTCTATAGATCTAAATAAAGCCACTGAGTAAGATTTCACATTTATATGAGCTATAAATTAATTATACCAAAAATGACAATTTCTACCTACCACAAATATGATAAATGCATATAAAATAAATAAACAACTTATGGATCCAAATTTTCTCAGACATGACCTCTGGTCCAAAACTAAGCTATGCAACCAACATATACATCAAGGGCTACTTTAGATCTTGAACTAAGGATTTACATTGAAAATTAAGCATAACTCAGGAATAAATATTTCTGCTAGTTATAAAATCATGATTAATTCACCAGAGGTGAGTCTAGGCATATGAAGACTATACTCAGAAGTTGGGCGCAAAAATCTATTTATATTTAGCTACAAAAATCACTAAGGCAGATATAGTATAAATGCAAAATAAGTCATATTAAAAGATCTGCTAAGTAACTTTGTGCAAATTTTGGTCCAGAGTCTACACATAACATATCTAGCAACATATCCAAAATTCAGCTCCATATCTTATATAGATTTTCAACTACAGCAAAAGTAGGTCAAACTGAGTTTGAATTTTAATTCAAAAACTACCAGTTAAAAGTATGGTCATGCTTGGTGAAAGTTTTAGGTTTAGCCACAAGGAAACCTACAAAATTGGTTTGACATTTTCTGATTTTTCTATGATTTTCTACGAATTTCCTAAGATGCTGGACCTAGTTGTAAGGAAACTAAGATAAAGATCATTGCGGGGAGGTCCCTAGTTCACAGACAGGTCCCTTGAATTAACAACCGTGCCCTTTCGGTGGCGGGTGAGCTCGCCGGTGGCGAACGACGGCCGGAGAAGGGCAACAAATGGCCGGGATGCGTGATTAGGCTTACCCTGGGTTGATTGGAGGCGTTGCCTGGCGTGGAAGATGCTCCGGCGAGCACCGGTGGCGAGACAGCGGAGGGGCGGCCGCCGCAGCTTGGATTCCGGCAGGGCTCGAGGCAATGTGGGGCAAGGGACGACAGTGGGAGCTCGACTGGGACCTGGAGGAGTGGTCTGAGGGGTTGGCCGGTGGCGGGAGCTAGTGGAGGGGCGAGCTCGCGGCGGCGGCGGCCATGGCGGACGGTGTGGGCGTGCGTGCGCGCAAGTCGGTCGGGGGACTCCTTTTATAGATGGCAAGTGAGGCAGGGGAACGTAGGAGGCTTCGCCTCGAAGGGAAATAAGGGGAGGAAAGGGGCCCGACCATGGCAGGCGACCGGCCGGCGGGCGGCGCGGCGGGGGCCCCGCTCGGCGCTAGCGGGAGTGCCATGCGCGGGGGAACGCATCCCCAGGGGCGTTTTGCTCGGGCGGCAGGCGCAAATGATGGCACGGCGGCCTCGGGATGCGGTGGACCGGCCGGGGGACCCGGAGGGCGACGCTCGGTGGCGGTACGCCGGCTGCCGCGTGGCGGAGCCGCGCGACGTCGTCTGCCCGGCGCGCGCTCTGGCGCCGAGAGCGTCGCTCCCATTCGGTCAACGCATGTTCGACTGGCTCAAACTCGAAATTTTTGAAAAAAAGCTCAAAACCTCCAAAACTAAAAGTTGTAGAGGAGCTAAGAAACTACAACTTTTACAAAGGCTGACATACAAAAATTTGTTTAGATTTGCCAGAATTTTAGCTTGAACTTCCGGTTTTTCTCGGCTCGGCAGAGCCGGGGCTGCTGTCTTTGACTGGGTTTTTGCATGTCTTGCACTGAAAATTTGAATGTCCACCCAAAAGCAAAGTTGTGTCCCATGAAAAACTACACAACTTTTATATTGGCCGATTTTGAGTGTTTAAACAAAATTTGGAGAACGTGGCAAAAGTTCTAGAACAGGTTCATGGGCACTAGGAAATTTGACCATGTTGACTAGGGTTTTGACCATGCTAATGATGGTTGACTTAGTTAAGAAGGTAATTAGCACTAATTAAACACCTGGGGTGTTATAGCCGACCCCCTTAAGAGGAATCTCGTCCCGAGATTCGAATTTTAAAAGACATAGGTATGTACGGGTGCTTACGGTTTCGAGATTGTAGAAAGCCCGGGTACTTGGTGTTGAGATAATGTTCCGTCTCCCAAGTTGCTTCTTCTTCCGTATGGTGACTCCATTGTATCTTGTACATCTTCACGGTATGTCTTCGGGTCCTTCTCTCCTTTTGGTCTAACACCCTCATAGGATGCTCAATGAGTGAAAGATCCGGCTCAATCCAAGCATTTGCATCCGTCATTATCTCTGTCTCAGGCACATGCACACCTTTTCTCAATTGTGTCACATGAAACACATTGTGAACCGCAGAGAACCGATCCGGAAGTCTGATGCGATAAGCAACTGGCCCGCATACCTCGATGATTTCATAAGGGCCAATATAGCGTGGGGCTAACTTTCCCTTTACACCAAACCTTTGCACACCTTTATTTGGTGAAACCTTTAGGTATATGTAATTACCAACTTCATATTGTTGGGGTGTTGTCCCTCTATCATGATAGCTCTTTTGCCTCATTTGAGCTAATTTCAAATTTTCTCTTATCACCTTCACCTTTTCCTCAGCGTCTTTAACTAAGTTCGGACCAAAGAGTGTCCTTTCTCCGACTTCTGACCAGTTCAAAGGGGTGTGGCATCTCCGTCCATAAAGGGCTTCGAATGGTGCCATCTTCAAACTAGCTTGAAAACTATTGTTATACGAGAATTCTGCCAAGGATAAGCACTTGTGCCAACTCTTATCAAAATGCATGATGCTTGCCCGTAGCATGTCTTCCACAATTTGATTTACCCTTTCCGTCTGACCATCGATCTGAGGATGATAACTTGAACTACGGATCAATTTGGTTCCTAAAGATTCATGCAACTGTTCCCAGAAACGAGCTATAAATTGAGTACCTCGATAAAAAATGATGGTCTTGGGAATTCCATGCAAACGTACTATTTGATCTATATAAATCTCTGCATAGTCCTGAACAGAATAAGTGGTGTGAACTGCGATGAAGTGGGCAGTTTTGGTGAGCCTGTCCACTATAACCCAAATGGAATCATGCTTTCTGGCAGTAAGTGGTAAACCCACAATGAAATCCATACTTATGTCATCCCACTTCCACGAAGGTATCGACAAAGGTTGGAGTACACCTGCCGATTTCAAATGACTTGCTTTAACTCTATGGCAAGTATCACACTCGGACACATACATTTTGGTACTTCCGGGTTGAATAGAGAATTTAGAAAGATGAGCCTCATCAAAAATTTCCTTCTTAATTTCCTGGTCCGCAGGAATCACAAGACGTTTCTCAAACCATACCACATCCTTTGAATCCTTATGGAAACAATTGTACATGGGATCTCCCTCAGCTAATTTCTATTTTATTAGCTGTATGCCCTCATCATTGCGTTGAGCCATGACAATTCTGTCACAAAGATTAGATTCCGCAGATATGGCATTTAGATTTCCTTGCTCTACAATTTCCAAATGAAGCTTCCTCAAGTCTTCACAAAAAGTGTCACTATACGGTTCTACCTCTAAGCGGTTGTAGTGAACTTTGCGGCTAAGAGCATCCGCAACAACATTTGCTTTTCTGGGGTGATAGTGCACTTCTAGATCATAATCCTTAATTAACTCGAGCCATCTTCTTTGTCTCATATTTAGGTCTGATTGGGTTAAGATATATTTAAGACTCTTATGATCGGTGAAGATATTGCAACGATTTCCCATAAGATAGTGTCTCCAGATCATGAGAGCATGAACAACCGCTGCTAGCTCTAAATCATGAGTGGGATAATTTACTTCACGGGGTCAAAGTGCCCATGAGGCATAGGCAATGACTCGGTTTTCTTGCATAAGAAAACAACCGAGACCAGTGCCTGAAGCATCACAGAAGACTTCAAATGGTTTGGAATTATCCGGTTGTACTAGCACTGTGGCTGAAGTTAAGTGTTGCCTCAACGCGTGGAAAGCTTTTTCACATGCTTCACTCCACACGAATTTTACCCCTTTCTTTAGTAGCTCGGTCATAGGTTTGGCGATCCTGGAGAAATCCAGAATGAATCGACGATAATAACCCGCCAGACCCAGAAAGCTGCGAATTTGGTGTACAGACTTGGGTGGTTTCCAGTCCATCACTTCTTGTACCTTGCTAGGATCCACAGATATGCCTTCTTTGGAAATAATGTGCCCCAAAAATTTCACGCTATCCAACCATTCGCATTTGGAGAATTTAGCATAGAGTTTGTGATCCCTCAAACGTTGCAAAACAATTCTAAGATGTTCGGCATGTTCTTCCTCATTCTTAGAATAGATCAGGGTATCATTGATAAAAACCACTACAAACTTGTCGAGCTCAGTCCTGAATACGGAGTTCATGAGATACATGAAGTAGGTTGGGGCATTTGTGAGACCAAAAGACATCACCAGATACTCGTAGAGACCATATTGGGTGGAGAAAGCGGTTTTGGGAATATCACATGGTCGAATTTTTATTTGATGATAACCAGATCGAAGATCAATCTTGGAGAAAACCTTGGCTCCAGCCAATTGATCAAAAAGAACGTCAATGCGGGGAAGAGGATATTTATTTTCAATGGTCACCGCATTGAGAGGTCTGTAGTCCACACATAACCTCAAACTACCATCTTTCTTCTTGACGAAGAGTGCGGGGCAACCCCAAGGAGAAGAACTTGGGCTAATGTAACCCTTATATAGCAATTCTTGGAGTTGATTTTTCAGTTCAGCTAGCTCTTTGGGTGGCATACGGTAAGGTTGCTTTGAAATGGGTGCAGTACCAGGTTGGAGTTCAATCACAAACTAGACATCCCGGTCTGGTGGCATGCCAGACAATTCATCAGGAAAGACATCGGGATACTCACATACCACTGGAATTTCTCCAAGGTGAGAGGTAATGGTCACATAGGCACAAGGGTCTGCACCGTCCTTAAAAGGTAAGTACAGGGTGGTGTGCCTGATGATAGGGGAATTGATCGCTACGACTCTCCCCGAGATATCTAGAACAACCTTATGACGGTTCATCCAATCCATACCCAAAATGACATCTATGCCTTCCAAATCTATGACAATGAGGTTTGCTTGAACAGTCTTACTTCCCAATTTCAATTGTACTCCGTAGGCTAAAGTGCGGGAAGAGATTCCCCCCCAGGCGTGGGAATCGTATAGGCTGCTTTAGTGTGAGAACCAAACAAACCCAAACTGCCTACTAACTTTCCACTTATAAAACTATGGGTAGCTCCAGAATCAAATAATATTTTAATGGGCGTGTCATTGATAGAGAATGTACCCGTAAGCACTGAAGCTCCCTCTGGGATGTCGCTCATAGTGGTGAAGTTCAGTCTACCTTGCTTGACTTGCACCATTGGCTTCTTTACTGAATTGACCGGCTTGGTCCCTGACCCTTGACTCTGCTGGTTGGGCTTATTCTACTTGGGCTTTGGGCAGTCATTTATATAATGCCCAGGCTGTCCACAATTGTAACAACGACGCTCACTGTTGTTGCGTGGGGGTGCATTGGGCTTGGAAGCTTACTGCTGGGTATGGCAGGACTGGAAATTTCCTGAAGATTTATTCTGTGACGGTTTCATCGTCCAACGTCCAGTTGAAGATGGCTGGGATGAGCCCGACACGTTCTTCTTCACGAAGCAAAACTTTTTGTTAGTCCCACTACCTGAAGCAAAACCAGCCTGCCTCTTCTTGTCTCTCTGGGCCTTTTTCATAGCATCCTCCTGGGATATAGCCTTATTCACCAACTCATGGAAATTGTTGGGCTCTATCAAGTTCAGCCGTTCATACAATTCACCATCAAGGCCATCACGGAACCGCTCCATCTTTTTCACATCAGTGTCCACATGACGCCCACCATACTGGCAAAGGCTATGGAACTTTAGTCCATAGTGATACACCGTGTCAGATCCTTGTCTAAGGGCCAGCAATTCTCTCATCTTCCTATCCATAAGTCCTTTAGGAATGCGATGGTTTTTAAAGGCTTGCTTGAATTCATTCCAAGTGACCTCATGCCCGTCCCGCTGCATAGACTTGAATTGTTCCCACCATATCAAGGCCTCACCTCGAAGCTGCAAGGCTGCAAAGTTGGCCTTGCTCTCCTCTGAGCATGGTAGCACAAATGCAGAAAATTTGGCCTCAATGGCCCTGATCCATGCCTCAGCTTCAAGGGGTCCTTCCGCCTTAGTGAACGTTGGGGGCTTCATTCCGAGGAACTGTGTGTATGTAGTGACCTGATTCGGCCCCTCATGATTAGCCCCATGTGGTGGCCTTTGGTGCAGCTACTGGGCTATCTGCTGCTGCGTCTGTAGGATCTGGCGCAATACTTCGGTTTGAGCGGCCATAAATGCCTCCGAAGGCGTCATGGGCGGTGGTGGCGGTAGTTCGCAACCACTCGGATCACCGAACCCATTGGGAGTGTTGCGCGTCGGTCCCACCATCTGAAAATGTGAGCTCTCATTAGACACATATTTATAGCCTTGCTTAGAAGGAATAACAAGTGTAGAATATGCATGACAAAAGCTCATTCATGGCAAGTTTCTCGAAATTGGCAGCAAAACGGTCATAAGCATAAAATTCATATCCTCCTACTCATACACCGAAAAATTGTCAATTTTGGTCAGTAGGTGTAGGATTTCCTAAGCTCCAATGTTGGTATTCAACTCCGAGGCAAATTTCGAAGTTCACATGCCCGAAGAATTCTATTATTGAAGCTCTGCCTAGCTGCCCTGACAACAGGCCGAGGTTCACCGAAATTTTTGTAACTCCCAGTACTCTCATGCAAAAATGCTGAAGTTTGGTGAGCATGGTCATCACAATATTTCGCACAACTTTGGTGATGTGCACATGCCAAGTCTCAGTTACACAATAGAGTCGAGGACGACTCCTTTTCAAGAGGGAGAGGATGATGAGGACATCCCAGCCATGCATAACCCAGATGCCATGGTTACACCACATGTATCATCGGTTACGCCAAGCCAACCACTGGTTACGCAAGAACAAGTTTTGCAAATGCAAGTACAAGTGAACAAAGGTCTGGTTATGCACAACTGTGTCAAGAAACTCCAACAAGAGGTGCATGCTTACCTCTCTGAGTTACATAGTAATATTGATGAGAATCATATACTACCTAATTCTTGTACTCTGCTCCTACTCAGGGTTACACAAGAGGCTTCTCCGCTGGGTTACATGAAGGATGCAGAAGGTTACATAGAGGACACCAAGGCTGTTTCCAAGCTAAGAAGGGTTACGCAGACAAGACTCAGGGTTACACTGCAGAAGCATCAACTTCACGACCAAGTCTGTACCATCTCGGCAAGAGACAGGGGTCAAATGATACATCACTGGAAGCTCCTTGAAGTCAAGATTCCAACCCAACAAACGGCGCATCATTTCGACTTCCGAGCTAGGAGTAATGGCCATTTTACTGAAAGCTGCGCAGAAGCTGAGAAGATGAGCGTGAACCGAAGAGGACTGCATGAATGTTTCCACCAGTTGGCCTTCCACCTCCCAACGTGGCCTCTTCAGTTCATACTCATCCCACACTCATCTAGGAGAGTTGTCTCTAGTAGAAATACCCCCTATGTACTACTGAAAACTCAGTTTTGATGAATTGAGAATAGACAACCACATATGGTTTTCTTGCAGCCGAACTGCTGAGTGCCTCAACCCCTGTTCTTCCTTGTTCTTCGAGGACTTGTGAAGAGATCTCTCTGAGGTCCCCTACTCCGTGCTTTACGGCTTCCGTTCGGCTGCGCCGTATTGTGTGGATTAGTTCCGGCTTGTGGTTCTGCGGTCGTTCGGAGATCGAGTCGAAGTCTTCGCGGTTTCAGTGCCTCTCTCCCCGTCGCTTGGTCGCATCCAACCTTGGTCAGTTATAAAGCCTTTACCCGCTGCTTGCAGCAAATTATATTGTTACAAAACCTACTGCCGTGAAGATCGGGCCATCCCCTGGACCTTTCTTGCAACGGTATCTATCAAGTGGTAATCAGATCTATCATTGTCACGGTAGGTTTTTGGTTATTACCCACCCTCCCACCCTTTATCATCTGCTATATCATTGTGTTCATGTCCTCAGTCCACTAAAAAGCCACACAAAAACATCCCACAGCCTTTTCGTGGTACTCTTGATTCGTGCGTTGCGTTCATCGTGTTCTTAATCACCATCTTTGTTCTTCCGCAGTGCTGTAATTTTTTTCCGCACCCCTCGTATGTTCGCTTGTGTTTGTTGTGAGTAAAAAAATCAGAAAAAAAAGTGTGAAAGAAAGAGAAAAAAAAGTGTGAAAAAAAGAAAGAAAAGAGAAGTTGAAAGGGGCTGTGTTGCGGATTGTGTAACCAAAAGTTTGATATTTATAATCTCAAGTTGGTGGTGGTTCTGGACAGCAAGTTTTTGAATAGGTTACACACTTTGTTTCAGTACCATAGCCTGCCTTGAATAGCCACCTATAGCTCCACAAAAATCCGTAACCGGGGCTATTGATTCATATCCTTTCAACCGCTTAATCACAAGTTTGGTTACGCCACTTTCAGCATACTCACGGTCCTTGAGAACGAGTAAGAACTTGGGTAAGCAAGAGGTGAGATTGTGTGTTTCCACAAAATTTTCCTATTCCACTTTCTCTTGCTATATCTCACATGGCAAGACCTAATTCGAGTGTTCGTGGTCGCCATCGTGGTGCTCAAGAAAACCCTATTCCACGAGATGAGCTACAGGAAGTACAAACTTCCATGCTGCAAGCCATAGAAAGGATGTTCGATGAACGTCTTCGGGTCTCAAAAAGTGAGGTCCGACATCAACGTGTTCCTGCTGCTCCACAAGTCAAGGATGGTATGAAAAAAACCATCAATGGTGCTTCCGCATATTCTCTGCAGCAAGGAAGAAGTTCTCTTGGGCGTGGCCTTGTCCCCCATGAGCGCTTCAATGCTAAACACAAACAAGGTGATATCTGCAGTCCTTATGATTATGGTGATGAAAGATATTCAGATTGCATCCCTTGGGTTGATTTGAGTATACCCAAATTTTTTGGGAGAGATGACCCCAAAGCTTATGTTGTTTGGGAAGAAAATTGTGATTATATTTTTCGTGTACATCATGTCTCGGATGCACAGAGAGTACATTTAGCTGCCATGGAATTTTATGGTTATGCTCTGACATGGTGGAAAGATGTGCAAGAAAATCAGCTTGTGTTGGGGAGAGATCACATCAACACATGGGCTGAAATGAAGCAGGTTATGCGAAGGAGATTTGCTCCATCATATTCTCATCATAAGCAGCAGCAAAGATCTCCAAAAATTGATGATCCTTCCACTCGGAACTCATCTAAGGCAGCAACAAGGTATTCTGCACAACAAAGTACATTTCAGCATGTTGGTTCAAGAAAACATGTTGTTTTGAAGGAGAACAAGCATTCTAGATAGCAAGAGAAGGTCCAATATGAAAATGTGCAGAAGCGAAATGGAAAGAATGAGGATCATAGAGTTCACAAGTCAAGGAACCATTCATCAAAATCTGCTCATGTGCAACATCTCCCACATGTGGAGATTGCAGCTGACGGCTATGATGGCACTGCTGTTCCATTCTTCATGGAAGATGATTTATTTCCAAACCCATGTGAGACAGAGAACCACAAAGCCAAATTGAGTGTGAGAGTTCAAAATGAAAAGAAGAGAGACTCCACCATATGTGAGGAAGAGTTCCACCAACCAAAACCGAGTGTGAGTGTTAAAAGGAATAAGTTGAGAGATTGCACCATACGTGAGGAGAGCTACAAAAATCTGCATGAAGAAGATACACAAAAATTGAGTGAAGTAGAAGATAGGCCATGTGAGGAAACATCTCTTGCTAACATGACAATCTCTTCTAGTTTCTCTTTTGATGTGCTGCAGGTTACTGAAGCAAATAATGTGGTCAAGTATGATCAGCCTCCAATTTTCGATGAACAAGATCAGGTGATGTCAATGGAAAAAGGTGCTGAAATTTCATTATGTTTGCAACATAAAGTTCAGATTGAAGGCAATAATAATGCAAATGCTTCCCATTTAAGTGATGCAACTTCAGTAGAATTTGAAGACGCTTTAGTTCTTGATTCTTTTGCAAAAAATGCTGCTCCATTGCCTTTACAATACTTGGTGAAGTATGATACATATGCATATGTTGCTTCACAAGATATAGAAGTGATCGTGCATCAAAACCTTTGTGAGAATAAGGGCCACATAGCCAAACTGAGAGAGAGTGAAATCAAAAGTGAGTTGTGTGATTCCACCCACTGTGATCTTGAGAGTACAAACCATGAAAATGTGAGGGATACACCACAGATCAATAGAGAGTTTGAATGCAATTCATGTGAGGATATTTTTGAAACTAACAAGAAAAATGATGAGGCAATTGGTAAGATTTCAGAAACGTCATCCAAGATACTAGCACTACCACGTATTATACAAGGTACTGAAAATGATTCAGATTTGATTATGCAAAATATAGTGGTGAGTGATTGTGATAAAGCACATGTTTCAAATGGAATTGACCATAATGTTTGTGTTGATTTGGTATTGTCACATATTCACACCTTTGCTGAAAGTTTGCAAGTTGATAACCATTGTTCAATCATATATGATCTTTTCTATGCTTTGATATGGTTGATTTACATGATACTTTGCACTCATATATCAAGTACTATGCACATAAATAAGTTTGGTGATATGGAAATGAATACTCATGATATTACTGTTTCAGCAATAAGACATAATCAAAACCTTAGTGCAGATTTGATTGAACCACATGTTCATACAAGTGCTCCATATGATCTTGGTGATAACATCTATACTTTGATTGATCTATGTAATGTTCTACAATCTAATAAACTTCACCCTGTTTATTTGACTACTAGTGCTAAATTCTTTGAAAAAAGATCTCCTACCAACTGCTTGTTTTATACTAAGCTTGCTATGCCTACTGATGTCAACCATATGCTTGACAATATTTTTGAGATAACATCTTCAAGATCCTTGAATACTGTTCATAGTTGCAAGTTTACATTTTTAATTGGAGAACATGTTGTAAATACATTTTATGTTCATGACATTTGCATAATGAGTGACAAGCTTGCTGATTTGAAGTCAAACATGTTTTGTGTTGATTCTTGTGATCTATATTTTCCTAATGTGATGACTCAATTGTTTAGTGCTTGTAATTCAGAACCTTCAATGTCTTTGCCTTGTTTATCTAATCCACTGAATGAAAACACTCATGGGCAAAGAAGTGCAATCTGTGCACATGTTGAACATTTGTTCTCATCCATTGGCATTGACTTTAAAAGGCATACAACTAAATCTGTCCATAAATCGTGCAACAAAAATTTTGGGATTGTGCCAATCATGATTTTTCATCATGGTAAGATGAAAGTTGGTAATACAATATTTCAAGCTAATAATCATTTGTGGTATAACCAACAGTCGAGGTCGACTTTTTTCCAAGAGAGGGAGAATAATGATGCAAACATCATGATCATTGTTGCATATGGACTAACTCCATGCAGATTTTCCTTTTCTTGGGAATGGTGTTTTGCAAATCAAAAATAATGACAAAACAAGTGACATATTCATATACCATGCATATACTTTTTCCCTTTTGTATAGTCTTTATGCAGGTTATGAAAAGCTTGGTGTAGCTTCTCCTCAAGAGGAGGAGAATGATGAGCATTACATATGGACATTAGAAACTATCATTGTCAACCAACTATCCAAGGTGAAAGCTACAATAAACTTACATCTTTCTTATTTTCCTATGGCAAAGCTACTATTTGGATTGTATGATTACAGATCAAAACACCTTGGGATACTGGAGGAAATAAATGCTACGACACCAACAAATGTTCTTTCGCATCATTTCAACCATGAAGAAGATGAATTTCGTGGAAAGATACATAAGCGAATGAAGTGTGATGCAACTGCAACCCTCAAAGTTGGCAACCCATCTCCATTCTTTGGATTAGAAGAGTCAGGGACGACTCCTTTTCAAGAGGTGGAGGATGATGTGCACATGCCAAGTCTCAGTTACACAATAGAGTCGAGGACGACTCCTTTTCAAGAGGGAGAGGATGATGATGACATCCCAGCCATGCATAACCCAGATGCCATGGTTACACCACATGTATCATCAGTTACGCCAAGTCCACCACTGGTTACGCAAGAACAAGCATTGCAAATGCAAGTACAAGTGAACAAAGGTCTGGTTATGCACAACTGTGTCAAGAAACTCCAACAAGAGGTGCATGCTTACCTCTCTGAGTTACATAGTAATATTGATGAGAATCATATACTACCTAATTCTTGTACTCTGCTCCTACTCAGGGTTACACAAGAGGATTCTCCGCTGGGTTACATGAAGGATGCAGAAGGTTACATAGAGGACACCAAGGCTGTTGTCCAAGCTAAGAAGGGTTACACAGACAAGACTCAGGGTTACGCTGCAGAAGCATCAACTTCATGACCAAGTTCGTACCATCTCGGCAAGAGACGGGGGTCAAATGATATATCACTGGAAGCTCCTTGAAGTCAAGATTGGAACCCAACAAACGGGGCATCGTTTCTACTTCCGAGCTAGGAGTAATGGCCATTTTATTGAAAGCTGCACAGAAGCTGAGAAGACGCGCGTGAACCGAACAGGACTGCATGAATGCTTCCACCAGTTGGCCTTCCACCTCCCAACGTGGCCTCTTCAGTTCATACTCATCCCACACTCATCTAGGAGAGTTGTCTCTAGTATAAATACCCCCTATGTACTACTAAAAACTCAATTTTGATGAATTGAGAATAGACAACCACATATGGTTTTCTTGCAGCCGAGCTGCTGAGTGCCTTGCACACCCCTGTTCTTGTTCTTCGAGGACTTGTGAAGAGATCTCTCTGAGGTCCCCTACTTCGTGCTCTACGGCTTCCGTTCGTCTATGCCGTATTGTGTGGATTAGTTCCGGCTTGTGGTTCTGCGGTCGTTCGGAGATCGAGTCAAAGTCTTCGCGGTTTCGGTGCCTCTCTCCCCGTCGCTTGGTCGCATCCAACCTTGGTCAGGTATAAAGCCTTTACCCACTGCTTGCAACAAATTATCTTATTACAAAACCTACTGCCATGAAGATCGGGCCATCCCCAAGACCTTTCTTGCAACGGTATCTATCATTTGGTATTGACCTCAGGAGTAGATTCGGATGTTCGATCGCTCGAATTTTTTTTTTGTTTCCGATGTTCCGTCTGGCTGTTTGGACAGCAGGAAGAACCGTACTAAACATTTCATAACTCTCGGTAGGAATGTGCACAAATGCTGAAATTTGGTGAGCACGATCATCATGAAATTCTGGACAAGTTTGGTATTCAACACGGAACTCAGATCTGACCACATCTTGCTTAATTAATTTCTTTACAAAGATCACTGCAGAAAGGTGTTCAACCATAGCATTACACTGATGCCAAGTTTTGGGATCACCATCATACTACATGGGGTTACAATGCAGTCGTGCTGCACAAAAGAATGCTCCTAAGTTAGCCTACCACAAAAACCAACCAAAAAGCGGCTACACACAGGAGTATATGTCATCCTACTACATCACTATGGCAATCGAAGTTGCCAACAGAAGCGTCACTAGCCGCAGGCGAAGCGGGTGGTGTCGGTGGAGGTGGTCCCGCCTGACTCTCCTCGTCAAGGCCGGACTATCCCTGCTGCTTCTCGGGAGGTGCCTCTGCTGGGGGTGCCGGTTGCATAGCCACATTTGACTGCAATGCTGCCACGTGCACCTCTGCCTCCTCCACCTGCTACTGCAACTCTGCTATGTGCTGAATCAGTGTCAACCTCTCTGCATCCCCATGGTCAACGGAATCCTAAAGGGCAACGACCTCTGCCTCAAGGTCAAGGATCCTCTGCAAGTGGTCACCTCTCTCCAGCTCCAACTGAAACCTCCTGGTACGAAGTCTACCGTTGTCCTGTTGAGCCTGAAAGAGAGTGAAACCCTGCTGCTAGTAGGCCACGGAGATACTGTGCCAGGCTAGCCGGGCAGCCTCCAGACGCTGGCTCAGGATAAGCTCAGTGGTGTTGCGCAGCGCCTGAAGAGTGAACAAGGCGTCCAAGCAACGTGTCAACGTCTGCATGACGTCCAGCGGAACCGCGAGCAGAAGTAGCTCCTGCAAGTGGCTCACATGGTCCAGCCAAGCTAGGTCGTGTAGGTCCACTGCCGGGAACAACCCAAACAGCGACAGGGCCACCTCAGTCGGGTTGTGGTCACAGAAGTCCGTCAGCACCCATAGGGCAGCTGACTCGATGGTCTCCTGCCCACGAAGGCCCCAGTACACGGAGATCAGGTCGAACCAGTCGGGGTAGTCTGGGTGAGGAGGCACGGTGACGATCACCTTGTAGCGGGGCACGCCCAGGTCCTCAAACTCGATCGCCTCGTAGATAGGCGGAGTGGTGTACCCTGAGGCGCTAAGTGCCTCCCACGCTAGGCGTGGAAAGCCCTCCCAGTGCAGCCCGTCGGTACGGATCGTACCGTCAGCGCCAACCTCGAGAAAAACAGGGGCAGCCATCTATACAAAATGTAACGCATGTTAGACCTCAATAAGAGAGTAACATGTCAAATGGTGCAAAATTCTGGCAGTCGTGAATAAAAATTCATAACTCAAAAACCAGAACCGCAAAAATTCCAAAATTTTACCAGTGACTCAGTAAGTTTATGATACACATTTTTGGTATTCAGAGGTTGAGCTAGATCAGATAGGAACAAGGTCAAAAGATGTAATTTTCAGAGTACTGTAATCAGGAAAAACAGCATGACATGGGTTCACTAAATTGGGTATAACTTGAGATATACAGAAGCTATGACCATGAATTTTTGTGAGGAAAAACTAGATTATATATGGAGCAACTTTGGTATAGATCTTCTAGTTGAATTATTTTTAGAACATGAGGCAAAAATTCAAGCAAACAGCCCTAGCAGATTTTAGACAGCAACAACATCTACACATGTGAGAGGCTATGCAAGAAAACAAAATCACATACTAGCAAAATTTCACCTAGAGAGCACACAAAGATATGCATGGGTCCATTTTTAAGTTTCCATAATTTTTAACATGATGCATGACGTCCTATTCGTCCTCACAAGGCGATCAAGCCAAAAATCGAAGTTAGTGCCGGTGGCAAGGCTATTATACGTCTCTCCCTATAATAACTAGTCGAGAACTATTCGATACTCACTTAGCGACTAACAAAGCATTGTTAGTGTACCTGCAGAAAAGAACATTCCGTGCCAGCACTCACGGAAGCGTCCCCAACCATTACCGTTCGCTATAGAAACAGCACCCATTGAGAGCCATGTGTGGTTCGAGGACCGGTGGATGGTCGCTTCCTGGTGTGATGAGTGATTGACAACGTGGTGTGGACTGATTCTTGGCTAAGTATTGCAGGTGCAGGTTGCGGCTTGACTGGTGTTGGTGCAGGTGAAGAACAAGCGCGAAAGGTCGCTGCTGGTGAGGCCTCCAGGTGTGGAGAAGACAAGTAGGCTTGGTTCGAGGGACTCGGTGGCCAGTGGGGTCAAGTGCGGGCCGCATGGTGGCAAGAACGGCAAGATGAAGTCATGGACGGTTTCCTAGTTGAGCCTCAAAACCAAGGTCGAGCCGGGACTACGTGGGAGCCGAGTCATGAGTGGTGATTGGCGGAGGCTACACCTAGTTCGCGGGGTTTCCGGTGGTTCACCAGAAAACCACTAGGTTCCTTGGTTGATCCACAAAGCCAAGACCGAAGAACCGAAGACGGAGGTGCAGCAGCTCCAGACCGGTCTGACCGGTGTGCGACGACGCAGTCCGGAATCTTCGAAGCGGAGGACACGCGTCGGGATCGCAAGGCTTGCGTCGAGGCCAAGCAAGTTTGCGGTCGTTGGGCATCCGTCCGATGGTGCGAAGACAAAGATTTCCGATTTCACCCTTAAGGGGCATGTATCCCTAGTTAGCTAGTAAGGGTATTTTAGTCTTTCGGTTGCCTCCATATAACCCAAGGGGTGAGAGGATGGCAGCCATCTCTTGGAACCCTAGCTCATTTGGTTTTCCTATTTTCCTTCCTATTTTCCTTAGGATTTTCATAGGACTAGCTTGAGAGCTTCATGGTGAGATCTTGTGAGAGGGAAGGATGATCGGGCGGCAAGCTAGACCTTGTATGAGCCTCTTTGCCATGTATAGATGATTCGGCGTGGTTCCTCAAGGC
The DNA here is from genome assembly GCA_036936925.1 of Cenchrus fungigraminus. Classification (NCBI taxonomy): domain Eukaryota; kingdom Viridiplantae; phylum Streptophyta; class Magnoliopsida; order Poales; family Poaceae; genus Cenchrus; species Cenchrus fungigraminus. The sequence continues at coordinate 63,430,976 of CM072772.1, read as the reverse complement.
TTGGATGTGTCGTTCCCGTTTCTCCTTTTTGGTTATTTTTGGAGGCTTTTCTTGGCGAACTTCTTGTGGCGGTGTTGAGACCTTTCTCTTTGGGATTTGGTGGGGGATGTATGCATGAACCCCTCGTGGTTCTTTTCCCTTTGATTCCCCTCCCAAATCCGTGAGTAAAGGGGCTCGATTTTGGGGTTTTCGTGGTTCTAGGGTTCGTGGTGTTCTTGGCGAAAATCCTTCGATTCCTCTTGATTCAACGAGTTTTGGTGGACCAAATCTTGGCTATGGAGTGCCCATGAGGTGTTCCTACTATCCCCAAAGTCTTGTGCGAATCCGTGGAGCGAATCAGGAGATCGGGAGTTGGATTTGGGGGAGTTGACCCGCGGGTGCTGTTCATCCCGAGCTACCCAGGCTCGACCGGTCTAACCGGTGCTCTTGACCGGTCTGACCAGTGCTAGCCCCTGGTGGGATTTGTCTCGGGGAACAGCCTTGTTCGTGTGGTTTTGTCCCGTGGTCCTGCTGTCCAGTTCTTGGCCCGTTTGGAGTTGTTTTGCTAGGCTTTGTGAGGGGTTTTCCTTCTTGGCAGGTTGTTCTTTGGTAGTGGTTTTTGTTCCAGGGCCTAGAGGAGTCACTGAGGCTTCCTGGAACTTTGCTGTGCATCTGCTGTTCGCCACCGGCCTGACCGGCAAACTCCACCAGTCTGACCGGTGCCATCGGTCTGACCGGCAGGAACCATCGGTCTGACCGGTGTGGCACACACAGCAGGCTGCTCAGTTTTCCGCTGTGCGTTTGGGGTGTTTGGTTCGGTTGGTTGAGTTGTTGGTTCCTAGGACCAGTAGCACTCCAGTGGCTACGTGGTCTTGGCCAACTTGGGTAGTTGAGTCGGAGAAGTGTTTCGGAAGCTGTGTTCGTCTTGTTGGAGTTCTCATCTCCTTCGAGAAGAATTTTTATCGGCTCCCAATCACTCCCCCCCTCTCTGGTTCGCCTAATCGGTCCTTCAATTGCTATCAGAGCCGGTTCGGGTCTTCATTGACTCTTACCAGTCTAAGATCCAAAGATGGTGTACCAGGAACGGGGTTCGGGTCCTCCGCACTTCGATGGGAAGAACTACCAGATGTGGCAGAGGCGGATGGCAGCGTTCCTCCGCGGAAAGGGTCAGATCCTTTGGGACGTCACGGTGAACATAGCTTATGTTCATCCGATGAACTTCCTTGCTCCAGGATCGAGGGATATGTTCGAAGCCAACAACAAGGCGGTCGACTACTTGTTTTGTGCTCTGTGTCAGCCTGAATTCGATCGGGTTCAGACAGAGGATTTAGCCTGTAGGATTTGGGAGCAGTTGAAGGATGCACATGCTGGGAATGCTCAGGTTCAGGCTCAGATGTACGCGACTTACCGGAGAGAGTACGAGAACTTCACTCATCTCCCCGGCGAGTCCGTCGATGCCCTTTTCCAGTGGTTTACGGTCGTTGTGAACAACATGAGAGCCAATGTGGCCGTGCTCCCATACGATGATCATGATAGAGCCGTGAAGCTCTTGCACTCGTTGGATCGTACCGTATGGGACGGGAAGTTTGAGGCTATTGTTGAGTCCGAGAAGTATGACACCTTGACCGTGAACGAGCTATTTTCGAAGCTCAAGTCTGTTGAGTTGGATCGTGGTATGACAGCCAAGATCGAGAGCCCGACTGATTCTCATAGTCTTACTCTCGTTGGTGGCAAAGGAGCTAAGTCTAACGCTAATGCATCTTCCAGGATGTACTCTCTGTCTTCTTTGATGTCTTTGCCAGACAAGGAGTTCGACGTGCTTGGAGAGGACGAGCTGGCATTGCTGACCAGGCGGTTCGAGAGGCTGCACGAGAACCGGGTGAACACGAGGAGGACAGCACAGACGTGCTTTCAGTGCGGCAAGCCAGGACACTTCGTCGCCGACTGCCCAGAGAAGACGGAGAACAAGGACGGCTACAGGCACCGGTCGAGCAGGGACGGCAAGTACCGATCAAGGCGTGATCACAAGCACAAGAACAAGCATAAGGACGAGTGACGGTCGAGGAAGAAGGACGGCCGCGGCAGGAAGGCTCGAGTGATGGTCAGAGCGAGCGACGTCGACTCCAGCTCCGCCTACTCTTCCTCGAGCTCGAGTAGCAGTGAAGATGAAGGTGATCGGCGCAAGAACAAGAAGGCGTCCAAGAACTTGAGCGGGTTGAGCTGCTTCATGGGAGATGGCTTCTGCGGCATGGCTCGTAGCTCCGGCAGCAAGAAGAGTCACCAGAGCGACTCGGACTCCGACTCCGAGGATGAGGTATGTGATGAGCTCTCCTCTTTGCGCAAGGAGAATGATAAGTTGGTTGACTTGCTTGATAATCGCGATCACATGCTTAGAGAGGCCAAGAAGATGAGGAAAGAGCTTAGGGCCTCACTAGAAGATGCTAGGAACCGTGTGGCTGAGCTAGAAACCCAGAACCTAGATGCTAAGCTTGAGATCGATTCGCTTAAGGCTTCTCCTGTGGTTTGTGATGAGATTGATTACTGTGATTGCTCTGTGTACCTAGCTGATCTTACTGCTCTTAAGGATAAGCATGCTTCTACTTGTGATGAACTAGATATGCTTAGGGTTGAAGTGGCTGAGCTTAAGTCTAGACTTGCTTTGCTAGGTGCTTGCACTTCTTGCCCTGTTTTGAATGGAAAGATTGATGAGATGCATGCTTACACTGTTTCGCTTGAGGCTAAGTTGAAAGAGCCTATTCCCACTTCTTGCTCTACTTGTGAATTGCATGCGGTTAAGAATTTGGAGCTTGCGCATTATGTTGATCGCTTGCAGGATGAGAATGTTGAGCTGAGGAAATGTATGAGCTGGTTGTCGGGTCAGGAGCCTCAGCTTGGAATCATGATAGCGGCTTTCAAATGCTATGATGGTCAGGCACTTGGGGCTGACAAGCTTGGAGAGAACAGTGGTGAGGGAGTTGAGAGAGTTGGAGAGATCCCTATCCCACCACCAAATAGACACAAGAACAAGTTTGAGCCCAAGCCTAACCATCTCAGAAACAAACTTGACACTACTCCAGATCCACCCATATTCCCTCACCCAACAAATGATTTCCAGAAACCGGTGAAGTTTGTGAGCCCAATGGGAGGTGAGGAAGGAAAGAAGAAGGGAGAGAAACCGAGTGAACAGCCCCAACCCAAGCCTAAGCCTAAGCCACAGCCCATGAAGTTCCATTGTGGATATTGTGGGAGAGATGGTCACAACGATGAGTTTTGCTTCAAGAGGACGCGTGAGGAGAGAATGGCTAGAGAGTGGGCTAACAAGGACAGGTACCACCCCTCTAATGGTGTACCTGAGCCTCGTATGCAGATGCCCAGGGCCAAGGCGATTGTGAGGACGGTTCCGGCTTGGGGAGACCGGAAGGCAGCAGGTGGTGCTGCTGGCCGAGCTACACCGGTCAGACCGGTGCTGGTCTGGGCAGATAGCGAGTTGGTTTTCGTGCTCGTGAGGATGCTCGGTTTGGTTCTGGTGGTCGTGGTTCTGGTGGTTGGTCTGGAAAGTTTGCAGGTGGTCAGTTTGCTAGGCGTTCTCCACCTCGTGCTCAATACGAGGGTGGGAGGAGTCGTAGCTTTGAGATGGAAAGGAGGAACGGTCCACGATTTTTCTTTCGTGGCTTTCGTTCTCCTCCAGCTAGAGAGGGTTGGTTCCCTCGTAGTGGTTACCGTGGTGGTGTTCGTGGTGGTAGCTTTGATAGGCGTGATGATTTGGTTTGTGCTAACCCCACTTTGGAGCAAATGGCTCGGCACTGGTTTTACTCTTTTGGTACTAACCCCAGTGCTGAGTCGTTTGTTCACTCACGTGCTCGCTTTTGAATTTCAGGTGGGAGACTTGAGGAACGTTTGGTTGATTGACTCCGGTTGCTCGAGAAATATGACCGGAGACAAGGGGTGGTTCTCAAGTCTCGTCCCGGTGGTGTCCAAGACATACATCACCTTTGGGGACAATGGGCGAGGGCATGTGCTATCAGAAGGTAAGATTAAGGTAAGTGACAAGGTCACTCTCAGGCGTGTTGCTCTTGTTCAATCGCTCGGGTTCAATTTGCTATCGGTGTCCCAGCTTTTGGATGAGGGCTTTGAGGTGTTGTTTCGGCCTGGTGGTTCTCGGATTTTAGATTCTCGAGGGGACCTTGTTTGCATGGTCGTTCCCGAGGGTCAAGTGTTCTGAGCTGATTTCTCTCAGTCTTCTGGTGTGGAGCGTTGCTTTTTGGCTGGTTCTTCGAGTGAGTTGTGGAAGTGGCATAGGAAGTTGGGTCACTTGAGCTTTGACCTTTTGTCTCGCTTGAGTAAACTCAATTTGGTCCGAGGATTGCCACGGTTGAGGTTTGAGAAAGAGTTGGTTTGTGCGCCGTGTAGGCATGCCAAGATGGTAGCCTCTTCTCAGCCGCCTCCCACCGATGTGATGACGGAGCGTCCATGCGAGCTGCTCCATATGGACCTTGTTGGCCCAGCTCGTGTGCGATCTGCGGGTGGGAAGTGGTATGTCCTTGTTGTGGTGGACGACTACTCTCGGTATGCGTGGGTGTTCTTTCTTGAGGAGAAAGGGGAGACATTTGGTTTTGTTCGAGATCTTGTCTTGAGGTTAAGAAACGAGAGGCACGGAGATGCCATACGAGCGATCCGCAGTGACAATGGCTCGGAATTCAAAAACTCTCGCTTCGAAACCTTTTGCCATGACTTGGGTCTTGAACACCAGTTTTCGAGTCCGTATACGCCTCCCCAGAATGGCTTGGTGGAAAGGAAAAACAGGACCTTGTGCGAGATGGCTCGGACGATGCTCGATGAGCATAGGACTCCGAGAAGGTTCTGGGCTGAGGCGGTCAATACCGCGTGCTATGTGTCGAACAGGATCTACCTCAGGGTTCACAAGAAGAAAACCTGTTACGAGTTGATGCACGGCCACACACCCAAGGTGAGTCACTTCCATGTCTTTGGTTGTAAATGCTTCATTCTGAAGAAAGGGAAGAAGTTGGACAAGTTCGAGGCTAGGTCTGTCGATGGCATTTTCTTTGGTTATGCATCTCATTCTAGAGCATTTCGTGTGCTCAATCTTGAAACTAACCAAATCATGGAGATTTGCAAGGTAACCTTCGACGAGACACAGCCACGTAGTCAGCTTGTTTTTGAGTGTGCAGGTGACGACGAACTTGGCGAGGAGATCTTTCAGGAGGAGGAGCATGAACATAGAGATGATGAAGATGGAGGTGTGGTGCCCGCGGCTGAACATGTACGTACTACTTCGACGACGATCGAGAACGGGCCCTCTCCCACACCTACAACGACAAACCCAGATCAAGGCGAAGCTGCTGTTGAGGGGGAGGTAGCATCAAGGCGAGAACCTCCCCGGCGAGTGCAAGTGGATCACCCAGCTTCGAGAATCATCGGCGACATGAATGAACGTACTACACGGTCGAGGGTTCGGAACAATTCTCATTTCGCTCATGCTGCTTTTGTTGCCACCTTTGAGCCCAAAGACATTGGACACGCGTTATCTGATCATAATTGGGTTAATTCGATGCATGAGGAGTTGGAGAATTTTGAGAGGAACCAAGTTTGGGTGTTGGTTGACCCACCCCCAGGGTGTAAGCCGATTGGGACAAAATGGGTGTGGAAAAATAAAGAGGGAGAGAAAGGAGAAGTGGTGAGGAACAAGTCAAGACTTGTTGCTCAGGGGTACAGTCAGAAAGAGGGGATCGACTACGAGGAGACTTTCGCTCCTGTAGCTCGTTTGGAGGCAATCAGGATCCTTCTAGCCTTTTCCGTGGTTAAAGGGTTCATGTTGTACCAGATGGATGTGAAGAGTGCTTTCCTGAACGGTGTGTTGGAGGAAGAGGTGTATGTGAGGCAACCACCGGGGTTTGAGAGTGAGAAGTACCCCCACCGGGTGTACAAGTTGAGGAAGGCGTTGTATGGGTTGAAGCAGGCGCCTAGAGCTTGGTATGGTAGGTTGAGGGGGTTCCTGTTTGAGCGAGGCTTTGAGATGGGGAAGGTCGATCAGACCTTGTTTCTCCTCAGGCAGGGCAGAGATATCCTGATTGTGCAGGTGTACGTGGATGATATTGTCTTTGGTGGCTCGTCTAACTCTCTTGTTGCAAGGTTTGCAGAAGACATGAGCAGGGAATTTGAGATGAGCATGATGGGCGAGTTGTAGTTCTTCCTCGGGCTACAAATCAAGCAATCAAAGGAAGGAACATTTGTGCACCAAGCTAAGTACACCAAGGACATTGTGAGGAAGTTCAAGATGGAGGACTCCAAGGCCATGGCGACACCTATGAGTACGACTACAGCTCTTGATGCGGACGAGGAAGGTGAACATGTGGACTAGAAGGAGTACCGGAGCATGATCGGGTCACTCCTCTACTTGACGGCGACAAGGCCGGACATCCAATTCTCGGTATGTCTGTGCGCTCGTTTTCAAGCGTCTCCGAGGACTTCGCATCGGCAAGCAGTCAAGCGCATATTCAGGTATTTGCGACATACTCCCGACTTTGGCCTTTGGTACTCCGCGTCTTCTTCTTTGGCTCTTCATGGATTTTCGGACGCGGATTTTGCCGGGTGTCGGTTGGATAGGAAGTCCACTTCTGGGAATTGCCAGTTCTTGGGTTCTTCTTTGGTGTCTTGGTCTTCCCGCAAACAGTCGAGTGTTGCTCAATCCACTACCGAGGCAGAGTATGTGGCCGCAGCTAGTTGTTGCTCTCAGCTCCTTTGGATCACATACACCATGAGTGACTTTGGTGAGGAGTATACCCATGTCCCACTTCAATGTGATAGCACCAGTGCCATAAGCGTTGCAAAGAACCCAGTGCTCCATTCCAAAACCAAGCACATAGAAGTGAGGTATCATTTTCTGAGAGACAACGTAGAGAAAGGAAAAATCGCCTTGATCCATGTACCCACACATGACCAGCTAGCCGATATTTTCACCAAACCCCTAGATCAAGCAACTTTCACTCGTTTGCAGGGGGAGCTTAGTGTGTGGGAGCTCCTTAGTAGCATATGTATAGCTTTCCTTTGTGCATTTCTTGCATTTAGCATGGCATATGTAACATGATGTATAGGCATCTTTGTATCTTAGATTGCATGCATTTTGTATCATATGCATTGTTTAGGAAAAGCTTCTCCTATATATATTGTTCACCATGGAATGATATATATGTCTTTGTGAGCTAGTTTGGTAAGATATGGTTAGTTTGGCTTAGCTCTTGATAATCTTTGTTTATATCCATGGTTGATGGCTATGTTTTTGAAAAATCTCATATGTATGCTCTCTTGTGAGTAAATGCCTTTATATGATCTTGACATGTTTTTGTGGCTTGGCTATGCTTAATTTGTGGTTGGATAGCTTATTTTGATCATATGGGGCAAAGGCTCATTTGCCATCATGAATGTTTAGCCCCCATGCTTGATCTTGTGGAGGAGCATAAGTTCCTTTTTGTCGCAAAGACATTTCATGTACCAATTTCAAATCTGAAAATGAAATGTAAATTGCTTGGAAAATGTGCTCCCATGTCATATGTGCTAATTTTAATTTGCTTTGGGTGCTAAACCGCTGCATGATGCCTACCAATGAGAAGTCTCATATCTAAAAGTAGGCACATGGCTCGGTGGCTTTGACATGACATGAGGTGCTTGTGGGTGTTTATGATGGACTTATGCTTAGAATGGTTGTCCTAGCATGAAGTTTGTGTGGCTTTGCCATTTTGACATGTTTTGCTCATGTTTAGGACTTTGCTCATGAGAGAGTAAATTTTCGCAAAATTGCTCAATTCTATCTTAGCTTCGCCCAATGGTTGTGAAACTTGGTGATCATGTAGTTGATGTCTTTACGAAGCTATAGAGTATCTAACTTGCTCATTTGGACATGTGTAGCATCCTATATTGAATTTTGACTATTTGAGAAGCTCTAGGTTGCATTTTTTGCATTTTTGGCTTGATTCATGCATTGTCAACAAGGGGGAGAAGTTTGAGCTTGTTTTGGCCTACTGAATGCATCTAGAAGGTTTTCAGGTGGTTTCGAGCCATTTCTGGGCTCTGTTGTGCACCGGTCTGACCGGTTGAGGTCACCGGTCGGACAGGTCAGAGGGCTGGTCCTGTTCACATGTTGAGCACCAGTCTGACCGGTGGCTTCGACCGGTCTGACCGGTCAGAGCTGAGCTGATGCAGCTGCTCTGTTTCGTGAAGTGTTTTGCATGCATTCGTCCAGGGGGAGTTGCATTGGTTCAGGGGGAGCTTGCATGTGTGCAGGGGGAGCTCTTTGTGGTTTTCGAGCTTTGGTCTGATGGTTTGTGCTCTTTGCTTGAGCATGTTTTGTCTCGGATGTGTCGAGCCGTTGCCCTTGCCTAAGGGGTCCGAGACTTGTCTTCTTCAAGTGATCTTGCTCTTTGCCTTTTCTTTGGTTTTCGATCGCTTATTGGAGTTTCTTTCAGTCGTTTCTTTTCTTTTCTTTTTTTCTTGGTTACCAAAACGTGTGTGTTGTCAATGCACTCATCAAGGGGGAGATTGAGAGCCATGTGTGGTTCGAGGACCGGTGGATGGTCGCTTCCTGGTGTGATGAGTGATTGACAACGTGGTGTGGACTGATTCTTGGCTAAGTATTGCAGGTGCAGGTTGCGGCTTGACTGGTGTTGGTGCAGGTGAAGAACAAGCGCGAAAGGTCGTTGCCGGTGTGGCCTCCAGGTGTGGAGAAGACAAGTAGGCCTGGTTCGAGGGACCCGGTGGCCAGCGGGGTCAAGTGCGGGCCGCATGGTGGCAAGAACGGCAAGATGAAGTCATGGACAATTTCCTGGTTGAGCCTCAAAACCAAGGTCGAGCCGGGACTACGTGGGAGCCGAGTCATGAGTGGTGATTGGCGGAGGCTACACCGAGTTCGCGGGGTTTCCGGTGGTTCACCAGAAAACCACTGGGTTCCTTGGTTGATCCACGAAGCCAAGACCGAAGAATCAAAGACGGAGGTGCAGCAGCTCCAGACCGGTCTGACCGGTGGGTCTGACCGGTGAGGAGCACCGGTCTGACCGGTGTGCGACCACGCAGTCTGGAATCTTCGAAGCGGAGGACACGCATTGGGATCGCAAGGCTTGCGTCGAGGCTAAGCAAGTTTGCGGTCGCTGGGCATCTGTCCGATGGTGCGAAGACAAAGATTTCCGATTTCGCCCTTGAGGGGCATGTATCCCTAGTTAGCTAGTAAGGGTATTTTAGTCTTTCGGTTGCCTCCATATAACCCAAGGGGTGAGAGGATGGCAGCCATCTCTTGGAACCCTAGCTCATTTGGTTTTCCTATTTTCCTTAGGATTTTCATAGGACTAGCTTGAGAGCTTCATGGTGAGATCTTGTGAGAGGGAAGGATGATCGGGCGGCAAGCTAGACCTTGTATGAACCTCTTTGCTATGTATAGATGATTCGGCGTGGTTCCTCAAGGCTTGGATGTGTCTTTCCCATTTCTCCTTTTTGGTGATTTTTGGAGGCTTTTCTTGGCGAACTTCTAGTGGCGGTTTTGAGACCTTTCTCTTTGGGATTTGGTGGGGGATGTATGCATGAACCCCTCATGGTTCTTTTCCCTTTGATTCCCCTCCCAAATCCGTGAGTAAAGGGGCTCGATTTTGGGGTTTTCGTGGTTCTAGGGTTCGTGGTGTTCTTGGCGGAAATCCTTCGATTCCTCTTGATTCAACGAGTTTTGGTGGACCAAATCTTGGCTATGGAGTGCCCATGAGGTGTTCCTACTATCCCCAAAGTCTTGTGCGAATCCGTGGAGCGAATCGGGAGATCGGGAGTTGGATTTGGGGGAGTTGACCCGCGGGTGCTGTTCATCCCGAGCTGCCCAGGCTCGACCGGTTTGACCGGTGCTCTTGACCGGTCTGACCGGTGCTAGCCCCTGGTGGGATTTGTCTCGGGGAACAGCCTTGTTTGTGTGGTTTTGTCCCGTGGTCATGCTGTCCAGCTCTTGGCCCGTTTGGAGTTGTTTTGCTAGGCTTTGTGAGGGTTTTCCTTCTTGGCAGGTTGTTCTTTGGTAGTGGTTTTTGTTCCAGGGCCTAGAGGAGTCACTGAGGCTTCCTGGAACTTTGCTGTGCATCTGCTGTTCGCCACCGGCCTGACCGACAAAGTCCACCGGTCTGACCGGTGCCATCGATCTGACCGGCAGGAGCCATCGGTCTGACCGGTGTGGCACAGACAGCATGCTGCTCAATTTTCCGCTGTGCGTTTGGGGTGTTTGGTTCGGTTGGTTGAGTTGTTGGTTCCTAGGACCAGTAGCACTCCAGTGGCTACGTGGTCTTGGCCAACTTGGGTAGTTGAGTCGGAGAAGTGTTTCGGAAGCCGTGTTCGTCTTGTTGGAGTTCTCATCTCCTTCGAGAAGAATTTTTATCGGCTCCCATTCACTCCCCCCCCCTCTCTGGTTCGCCTAATCGGTCCTTCACCCATGCGTTTATCGCTGTATGGACAGCGTCCAACCTCAGACACCCTCCATTTGAATGGAGTGTATCCTTGCCTCGCATATTCGTAATGCGAAACGCACACATATGGCAAAACGTGGCGACATCACAACCCATGACATGTTCATCTTGAATAGAGCATGCCATCCTTCGTATGACTCGCAAACGGAAAGCACACACATAAAACACGTGGGCATCCAACCGAGAAGATAGGATCCGTGGAATGGATTGCCCTATCGACCCTCGCATACTCGTGATGCGGCACAGCACACATATGAAACACGTGGCTTAAGAAGTGCTGGAAGTTAGCAAAATAAACCATAGATTTGTAAGCCACCTGAAAGAACCTAAAATTCCCTCTAGGGCCACTCGGTCTATTTCCATCCTTAACGATCCAATGTATTTTGCAAATACAATCAATCTTGGTAAGTTTTATTCAAAAACAAGTGATTAAGGTTGTTAATTAAACTCTGGTGCATATTAATCACTTTGGTACCAGCTGTGACAACCCGCCCGAGAAAATACCGTACTATCGCCTAAACCAATCCACTTTGGTCATTAAGCAATAATAAAGTATCACCCGTCGTAAGTTGCCGGGTCAAGCCCGGTGAAATCACTTACATAGCAACAAAGGATCGACAATATGCATTAAAACTCACACGAAGGCGAGTCCAGAGTACAATACATAGATTAAATCCAAACTTGCCCCGAAGGGTTTAATTATTACAAACCAAGGTACTTGACATGATAAAAGAGGTTCAGAGTTCGAAAACAGCAGAAATTCAACTAAGTGGTACGATAAGCATCACAAGACACCATCCATGATGCCTTCACTCATTGTCATCCACCCATTCCAGCTCCCAGCCGGGTGGAATCTCTCCAGGCCACACATCACTAAAAGCATTACCTAAAATCAAAAATTATAGCAAGGCTGAGTATATTAATACTCAACAAGTCTTACCCGTCGGGTGATAACTACATCACCAAACTCTAGACATGAGAGGCTTTTTGCCAGTGGGTTCTTTTGCTGAAAAGCAACAAAGTGTATGTCCTTACTTTCAATATTTTAGCTCAAGTTCTAGTTGATTACTCTTTTCTAAATGAGCCAGCTACTACAAGCATAAGTTGTGCAATACAATTAATCAGACATCAATATTGACAATATTCCATCATAAGGGATATCATGGCCAGTTGGTTAAGTAGTCTTAGATAACGGTGAGAGGCCGACAACCGATTGATTTATAACCTTGAAGGTGGACCTAAACACACAGAACGGTGTCCTCACACAGAGTTCACCAACCAGGCGGTTCCCAAAATTCTTCAGCTCAGGATCGAATCTTACAGTCTTTGGTACAAGGCTATCTGGCACGCCTCACACTAGCGCCCAGAATCACACTTGAACCACCGGCAGCTAGCCGTGAGACGCATCTCAAGATTAGTAATAGTAAGATCCCTCACCGCCTCATTAAGATACTAGGCTTACCGGTCCCATTCCCGACAAGTGCTTAGTACGTTCAAACACTTAACCCACGAAAGCCACTGGACCGGAGCCCAAATCCCATGCTCTTACCACATGAGCAATCCATTTATAAAGATCTTATGATTCCAACATAAGAACCTATTCTCGCGAGTGACAAACATCACTCGACTTTTCCGGGTCCTATAGCATAGCAACTATCGACTTAGCATACTAGTAAAAGAGCATAGGTACCTAGGGATCATGCATCTAGGGTTTCATTTCAACTCCTGAACGTAAATGCACAAACATACATAGATAGTTGCATAATTTCAAAAACACTTAGGTTAATGCTCCGGTGCTTGCCTTCGTCAGCAACGCTAGCCTGGGGCTCCTCGGTGTCCTGGTTCACCTCCACGAAGTGTAGCTCCCCGTCAGATCCTCCCTCTTCAACTTCCGGCACGAGCGAGTAGTTACCGTCGGGAAGTTCTACACGAGATGCGTATGCAACATTTAATGGGGTGGAATTAATTAAATAAAATGCTATGCAACACATACAAACATGGAGTGTATGATTGGCCATATTCACCTTGACAAACATATATTTAGTATATTGTTTCTATTAAAGTATTGTCCTGTGGTGCTTTATTATTTATTCTTTTTGATAGTGACTGTGTACATATTTATACAATTAAATTAATTTAAATCACAAAAACAGCAAGGGTGGTTCTCAACTCCGAATCATGCCCCACAACACATCCATAGGGTCACCAAGTGTGGCAATTTGTGCTTTTCCCTTTAAACCTATTATTAAGCTTAATTTGCATCTAATGTTTTAACCATAAATTAAATCATAAAATATAGTGAGTGGTCTTTCTGAAGCTCTATAGATCTAAATAAAGCCACTGAGCAAGATTTCAGATTTATATGAGCTATAAATTAATTATACCAAAAATGACAATTTCTAGCTACCACAAATATGATAAATGCATATAAAAATAAATAAACAACTTATGGATGCAAATTTTCTCACACATGACCTCTGGTCCAAAACTAAGCTATGCAACCAACATATAAATCTAGGGCTACTTTAGACCTTGAACTAAGGATTTACATTGAAAATTAAGCATAACTCAGGAATAAATATTTTTGCTAATTATAAAATAATGATTATTTCACCAGAGGTGAGTCTAGGCATATGAAGACCATACTCAGACGTTGGGCACAAAAATCTATTAATTTTTAGCTACAAAAATCATTAAAGCAGATATAGCATAAATGCAAAATATATCATATTAAAAGATCTACTTAGTAACTTTGTGCAAATTTTTGTCCAGAGTCTACACATGACATATCTAGTAACATATCCAAAATTCAGATCCATTTCTTATATAGATTTTGAACTACAGCAAAAGTAGGTCAAACTGAGTTTGAATTTTAATTCAAAAAGTACCAGTCACAAGTATGGTCATGCTTTGTAAAAGTTGTAGATCCAGCCACAAGGAAACCAACAAAATTGTTTGACATTATTCTGATTTAGATATGATTTTCTACGAATTTCCTAAGATGCTGGACCTAGTTGTAAGGAAACTAAGATAAAGATCATTGCGGGGAGGTCCCTAGTTCACAAACAGGTCCCTAGAATTCACAACCGTGCCCTTCCGGCGGCGGGTGAGCTCGCCGGCGGTGAACGACGGCCGGAGCAGGGCAACAAATGGCTGGGATGCGTGATTAGGCTCACCCTGGGTTCATTGGAGGCGTTGCCGGCGTGGAAGATGCTCCGGCGAGCACCGGCAGTGAGACAGCAGCGGGGCGGCCACCGCAGCTTGAATTCCGGCAGGGCTCGAGGCAATGTGGGGCAAGGGACGGCAGTGGGAGCTCGACTGGGACCTAGGGGAGTGGTCTGAGGGGTTGGCCGGTGGCGGGAGCTAGCGGAGGGGCGAGCTTGCTGCGGCGGCGGCCATGTCGGACGGTGTGGGCGTGCGTGCACGTGAGTCGGTCGGGGGACTCCTTTTATAGACAGCGAGCGAGGCAGGGAAACGCGGGAGGCTTCGCCTCGAAGGGAAATAAGGGGAGGAAGGGGGCCCGGTCATGGCAGGCGACCGGCCGGCAGGCGGCGCGCCGGGGGCCCGGCTCGGCGCTGGCAGGCGTGCCACGCGTAGGGGAACGCGTCCCTAGGGGCGTTTTGCTCGGGCGGCGGGCGCAAATGATGGCGCGGTGGCCTCGGGATGCGGCGGACCGGCCGGGGGACCCAGACACCAACGCTCGGTGGCGGTACGCCGGCTGCCGCGTGGTGGTGCCGTGCGATGTCGTCCGCCCGGCGCGCGCTCTGGCGCCGAGAGCGTCGCTCCCATTCGGTCAACGCATGTTCGACTGGCTCAAACTCGAAATTTTTGAATAAAAGTTCAAAACCTCCAAAACTAAAAGTTGTAGAGGAGCTAAGAAACTACAACTTTTACAAAGGCTGACATACAAAAATTTGTTTAGATTTGCCAGAATTTTAGCTTGAACTTCTTGTTTTTCTCGGCTCGGCAGAGCCGGGGCTGCTGTCTTTGACTGGGTTTTTGCATGTCTTCCACTGAAAATTTGAATGTCCACCCAGAAGCAAAGTTGTGTCCCATGAAAAACTACATAACTTTTATATAGGCCAAGTTTTGAGTGTTTAAACGAAATTTGGAGAACGCGGCAAAAGTTCTAGAACAAGTTCAAGGGCACTAGGGAATTTGACAACGTTGACTAGGGTTTTGACCATGCTAATGATGGTTGACTTAGTTAAGAAGGTAATTAGCACTAATTAAACACCTGGGTGTTACGTGAATATGTGGCTATCTTGCTTGTCTTTGTCTAATTTCTAGCATGTTGTAGTGTTCTTTGTCTATTTTTTTGGTCTGTGTTCTTTGTCTATTTGAGAAGCACATGCTTGCATTTGTATACTTGATTCGTGCATTACCAACAAGGGGGAGGAAAGTACCCAATTCATTCATCCAGGGGGAGTTTTGCATCAAGGGGAAGAAAAATTGGGAGAAATGCGCATTTCTTCAGGGGGAGCTTGCATTCATGCTTTGGGAGCTCTTTGTCGCCTGATTTGATTTGTGCTCTTTTGCTGATGGTGTCGAGCCCTTTTGCCTCACCTTGAGGAGTCAGCAATTTTAGAGAACATTTTATCTCGGTTGTGTTAAGCTGTTGCCCTTGCCTTAGGAGACCAAGATTTTTCTCTCTCAAGTGATCTTGTTTTGGCTTTTGTTTGGCTTTTAATCAGTTGTTGGAGTTTTTAGTTCGTTTCTTTTCTTTTTTTTCTTTTCTCTGAATTGGTTACTATGTGTGTTGTCAATGCACTCATCAAGGGGGAGATTGAGGACCGAAGCGTCCGAGGACCAGTGGATGGTCGCTCCTTGGTGTGATGAGTGATTGACAACGTGGTGTGGACTGACTCTTAGCCGAGTATTGCAGGTCCAGGTTGCGGCTTGATTTGCGTTGGTGCAGGTGAAGAGCGGGCGTGAAAGGTCATAGCCTTGCAGGGCCTCTGAGGAGTGGAGAGACAAGTAGGCTCGGCTCGGTGGACTCGGTGGCCGAACGGGATCAAGTGCGGGCCGCTTGGTGGCAAGAAAAGCAAGACAAAGACGTGGACAGGAGACGGTGCAGGGTAGTGGCTCACGACCGGAGTCTACACATGGGGTTTGCCACGGTTCACCACAAAACCGTCAGGTTACTTGGTTGACAAAACCAAGACCAGAGGCTCGGCGGGCGGAGACGGGATCCGGGCGCGCCGAGAAGCTTCGATGCCGGGGGACATGCGGCGGGATCGCAGGGCGTGCGTTGGGAGGACGCGGACTGTGGCAAAGGCGTGGCCGCCCGATGAAGAAAGATCGCTACTTGACCATCTTGCCCCTGAGGGGTGTGTATATTCTTTTATGTTCTAGGGGTAGCTTGGTCATTTGCCCAACCCGGAGAGACTTCATATATATAGCTCTAGGGTTTCAGGGCAACTTATCCATCCAGACTGCTTCTCATTTTCCCTACTCTTTAGGCTAGATTGTTTTCATCATTTTGTAGAGAATCTGACCTCCGAGTGTATGGAAGCATTCATGGTTGCGTCAATTTCCATCTTGTGGCTCGTGTGATTTTCGTGTCTTTTTCGGGTTGTTTTCGTTGGATTTTCGTGCGCGGCTTGTTCCTTCGATTCTGAGGCGTTTGTGTTTGGATTTCTTTGTGGTGATCATGGATAGATGTCTTGTGCATCTTTGTGCTTGACCTTGACCCCTCAAACTCCGGATTTGTCCTCTGATTCAAGGATTCCGGTTGGAACCCTAGCTTTTTGGTTGAGCTCGGTTCGTGTTCGATTCCCGGCAATTTAGTTGGTTTCAGGCTCCAAGTTGTTGGGCATAGCATCCCCTTGGGATGCTTTACATCTTCCCCAAATCTTGTCTCAATCCATTCAGCCGTTTGGGAGATCCATGGATGGATAGGACGAGTTGACTTCTCGAGTTTGCGGTTTTCTGGGTCTGTTCGCAAGGGACGGACTGTCCGCGCGGTGAGGACGGACTGTCCGTGTGTCCCTGTTCATCACATGTTCGTCGCGTGTTCTTGCGAGGAGTTGGTTTTATTCGCTTGGAGCTTCAATTTTGTTTGCAGGAAGTTTTCGGACTGTCCATGGGGTCGGAACGGACTATCCGTGTTGGATTTGAACCTTCTGGAGGTTCTGTTGCAAAATACGTACTGTCCGTATTGGAGCGTCGGACCGTCCACAAGGCCGGTACGGACTGTCCGCGAGGTCAAGTCGGACTATCCGTCCCGGCCAGGCAGAGTTGCCTAAGTCCTTTGCTTCTTGTGTTAAGCTTCCACTTTGGATTAGTTTTGGACTTATTCCTAGGGTTGGTAGGTCCGTTGTGACTACGTGACCTTGGCAAGTTCGTGTGGGTACCCTTGCTCGTGATTTTGGGGCATAGTCGAGTTCATCTCTTCGGAGAAGAATTTTTATCGGCTCCCATTGACTCCCCCCTCTCTGGTCACCTAATCAGTCCTTCAAACTTGCAATCTGGTACTCTATCCTTGTGGATGAAGTTGTTAGGCGTGATGATGATGCAGGCGACCTGAAATTCACCGCAATCCGGGGGCGGAGTGCGATAGATCTGGCGACCTTGGGTCGCAGCTGGAGGAGGAGGTCGGCGAAGCTTCTTCAACACACGACACTAGCGAGCCATGTGCTTAGCCTTCTTGTGGACGGGGCAAGGGTCGTCGAGAGGACCCATGCAGACTCTGCAAGAGGTGGCGGTGGACCCAGATTGGATCTGGATCTTCTTCTTCATGTGGTCAGAGGCCACACGAGCTGAATTTCGCAGGCCAAGGGGCATGCGAGATGGAGGCACAGTAGTTCTGCTAGGGCGCTTGACGCTTTTGCAGACCTTGATGGTGTCGGAGAGCATGCCCTCGACACAATTGAGCCCTGCAATTAGATCATGAGGACTGGGTGGGTGGGTTTCCGTCAACAGATCAAACTCGACCTGCTGCAATGAGGTGACCGCGGCGTTCTCGATGACGAGACATACGGCTGGAGTGCTGGATTCCGTCAGCATTGAGCCGAAGTAGATGTCGACAGGATTGGTGAGGTAGTCAGATTCTGTCGGCATTGAGCCGAAGTAGATGTCGACAAGATTGGTGAGGTAGTCCTCCATGCTTGCAGGGGTGACGACACCGCGTGATGAGGCCATCGAGTTGCACGAAGTGAAGAGGGGAAAACCGGGGGTAATCATCTTAACCCCTAAACCCCAAATCAGGAAGACTAATGGTGGGCCGTGTCAGCAGAGGCCCAACACTGACTGCCGGCAAGGCCAGGCCTATCTCCTTTCCTTTTAAGAATAGCAGCTCGGCCCCCCATCGCAGAGCCCCCTCCGACTCAAGCAACCAACCCGGTTACCTCGGCGGGAGGCTCCGCCTCGCACAACCTAAGGCTCCTTCCGCCGTAATCCGGCGCCCGGGCCCCCCTCAGGGGTGGACCGCAACGTGGCGGAAGCTGCCCCACGCCGCACGGGACGTGCAGTTGCAGCGGAGCACGTGGATCTGCTCTGTCAGAGGCTCAGGTAATGATGAGATTTTTCCCAGCGTGGCAGGCGGACTGCCCTGGCGTCCCATCACCTGATACTGAATAGTGGCCAAGGACACGCGAATCCTTCGCCTACAAGACATCGAACAACGTGACCCGACCCATCAAGCATCAGAGGGAAGGTCGAGGCTTGCACGGGAAGCCCCGACCTAGCGTGACCAGCAGGCTCCTGGGTCGGAAAGAAGCCGCCTCAGGACGGAGGCTGTAGCTACGCCGCCCTACGAAGGCTACCGATGCTGGGGCAGTGTACGGCGCCAACGGGAGACAAAGGCCCACGGCGTTGCAATGTTCCGGCACTGTTGCAGCACTGTAGCAGAACGGGTTTTTACCATCTTAACCTTTGTACGCCGGCCCTCCTTGAACTATAAAAGGGGAGGTTGGCATCACGAATAGGATATACGAACTCGGCAAGACAAAAAACAACACACCTCACTCACCGAGCATCAGCTGCTCTCACCCACATATAGAGACTTGGGACTTCTTCCCTCTCTCGACCTAAGCTTGTATCCCCTAATACAAGCCCCCCTGTGGGCATATAGAACACTTTTTTGAACTGGACGTAGGGCATCCCCTCGGTGCATGAACCAGTATAATCCTAGTGTCTCTAAGCCCAACCATCCGGATCAGACGCACGATTCATACCAAAAATTACTTGCCGGCGGTATCAAACCCCAACAATTGGTGCGCCAGGTAGGGGCACTTTGTGTGTAACGACACCAAACAAGGGTCCGGATGGCCCACTCCGACGAACAGCCGGCGCGCACCACCGCGCTGCATTTCGGCTCCCTGGACTTCGTTTTCGATGGTCCAGTCGAGTCGCCCGTTGGGGCCGTGTTCTCTCTGTCCTAACCCGACATGCCTGCGCCGCCTCAGAGCCAGCCGCCTGAGCAGCCGCGGGTGGTGAATTCTGCCGCAGATCGGGTCTGGGACCTGGACGGCCGCAGCATGGCGGTCGCTTTGGGCCCAAACCCGTCCCAGGAGCTCTTCCGCTTCGCGGCGTTCGCCACCTCCATGCTCGTGTTCGGGCTGCAGGAGGAGGATACGCTGACCTGGGATGAGTTCAGGCTCTGCTATGACTCTGTGTACCCGGAGGGACAAACGTGGCTCCCCTGCGGCGGGGCGAAAGCTCCCGCCGCCACGGGAAACGCACGACCTATCCCCTCGGGGGCTTCTCAGGTGAGCTGCGACGAGGCCGAGAGCGTGCCTCCCGGCGAGAAGGCGCCGACGCCCCACGACCCGAGGCATGAGTGTTTCGTCCTCTAGCAGTAGCCTGATGTGGTCCACTCCAACAACTCTGACGACAGCTCCGCGGAAGGTGAGCCCACATCGCATGACGTTTCCGCTAGCGGCGAACCTCTACAGGAAGAGTACGGCCGCGAGCGGCAACAGTCGCGCCTCGACGAGGCTCAGAAGGCTCTCGAGGACGAGCAGGTGAGGCTCCACCACGCGCTCGGCATGGAGGCCGTGGCAATGCCCACGCGCGAGCACGCACAAGAGGTACGCCGCTGCATCATCAGCGATGTTCACGGGACTCCCGTCGCTAAACGGGCCTCCCATAACCTCGCCGATGCTAGCGCCGCCAAGAACGCCGAGCGCGACGATTTCCCCAAGGAAGATGGCGCTGTCATGATGATTTTTGGCGGGATGCCCGATCGCCCTCCGAGGCGTAAGCATAAGCGCATCCTGTAGGAGATCTACCACACCGAGCCGGTCGTGCCTTCGTACCTCCGGTTGTCAGAGACGGCCATCACGTACGACCGGGCGGATCACCCCAACCACATTCCACAGCCGGGGGCTTACCCCCTCGTGGTGGCACCGCTCTTCGGCACCAAGTGGGTGCACAAGGTGCTCATGGACGGAGGAAGCGGCCTCAACATCGTTTACATGTCCACCCTCGACAGCATGGGGATCCAGCGGTCTCAGCTCCGCCCGTCTTCGACCCCATTCCACGGAGTCGTTCCCGGGACGGAGGTGGTCCTGCTTGGACAAATCGACCTACCGGTCATCTTCGGCGACGAGGGGAATTTCTGCAAGGAAACGCTCACCTTCGAGGTCATCGGCTTCCCGGGAACGTATCACGCGATCCTCGGGAGGCCGGCATACGCGAAGTTCATGGCGGTCCCCAACTACACCTACCTCAAGCTGAAGATGCCCGGACCCAATGGAGTCATCACCATCGATACCAAGTTCCAACACGCTTTCGAATGTGATGCTGAGTGCTTCCAGTTCGCAGAGGCCCTCATCCGCTCCGAGAGGATGGCCGCAGGAACTTCGGCTGAGAATCCCAACAACGACATCACAATGGTCGAAATGACCTAGACCAGCTACGTTGTCTCTACCCTTGCAATTGTACCGTGTACCGTTTTACGCTTATGATGGATAAAAGTGCCCGCCCTTTTTTCGTTTTTCCATCATAAGCGCGACTTTTGCCAAAACGGTCTCATGATGCGGGCGATCCTAAGCAACAAACCATTTTATGGTCCTCAACCTAAAAATCCTTCGTTACTCGGGGGCTCCATCCAGGGGCAACATGCCCCTCGAAAAACCAAAGTCTTTTTTCTGAAAAAGCTTTTTTCGAGAAACACTCCGCCAACTCAAAGAGCAAGAGGGAAGGAATCCGTAACTATCTGACCACACTCGCCGAGTACTGACGCCCCCGCGGCTATACGTGCAAGGTTCCGTGAGCTATGTCCAGGATGGTTAGGTCGATCTCCCCACGCCTCTAAAAAGTTTCGGCGGCAGATGTTACCTCGTTGTCTCTTTTCTTAAAAGTAGCTCGACGCCCGACCTACCCGAACCTTCTGAAGATCTCTCGGGGGGCTTCGGACATACGGGATACCCCGACGCGACTGCACTCAGTCGATGCTCTCGAGTCCCTACGCTTCGGCAGCTACGGGACGAAGCAAGACCAGCAATGTCCTAAGGGAAGCCCTATTAGCTCGGAGACCCCTAGCCTCCTGACGAAAGGGAAAGGAAAAGGGATCGGGTTTCAAACTTAAAAAGAAAGTAGCCCCTCTGCCTAAGGAGGGGAACCAGCAGGTTATTTATAACAGTAAGCCGCCAGTGCTACTAAACTGTTTTCACCTGATCAGTGCTCATCATCGAGCAATCCCAAGTCTTCCATGGCAGCATCGGCTACCCTCCCGGCAAACTCAACACACCCCGCCGAGATCTGGGGGTAACGGTGGTCCTCATACCCGGGGGCCCATCCCTCTCCGAGCAGCTCATGATTCAACTCGGGATAATGCGAAAGGAACATGGCCACAGCTCGGTGAACCAACTGCCGAGCCATAGCCACACCTCGCGCGCGCGCAACGCCAGGGACGGCCCTTCGTCAACACCAATGCCCTCCAGAAGCTCCACGACGGCCTGGGTGAGCCCGGTGAGTCTCTTCCCGTTGCAGGAGAGTCGCCCGGGCCGCGGCCGCAGCCGGGGATGACAGCTTGAGCGCGGCAGCCCTCTCTGCGGAAGAACAAAAGAATGAGAAAGGCACAAACAGAAGGCGCTTGTGGGACGAGTCATAACCATGACTTACCCGTCAAGCCGTCAGCAAGCAACGACATGAGTGCCTTCAACTTCTCCTGCTTGATGATGCCCTCATTCATCTAGGCGGCGTCGGCTGCCCACCGATCCCGCAATGCCTGCAGCTCCGCGCAGGCAGCTACAACGACAAACAATCGTGGGTAAGCACACTAACCCGCAGGTTTACCACCCAATCCGAAAGAGCCCGCCCCGGAGCACCAGCTTACCAGTCAGCTCCCTGTCACGATCGGTGGCGACTGCCAGCAGCTGCCTCCGCTCGGCGATGGCAACATCGAGCTGGTCCTGTAGGGAGGTGTTCTGCTCCCAGGCGGACTCCAGGGTGCGGGCAGAGCTTGCCACCGTAGCGGTAAGCTCGGCCACCCGTGTCTCCAGCTCGGCCTGCTTCCGAGCCGTCTCGCCAGCAAAGGCGTCGAAGGCAGCCTGAGCACTCTCCGCCTGACGCTGGGCCTCGGCCAGCCTCGTCGCCGACATTGCCCTCTCCTCCTCGACGGCCACCAGACGCTCCGCCGAAGATGCACGAAGTGGAACCAGCTCCGCCTCCTTCCGTCACACCTCCGCCTGAAGAGCTCCGATCGCCCTCCAGACCTCAGCCTGCTGGCAGATGAACTGAGACCGAGCATCGCAGCGTGCCGCGAACCCCTGTGCAAGAAGCAACTCAAGAAAGAACAACAATGAGAAAATTCAAGCGGGATCAAGCGAGAAGGAAGGCATAAGGCAAGGGACATACCATGGCAGCGGTGGCCACTTCCTCGACCGAGGCCGCCTGATGGCGGATCGCGCGTCTGAGCCTTTCGGCCGAGGCGTGCTCCTCCTCGTTGTCGATAATGAGCAGCACTCGGCCCGGGTTATCGTGGGCGACCACCTGCAACCTGCGGCGGAAGGCCTCACCACCGGAAACAAACACCAACGCCCCCTCGGGCCCGTCCGGCGCGCCGGAGCCAGGTTGGGAGGACGACGCAACGGCGGGAGCGGAGCCAGAGAGCGGCACGATCCCCGCGACCTCCACGTTCCCCCCCCCCTCGTTCGGCCGGTCGCCCTCCTCCTGGTGGGGAATCCCGTCGTCAAGCCCCTCACTCTGGGCTTCAAAGGTCGGGAGGACTCCCGTGGCAGGCGTGGCCATCACCAGATCCTCCGGCGTGGACGCCGTCGAGACCGCTTCAGCAACGGTTGCGCCTACTGCGACCTCTGAGGGCTCCGGCCCCCCGACGGAAGTGATGCCTGACGCTGCCGCGTGCTCGCCAGCCACAGGGACCGAGAGCTGCTGCCGCAGCTCCGCTTGAAACGCCGCCAGCATCTCCGCGGATGGCAGAACGCCGGACCTAGTAACACCAAGTTGACGGAAGCCATCGCTCGAGCTATCGCTCTTCCTCGACGCCTCCCTGGCACCCCGACCGGCAGAGTTTTTCTCTCCAGGCACCACCACGGGAGGAGTCTCGAGAGCCGCCTGCGTCGTCTCTGCCGTCGGCGCAACGATCTTCCGCACCGTGCGACGGAGAGACTTCTCCGGCGCCGGTACGGGCGTCCGCCCGCTCGGAAGCGCCCTGCAAAAGCAGAGAGCTCGGCGTCAGGGTCTCCAGCCGATCGAACATTAGGGGAAAATCAAAGCTCACCTCGTCGCAAGGACCCGAGCTCTCTTCGGTTTCGATGACGGTGGCCAGAACGAAGACCGTTTGCTGCATGTCGCGGCCGGACGGTCATTCCGAGGAGAAATCGCCTCCTCATCTCGACGTCGCTCGGATGCGGCCCCAATGGCCGCGAGTGGCAGAGACAGCGAGGAGCGCGCCTCCTCAGCCAACGACGTCGGCGTGGGAGGACAGAGCGTCTGGCGCTCCCGCGAAGACGACCGCAGCACAGGGAGAAATCCATTTTTCCCCCCTTAGGCTCGGGGGCTACTGAAGAGGGAAAAACCAGGGGTAATCATCTTTACCCCTAAACCCCAAATCTGGAAGACTAATGGTGGGCCGCGTCAGCAGAGGCCCAACACCGACTGCCGGCAAGGCCAGGCCCAGCTCCTTTCCTTTTAAGAATAGCAGCTCGGCCCCCCATCGCAGAGCCACCTCCGACTCAAGCAACCAACCCGGTTACCTCGGCGGGAGGCTCCGCCTCGCATGACCTAAGGCTCCTTCCGCCGTAATCCGGCACCCGGGGCCCCCAGGGCGGATCGCAATGTGGCGGAAGCTGCCCCGCGCCACACGGGATGTGCAGCTGCGGCGGAGCACGCGGATCTTCTCTGTCAGAGGCTCAGGTAATGATGAGATTTTTCCTGGCGTGGCAGGCGGATTGCCCTGGCGTCACATCATCTGATACTGAACAGTGGCCAAGGACACGCGAATCCTTTGCCTACAAGACATCGAACAACGTGCCCCGACCCATCAAGCATCAGAGTGAAGGTCGAGGCTTGCACGGGAAGCCCCGACCTAGCGTGACCAGCAGGCTCCGGGGTCGAAAAGAAGCCGCCTCGGGACAGAGGCTGAAGCTACGCCGCCCTACGAAGGTTACCGATGCTGGGGCATTGTACGGCGCCAATGGGAGACGAAGGCCCACGGTGTTGCTCTGTCCCGGCACTGTTGTAGCACTGTAGCAGAATGGGGTTTTACCATCTTAACCTTTGTACGCCGGCCCTCCTTGAACTATAAAAGGGGATGTTGGCATCACGAATAGGATATACGAACTCGGCAAGACAAAAAACAACACACCACACTCACCGAGCATCAGCTGCTCTCACCCACATACAGAGACTTGGGACTTCTTCCCTCTCTAGACCTAAGTTTTTATCCCCTACTACAAGCCCCCCTGTGGGCATATAGAACACTTTCCTGAACTGGACGTAGGGCATCCCCTCGGAGCCTGAACCAGTATAATCCCGGTGTCTCTAAGCCCAACCATCCAGATCAGACGCACGATTCATACCAAAAATTACTTGCCGGTGGTATCAAACCCTGACATGAAGAACCCTAGATCTGGCCCTACCTGGTGCGCCAACTATCAGAGCTTTAGTTTTGAGCAGTCCACAGGGGGGTCAACCCCGGTGGTTTATTTGTTTGGCAGGGGGAGATCTAGAGCTAAGAATGCCTCTGGATCAAGGGGACATGGTAAGTTTATACTGGTTCGGGCCTCCGGAGAGTAAAACCCTACGTCCAGTTTTTGGTGTTTGTATTGCGGATGAAGGTACAGGTGGTCCTCGGAAGGACGCCCTTGCCCGCCTTATATTGGCTGACGGACAAGGTCGGTGGACCTAGAGTCCAGGTCGGTTACAACATGGAAACCTATCTAAGGTAGTTTACAACATAATCCCGTGATCTTCGGACTGATTGGCGGCGTAGTTGACGTCTTGTGTCTTGTCTTGCACGCCAAGTTACCCAAACGGATTGGATAAGGTCGCCTGGAGGAATCTTCTAGAAGGTCTTTGGGGCCACAAAATAGGTCTGTTGGGCCCACTGTCAGGTCGGCGAGTCTTCTGGTGGGCCGGTCCCACTTGTCAGGGACGGTCGTGAGCCTGGTCGTGGGGACCCAGGGGTACCCATGTCTCATAATGTCTCACATCAGGCACAACACGAGAAGGGCGGTATCTGTCCTTGTTTGCCATCTCCCTAGCAAACCTCTCCTCCCTTTTCTTCCGAAAGCAAAACTCCTCTATGTGCCCATCCTTCCCACAATGGTCACAATGGAATGAGATTGGCTTTGGCTTTGGCTTTGGGTTCTCTCTGGGCTGTGACTTCTCACTCGGTTTCTCTCCCTTCTTCCCAAAGAACTCATTACCCATGTTACTCTTGAAACTGATGGGTTTATAGAAGTTGTTTGTCTGTGGAGGAAACACTGGTGGGCCTGGGGTTGTGTCTAATCGGTTCCTAAGTGGGTTTGGCTTAGGTGCAAAAGTATTTTTGGGGAAGGTTTGTGGTGGAGCTGGGATATCACAAATCTTCTCCTCTTTCTCACCACTGCTCTCCCCAACCTTATCCGACCCTAGCGCCTGAGCATCATAGCACTTGTACGCCTCAATCATCATCCTGATCTAAGGCTCATGACCCGACAACCAATCCATCATCTTCCTCAACTCATCATTCTCATCTTGCAAGCGATCAACATAAAGCAGTGACTTCACAACTAGAGCAAGATGTAGCAATGGAAGATTTGAAATCAGCCTCAAGGGATTTAATGAGAGCATGAGATTCATCTAACTTAGCATGCAAAATAGGGCAAGACGTACAAGCACCTAGCAAAGCAGGTCTAGATTTCAACTCATCAAGCTCAACCCTAAGAACATCTACTTCCTCAACCTTGGAGGCATACTTCTCCCTAAGCACAGTCAAATCACCAAGGAAAAGAGGGCACTCAATGCATTTAGGTTCATCGGTCACAACAGGAGCAGACTTCACAGACTCAAGCTGAACTATAGCATCAACAAGCATTGACTCTAGTTCAACCACCTTCTCCTTAGCCTCTCCTAGCAAAGACCTATACTCCCTCTTCTCCTTGTTGGTCTTTCTAATAACATCATCACGATTGTCAAGAAACTCATTCAACCTAGCATTCTCCTCTATCAAGAAGTCTGGGTTAGTATTTACCTCATCCTCGGAGTCAGAGTCCCAGTCGTCCTTCCGACTCTTCTTGCTTCCGGAGCTATGTGCCATGCCGCAAAAGCCTTGGGCAGCGAAGCACAAGCTGTTGAAGTTCTTGCTCGACTGCTTGCTCTTGTGCTGGTCACCATCTTCTTCTTCATCACTTGAGCTCGATGAGGTGTAGCAGGAACTCGAGTCGATGTCGCTCGCTCCGACGACCATCGCACACTTCATTTTCTTCTTGTGGCCTCCACTCTTTCTCGGCCTCCGCTCAGACTTGTTCTTGTTCTTGTAGTTGTTCCCCGAGTGGTGCTTGTGCTCAGTCCTCAGACGGTGCTTGTGCTCGACCTTGTTCTCCACGGCCTTTGGGCACTCGGCAATGAAGTGCCTGTGCTTCCCACACTTGTAGCACATGCCTGAGTTCCTCTGAGGGTTCTTCCGGTTCACGTCCATGCGCTCGAATCTCCTGCTCAGCAACGTGAGATCCTCCTCGCCCAGTACATCAAACTCCTCATCTGACATAGAGACAAGAGCAAACAAGAAGAATTGCCTAAAAGATAGGTTAGCTTTAGTTCTCGATCTAGAAACGAGAGCTAGACTATGGGGTCAATCGGGTTCTTGAAGGACCGATTAGGCGACCAGAGATGGGGGGGGGAGTGAATGGGAGCCGATAAAAAATTCTCCGAAGAAATACCGGCTATGTCCCAAAATCACAACCAAAGATTCCCACACGAGCTTGCCAATGTCACGTAGTCACAGCGGACCTACCAACCCTAGGAACAAGTCCAAATAAGTTGCAAAGCGGAAGCATAACTCAACAAGCAAAGGACTTAGGCAAACTGCAGGTTCCAGGGCGGACCCTCCGTCATAGCAGGATGGACTGTCCGCCGGTCACCACGGATCGTTCGTATGGAACGGACGGACTGTCCATATTAGTGAACAGAACCACCAGAGACGCGCCCCTTCCTCACGGACCGTCTGACACGTCAGTTCGGACCGTCCGAGCCCGACGGACTGTCAGACCACACCCGGCAGACTGTATGCAAACCAACTGCAAACAAAAACTAACACTCTCATGGATCGACGCGCGAACTCGCAAGAACTGGATGTACACGCGATGAACACCAGCACCTGCGGACCGTCCGTGTCCCAAGGACGGACCGTCTATCCTGCTCGGAGCACCAACAGAACCTGGAAAACGAGAGTCAATACCCCTCCTATCCATCCATGGATCTCCGAAACGGCTGCACAGATTGAGACAAGATTTTGGGGAAAGGAGAAGCGTGTCTAGGAGATGCTACCCAAAAAGTATGAGGCCTCAAACCAACTAAAATGTCGGGAATCGAATCACAACCGAGCTCCAACACAAAGCTAGGGTTCGAACCGAAATCCTCAAATCGAAGGCCAAATCCGGAGTTTGAGGGGTCAAAATCAAGCACAAAGATGCACAAGACATCTATCCATGATCCCCACAAAAAAAATCCGAACACAAACGCCTCAAAATCGACAAAATGAGTCGCGCACGAAAATAACACAAAATAGTTCGAAAAATACACGAAAATCACTTGAGGCAAGAGAAGAAAATCGACGCAACCATGAATGCTTCCATACAACCAGAGGACAGATTCTCTACAAAACCATTAAGAAAATCTAGCCTATAGAGCAGGGAAAATAGGAAGCAGTCCGGATGGATGAGTTGCCCTCTAACCCTAGAGCTATATATATGAAGTCTCTCCGGGTTGGGCAAATGACCATGCTACCCCTAGAACTTAAATAGAGATACACACCCCTCAAGGGCAAGATGGTCGAGTAGCGAACATTCTTCATCGGGCAGCCACGTCTTCACCGCAGTCCGCGTCCTCCCGACGCAAGCCCCATGATCCCGCCGCGTGTCCCCCGGCATGGAAGCTTCTCGGCGCGCCCGGATCCCGTCTCCGCCCGCCGAGCCTCCGGTCTTGGTTTTGTGGCTCAACCAAGTAACCCGACGGTTTTGTGGTGAACCGCCGCAAACCCCGTGTGCAGACCCGGTCGTGAGCCGCTACCCTGCACCGGCTCAAGTCCACAACTTTGTCTTGCTTTTCTTGCCACCATGCGGCTCGCTTGATCCCCTTCGGCCACCGGGTCCATCGAGCCGAGCCTACTTGTCCCTCCACTCCTCGGAGGCCCCGCATGGTTGAGACCTGTCGCCCCCGCTCTTCACCTGCACCAACGCAAATCAAGCCGCAACCTGCACCTGCAAGACTCGGCCAAGAGTCAGTCCACACCACATTGTCAATCACTCATTCTGACAAGCGACATAGGGGGAGGAAAACTGATGTTCGAGACCCAGATCACGAAAAAGGTTTCAAATCAAGAGTTTTTAAATTCTATGCCATTGTCGTTAAGAATAGCTCGAACAACATTTCGATGCCTCTCATTTTTCAACTTCAAGATCAGATCTTTGACAAAACCAAATGTCTCCCCCTTGTCAGCCGAAAAGAAGACCTAAGCATAACGAGAATAGTCGTCCACTATCACCAGGACATACGATTTCCCACCCGCCGAGCACACATAAGCTGGACCAACCTAGTCCATATGGAACAACTCGTATGGACGCTCTGTCATGACAGTGGTCAGGGGCGTATGGGAGGCGGCTACCATCTGGCCGTGCCTACACAGAGCACACACTAAATCCTTTTGGAATTTCAACCTAGGCAATCCTCAGACCAAACCAAGCCCACTCAAGTGTGCAAGTCAAAACTCAAGTGACTTAGCCTCTTATGCCATTTCCAAAGCTCCGCCGAAACACCCGCAACCAAGCAACGAGAAGAGCCAACACACTGAGAAAAATCGGCTCTGAATATCTGAACCTCGGGGATGATCGTGCACACAAGATCACCTCGAGAGTCCAACACACGAGAAGCGCCCATCTTGAAACGGATCTCAAAACCCTCATCAAGAAGCTGGGAAACCGAAAGAAGATTGAACTCGAGAGACTTGACAAGAGCAACACGCCTGAGAGTCACATTCTCACTTACCTTGACCGTGCCCACTGAAAGCACTCTACCTCTACCATTGTCCCCAAAAGTGATGTACTCCTTGGACACCACTGGGGTGAGGCTGGAGAACCACCGTCGATCTCCGGTCATGTGTCGGGAGCAACCAGAGTCGATCAACCAAAAGCTCTCCAAGCCTCCCACCTACAAAATCAAAAACAAGTGTGAGAGTGAGCAAACGACTCGGCACTGGGGTTAGTGTAAAATGAATCAAACCAATGCCGTGCCATTTGCCCAAAAGTGGGGTTAGCAAAATCCATCATATCACTCCTAGGTGGAACACCCACACGTCTCCACCTCAGAGGACTTCAACTTGGAGAACAACTCATCCACGGTGAGTGTCTCATAGTGGTCGGACTCCTGAATGGCCTCAACCTTGGCACCCCACACGGTATGACCTAGAGAATTCAAGAGCTTAACAGCCCTGTCATGGTGATCATACGGGAGCATGGTCACATTGGCCCGCATATTGTTCACAATCACGGTAGTCACAACGGATCTACCAACCCTAGGAACAAGTCCCAACTCCACCCAAAATGGAAGCACAACTCAAAGAGTGAGGGACTAAGGAAAATCTATCAGCCTAGGACGGACGGTCCGACTTGAGGTTGCGGACAGTCCGACAAACACGACTGAAAAAGGAACTCGACTCTCCACGGATCAAACCACGGGCCAACACGAACTCGCGATGAACTGGACGAACTCGATGCCCCGTGGACGGTCCGTGAGCATGTGGAGGACGGTTCGCCGCTCACGAACAGAACAGGTCGAGCTCGAAAACGCAACTCAAACTACCCCTACTCCTTCATCGATCTCCCAACTGGCTGCATGGATTGAGACAAGATTCGGGGGAGATGTGAAGCCTCCCTAGGGGATGCTATGCGCAAATACTTGAAGCCTCAAACCAACTAAATCGCCGGAATCGATAACGAACCGAGCTCAACCAAGAAGCTAGGGTTCCAACCGAAATCCTTGAATCGGAGGCTAAATCCGGAGTTTGAGGGGTCAAGATCAATCACAAAGATGCACAAGACATCTATCCATGATCACCACAAAGAAATCCGAAGACAAACACCTCAGAATCAAAGGAACAAGCCGTGCACGAAAATCCCACAAAATAGCCCGAAAAAGACACGAAAATCACTCGAGCCAAGAGAAGGAAATCGACGCAACCATGAATGCTTCCATACAACCAGAGGTCAGATTCTCTACAAAATCATGAATCAAATCTAGCCTAAAGAGCAAAGGAATTAGGAAGTAGTTTGGATGGATGATTTGCCATCCAACCCTAGAGCTATATATATGAAGTCTCTCCGGGTGGGGCAAATGGCCAAGCTACCCCTAGAACTTAAAAGAAGATACACACCCCTCAGGGGCAAGATGGTCAGCACTTGGTATTTCTCATCGCGCCGCTACGCCTTTGCCGCAGTCTGTGTCCTCCCAATGCAAGCCCTATGATCCCACCGCGTGTCCCCCGGCATCGATGCTTCTCGACGGGCCCGAATCCCGTCTCTGCCCGCCGAGCCTCCGGTCTTGGTTTTGTGGCTCAACAAAGTAACCTGTCGATTTTTTGGTGAACCGTCGCAAACCCAGTGTGTAGGCTCCGGTTGTGAACCGCTACCCTGCATCACTCATGTCCACGACTTCGTCTTGCTTTTCTTGCCACCATGTGGCCCGCACTCGATCTCGTTCGGCCACCAGGTCCATCGAGCCAAGCCTACTTGTCTCTCCACTCGTCGTACGCCCCGTAAGGCTAAGACCTTTTGCACCTGCTCTTCACCTGCACCAATGCAAATGAAGGCGCAACATGCACCTGCAATACTCGGCCAAGAGGCAGTCCACACCACGTAGTCAATCACTCATCACACCAGGGAGCGACCATCCACCGGTCCTCGGCGCTCCGGTCCTCACAACAACACCCCCACACTTGACCTTTGCTCGTCCCGAGTGAAGGGAGTCAGATCAAGCGGGTCATAAGTACCATAGGTATAAATAAGTATAAGAGATATTCCAAGTGAACTCTTTGGAGTGTCTATCAGGTCATCTTGGGTGATTGAAAAAGTAGAACGGTAATGAGTCAATTCCCTTGACTCCTGATAATAAGCACTTGGGTTTTTTGCAATGGTTTTCAAAAAGTAAAACTCTGCTCGGCATCCTCATTTGATTCTCTCAAATCACTCAATGTTTATATCCTCGCCAAGGTACAAAACTTGCCTTTCTTCCAACCAACTTATATGGCTTATGTGGAGCTCAGGGTATGGTAGAGAGGACGAGCATACTCGTATCACATTTATTGCAATGTCAAAAACCGGATCCAAAGAGAAAATCAAATCATACAATTAGATCAAGATGTGCACATGTATGAATATAAGAAATATGGTAAGGTGGATACTAGGCCCGAAAAGGGTGCTAGTTATTACCATATATGTATATATATATATATGATGAATGCGGTGATGATGGTAAGGTGGACACTAGTCCTAGAGTGGATGAGAGCTATTACCATCTGACTTATTGGAACTCCTTTTTGCATAATCTCATCTATCTCTCTCTCTCTCTTCTTTCTTTTGGACATGGGCTATCCTTTCTCTCTTTTTTTCATCATGCTTTGAGCATGTGTTTTTTCCTTGGGTAGGCCATGTCTCTTTTGCAAGGCTTTGGAGAGAGAGCGGTCACACCATAACGAAGCTTTATTTTTATGGAATGGATGAATGGTATAATGCTAACTTCCTGTATAGAATCATAGCAAGGGGATATGGTGGTGTGCATAAATTTTGATCATGAAAGCATAAAAAGAATTTCCCAAAGGGTCACAACAATTTGACAAAGCTCAATGCAATAACAAGCAGCATATGAATGTAAGGTTCTCAACTATAACATCATATGGCTTTGGTAGGACTGTGGCATATCAAAGAGGAGCCTTGCACGAGGTTTTTCATGTTTTCAAAAATAAATAACCCAAGAACATGAAAATCAAAGCAAGGTCAAATCATCAAGCCACATCACACTCATCAATTACCTCGATAAGCATGGTGTCCCTATTATGATATTGTTCACAAACAACAAGATAGCAACAAGGAATTAAGCATATGCAAGTCAACCATAGGCAATATGATAACAGGTGCAAGCATGATAAGAAGCTTCTAAGTTAGATTAAATAGGTCGACAATAAAGATCATCATAACTCAGAGATGAATGCGAGAGGGATATAAGAATGCAAACCAGCACTGCTCAGAGAAATGTACCATGATGAGCACTCCACAGTGTGTGTGGGTACCGTTCAGGCTCTCTGTATGTGATCATTCATAGAGCGGTATGCTCGTAGTGCAGGTACATGTGCATCGTGTTCGCTCATTGGAGAGGTGCGGCTCTCCCACACCATCTTGTTCCTAGGTGCTTCTAAAAAGATAGAACAAAATGAAAAACTCACATCTGACTCAACCGGGTTTCATGACCGGTGAGCCAATTATTCAAACCAAATAAATGATTAGGTGCTTACAATTATTCTAGAAACAAAATTTTGGAAGGGAAATAAATGAAAAGGGAAATAAACCTAAACTTAATCTAGCGCCTAAAAGAAACTATGGATGGGGTGCCCCCCTATAATCAGTATCGAAGATGTCTGTGTGCCCAATGTCCACGAAGTGGCGCCTCATCTTGGTGCAAAGACAACGACGGAGATCGCGGATGTCGTCCCTGAGATCATCCATATCCATCTTCCTTTCTTCCAGGACTGCCTTGAGCTTCTTGGTCTCCTTGTCCGGAGTAGCTACCGTAGGTGTCAACATGGTTGTAGTGGGAGCCTTGGGCATCCTCTCAGCTCCCTAAGTCTTTTCCTAGGCTTCTTGGGTGAGAATGTTGGCATGGAGCTGCTGCCCAAACCAAAGTCCTCATCCGTCTCCTCTAGTGTAACAGACTGGCGTGCTACTTTTGCTTCACTCTGCACATTCTGGGCCCTGAGCACCTCAACTCGGAGTGGGAACAGTGTTCGAGGTGTGCATGCTGCCTGAGCTAGCATTCCAAGTCCACCAGCTCCTAATGACCCTATGAAGGACCGATTAGGCGACCAGAGAGGGGGGGGGGAGTGAATGGGAGCCGATAAAAATTCTTCCCGAAGGTCGCGTAGTCACAACGGACCTACCAACCCTAGGAACAAACCCCAACTCAAAGCAACACGGAAACGCAACTCAAGAAGCGAAGGACTTAGGCAATCTGCGGAGACCCGGGCAGACAGTCCGAGGGGACCGGGCGGACGGTCCGCGTGGGCCTGGCGGACGGTCCGCGGGTTAGGGGCGGACGGTCCGCAAAAGAGCGCCGAACCTCCAGTATGCACCCCTCAAAATTCGGATGGTCCGTACCCTACCCTCGGACGGTCCGTGGGCAACTTGTACCGCGCGGACGGTCCGAGACAAGCAGGCGGGCGGTCCGCAAACCCCTTGCAATACAAAGCAACTTTCTCGACGGATCAAACCACGAACGCACAAGAACAAGCGACGAACTGGACGAACACCGGGCCTCGCGGACTGTCCGCGCCTACCAGGCGGACTGTCCGCCAGGTGCGGACAGAGCAGCTCGAGCTCGAAAACAAGAAGTCAACCTCTCCTATCCATTCATGGATCTGCCAAACGGCTTAAGCTCTTGAGGCAAGATCTGGGGGAGATGTGAACCGTCCCAAGGAGATGCTATACCCCAAAACTTGAGACCTCAAACGAACTAAATCGCCGGGAATCGAAACACAACCGAGCTCTACCAAAAAGCTAGGGTTCCAACCGAAATCCTCAAATCCAAGGCCAGATCCGGAGTTTGAGGTGTCAAGATCAAGCACAAAGATGCGCAAGGCATCTATCCATGATCCCCACAAGAAAATCTGAACTCAAACACCCCAGAATCAGAGGAACAAGCCGCGCACTAAAATCCAACGAAAATAGCTCGAAAAAGACACGAAAATCACACGAGCTACAAGAAGGAAATCGACGCAACCATGAAAGCTTCCATACACTTGGAGATTAGATTCTCTACAAAACGGTGAAGAAAATCTAAACCTATGGAGCAGAGAAATGGGAAGCAGTCCGGATGGATTGTTTGCCCAGAAACCCTAGAGTGAATATATATGAGTTCCTCTGGGTTGGGCGAATGACCAAGCTACCCCTAGCACTTAAGTTGAGATACAAACCCCTCAGGGGCAAATAGGTCAAGTAGCACTCCTCTTCATCGCACGGCCACTCCGTTGCCGCAGTTCGCGTCCTCCCGACGCAAACCCTGCGATCCCGCCACATGTCCACCGGCATCGAACCTTCTCGGCGCACCCGGATCCCGTCTCCGCCCGCCGAGTCTCCGGTCTTGGTTTTGTGGCTCGACCAAGTAACCCGACGGTTTTGTGGTGAACCACCGCAAACCCCACGTGCAGACTCCGGTTGTGAGCCGCTACCCTGCACCGGCTCTGATCGACGACTTCGTATTGCTTTTCTTGCCACCATGCGGCCCGCACTTGACCCCGCTGGCCACCGGGTCCCTCGAGCTGAGCCTACTTGTCTCTCCACTCCTCAGAGGCCCCGCAAGGCATAGACCTTTCGCGCCCGCTCTTCACCTGCACCAACGCAAATCAAGCCGCAACCTGCACCAGCAATACTCGACCAAGAGTCAGTCCACCCCACGTTGTCAATCACTTATCACACTGAGGAGAGACCATCCACCGGTCCTCGGACGCTCCGGTCCTCAATCTCCCCCTTGATGAGTGCATTGACAACACACATAGTAACCAATTCAGAGAAAGAAAGAAAAAGAAAAGAAACGAACGAAAAACTCAAGCAAGTGATCAAAAGCCAAACAAAAGCCAAAACGAGATCACTTGAGAGAGAAAAATCTTGGTCCCCTAAGACAAGGGCAACGGCTCGACACAACTGAGATAAAATGCTCAAAAATTGCCGACTCCTCAAGGTGAGGCAAAAGGGCTCGACACCATCGGCAAAAGAGTATAACTAAAATCAGGTGACAAAGACCTCCAAAGCACATGAATGCAAGCTCCCCCTGAACAAATGCATTTCTCCCAATTTTTTCTCCCCCTTGATGCAAAATTCCCCCTGGATGCAAGAACTTTCTCCCCAAAGCAAGAATTGGGTACTACTTTCTCCCCGTTGTTGGTAATGCATGAATCAAGTCTACAAATGTAAGCATGTGCTTCTCAAATAGACAAAGAGCACTACAACATGCTAAAAAGATACATAGACAAGCAAGATAGCCACAAATTTAGTACAAGCATCGCCAACAAGATAGATAGGGACATATAAGCATGTTACATAGCCATGAACAAAAAGAAGCATTTTTCACAAAATTTCCCTCTCATGAGCATAGGACCGAAACATGGTCAAAATGAGCACAAACAACGTATAACTCACAGACTTCATGCAAGGTCACACATTCTTATCACAAGATCATCACAAACACCTAGAATCTATCTCATGTCATGTCAAAGCCACCGAGCCATGTGTCCACTTCTAAATATGAGACTTCTCATTGGTGAACATCATGCAACGGTTTAGCACCCAAGATAAGTAATTTAAAGCAAATTTGACATGGAAGCATATTTTTCAAGCACAAGCATTTCATATACCAATTTCAAGATTTACAAATTAAGCATGGTACATGAAGTGCCTTTGCGGCAAAAAGAAGCTTAGGCTTCTCCACAAGGTAGCAAGTAGGCTAAACATCCATGATGATAAAAAGAGTCTTTGACCCCAAATGAAAAGTACATGGTTCCAAGCACAAATTAAGCAAGATATAGCCACAAGTGCACAATTTGAACATGAGAGGCATTCAACTCATAAGAGAGGATCATGTATAGCATTTTTTTCAAAAGAAAGCCATCCACAAGCATATACATCCCAAAGCTACCAAGAGCATCGCTATACATCACATGAGCATCACTAGCAAAGTCATAATCTCATATCCAGCATATCATGGTGATCCAAGTATATAGGAGAAGCACATCTCTAAAGCAAATGATACAAATGCAGTCTATGATACAAAGATGCAAGCATGATATGATACATAAATGAAAATGCAACAAGTATATGTATATCAAACCCCCAACCAAAGCTAAAAAAGGAAAAACAACACCAAGCTCCCCTCGCAAACGTGCAAATGTAGCTTGGTCCAAAGGTTTGGTTAGGATATCGGCGAGCTGCTTTTCGGTTGGACATGGATGAGGTCAATGTTTCCCTTCTCAACATTGTCTCTCAGGAAGTGGTAGCGCACTTCAATGTGTTTGGTTCTTGAGTGGAGCACAGGATTCTTGGCTACACTTATGGCACTGGTGCTATCACACATGAGAGGTACATGGGAACACTCCTCACCAAGTCACTCAAAGTGTACGTGATCCAAAGCAGCTGGGAGCAACAGCTAGCGGCAGCAACATACTCGGCTTCTATGGTAGACTGAGTTACACTTGACTGCTTGCGAGATGACCAAGAAACAAGCGAAGAACCTAAGAACTGGCTAGTACCCAAACTCGATTTCCGATCGACTCGACACCCTGCAAAATCGGCATCCGAAAAACCAAGAAGCGAAAGGGAAGAGGACGCCGAGTACCAAAGACCGAGCTCAGGAGTGTGTCGAAGATACCTGAACATCCGTTTGACGGCCTGCCGATGTGAAGTCCTCGGTGACGCCTGAAAACGAGCGCACAGACACACAGAAAACTGGATGTCCGGCCTCGTCGCCGTCAAGTACAAGAGGGAGCTGATCATGCTCCGATACTCCTTCTGGTCCACGGGCTCTCCGTCCTCGTCCACGTCCAGCGCTGTAGTCGTACTCATCGGTGTCGACAGGGGCTTCTAGTCGTCCATCTTGAACTTCTTGAGGATGTCCTTCGTGTACTTGGCTTGATGCACAAAGGTTCCCTCCTTCGCCTGCTTGATCTGAAGCCCGAGAAAGAACTGCAATTCTCCCATCATAGACATCTCGAATTCTTTGCTCATGTCCTCTGCAAACCTCGCAACCAAAGAGTGAGATGAGCCGCCAAAGACAATATCATCCACGTACACCTGAACAATTAGAATATCATCACCTTGCCTGAGGAGAAAAAGAGTCTTATCAACCTTGCCCATCTCAAACCCCTTGCTGAACAAGAACCCCCTCAAACGACCATACCAAGCACGGGGAGCTTGTTTCAGCCCATACAACGCCTTCCTCAGCCTATACACCCTGTGGGCAAACTCAGCACTCTCAAAGCCCGGTGGTTGCTTCACATAAACCTCTTCTTCTAAAAACCCATTCAAGAAGGCACTCTTCACATCCATTTGGTACAATTTGAACCCTTTAGCCACAGAAAAGGCTAGAAGGATCCTAATCGCCTCCAAACGGGCTACAGGAGCAAATGTCTCCTCATAGTCTATCCCCTCCTTCTGACTATAGCCCTGAGCAACCAGCCTCGATTTGTTTCTCACCACCTCACCATTCTCACCCTCTTTGTTCTTCCACACCCATTTTGTCCCGATAGGTTTGCAATGTGGTGGTGGCTCTATCAACTCCCAAACTTTGTTTCTCTCAAAGTTCTCTAACTCCTCATGCATTGCGTTCACCCAATTAGGATCAGAGAGGGCGTGTCCAATGTCTTTCGGCTCAAAGGTAGCAACAAAAGCCGAATGAGCAAAGTGAGAAACATTCCTGGACCTTGACCGTGTCGTACGTTCATTGATGTCTCCGATGATTCTTGAGGGAGGATGATCTACATGAACGCGCCTCGGTGCCTCTCGCCTGGAGACAACCTCCCCCTCAGCTGCAGCTTCCACTGGATCTTGCTGGATCATAGTCGGTGTAGGAGCTGGGCCATCCTGCACCGTAGTCGTCGTAGTGGAAGTAGAGGGTACATGCTCAGCTGGAGCTTCACCATCATCACCATCATCCTCTCCAGCATCATCCTCCTCATCCTCAAAGATCTTCTTGCCAATCTCGTCGTCACCTGCACACTCAAAAACAGACGAACTGCAAGGCTGGGTCTCGTCGAAGGTAACCTCGCAAGTTTCCATGACTAGGTTAGTATCAAGGTTGAGCACACGGAATGCTCGAGAATGACTCGCATAACCCAAAAAGATCCCATCGGAAGACCTTGACTGAAACTTATCAAGCCTACCCTTCTTGAGAATAAAGCACCGACAACCAAACGCCCTGAAATGGCTCACTCTAGGTGCTCTCCCGTGCATGAGCTCATAGCACGTCTTGTTCAAGAAGGCCCGAAGAAAAATCCGGTTCCCAACATGGCATGCGGTATTCACCGCCTCAGCCCAATATCTCCTCGGAGTCCTATGCTCGTCGAGCATCGTCCGAGCCATCTCACAAAGGGAACGATTTTTTCTCTCAACCACACCATTCTGACAAGCCACATAGGGAGAAGAGAATTGATGTTCGAGACCCAAATCACGACAAAAGGTTTCGAAATGAGAGTTTTTAAATTCAGTGCCATTATCGCTACGAATAGCTCGAATAGCATCTCCATTCCTCTCATTCTTCAACCTCGAGATTAGATCCCGCACAAAACCAAACGTCTCCCCCTTGTCAGCCAAAAAGAAGACCCAAGCATAGCGAGAATAGTCGTCCACTATCACAAGGACGTACCATTTCCCACCCGCCGAGCACACACGAGCTAGACCAACCAAGTCCATATGGAACAACTCGCATGGCCTCTCTGCCATAACGGATGTCAGTGGCGGGTGAGAGGCGGCGACCATCTTACCATGCCTACACGGAGCACATACCAAGTCATTTTGGTATTTCAACTTAGGCAATCCTCGGACCAAACCTAGCCCACTCAAGCATGACAACAAGTCAAAACTCAAGTGGCCTAGTCTCCTATGCCATTTCCAAAGCTCCGCCGAAACACCAGCAACCAAACAACGAGAAGAGCCGACACACTGAGAAAAATCGGCTCTGAAAATCAGACCCTCGGGGATGATCGTGCACACAAGATCACCTCGAGAATCCAAGACATGCGAAGCGCCCGTTTTGAAACGGACCTCAAAACCCTCATCAAGAAGTTGGGAAACCGAAAGAAGATTGAACCCCAAAGACTTGACAAGAGCAACACGCGTAAGAGTCACAGACTCACCCACCTTCACCGTGCCTACTGAAAGCACTCTACCTTTCCCATTGTCCCCAGAAGTGATGTACTCTTTGGCCATCACCGGGGTGAGGCTGGAGAACCACCTTCGATCTCCGGTCATGTGTCGAGAGCAACCGGAGTCAATCAACCAAAAGCCCTCCAAACCTCCCACCTGCAAATCAAAAACAAGAGCGAGAGTGAGCAAACGACTCAGCACTGGGGTTAGTACAAAATGAATCAAACCAGTGTCGTGCCATTTGCTCAAAAGTGGGATTAGAAAAATCCATCCTATCTCTCCTAGGTGGAACACCCACACGTCCCCTTGGAGGACTACGCGTACCACGAGGTGAAGACCGTGGCCCGTAGCTCCTCTAGGAACTAAAGTTGCGATCGTTCCCCCCATACTCGTATTGGCCACGAGCGAAGGAACGTCCAGCAAACTCACCACGCCCAAACCTAACACGCCTACCACCTTCTCTATGGGGTGGCTCACCTCGAGGCACAAACTCACGCCTCTCTCGAGGGTAAATGGTACGCACCACACCCTCGCCCCCTTGGCACCATCCTAGGCTCAGGCACACCACGAGAAGGGCGGTACCTGTACTTGTTTGCCATCTCCCTAGCAAACCTCTCCTCACGCTTCCTCCTGAAGCAAAACTCAGCTAGGTGCCCATCCCTCCCACAGTGCTCACAATGGAAGGGTTTTGGTTTTGGTTTTGGGCTCTCTTTGGGCTCTGGCTTCTCCTCACTCAGTTTCTCTCCTTTCTTCCCAAAGAACTCATTCCCCAAGTCACTCTTGAACTTGATGGGTTTCTAGAAGTTGTCTGTGTGTGGAGGAAACATGGGTGGAGCTGGGGTTGTGTGTAGTCGGTTCCTAAGAGGATTTGGCTTTGGAGCATAGGCATTTTTGTGGTGGGTTTTTGGTGGTTCTAGGATATCACCGATCTTCCCCTCATTCTCACCACTTCCCTCACCAACCTTATCCGCCCCAAGCGCTTGCCCATCATAGCACTTGTATGCCTCAATCATCATCCTGAGCTGAGGCTCATGACCCGACAACTAACCCATCATCTTCCTCAACTCATCATTCTCATTCTGCAAGCGATCAACATAGTGTGCAAGCTCCATATTCTTCACAGCAGTTACTTCACAGGTAGAGCATGATGTAAGAATAGGAACTTTCAGCTGAGCCTCTAGAGATCTAGCATAAGCAAGCGAAAGTCTAGCTTCTCATGCAAAACAGGACAAGAAGTGCAAGCACCATGCAAGGAAGGCCTAGATTTCATCTCATCTAGCTCTACCCTAAGCACATCTAGTTCCTCAACCTTGGAGGCATACTTTTCCTTAAGCACAGTCAAATCACCAAGAAAAGTGGAACAATCAGTGCATTCAGGTTCATCGGTCACAATAGGAGCAGACATAAGAGAATCTATTTGAGCCCTAGCATCAACAAGCAAAGATTCTAGCTCAACCACCTTCTCCTTAGCCTCTCCAAGCAAAGACCTATACTCCTTCTTCTCCTTATTGGTCTTTCTAAGCACATAATCATGGTTGTCAAGCAAGTCATTCAACCTAGCATTCTCCGCTACCAAGAAGGCAGGATAATTGTTTACCTCATCCTCGGAGTCGGAGTTCGAGTCGTCCTTGTTGCTCTTCTTGCTCCCGGAGCTGTGTGCCATGCTGCAAAAGCCTTGGGCGGCGAAGCACAGGCCGTTGATGTTCTTGCTTGACTGCTTGCCCTTGTGCCGGTCTTCTTCATCACTTGAGCAAAATGATGAGTAGCAGGAGCTTGAGTCGATGTCGCTCGCTCCGGCAACCATCGTGCGCTCCTTCTTCTTGTGACCACCACTCCTCCTCGGCCTCCGCTCGGACTTGTTCTTGCCCTTGTGGTCATCCCTTGAGCGGTGCTTGTGGTCGGTCCTCGGACGGTGCTTGTGCTCGGGCTTGACCTCTATGGCTTCCGGGCACTCAGCGATAAAGTACCCGTGCTTGCCGCACCGGTAGCACATGCCCAAGCTCTTCTGAGCGTTCTTCCGGTTCGTGTACATGCGCTCGAACTGCCTGCTCAGCAACGTGAGGTCCTCCTCGCTCAGCACCTCGAACTCCTCATCTGGCATGGACACAAGACAAGACAAAGAGAGTTGTCTCGAAGACATGTTAGCGTTAGTCCTTGGTCCAGAAACGAGAGCCAGACTATGAGGGTCAGTCGGGTTCTCGATCTTAGCTCGTACCCCACGGTCTACCTCGGATGACTTGAGCTTGGAGAACAGCTCGTCCACAGTGAGGGTCTCATACTTCTCCGACTCAAGAATGGCTTCGACCTTCTCACTCCACATGGTACGATCCAGAGAGTGCAGGAGCTTGATAGCCCTGTCATGATCATCGTACGGGAGCACAGCCACATTAGCTCGCATGTTGTTCACAATCAAAGTGAACCGCTGGAACATGGCATCTATGTACTCACCGGGGAGATGAGTGAAGTTCTCGTACTCTCTCCGGTAGGTCACAAATAGCCGAGCCTGAACCTGAGCGTTCCCAGCATGAGCATTCTTCAGCTGCTCCCAAATCCTGCACGCCAAGTCCTCTGTCTGAACCCGATCGAATTCGGATTGACACAGAGCACGGTACAGGTAGTCGACCACCTTGTTGTTGGCGTTGAACATGTCCCTCGATCCTGGAGTAAGGAAGTTCACAGGATGAACATAAGTTGTGTTCACCGTGACATCCCAAAGGATCTGACCCTTGCCGCGGAGGAAAGCAGCCATCCGCCTCTGCCACATCTAGTAGTTCTTACCATCAAAGTGTGGAGGACCCAAACCCCGTTCCTGGTACGCCATCTTTGGATCTTAGACTGGTTAGAATCACGAAGATCCGTAACCGGCTCTGATACCAATTGAAGGACCGATTAGGCGACCAGAGAGGGGGGGAGTGAATGGGAGCCGATAAAAATTCTTCCCGGAGGATGAACTCGGCCTATGCCCCAAATTCACAACCGAGGATTCCCACACGAGTTTGCCAAGGTCGCATAGTCACAACGGACCTACCAACCCTAGGAACAAACCCCAACTCAAAGCAACATGGAAGTGCAACTCAAGAAGCGAAGGACTTAGGCAATCTGCGGAGTCCCGGGAGGACAGTCCGAGGGGACTGGGCGGACGGTCCGCGGGTCAGGGGCGGACGGTCTGCAAAAGAGCGCCGAACCTCCAGTATGCACCCCTCGAAATTCGGACGGTCCATACCCTACCCTCGGATGGTCCGTGGGCAACTTGTACCGCGCGGACGGTCTGAGACAAGCGGGCAGACGGTCCGCAAACCCCTTGCAACACAAAGCAACTTTCTCGATGGATCAAACCACGAATGCCCAAGAATAA
The DNA here is from genome assembly GCA_036936925.1 of Cenchrus fungigraminus. Classification (NCBI taxonomy): domain Eukaryota; kingdom Viridiplantae; phylum Streptophyta; class Magnoliopsida; order Poales; family Poaceae; genus Cenchrus; species Cenchrus fungigraminus. Next base: position 63,388,359 of record CM072772.1, on the reverse strand, counting down.
GCGACAAACTGGACGAACACCGGGCCTCGCGGACTATTCGCGCCTACCAGGTGGACTATCCGCCAGGTGCGGACAGAGCAGCTAGAGCCCGAAAACGAGAAGTCAACCTCTCCTATCCATTCATGGATCTCCCAAACGGCTTAAGCTCTTGAGGCAAGATTTAGGGGAGATGTGAAGCGTCCCAAGGAAATGCTATACCCCAAAACTTGAGACCTCAAACGAACTAAATCGCCGGGAATCGAAACACAACCGAGCTCAACCAAAAAGCTAGGGTTCCAACCGAAATCCTCAAATCCAAGGCCAAATCCGGAGTTTGAGGGGTCAAGATCAAGCACAAAGATGCGCAAGGCATCTATCCATGATCCCCACAAGAAAATCCGAACTCAAACACCCCAGAATCAGAGGAACAAGCCACGCACGAAAATCCAACGAAAATAGCTCGAAAAAGACACGAAAATCACACGAGCTATAAGAAGGAAATCGACGGAACCATGGAAGCTTCCATACACTCGGAGATCAGATTCTCTACAAAACGGTGAAGAAAATCTAAACCTATGGAGCAGAGAAATGGGAAGCAGTCCGGAGGGATAGTTTGCCCAGAAACCCTATAGTTAATATATATGAGTTCCTCTGGGTTGGGCGAATGACCAAGCTACCCCTAGGACTTAAGTTGAGATACAAACCCCTCAGGGGCAAATAGGTCAAGTAGCACTCCTCTTCATCGCACGGCCACGCCGTTGCCACAGTCCGCGTCCTCCCAACGCAAGCCCTGCGATCCCGCCACGTGTCCGCCGGCATCGAAGCTTCTCGGCGCACCCGGATCACGTCTCCGCCCGCCGAGCCTCCGGTCTTGGTTTTGTGGCTCAACCAAGTAACCTGACGGTTTTGTGGTGAATCGCCGCAAACCCCGCGTGCAGACTCCGGTTGTGAGCCGCTACCCTGCACTAGCTCCGATCGACGACTTCGTATTTCTTTTCTTGCCACCATGCGGCCCGCACTTGACCCCGCTGGCCACCGGGTCCCTCGAGCCGAGCCTACTTGTCTCTCCACTCCTCGGAGGCCCCGCAAGGCATAGACCTTTTGCACCTGCTCTTCACCTGCACCAACGCAAATCAAGCCGCAACCTGCACCTGCAATACTCGACCAAGAGTCAGTCCACACCACGTTGTCAATCACTCATCACACTGAGGAGCGACCATCCACCGGTCCTCAGACGCTCCGGTCCTCACCCTAGAATGTCGACAGGTGGAGATGGTCTGACCGACGGGGCCACCCTGGGTTGGTATTCTGCTGCAGCTAGCTTCCTGTACGGGCTGGAGGATCGTTTCCACTCCTTCGGAGTCTTCCTTAGAGAGGAGGAATGGCCTGACGCATGGGTGGCCAGCGGTGTGAGAGATGGAACCGGCCTTGGGGTAGGCTCAGCGGGACCTCCCATGGCGCTGCTTGCACCGTGGTTCCTCCCGCTATGGGGAATGGCAGCCAGAGGCATGACATTGAGCACCTAGAGTGCATCCAGTGGCATGTCCCTCGCGGGGGCAGCAGCCACGAGAATGTCCTCCCCTCCTAGAGCGGTGGATGGAACATCAAAGGGGATGACGCTCTTGTCCGCCATAGTGAGTGTTAGTGTTTCTTACATCATTACTAGGTTTGTAACAGCACTAGAAATGTCACACCCGACCCAATTTTGGTGGCCCATGAGCGCAGGTGCGCGTGTTTAGTGCCACATTGCTAGTTGAGCAACGGTGGAGCCAACTTATAAGACTTTGTCCACCAGCCATACCACCTTCGGGAACCCTTTTACACGAAACGAGGACGAAAGTGTAAGCAGGGTACTATGTGTACGCGTGCTCACCCCTACGGAAGGGCTAGGCGGTGCGGCTTTGGTGGGCGGGGTGTTACAAATGGTATCAGAGCCGACCCTCACGGTTGCGCGTACGGGTCAGTGTGCGGGCATAGGGCACATGGCGCATGTGGGCCACGACATGGCTTATGGGTTGGCACTGGACGTACGGTCGTGCGCTAAGAGGGAAGGTTCTTGGACATTTGCTCGGGTTAGTGTGCGGACATATGCATGCGCGTGTGGGCCTGGGATGGGGCACACGACATGGTGTGTGGGTCGGCACTGGACGTGTGAGTTGGACCGACGAGGACGTCGGGTTCTTTGGGGGGGTGAATGTCACACCCGGCCCAATTTGGGTGGCCCATGAGCGCAGGTGCGCATGTTTAGTACCACATTGCTAGTTGAGCAAGGGTGGAGCCAACTTATAAGATTTTGTCCACCAGCCATACCACCTTCGGGTTAACCCTTTTACACGAAGTGAGGACGAAAGTGTAAGCAGGGTGCTATGTGTACGCGTGCTCGCCCCTACGGATGGGCTAGGCGGTGCGACTTTGGTGGGTGGGGTGTTACAAGAAAGCATGTTGGTACATTATACGATCACAGATAAATTCGCAAGCGCACGGATACCGTTGTAGCTTTCACCTCGGAGTATTTCAAGGTATCGATTCCCATGGGGAATGAGAAGTGCAAAGAACCTGAACTAATTTGACCTGGGGATATGACGACAAAGGGTAAAGAGGCAAGGGAGATTTCGGGTAGGGAGGGGTTAAGCTAAGGAAATCAAGGATCTTTAGAGTCACGGTAGAATCATTTCAAGTCTCATCACTTTTCGGGGCCAGAGGGAAAAGAGCAACAGAAAGGGGTGAGAAGGGGGCTCTGATGTTGTATTCTTACCACCTTGAACTAACGTGGTGGATTGCAAAGCCTGTCCAGAGTTGTCACCTCCCTAGGGTACCACACAATTCGTTGATCAAAGCGGCAATCCAAGGTACTAGATAGTCTAGACACCACGTCTACACTAACGAAGCATTACTTTACTCGAGCTCAAAGCAAAGCAATCACGATAAGCAGTAGAACTACTAAATCGCAATCAAAGAACCTAAGAACGAACAAGAGTATGAATCAAGACTTAGATACTCATAGATCCTGACTTACAAAGTATCTCGGGTGTGGACGACCGTAGTTGTACCACACCTGTCGAGGTACAAGAAGAAGAGAGCCGACACTCTGGGTTTTACTACCGCACTCACACCTCAACTCTATCACCCTACTATATAGATACTATTTAGGAGGGCTCCGCCACTTGCTCTATGCACCTTGTGTCTTCCAATGAAGTGTGGGGGCTATTTATAGCCCCAATGGGTCAGTGGCTGCAGTAGGGGGGTAGTTGTAGGCATGAGGGAGGTAGAGTGGTGAGCAATGTGGTGCGCCCACACCTGGAGGTGCGGGCGCACCTAGGATCCAACGCCTATGATCGTTGATGGCCCTGATCCACTCTCGAGGGTCGGTTGTGAGGCAGTTGCCAAGTCGGTGGAGCGAAATCTTGGGAGTGGATAGGTGCGGACGCACCAACTCAATTGTCATGTGATGCACCAATACAAATGAGGAATGTTCTGGATTGCTCCCTGATGGAGGTTGTGGCAGTTGGGTGTGGGTCCATTGATCCAAGTTCTTTCACCCTTAGCCATTTGATCAAACTGACTTGAAATCAACAATTCTTGTTCATTGGTGACTTGTTCATGGGATTGGCGATGGCATGGACCTGAGGGATGGAATTTGGTTGGTGCAGCCGACTATGGCCGGCCCTAGTCAGGTGCGGCTGACTGTGGCCTGCTACAGCTAGCTTTGGTGCAGGTGAGCCTGGCCAGGTGTGGCCGGCTGTGGCCAGGTGTAGCCACACCTCCTCTTGGCACGTCTTGTGTCACAATATTTTGGAAGGCATAACTTTTGCATTCGTGCTCCAAATAGGGTGAACAAAAACTCCATTTCGATCATCTCGGCGAGAGCTTCACAATGGTGCTGTCAAATTTGGACTTTGAAGAAGTTTGTAATGATGATATTTTACACATTTTGACCTGCACCCAAATATCCACTACAGCTCGTGGAATCTGTTAGTTTATAACCTTATAGCTATGGTGTGTGTTCTCATGGAGCGACTTTTATCAAAGTTGATGGTCGAAAATAGGGACTTTTATCAAGTCAAAGGATAGGATAAGAGTGCTAGAGCCACTTTAGTTGATAAGAGTGCTAGAGCCACTTAACAATTTCCACGAGTGTCGATGAATATTTGAATGCAGGCATTTACCACGAGAAATGGAGGAAAAGCACACACAATTGATCCATGCTTTGCCATCTCAGCTGATGAGTTGTTGCCACACCAAATCCTACATGTACATGCCATGTCATCAATCCAAGGGAAGCCAGTCTCAGCGAATCAAAATGCGCCACATGGCTGTCTGAGAAACCAAGTTGAGATGCACCAGTTTGTATGTGATGAGTGATTTACCGGATGATTTGAGGATTCGCATGTAGTGTTGTGTTTGGTGTGGTGTGTCTTATGTGCATTGTGTTACGTGTGTTTCTCATGTTGCTTTAGTGGTGTGTTGTCAATGCACTCATGAGGAGTGATTGATAACTTTGTGTGGACTGACTCTTGGCCTAGTATTGCAGGTGCAGGTTGCGGTTTGGTTTGCCTTGTTGCAGGTGACGAACAAGCACGAAAGGTTGATGCATATGTGGCCTCCGATGAGTGGAGAGATAAGTAGGCTTGGTTCGAGGGACCCGATCGCCAACGAGATCAAGTGCGGGCTGCATGCTGGCAAGTAGAGCAAGACGAAGTCGTGTACAAGGAGCTAGAGCAGGGTATCGACTAACATCCAATACAAAGTATGCGTGCAGGGTTTGTTGGTTTAATCCGGAAAACCAATAGGGAGCCGGTGAAAGTTAGGAGCAAACAACTGAAGCTTGCATGTGGGGTTTGTTAGTTTACTCCACAAAACCAAGACCGAGTTGAGACGAACGTGGTAGCCAAGTCAAGACGAGCTTGGCGTAGAGGCTACACCAAGTCTGTGGGGTTCATGGTGGTTTACCCACAAAACCATCAGGTTCCTTGGTTGCGCCACAAAGCCAAGACCGAAATCCCGGCGTGACAGAGACGGTATCTGGGTGCATCGGGAAGCTTCGACGCAAAGGGCACACGACATGATCGAGGATCTTGCGTCGAAAGTAAGCAAGGCCCGATGGATGCGTGTGCGTTCAATGAGCTTATTGATGTATTGACCATAATGCCTATGTGTGGGCTTGAGTTGTAACTCCTAGTGTAGGGGCACTTCGGTCTTTTGTACAAAGGGCTCTATATGTTGGAGGAGTGGCTGATTTGGGTAGCCATCTCTTTGGCTTGTAGATGGTAGTGCTCTTTAAATTTCGGGTGCTCTTGGTGAGAGGGAGAGAGGAGAGAGTTAGATCTTTGTTTGAGCTTTTTGCCATCCAAGATTTGTAATTGTAATGAGTGGCTTGTAACCGGATATGGCAAAGTTATTCATAGTGAAATATTCCTCTTAATCTTGTGCCATATCTTTTATTCCCAGTGGTTTAATTCTATATCCTTCTCAAATCCCATGTGCTTTTCTTTTTGTGTATTTTTAGAGGGTATTTTTTGGAGGAATTTTCATTCATCGGATTTGAGGGCGTTTCCTCCTGGACTTCTTTAAGGGGATCACATATGAGTACCTTGTGACTCTTTCCTTGGTGATCTTCCACCCTAAAACACCTGGAATCACTTTGGATTTGAGGTTTTTCGAATGAACTTGTTGACGCAAAAATAGGATGTCACCTTTGCGTGCGACACACGTGACTCCCCTGTCTATAGCGAGGCGTGCCAGCCAATCTGACCTGTTGATTGACAATGGAAAAAAAGTCAAATAATAAGAGATCAGCTAGAGAACCGATGGATCTTTAGTAGCACGTCTATCTGTCGATCGGCCGATACATTAGAGCAGGATCGGCAGGCTCGAAAGCAGCCGAAGTGTAAGTATGTACAAAAGGATCGGCCGAGACAGCCGATCGTGACATCAGCACTCAAGTAAATTTAAGCCGGTTGTGAGGATGATTGATGAATAAGACAATAAAAGCCGACGAGATCTAGATCGAGATGGATAAATTGGTGATAAAAGCTAAAACTACAAGAATTGGTACGAAAACTTGCAGATCTAGCGAGTATCGGTAAATTGTGAATAAATAACGAGACAAAACCTCAGCGATGCGCTCGGAGGTTAAATACAAGGATTATTCGGTAAAATCGTACTTACAAGCTTGCCGGAGATCGATCGATGCAGCCCGACGAACTCGAAGAACGACGTTGAGAAAAGAGAAAAAGCGCAATGGCGAACTCACCGAAAAGTAGATGTTGTAAAAGTAGATGCTATAAATTGTAAAGGGTTTTCCCGGAGGCGGTTTGTTTGATATTGGTGTGTACAGATTTTCCGACCACACAGGGTCGCTATTTATGTCCAGAGGACACCCCGACTCCTAGTCGATTACGGCATCATTTACTTGTATCTAAAGAAATAAACACTACCAGAAATAAAACTACTCATGCAAGAGTCGAACTTTCCTAAAACTGACTCTGACCCGTTGTCAATTGTTGATTGATCTGCCTCCATCACATCTTTCCTCTGGTGTATTCTTCGAATGCTGCTTTCTTCCTTCCCATCGGCCGATCCTTTCAATTGACCATCGGCCGATCAGGTTGACCCGCACATCAATTGATGGACCGGGTTGAACTGCCCTGACCATCGGCGGACTTTGTTGACCACCTTCCTTGCTCCAATCGTCCGATTGCACTGTTCTCCCATCGGCATGTCTTGCTGATTCTTCTTATCTTCACCTTTTGACTCATTTCCAAAAAAACGGTGTTAACACATGCCCCCAGTTTTGAAGTAAATATCTTTTGCTCTGAAATTCACTCGAATTCAGCACATTTCCTCGATTTGAAAAGGCCGAAAAATCCAAACTGAATCTTCCAGGGTGTTGAAAAACATGACTTCCTTGGATCTTCTCTTCCTTCTTAATTACTTTGGCACACAACCTCCATCTAATGAATTTTATAATCCCTTTTTAGCAGCTCATCACCTGGGATTTGACAAATTTCTCAGTTTTTATTTCAGAGCTGTCTATTGAAGAGAAGAAGCTAGAAGATCTCTCAGGAACCATTGTCAACATGAGAGAGTAGAAAACCGCCATTTCTGTCAAGACCTTTGAGAACAAGAACAATTGGTCCCAGGTTCGGCCGATGTCGACAATCAATAGGTTGAAGGGACCAATCAGCTGCGTTTGGACCTCATTATGCCATTTACTTTAGGCATAGTTTAGTCACCGCATGTAAAAAAACTTTTGTGGTCAATTTGAAATGTATGCTTTTGACGACCAGAATCTCTTAACTCGCTTGGCCGATGTTATCAGCCTTCATTACTTCTACTGATCGTGTTACGATCATCCTGTTCCTTGAATGCGAAAGATCGTCTAACGCTTTCTAAGGACTGTTTGCCATGTGATACTGACATGTCTCTTCTGTCTTTCTACCCTATAAAACTCATCCTTTTGTCTAGGAGCTCCTTCCTGAGTCTCCTAGGTTCTTAGTCTTTTAACCGATGAACACATCGGCTCCCTTAGCTTTAGGGATGGGAGGTATCTTTCTTTGGAAGAACCTTCAGGAGATGGAAATTGTCACTGGTCGTGGACAAACTTCGACTTGAAATTGCATTTCTTCCCGATGCTACCAGTAAGCTTGCCGTGTCTGTCTGCAATGTTGGGAAAAAGATATCCTTGATTTATGCTCTACAATTTGTGGACGTCCTAAAGAAGATTCTCCAATGCTTGTTATATGTGTGAGTCGGCCATATTTTGGGAAACGTATCCCTGAATCAATCAACCTTTGGAAACGGAGCCATTCACGTTCCTCTTTTGTCGGATATAGTATTTCGATTTCTGTTTTTTCTGGCTTCCCATCCTTATCTCTTCCTGACGCTCGGGCTATAAATAGCCGTCCTCATCCTCCATTGAGAAAAACATTCTTCCTCCACCCATGGCTCAAAATATAGATTCAGTAGGCTACAGGCTTTTATTTTTTCTCTTCTTCTCTTTCTCTGATCTTCTTGATGGCTAGAAGAATTCTTGTGATATAGCCTAGGACATGCTCCTCTCTCTAGTCTCCTTTTGTAAAGATAGGAGGTCCAATTGCTAGAAGAACCCTTGTGATGCGTCTTGGGTGCATCAGCTGATGGAGGAGAGTGGATGTTGTCCCAGGGTGTTTTGGGAAGAAGAACAACCCTATGTCTTGTTCGACGGGGTTTGATGGAGAAGGTCGCAGAATCTGGTGATTCATCTTCGTCAAACTTACGCTTCCTTTTTGTTTTTCTCTTTCTTCATTCCCTCTCCGACGATGATGATCCAGAATCATCATTTGTCTGGTGATGGTGAACGTAATCGGTTTATCATGAATTTTCTGATTCATCACCTCAATGTAATCTTCAGATCTGAATTGTAATATCATCATTGTAATCAAAGGCAAGAGAATAAAATATATTTATTTTTTAGCTCTAAGGGTGATTTGCACATCAGCCATGATAAAAAACTGAGTATGTCAACCAACAATTGGCTACTTTACATTTTTTGTAGTAAAGGTGATTGTCTACAGATATCGGCTATTTTACTAGAGGCGATCACACTTAGGATCGGCTACAGCTCGAAGTCTCAATCGACCGTTAGGCTCGACACGATAATCTGCTAGGCATATACCCATATGCTTGGATAGTACTTCTTCAAGCATTTTCCATTTAATGCTCTAGCAAACTCTTCTCCTTCCAAAGTTTCCAATATATACGCATTGCCTGGCATCAGCTGATACGGTATGGACCTTCCCATGTTGGTGACCATTTCCCGTATTTCGGATCTTTGGAGCCGATAGGTAGTATGTGTTTCCAAACTAGATCCCCTTGGACAGACTCTTTGATTTTGACCTTCTTGTCGTACCATCTGACTACTCTCTTTTTATTCTTCTCGATATTTTCTAAAGCTCTCAGCCGATCACCAACTAAGTCTTCCAGCTCTTCTATCATGGCCGAATAATCATCAGCCGATAGTTGATCTTGCAAATACACCCTTCTAGATCCAGTTTTTAATTCCCAGGGCAATACAGCATCATGACCGTACACCAATTGATGGCGACCGTGACACGCCATCCGATATGCCCATAATGCCACATTAAGAATCGTGTGCCATCACCTAGGATTTTCGTCGATCTTGCATTTGATCAACTTGATGATGCCCTGGTTTGCTGCCTCTGCTTGTCCGTTTGCTTGAGGATAATCATGTTGCTTGACGTTACGTTCTTGATAGGGACAATTTCAACCCATTTTGTAAAATAGTCCATGGCCACCAACACAAATTTATGGGCTTTGCTTGATGACGGAAATATCTGTCTGATCAGATCAATTGCCCAACCTCTAAATGGACATGGTTTAATTATCAGGTTCATTGCTGATGCTGGAATCCTTTGAATGCTTCCAAACTTCTGATACTCTTGGCATCCCTTGTATTATATGAAGCAATCTTCCAATATTGTTGGCCAATAATAGTTATTGTTTCTGATCATCCACTTCATCTTGAATGCTGATTGATGAGCTCCACAAACTCCTTCGTGAAACTCTCCCATTAAGGTTTTGGCTTCTTCATCACCAAGACATTTGAGCAAGACTCCATCGATGGTGCAATAGTACAATTCATCCTCTAATAAAACATATTTAATGGCCTTGTACCTTAGCTGCTTGTCAACTTTCTTGGATGGGTCTTTTAAATAGTCAACTAATTCTTTCCTCTAATCATCGGCAGGTAGCTCCACAGCTAGAATCGGTCGATAGCCTGATACGCCTTGAGCCACCCAATTGGCTTACCTGTTGTGGCATTTAGGGATGTGCTCGAGCTTTACCATCTTGAATTCTCTGAGTAATTGAAGGCACTCCTCATGTTAAACCCTCAATATATCATCTTTGCATTCATATTCTCCTGCTAACTGATTTATCACAAACTGAGAATCTCTGTCGTACGGACATCCCTGGGCCCACTACTCAGGTGGGTACTAGGACCAACTACTGTGTGGGCCCCTGGGACTACTCGACTTGGGCTGCACGGCACCAGATGATGTGAAGCGCAAGGCATACGGAGGACTAGTACTCGGATAGGAAGATAGACATGTCCGGATCCATGTAAAGTACTCCTAGCCGTGTACGACTAGTACTCTCCCTATCAAACCGACTTGTAACCCTGCCTCCCGGACTATATAAGGCGAGGCAGGGACCCCTATTCATCTATCTGCATCATCTTGTAAACACACCCAATCAATCCAGAGCTACGCAGCATACAGGACGTAGGGTATTACGCACCTCGCAGCCTGAACCTGTCTAAATTGTGTGCCACGTGTCTCTCCTTCGAGTTCCCGATCTCGGCGAGGCCACAAACATCTACCTCGGGTACTCCCCTTGGTAGGTTGCCGGGTTTTAAAACACCGACAATCTCCAAACATTTCAATAACTTCGGCATTAACTTCTCATAGCAGCTTTATCCCCTTCAATACTGCATGGTACTCAGCTTGATTGTTTGTTGAAGTCTTCTCAATTAGGATAGAAAATTCATAACTTGCCCCCCGAGGCGAGATGAGGACAATCCCAATTGCAGCTCCCACTCCACATGATGATCCATCAAAGAACATGGTCCACGGAATAGGTTCAGTGACTGTAATCTCGGGTCCACAATGCTGAGTCACCAGATCGGCCATCACCTGACCTTTGATTGCTTTGGCCGATTGATAAGTCAAATCAAATTCTGGCAAAGCAAAGATCCAATTCCGATTCTACCCTTCAAGATTGGCAATGGTAGCATGTACTTGACCACGTCATCCTTGCAAAGCACAATGCACTCGGCAGTCAATTAATAGGGCCTCAACTTTGTGCATGAGAAGTATAAGCATAAGCATAATCTCTCTACTGCCGAATATCTCATTTCCGCATCCAAGAGTCTTCTACTCACAAAATACACAACTCGTTCTTTACCTTCAAACTCTTGTACAAGGGCCGATCCAATAGCCTGTTCATTAGCCGATAAGTATATCATGAACGGCCTTTTGTCTTGAGGGAGCATTAGGACAGGAGGAGATTTTAAATACTGCTTGTTGTTGTCCAAAGCCTTTTGTTGCTCTTCTCCCCATATAAACTTTTGATCGGCCTTAAGCTTCACTAAAGGTGTGAACGGCTGAATTCTTTCAGATAGATGAGATATAAACCTCCTGATAAAATTGATCTTGCCGATCAATGATTGAAGCTCTTTTTTGTTTGATGGTGCTTCTATCTTGTCAATTGCGCTGATTGATTTCTGACCAACCTCAATTCCTCTCTCATGTATCAAGAAACTCAGGAACTGACCAGCTGAAACACCAAAAGCACATTTGTTGGGATTCATCTTTAAACCATGCTTTCTCGTGCATTCCAGTATTTTCTGTAGATCGGCCAGATGCTCTTTGTAGCCTTTTGACTTGACAACCACATCATCAATGTAGATTTCAACTATCTTGCCGATGAGTTCGTGGAATATATAATTCATGGCTCTCTGATATGTAGCACTAGCATTTTTTAAACCAAAGGTCATGACAATCCACTCGTATAAGCCGACGTGACCCCGGCACCTGAAAGCAATCTTCGCAATATCTTCTATAGCCATAAATATTTGGTTATACCCAGCATTACTGTCCATGAAGCTGATGACTTTGTGCCCTGCAGCAGCATTGACCAACGCATTGGCTACTGACATTGGGTAATCGTCCATCGGTGTTGCTTTGTTTAAGTCTCTGAAATCAATGCAGACACGTAACTTGCCATTTTTCTAATAAACAGGTGAGGACCGGAGCGTCCGAGGACCGATGGATGGTCGCTCCTTGGTGTGATGAGTGATTGACAACGTGGTATGGACTGACTCTTGGCTGAGTTTTGCAGGTGCAGGTTGCGGCTTGATTTGTGTTGGTGCAGGTGAAGAGCGGGCGCGAAAGGTCTTAGCCTGTGTGGGCTCCGAGGAGTGGAGAGACAAGTAGGCTCGGCTCGATGGACCCGGCGGCCGAACGGGATCAAGTGCGAGCTGCATGGTGGCAAGAAAAGCAAGATGAAGTCGTGTACGGTTTCTTGGTTGAGCCTCAAAACCAAGGTCGAGCCGGGACGACGTGGCGGCCAAGTCATGAGTGGGATTGGCGTGGAGGCTGCACCGAGTCCGCGGGGTTTGCGGCGGTTCACCACAAAACCGTCGGGGTTACTTGGTTGAGCCACAAAACCAAGACCGGAGGCTCGGCGGGCGGAGACGGGATCCGAGCGCGCCGAGAAGCTTCAAAGCGGGCGACACGCGGCATGATCGAGGTGCTTACGTTGGGAGGACGCGAAGGCCTGATGGATGCGCGGCCGTCCGATGGAGAACTTCATGTGTTGACCAAAATGCCCCTGTGAGGGCTTGTATTGTATTTCTTAGTGTAGGGGCACTTCGGTCTTTTCCGGAGGGCCTATATATATAGGAGGAGGGGGCTGAATTTTCAGCCAACTCTTGGGCTAGAGGTGGGAGTGCTCTTTCATTTTGGGGTGCTCTTTGGGAGAGAGGGAGAGAGGTGAGTGTGGCTCTTTGTTTGAGTTTTTTGCCATCCAAGATTTGTGAATCTTGTGAGTGGCTTGTAACCGGATTTGGCAAAGTGATTCTTAGTGAAATCTTTCTCTTAATCTTGTGCCAAATCATTTTATCCCGAGCATTTTTCTTTTATGTGATTTTCAGAGGTATTTTCGGAGGATTTTCGTGTGCGGCTCGATTCGTTGATTCTGAGGCATTTGTGTTCAGTTTTCCTTGAGGGAATCATGGATAGATGTCTTGTGCATCCTTGTGCTTGATCTTGATCCCTCAAACGCTGGATTTGGCCTCCGATTCGTGGATTTCGGTTGGAACCCTAGCTTTTTGGTTGAGCTTGGTAGAATCTTGATTCCTCTAGTCTTAGTGGATTTTAGGCTCCAAATTCATAGGTATAGCATCTTCTAGAGGTGCTTCACCTTCCCCTATGATTTGGTAGCTTTCCCTTGATTGATTCGAGAGATCGGGTGAAAAGAAGGAAGGGTTGACCTTCAAAGGGTCAAGCTCGGGCTGCTGTCTGCGCTACTGGCGGACGGTCCGAGAGCCCCATGTGGACGGTCCGCGAGGAGGCTTCCAGCCAGTTGTTCGTCGTGATCATCGCGAGTTCTTTCGTGTCTTCCGTTCAATCCATTTTGTCAGTGGATTTTTGGTGCACGAGGTTTGGCGGACGGTCCGTGGGTTGAGTACGGACGGTCCGTGTGTGGCGGACGGTCCGCGGGTAGGTGGCGGACGGTCCGTTTTTCGTGGTGCGCTACTGGAGGTTCGGGTGGCTTTTTCGGACGGTCCGCGAGAGCAGAGCGGACAGTCCGCCAGGGTACCGCGGACGGTCCGCCCATACTGTGCGGACAGTCCGCCCCTGCCCATGCAGACAGCTTGTTGCTTCGCCTCTTGTAATTTGCTTCTGCTTCTATTCCTTCTAGCTTTGTTCGTGGCTTGTCTCTAGGTCTTGTAGGCTTGTGTGTGCCTAGTTTAGAGCCGCTCTTGTGTGTGCGAGTGAACCGAGTGGCAATCGGGGTATAGGCCGAGTTCTCTCTTTGGAGAAGAATTTTTATCGGCTCCAATTCACTCCCCCCCTCTCTGGTCGCCTATTCGGTCCTTCAACAGGGACTATGTTAGAAATCCATTCGGCATATCGACATTGCTGAATAAAACAAGCTTCAAGTAAATTTGTTATCGCGGCTTTTATATTAGGATAAATCTTTGGATTGCATTGACTGGGATGTTGCTGGAAAGGTCAATAACCTGGCTTAATGGATAACTGATGTTCTACAATAGATCGGTATAAGCATGGCACCTCATAATATTCCCAGGCAAAACAATCTTCGAACTCCTTTAATAATGCGATCAACTCTATCTTGTATTCTGGATCTAGTTTGGCACTAATATAAGTCGGCCTTGGTTTACTTCCATCTCCAAGATCTATTTTTTCCAATTCATCGGCCGATGTGAATCCATGCCCAAGCTTTCCTTCATCTTCTATGAACTGATCCATTAAGACTTTTCATCAGAACCGATTGCTTGAACCGGTTGTAGTCCGAAATCGGACACCTTGAGATATTTAGTATCCCATGCTTTTCCAGATATGCAGCTTACTTGATCATAGGTCCGTTCTTGTGCTTCTGTTGCTGCTACTATTAAGGAAGTCTCTCCTTTGACCATCTCAACTGAATCTCCGATAGATTGGATGATACATTGATGCGTTGTAGATGGTATGCAGCAATTGGCATGTATCAAATCTCAGCCTAGCAATAAATTATAAGATCCCCTCCCTTTAATGACAAAGAAAGTGGTTGGAAGGGTGTTACTGCCGATTGTGAGTTCCACGTAGATTGCATCTTGGGCTGGAGAAACATTGCCTTCAAAGTCCACCAGCATCATGTCTGTTTGAGTTAAGTCTTCATCTGATTTCCCAATCTTACACAGTAAGGTGTACAACATCAGATTAACTCACAATCGGGGTATAGGCCGAGTTCTCTCTTTGGAGAAGAATTTTTATCGGCTCCCATTCACTCCCCCCTCTTTGGTCGCCTATTCGGTCCTTCAATTGGTATCAGAGCTGGTTGCGGATTCGTGTGACTCTAACAAGTCTAGGATCCATAGGGTGACAAGAGAAATTGGCGCTTTTGCTTGTGGTGTTAGCTTGCGCATTTTGAGCCCGGCGATTTGGTGTTGTGCCTTTGGAAAACCATAACTTGACATACCTTCCATAAAATGGTCATAACTTTTCGCTCGGTGCTCTGATTTGGCTCAAATTTTTACAGCGGCCGCCGCAGCTCGGATTCCAGCGGGGCTCGAGGCAATGTGCGGCAAGGGACGGCAGTGGGAGCTCGACTGGGACCTAGAGGAGTGGTCTGAGGGGTTGGCCGGCGGCGAGAGCTAGCGGAAGGGCGAGCTCGCGGCGGCGGTGACCATGGCGGATGGTGTGGGTATGCGTGTGTGCAAGTCTGTCGGGGGACTCCTTTTATAGACGGTGAGCGAGGCAAGGGAACACGGGAGGCTTCGCCTCGAAGGGAAATAAGGGGAGGAAGGGGGCCCGGCCACCGGCCGGCGGGCGGCGCGGCGGGGGCCCGGCTCGGCGCTGGCAGGCATGCCACGCGCGGGGGAATGCATCCCCAGGGGCGTTTTGCTCGGGCGGCGGACACAAATGATGGTGCGGCGGCCTCGGGATGCGGCGGACCGACCGGGGGACCTGGACGCCGACGCTCGGTGGCGGTACGCCAGCTGCCGCATGGCGGAGCCGCGCGACGTCGTCTGCCCGGCGCGCACTGTAGCGCCGAGAGCGTCGCTCCCATTCGGTCAACGCATGTTCAACTGGCTCAAACTCGAAATTTTTGAATAAAAGTTCAAAACCTCCAAAACTAAAAGTTGTAGAGGAGCTAAGAAACTACAACTTTTACAAAGGCTGACATACAAAAATTTGTTTAGATTTGCTAGAATTTTAGCTTGAACTTCCTGTTTTTCTCGGCTCGGCAGAGCCGAGGCTGCTGTCTTTGACTGGGTTTTTGCATGTCTTGCACTAAAAATTTGAATGTCCACCCAAAAGCAAAGTTGTGTCCCATGAAAAACTACACAACTTTTGTATTGGCTGATTTTGAGTGTTTAAACGAAATTTGCAGAACGTGGCAAAAGTTCTAGAACAGGTTCAAGGGCACTTGGGAATTTGACCACGTTGACTAGGGTTTTGACCATGCTAATGATGGTTGACTTAGTTAAGAAGGTAATTAGCACTAATTAAACACCTGGGGTGTTAGAGCCTACCCCCTTAAGAGGAATCTCATCCGGGGATTCAAATTTTAAAAGACATAGGTATGTACGGGTGCTTACGGTTTCGAGATTGTAGAAAGCCCGGGTACTTGGTGTTGAGATAATGTTCCGTCTCCCAAGTTGCTTCTTCTTCCGTATGGTGACTCCATTGTATCTTGTACATCTTCACGGTATGTCTTCGGGTCCTCTCCTTTTGGTCTAACACCCTCATAGGATGCTCAATGAGTGAAAGATCCGGCTCAATCCAAGCATTTGCATCCGTGATTATCTCTGTCTCAGGCACATGCACACCTTTCCTCAATTGTGTCACATGAAACACATTGTGAACCGCAGAGAACCGATCCGGAAGTCTGATGTGATAAGCATCTGGCCTGCATACCTCGATGATTTCATAAGGGCCAATATAGCGCGGGGCTAACTTTCCCTTTACACCAAACCTTTGCACACCTTTAGTTGGTGAAACCTTTCGGTATACATAATTACCCACTTCATATTGTCGGGGTGCTGTCCCTCTATCATGATAGCTCTTTTGCCTCATTTGAGCTAATTTCAAATTTTCTCTTATCACCTTCACCTTTTCCTCAGCGTCTTTAACTAACTTCGGACCAAAGAGTGTCCTTTCTCCGGCTTCTGACCAATTCAAAGGGGTGTGGCATCTCCGTCCATAAAGGGCTTCGAATGGTGCCATCTTCAAACTAGCTTGATAACTATTGTTATACGCGAATTCTGCCAAGGATAAACACTTGTCCCAACTCTTATCAAAATGCATGATGCTTGCCCGTAGCATGTCTTCCACAATTTGATTTACCCTTTCCGTCTGACCATCGGTCTGAGGATGATAACTTGAACTATGGATCAATTTGGTTCCTAAAGATTCATGCAACTGTTCCCAGAAACGAGCTATAAATTGAGTACCTCGATCAAAAATGATGGTCTTGGGAATTCCATGCAAACGTACTATTTGATCTATATAAATCTCTGCATAGTTCTGAACTGAATAAGTGGTATGAGCTGCGATGAAGTGGGCAGTTTTGGTGAGCCTGTCCACTATAACCCAAATGGAATCATGCTTTCTGGCAGTAAGTAGTAAACCCACAATGAAATCCATACTTATGTCATCCCACTTCCACGAAGGTATCGACAAAGGTTGGAGTACACCTGTCGATTTCAAATGACTTGCTTTAACTCTATGGCAAGTATCGCACTCGGACACATACTTCGCTATGTCGACTTTCATATTTGACCACCAAAAGTTTTCCTTCAGATCTTGATACATTTTGGTACTTCCAGGATGAATAGAGAATTTATAAAGATGAGCCTCATAAAAAATTTCCTTCTTAATTTCCTGGTCAGCAGGAATCACAAGACGTTTCTCAAACCATACCACATCCTTCGAATCCTTATGGAAACAATTGTACTTGGGATCTACCTCAGCTAATTTCTATTTTATTAGCTGTATGCCTCCATCATTGCGTTGAGCCATGACAATTCTGTCACAAAGATTGGATTCCGCAGATATGGCATTTAGATTTCCTTGCTCTACAATTTCCAAATGAAGCTTCCTCAAGTCTTCACATAAAGTGTCACTATACGGATCTACCTCTAAGCGGTTGCAGTGAACTTTGCGGCTAAGAGCATCCGCAACAACATTTGCTTTTCTGGGGTGATAGTGCACTTCTAGATCATAATCCTTAATTAACTCGAGCCATCTTCTTTGTCTCATATTTAGGTCTGATTGGGTTAAGATATATTTAAGACTCTTATGATCGGTGAAGATATTGCAACGATTTCCCATAAGATAGTGTCTCCAGATCTTGAGAGCATGAACAACCGCTGCTAGCTCTAAATCATGAGTGGGATAATTTACTTCATGGGGTCGAAGTGCCCGTGAGGCATAGGCAATGACTCGGTTTTCTTTCATAAGAACACAACCGAGACTAGAGCTTGAAGCATCACAGAAGACTTCAAATGGTTTGGAATTATCCGGTTATACTAGCACTGTGGCTGAAGTTAAGTGTTGCCTCAACGCGTGGAAAGCTTTTTCACATGCTTCACTCCACATGAATTTTACCCCTTTCTTTAGTAGCTCGGTCATAGGTTTGGCGATCCTGGAGAAATCCGGAATGAATCGACGATAATAACCCACCAGACCTAGAAAGCTGCGAATTTGGTGTACAGACTTGGGTGGTTTCCAGTCCATCACTTCTTGTACCTTGCTAGGATCCACAGATATGCCTTCTTTGGAAATAGTGTGCCCCAAAAATTTCACACTATCCAACCAATCACATTTGGAGAATTTAGCATAGAGTTTGTGATCTCTCAAACGTTGCAAAACAATTCTAAGATGTTTGGCATGTTCTTCCTCATTCTTAGAATAGATCAGGATATCATTGATAAAAACCACTACAAACTTGTCGAGCTCAGTCCTGAATACGGAGTTCATGAGATACATGAAGTAGGCTGGGGCATTTGTGAGACCAAAAGACATCACCAGATACTCGTAGAGACCATATCGGGTGGGGAAAGCGGTTTTGGGAATATCACATGGTCGAATTTTTATTTGATGTTAACCAGATCGAAGATCAATCTTCGAGAAAACCTTGGCTCCAGCCAATTGATCAAAAAGAACGTCAATGCAGGGAAGAGGATATTTGTTTTTAATGGTCACCACATTGAGAGGTCTGTAGTCCACACATAACCTCAAACTGCCATCTTTCTTCTTGACGAAGAGTGCGGGGAAACCCCAAGGAGAAGAACTTGGGCTAATGTAACCCTTATCTAGCAATTCTTGGAGTTGATTTTTCAGTTCAGCTAGCTCTTTGGATGGCATACGGTAAGGTCGCTTTGAAATGGGTGCAGTACCAGGTTGGAGTTCAATCACAAACTAGACATCCTGGTCTGGTGGCATGCCAGGCAATTCATCAGGAAAGACATCGGGATACTCACATACCACTGGAATTTCTCCAAGGTGAGAGGTAATGGTCACATAGGCACAAGGGTCTGCACCGTCCTTAAAAGGTAAGTACAGGGTGGTGTGCCTGATGATAGGGGAATTGATCGCTATGACTCTCCCAGAGATATCTAGAACAACCTTATGTCGGTTCATCCAATCCATACCCAAAATGACATCTATGCCTTCCAAATCTATGATAATGAGGTTTGCTTGAACAGTCATTTATATAATGCCCAGGCTCGCCACAATTGTAACAACGACGCTCACTATTGTTCCGTGGGGGTGCATTGGGCTTGGAAGCTTGCTGCTGGGTATGGCGGGACTGGAAATTTCCCAAAGATTTATTCTGTGACGGTTTCATCGTCCAGCGTCCAGTTGAAGATGGCTGGGATGAGCCCGACACGTTCTTCTTCACGAAGCAAAACTTTTTGTTAGTCCCGCTACCTGAAGCAAAACCAGCCTGCCTCTTCTTGTCTCTCTGGGCCTTTTTCATAGCATCCTCCTGGGATATAGCCTTATTCACCAACTCATGGAAATTGTTGGGCTCTATCAAGTTCAGCCGTTCATACAATTCACCATCAAGGCCATCACGGAACCGCTCCATCTTTTTTGCATCAGTGTCCACATGATGCCCACCATACTGGCAAAGGCTATGGATCTTTTGTGCATAGTGATACACCGTGTCAGATCCTTGCCTAAGGGCCAGCAATTCTCTTATCTTCCTATCCATAAGTACTTTAGGAATGTGATGGTTTTTAAAGGCTTGCTTGAATTCATTCCAAGTGACCTCATGCCCGTCCCGCTGCATAGACTTGAAATGTTCCCACCACATCAAGGCCTCACCTCGAAGCTGCAAGGCTGCAAAGTTGGCCTTGCTATCCTCTGAGCATGGTAGCACAAATGCAGATAATTTGGCCTCAATGGCCCTGATCCATGCCTCAACTTCAAGGGGTTCTTCCGCCTTAGTGAACGTTGGGGGCTTCATTCCGAGGAACTGTGTGTATGTAGTGACCTAATTCGGCCCCTCATGATAAGCCCCCTGTGGTGGCCTTTGGTGCAGCTGCTGGGCTATCTGCTGCTGCGTCTGTAGGATCTGGCGCAATACTTCGATTTGACCGGCCATAAATGCCTCCGAAGGCGTCATGGGCGGTGGTGGCGGTAGTTCGCTACCACTCGGATCACCGAACCCATTGGGAGTGTTGCGCATCGGTCCCACCATCTGAAAATGTGAGCTCTCATTAGACACATATTCATAGCCTTGCTTAGAAGGAATAACACGTGTAGAATATGCATGACAAAAGCTCGTTCATGGCAAGTTTCTCGAAATTGGCAGCAAAACGGTCATAAGCATAAAATTCATATCCCCCTGCTCATACACCGAAAAATTGTCATTTTTGGTCAGTGGGTGTAGGATTTCCTAAGCTCCAATGTTGGTATTCAACTCCGAGGAAAAATCCGAAGTTCACATGCCCGAAGAATTCTATTATTGAAGCTCTGCCTAGCTGCCCTGACAACAGGCCGAGGTTCACCGAAATTTTTGTAACTCCCAGTACTCTCATGCAAAAATGCTGAAGTTTGGTGAGCATGGCCATCACAATATTTCGCACAACTTTGGTATTCACCTCAGGAGTAGATTCGGATGTTCGATCGCTCGAATTTTTTTTTGTTTCCGATGTTCCGTCTGGCTGTTTTGACAGCAGGAAGAACCGTACTAAACATTTCATAACTCTCAGTAGGAATGTGTACAAATGCTGAAATTTGGTGAGCGCGATCGTCATGAAATTCTGGACAAGTTTGGTATTCAACACGGAACTCAGATCTGACCACAACGAGCTTAATTAATTTCTTTACAAAGATCACTGCAGAAAGGTGTTCAACCATAGCATTACACTGATGCCAAGTTTTGGGATCACCATCATACTACATGGGGTTACAATGCAGTCGTGCTGCACAAAAGAATGCTTCTAAGTTAGCCTACCACAAAAACCAACCAAAAAGCAGCTACACACAGGAGTATATGTCATCCTACTACATCACTATGGCAATCGAAGTTGCCAACAGAAGCGTCACTAGCCGCAGGCGAAGCGGGTGGTGTCAGTGGAGGTGGTCCCGCCTGACTCTCCTCGTCATGGCCGGACTGTCCCTGCTGCTCCTCGGGAGGTGCCTCTACTGGGGGTGCCGGTTGCATAGCCACAATGGACTGCAACGCTGCCACGTGCACCTCTGCCTCCTCCACCTGCTACTGCAACTCTGCTATGTGCTGAATCAGTGTCAACCTCTCTGCATCCCCATGGTCAACGTAATCCTGAAGGGCAACGACCTCTGCCTCAAGGTCAAGGATCCTCTGCAAGTGGTCACCTCTCTCCAGCTCCAACTGAAACCTCCTGGTACGAAGTCTACCGTTGTCCTGTTGAGCCTGAAAGAGAGTGAAACCCTGCTGCTAGTAGGCCACGGAGATACTGTGCTAGGCTAGCCGGGCAACCTCCAGACGCTGGCTCAGGATAAGCTCAGTGGTGTTGCACAGCGCCAGAAGAGTGAACAAGGTGTCCAAGCAACATGTCAACGTCTGCGTGACGTCCAGCGGAACCGCGAGCAGAAGTAGCTCCTGCAAGTGGCTCACACAGTCCAGCCAAGCTAGGTCGTGTAGGTCCACTGCCGGGAACAACCCAAACGGCGACAGGGCCACCTCAGTCGAGTTGTGGTCACAAAAGTCTATCAGCACCCATAGGGCAGCCGACTCAATGGTTTCCTGCCCACGAAGGCCCCAGTACATGGAGATTAGGTCGAACCAGTCGGGGTGGTCCAGGTGAGGAGGCACGGTGACGATTACCCTGCAGCGGGGCACGCCCAGGTCCTCAAACTCGATCGCCTCGTAGATAGGCAGAGTGGTGTAGCCTGAGGTGCTAAGTGCCTCCCACGCTAGGCGTGGAAAGCCCTCCCAGTGCCCCATCGATATGGATCGTACCGTCAGCGCCAACCTCGAGAAAAATAGGGGCAGCCATCTATACAAAATGTAACGCATGTTAGACCTCAATAAGAGAGTAACATGTCAAATGGTGTAAAATTCTGGCAGTTGTGAATAAAAATTCATAACTCAAAAACTAGAACCCCAAAAATTCCAAAATTTTACCAGCAACTCAGTAAGTTTATTATACACATTTTTGGTATTCAGAGGTTGAGCTATATCAGATAGGAACAAGGTCAAAAGATGCAATTTTCAGAGTATTGTAATCAGGAAAAACAGCATGACATGGGTTCACTAAATTGGGTATAACTTGAGATATACAGAAGCTATGACCATGAATTTTTGCGAGGAAAAACTAAATTATATATGGAGCAACTTTGGTATAGATCTTCTAGTTGAATTATTTTTAGAACATTAGGCAAAAATTCAAGCAAACAGCCCTAGCAGATTTTAGACAGCAACAACATCTATACATGTGAGAGGCTATGCAAGAAAACAAAATCGCATACTAGCAAAATTTCACCTAGAGAGCACACAAAGATATGCATGGGTCCATTTTTAAGTTTCCACAATTTTTAACATGATGCATGACGTCGTATTCGTCCTCACAAGGCGATCAAGCCAAAAATCGAAGTTAGTGCCAGTGGCAAGGCTTTTATACGTCTCTCCCTATAATAACTAGTCGAGAACTATTCGATACTCACTTAGCGACTAACGAAGCGTTGTTAGTGTACCTGCAGAAAAGAACCTTCCGTGCCAGCACTCACGGAAGCATCCCCAAACACTACCGTTCGCTATAGAAACAGAACCCATGCATTTATCGCTGCATGGACAGCGTCCAACCTCAGACACCCTCCGTTTGAATGGAGTGTATCCTTGCCTCGCATATTCGTAATGCGGAACGCACACATATGGCAAAAGGTGGCGACATCACAACCCATGACATGTTTATCTTCAATAGAGCATGCCATCCTTTGTATGACTCGCATACGGAAAGCACACATATAAAACACGTGGGCATCCAACCGAGAAGATAGGATCCGTGGAATGGATTGCCCTATCGACCCTCACATACTCGTGAGGCGGCACAGCACACATATGAAACACGTGGCTTAAGAAGCGCTAGAAGTTAGCAAAATAAACAATAGATTTGTAAGCCACCTGAAAGAACCTAAAATTCCCTCTAGGGCCTCTCGGTCTATTTCCATCCTTAACGATCCAACGTATTTTGCAAATACAATCAATCTTGGCAAGTTTTATTCAAAAACAAGTGATTAAGGTTGTTAATTAAACTCTGGTGCATATTAATCGCTCTGGTACCAGCTGTGACAACCCGCCCGAGAAAATACCGTACTATCGCCTAAACCAATCCAGTTTGGTCATTAAGTAATAATAAAGTATCACCCGTCGTAAGTTGCCGGGTCAAGCCCGGTGAAATCACTTACATACCAACAAAGGATCGACAATATGCATTAAAACTCACACGAAGGCGAGTCCAGAGTACAATACATAGATTAAATCCAAACTTGCCCGGAAGGGTTTAATTATTACAAACCAAGGTACTTGACATGATAAAAGAGGTTCAGAGTTCGGAAACAGCGGAAATTCAACTAAGCGGTATGATAAGCATCACAAGAGGCCATCCATGATGCCTTCACTCATCATCATCCACCCATTCCAGCTCCCAGCTGGGTGGAATATCTCCAAGCCACACATCACTAAAAGCATTACCTAAAATCAACAAATTATAGCAAGGCTGAGTATACTAATACTCAACAAGTCTTACCCGTTGGGTGATAACTACATCACCAAACTCTAGACATGAGAGGCTTTTTGGCCAGTGGGTTCTTTTGCTGAAAAGCAACAAAGAGTATGTCCTTACTTTCAATATTTTAGCTCAAGTTCTAGTTGATTACTCTTTTCTAAATGAGCCAGCTACTACAAGCATAAGTTGTGCAATACAATTAATCAGACATCAATATTGACAATATTCTATCATAAGGGATATCATGGCCAGTTGGTTAAGTAGTCTCAGATAACGGTGAGAGGCCGACAACTGATTGATTTATAACCTTGCAAGGTGGACCTAAACGCACAGAACGGTGTCCTCACACAGAGTTCACCAACCAGGCAGTTCCCAAAATTCTTCAGCTCAGGATCGAATCTTACAGTCTTTGGTACAAGGCTATCTGGCACGCCTCACACTAGCACCCAGAATCACACATGAACCACCGGTAGCTAGCCATGAGACGCATCTCAAGATTAGTAATAGTAAGATCCCTCACCGCCTCATTAAGGTACTAGGCTTACCAGTCCCATTACCGATAAGTGCTTAGTACGTTCAAACACTTAACCAATGAAAGCCACTAGACCGGAGCCCAAATCCCATGCTCTTACCACATGAGCAATCCATTTATAAAGATATTATGATTCCAACATAAGAACCTATTCTCGCGAGTGACGAACATCACTCGACTTTACCAGGTCCTATAGCATAGCAACTATCGACCTAGCATACTAGTAAAAGAGCATAGGTACCTAGGGATCATGCATCTAGGGTTTCATTTCAACTCTTGAACGTAAATGCACAAACATACATAGATAGTTGCAAAATTTCAAAAACACTTAGGTTAATGCTCCGGTGCTTGCCTTCGTTAGCAACGCTAGCCTGGGGCTCCTCGGTGTCCTGGTTCACCTCCACGAAGTGCAGCTCCCAGTCAGATCCTCCCTCTTCAACTTCCGGCACGAGCGAGTAGTTACCGTCGGGAAGTTCTACACGAGATGCATATGCAACATTTAATGGGGTGGAATTAATTAAACAAAATGCTATGCAACACATACAAACATGGAGTGTATGATTGGCCATATTCACCTTGACAAACATATATTTAGTATATTCTTTCTATTAAAGTATTGTCCTGTGGTGCTTTATTATTTATTCTTTTTGATAGTGATTGTGTACATATTTATACAAATAAATTAATTTAATTCACAAAAACAGCAAGGGTGGTTCTCAACTCCCAATCATGCCCCACAACACATCCATAGGGTCATCAACTGTGGCAATTTGTGCTTTTCCCTTTAAACCTATTATTAAGCTTAATTTGCTTCTAATGTTTTTAACCATAAATTAAATCATAAAATATAGTGAGTGGTGTTTCTGAAGCTCTATAGATCTAAATAAAGCCACTAAGCAAGATTTCAGATTTATATGAGTTATAAATTAATTATACCAAAAATGACAATTTCCAGCTACCACAAATATGATAAATGCATATAAAAATAAATAAACAACTTATGGATCCAAATTTTCTCACACACGACCTCTAGTCCAAAACTAAGGTATGCAACCAACATATAAATCAAGGGCTACTTTAGATCTTGAACTAAGGATTTACATTGAAAATTAAGCATAACTCAGGAATAAATATTTTTGCTAATTATAAAATAATGATTAATTCACCAGAGGTGAGTCTAGGCATATGAAGACTATACTCAGAAGTTGGGTACAAAATTCTATTTATGTTTAGCTACAAAAATCATTAAAGTAGATATAGCATAAATGCAAAATATATCATATTAAAAGATCTACTCAGAAACTTTGTGCAAATTTTTGTCCAGAGTCTACACATGACATATCTAGTAACATATCCAAAATTCAGATCCATATCTTTTATAGATTTTGAACTACAGCAAAAGTAGGTCAAACTGAGTTTGAATTTTAATTCAAAAACTACCAGTCACAAGTAAGTTGTAGATCCAGCCACAACGAAACCAACAAAATTGTTTGACATTTTTCTGATTTAGATATGATTTTCTACGAATTTCCTAAGATGCTGGACCTAGTTGTAAGGAAACTAAGATAAAGATCATTGCGGCGAGGTCCCTAGTTCACAGACAGGTCCCCGGAATTCACAACCGTGGCCTTCCGACGGCGGGTGAGCTCGCCGGCGGTGAACGACGGCCGGAGCAGGGCAACAAATGGTTGGGATGCGTGATTAGGCTCACCCTGGGTTGATTGGAGGTGTTGCCCGGTGTGGAAGATGCTCCAGCGAGCACCGGCGGTGAGACAGCAGAGGGCGGCCGCCGCAGCTCGAATTCCGGTGGGGCTCGAGGCAATGTGGGGCAAGGGACGGCAGTGGCAGCTCGACTGGGATCTAGAGGAGTGGTCTGAGGGGTTGGCCGGCAGCAGGAGCTAGCGGAGGGGCGAGCTTGCGGCGGCGGCGGCCATGGCGGACGGTGTGGGCATGCGTGCGCGCGATTCGGTCGGGGGACTCCTTTTATAGACAGCGAGCGAGGTAGGGAAACGCGGGAGGCTTCGCCTCGAAGGGAAATAAGGGGAGGAAGGGGGCCCGGCCATGGTAGGCGACCGGTCGGCAGGCGGTGCGGCGGGGACCCAGCTCGGTGCTGGCAGGCGTGCCACGCGCGGGGGAACGCGTCCCAAGGGGCGTTTTGCTCGGGCGGTGGGCGCAAATGATGGCACGACGGCCTCAGGATGCGGCAGACCGGCCGGGGGACCCGGACGCCGACGCTCGGTGGCGGTACGCCGGCTGCCGCGTGGCGGCACCGTGCGACGTTGTCCGCCCGGCGCGCGCTCTGGCGCCGAGAGCGTCGCTCCCATTCGGTCAACGCATGTTCAACTGGCTCAAACTCGAAATTTTTGAATAAAAGTTCAAAACCTCCAAAACTAAAAGTTGTAGATGAGCTAAGAAACTACAACTTTTACAAAGGCTGACATACAAAAAATTGTTT
Organism: Cenchrus fungigraminus; assembly: GCA_036936925.1. Lineage (NCBI taxonomy): Eukaryota > Viridiplantae > Streptophyta > Magnoliopsida > Poales > Poaceae > Cenchrus > Cenchrus fungigraminus. Next base: position 63,361,881 of record CM072772.1, on the reverse strand, counting down.
AGATTTGCCAGAATTTTGGCTTGAACTTCTTGTTTTTCTCGGCTCTGCTGTCTTTGACTAGGTTTTTGCATGTCTTCCACTGAAAATTTGAATGTCCACCCAAAAGCAAAGTTGTGTCCTATGAAAAACTACACAACTTTTATATTGGCCGATTTTTGAGTGTTTAAACAAAATTTGGAGAATGCGGCAAAAGTTCTAGAACAAGTTCAAGGGCACTAGGGAATTTGACCACGTTGACTAGGGTTTTGACCATGCTAATGATGGTTGACTTAGTTAAGAAGGTAATTAGCACTAATTAAACACCTGGGTGTTATGTGAATATGTGGCTATCTTGCTTGTGTTTGTCTCATTTCTAGCATGTTGTAGTGTTTTTTGTCTATTTTTTTGGTCTGTGTTCTTTGTCTATTTGAGAAGCACATGCTTGCATTTGTACACTTGATTCGTGCATTACCAACAAGGGGGAGGAAAGTACCCAATTCATTCATCCAGGGGGAGTTTTGCATCAAGGGCAAGAAAAATTGGGAGAAATGCGCATTTCTTCAGGGGGAGCTTGCATTCATGCTTTGGGAGCTCTTTGTCGCCTGATTTGATTTGTGCTCTTTTGCTGATGGTGTCGAGCCCTTTTGCCTCACCTTGAGGAGTCGGCAATTTTAGAGAACATTTTATCTTGGTTGTGTTAAGCCGTTGGCCTTGCCTTAGGAGACCGAGATTTTTCTCTCTCAAGTGATCGTGTTTTGGCTTTTGTTTGGCTTTTGATCAGTTGTTGGAGTTTTTAGTTCATTTTTTTTCTTTTTTTTCTTTTCTCTGAATTGGTTACTATGTGTGTTGTCAATGCACTCATCAAGGTGGAGATTGAGGACCAGAGCGTCCGAGGACCAGTGGCTGGTCGCTCCTTGGTGTGATGAGTGATTGACAACGTGGTTTGATTTGGTCCGAGGACCAGTAGGTTGCGGCTTGATTTGTGTTGGTGCAGGTGAAGGGCGGGCGCGAAAGGTCATAGCCTTGCAGGGCCTCTGAGGAGTGGAGAGACAAGTAGGCTCAGCTCGGTGGACTCGGTGGCCGAACGGGATCAAGTGCGGGCCGCTTGGTGGCAAGAAAAGCAAGACGAAGACGTGGACAGGAGCCGGTGCAGGGTAGTGGCTCACGATCGGAGTCTACACGTGGGGTTTGCGACGGTTCACCACAAAACCGTCGGGTTACTTGGTTGAGCCACAAAACCAAGACCAGAGGCTCGGCGGGCGGAGACGGGATCCGGGCGCGCCGAGAAGCTTCGATGCCGGGGGACACGCGGCGGGATCGCAGGGCTTGCGTTGGGAGGACGCGGACTGCGACAAAGGCGTGGCCACCTAATGAAGAAAGATCGCTACTTTACCATCTTGCCCCTGAGGGGTGTATATCTTCTTTTATGTTCTAGGGGTAGCTTGGTCATTTGCCCAACCCGGAGAGACTTCATATATATAGCTCTAGGGTTTCAAGGCAACTTATCCATCCATACTGCTTCTCATTTTCCCTGCTCTTTCAGCTAGATTGTTTTCATCATTTTGTAGAGAATATGACCTCCGAGTGTATGGAAGCATTCATGGTTGCGTCGATTTCCTTCTTGTGGCTCAAGTGATTTTCGTGTCTTTTTTGGGTTGTTTTCATTGGATTTTCGTGCGCGGCTTGTTCCTTCGATTCTGAGGCGTTTGTGTTCGGATTTCTTTGTGGCGATCATGGATAGATGTATTGTGCATCTTTGTGCTTTATCTTGTCCCCTCAAACTCCGGATTTGGCCTCCGATTCAAGGATTCCGGTTGGAACCCTAGCTTTTTGGTTGAGCTCGGTTCGTGTTCGATTCCTGGCGATTTAGTTGGTTTCAGGCTCCAAGTTGTTGGGCATATCATCCCCTTGGGATGCTTCACATCTTCCCCAAATCTTGTCTCAATCCATTCAGCCGTTTGGGAGATCCATGGATGGATAGGAGGAGTTGACTCCTCGAGTTCGCGGTTTTCTGGGTCTGTTCGCAAGGGACAGACTGTCCGCGCGGTGAGGACGGACTGTCCGTGTGTCCCTGTTCATCACATGTTCTTGAGAGGAGTTGGTTTGATTCGCTTCGAGGTTCGATTTTGTTTGCAGGAAGTTTTCGGACTATCCGTGGGGTCGGAACGGACTATTCGTGTTGGATTTGAACCTTCTGGAGGTTCTGTTGCAAAATACGTACTGTCCGTATTGGAGCGTCGGACCGTCCACACGGCCGGTACGGACTGTCCGTGAGGTCAGGTCGGACTGTCCATCCCAGCCAGGCAGAGTTGCCTAAGTCCTTTGCTTCTTGTGTTAAGCTTCCACTTTGGATTGGCTTGGGACTTGTTCCTAGGGTTGGTAGGTCCGTTGTGACTACGTGACCTTGGCAAGTTCGTGTGGGTACCATTGCTTGTGATTTTGGGGCATAGTCGAGTTCATCTCTTTGGAGAAGAATTTTTATCGGCTCCCATTGAATCCCCCCTCTCTGGTCACCTAATCAGTCCTTCAAACTTGCAATCTGGTACTCCATCCTTGTGGCTGAAGTCGTTAGGCGTGATGATGACGCAGGCGACTTGAAATTCACCGCAATCCGGGGGTGGAGTGCGATAGATCTGGCGACCTTGGGTTGCAGCTGGAGGAGGAGGTCGGCGAAGCTTCTTCAACACACGACACTGGCGAGCCGTGTGCTTAGCCTTCTTGTGGACGGGGCAGGGGTCGTCGAGAGGACCCATGCGGACTCCGCAAGAGGTGGCGGTGGACCCAGATTGGATCTGGATCTTCTTCTTCATGTGGTCAGAGGCCACACGAGCTGAATTTCGCAGGCCAAGGGGCATGTGAGGTGGAGGCACAGTAGTTCTGCTAGGGCGCTTGACGCTTTCGCAGACCTTGATGGTGTCGGAGAGCATGCTCTCGACACAATTGAGCCCTGCAATTAGATCATGAGGACCCGCGGCCTCTTGCTGCGCCGCCCGACGGAGCGTGGGTGGCACCCTCGCCGAGTCAAGCGAACCCTCCGCCGAACGCTTCTCGCCGGCCATACGAACGTCGGGGGTTTGGAGAACGAGGACTCTGGCAGGATGAGGAGTGAGGAAGCAAAGAGGTAGCGTGAGAGGGAGGAAGAAGAAAGACGAGAAGTGCGTTCGCTCCAAGCCTTCCCCGGGGTTTTATAGCCGTGCGGCGCCCTGTGCGCAGCGGTTACCCGGAGGTGACGAGACGTTCTCTCTTGCTCTTCGCCTTCTCTCTCGCTCTCTCCCCCTCTCTGCTCTTCCACTCCCCATCACTCCGCCAGTCTCGGGGCACGATGCCCACGAACCCTGGGGAACCCCTAGGATTTTTCCCCCGACTTAACAAATGAAGGCGAGTCGTTCGGCGGGGTTCGAAAGGGGCGTCAGCCAACCAAAAGAGGCGTCAACATTCAGAGAACAAGGGGACAACTGCATTTATGTGAAGCCCTGAGTTCTAAGGTACAAGAAGGCGGCCAGACGGACCGTGAACAAGTATCGTAACATAAAACACCGCCGGCCTGGCGGTGTTGTGTTTCCTGGTAGGTCAGAGTTGAAGGAGCACCTCGCTGGACTCCCACAAACATCTGACGCGGCCGGAGACTCCCTGCAGGGACCAGGGAGATGGCCGGCGCCTCCACCGTGACTACCAAGACCCAGGAAGAACACCAAGTTCCCGGGGCCGCTCCCGAACAAGCTGCCGACGAAGCATCGCTCCTACCGGAGCAGCCTCATCAGAGAAGCTTGTTCAGGGCTAACTTGGTGACCTGCTGCTTCGACAGAACTCAGGGAAGCGACCCCGGGTGTGCTGCAACAAACAGCAGGAAGCGGCGGTGGTGACACGGACGCGGAGCGACGGCTCGCCTTGGCGCCTCCTCCCCTAGCACTCGACCCCCATGTCGCTGCAGGGACACGAGACGCAGGGCAGGAAAGGGTTGCAAAGAGCATGCCTCCCCATTCGCTGAACTCCCACCAACATCAGGAGGCTTGAAGGACGGCACTACACTCAGGGGGACGAACCCCCCACGACCGGAGAAGTAGCTGCTTTCTTTCCCTCTCCATATGGCAACCATGGAGTCTCACCGGGGTGAAGTAGAGCTCATTTTATAGGGCAGCGGCAGCCCAACCATGTCAGGGGCACAGTGGACGCGGCTTAGCTAACAAAACAAGCTAAAACGGCCACCCACCCCACCAGGTGACACATTGAAGACTCGCAGAGCCTCGCCGTCACATCAGCAGAGGCCGGCCACAGTTCCCCGTGAGGCTGGGTCAAATCCACCATCCGGCCACGTCGGCCTCAAAAGGTGAGACAGTACTCGCGGTGGCTAAAAAATAACCCGTGGCAGAGTCCTCGACTCTACCATGGGCTCGAGGGCTACAGTCGGCGAGTGCGCTCGCGCGCCCTCACCGGACTAAGGAAGAAAAACTCAACCTCTCTGATCCTAAGGGAGAAATCCATTTTCCCCCTTAGGCTCGGGAGCTACTGAAGAGGGGAATAACCAGGGGTCATCATCTTATCCCCTAAACCCCAAATCAAGAAGACTAATGGTGGGCCGTGTCAGCAGAGGCCCAACACTGACTGCCGGCACGTCCAGGCCCAGCTCCTTTCCTTTTAAGAATAGCAACTCGGCCCCCCATCGCAGAGCCACCTCCGACTCAAGCAGCTAACCCGGTTACCTCAGCGGGAGGCTCCACCTCGCACGACCTAAGGCTCCTTCCGCCGTAATCCGACACCCGGGGCCCCCCAGGGGCGGACCGCAATGTGGCGGAAGCTGCCCCGCACGGCACTGGACGTGCAGCTGCAGCGGAGCACGCGGATCTGCTTTGTCAGAGGCTCAGGTAATGATGAGATTTTTCCCGGCGTGGCAGGCGGACTGCCCCGGCGTCCCATCACCTGATACTGAATAGTGGCCAAGGACACGTGAATCCTTCGCCTACAAGACATCGAACAACGTGACCCGACCCATCAAGCATCAGAGGGAAGGTCGAGGCTTGCACGAGAAGCCCCGACCTAGCATGACCAGCAGGCTCCTGGGTGGGAAAGAAGCCACCTCGGGACGGAGGCCGAAGCTACGCTTCCTTACGAAGGCTAACGATGCTGGGGCAGTGTACGGCGCCAACGGGAGACGAAGGCCCACGGCGTTGCTCTGTTCCGACACTGTTGGAGCACTGTAGCAGAACGGGTTTTTAGCATCTTAACCTTTGTACACCGGCCCTCCTTGAACTATAAAAGGGGAGGTTTGCATCACGAATAGGATATACGAACTCGGCAAGACAAAAAACAACACACCACACTCACCGAGCATCAGCTGCTCTCACCCACATACAGAGACTTGGGACTTCTTCCCTCTCTTGACCTAAGCTTGTATCCCCTACTACAAGCCCCCCTGTGGGCATAAAGAACACTTTCCCGAACTGGACGTAGGGCATCCCCTCGGTGTCTGAACCAGTATAATCCTGGTGTCTCTAAGCCCAACCATCCGGATCAGACGCACGATTCATACCAAAAATTACTTGCCGGCGGTATCAAACCCCGAAACGAAGAACCCTAGATCTACCCCTACTTGGTGCACCAACTATCAGAGCTTTAGTTTTGAGCAGTCCACAGGGGGGTCAACCCCGGTGGTTTATTTGTTTGGCATGGGGAGATATAGAGCTAAGAATGCCTCCGGAACAAGAGGGACATGGTAAGTTTATACTAGTTCGGGCCTCCGGAGAGTAAAACCCTACGTCCAGTTTTTGGTGTTTGTATTGCGGATGAAGGTACAGGTGGTCCTCGAAAGGACGCCCTTGCCCGCCTTATATTCGCTGACGGACAAGGTCAGTGGACCTAGAGTCCAGGTCCGTTACAACATGGAAACCTATCTAAGGTAGTTTACAACATAATCCCGTGATCTTCGGACTGATTGGCGGCGTAGTTGACGTCTTGTGTCTTGTCTTGCACGCCAAGTTACCCAAACAGATCGGATAAGGTTGCCTGGAGGAATCTTCTAGAAGGTCTTTGGGGCCACAAAATAGGTCTGTTGGGCCCACTGTCAGGTCGGCGGGTCTTCTGGTGGGCCGGTCCCACTTGTCAGGGACGGTCGTGAGCCTGGTCGTGGGGACCCAGGGGTACCCATGTCTCATAATGTCTCACATCAGGCACAACATGAGAAGGGCGGTGTCTGTCCTTGTTTGCCATCTCCCTAGCAAACCTCTCCTCCCTTTTCTTCCGAAAGAAAAACTCCTCTATGTGTGCATCCTTCCCACAATGGTCACAATGGAATGGGATTGGCTTTGGCTTTGGCTTTGGGTTCTCTCTGGGCTGTGGCTTCTGACTCGGTTTCTCTCCCTTCTTCCCAAAGAACTCATTACCCATGTCACTCTTGAAATTGATGGGTTTCTAGAAGTTGTTTGTCTGTGGAGGAAACACTGGTGGGCCTGGGGTTGTGTCTAATCGGTTCCTAAGTGGGTTTGGCTTAGGTGCAAAAGTATTTTTGTGGAAGGTTTGTGGTGGAGCTGGGATATCACAAATCTTCTCCTCTTTCTCACCACTGCTCTCCCCAACCTTATCCGACCCTAGCGCCTGAGCATCATAGCACTTGTACGCCTCAATCATCATCCTAAGCTGAGGCTCATGACCCGACAACCAACCCATCATCTTCCTCAACTCATCATTCTCATCTTGCAAGCGATCAACATAAAGCAGTGACTTCACAACTAGAGCAAGATGTAGCAATGGAAGATTTCAAATCAGCCTCAAGGGATTTAATGCGAGCATGAGATTCATCTAACTTAGCATGCAAAATAGGGCAAGATGTACAAGCACCTAGCAAAGCAGGTCTAGATTTCAACTCATCAAGCTCAACCCTAAGAACATCTAGTTCCTCAACCTTGGAGGCATACTTCTCCCTAAGCACAGTCAAATCACCAAGGAAAAGAGGGCACTCAGTGCATTCTGGTTCATCGGTCACAACAGGGGCAGACTTCACAGACTCAAGCTGAACTATAGCATCAACAAGCATTGACTCTAGTTCAACCACCTTCTCCTTAGCTTCTCCTAGCAAAGACCTATACTCCCTCTTCTCCTTGTTGGTCTTTCTAAGAACATCATCACGATTGTCAAGAAACTCATTCAACCTAGCATTCTCCTCTATCAAGAAGCCTGGGTTAGTGTTTACCTCATCTTTGGAGTCAGAGTCCCAGTCGTCCTTCCGAGTCTTCTTGCTTTCAGAGCTACGTGCCATGCCGCAAAAGCCTTGGGCAGCGAAGCACAAGCCGTTGAAGTTCTTGCTCGACCGCTTGCTCTTGTGCTGGTCACCATCTTCTTCTTCATCACTTGAGCTCGATGAGGTGTAGCAGGAACTCGAGTCGATGTCGCTCACTCCAGCGACCATCGCACACTTTGTTTTCTTCTTGTGGCCTCCACTCTTTCTCGGCCTTCGCTCGGACTTGTTCTTGTTCTTGTAGTCGTTCCCCGAGTGGTGCTTGTGCTCAGTCCTCGGATGGTGCTTGTACTCGACCTTGTTCTCCACGGCCTTCGGGCACTCAGCAATGAAGTGCCCGTGCTTCCCGCACTTGTAGCACATGCCTGAGTTCCTCCGAGAGTTCTTCCGGTTCTCGTCCATGCACTCGAACCTCCTGCTTAGCAACGCGAGATCCTCCTCGCCCAGTACATCAAACTCCTCATCTGGCATAGAGACAAGAGCAGACAAGAAGAACTGCCTAAAAGATACGTTAGCGTTAGTTCTTGATCTAGAAACGAGAGCCAGACTATGGGGTCAATCGGGTTTTTGAAGGACCGATTAGGCGACCAGAGACGGGGTGGGGGAGTGAATGGGAGCCGATAAAAAATTCTTCGAAGAAATACCGGCTATGTCCCAAAATCACAACCAAAGATTCCCACACGAGCTTGCCAATGTCACGTAGTCACAGCGGACCTACCAACCCTAGGAACAAGTCCAAATAAGTTGCAAAGCGGAAACATAACTCAACAAGCAAAGAACTTAGGCAAACTGCAGGTTCCAGGACGGACCCTCCGTCATAGCAGGATGGACTGTCCGCCGGTCACCACGGACCGTCCGTATGGAACGGACGGACTGTCCATATTAGTGAACAGAACCACCAGAGACGCACCCCTTCCTCACAGACCGTCTGACACGTTAGTTCGGACCGTTCGAGCCTGACGGACTGTCCGACCACACCCGGCAGACTGTATGCAAACCAACTGCAAACAAAAACTAACACTCTAATGGATCGACACGCGAACTCGCAAGAACTGGATGTACACGCGACAAACACCAGCACCCGCGGACCGTCCCTGTCCCTAGGACGGACCGTCTATCCTGGTCGCAGAGCACCAACAAAACCTGGAAAAGGAGAGTCAATACCCCTCCTATCCATCCATGGATCTCCGAAACGGCTGCACAGATTGAGACAAGATTTTGGGGAAAGGAGAAGCGTGTCTAGGAGATGCAATCCAAAAAGTATGAGGCCTCAAACCAACTAAAATGTCAGGAATCGAATCACAACTGAGCTCCAACACAAAGCTAGGGTTCGAACCGAAATCCTCGAATCGAAGGCCAAATCCGGAGTTTGAGGGGTCAAAATCAAGCACAAAGATGCACAAGACATCTATCCATGATCCCCACAAAAAAATCCGAACACAAACGCCTCAGAATCGACAAAATGAGTCGCGCACGAAAATAACACAAAACAGTTCGAAAAAGACACGAAAATCACTTGAGGCAAGAGAAGGAAATCGACGCAACCTTGAATGCTTCCATACAACCAGAGGACAGATTCTCTACAAAACCATTAAGAAAATCAAGCCTATAGAGCAGGGAAAATAGGAAGCAGTCCGGATGGATGAGTTTCCCTCTAACCCTAGAGCTATATATATGAAGTCTCTCCGGGTTGGGCAAATGACCATGCTACCCCTAGAACTTAAATAGAGATACACACCCCTCAAGGGCAAGATGGTCAAGTAGCGAACATTCTTCATCGGGCAGCCACGCCTTCACCGCAGTCCGCGTCCTCCCGACGCAAGCCCCATGATCCCGCCGCGTGTCCCCCGGCATGGAAGCTTCTCGGCGCGACCAGATCCCGTCTCCGCCCGCCGAGCCTCCGGTCTTGGTTTTGTGGCTCAACCAAGTAACCCGACGGTTTTGTGGTGAACCGCCACAAACCCCGCGTGCAGACCCAGTCGTGAGCCGCTACCCTGCACCGGCTCAAGTCCACAACTTCGTCTTGCTTTTCTTGCCACCATGCGGCCCGCTTGATCCCCTTTGGCCACCGGGTCCATCGAGCCGAGCCTACTTGTCCCTCCACTCCTCGGAGGCCCCGCAAGGTTGAGACCTTTCGCCCCCGCTCTTCACCTGCACCAACGCAAATCAAGCCGCAACCTGCACCTGCAAGACTCGGCCAAGAGTCAGTCCACACCACATTGCCAATCACTCATTCTGACAAGCGACATAGGGGGAGGAAAACTGATGTTCAAGACCCAGATCACGAAAAAGGTTTCAAATCAAGAGTTTTTAAATTCTATGCCATTGTCGCTAAGAATAGCTTGAACAACATCTCCATGCCTCTCATTTTACAACCTCAAGATCAGATCTTGGACAAAACCAAATGTCTCCCCCTTGTCAGCCGAAAAGAAGACCCAAGCATAGCGAGAATAGTCGTCCACTATCACCAGGACATACCATTTCCCACCCGCCGAGCACATACGAGATGGACCAACCTAGTCCATATGGAACAACTCGTATGGACGTTTTGTCATGACAGCGGTCAGGGGCGTATGGGAGGCGGCTACCATCTTGCCATGCCTACACAGAGCACACACTAAATCCTTTTGGAATTTCAACCTAGGCAATCCTCAGACCAAACCAAGCCCACTCAAGTGTGCAAGTCAAAACTCAAGTGACTTAGCCTCTTATGCCATTTCCAAAGCTCCGCCGAAACACCCGCAACCAAGCAACGAGAAGAACCAACACACTTAGAAAAATCGGCTCCGAAAATCTGAACCTCGGGGATGATCGTGCACACAAGATCACCTCGAGAGTCCAACACACGAGAAGCGCCCATCTTGAAACGGATCTCAAAACCCTCATCAAGAAGCTGGGAAACCGAAAGAAGATTGAACCCGAGAGACTTGACAAGAGCAACACGCCTGAGAGTCACATTCTCACTTACCTTCACCGTGCCCACTGAAAGCACTCTACCTCTACCATTGTCCCCAAAAGTGATGTACTCCTTGGACACCACTAGGGTGAGGCTGGAGAACCACCGTCGATCTCCGGTCATGTGTCGAGAGCAACCAAAGTCGATCAACCAAAAGCTCTCCAAGCCTCCCACCTGCAAAATCAAAAACAAGTGTGAGAGTAAGCAAACGACTCAGCATTAGGGTTAGTGTAAAATGAATCAAACCAGTGCCGTGCCATTTGCCCAAAAGTGGGGTTAGCAAAATCCATCATATCACTCCTAGGTGGAACACCCACACGTCTCCACCTCAGAGGACTTCAACTTGGAGAACAACTCATCCACAGTGAGTGTCTCATAGTGGTCGGACTCCTGAATGGCCTCAACCTTGGCACCCCACACGGTATGATCCAGAGAATTCAAGAACTTAACAGCCCTGTCATGGTGATCGTACGGGAGCATGGTCACATTGGCCCGCATATTGTTCACAATCACAGTGAAGCGCTGAAACATGGAGTCAATGGACTCACCGGACAGATGAGTGAAGTTCTCATACTCCATTCGGTAGGTCGCAAACAAGCGCACCTTCACCTGATTGTTCCCACCATAAGCTACCTTGAGCTTCTCCCAAATCTTGCACACCAAGTCCTCTACTTGAACCCGATCAAATTCAGGATTGCAAAGGGCACGAAAGAGATAATTGACCGCCTTGTTGTTGGCATCATGCATATCTCGAGAACCTGGGGCAAAGAAGTTGATGGGGTGGACATAGGAGGTGTTCTCCGTCACATCCCATATGATCTATCCTTTGCCACGAAGAAAAGCAGACATGCGACGTTGCCACATCTGGTAATCCTTACCATCAAAGTGTGGAGGACCCGAACCCCGTTCTTGGTATGCCATCTTTGGATCTTAGACGGATTAGAATCATGAACAACCGTAACTGGCTCCAATACCAATTGAAGGACCGATTAGGTGACCAGAGAGGGGGGGAGTGAATGGGAGCCGATAAAAATTCTTCTCCGAAAAGATGAACTCGACTATGCCCCAAAATCACAAGCAAGGGTTCCCACATGAACTTGCCAAGGTCACGTAGTCACAACGGATCTACCAACCCTAGGAACAAGTCCCAACTCCACCCAAAACGGAAGCACAACTCAAAGAGCGAGGGACTTAGGAAAATCTGTCAGCCTAGGACGGACGGTCCGACTTGAGGTCGCGGACGGTCTGACAAACACGACTGAAAAAGGAACTCGACTCTCCACGGATCAAACCACGGGCCAGCACGAACTCGCGACAGACTGGACGAACTCGATGCCCTGCGGACGGTCCGTGAGCATGTGGCGGACGGTTCGCCGCTCACGAACAGAACAGGTCGAGCTCGAAAACGCAACTCAAACTACCCCTACTCCTTCATCGATCTCCCAACTGGCTGCATGGATTGAGAAAAGATTCGGGGGAGATGTGAAGCGTCCCTAGGGGATGCTATGCGCAAAAACTTGAAGCCTCAAACCAACTAAATCGCCGGGAATCGATAACGAACCAAGCTCAACCAAGAAGCTAGGGTTCCAACCGAAATCCTCGAATCGGAGGCCAAATCCGAAGTTTGAGGGGTCAAGATCAATCACAAAGATGCACAAGACATCTATCCATGATCACCACAAAGAAATCTGAACACAAATGCCTCAGAATCAAAGGAACAAGCCGCGCATGAAAATCCCACAAAATAGCCCGAAAAAGACACGAAAATCACTCGAGCCAAGAGAAGGAAATCGACGCAACCATGAATGCTTCCATACAACTAGAGGTCAGATTCTCTACAAAATCATGAAGAAAATCTAGCCTAAAGAGCAAAGGAATTAGGAAGTAGTTTGGATGGATGATTTGCCATCCAACCCTAGAGCTATATATATGAAGTCTCTCCGGGTGGGGCAAATGGCCAAGCTACCCCTAGAACTTAAAGGAAGATACACACCCCTCAGGGGCAAGATGGTCAACACTTGGTATTTCTCATCGGGCCACTACGCCTTTGCCGCAGTCTGTGTCCTCCCAATGCAAGCCCTGTGATCCCACCGCAGGCCCCCGGCATCGATGCTTCTCGACACGCCCGGATCCCGTCTCCGCCCGCCGAGCCTCCGGTCTTGGTTTTGTGGCTCAACAAAGTAACCTGTCGATTTTGTGGTGAACCGTCGCAAACCCAGTGTGTAGGCTCCAGTTGTGAGCCGCTACCCTGCATCACTCATGTGTACGACTTCGTCTTGCTTTTCTTGCCACCATGTGGCCTGCACTCGATCTCGTTCGGCCACCAGGTCCATCAAGCCAAGCCTACTTGTCTCTCCACACCTCGTAGGCCCCGTAAGGCTAAGACCTTTTGCGCCTGCTCTTCACCTGCACCAATGCAAATGAAGGCGCAACATGCACCTGCAATACTTGGCCAAGAGGCAGTCCACACCACGTCTCAATCACTCATCACACTAGGGAGCGACCATCCACCGGTCCTCGGTGCTTCGGTCCTCACAACAACACCCCCACACTTGACCTTTGCTCGTCCCGAGTGAAGGGAGTCAGATCAAGCAGGTCATAAGTACCATAGGTATAAATAAGTATAAGAGATATTCCAAGTGAACTCTTTGGAGTGTCTATAAGGTCATCTTGGGTGATTTAAAAAGTAGAATGGTAATGAGTCAATTCCCTTGACTCCTGATAACAAGCACTTGGGGTTTTTGCAATGGTTTTCAAAAAGTAAAACTCTGCTCGGCATCCTCATTTGATTCTCTCAAATCACTCAATGTTTATATCCTCGCCAAGGTACAAACTTGCCTTTCTTCCAACCAACTTATATGGCTTATGTGGAGCTCTGGGTATGGTAGAGAGGACGAGCATACTCGTATCACATTTATTGCAATGTCAAAAACCGGATCCAAAGAGAAAATCAAATCATACAATTAGATCAAGATGTGCACATGTATGAATATAATAAATATGGTAAGGTGGATACTAGGCCCGAAAATGGTGCTAGTTATTACCATATATGTATATATATATGATGAATGCGGTGATGATGGTAAGGTGGACAGTAGTCCTAGAGTGGATGAGAGCTATTACCATTTGACTTATTGGAACTCCTTTTTGCATAATCTCATCTCTCTCTCTCTCTCTCTCTCTCTCTCTTTTCTTTCTTTTGGACATGGGCTATCCTTTCCCTCTTTTTTTTCATCATGCTTTGAGCATGTGTTTTTTCTTGGGTAGGCCATGTCTCTTTTGCAAGGCTTTGGAGAGAGAGCGGTCACACCATAACGAAGCTTGATTTTTATGGAATGGATGAATGGTATACTGCTAACTTCCTGTATAGAATCATAGCAAGGGGATATGGTGGTGTGCATAAATCTTGATCATGAAAGCATAAAAAGAATTTCCCAAAGGGTCACAACAATTTGACAAAGCTCAATGCAATAACAAATAGCATATGAATGTAAGGTTCTCAACTATAACATCATATGGCTTTGGTAGGACTGTGGCATATCAAAGAGGAGCCTTGCACGAGGTTTTTCATGTTTTCAAAAATAAATAACCCAAGAACATGAAAATCAAAGCAAGGTCATATCATCAAGCCACATCACACTCATCAATTACCTCGATAAGCATGGTGTCCCTATTATGATATTGTTCACAAACAACAAGATAGCAACAAGGAATGAAGCATATGCAAGTCAACCATAGGCAATATGATAACAGGTGCAAGCATGATAAGAAGCTTCTAAGTTAGATTAAATAGGTCGACAATAAAGATCATCATAACTCAGAGATGAATGCGAGAGGGATATAAGAATGCAAACCAGCACTGCTCAGAGAAATGTACCATGATGAGCACTCCACAGTGTGTGTGGGTACCGTTCAGGCTCTCTGTATGTGATCGTTCATAGAGCGGTATGCTCGTAGTGCAAGTACATGTGCATCGTGTTCGCTCGTTGGAGAGGTGCAGCTCTCCCACACCGTCTTGTTCCTAGGTGCTTATAAAAGATAGAACAAAATGAAAAACTCACATATGACTCAACCGGGTTTCATGACCGGTCAGCCAATTATTCAAACCAAATAAATGATTAGGTGCTTACAATTATTCTAGAAACAAAAATTTGGAAGGGAAATAAATGAAAAGGGAAATAAGCCTTAACTTAATCTAGCGCCTAAAAGAAACTATGGATGGGGTGCCCCCCTCTACTCAGTATCGAAGATGTCTGTTTGCCCAATGTCCACGAAGTGGCGCCTCATCTTGGTGCAAAGACAACGACGGAGATCGCGGATGTCGTCCCTGAGATCATCCATATCCATCTTCCTTTCTTCCAGGACTGCCTTGAGCTTCTTGGTCTCCTTGTCCAGAGCAGCTACCGTAGGTGTCAACATGGTTGTAGTGGGAGCCATGGGCATCCTCTCAGCTCCCTAAGTCTTTTCCTAGGCTTCTTGGGTGAGAATGTTGGCATGGAGCTACTGCCCAAACCAAAGTCCTCATCCGTCTCCTCTAGTGTAACAGACGGGCGTGCTGCTTTTGCTTCACTCTGCACAGTTTGGGCCTTGAGCACCTCAGCTCGGAGTGGGAACTGTGTTCGAGGTGTGCATGCTGCCTGAGCTAGCATTCCAAGTCCACCAGCTCCTAATGACCCTGGAATGTCGACAGGTGGAGATGGTCTGACCGACGGGGCCACCCTGGGTTGGTGTTTTGCTACAGCTAGCTTCCTGTACGGGCTGGAGGATCGTTTCCACTCCTTTGGAGTCTTCCTTAGAGAGGAGGAATGGCCTGACACATGGGTGGCCAGCGGTGTGAGAGATGGCACCGGCCTCGGGGTAGGCTCAGTGGGACCTCCCATGGCGCTGCTTGCACCGTGGTTCCTCCTGCTATAGGGAATGGCAGCCAGAGGCATGACATTGAGCACCTAGTGTGCATCCAGTGGCATGTCCCTCGCGGGGGTAGCATCCACGAGAATGTCCTCCCCTCCTAGAGCGGTGGATGGAACATCAAAGGGGATGACGCTCTTGTCCGCCATAGTGAGTGTTAGTGTTTCTTACATCACTACTAGGTTTGCAACAGCACCAGAAATGTCACACCCGACCCAATTTGGGTGGCCCATGAGCGCAGGTGCGTGTGTTTAGTGCCACATTGCTAGTTGAGCAAGGGTAGAGCCAACTTATTGTAACACCCGATTTTATAAACACAATCAGGTGCCACTTTATGTATGCCAGGATCATATTTCATACATAAAGTACAACTTCATCAATGGTACATTTCCATATCACGTTTAAATATTACAAAATGACCCGTGGGTCCAAAAGAAAAGTACAGCTAAAGCTTAATATCTTGTGCGGAAGCAGGCTCCATGACCACAGGCAATCAACCGGGGAAACGCACTCCTAGGTCTTCATGGTCTCCATAACCTGAACAACATTCATGGGAGAGAGAGACAGCAGGGGGTTGAAGGGGAAACGGTGAGTACATCGAAATGTACTATGCAAGTGTAGGAGGTAGAGCGATGAGGGCTTAGAACAAGAAAGGCTGACACAACTGGCTGCAAGCATTGATTTTAGTTGGTCATGTTTTATTAAACAACCTATTTACTAAGGTGAGAGTCTTCCCAACCCAAACCCACCTTAAAGGTAAAGCATCTATCATCTAAGGCCAACATCCCATCCAAAACAACTATTCCACCAACTAAACATGTGAGGATCCAGGTTGCTCTTGACCGTGAGCACGGCTATCATGATAGTTTTTACACTCTGCAGAGGTTGTACAACTTTACCCACGAGTCGCGTAAACGTTCACGGAACGTTAAACCCAACCATGCTGTGCTTGCAGGGCACATTCACACTTCCTTAGGTGTGATAGCATAGGGACGCTACGAGGCCTTTACAAAGGATCTCCCAGTCGCAGGATCGCCATGCTACAGGTTTCATCCCAAGGAAAAACCCCCGAGAACCCCTCTTGCCCATGCGGTACCTTCTCCCGCTCAACCAGAGGCTCCTACTGACTGGGAGTGCTCCTAATTAATGAGCCAAGACCAGAGCCATATGGTCCTCATGGTTGTACGATAAGTCCTGGGTGGTCACTCCACGCATCAAACCTTAAGGTGGCTCGAGCAAGACAAGCATCAACCCAAAAACACCGTCCACCGGACAAGCATTTGCTCGAGCCCCTAGAATTCCATGTTTCTAAAAGATCACCCACCCATGTGATTAAATAGTTCATTAGTCAATATTAATAATTAAACCCAGCCCAGATGTTCAGCAGCTAAGCATTTAACTACCCATAACCAAACTCTCTAGGGCTTCAAGGAAAGTCATATCAAAATCTAGTAGAGACCCTACATAGGATTCCCATCAAATTGACTCGAAGCATGCATAAAGCGTAAAGTAAAGTGTGATATTATTGTAAATGCATGGGAAACAAGGAGTATGCATCAAGGACACTTGCCTTCTTCACGCTCTTGCTTGATCTTCACGTACACTTGATCTTGATCATGAACCGCTACTCGTAGCAACTACCGGAAACAAACATACATACAAAGTATAAGAAACAGTACACCAAACAGAGTCAAAACAGTATAAAAAGCATTTTCAAAGAACGGGCTCGTCGCTACGATCGTGTGAGTGCAAGAATCACCTGAAACGGAGCTACGAGCAAAAAGTATTGATCATTTTACTAAACCAGGGACTAAACTATAAATCTAATATTCTGGAATTATTTTAATACTGGAAAAGATGAATTATGACGTCACCAGAGGCATTTATGACGTCAGCAAGGATTTATGGAAAATCAAAATATATAAATTGAAATTTTGTTGAACTTTTCTGGTGATGACGTCAGCATGACGTCATCAGGGACCAAAATGTGAATAACTAATAGGACAGGGGGTTGCTGGTAAGTTTCACAAGACTGAGGAAACAGTGAAGGATTTTCAAGGTTTTACAGGGGCTAAGATGTAAAAGCGGCGCTGACTGTGTAGATCCGCTGACATGGCTACACGTGGCGGGCGGTGGTTGGCCGGGACGGACGACGTGGCACCACGTGGTGCTGGTGTGGCCGTGGACCAGCCGTGGACGGCGGTCCATGGGTCCATGGTGGGCCGTTTACATACCCCGAAGGGGTATGCGATCCTGGTCGTTGGTGCGGGATCGTGCGGACCGGGAGGTGCCGCCGGCTGTGGGTCGCCGGAGCCGCCGGGAACAGAGCGCCCGCGGCGGCGCTTCGCCGGAGTTGGACGGCGGCGATGCTGTGGTGCATCAGAGACGACGGGAAAAAGACGAGAAGGGAGAGGAGGAGACGGCGAGCTCACCAGAGGGCTAGAGACGAGCGGGGGCGCGGTGTAGACGACGGTCGTCGGGAGGCGGCGGAGGTGGTCACTATCGTGCGGGGAGGAGGGTGTCTCGGTGCACCTTGGAGCGTCTGAGCGCCGGGACTACGTCTGTGTGCTTCTGCGGAAAGGGAAAGGAGGTGAGGGAGGGTGAGAGGCGGCCGGGAGAGGAAATGCTCGACGGCGGCGAGTTTACCCGAGCTCGGTTCCGGCGAGCAGCTAGCGACGGGAGGCGCGGCGAGGTGAGAGGTGGATGGTGGTGGCGTGGAGTGGTGAAGGGGGAAGCGCCGGATGCTGCAGAGGATTTTATGGGGGCGGAGGCACTCGGGTAGGGGGAGTAACAGGAGGCGGGGATCGCGGCCTTGGCCGGCCGTTTGAATGGCAAAACTTGCCATTCTTGCAAGCCAGGAGGGGAAAGGGGGAGGGGGAAACGATGGAGGGCAGGCGGTGGTCACGAAGGTGGGGCCGGGTGGACCTGGCTCGGCGCGGGACGGAGGGAAAGTTGAAATCCCGTGCGGGATTTGTGCAAGCGCCGGCCGGGAGAAAGGAAAGGGGGGGGGGAATCGGGAGGTTGATGGTGATGCTGACGGGCGGGCCCTGCCTGGTGGTGAGAGAGGGAGAGGGGGGCGATGGGCCGATGTGGGCCGGCCCAAGAGGGAGATGGCGGCGGGTGAGGGAGGTGGACTGGATTAGGCCTGCTTCAGTTGGCTCTTGGGCTGAAAGGAGAAAGAAAAGATGGGGGAGGGAGAAAGGACTTCTGGTGTGGGCTTTGAGGAGGAAAAGGAGATTCGGCCCAAAATGGATAGGAGGGAAGTTTAGTATTTAAACAATTCCAGATTCAAACCCTATTTGAAAATTTGAAAAGCAAATTCATTTTTCATACAAGAAAAATTATGCAGGGCAGCATGTATGCATACAAACAAAAATATACCCTAAGGTTCATTTAATTTCTTTTAGAAATTCCTTCTTGCTTACCAACATTTAAATTTACAAGCCAACTATTTCTAGCAAATTTTTAAATTATTGCCAAAAATTAGAATTAGGGTGTTACACTTATAAAACTTTGTCCACCAGCCATACCACCTTCGGGAACCCTTTTACACGAAACGAGGACGAAAGTGTAAGTAGGGTACTATGTGTACGCGTGCTCACCCCTACGGAAGGGCTGGGCGGTGCGGCTTTGGTGGGTGGGGTGTTACAAATGGTATCAGAGCCGACCCTCGCAGTTGCGCGTACCGGTCAGTGTGCGGGCATAGGGCACATAGCGCGTGTGGGCCACGACATGGCTTATGGGTTGGCACTGGACGTACGGTCGTGCGCTAAGAGGGAAGGTTCTTGGACATTTGCTCGGGTCAGTGTGCAGACATATGCATGCACGTGTGGGCCTGGGATGGGGCACACGACATGGTGTGTGGGTCGGCACTGGACGGGTGAGTTGGACCGACGAGGACGTCGGGTTCTTTGAGGGGGGTGAATGTCACACCCGGCCCAATTTGGGTGGCCCATGAGCGCAGGTGCGCGTATTTAGTGCCACATTGCTAATTCAGCAAGGGTGGAGCCAACTTATAAGACTTTGTCCACCAACCATACCACCTTCGGGTTAACCCTTTTACACGAAGCGAGGATGAAAGTGTAAGCAGGGTGCTATGTGTACGCATGCTCGCCCCTACGGAAGGGCTGGGCGGTGCGGCTTTGGTGGGTGGGGTGTTACAAGAAAGCATGTTGGTACATTATACGATCACAGATAAATCCACAAGCGCACGGATACCGTTGTAGCTTTCACCTGAGAGTATTTCAAGGTATTGATTCACATGGGGAACGAGAAGTGCAAAGAACCTGAACTAATTTTACCTGGGGATATGACGGCAAAGGGTAAAGAGGAAATGGAGATTTCGGGTAGGGAGGGGTTAAGCTAAGGAAATCAAGGATCTTTAGAGTCACGGTAGAATCATTCAAGTCTTGTCACTTTTCGGGGCCAGAGGGAAAAGAGCCACAGAAAGGGGTGAGAAGGGGGCTCTGATGTTGTATTCTTACCACCTTGAACTAACGTGGTGGATTGCAAAGCCTATCCGGAGTTGTCACCTCCCTAGGGTACCACACAATTCGTTGATCAAAGCGGCAATCCAAGGTACTAGATAGTCTAGACACCACGTCTACACTAACGAAGCACTACTTTACTCGAGCTCAAAGCAAAGCAATCACGATAAGTAGCAAAACTACTAAATCGCAATCGAAGAACCTAAGAACGAACAAGAGTATGAATCAAGACTTAGATACTCATAGATCCTGACTTACAAAGTATCTCGGGTGTGGACGACCGTAGTTGTACCACACCTGTCGAGGTATGAGAAGAAGAGAGCGGACACTCTGGGTTTTACTACCGCACTCACACCTCAACTCTCTCACCCTACTATATAGATACTATTTAGGAGGGCTCCGCCACTTGCTCTATGCACCTTGTGTCTCCCAATGAAGTGTGGGGGCTATTTATAGCCCCAATGGGTCAGTGGCTGCAGTAGGGGGGTAGTTGTAGGCATAAGGGAGGTAGAGTGGTGAGCAAGGTGGTGCGCCCACACATGGAGGTGCGGGCGCACATAGGATCCACCGCCTATGATCGTTGATGGCCCTGATCCACTCTCGAGGGTCGGTTGTGAGGCGGTTGCCAAGTCGGTGGAGCGAAATCTTGGGAGTGGATAGGTGCGGACGCACCAACTCAATTGTCATGTGATGCACCAACACAAATGAGGAATGTTTTGGATTGCTCCCTGATGGAGGTTGTGGCAGTTGGGTGTGGGTCCATTGATCAAAGTGCTTTCACCCTTAGCCATTTGATCAAACTGACTTGAAATCAACAATTCTTGTTCATTGGTCACTTGTTCATGGGATTGGTGATGGCATGGACTCGAGGGATGGAATTTGCTTGGTGCAGCCAGCTGTGACTGGCCCTAGTCAGGTGCGGCTGACTGTGGCCAGCTGCGGCTGGCTTTGGTGCAGGTTAGCCTGGCCAGGTGTGGCCAGCTGTGGCCAGGTGCAGCCACACCTCCTCTTGGCACGTCTCGTGTCACAATATTCCGGAAGGCATAACTTTTGCATTCGTGCTCCAAATAGGGTGAACATAAACTCCGTTTCGATCATCTCGGCGAGAGCTTCACAATGGTGCTATCAAATTTGGACTTTGAGGAAGTTTGTAATGATGATATTTTACACATTTTGACCTGCACCCAAATATCCACTACAGCTCGTGGAATCTGTTAGTTTATAACCCTATAGCTATGGTGTGTGTTCTCATGGAGCGACTTTTATCAAAGTTGATGGTCGAAAATAGGGACTTAACAACCATCAACAGTGAGGAGGAACAGGGGCTGGTAGAGGAGAGATAAGAGAGATGGTGCCTGTGCAACTCAAGATGCATCACACAGTAGGGGATAGGTTTCTGGGACGAAGACGAACACGCACGTGAAAGAAGAGAGGCAGCGGCATCCACGCTGGGTCAGCTGAACTAGGGGTTCGGCTGAACCCATCTGCTCTCGTATGGGTCTCTACTTCGTCGTGTGGGTCAAGCAGTCCAGGGAGGTTGAGAGCCAGGTGTGGTTCGAGGACCGGTGGATGGTCGCTTCCTGGTGTGATGAGTGATTGACAACGTGGTGTGGACTGATTCTTGGCTAAGTATTGCAGGTGCAGGTTGCGGCTTGACTGGTGCAGGTGCAGGTGAAGAACAAGCGTGAAAGGTCGTTGCCGGTGAGGCCTCCAGGTGTGGAGAAGACAAGTAGGCTTGGTTCGAGGGACCCGGTGGCCAGCGGGGTCAAGTGCGGGCCGCATGGTGGCAAGAACGGCAAGATGAAGTCATGGACGGTTTCTTGGTTGAGCCTCAAAACCAAGGTCGAGCCGGGACTACGTGGGAGCCGAGTCATGAGTGGTGATTGGCGGAGGCTACACCGAGTTCGCGGGGTTTCCGGTGGTTCACCAGAAAACCACTGGGTTCCTTGGTTGATCCACAAAGCCAAGACCGAAGAACCGAAGACGGAGGTGCAGCAGCTCCAGACCGGTCTGACCGGTGGGTCTGACCGGTCTGACCGGTGGGTACCGGTCTGACCGGTGAGGAGCACCGGTCTGACCGGTGTGCGACGACGCAGTCCGGAATCTTCGAAGCGGAGGACACGCGTCGGGATCGCAAGGCTTGCGTCGAGGCTAAGCAAGTTTGCGGTCGCTGGGCATCCGTCCGATGGTGCGAAGACAAAGACTTCCAATTTCGCCCTCGTGGGGCATGTATCCCTAGTTAGCTAGTAAGGGTATTTTAGTCTTTCGGTTGCCTCCATATAACCCAAGTGGTGAGAGGATGGCAGCCATCTCTTGGAACCCTAGCTCATTTGTTTTTCCTATTTTCCTTCCTATTTTCTTAGGATTTTGGTAGGACTAGCTTGAGAGCTTCATGGTGAGATCTTGTGAGAGGGAAGGATGATCGGGCGGCAAGCTAGACCTTGTATGAACCTCTTTGGTATGTATAGATGATTCGGCGTGGTTCCTCAAGGCTTGGTTGTGTCTTTCCCGTTTCTCCTTTTTGGTGATTTTCGGAGCCTTTTCTTGGCGATTTTCTTGGAGCGATTTCGAGGCCTTTCTCTTTGGGATTTGGTGGGGGATGTATGCATGAACCCTTCGTGGTTCTTTTCCCTTTGATTCCCCTTCCAAATCCGTGAGCAAAGGGGCTCGATTTTGGGGTTTTCGTGGCTCTAGGGTTAGAGGCGTTCTTGGTGGGATTTCTTCGATTCCTCTTGATTTGACAAGTTTTGGTGGACCAAATCTTGGCTATGGAGTACCCATGAGGTGTTCCTACTATCCCCAAAGTCTTGTGCAAAACCGTGGAGCGGATCGGGAGATCGGGAGTTGGATTTGGAGGAGTTGACTCGCGGGCGCTGTTCATCCCGAGCTGCCCAGGCACGACCGGTCTGACCGGTGATCTTGACCGGTCTGACCGGTGCTAGCCCTTGGTGGGTTTTTGTCTCGGGGAACAGCCTTGTCCGTGTGGTTTTGTCCCGTGGTCCTGCTGATCAGTTCTTGGAGTGTTTGGAGTTGTTTTGCTAGGATTTGTGAGGGGTTCTTCTTCCTCACAGGTTGTGTTTCGTGGTGGTTTTTGTTCCAGGGCCTAGAGGATTCACTGAGGCTTCCTGGAACGTTTGCTGTGCGGCTGCTGTACCCACCGGCCTGACCGGCGCTGTCCACCGGTCTGACCGGTGTCACCGGTCTGACCGGCGCAGGCCATCGGTCTGACCGGTGTAGCACAGGCAGCAAGCCGTGCAAGTTTCCGCTGTGTGTTTTGGTGAGTTTTGGCTAGGAAGGTTGAGTGTTGGTTCCTAGGACCAGTAGCACTCTAGTGGCTACGTGGTCTTGACCAACTTGGGTAGTTGGGTCGGAGACGTGAGTTGGAAGCTGTGTTCGTCTTGTTGGAGTTTCCATCTCCTTCGAGAAGAATTTTTATCAGCTCCCATTCACTCCCCCCCTCTCTGGTTCGCCTAATCGGTCCTTCAATTGGTATCAGAGCCGGTTCGGGTCTTTATTGACTCTTACCAGTCTAAGATCCAAAGATGGCGTACCAGGAACGGGGTTCGGGTCCTCCGCACTTCGATGGGAAGAACTACCAGATGTGGCAAAGGCGGATGGCGGCGTTCCTCCGCGGAAAGGGTCAGATCCTTTGGGATGTCACGGTGAACACAGCTTATGTTCATCCGATGAACTTCCTTGCTCCAGGATCGAGGGATATGTTCGAAGCCAACAACAAGGCTGTCGACTACTTGTTTCGTGCCCTGTGTCCACCTGAATTCGATCGGGTTCAGACAGAGGACTTAGCTTGTAGGATTTGGGAGCAGTTGAAGGATGCTCATGCTGGGAATGCTCAGGTTCAGGCTCGGATGTACGCGACTTACCGGAGAGAGTACGAGAACTTCACTCATCTCCCCGGCGAGTCCGTCGATGCCCTTTTCCAGCGATTTACGGTCGTTGTGAACAACATGAGAGCCAATGTGGACGTCCTCCCATACAATGATCATGATAGAGCCGTGAAGCTCTTGCACTCGTTGGATCGTACCGTATGGGACGGGAAGTTTGAGGCTATTGTTGAGTCCGAGAAGTATGACACCTTGACGGTGAACGAGCTATTCTCGAAGCTCAAGTCGGCTGAGTTGGACCGTGGTATGACAGCCAAGATCGAGAGCCCGACTGATTCTCATAGTCTCGCTCTCGTTAGTGGCAAAGGAGCCAAGTCTAACGCTAACGCATCCTCCAGGATGTACTCTCTGTCTTCTTTGATGTCTTTGCCAGATGAGGAGTTCGACGTGCTTGGAGAGGACGAGCTGGCGTTGCTGACCAGGCGATTCGAGAGGCTGCACGAGAACCGGGTGAACACGAGGAGGACAGCACGGACGTGCTTTCAGTGCGGCAAGCCAGGACACTTCATTGCCGACTGCCCGGAGAAGACGGAGAACAAGGACGGCTACAAGGACGGCTACAGGCACCGATCGAGCAAGGATGGCAAGTACCGATCGAGGCGCGATCACAAGCACAAGAACAAGCACAAGGATGAGCGACGGTCGAGGAAGAAGGATGGCCGCGGCAGGAAGGCCCGAGCAATGGTAGGAGCGAGCGACGTCGACTCCAGCTCCGCCTACTCTTCCTCAAGCTCGAGTAGCAGTGAAGATGAAGGTGATCGGCGCAAGAACAAGAAGTCATCCAGGAACTTGAGCGGGTTGAGCTGCTTCGCGAGAGATGGCTTCTGCGGCATGGCCCGTAGCTCCGGCAGCAAGAAGAGCCACCAGAGTGACTCGGACTCTGACTCCGAGGATGAGGTATGTGATGAGCTCTCTTCTTTGCGCAAGGAGAATGATGAGTTGGTTGACTTGCTTGATAACCGCGATCACATGCTTAGAGAGGCCAAGAAGATGAGGAAAGAGCTTAGGGCCTCACTAGAAGATGCTAGGAACCGTGTGGCTGAGCTAGAAACCCAGAACCTAGATGCTAAGCTTGAGATTGATTCGCTTAAGGCTTCTCCTGTGGTTTCTGATGAGATTGATTGCTGTGATTGCTCTGTGTACCTAGCTGATCTTACTGCTCTTAAGGATAAGCATGCTTCTACTTGTGATGAACTAGATATGCTTAGGGTTGAAGTGGCTGAGCTTAAGTCTAGACCTGCTTTGCTAGGTGCTTGCACTTCTTGCCCTGTTTTGCATGGAAAGATTGATGAGATGCATGCTTACACTGTTTCGCTTGAGGCTAAGTTGAAAGAGCCTATTCCCACTTCTTGCTCTACTTGTGAATTGCATGCGGTTAAGAATTTGGAGCTTGCACATTATGTTGATCGCCTGCAGGATGAAAATGATGAGCTGAGAAAATGTATGAGCTGGTTGTCGGGTCAGGAGCCTCAGCTCGGTATCATGATAGCGGCTTTCAAACGCTATGATGGTCAGGCACTTGGGGCTGACAAGCTTGGAGAGAACAGTGGTGAGGGAGTTGAGAGAGTTGGAGAGATTCCTATCCCACCACCAAACAGACACAAGAACAAGTTTGAGCCCAAGCCCAACCATCTCAGAAATAAACTTGACACTACTCCAGATCCACCCATATTCCCTCACCCAACAAATGATTTTCAGAAACCGGTGAAGTTTGTGAGCCCAAAGGGAGGTGAGGAAGGAGAGAAGAAGGGTGAGAAGCCGAGTGGGCAGCCCCAACCCAAGCCTAAGCCTAAGCCACAGCCCATAAAGTTCCATTGTGGGTATTGTGGGAGAGATGGTCACAAGGATGAGTTTTGCTTCAAGAGGAAGCGTGAGGAGAGAATGGCTAGAGAGTGGGCTAACAGGGACAGGTACCACCCCTCTAATGGTGTACCTGAGCCTCGTATGCAGATGCCCAGGGCCAAGGCGTTTGTGAGGACGGTTCCGGCTTGGGGAGACCGGAAGGCTGCAGGTGTTGCTGCTGGCCGAGCCACACCGGTCAGACCGGTGTACTACACCGGTCAGACCGGTGGAGGTCTGGGCAGACAGCGAGTCGGATTTCGTGCTCGTGAGGATGCTCGGTTTGGTTCTGGAGGTCGTGGTTCTGGTGGTTGGTCTGGAAAGTTTGCAGGTGGTCAGTTTGCTAGGCGTTCTCCACCTCGTGCTCAATACGAGGGTGAGAAGAGTCGTAGCTTTGAGATGGAGCGGAGGAACGATCCACGGTTCCCCTTTCGTGGTTTTCGTCCTCCTCCAGCTAGAGAGGGTTGGTTCCCTCGTGGTGGTTACCGTGGTGGTGTTCGTGGTGGTAGCTTTGATAGGCGTGATGATTTGGTTTGTGCTAACCCCACTTTGGAGCAAATGGCTCGGCACTGGTTTTACTCTTTTGGTACTAACCCCAGTGCTGAGTCGTTTGTTCACTCACGTGCTCGCTTTTGAATTTCAGGTGGGAGACTTGAAGAACATTTGGTTGATTGACTCCGGTTGCTCGAGGCATATGACCGGAGACAAGGGGTGGTTCTCAAGTCTCGTCCCGGTGGTGACAAAGAAGTACATCACCTTTGGGGACAATGGGCGAGGGCGTGTGCTGTCAGAAGGTGAGATTAAGGTAAGCGATAAGATCACTCTCAGGCGTGTTGCTCTTGTTCAATCGCTTGGATACAATTTGCTTTCTGTGTCCCAGTTGTTGGATGAGGGTTTTGAGGTGTTGTTTCGGCCTGGTGGTTCTCGGATTTTAGATTCTCGGGGGGATCTTGTTTGCATGGTCGTTCCCGAGGGTCAAGTGTTCCGAGCTGATTTTTCTCAGTCTTCTGGTGTGGAGCGTTGCTTCTTGGCTGGTTCTTCGAGTGAATTGTGGAAGTGGCATAGGAAGTTGGGTCACTTGAGCTTTGACCTTTTGTCTCGCTTGAGTAAACTCAATTTGGTCCGAGGATTGCCACGATTGAGGTTTGAGAAAGAGTTGGTTTGTGCGCCGTGTAGGCATGCCAAGATGGTAGCCTCTTCTCACTCGCCTCTCACCGATGTGATGACTGAGCGTCCATGCGAGCTGCTCCATATGGACCTTGTTGGCCCAGCTCGTGTGCGATCTGCGGGTGGGAAGTGGTATGTCCTTGTTGTGGTGGACGACTACTCTCGGTATGCGTGGGTGTTCTTTCTTGAGGAGAAGGGGGAGACGTTTGGTTTTGTTCGAGATCTTGTCTTGAGGTTAAGAAACGAGAGGCACGGAGATGCCATACGAGCGATCCGCAGTGACAATGGCTCGGAATTCAAAAACTCTCGCCTCGAAACCTTTTGCCATGACTTGGGTCTTGAACATCAGTTTTCGAGTCCGTATACGCCTCCCCAGAATGGCGTGGTGGAAAGGAAAAACAGGACCTTGTGCGAGATGGCTCGGACGATGCTCGACGAGCATAGGACTCCGAGAAGGTTCTGGGCTGAGGCGGTCAATACCGCGTGCCATGTGTCGAACAGGATCTACCTCAGGGTTCACAAGAAGAAAACCTGTTACGAGTTGATGCACGGTCGCACACCCAAGGTGAGTCACTTCCATGTCTTTGGTTGTAAATGCTTCATTCTGAAGAAAGGGAAGAAGTTGGACAAGTTCGAGGCTAGGTCTGTCGATGGTATTTTCTTTGGTTATGCATCTCATTCTAGAGCATTTCGTGTGCTCAATCTTGAAACTAACCAAATCGTGGAGACTTGCGAGGTGACCTTCGACGAGACACAGCCACGTAGTCAGCTTGTTTTTGAGTGTGCAGGTGACGACGAACTTGGCGAGGAGATCTTTCAGGAGGAGGAGCATGAACATGGAGATGGTGAAGATGGCGGTGTGATGCCCGTGGCTGAACATGAACCTACTACTTCGACGACGATCGAGAATGGACCCTCTCCCACACCTACAACGACAAACCCAGATCAAGGCGAAGCTGCTGTTGAGGGGGAGGTAGCATCAAGGCGAGAACCTCCCCGACGAGTGCAAGTGGATCACCCAGCTTCGAGAATCATCGGCGACATGAATGAACGTACTACACGGTCGAGGGTTCGGAACAATTCTCATTTTGCTCATGCTGCTTTTGTTGCCACTTTTGAGCCCAAAGACATTGGACATGCGTTATCTGATCATAATTGGGTTAACTCGATGCATGAGGAGTTGGAGATTTTTGAGAGGAACCAAGTTTGGGTGTTGGTTGACCCTCCCCCAGGGTGTAAGCCGATTGGGACAAAATGGGTGTGGAAAAATAAAGAGGGAGAGAAAGGAGAAGTGGTGAGGAACAAGTCGAGACTTGTTGCTCAGGGGTACAGTCAGAAAGAGGGGATCGACTACGAGGAGACTTTCGCTCCTGTAGCTCGTTTGGAGGCGATCAGGATCCTTCTAGCCTTTTCCGTGGCTAAAGGGTTCAAGTTGTACCAGATGGATGTGAAGAGTGCTTTTCTGAACGGTGTTTTGGAGGAAGAGGTGTTTGTGAGGCAACCACCGGGGTTTGAGAGTGAGAAGTATCCTCACCGGGTATACAAGTTGAGGAAGGCGCTGTATGGGTTGAAGCAGGCGCCTAGAGCTTGGTATGGTAGGTTGAGGGGGTTCCTGTTTGAGAGAGGGTTTGAGATGGGGAAGGTCGACCAGACCTTGTTTCTCCTCAGGCAGGACAGAGATATCCTGATTGTGCAGGTATACGTGGATGATATTGTCTTTGGTGGCTCGTCTAACTCTCTTGTTGCAAGGTTTGCAGAAGACATGAGCAGGGAATTTGAGATGAGCATGATGGGCGAGTTGCAGTTCTTCCTCGGGCTACAAATCAAGCAATCAAAGGAAGGAACATTTGTGCACCAAGCTAAGTACACCAAGGACATTGTGAGGAAGTTCAAGATGGAGGACTCCAAGGCCATGGCGACGCCTATGAGTACGACTACAGTTCTTGATGCGGACGAGGAAGGTGAACACGTGGACCAGAAGGAGTACCGGAGCATGATCGGGTCACTCCTCTACTTGACGGCGACGAGGCCGGACATTCAATTCTCAGTGTGTCTGTGCGCTCGTTTTCAAGCTTCTCCGAGGACTTCGCATCGGCAAGCAGTCAAGCGCATTTTCAGGTATTTGCGACACACTCCCGACTTCGGCCTTTGGTACTCTGCGTCTTCTTCTTTGGCGCTTCATGGATTTTCAGACGCGGATTTTGCCGGGTGTCGGTTGGATAGGAAGTCCACTTCTGGGACTTGCCAGTTCTTGGGTTCTTCTTTGGTGTCTTGGTCTTCCCGCAAACAGTCGAGTGTTGCTCAATCCACTACCGAGGCAGAGTATGTGGCCGCAGCTAGTTGTTGCTCTCAGCTCCTTTGGATCACATACACCATGAGTGACTTTGGTGAGGAGTATACCCATGTCCCACTTCAATGTGATAGCACTAGTGCCATAAGCGTTGCAAAGAACCCAGTGCTCCATTCCAAAACCAAGCACATAGAAGTGAGGTATCATTTTCTGAGAGACAACGTAGAGAAAGGGAAGATAGCTTTGATCCATGTACCCACACATGAACAACTAGCCGATATTTTCACCAAACCCCTAGATCAAGCAACTTTCACTCGTTTGCGGGGGGAGCTTGGTGTTTGTTTGATTTCTTGAGTTGGCGTGTGGGAGCTCCTTTGTAGCATATGTATAGCTTTCCTTTGTGCATTTCTTGCTTTTGGCATGGCATATGTAGCATGATGTATAGGCATCTTTGTATCTTAGGTTGCATGCATTTTGTATCATATGCATTGTTTAGGAAAGGCTTCTCTTATACACATTGTTCACCATGGAATGACATATATGTCTTTGTGAGCTAATTTGGTAAGCTATGGTTAGTTTGGCTTAGCTCTTGATAATCTTGGTTTGTATCCATGGTTGATGGCTATGTTTTTTGAAAAATTTCATATATATGCTCTCTTGTGAGTAAATGCCTTTACATGATCTTGACATGTTTTAGTGGCTTGGCTATGCTTAATTTGTGGTTGGATAGCTTATTTTGATCATATGGGGCCAAAGGCTCATTTGCCATCATGAATGTTTAGCCCCCATGCTTCATCTTGTGGAGGGGCATAAGTTCCTTTTTGTCGCAAAGACATTTCATGTACCAATTAAAAATCTGAAAATGAAATGTAAATTGCTTGAAAAATGTGCTCCCATGTCATATGTGCTAATTTTAATTTGCTTTGGGTGCTAAATCGTTGCATGATGCCTACCAATGAGAAGTCTCATATATAGAAGTAGGCACATGGCTCGGTGGCTTTGACATGACATGAGGTGCTTGTGGGTGTTTATGATGGTCTTATGCTTAGAATGGTTGTCCTAGCATGAAGTTTGTGTGGCTTTGCCATTTTGACATGTTTTGCTCATGTTTAGGACTTTGCTCATGAGAGGGTAATTTTTCGCAAAATTGCTAAATTCTATCTTAGCTTCGCCCAATGGTTGTGAAACTTGGTGATCATGAAGTTTATGTCTTTACGAAGCTATAGAGTATCTAACTTGCTTGTTTGGACATGTGTAGCATCCTATGTTGAATTTTGTCTATTTGAGAAGCTCTAGGTTGCATTTTTTGCATTTTTGGCTTGATTCATGCATTGTCAACAAGGGGGAGAAGTTTGAGCATGTTTTGGCCTACTGAATGCATTTGGAAGGTTTTCAGGTGGTTTCGAGCTATTTTTGGGCTCTGTTGTGCACCGGTCTGACCGGTTGAGGTCACCGGTCTGACCGGTCAGAGTGCTGGTCCTGTTCACATGTTGCCCACCGGTCTGACCGGTGGTGTCGACCGGTCTGACCGGTCAGAGCTGAGCTGTTGCAGCTGCTCTGTTTTGTGAAGTGGTTCGCATGCATTTGTCCAGGGGGAGTTGCATCGGTTCAGGGGGAGCTTGCATGTGTGCAGGGGGAGCTCTTTGTGGTTTTCGAGCTTTGCTCTGATGATTTGTGCTCTTTGCTTGAGCATGTTTTGTCTCGGATGTGTCGAGCCGTTGCCCTTGCCTAAGGGGTCCGAGACTTGTCTTCTTCAAGTGATCTTGCTCTTTGCCTTTTCTTTGGCTTTCGATCGCTTGTTGGAGTTTCTTTTGGTCGTTTCTTTTCTTTTCCTTTTCTCTTGGTTACCAAAACGTGTGTGTTGTCAATGCACTCATCAAGGGGGAGATTGAGAGCCAGGTGTGGTTCGAGGACCGGTGGATGGTCGCTTCCTGGTGTGATGAGTGATTGACAACGTGGTGTGGACTGATTCTTGGCTAAGTATTGCAGGTGCAGGTTGCGGCTTGACTGGTGCAGGTGCAGGTGAAGAACAAGCGTGAAAGGTCGTTGCCGGTGAGGCCTCCAGGTGTGGAGAAGACAAGTAGGCTTGGTTCGAGGGACCCGGTGGCCAGCGGGGTCAAGTGCGGGCCGCATGGTGGCAAGAACGGCAAGATGAAGTCATGGACGGTTTCTTGGTTGAGCCTCAAAACCAAGGTCGAGCCGGGACTACGTGGGAGCCGAGTCATGAGTGGTGATTGGCGGAGGCTACACCGAGTTCGCGGGGTTTCCGGTGGTTCACCAGAAAACCACTGGGTTCCTTGGTTGATCCACAAAGCCAAGACCGAAGAACCGAAGACGGAGGTGCAGCAGCTCCAGACCGGTCTGACCGGTGGGTCTGACCGGTCTGACCGGTGGGTACCGGTCTGACCGGTGAGGAGCACCGGTCTGACCGGTGTGCGACGACGCAGTCCGGAATCTTCGAAGCGGAGGACACGCGTCGGGATCGCAAGGCTTGCGTCGAGGCTAAGCAAGTTTGCGGTCGCTGGGCATCCGTCCGATGGTGCGAAGACAAAGACTTCCAATTTCGCCCTCGTGGGGCATGTATCCCTAGTTAGCTAGTAAGGGTATTTTAGTCTTTCGGTTGCCTCCATATAACCCAAGTGGTGAGAGGATGGCAGCCATCTCTTGGAACCCTAGCTCATTTGTTTTTCCTATTTTCCTTCCTATTTTCTTAGGATTTTGGTAGGACTAGCTTGAGAGCTTCATGGTGAGATCTTGTGAGAGGGAAGGATGATCGGGCGGCAAGCTAGACCTTGTATGAACCTCTTTGGTATGTATAGATGATTCGGCGTGGTTCCTCAAGGCTTGGTTGTGTCTTTCCCGTTTCTCCTTTTTGGTGATTTTCGGAGCCTTTTCTTGGCGATTTTCTTGGAGCGATTTCGAGGCCTTTCTCTTTGGGATTTGGTGGGGGATGTATGCATGAACCCTTCGTGGTTCTTTTCCCTTTGATTCCCCTTCCAAATCCGTGAGCAAAGGGGCTCGATTTTGGGGTTTTCGTGGCTCTAGGGTTAGAGGTGTTCTTGGTGGGATTTCTTCGATTCCTCTTGATTTGACAAGTTTTGGTGGACCAAATCTTGGCTATGGAGTACCCATGAGGTGTTCCTACTATCCCCAAAGTCTTGTGCAAAACCGTGGAGCGGATCGGGAGATCGGGAGTTGGATTTGGAGGAGTTGACTCGCGGGCGCTGTTCATCCCGAGCTGCCCAGGCACGACCGGTCTGACCGGTGATCTTGACCGGTCTGACCGGTGCTAGCCCTTGGTGGGTTTTTGTCTCGGGGAACAGCCTTGTCCGTGTGGTTTTGTCCCGTGGTCCTGCTGATCAGTTCTTGGAGTGTTTGGAGTTGTTTTGCTAGGATTTGTGAGGGGTTCTTCTTCCTCACAGGTTGTGTTTCGTGGTGGTTTTTGTTCCAGGGCCTAGAGGATTCACTGAGGCTTCCTGGAACGTTTGCTGTGCGGCTGCTGTACCCACCGGCCTGACCGGCGCTGTCCACCGGTCTGACCGGTGTCACCGGTCTGACCGGCGCAGGCCATCGGTCTGACCGGTGTAGCACAGGCAGCAAGCCGTGCAAGTTTCCGCTGTGTGTTTTGGTGAGTTTTGGCTAGGAAGGTTGAGTGTTGGTTCCTAGGACCAGTAGCACTCTAGTGGCTACGTGGTCTTGACCAACTTGGGTAGTTGGGTCGGAGACGTGAGTTGGAAGCTGTGTTCGTCTTGTTGGAGTTTCCATCTCCTTCGAGAAGAATTTTTATCGGCTCCCATTCACTCCCCCCCTCTCTGGTTCGCCTAATCGGTCCTTCAGAGGTCTCGAGTTTAGGTGGGCCACCAGATTTGAGGATAAGAACTCATGCTAAACCTAGGACAGAGCTAAGGTCAACTAACTCAATCGCCGCTTAAGATGGCTGTAGCATTACTGTAGCAAATCATGGACTAATTAGGCTCATTAGATTCGTTGCGCAAGGTTACACTCATATGTGAAAAGATTTTGGAAATAAACTTTATTTAGTGTGCTTCATGCTTGCAAGATTCCTAGGGAATAAAATTTTATCCCCTCTAACCACACACGGCGTGTGTGTATATATATACTAGTGAACTTACCTTGACAACATACCTCAATCCATCATCAGGTGTAGTGCCTCTCGATTGATGTCATGCGGTGCTTATTGTGCTGCCACAGCAATGTTGTCTTCCCACACCTCTCTTTTCAGAATTTTCTTCCTCATCGTCATCCTCCATCTGTATGGTCAGTGTCTCCACAATACCGAAGGGAATTTCCTTACAAAAGCATAAGAGTGAAATGAAAAGGAAACTTTCCCTTGGGTATCCTCCTACTCGATCACGTACTCCTACCTTGCATACCATAAATTGTATTGTGGATGCTTAGCTACAAGGTTAGTACATGTGCGCCAATGCAAGCTCTGCATGGATGTTAAGAACAGGAACACTATGCCAACTTAGGGGAGCTTAAGACAAGTAACCCCTGGGGTGGTCACTATTCCCTACAGGCTGCACTACTGGCGGAAAGGTCACGGAGACGGAAGGATGAGCATGACTGCTCATAGGAGTGAAAGATCGGTCGCCAGATGGGATTTGCTAGAGGATGCTCGGTTCTCAGAAAGGAAGTGAGTGCGACTCCATAGACGAACGAGCATCACTAATGCAAGTCATAGAGGAGCGAGTATCAACTCGTCCTTTCCATAGGTAGTGTGTTTCGTACCCATCAAAACGTTAGGTTACTTCACACTCTAGCTAGGTTTCTAATGGGGGATAAATCAGTGAAGCACAACTCCCCATTAGGCATCGATCAAGTCAAAGGATAGGATAAGAGTGCTAGAGCCACTTTAGTTGATAAGAGTGCTAGAGCCACTTAACAATTTCCACGAGTGTCGATGAATATTTGAATGCAGGCATTTACCACGAGAAATGGAGGAAAAGCACACACAATTGATCCATGCTTTGCCATCTCAACTGATGAGTTGTTGCCACACCAAATCCTACATGTACATCCCATGTCATCAATCCAAGGGAAGCAAGTCTCAGCGAATCAAAATGCGCCACATGGCTGTCTGAGAAACCAAGTTGAGATGTACTGGTTTGTATGTGATGAGTGATTTACTAGATGATTTGAGGATTCGCATGTAGTGTTGTGTTTGGTGTGGCGTGTCTTATGTGCATTGTGTTACGTGTGTTTCTCATGTTGCTTTAGTGGTGTGTTGTCAATGCACTCATGAGGAGTGGTTGATAACTTTGTGTGGACTTACTCTTGGCCTAGTATTGCAGGTGTAGGTTGCGGTTTGGTTTGCCTTGTTACAGGTGACGAACAAGCACGAAAGGTTGATGCATGTGTGGCCTCCGAGGAGTGGAGAGACAAATAGGCTTGGTTCGAGGGACCCGATCGCCAACAAGATCAAGTGCGGGCTGCATGCTGGCAAGAAGAGCAAGATGAAGTCGTGTACAAGGAGCTAGCGCAGGGTATCGACTAACATCCAATACAAAGTATGCGTGCGGGGTTTGTTGGTTTAATCCGGAAAACCAATAGGGAGCCGATGAAAGTTAGGAGCAAACAACTGAAGCTTGCACGCGGGGTTTGTTGGTTTACTCCACAAAACCAAGACCGAGTCGAGACGAATGTGGTAGCCAAGTCAAGACGAGCTTGGCGTAGAGGCTACACCAAGTCTGTGGGGTTCATGGTGGTTTACCCACAAAACCATCAGGTTCCTTGGTTGCGCCACAAAGCCAAGACCGAAGTCCCGGCGTGACAGAGACGGTATCCGGGTGCAACGGGAAGCTTCGACGCAAAGGGCACACGACATGATCGAGGATCTTGCGTCGAAAGTAAGCAAGGCCCGATGGATGCGTGTGCATTCGATGAGCTTATTGATGTATTGACCATAACACCTATGCGTGGGCTTGAGTTGTAACTCCTAGTGTAGGGGCACTTCGGTCTTTTGTCCAAAGGGCTCTATATGTTGGAGGAGTGGCTGATTTGGGCAGCCATCTCTTTGGCTTGTAGGTGGTAGTGCTCTTTAAATTTGGGGTGCTCTTGGTGAGAGGTAGAGAGGAGAGAGTTAGATCTTTGTTTGAGCTTTTTGCCATCCAAGATGTGTAATTGTAATGAGTGGCTTGTAACCGGATATGGCAAAGTTATTCATAGTGAAATATTCCTCTTAATCTTGTGCCATATCTTTTATTCCCAGCGGTTTAATTCTATATCCTTCTCAAATCCCATGTGCTTTTCTTTTTGTGTATTTCTAGAGAGTATTTTTTGGAGGAATTTTCGTTCATCGGATTTGAGGGCGTTTCCTCCTAGACTTCTTTGAGGGGATCGCATATGAGTACCTTGTGATTCTTTCCTTGGTAATCTTCCACCCTAAAACACCAGGAATCACTTTGGATTTGAGGTTTTTCGAATGAACTTGTTGACGCAAAAATAGGATGTCACCTTTGCGTGCGACACACGTGACTCCCCTGTCTGTAGCGAGGCGTGCCAGCCAATCTGACCTATTGATTGACAATGGAAAAAGAAGTCAAATAATAAGAGATCAGCTAGAGAACCAATGGATCTTTAGTAGCACGTCTATCTGCCGATCGGCCGATACATTAGAGCAGGATCGGCAGGCTCAAAAGCAGCCGAAGTGTAAGTATGTATAAAAGGATCGGCTGAGACAGCCAATCGTGATGTCAGCACTCGAGTAAATCTAAGTCGGTTGTGAGGATGATTGATGAATAAGACAATAAAAGCCGACGAGAACTAGATCGAGCTGGATAAATTGATGATAAAAGCTAAAACTACAAGAATTGGTACGAAAACTTGCAGATCTAGCGAGTATCGGTAAATTGTGAATAAATAACAAGATGAAACCTCAGCGATGCACCCGGAGGTTAAAGACAAGGATTATTCGGTAAAATGGTACTTACAAGCTTGCCGCAGATCGATCGATGCAGCCCGACGAACTCGAAGAACGACGTTGAGAAAAGAGAAAAAGCGCAATGGTGATGTCACCGAAAAGTAGATGTTGTAAAAGTAGATGCTATAAATTGTAAATGGTTTTCCCGGAGGCGGTTTGTTTGATATTGGTGTGTACAGATTTTCCGATCGTGCAGGGTCGCTATTTATGTCCAGAGGACACCCCGACTCCTA
The DNA here is from genome assembly GCA_036936925.1 of Cenchrus fungigraminus. Lineage (NCBI taxonomy): Eukaryota > Viridiplantae > Streptophyta > Magnoliopsida > Poales > Poaceae > Cenchrus > Cenchrus fungigraminus. Next base: position 63,325,949 of record CM072772.1, on the reverse strand, counting down.
GTCGATTATGGCATCGTTTACTTGTATCTAAAGAAATAAACACTACCAGAAATAAAACGACTCATGCAAGAGTCGAACTTTCCTAAAACTGACTCTGACCCGTTGTCAATTGTTGATTGACCCGCCTCCATCACATCTTTCCTCTGGTGTATTCTTCGATTGCCGCTTTCTTCCTTCCCATTGGCCGATCCTTTCAATTGACCATCGGTCGATCAGGTTGACCCACACATCAATTGATGGATCGGGTTGAACTGCCTTGACCATCGGCGGACTCTGTTGACCACCTTCCTTGCTCCAATTGGCCGATTGCACTGTTCTCCCATCGGCATGTCTTGCTGATTCTTCTTATCTTCACCTTTTGACTCGTTTCCAAAAAAACAGTGTCAACACATGCCCCCAGTTTCAGAGTAAATATCTTTTGCTCTAAAATTCACTCGAATTTAGCACATTTCCTCGATTCGAAAAGGCCAAAAAATCCAAACTGAATCTTCCAGGGGGTCGATAAACATGACTTCCTTGGATCTTCTCTTCCTTCTTAATTACTTTGGCAGACAACCTCCATCTAATGAATTTTATAATCCCTTTTTAGCAGCTCATCACCTGGGATTTGACCAATTTCCTGATTTTTATTTCAGAGCTGTCTATTGAAGAGAAGAAGCTAGAAGATCTCTCAGGAACCATTGTCAACATGAGAGAGTAGAAAACTGCCATTTCTCTCAAGCCCTTTGAGAACAAGAACAATTGGTCCCAGGTTCGGCCGATGTCGACAATCAATAGGTTGAAGGGACCAATCAGCTGCATTTGGACCTCATTATGCCATTTACTTTAGGCATAGTTTAGTCACCGCATGTAAAAAAACTTTTGTGGTCAATTTGAAATGTATGCTTTCGACGACCAGAATCTCTTAACTCGCTTGGCCGATGTATTCAGCCTTCATTACTTCTACTGATCGTGTTACGATCTTCCTGTTCCTTGAATGCGAAAGATCGTCTAACGCTTTCTAAGGACTGTTTGGCATGTGATACTGACATGTCTCTTCTGTCTTTCTACCCTATAAAACTCATCCTTTTGTCCAGGGGCTCCTTCCTGAGTCTCCTAGGTTCTTAGTCTTTTAACCGATGAACACATCGGCTCCCTTAGCTTTAGGGATGGGAGGTATCTTTCTTTGGAAGAACCTTCAAGAGATGGCAATTGTCACTAGTCGTGGACAAACTTCGACTTGAAATTGCATTTCTGCCCGATGCTGCCAGTAAGCTTGCCGTGTCTGTCTGCAATGTTGGGAAAAAGATATCCTTGATTTATGCTCTACAATTTGTGGACGTCCTGAAGAAGATTCTCCAATGCTTTTTATATGTGTGAGTCGGCCCTATTTTGGGAAACGTATCCCTGAATCAATCAACCTTTGGAAACCGAGCCATTCACATTCCTCTATTGCCGGATATAGTATTTCCATTTCTGTTTTTTCTGGCTTCCCCATCCTTATCTCTTCCTGACGCTCGGGCTATAAATAGCCGTCCTCATCCTCCATTGAGAAAAACATTCTTCCTCCACCCATGGCTCAAAATATAGATTCAGTAGGCTACAGGCTTTTATATTTTCTCTTCTTCTCTTTCTCTGATCTTCTTGATGGCTAGAAGAATTCTTGTGATATAGCCTAGGACATGCTCCTCTCTCTAGTCTCCTTTTGTAAAGATAGGGGGTACAATAGCTAGAAGAACCCTTGTGACGCGTCTTGGGTGCATCAGCTGATGGAGGAGAGTGGATGTTGTTCCTGGGTGTTTTGGGAAGAAGAACAACCCTATGTCTTGTTCGACGGGGTTTGATGGAGAAGGTCGCAGAATCTGGTGATTCATCTTCGTCAAACTTACGCTTCCTTTTTGTTTTTCTCTTTCTTCGTTCCCTCTCTGACGATGATGATCCAGAATCATCGTTTGTCCGGTGATGGTGAACGTAATCGGTTTATCATGAATTTTCTGATTCATCACCTCAATGTAATCTTCAGATCTGAATTGTAATATCATCATTGTAATCAAAGGCAAGAGAATAAAATATATTTATTTTTTTGCTCCAAGGGCGATTTGCACATCGGCCATGATAAAAAATTGAGTATGTCAACCGACAATTGGCTACTTTATATTTTCTGTACTAAAGGTGATTCTATACAGATATCAACTATTTTACTAGAGGCGATCACACTTAGGATCGGCTACAGCTCGAAGTTTCAATCGGTCGTTAGGCTCGACACGATAATCGGCTAGGAATCTACACATATGCTTGGATAGTACTTCTTCAAGTATTTTTCGTTTAATGCTCTAGCAAACTCTTCTCCTTCCAAAGTTTCCAATATATACGCATTGTCTGGCATCGGCTGATACAGTATGGACCTTCCTTTGTTGGTGACCATTTCCCGTATTTCGGATCTCTGGAGCCGATAGGTAGTATGTGTTTCCAAACTAGATCCCCTTGGACAAACTCTTTGATTTTAACCTTCTTGTCGTACCATCTGACTACTCTCTTTTTATTCTTCTTGATATTTTCTAAAGCTCTCAGCCGATCACCAACTAAGTCGTCCAGCTCTTCTATCATGGCCGAATAATCATCAGCCGATAGTTGATCTTGCAAATACACCCTTCTAGATCCAGTTTTTAATTCCCAGGGCAATACAGCATCATGACCGTACACCAATTGATGGCGACCGTGACACGCCATCCGATATGCCCATAATGCCTCATTAAGAATCGTGTGCCATCGCCTAGGATTTTCGTCGATCTTGTGTTTGATCAACTTGATGATGCCCTGGTTTGCTGCCTCTGCTTGTCCGTTTGCTTAAGCATAATAAGGAGAAGAATTTAGTAATTTGATCCCTAAAGAGTTTGCGTATTCCTCAAATTCCCCTGAAGTGGATTGACTCCCTTGATCGGTCGTAATGGTCTGAGGTATACCAAACCGATAGACAATGTGCTCCTAGACAAAGTCAATCATGTTACTTGACGTTACGTTCTTGATAGGGACAACTTCAACCCATTTTGTGAAATAGTCCGTGGCCACCAACAAAAATTTATGAGCTTTGCTTGATGACGGAAATATCTGTCTGATCAGATCAATTGCCCAACCTCTAAATGACCATGGTTTAATTATCAGGTTCATTACTGATGCTGGAATCCTTTGAATGCTTCCAAACTTCTGACACTCTTGGCATCCCTTGCAGTATATGAAGCAATCTTCCAATATTGTTGTCCAATAATAGTTATTGTTTCTGATCATCCACTTCATCTTGAATGCTGATCGATGAGCTCCACAAACTCCTTCGTGAAACTCTCCCATTAAGGTTTTGGCTTCTTCATCACCAAGACATTTGAGCAAGACTCCATCGATGGTGCAATAGTACAATTCATCCTCTAATAAAACATATTTAATGGCCTTGTACCTTAGCTGCTTGTCTACTTTCTTGGATGGGTCTTTTAAATAGTCAACTAATTCTTTCCTCCAATCATCGGCAGGTAGCTCCATAGCTAGAATCGGCCGATAGCCTGATACACCTTGAGCCACCCGATTGGCTTACCTATTGTGGCATTTAGGGATGTGCTCGAGCTTTACCATCTTGAATTCTCTGAGTAATTGAAGGCACTCCTCATGTTAAACCCTCAATATATCATCTTTGTATTCATATTCTACTGCTAACTGATTTATCACAAGCTGAGAATCTCCAAATATTTCAACAACTTCGGCATTAACTTCTCGTAGCAGCTTTATCACCTTCAATACTGCATGGTACTCAGCTTGATTATTTGTTGAAGTCTTCTCAATTAGGATAGAAAATTCATAACTTCCCCCCGAGGTGAGATGAGGACAATCCCAATTGCAACTCCCACTCCACATGATGATCCATCAAAGAACATGGTCCACGGAATAGGTTCAGTGACTGTAATCTCGGGTCCACAATGCTGAGTCACCAAATCGGCCATCACCTGACCTTTGATTGCTTTGGCCGATTGATAAGTCAAGTCAAATTCTGGCAAAGCAAAGATCCACTTCCGATTCTACACTTCAACATTGGCAATGATAGCATGTACTTGACCACGTCATCCTTGCAAACCACAATGCACTCGACAGTCAATTAATAGGGCCTCAACTTTGTGCATGAGAAGTATAAGCATAAGCATAATCTCTCTACTGTCGAATATCTCATTTCCGCATCCAAGAGTCTTCTACTCACAAAATACACGACTCGTTCTTTACCTTCAAACTCTTGTATAAGGGCCGATCCAATAGCCTGTTCATTAGCCGATAAGTATATCTTGAACGGCTTTTTGTCTTGAGGGAGCATTAGGACAGGAGGAGATTTTAAATACTGCTTGATGTTGTCCAAAGCCTTTTGTTGCTCTTCTCCCCATATAAACTTTTGATCGGCCTTAAGCTTCAGTAAAGGTGTGAATAGCTGAATTCTTTCAGATAGATGAGATATAATCCTCCTGATAAAATTGATCTTGCCGATCAATGATTGAAGCTCTTTTTTGTTTGATGGTGCTTCTATCTTGTCAATTGCGCTGATTGATTTCTGACGAACCTCAATTCCTCTCTCATGTATCAAGAAACTCAGGAACTGACCAGCCGAAACACCAAAAGCACATTTGTTGGGATTCATCTTTAAACCATGCTTTCTCGTGCATTCCAGTATTTTCTGTAGATCGGCCAGATGCTCTTTGTAGCTTTTTGACTTGACAACCACATCATCAATGTAGATTTCAACTATCTTGCCGATGAGTTCGTGGAATATATAATTCATGGCTCTCTGATATGTAGCACCAGCATTTTAAACCAAAAGTCATGACAATCCACTCGTATAAGCCGACGTGACCAAGGCACCTGAAAGCAATCTTCGCAATATCTTCTATAGCCATAAATATTTGGTTATACCCAGCATTACCGTCCATGAAGCTGATGACTTTGTGCCCTGCAGCAGCGTTGACCAACGCATCGGCTACTGACATTGGGTAATCGTCCATCGGTGTTGCTTTGTTTAAGTCTCTGAAATCAATGCAGACACGTAACTTGCCATTTTTCTTCTAAACAGGTGAGGACCGGAGCGTCCGAGGACCGGTGGATGGTCGCTCCTTGGTGTGATGAGTGATTGACAACGTGGTGTGGACTGAATCTTGGCTGAGTATTGCAGGTGCAGGTTGCGGCTTGATTTGCATTGGTGCAAGTGAAGAGCGGGCACGAAAGGTCTTAGCCTGTGTGGCCTCCGAGGAGTGGATAGACAAGTAGGCTCGGTTCGATGGACCCGGTGGCCGAATGAGATCAAGTGCAAGCCGCATGGTGGCAAGAAAAGCAAGACGAAGTCGTGTACGGTTTCTTGGTTGAGCCTCAAAACCAAGGTCGAGCCGGGACGACGTGGCGGCCAAGTCATGAGTGGGATTGGCATGGAGGCCGCACCAAGTCCGCGGGGTTTGCGGTGGTTCACCACAAAACTGTCGGGGTTACTTGGTTGATCCACAAAACCAAGACCGGAGGCTCGGTGGGCGGATACGAGATCCAGGTGCGCCGAGAAGCTTCGAAGCGGGCGACATGCGGCATGATCGAGGTGCTTGTGTTGGGAGGACGCGAAGGCCCGATGGATGCGCGGCCGTCCGATGGAGAACTTCATGTGTTGACCAAAATGCCCCTGTGATGGCTTGTATTGTATCTCTTAGTGTAGGGGCACTTCGGTCTTTTCCGGAGGGCCTATATATATAGGAGGAGGGGGCTGAATTTTCAGCCAACTCTTGGGCTAGAGGTGGGAGTGCTCTTTCATTTTGGGGTGCTCTTTGGGAGAGAGGGAGAGAGGTGAGTGTGGCTCTTTGTTTGAGCTTTTTGCCATCCAAGATTTGTGATTCTTGTGAGTGGCTTGTAACCGGATTTGGCAAAGTGATTCTTAGTGAAATCTTTCTCTTAATCTTGTGCCAAATCATTTTATCCCGAGCATTTTTCTTTTATGCGATTTTCAGAGGTATTTTCGGAGGATTTTCATGTGCGGCTCGATTCGTCGATTCTGAGGCGTTTGTGTTCGGTTTTCCTTGAGGGAATCATGGATAGATGTTTTGTGCATCCTTGTGCTTGATCTTGATCCCTCAAACACCGGATTTGGCCTCCGATTCGTGGATTTCGGTTGTAACCCAAGCTTTTTGGTTGAGCTCGGTAGAATCTTGATTCCTCTCGTCTTAGTGGATTTTAGGCTCCAAATTCGTATGTATAGCATCTTCTAGAGGCGCTTCACCTTCCCCTATGATTTGGTAGCTTTCCCTTGATTGATTCGAGAGATCGGGTGAAAGGAAGGAAGGGTTGACCTTCAAAGGGTCGAGCTCGGGCTGCTGTCTGCGCTCCTGGCGGACGGTCCGCGAGCCCCATGCGGACGGTCCGTGAGGAGGCTTCCAGCCAGTTGTTCTTCGTGTTCGTCGCGAGTTCTTTCGTGTCTTCCGTTCGATCCATTTTGTTGGTGGATTTTCGGTGCACGAGGTTTGGCGGACGGTCCGTGGGTTGAGTACGGACGGTCAATGTGTGGCGGACGGTCCGCGGGTAGGTGGCAGACGGTCTGTTTTTCGTGGTGCACTACTGGAGGTTCGGGTGGCTTTTTCGGATGGTCCGCGAGAGCAGAGCGGACAGTCCGCTAGGGTACCCCAGACGGTCCACCCCTACTATGCGGACAGTCCACCCCTGCCCAGGCAGACAGCTTGTTGCTTCGCCTCTTGTGATTTGCTTCTGCTTCTATTCCTTCTAGCTTTGTTCGTGGCTTGTCTCTAGGTCTTGTAGGCTTGTGTGTGCCTAGTTTACAGCCGCTCTTGTGTGTGCGAGTGAACCAAGTGGCAATCGGGGTATAGGCTGAGTTTTTATCGGCTCCCATTCACTCCCCCCTCTCTAGTCGCCTATTCGGTCCTTCAACAGGGACTATGTTAGAAATCCATTCGGCATATCAACATTGCTGAATAAAACCAGCTTCGAGTAACTTTGTTATCTCGACTTTTATATCAGGATAAATCTTTGGATTGCATTAACTAGGATGTTGCTGGAAAGGTCAATAACCTGGCTTAATGGGTAACTGATGTTCTACAATAGATCGGTCTAAGCCTGGCATCTCATAATATTCCCAGGCAAAACAGTCTTTGAACTCCTTTAATAATGCGATCAACTCTATCTTGTATTCTGGATCTAGCTTGGCACTAATATAAGTCGGCCTTGGTTTACTTCCATCTCCAAGATCTATTTTTTCCAATTCATCGGCCGATGTGAATCCATGCCCAAGCTTTCCTTCATCTTCTATGAACTGATCCATTAAGACTTTTCATCAGAGCCGACTGCTTGAACCGGCTATAGTCCGAAATCGGACACCTTGAGATATTTAGTATCCCATGCTTTTCCAGATATGCAGCTTACTTGATCATAGGTCCATTCTTGTGCTTCTATTGCTACTACTGTTAAGGAAGTCTCTCCTTTGACCATCTCAACTGAATCTCCAATCCATTGGATGATACATTGATGCATTGTAGATGGTATGCAGCAATTGGCATGTATCCAATCTCAACCCAGCAATAAATTATAAGATCCCCTCCCTTTAATGACAAAGAAAGTGGTTGGAAGGGTCTTACTGCCGATTGTGAGTTCCACGTAGATTGCATCTTGGGCTGGAGAAACATTGCCTTCAAAGTCCACCAGCATCATGTCTGTTTGAGTTAAGTCTTCATCTGATTTCCCAATCTTGCACAGTAAGGTGTACGACATCAGATTAACTGCTGCTCCTCCATCTACCAGCATCCTGGTGACTGGTTTCCCGTTGACAAAACCTCTGAGGAACAAAGCCTTCAAATGTTGTCTTCTTTCATCTTCCGGTTTCTCGAAGATAGCCGATGTAGGTTCCAATGTCAACTGAGCCACCCCTAGTTGTTCATCGGATGCATCCGAATCAATTAGGGGCCATAAACTCTTTCGGTAGCAAGATGACCATGTTTATATCAGCTTTGGTCCACTGTCTTTATCACTATCGGCTCTAGGCTTTGGGATGCCATACTTGAGACCGAACTTTCTTTTTGTCCAGCACACGCCTTTCTTCCTCTTCTTGTTGTTCCAATTGACATAAATGTCGAACTCATCTTTTCTGGGATTTGGTCAAACCATCTAGACACCATTATGGATTAGGCTTTGTGTATGATCGATTTGACCCTTCATCGTCCAGTTGCACGGTGCGTCGTCATTCAGGAGCTCAGCACATGATGTCTTCATCAGGAACCATAAAATCGGCTAACTCTTCTAACCAATTGCGATTGTTTGACTTATCATTGACTCAGCTTCCCAGCCGATTGTAGACATTGGCTTTGCCCCTGCAGATCATAGACGCTAGCTTTGCCCCCTAGTCATTGATGAACTGGGATCCCTTGATTATTAAATTCACGGTGATCCCCAGTCATAGGCTTTCTGTCATTAAAGCAAACCCTCTTGGATGAGATGCCATTGTTGTAGGCTCCATTTCATTCTGGACAATTTTCTGCCGTTGGCAGTTTGATTCCTTCCTCCTAACAGTACCTGAAGAACGGACATCTCCAATGACCTTCATTACGCTGTGCCCACTCTTCTCTTTCCATCACTTTCTCTTGCCGTCGCTGAAACTTGTTAATCAGCATATGGGATGTGATAGGACGACGTGGTTTCATGTCTTCTTCTTCAAGCAACAACCCTTTTCCATTAACATCTGCAGTGGTTGCTTGTACCTTGGGATCGACAACTCCTTTATTTTGAGCTGATTCCGATGTCAGCAATTTGGTACGTGATGTGTCTTTACTAGACACCTAAACTGTATTAGTTGGGAAAGGGTGCTGATCAATCTTCATCGACTTTTCAGCTTTGGCAGGGGTTTCGAACTTGAGTTTTCCTTGCTCAATAGCTGATTGAATCTGTTGTCCAAAGATCTTGCAGTCATTAGTGCCATGAGACGTTGCATTATGCCACTTGCAATACTTCATCCTTTTAAGCTCTTCTGCAGATAGTATGGTATGGAACTGAGATAGCTTAATCTGTCCTTTTTGAAGCAGCAGATCAAACATCTTATCGGCTTTATTAATATCGAAGCCGAATTTCTCTGGTTCCTTCTTACCAAAAGGACAAGATACAGTCTTTTTGCCTTTAACCCACTCTGCAAGTCCTATCATGTTGTCTTCGTCTTCTGAATCATAACATTCCACAAAACTTTCTTTTGGAAATTCCTCCTTAGCTCATAAGACTTTGCAGTTTCTTGGCTCATCCGACTTACTAACTAGCTGAGGCTCTCAAAATCATGTGATGTATATTTCTCTCTCAGAGATGGCAAGAGCCCTTGGAATGCTAACTCAGCCAACTGTTTATCTCCCAGATTCAGACTGTAGCACTTATTTTGACTTCTCTGAACCTCTGAACAAATCCAGCACCAGTTTCATCGTTCCTTTCCTTGAGTCTGGTCAAATCAGTAATCTTCATCTCATGAATACCAGAGAAGAAATAATTGTGGAACTGTTGCTCCAAATCGACCAATTTTGTAATGGAGTTGGCCGGAAGTGAAGTGAACCATGAGAATGCTGGCCTTGAGAGAGATGAAGAGAACAAACGTATCCTGAGTGCATCAATATTCCCTGCCTCTCCACCTTGAACCTTGGAGGGAAAGGTATCTGATCATAACCAGATGGATACTGTCAGGGGGTGAGACCTGGACAGATCAGCAAGGGGGCGACCCAAGCGGTTGTAGGTTAATTGGAGGGGATCGGGAACTAAGAGCGTAGGTGGTAGTTCACGTGTGGAACTCGGAACACGGCAAGAATGGCAATGAACACGGGGGTTTAGACTGGTTCGGGCCTCCAGAGAGTGAAACCCTACGTCCAGTATGGGGTGGAATTATGCGTGGAAGGGAAGTCCCCTCGAATGGAGCTCTAGGCCACCTTATATGGTCAACGGGCTAGGGCTTCCATTCGAGGACGGTGGACCCTCATCGGGGTCAGTTACAAATTAGGAAGGCCATCTACCTTGATTACAGGGTGAATCCCGCGATCTGCGGACCTACTGGCGGCACCAAGCCGCGATCTAGGAGGTCGCCTTGCACTCTAAGCCCGGCGGATCCTCCGGGATCTGGATAAGGTCTTCCGGAATCTCCCAAGGTCACCGGGGGTGTAGATAAGGTCTCTGGGACCACTTGCAGGTCGGCGGGGCTTCTGGTAGGGCAGGTTTACTTGGCAGGGACCTCTGGGACCCTGGTCGGTGGGGACCCATGGGTACCCATGTCTCTCAAGCCCCTGATCGACGTGTAGGCGTAGCGGCCGAGACGAGGTCATGTCGAGGAAGAGGCTAAGACATGACGTCGTCAAGGTCGCATAGGGTGCACGGTGATCCAAAGAAGAAAGCAATCCCCTTCAGCGCGCACGAAGTCGAACATCGAGCTCCTGGAACGCAGGTCCAGAAGGTCTGAGTGAAGGCAAGGCGTTGTCTTTGAAGAACCACCGACCTGACCTGAGTTAGGCAACTAGGGAGAGATCCTCGTGACCTTGAAGAAGGTCTCACAACCGACCGAAGGTAGGTCGAGCGAGGAAGTGGTGGAAGCGGGCTTCCAGTAGGTCGTCCTTAAGTAGGAAGAGAGGGCATCGTAAGGCGCACTCGTGGAGTAGCCCCCGAGCAGTAAGACGACCAGGATGGTCGGATTGATGCTCTAAGAATAAATAAATAGAGAACCTACAGCCTTCTGCTTTCTTTGAGATGCTCTACCAACCGAATAGGACAAAATGACTAGAATCTTCGAGTAGAGTGCCAGGCGCCAGCGGTTTTGTTGCGTGATGTACCACGGGTGTACTGTACGGTCACGAGACCTGCCTCCGAGCAGAGCTGCAGTCGCTGCCCGCAAAAGACAAGAGCTGTCATGATGTCGCCAAGTGGGTGACAGGCGTGCCAATGCTTCCCACGGGTGAATAGGGACCTCGTGCTCCACGTGGTAACAGTGACTGGATAAGGACGGCACACCATCTAAGGTGTAGACAGGATCCGAGGCCAAGCTCCGTGGCTATAAATAGGCGACCACAGAGCTCGCCACTTGAACCAGATAGAGGAACCATGGCGAAGCAGCTTAGTAATTTTTTACTATCTTGGGATGGTGTCCGTCCACCAAAGCGTAGCGCTAGGTTATCGTCATCCGGAGCTAGAAGAATGCTTGCGAAGTTGGGAGAACTCCATCAGCCGCTTCACCCGCGCCCAGCGAGGAATCTAGGTACAGCATGGGGCAGTACATGCCTTGACGGACCTTGAGAGCAGATTCCCGAGGTGATGCTGGAAATCGTCGTGCTGTACCGGGAGAGGCCCGAGGTGACGCTGGCCCGATTTGGGATGTTGTGGGAGAACCCGAACAAAAGTGAGGGCACCACAGGAAACCTTCTGGGGCTAGAGTAGAGGTGGCTGTGTGGCAGCTGCGACAACAGCGGCGGTGGAGGTCTCCAAATAGGTCCTGAAGCTAGAAGAAAGCTTCTGGCGCGCTTCATCAGTCTAGGTTGCGTCGTATGCACCATGTAAGGTAGATCAGGACCTTTAATATGTTTACATCTTGTAATTGGCCATGGGCCATAGTCTTTTGTAGCTTACGAAGCTTTTATACACATGTTTGCAGGGCAAACGATGAGTCTTGAGTGTTGTGTAGAGGCGCCTGGGCAGCAATGGCGTGGCCAAGGTCCCAGCAGGGTTGTGAAAGCACACCGACCTTCAGAAGGTCATAGTAATCGACGAAAAGTCCCGTGCTGACCTGAGTCAACACGACCGTTGTGTAGTAACACAATGCAGGGCATCAGCCTGAAGGCTGTAGGTCTTGATCGACCTAGAAGGCAGCGGGGCCTCAGCAAGGAGCTGTGATTAAGACCAAGAGGTCGCCAATGGGCAGTAGAGCCTTTAAGCGCGGGGCCGTTGGTGGAATTGGCCGATGTAGGTTGAAGCGACCTAGAAGGCATATAGGCAGCTGGGCCTAGGAGACGTGGTGTGAACCTGCCGTTTGTAGGCCGAGGCGACCTAAGAGGCTGCCGGGCTCTTGACGACCTCGAGGAGGTGGTGGAGCTGGTCCATAGGTCGTCTATGGGCTGTGGCGACCTTGAACTTGTCATCATAGGTATCATATTTGGGGGCTTATTTGTGGGGCATAACGAGTCCACGTCCGCCCGGGTGTCGACCAGAGGCCAACGGACACAGATTCCCGTACGGAACTAGCCGTTACCGCCTTTTTTCCGTTAGGTCGAAAGAGCCGTTGAGAGATAGATCCGCGGGGGCGCAGATCCGTTGGATCACCATGACTTCTGCTGGAGAGACATTGGGCGAAACGACCCACAACACCGCTGGGGCCCAACTATAAAAGGCCGATCCGCGGGCTGGGGATCTCCACTTGCTTGCATTTCCGTTCCGCGCTTAGGGTTGTGCCGCCGCTCGACTGCTCCAGCAAGATCAGCAGTGCCGCCGTGCTTAGGTCCACCAAGCTGTGCTTCCTCGCATGCGAACGAAGACACTTGTCGTGTTTAGAGCCAAATCCACTAGAGTAGAGGAGGAGAAGATGGAGCCCGCGCATGTGCCAGCGCCGGAGAACGTCTGGGAGCCGTCCGTGGTGACGGAGGAGCAGATCCAGGCCTTGTCGACCCGCGGGTTGCTAAGGCCCAAGGCGGAGGTGGCCTAGAGGTCAGCGGTAGGCGAGGCATTCCCTATCGAGGGGACCGGGGAGGTCGTCGTCTTCCTGGCGCACATCTAGTGCGGGTTCGGGGTCCCAGCCGGCGACTTCTTCCGCGGGCTCCTGTAGTTCTATAGGATCGAGCTGGTACATCTCATCCCCAACGCCATCACCATCATCTCATCCTTCATCCACCTCTGCGAGGCCTACCTCGGGATACCGCCGCACTTCCATTTGTGGTGGCATTTCTTCGAGCTGAAGAAGACGGGCAAATCCGACGTCGTGGGGAGCGTCGGGTTCATGCTGCACCGGTACATGAAGCCAGAGTACATCGACCTGGTGCTGCCCGACAACACCACTGGCTAGAAGCAGGGGTGGTTCTACCTCGACAACCCAGCGCCGGCGCTCCCCGCCAGGCCCGGGCGCGCTCCCGTGCCGTTCCCGGAGTGGACCAACCAGCTGATGTCGCGGGAGACTGAGGAGCTGCGGCCACTGTTGGAAGACCTTGAGAGACTGAATACGGAGGGGCTGACCGGTGGCGCCGTGGCAATCAGCTTCAGCCGCCGGTTGCTGCAGCCTATCCAAGACCGGGTACACCCGGCCTATGAGTACTGGGGGCAGTCTGACGCCACCCGGGTCATCCGGCGCAAGGTCTCCAAGGAGGAGATGGTGGCGCGAGTGAAGAACATCTTCGTCGGGCGCATCCGCAACCGGACGTGCCCCAAGGCGCTCAGTGTGTACCGGCCTTCTGACGCTGTAAGTCCCCGACCTTGATTCTCTGCCATCTGAATACTTGAACAGTTTTGACGTAGGTCTTCTCTTTTCAGTTTCGTGAAGGCATATACTAGTGCCCAGCGCTGTTGCGCAACGAAGAGGACCGGAGTTTCAAGGTCCGTGCTGCGGGGGACGTGCAAACCCCTCCGCAACAATGCATCGAAGAGTACCTCTCCGACTCGTCGGTGGGGAGTGATAATGAAGATCCCACCATGAGGAGGGTGCAACCGAAGGTCGCCGCGCCACGGCCGCGGCGCATGCGGCAGACTGCGGGCAAAATGTCCGCGTCTCGGGCCGCTGCAACGATCGCCGCCACCCAGACAGCGGAGGCGAAGAAGAAGAAGAGGAAGAGGGCCGGCCCCGCTGTGTCGGCGGACACGGCGACGGCCAGCTCCGACGTTGAGACCATCAACGTCGAGGAGGAGGAGGACGACGCGAGGTCGCCTAGCGCGACGACGGAGCGGGCAACGGAGACGCCCCGCAAGGCCGTCGCGGCGGAGGAGCGCTCAAGGTCAGGCGCAGACATTCCGGGCGACGCAGGGTCGCATAAGAGGGTGAAGAAGGCCCCGCCTAAGCCCATCAAGCCTGGACTAAGGTCCACAAGCAAGTAAGTCATGGGACCCACGCCCAGAGTTTGCTTTTTGCATCGGATTCTCTGCTGTTCTGCTGATGAAGGTTGTTGTTTGTACACAGGGCGACCCCAGCGACGTCGAGGAGCGCAAAGAATGCCTCGGGTCAGGAGGCGTTCGGGCACAAGGGGAAGGAGGTGCCGGTGGAGCAGTCGCCGACGGCCTCAACTGCGGATGTCTCAAGCCAGGCCCTTGGAGCCGGGGCGACGGCGGTGTCGGAGGTGGAGAAGGGCGGCGCTAGCGCTACTCCGCCCGTTGGAGGTCACCAGGATGACCTATGTATGTCCGCCCCGCTGCCAACGCTGGGCCAGCAGACTGCGGAGGTGGGCGGCACCAGCCTCGAGGGGGACAACGACAGGTGCTTATATGTCGGGACCCCATGGGAGAACGACTTCAAAGAAGCGTCATGGACAATCGCGTGGACGCTCTCGGTAAGAGATTGGCGCTGCTGTCGTGATTTCTTTGACGTCTGCTCTTGCTATTTTTTGAGGCCTTGATGTGAGGTGCATCTTCTTCTTTTTTAGTTGCTTGCGGAGCGGGCGCAGGCCCGGGCGACCTTGGTGAGGGAGGCCGCCAATGCCCACGCAGAGGCGGCCGCAGCTCAAGAGGCTTTGCTGCAGGCCAAGGTCGAAGCCGCGCAGGAGGTCAAGCGCGTGAAGGAGGCCCTGGCCCGTCAGGCGGAGAAGGAGGTGAACTCCTTGAAGAAGAAGTTGGAGGCTACCCAGCAGAAGGCGAAGGACGCCACGGACGACCTCCAGGCTGTGGTTGACGGTACGTTTGCTTGGTCACTGGGTGTTGACTTCGTGTCTCTCTAGGTCTTTTCTTGATTTTGACCTTTGATGCGTCCAGGCGCCAAGGAGACGGAGGATGCCCTGAAGAAGGAGCTCGCGGATACCAAGGACCAAGTGAGGGTCCTCAAGGAGAGGACCACGGAGGTCCAGGAAGGTGAGCGACCTTGTCTTCCCTAGGGTCTTTGTCATTGTTGCGCCGAGGATGTAAGTGGACCTTCTCTCATGTACGCAGGTCTGGAGAAGCAGCTCACCGACCTCAGGGAGGCCGCCCAATACTTGATGGACCTCTATGTCCCTCAAGAAGAGGGGGTGGAGCCGAAGGAGCTGCTTGACCGCCTGGATGAGGCTGAAGGTCGGATGAAGACCTTGCTGCTGGACACCAGTAAGCTCGCTGCGGCCGCGGCGTTGGCGACAGTGAAGTTCCACGAGCCGTCGTTCGACCTGTAGAAGGTCGCGGAGGACGTCGATCTGTTCGAGCTGGTGAACCACGAGGACATCCAAGCTGCCGCGGAGGAGGTCATCAAGAAGTTCGACCTCTGAAAGTCAAAGTTTAAGCTGTATCAGGGTGTAGATGCAGGTTTAGGCCTAGGGCCTATTAATGTAAAAAGTACTTTTGCCATAATAAAGACATGCAAGTTTGATTAAAGTGCGCATCCCACTTGAATAGCGAAAACGCTCGTTATGTCAGCTCGAATGTAACGAAATTGCGAAGTGCGCCCTCCGCTAACCCAAATCAGTGGAGGAACGGCTTACCAATTGTACGGCTCAGCGTGGAGGCTTAGGTACAGCTGGCACAAGGAGGGGGGTCTTGGACCCTAGGTCTCACAATCAAGTAACTTAGGAACATACACAAAGAGAGTAAGGGCTACGCAGAGGGGGAACGTGTAAAAACATAAAGCATAAGAAACCCCTTCAGGTCGCGAGACTCTTAGGTTGGCGAAGCCAAGCCCCCGAGCGCATCGGGCCTAACTTAGACCAAGCCCCCGAGCGTTTCGGGGGGGAAGGGCAAACAGAACATAAAGTAAAGGGAGACCCGGGTGCAGGTCGACAGGAGAGCTGCTGAGTGGAATCTCATTTTTATTAACTGGAAATTACAAAGAGGGAGAGTACATAGCTTTTATTTTGGTACACATCTTCTAAGGATAGAAGCGACACAGGTGCTCTATGTTCCAGACGTACGAGACGCCCTGGCCATCGGCCCACTGGAGGCGATAGGTCGCCTGTCCAATGACCTCCTTCACGATGAAGGGGCCTTCCCAAGGTGCAGAGAGCTTGTGCATGCCCTTGGTGTCTTGGATGCGCCGCAGGACTAGGTCGCCGATGTTGAAGGATCGTTCCCACACGTTGCGGTCATGGTAGCAATGTATCTGCTGCTCGTGGCGGGTGTGCCGCATCAGTGCGGCCACGCGGTGTTCCTCGATGCTATCGAGGTCGACCTTGCGCGTCTCTTCTGCCGCGCCCTCTTCGTAATGCTGGATGCGGGGGGCGCCGAAAGCAAGGTCGGTCGGGAGGATAGCCTCCGACCCGTAGACCAGGAAGAATGGTGAGTACCCTGTAGCTGAGCTGACCTGGGTGCGGAGATCCCAGATCACATGCGGCAGTTCTGCTAGCCATCTGGTGGCGTATGGGGAAGCATCGTCTAAGATTCGGTCCTTGACACCCTGGAGGGCCATGCCATTAGCACGCTCGACCTGGCCGTTGCAGCGAGGGTGCGCCACCGAGGAGTAATAGACGTCGATGAGGTTATCCTGGCAGAAGTCCCAAAAGTCAGCTCCTGTGAAGACCGAGCCTAGATTGGTGACGATCCTGTTGGGGACCCCGAAGCGGTGAGTGATATCCTTGATGAACTTCGCCGCCTCCTTCGACGAGACACTGGCAACAGCCCGGACCTCAATCCATTTGGTGAATTTGTCCACTGCCACAAGGATATGCTTGTAGCCGCCAGGGGTGGTTCTGAAGGGTCCTACCGAGTCCAGGCCCCATATAGCGAAGGGCCAAGATGGAGGAATTGTCCTCAAGGCTTGAGCTGGGACGTGCTGCTACTTAGCGAAGAACTGGCATCCTTTGCATCGCCGGACTAGGTCCTGGGCGTCAGCCATGGCGGTAGGCCAGTAGAATCCCGACCTAAATGCCTTTCCCACCAGGTTAGCGTAGGCCGCGTGGTTGCCGCATTCACCACTGTGGATCTGTTGCAAGAGCTTAAGGCCCTCAGACCTTAGGATGCACTTCATCGGCATGCCATAGGAAGCGGACCTCCGGTAAAGCTCTGTGCCGATGACGACGTAATTGGCGCTGCGCCTCGTGACCATCTCGCGCTCAGCCTTATCCTCAGGGACCTGATGCTCCAGGATGTAGGCGATGATGTCAAGGCGCTAGTCATCTTCGGCCTTGGTCATGAGGACGTCGCGGCTGCCTTGTGGGGGCACGTCGCCAGGCACCGGGTCTGGGTCGCTTAGGAGCTTGATGGAAGGCCTGTGCAGGTCTTGAATGAACACGCTGGCTGGGACCAGCACGCGCTTGGAGCCCAGCTTGGAGAGGACGTCTGCTGCCACGTTATTGTCACGGCAGACATGATGAAACTCTAGGCCCTCGAAGTGAGCTTTGAGCTTGTGGACCTCGGCGCAGTAGGCGTCCATCGTGTCCTTGATGTCGTATGTCTTGTTGACCTGATCGATGACGACCTTGGAGTTGCCGTAGGCTATGAGCCTCTTAATCCCGAGGGAGACAGCAATGCGCAGCCCATGGATCAGGGCTTCGTACTCAGCGCCATTGTTGGACGCCTTGTAGTGGATCTGCAGGACGTACTTCAGGTGATCGCCTTAGGGGGAGATAAAGAGTACGCCTGCCCCTGCTCCTTCGAGGTTCAGGGAACCGTCAAAGTACATCTTCCAGTGCTCAGGTTCTTCCAGACCTTGCCCATCATTGAACCAAGGTGGCGCGAGGTCGAACGACTAAGCACCAATTTATGTATTCCAATAAGATCTAATAAGATAACTCACACAAACGGAATGCAGAATTATTTATCTAATCAACAAGATCAAAGGATCGTGTCATGAAGAACACGAGCCTCTAAATGATGAACAGATGAAGAACTCAAGAACATGTCACCCATGCATGAATATCACTTTAGTCTAAAAGGGAAATATAGAAATACTCACATTGCTCTAAATGAAGAACAAATGGGAGTCTCACCCACACCACCATCTACATAGCACCTACACCCAACTACACATAGAGAGGTGAGGACTTACCTCTCCAAGTGAGGAAATGAGAGAGGGGAGAACTTGGGATGTATCTCTATGCTTACCCCCTCTCCTTCTATTTATAGGCCTGGGTCACCGCGCGAGAACACCCCAAGCACCACAGGAATGCAACCAGGAACCAACCAGAGACCACCACGTGGAAGGCCGAGATGAACCGACATAATGTCGGTTCGGCTGATCCTAGGGGTCGGCCGACCCAGGGTGGCCCCACTCGCCCTGTGCTTTCTCCAGGTGGCTGGCAGGTGGGTCCCCATGACGGTTCCAGGTGTCCACGTGGTTTGGAGGCGGTTTGCTCGGGTTGTGGGCCCTTGAATCCTTATGCTGGACACGTGGCGGCATCTGATTCGTCGGGCCTTTTTCCCTTGGATTGGTGACATCAGCAATCCGTGGCACTTTGCATGGCAGCCTCTCATTAGCTGGAATAAGGAGGCTTGGATCGATGAGGTGGATGGATAAGGTGTGCTTTTGCTCTATTTCTTGTGCTAAGTACCTGCATTCAGATATACACGCCACTTGTGGAATTTGTCAGTATAAGCTCCTATTCTAGTGTTGATGATCACTTTCTGTTTATTCTATGCAGGTATTGACGGCCTAAAAGTGGTACTTAACAGCCGTCAACAACTCCCCCACACTTGACCTTTGCTCGTCCCGAGTAAAGGGAGTCAGATCAAGGTGGTACATGACATCCAAAGGTATGAAGCTAGCATAAGAGATATTCCAAACCATACCTTGCACTTGTGAACTATGTGGAGTGTCTATCATGCCATCTTGGGTAGTTGAAGAATGGAACGGCCATGAATCAAGTCACTCCTACTCATCATGTCAAGTAACTTGGGATTTTTGCAATAATTTTCAAAACAAACCTTGCTTAGCTCCTCATTTGATTCTCTCAGATCGCTCAAAGTGTATATGTCCTCACCAAGGCATTTGATTTGCCTTTCTTTCATCCTACTTCTAATGATGGCTATATGTGGAGTCCAGGGTAGGATAAAGTAAAGCATACTTGCATCACATATATTGCAAAGTCAAAGACCGGATCTAGGAGAAAAGCAATTCATACAATCAGATCAAGATGTGCACGTGTATGGAAATGATAGGTATGATAAGGTGTATACTAGGCCCGGAATGGGTTCTAGATATTACCATACATGATGAAATGCTATGGTGATGGTAAGGTGGACACTAGCCCTGGAGTAGGTACTAGTTATTACCATCATATGATGAATGAGCTGAATGACTCCATTGCATGATTTTCGCTCTCATATATATGAAAAGTCTTATGAGAGCATGGCTATCCTCTTCTCTTTTTTATGGACCTTCATGTGCCCACATTCTTTTTTCCTTTTTTTTCATAACTGAGGGACCTTCATGTGTCCCCCCTTTTTTTTCTTTTCTCTCTTTTTTTTAGATAGCCATGCCTCTTTTACAAAAATACTCGAAGAGAGAGAAATCAATGCATATGATGGAGCATTTATGTAGGTGAATAGATGAATGATACAATGCTAACTTCTAGAGTAGAAGCATAGCAAGGGGGAAATAGTGGTGTGCACATGAATCTTGATCATGAGAGCATGAAAAGAATTCCCAAAAGGGTCACAGAATTTGACAAAGCTCAATGCAACAACAAGCAGCATATGAGTATAAGGTTTTCAACTAAAAACATCATTTGGCTTTGGTAGGACTGCGACATATCAAAGAGGAGCTTTGCAAAGGGTTTTCATGTTTGTAAATAAATTTCCAAGCACTCAAACATTTAGAGCGAAAATCATATTATCAAACCATATCACAAACACCAACTACTTAGATGAGCATGAGTTCCCTAATGATATTTGTTCACAAGCATCAAGTCAATGAGTAAGGAATAAAACATATGCAAGCCAACCACAGGAATCATGTAGAGCAAGCTGAGTACCATTTCTCGAGTTTGATTTATTGGGTAAGAGTTGAACATCATTCAAACTCATGGGTAGAGAGAGTGAGATAAGGGTGCACATACCATCGCTTCTGAAGGATATAGGGAACAAGGAAGACTAGTGGTGATTTGACTAACTCGAGGGGTAGCCAGCTCACTCTAGTTTACCTTGTTCTCATCATGACGGTGTAGTCGATGTCGTGCAACCCTTGTGTGGGAGTTCTCAAGTGAATACGTTGATGATGAGCTTGAGAGAACTCCCCCACACAGGCGCTTGTACTGGTGTGTTCTTTGAGCAAAAAGGTGGAAACAAAAGATGGACTCTACTGGTTTGAGAACCATAGAGCCTTTATTCAAAAGCAAATATTTTTGTGGTTTTTTTTATATTATTGTCACCATGTCATTTGCTCAGAAGGGTTAGACCAACGTTACACTTTATAAACAAAGAAGATATATGAGACCTTTATGGGGTCAAATGTACCCCCTTTATATGTTATGCAACATCAATCTAACATCTTAACTTACCTTCCCAACTGAACATAGCTCAATGACCTACCCCATAGAATTTGATGATTTCTGTAGGGGTTAGTCCACATACACGCAACCAAGACCTTATGAAAGCATAACTCTAAGGTTCATCAATCAAAACTCGACACCATGTCTTGTTTTGACTGAAGAAGACAGTTTTAACCTAGGCACCATGCTTAATTTAAAACATTCTATGAATGTATGAGATATCGTGTACATTCAAACCAGAGAATACAAACAAAGATAAATGAAACACGCATGCATGATCAAGCTATTCTCAAAGGGGAACATAACCATGAGCGCATAACGGTGAACCTCGGGCAACCTCCCGGAAGGGCTGTGCTTAAAGTCAAAAGGAGGACTTACCTAGCTAATCGGGCAAGATGAAAGAGCTGACATCACCTTCACACCAGGATAGGGTTTGGCATGAAAGGAAATTTACTCGGGATGCTCACATACCTCCCACAAACTTAGAGTTTGCATTGCCAGGCAACAAAACTTAAGTGTGCGAAGATCAAGCTTCCCTTGTAAATGTTCCCTCACCAAAATCTTACCGAAGTGTTGTAGTTGATGTAGCTCACATGTTCTTGGGCATCACCTTTCCACCGTTCTTTTCAATCTCCACCTGAAAGGTTAGTGACCAAAAATACCCGAAGGACAACTTATGCCAAAAACATGTTCTTGCTTTTTATTCGAAGAAGGGAAATAAAACCTATGCTAATCCAGGCTATCTCCTGGTAGTGCTTTGTTTATTATGGTCATAAGCTCGACCATGGGAGATTTATCTTGCAGCCACAATGGTGGTGTCCTTCCCATCTCACCACCATTCATCGATGAAGCAGTGAAACTCTAGCTGCAAGGTTAGTGCCATATACGAACACAAGTCCAAAAGATAGCAAAGCTAAAAGCAGACATGATCATTCCAAGGGGGCTAAGACAGCTCCTGGGGTGAGCACGGGACTCGAGAAGCTATAGCACCAGGGTGAACCTCGGAGACGAAAGGTTGAGCACTGAGGCTAGTGCTCTCGCAACTGATCTCCGACTGAACTCAGCTCAGGAAAATACTCGGCCTCCAAAAGAGGATAGAGTAGAAACTCGAACGGTCGGCGTACGTTCAGGAGCTAGAGTTCCGGTGAAGGGTGAGGTTAAGCTCATCCTTCATTAGGTAGATTGACCGATGTTCTCAACAAAACGATGAGCCATCCCAGGTCTAGCCTAAGCTTCCACTAGGAGGTTATGGATAAGCTGGAAAGTGCAACTCCCATTGAGCATCGATCAAGTCAAGCATAAA
The DNA here is from genome assembly GCA_036936925.1 of Cenchrus fungigraminus. Taxonomy (NCBI): domain Eukaryota; kingdom Viridiplantae; phylum Streptophyta; class Magnoliopsida; order Poales; family Poaceae; genus Cenchrus; species Cenchrus fungigraminus. The sequence continues at coordinate 63,304,085 of CM072772.1, read as the reverse complement.
GTATGAAGTTTAAGCTTCTCCTGACTGATCGGCATCGCTCGATGGGCTTAAGATATGAAGTGAATGTACTCCATTCGATCGGTAAATGATCGTGCTCCTTCGGTCTGATGAATGAATCCACTGGATTATAAAGCAGAGACCGATGTCTTGGTTTATACGAAACTTCAGTGCAAGGCACTTCAGCTCAAACCTCAACGTAGGAACATGATAGGCCAATCGTACTCTCCTTAGGAGATCATAACTAGGATCAGACAAGTCATCCCGGCCGAGAATGATTCATCCTTTCCTAATTACTCTCTCCATCCTCCCATGAGACAAGGTCTCGGGGAGAAGGTCTAAGAAAAGGTACGAGAGGGGAACCCAAGGGTAGACTCTGCGCTAAGCAATCTTTCCCTTAGATTCCTGCTATTCAGGAATGGTATCTTCAACCGAAGCTTAAAGCCTCAGCTCGGCTGATGATGAGTCTAGGTGGCTCAACATTTCTTCTAACGGGCACCTCATCGACCAGGATTCAAGGGGGAGCTGAAATCCTGGAGGGTTTCCACGATCTCTTTTCCCTCAATAGCATCCAAGTGCACAAAGAGCCTTCAGAGAGAGCATTAAGCCACATGGCATTGTCCTTTCGTAACCCATACCAGAAGTGCTGATGCAGCTTCCGATCGGGAACGTGGAGGACTGGGCAATCTTCCGCCAAAAAGGCGAAGTGATTCCATACCATTCCTAGCGATTCCTCCTCACCTTGCTTGAGACTGAGAATCCTTATCCTTAATGAGATGACATGTCGTATCGGGAAGAATCAGGAGCAGTAAGCTGCTCTCAAATTTTCCCAAGTGCGGTGGTCTCTACCAAAACAACGGTGCCAATCCCGTGCTTCCCCAGAGAGGGATAGCGGGAAAGATTCCCTTTTCCGAGCATCCAATGATTCTTCGATTTCACTCGGAGTTTCAATCAGACACTCGTAGTTTCTCACAGGATCGAGGGGGTTCTCATGAATCGACCCCGAGAAGGAAAGATCCTAAATTAGCTTCATGAGAGAGGGATGAATCCAATAGCAAGATGAAAGAATGAGTTTTGACAAGGGTGGCTCTGAGGGTTCACTCCTTGAAGGTGGAAGGTGTTTACAAGGATAACCTTCCAAGGGTAGCGGGGGTAAAGGTAGAAGTAAAGAAAACGGAAAAGGATATCTCGAAGGGTAACGGGGGTAGAGGTAGAAGAAAAACAAAAAAGATACATATGAGGACCACTAGGTTCGAAGATAGATACAGCAACCATTCCCCGGCAACGGTGCCAGAAAGCTTGTTGGGTATTTTAGCGTCACGAATAAATTCGCAAGCGCACGGATACCGTTGTAGCTTTCACCTCAGAGTATTCCAAGGGTATCGAATCCAAGGGAACGTGTGTGTACTACCTTCGTACAGTGGGTCCAAGGACACCAAGCCCCTGCTTGGTAGAGAGATGATGTGGTGCTCGGTTCTAGGGGGGTACAAGCTGCAAAGGATCTCGCTTCGGACACCGGACCCTCCTGGCTATAACAGTCGGTTCAGGCAAAGGGTTGCCTACACCTGTATCCGAACGTGGGGGATTCCATAAGGGTCCAACGGTTGTCACTACCGCGGCCTACCCCAAGACAAACCATGGGATACAGGGCAATCGAAAGATAACCCGTAGTCTAGACACCACGTCTACACCACCGATTACTACTATAATACGACTACGCCTAGGCACTCCCGTAGCATACTATAGCACTCCGTATAAATACGGAGCGACGAACCCGTGAGAACAGCCAGACCTTGCCCATCATTGAACCAAGGTGGCGCGAGGTCGAACGACTAAGCACCAATTTATGTATTCCAATAAGATCTAATGAGATAACTCACACAAACAGAATGCAGAATTATTCATCTAATCAACAAGATCAAAGGATCGTGTCACGAAGAACACGAGCCTCTAAATGATGAACAGATGAAGAACTCAAGGACATGTCACCCAAGCATGAATATTACTTTAGTCTAAAAGGGAAATACAGAAATACTCACTTTGCTCTAAATGAAGAACAAATGGGAGTCTCACCCACACCACCATCTACATAGCACCTACACCCAACTACACATGGAGAGGTGAGGACTTACCTCTCCAAGTGAGGAAATGAGAGAGGGGAGAACTTGGGATGTATCTCTATTCTTACCCCCTCTCCTTCTATTTATATGCCCGGGTCACCGCGCGAGAACACCCCAAGCACCACAGGAATGCAACCAGGAACCAACCAGAGACCACCATGTGGAAGGCTGAGATGAACCGACATAATGTCGGTTCGGCCGATCCTAGGGGTCGGCCGACCCCAGGGTGGCCCCACTCACCTTGTGCTTTCTCCAGGTGGCTGGCAGGTGGGTCCCCATGACGGTTCTAGGTGTCCACGTGGTTTGGAGGCGGTTTGCTCGGGTTGTGGGCCCTTGAATCCTTGTGCTGGACACGTGGCGGTGTCTGATTCGTCGGGCCTTTTTCCCTTGGATTGGTGACATCAGCAATCCGTGGCACTTTGCATGGCAGCCTCTCATTGGCTGGAATAAGGAGGCTTGGATCGATGAGGTGGATGGATAAGGTGTGCTTTTGCTCTATTTCTTGTACTAAGTACCTGCATTCAGATATACATCGCCACTTGTGGAATTTGTCAGTATAAGCTCCTATTCTAGTGTTGATGATCACTTTCTGTTTATTCTATGCAGGTATTGACGGCCTAAAAGTGGTACTTAATAGCCGTCAACACTCGCCTAGCTTGATTGACCACTTGACGATGCGTCCAGTGGTGTCGCGGCTGCGCAGGATCTCTCCCAGGGGGAAGCTTGAGACGACCTTGATCTTATGCGCCTGGAAGTAGTGCCGGAGCTTGCGCGAAGTAACGAGGAGGGCGTACAGCATCTTCTGAGGTTGTGAATATCTGATCTTGCTATCAGAAAGGACCTCGCTGACGTAGTAGACAGGTCGATGGATGGGGTAGGGTTGGCCTTCCTCAGGTCGCTCCGCCACCAGGACCGTGCTGACCACCTGGGTAGATGCGGAGATGTAGAGCAACAAGGTCTCTTTTGGCATCGGGGGCACCATGACCGGGGCCGTCGTGAGGAAGGTCTTCAGCTCTTCCAGTGCCTGGTCAGCCTCATCCGTCCACACGAACTTGTCTGACTTTTTAAGCAGCTTGAAGAAGGGCAGGACTTTCTCTCCTAGCTTGCTGATGAAGCGATCTAGAGCGGCCATCATGCCTGTGAGCTTCATGACGTCTTTCTTCCCGGTAGGTCTTTTCATCTTGCAGATGGCGTCGACCTTGGTGGGATTCGCCTCGATGCCCCGGTGGCTGACCATGAAACCTAGGAGCTTGCTAGATGGTACACCGAAGACACACTTCTCTGGATTGAGCTTCCAGCGGTAGCGTCGGAGGTTGGCGAAGGTCTGGGCAAGGTCGGCGATGAGGTTGTCCTCCACCCTTGTCTTGACAACTACGTCATCGACGTAGGCTTCAACGTTGTCACCGATCTGAGACTCTAAGCATTTCTGGATGGCCTTCTGGTAGGTCGCACCAGCGTTCTTGAGGCCGAACGTCATGGCCGTGTAGCAGTAGATGCCGTGCGGCATTATGAACGCCATTTTGTCTTGGTTAGAGACCTTCAGGGCTATCTGGTGATACCCTGACTAGCAGTCGAGGAAGCATAGCAGGACGCTTCCGGCCATGGAGTCCACGACCTGGTCGATATGCGGAAGAGGGAAGGGGTCTTTAGGGCAGTGCCTATTGAGATCGGTGTAGTCGATACACATTCTCCATTGACCGGTTTTCTCAGGTACAAGCACCGGGTTGGCGACCAAACCGCGTTTTTACATTCACGGATGAATCCAGCAGCTAGGAGCTTTATTATCTCTACCCTAATGACCTCCTTGCGATCCTTCGCAAAGCGGCGCAGCTGCTGCTTGACAGGCTTGGCCGTCTTGCTTACATATAAGGAGTGCTCAGCCAGCTCCCTGGGAACACCCGGCATATCCGATGGGGTCCATGCGAATATGTCCGCGTTATCCCGGAGGAAACTGGTGAGCGCGAGTTCCAATTTCTCCCCGAGGTTGTCACCGATGACCATCATCTTCTCTGGGTCGGGCAGGCCGAGGCGGACCCTCTTCGTTGACGGCGTGGCGTCCAGGGCGGTGTCGGTGCGTTGCTGCTCTGGGACGGTTAGGTCGCTCAGAGCGACCTTCGCGGCCTCAGCGACCATGACGGTCGAGGTGTTGACGCAGGCGTTCATCGTGGCGATGTCGAGGGCCTCGTTGTCGCACTTGAACGAGACTATGAGGTCATCGTAGACGGAGAGGACCCCGTTTGGAGCCGGCATCTTCAACACCAAGTAGGTGTAGTGCGGAATGGCCATGAAACTGGCCAGCATGGGGCGACCTAGGATGGCATGGTAGGAGAACTTGAAGTCAGCGACCTCAAAGCTGAGGTACTCCGTGCGGTAGTTGTCCTCCGTGCCAAAGGTCACAGGGAGGGAGACCCGACCCAGGGGGTAGGCCGCCTTGCCGGGGACGATGCCGAAGAAAGGCTCATCGCACGCTGTCAGCTTCTTGAAGTCGAAGTCCATCTTCTTCAAGGTCTCAACAAAGATGATGTTGAGCCTGCTCCCTCCATCGATGAGGGTCTGGGGAAGCAGGGCTCCTTCCACTATGGGCTCGACGACGAGTGGGTAGGACCCAGGATCTGGGATATGGACCCAGTGATCAGCTCTGGAGAACGTGATCGGCTGCTCAAACCAACGCAGAGGCTGCGCCGGCTGGGTATGGATGAGGTGGATCTCGCGCTTGTCCTTGCGGTAGCGCCTTCTGCTCACGTGAGACTTGAGGCCTCCGACGATCATGTTGATCGATCGCTTGGCCTGCTGGAAGGGGCCGTTGGGGTTGCCCGTCTGCGGTGGAGGAGGCAGGTCGCGCTCGTCGCTGTGAGCCTCTGGCTGCGGCTTGTCGCGGTGGTTGTCATCGCTGCGGCTGCGTCGGTCGTCACGGCGGTTGCTGTTGTAGCGACGTGAAGACGACCGATCGCCGTCGCCTCTAGGTCGCCTGGGATCTTCAGGGGTACGGAACGCCCTCTTGAACTGCGAGCACTCGCGGACAGTGTGAGTGGCCCCCTCGTGGAACGCGCAGGGGCTGTCGAGCGATGCGTTGAATTCATTGATGTTGAACGTCGAAGGTCGACGTGCCTCTGCCGCAAGCACCTCTGAGGGTCACTTGCGCAGCTTGGAGCTCGAGTCTCCAGCGGCGCCGGAACTGCCCACGTCGTGCTTAGCGTCGTAGTCAAACTGGTTGACTAGCACCTTGTTGGTGTCGATAAGCTTGTTGACGACCTCCATGAGGGCCGCGACGGTGGTGGCCTCTTGTAGCTGTCGACGACCTGGTCGTCTCTGACAAAGACGCAGGTGTTGCGGTTCTCGAAGAACCGGTTGGTGTAGTCACGGAGCCGCTCATTGGGCTTCATGGTGACCCTCCCGAGGTTGAAGGCATTCCCAGGGCGATTGTAGGTCGCCTGGATGTTGGACGTGAAGGCCTGGGACAGGTCGGCCCAAGAGGTGATGCTGCCAGCCGGGAGGTTGTTGAGCCAAAGTGATGGCGCGTCACCCATCACTAGCGGGAAGTACGCCGCCATGTGGTCGAAGTTGCCGTCGGCCGCCTTGACAGCGACGTAGTAGGTCGACAGCCAGATGTTAGGGTCGGAGCGGCCGTCGTACTTTTGGATGTTAGGCTTGAAGTTCTCGGGGTAGGCCACCGACCTAAGACGAGGAGCCAGCATGGGGAAGGCGGTGAGGGCTATGTCGTCAACACCATCTCCGGCTTGAGCGCCGCCTCTGCTCTGCGCAGGGGCGACGATCTGGGATCGGGGTTGACGATCTGGATGCGGGGCACCGCCCTCCGGATGACCGTAGTCCACCTCGTACTGAGCACGACGCCTGTTCTCGACGTCGTGGCGGTCGCGCTCCTCGCGTTCCATGATGCGGTGGATGGTGCAAGGGGGGCCGTACTCACGGTCGTACTCCGCACGACGTCGCAGCTCTCGCTCTTCGCGCTCGCGATGGCACTGGTCGATGTAGCCACGGGCGTCACGGGCACACCTGTTTTTGTCGAGGTTGGCACGGAGGTCGCCGTCCTTGGCACCATTCCCCCGAGGCTGGTCGGGATAGTTTTGATCGACCTCCTCCTGGATGGGGGGAGGTTGCTGTGTGCAGGTCGATTAGATCGACTGCGCGAATGACGGCTCGATGAAGATGCGGCGGACTTGGCTGCCACGCTCTTTTCCTCCACCAGGGCCGTGGCGACCCGAAGATAGGCCATGGCTGCTTCCGCCTCGGGTGTAGGGTCAGCTTGCTGAAGGCGCGCCATGGCAGCACCCAGGTTGGCCTGGGGGCTGTTGAACGTTGGTAGGCCCGCTTCTTCGAACTCGAGACGAAGGTCTCGAGCGTAGCGAGGGATCGGGCGGCATTACTCTTCCGCACGTCACTGGGTGCGGTTGGTGTTTCGCTGGATCCGCCGCACCTCCTCGGAATCTGTCGTGCCGTGACGTGGTGGTTCATTCTCGGAAACCACCAAGACCCGGCGAAAGATGGGTCCCGAGTTGTTGGGGGAGACGTGGGCCCGGACCTTCTGGAACTCGCCGCCATCCAGAGACGCGGGAGCTCGCGTGGTACGGGGGAGCCGCTCTTGGTCGATTTTCTTCCGCAGGCGGCAGCCGCGGAGGGTATGTCGTGCGCCCTTATGGTAGGTGCACGATACGTCCAGTGGGTCGCGGCTTGCGCGGAGCTCGGGCTTGAGGTCGCCAGATGGCCGCCGCCCCCTAGATTGGATCTGGGAGGACTTGATCGCCTGGCGAGCGTAGACGTCGCTGGGTGGTCGCAGACCGAAGGGGAAGGCCCTAGGGGGCGGCGCCGCCCGCGTTGAGCACTAGGCTCTTTCACAAATCTGGAGGGTATCCTCCATCATGCTAATGACACGCTCCATTCCCTGAACGATGTCATAGGGTTTGGGCGGGTGGGTCTATGATGCTGCATCGGAAACGGGTGTGGCGACGGATGCTGTCGCGATCTGTGCAGCAACCACCGGAGAGGTCGGGGCCGCCGGAACGGTCGAGGTCGCCGTGAAGGAGCCGAAGCAGATCTCCACGGGGTTGGCGAGGATGGCCGCCATGCTTGCCGGGAAGACGACAACAGATCGGGCCAGCATGCTGCACAGCGAGTTTCTGATCGCCCCTACCTGGCGCGCCAACTGTCAGGGGGTGAGACCTGGACAGATCCGCAAGGGGGCGACCCAAGCAGTTGTAGGTTAATTGGAGGGGATCGGGAATTAAGAGCGTAGGTGGTAGTTCGCGAGTGGAACTCGGAACACGGCAAGAATGGCGATGAACACGGGGGTTTAGACTAGTTCGGGCCTCTGGAGAGTGAAACCCTACGTCCAGTATGGGGTGGAATTATGCGTGGAAGGGAAGTCCCCTCGAATGGAGCTCTAGGCCGCCTTATATGGTCAAAGGGCTAGGGCTTCCATTCGAGGTCGGTGGACCCTCATCGGGGTCGGTTACAAATTAGGAAGGCCATCTGCCTTGATTACAGGGTGAATCCCGCGATCTGCGGACCTACTGGCAGCGCCAAGCCGCGATCTAGGAGCTCGCCTTGCGCTCCAAGCCCGGCGGATCCTCCGGGATCTGGATAAGGTCTTGCGGAATCTCCCAAGGTCGCCGGGGGTGTAGATAAGGTCTCTGGGCCCACTTGCAGGTCGGCGGGGCTTCTCGCAGGTCGGGTCTACTTGGCAGGGACCTCTGGGACCCTGGTCGGTGGGGACCCATGGGTACCCATGTCTCTCAGATACGATGTCCTATACATATAAACTTGCTGCTTAGGCTTCATCCCAAAATGCTTCTGCAGCGTCTCTGTAATTTGATCAGTCAATTCCTCTTTCAGATGCGATTTTATCTGAAGGCCAGTAGATATATGTTCTATCGGCCGCATGCGAGCCGATGAATATCTGAAGGTTGTTCCTCAAGAGTTCCTGATTGAGGATTCGGCAATTCTGCCGATGATCTTGCCTCAGAAAGATTTTGCGGATTTGACTGACCCAACACAGGTGGTGTTTGCCCAATCGGCTGTCCAGCCGAGGGAATAGGTTGATGCAAGTTCAACTGCCCCGAGCTAGCCAATTGATTTAGAAGTATTTGCATTGTTTGCATAGGATCTGGCTGTTGTTGCTGTGCTACCGGTTGCCTTGTCATCCCTTGATTAATCGGCTGTTGAGGTGGTGATCTCATATGAGTAACCGTATGAGCCGGGGTCATTACAGGTTGCAATGCTGTCATTTGCTATGGTGGAGTAGTCTGTATGGTTTCACTTCAATGACAAAATGTCGAGGAGACGAGTTTTGACGTGGAACAGGAGCTTTTTTTCTATTGGTATAACCATATGTGCACGACCAGGATTTATTTTAACTCTTTCGAACCCCTTGATCCTCTAATTGAAATAGACAAAGTCCACTCCATCTTTAGTCATGGGCACAGTCCCTGGAGTACCCGCAAACATGGCTTGATAGGACTCTAGGTATTTTACTTTCTGGAATTTCTTCAGGTGCAGGCTCAAAGAAGTTTGAGATATCTGTATCAAAGTGATTATGAGGTAGACTCCATCCTGTAAGCTTTCCATTCTCATCCTTTGTTGGAGGGAACTGGAGTGAACCCTGCACTGAAAATGTCTGATCCGGAATCTTGTACCGTGCTGAATAAGTTTGAACTATTGGCACTGTGATGGCAGGTTCCTTAGATGTTCCCTCAACACCCTGATTCTGAATTGACTGAGAGATGTCCATGTTTGAACCGATAATCGGCTGAGAAGCTGATGAGGTCTTTGAGAACACTGGAGGAGGCTGATTAGGTTGGAAATAAGCAGGGCCCACGTATCCTTCCTTCTTTGAGAGTCTTTGTCAAACAATTCTGAATAGTATTGGTGAAGACTCCTGACTGATTAATCATAGTCTGATGCATAGATTCATTCATCATGTCTTGGAGTCTTCCAGGATCAGGTGAAAAAGTGATGTGTCGAGGTCCAGGAAGAGGAATTCTTCTTGATGACTGTTGACGGCTGTTAAGCACTGCTTTTACACCGTCAATTCCTGCAAAAAATAATTGGAAAATGATCATCAATACTAGAATAGGGGTTATTACTGACAATTTCCACAAGTGTTGGTGTTCCTAGCTTTTATTGCGGGATGCATGGAAATACGTGTTAAACGATATATTGACAGAGCAAGAGAGCAAAGGCCTATATAGGGCGCCATTGGAAATAGTGTCAAATGACAAATTGGACTCGACCATTGCGACGAGCTCGTCGAGACGATCGAAATGGATATATTATTTGTATCCATCGGAGTTCGTATGAAGAAGATATGGAAATAGACAAATAAATAAGAGATGCTGACGTCATCATGGGACCCACAACGGCCGAGTCGACGCATGCATGGATGCCACGTGGCCATTGGGCAGCGTCCGGCAGCCTTGGAGGCCCCTCCTACCCTCTCTAGCCTATAAATATGAGGGGAGGGGGGTAAGAATGAGAGACACATCCCAAACTCTCCCCTCTCTCATTTCCTCACTTGGAGAGGTGAGTTCTCACCTCTCCATGTGTAGATAGGTGTAGGTGCTATGTAGGTGGTGGTGTGGGTGAGACTCCCATTTGTTCTTCATTTAGAGCAAAGTGAGTATTTCTGTATTTCTCTTTTAGACTAAAGTGATACTCATGCATGGGTGACATGTTCATGAGTTCATCGTCTGTTCATCATTTAGAGGCTCGTGTTCTTCGTGACACGATCCTTTGATCTTGTTGATTAGATGAATAATTCTGCATTCCGTTTGTGTGAGTTATCTCGTTAGATCTTATTGGAATACATTAATTGGCGCTTAGTCGTTCGACCTCGCGCCACCTCGGGTCAATGATGGACGAGGTATAGCCGTACTAGCGGGTTCGTCGCTCTGTATTTATACGGAGTGCTATAGTGTTGCTACGGGTCGATAGACATAGTCATGCTATAGTAGTAATCGGTGGTGCAGACGTGGTGTCTGAACTATGGGTTATCCTTCGATTGCCCTGTATCCCACGGTTTGTCTTGGGGTAGGCCGCGGTGGTGACAACCGTTGGACCCTTACAGAATCCCCCACGTTCGGATACAGGTGTAGGCAACCCTTTGCCATGAACCGACTGTTATAGCCAGGAGGGTCCGGTGTCCGAAGCGAGATCCTACAACTTTACTCCCCTAGAACCGAGCACCCCATCATCTCTCTACCCAAGCAGGGGCTTGGTGTGCTTAGACCGTTCTTCTAGGATAGACGGTAGTACACACCGTTCCTTGGATTCGATACCCTTTGGAACACTCCTGAGGTGAAGTGCTACAATGATATTTCCATGCGCTTGCGGATCCTTTCGTACCCGTCGGTATACCTAGGTGGATCTTACGCCCACGCTAGGTGTGCAACTAGTGGTGAGGTTAAGAAATACCAACAAGCATTTCTGGCACCGTTACCGGGGAACGGTTGCTGTATCTATCTTCGAACCTAGTGGTCCTCGTATGTATCTTTTTCGTTTTCTTCTACCTCTACCCCCATTACCCTTCAAGATATCCTTTTCTGTTCTCTTTACTTCTACCTTTACCTCCGCTACCCTTGGAAGGTTATCCTTGTAAACACCTTCCACCTTCGAGGAGTGAACCCTCAGAGCCACCCTTGTCAGAACTTATTCTTTCATCTGGCTGTCGGATTCACCCCTCTCTCATGAAGCTAATTCAGGATCTTTCCTTCTCGGGGTCAATTCATGAGAACCCCCTTCGATCATGCGAGAGACTACGAGTGTTTGATTGAAACTCCGAGTGAAATCGAAGAATCATTGGATGCTCGGAAAAGGGAATCTTTCCCGCTATCCCTCTCTAGGGAAGCACGGGATTGGCACCGCTATTTACGATGTGTCGTCTCGTTGAGGATAAGGATTCTCAGTCTCGAGCACGGTGAGGAGGAATCGCTAGGAATGGTATGGGATCACTTCGCCTTTTGGCGGAAGATTACCCAGTCCTCCACGTTCCCGATTGGAAGCTGCTTCAGCGCTTCTAGTATGGGTTACGGAACGACGATGCCATGCGACTTAATGCTCTCTCTGAAGGCTCTCTGTGCACTTGGACGCTGTTGAGGGAAAAGAGATCATGGAATGTCTTCGGGATTTCAGCTCCCTTTGCATCCTAGTCGATGAGGTGCCCGTCAGAGGGAATGTTGAGCCACCTAGACTCATCGTCCGCCGAGCTAAGGCTTTAAGCTCTGGCTAAATATACCATTCCTGAGTAGCAGGATTCTAAGGGAAAGATTGCTTAGTGCAGAGTCTACCCTTGGGTTCCCCTCTCGTACCTCTTCTTAGACCTTCTCCTCGAGGCCTTATCTCGTGGGAGGATGGAGAGAGTAATTAGGAAGGGACAAATCATTCTCGATCGGCCGGGATGACTTGTTCGGTCCTGTTTATGATCCCCTAAGGAGAGTATGATAGGCCTATCATGTTCCTACGTCTCGACTCGAGCTGAGGTGCCTAGCACCAAGGTCACGTATGGGCTAAGACATCGGTCTCTGCTTTATAATCTAGTGGATTCATTTATCAGACCGAAGGAGCACGATCATTTACCGATCGAATGGAGTACATTCACTTCATATCTCTAGCCCATCGATCGATGCCGATCAGTTAGGAGAAGCTTAAACTTCATACTTTATGCTTGACTTGATCGATGCCCAATGGGAGTTGCACTGTCCAACTTATCCATAACCTCCTATTGGAAGCTTAGGCTAGACCCGGGATGGCTCATCATTTTGATGAGAACATCGGTCCATCTACCTAAGGAAGGATGAGCTTAACCTCACCCTTCACTCGGACTCTAGCTCCTGAACGTACGCCGGCCGTTCGAGTCTCTACTCTATCCTCTTTTGGAGGCCGAGTATTTTCCTGAGCCGAGTTCAGTAGGAGATTAGTTGTGAGAGCGCTAGCCTTAGTTCTCAACCTTCCGTCTCTGAGGTTCACCCTAGTGCTATAGTTTCTCGAGTCCCGTTATCGTCCCAGAGCTATCTTAGCCTCCCTGGAATGATCATGTCTGCTTTTAGCTTTGCTATCTTTTGGACTCGTGTTCATATATGGTGCTAACCTTGCATCTAGAGCTTCACTGATTCATCGATGATTGGTGGTGAGAGGGGAAGGACACCACCTATGTGGCTGCGAGAGAAATCTCCCATGGCCGAGCTTATGACCGTGATAAACAAAGCACTACCAGGAGATAGCCTGGATTAGCGTAGGTTTTATTTCCCTTTCGAATAAAAGCAAGAACATGTTTTTGGGATAAGTTGTCCTTCGGGTATTTTTGGTCACTAACCTTTCAGGTGGAGATTGAAAAGAAAGATGGACAGGCGACGCCTACGAACATTAGAGCTACATCATATGCAACACCTAAGGTAAGTTTTGGTGGGAGAACGTTTACAAAAGGAAGCTTGATCTCCACACACTTGAGTTTTGTTGCCTAGCAATGCGAACTTCAAGTGTGGGGGAGGTATGTGAGCATCCTGAGTAAGGTTCCTCCTCTACCAAATCTTATCCTGGTGTAAAGATGATGTGAGCTCTTTCATCTTGCCTGATTAGCTAGGTAAGTCCTGCTTTTGACTTGAAACAAAGCCCTTCCGGGGGGTTGCCCGAGGTTCACCGTTATGCGCTCATGCTTATGTTCCCTTTTGAGAATAGCTTGATCATGCATGCGTGTTTCATTTATCTTTGTTTGTATTCTCTGGTTTGAATGTACACGATATCTCATACATTCATAGTCTGATTTAAATTAAGCATGGTGCTTAGGTTAAAACTGTCTTCTTCAGTCAAAACAAGACATGGTGTCGAATTTTGATTGATGAACCTTAGAGTTATGCTTTCATGGATATTAGATGCATGTATGTTGACTAACCCCTGCAGAAATCCTCAAATTCTATTGGGTAAGTCATTGAGCTATGTTCAATTGGGAAGGTAAGTTAAGGTGTTAGATTGATGTTGCATGACATATCAAGGAGGTACATTTGACCCCATAAAGGTCTCATATATCTTCTTTGATTATGAAGTGTAACGTTGGTCTAACCCTTCTGAGCAAATGACATGGTGACAATAATGAAAAAAAACCCCAAAAAATATTTGCTTTCGAATAAAGGTTCTACGGTTCTTGAACCAGTAGAGTCCATCTTTTGTTCCCACTTTTGCTTGAAGAACAACACCAGGTACAAGAATAAGTGTGGGGGAGTCCTCTCGATCTCATCATCATATCCACTCAAGAACTACAACACAGGCGCTGCACAACATCGACTACGCCCTCATGACAAGAGCAAGGTAAACTGGAGTGACTCGGCTGCCCTTTGGTCAGTTGAATCACCACTGGTCTCCCTTGATCTCTTATCCTTCAGAAGCGATGGTATGTGCACCCTCTATCTCACCCTCCGTTATCCATGAGTTTGATTAAATTTCAATTCATATCCTTTATATCAAACTTAAATAATGGTGCTCAGCTTGCTTTACATGATTTCTGTGGTTGGGTTGCATATGTTTTATTCCTTACTCATTATCTTGATGCTTGTGAAAAAATATCACTAGGAACTCATGCTCATCTAAGTAGTTGGTGTTTGTGATATGGTTTGAATGATATGATCTTCGCTCTAAATGTTTGAGTGCTTGGGAATTTATTTAAAAATCATAAAACCCTTTGCAAAGCTCCTCTTTGATATACCACCGTCCTACCAAAGCCATATGATGTTATTAGTTGAAAACCTTATACTCATATGCTGCTTGTTGTTGCATTGAGCTTTGTCAAATTCTGTGACCCTTATGAGAATTCTTTTCATGCTTTCATGATCAAGATTTATGTGCACATCACCATTTCCCCCTTGCTATGCTTCTACACTGGAAGTTAGCATTGTATCATCCATCTATTCCACCAAATAAAGCTCCATGCATTGTTCTATGATTTACCCCTCTCCAAATATCTCCAAAAGAGACTGGGCTATGCAAAAAGAAAAAAAAAGAGAAAGAAGAGAGACATGCTCAAAAAGCATGATAAAAAGTGAAAAAAAAGAGAGAAGAGAAAGAGATAGCCCATGTCTCAAATATTCCAAAACAGAGAGAGGAGAAAATCATGCAAAAAAGGAGTTTCATATTTTAGATGGTAATAGCTAGAACCTACTCCAGGGCTAGTGTGCACCTTACCATCACCACAATATTTCATCATGTATGGTAATATCTAGAACCCATTCCGAGTCTAGTATACACCTTATCATACCTATCATATCCATATAAGTGCACATCTCGATCTGATTGTATGAATTGCTTTTCTCTGTGGATATAGTTTTTGACTTTGCAATATATGTGATTCAAGTATGCCTTATCCTTCATACCTACCTTGAGCTCCACATAAGCTATCATTAGAAGTAGGATGAATAAAGGTGATATAATGCCTTGGTGAGGACATATACACATTAAGTGATCTGAGAGAATCAAATGAGGAGCTAAGCAAGGTTTATTTCGAAAATCATTGCAAAACCCCAAGTTACTTGACATGATGAGCAGTAGTGACATGATTCATGACCTTTCCATTCTTCAACTACCCAAGATGGCATGATAGACACTCCACATAGTTCACAAGTGCAAGGTATGGTTTGGAATATCTCTTATGCTAGCTTCATACCTTTGGATATCATGTCCCACTTGATCTGACTCCATTTACTCGGGACGAGCAAAGGTCAAGTGCGGGGGAGTTGTTGACGGCTGTTAAGCACTGCTTTTACACCATCAATTCCTCCATAAAATAATTGGAAAATGATCATCAACACTAGAATAGGGGTTATTACTGACAATTTCCACAAGTGTTGGTGTTCCTAGCTTTTATTGCAGGATGCATGGAAATACATGTTAAACGATATATTCACAGAGCAAGAGAGCAAAGGCCTATATAGGGTGCCATTGGAAACAGTGTCAAATGACAAATTGGACTCCACCATCATCTCTCTACCCAAGCAGGGGCTTGGTCTCCTTGGACTGTTCTTCTAGGATAGAAGGTAGTACACACCGTTCCTTGGATTCGATACCCTTTGGAATACTCCTGAGGTGAAGTGCTACAATGGTATTTCCGTGCGCTTGCGGATTCTTTCGTACCCGTGTTGACGCTCCTTAGCCTCACTACTAGGTTTGCACTCACGGTGACGGTGCCAGGAATGCTTGTTGGCACTCGCTAGCATCGCTACCGGGTTTATACCCCTAGTAATGGAGCTAGGAACATCTTTGGTAAAACACACGTCACAGAAAGGTCCGCAAGCGCACGGATTACCGTTATAGCACTTCACCCGGTGGTATTCGGGTTATCGTATTTATATTTTCCCAAGGGAGGCACTACGGCAAAGATGATCGGATAAACGGTGGAGAGCAACAAGACTCGATAAAAGCTATAGCGGGGGTAACGAATAAAGATATTCGGGGATAACATGACACACACAAGGAGATCTTGGTAAAGGGTTAGAGAGGACCTAGCGAGCAGGGAGGACAACGAGACGAGAAAGGATCCTAACACAATCTATCTATTCTTGTCAACTCTAGGTAAAGAACTAAGGCAAAGGATAACCAAGGCAAGCTAAACTCGACAAGCTCTTCTAGTGTTGCAGGGGCATGCAAAGCCGCGCTCTCAGACTGGGATGAGAAGGGAGAACGACGACGCGCTGAATCCTACCGGCCCGAACTAACATGGTGGACTACTGAGCCCGTCTGGAGCTGTCACCTCCTTAGGGTACCACAACTATTCTGTTGAACGGGACCCCAATCTTAGACTAAGGCAAGCTCTGAGCACCGCACTCACAACAAACCAAAGAACCTTTCCCCGGATATCACGAAGGAAGGTCTCTCTCCTCTACTAAGCACAAACGTACTCGGTAGAAGATCAAGCGAAGAACGACCACAACACTATAGGGTTCAAGAGAGCTATGCTACCCGAGATCAAACTAACTTTAGTCTAAACCAAGAATAAAGCTTCTAGAGCAAAGTAAAAGCTGAATGTAATTGACTCGAAAGGTAAGATAGAAAGATAACTTGAATTGTACTTGAGTCTAAACAAAGACAAGATACAAGAGTAGTACCGGAACCCTGAAGAAGACTCCTCCGGAACCCCGAGACTAGCTCGACTCGACTCTAACTCCCAAGCTACACTAATCCTACTCTAAGTGAACAAAAGAGAGAAATGGAGATGCTCCTGCGTTGTGTGTCCGTTCCAGCGAGTGAGAGGTGGCTTTTATAGGCAAGGGAGGTCGGTGGAGCGCAGGGGGGCAAAGCCCCAGGCGCGGCCGCACCTCTAGGCACGGCCGGCCCTGGGATGTGCTGCCTCTCGCCTCGGACGCTCCTGATCACTGCTCCTGAGGCGGTTGTAGGTCGGCTCCTTGGGTCGGTTTCGCCCGGCACTCCAGTTGATAGGTGCGGCCGACCCTACCCCGTGCCGTGTGATACACCGACTGAGTTAGGGGACACCTAGGATCGCCTTTGGATGTCGGTTGTGGCGGTTGAGCGATCAGATAAGTGTACCCATTGATCCAAATGAACCTAGCCTCCACCATTTGATCAAACCGACGTTTCTTCAGTGAATCACGCTCGTCCAAGTTGTGCTCAAGGGAGTGGGGGTGCTCTGGACCAGAGTCGTGCCACGGGGCAGGGCCGGCCGCACCTGCAGGGCCGGCCGGACCATGTGGTTCGGCCGTGCCTGGCACATGTGGCATGTTGGTCCCAAATTCTCCCAAAATGTGTACCTGCCTATGAAATTCAAAACACAACTCGTGAAACTTTATTAGTACTAAAAATGTGCATGAAACTTGTCGTATACTCCTCTCGAACCCGAGGTTATGACGGTCAAATTTTTGTTGTAAGGACCGTCAACAAACTCCCCCAAGCTAAACGTTTGCTCGTCCTCGAGCAAAGCCTAGACTTGGCATCGATGGATTAGGAGTTGCATGATGTTACCACTCGGCAAGTACCTGTGCACAAATCCATGCTCTACTTGCTATTTGAAAAGATTGGTACGCGAGAAACTTAGCTATGTTTTACCTGTGGGGCTTGTAACTTTCCACCTTGCCTTCGGAGGTTGAAAGGTAGAATGGTTTTGACTTAGCATCTCTCGCTCTTCTCTTTTCGGGATCCTATCTCGGAGTTTTGAAAATTTTGCAAAGAAAGACAAGGTTCCTCGGATGGTTCCCTCGATCGCTCAAGTGGTATTTGTTACCTCAGCAAAGGCTTTTGAATGAGCCTCAACTTCCTACTCTATGGCTTGTATGTGGAGCTTTAGGTAGGATAAGCATGAGACTCACTTGTGCCACATGATGTTGTTGAGCCAAAGACCGGATCCAAGAAGAAACTAGTCATGCAACTTGATCGAGATGTGCAAGTGTGTGGAATATTTTTGTTTGTTTTTCTAAGTACTCCTTGCTTTGAGATTCTCCTCTTGCTTTTATTTTGGAGGGGGGTCATGCTTCATCATTCTTTTTTTTCTATGCTTCTTGAGCATATACTTCTTTTTTTTCTATGACCCCTCTCTCCTTTTGCAAGAATACAAGAAGAGAAATCTCTTAGGAACTTTGGAGCATTTATTTTTGGTGGGTGCATGGCATGTTTTGCGTAACTCCCGGTGTGGAAGTTAGCTTGTATATGTGGGTGTACGTGATCTCGATCATGGGAGCATGAAAAGATTCTATCAAGGGTCACAACAATTTGGCAAAACTCAATGGGTCACAAGCAAGCATATGTAGAAGGTTTATACTTTGATATCGACATATGGCTTTGGTAGGTGATATGACCATTGAGGAACTTGTCTTGTTTTATTTTCAAAAGAAATCATCTGAGATTTTCACCATACTATGAGATAGAGCAAGATTAACATTGTCGCACCATATCATACTAGTCAACACCCTAGGTTTGGTCATAAGCATTTGCTTCCCACAAAGTTTTATTTCAGGCTCATGTCTCAAAATATACCAACAAATTCAAATGCTCATAGAGCACAAGGTTGTACACTAGGTTCTTGCAAAGTTTTAACATAGCAACTATTCATCATTTCCAAAGTGAGGATATAGACTAGATTTCAAGTGCACATGGTTGAAGCAAATATTTTTGTTGTTTTTCTTTTATTCAAATGTGATAAACAAGATGTTGAAAATTGGTTTGGATTGACATACCTTCCTTGATTGAAAATGGGGTCACCCCCAAGCTAATTTTTGGCTACCTGGTTGGCATGTCTTCATTTTGGTGATGAGTTGAGCACCTGGAGGCTTGTAGTGGTTGGCTTGATGCATTCGTGGAAGATCATAGGTATGGCCGTACCACTAGGTTCGGCCGGCCCTACTACATTTGCTCCAAGCACTCGTGTCCCCTCCTGTAAACATCCTACAATAAATTTTGTCGAGGGGAGGTACGGCCGTACCTCTAGGTTCGGCCATATCACCAAAAATCTCCAAAACTATTTTTCTATGCCTTGTTTACTTACTAATGCAATGGTGAAATCAAATTTGAAATTTAAATATGCTTGATGCATGAAATAAAATGTTGGAAGGGAAATATGAGGTAAATAACGATTTACCTCACGGTGAGGGCTCGTAGTTTAGAGTCCGTGAGCGGGACTCCTCCGTCTGCTCAATTGATCTTGGATTCGTCCAGTCCCGGAGTGGAAGACTCGGACAATGCTCCCTTCACACACCACACCCTTTTTGTTTTCTTCGGTGGCGCTGAAGTCGGTGAGGCTTTGGCGGAGGTGTTTTTGGTTTCCGTCTTCTTTTCCCCCTTAGCCTTGTTGATTGCCTTCGGCTTCTTTGGTTGGTGGCGGCCTTTGAATGCTTCCACCTTGGGCTTGGTCGGGGCCACCTCATCTTCCTGCACACAGTTTGAAATTTTGCTATCAAATATTCGTACCTGTCAGCATTGCTCCACCTTTGGTCTAAAGGTGAATCATTCTTCCTCGCCGTTGATGTTAAGGCGGATTTCTCCGGCTCCTACATCGATGTTAGCATTGGCGGTACTCAAAAAGGTCTCCTGAGGATTAGAGGCGTCCTTGTATCGACATCCATGTCGGGGACGACGAAATCCACGGGTACGAACAAATCTTGAACTATCACCGGAATGTCCTCCGCTATCCACGCCGGGTAGCGGACCGATTGATCCGCTAGCTACAAGCACATGGTTGTAGGCGACAAGGAAGTATAGTTAAGTTTGTCGAAGACTACCTTAGGTATGACGCTAACGCTAGCTCCAAGGTCGCATAGTGCATTCTCAAAGTATTTGGACCCGATAGAGCAGCTGATTGTAGGACACCCGGGGTCTTTCTTCTTTAGAATGGCCGCACTACATTCCTCCGTGAGCTTGACCATATCCGTGGTGGGTAGAGGTCTTTTATTGTTGAGGATGTCCTTGAGGTACTTGGCGTAGGTCGGTACCTGCATAGCCTCAAGAAATGGTATGTTGACATTGAGTTTCTTGATTACCTCAATGAACTTCCCGAATTGCTCATCCACGGTAGGCTTCTTGATCCTTCGGGGAAATGGAAGTAGCGTGGTATCGTAGAAATCATGGGGTGCCGTCTTCCTTAACTTTTCTTCATCGGGAACTACCTTCTCGGTGTCCTCTTCTTCCTCTGACTCGGTGATCACTTCCTTCCGCTTCTTCTCTGCGGGATTAGGATATGGTGGATCCCGAGTGGTCTTACCACCTCTCGTGGTTACCGATTTTAAATTCTCTCGGGTAGGTTCGGGTTGCCCCGGGATTCCACCCGACTCGGAAGAAGGTAAAGAAGCAGCAAGCTGAGCAAGTTGAGTTTCTATCATTTTATTAAAGCTTAGCTGATTCTTCATAGCAGTAGTGAAGGATTCTGTGGTGGAATTTAAATTTTCAAGAACTTAATCATTAGCGGCTAGCTTCTTGTTTAAGTTTTCATTAATTCTAGCTTGGCCAAAGACAAGATCTCTAATGGAAGGCTGATTATTGAAATTGTTAGAATAATTACCTCCATTTTAATTGTTGAACGGGAAGTTGGGCCTCGAGTTCCACCCTTGATTGTTGTAGTTGTTGTTGCGGAACCCATTGTTGTTGCCATTGTTGATGAGGCTAGCTTCTTCCCTTGTCTCGGGACAATTATTTCCCGAATGACCCACATTACCGCATACCTCGCACGTCATGCGAGCGTCCATAATCTTGGCAGTCTCCATATTGCTTGGTGCCTCCAATTTCTTCGTTAGGAGGTCCATCTTGGCGGCGAGCATGTCGATTCCATCGACTTGGTGTACACCGCGGTTACGGGGTTGGAGACGATCTCCATCCCAACCTTGATTTGCCACCATCTTCTCGATCAATTCATTAGCGGCGGGTACTTGTAGCGAGAAGAAGGCTCCTCCAGCGGCTGCATCTAGGTGCTCACGGGCGGTACGCTTGAGCCCGTGGTAGAAGGTTTGGATTAAGAACCACCCCTGCATGCCATGGTGCGAGCACGCCGTGATGTACTCCTGGAGACGTTTCCATGCTTCCGGGATACTCTCATCATTCTGCTGCTGGAAGCCCGAAATTCTAGCGTGGAGGGCATTTGTTTTGCCCACCGGGAAGAACTTTACGAGAAATGCCTTGGAGCACTTATCCCATGTGTTGATGGCATCTCGCTCCGCATAAAACCATTGCTTTGCCTTCCCGAGTAATGAGAACGGGAATAGGCGAAGACGAATTGCATCGTCCGTTACTCCACGGATAGTGAAAGTCCTACACACCTCCAGGAAATGCTGGAGATGTGCGTTGGCATCTTCATTCGGCTTGCCGCAGAATGGACTAGCTTGCACCATGTTGATCAACGCCGGCTTGAGTTCAAAGTTTCCTTCTCCCACCGTCACGTTTGGTCCGGTAGGGACATTGGTGTTGGAGGGAGCGGAAAACTCGCGGATCATCCTCTCGGCCATTGGTGCTGATGAGGTGCTGTCTACGGGATCGACGGTGTTCGTCTCTTGACTCGAGAGAAACTTCTGAGGAATGAGGACGCGAGGTCACACTCTCCTCACAAGTGACTCCGGATTGTCGTGAAAGTTGGACGGTAGGTCGAAACCGGTCATGCACTACTCTGCGTACACGAGAGTAGAGCAAGGGTAAACCCACTTAAATAGCGGTTCACCGAATCTAGATAACTCTATCACTAAGTTTAAACGATATCTTTTGCCTATTGCCTCCCCTGCAACGACGCCAGAAATGCTTGTTGACGCTCCTTAGCCTCACTACTAGGTTTGCACTCACGGTGACAGCACCAGGAATGCTTGTTGGCACTCACTAGCGTTGCTACCGGGTTTATACCCCTAGTAATGGAGCTAGGAACGTCTTTGGTAAAACACACGTCACAGAAAGGAAAGCAAGCGCACGGATTACCGTTATAGCACTTCACCCAGTGGTATTCGGGTTATCGTATTTATATTTTCCCAAGGGAGGCACTACGGCAAAGATGATCGGATAAACGGTGGAGAGCAACAAGACTCGATAAAAGCTATAGCGGGGGTAATGAATAAAGATATTCGGGGATAACTTGACACACACAAGGAGATCTTGGTAAAGGGTTAGAGAGGACCTAGCGAGCTGGGAGGACAACGAGACGAGAAAGGATCCTAACACAATCTATCTATTCTTGTCAAGTCTAGGTAAAGAACTAAGGCGAAGGATAACCAAAGCAAGCTAAACTCGACAAGCTCTTCTAGTGCTGCAGGGGCATGCAAAGCTGCGCTCTCGGACAGGGATGAGAAGGGAGAACGACGACGTGCTGAATCCTACCGGCCCGAACTAATGTGGTGGACTACTGAGCTCGTCCGGAGCTGTCACCTCCTTAGGGTACCACAACTATTCTGTTGAACGAGACACCAATCTAAGACTAAGGAAAGCTCTGAGCACCGCGCTTACAACGAACCAAAGAACCTTTCCCCAGATATCACGAACGAAGGTTTGTCTCCTCTACTAAGCACAAACGTACTCGGTAGAGGATCAAGCGAAGAACGACCACAACACTATAGGGTTCAAGAGAGCTATGCTAACCGAGATCAAACTAACTTTAGTCTAAACCAAGAATAAAGCTTCTAGAGCAAAGTAAAAGCTGAATGTAATTGACTTGAAAGGTAAGATAGAAAGATAACTTGAATTGTAATTGAGTCTAAACAAAGAAAGGATACAAGAGTAGTACCAGAACCCTGAAGAAGACTCCTTTGGAACCCCAAGACTAGCTCGACTCGACTCTAACTCCCAAGCTACACTAATCCTACTCTAAGTGAACAAAAGAGAGAAATGGAGATGCTCCTGTGTTGTGTGTCCATTCCAGCGAGTGAGAGGTGGTTTTTATAGGCAAGGGAGGTCGGTGGAGCGCAAGGGGGGCAAAACCCCAGGTGCGGCCGCACCTCTAGGCACGGCTGGCCCTGGGATGTGCCGCCTCTTGCCTCGGACGCTCCTGATCACTGCTCCTGAGGTGGTTGTAGGTCGGCTCCTTAGGTCGGTTTCGCCTGGCACGCCAGTTGATAGGTGCGGCCGGCCCTACCCCGTGCCGTGTGATGCACCGACTGAGTTAGGCGACGCCTAGGATCGCCTCTGGATGTCGGTTGTGGCGGTTGAGCGATCGGATAAGTGGACTCATTGATCCAAGTGAACCTAGCCTCCACCATTTGATCAAACCGACGTTTCTTCAGTGAATCATGCTGGTCCAAGTTGTGCTCGAGGGAGTGGGGGTGCTCTGGACCAGAGTCGTGCCACGGGGCAGGGCCGGCCGCACCTGCAGGGCCGGCCGGACCAGGTGGTTCGGCCGTGCCTGGCACATGTGGCATGTTGGTCCCAAATTCTCCCAAAATGTGTACCTGCCTATGAAATTCACAACACAACTCGTGGAACTTTATTAGTACTAAAAATGTGCATGAAACTTGTTGTATACTCCTCTCGAACCCGAGGTTATGACCGTCAACAACCTGTCGGTATACCCAGGTGGATCTTACGCCCACGCTAGGTGCGCAACTAGTGGTGAGGTTAAGAAATACCAACAATGACTCCACTCTTGGTCCGGCCATATGAAGCCAAACACAGTTCTTCATATTGTTTCATGTGTGCCTCAAACTCAGCTCTGTCTGCATCTTTCAACTGATCCCTTGTGATTGGTTGGATGTTCTCATCAGTAACTTCACTGGGCTTCGGGATCCTAGACATTGTTGACTTTTACTTCGTGTCCCACTAGGTGTGCCAAATGTGTGTTGACGCAAAAATAGGACGTCACCTTT
Organism: Cenchrus fungigraminus; assembly: GCA_036936925.1. Taxonomy (NCBI): domain Eukaryota; kingdom Viridiplantae; phylum Streptophyta; class Magnoliopsida; order Poales; family Poaceae; genus Cenchrus; species Cenchrus fungigraminus. Next base: position 63,280,705 of record CM072772.1, on the reverse strand, counting down.
GCGTGCGACACACGTGACTCCCCTGTCTATAGCGAGGCGTGGCTGCCAATCTGACCTGTTAAATGACAATGGAAAAAGAAGTCAAATAATACAACATCGGCTAGAGAACTGATGGATCTTTAGTAGCACGTGTATCTGCCGATTGACCGATACAGTAGAGCAGGATCCGCAGGCTCGAAAGCAGCCGAAGTGTAAGTATGTATAAAAGGATCGGCCGAGATAGCTGATCGTGACGTCAGACACTCAAGTAATGAAGGACCGAACTGGCGACCAGAGAGGGGGGAGTGAATGGGAGCCGATAAAAATTCTTCTCGAAGGAGATGACTTCTCCAACAAGATGAACTCGGTCGGATACCCAAAATCACACGCTCCGTACTCAACCTTCCGTTTGCCAAAACCACGTAGCCACGGGAGTGCTACTGGTCCTAGGAACAAACACAACCTGCAGCCTCAGCTCCTACACACACGGCAGCGGAAACAACTCGGAAGTTGTCTGGCCAGCAGGGGGCGGTTAGACCGGGTATGGGGGGTGGTTAGACCGCCTCCACCTGGTAACCGAGAAATCCTCCGAACGACCTCTTCCAAGCTCCAAAACTCTCCACGGTTTCATCCACTGGATCCTCTGGTCAAGGCCAAGCTAGCTACCAGAGAATCTTGGCGAAAACCAAAACTTCACCCAAGGGCCTAGGGGCGGTTTAACCGGCACACGAGGGCGGCTTAACCTCCTGTACCCAGCAAGAAACACAAGCCAAGAACTCCTAGCAAACAGCACCAAAACGGACCCCAATTTCACCAGAACGCTCCTCTGATCAAGGCGAACGAACTCACAGAGGAAAATCCGGCAAAATCAAAACTTCCACCTGGGTGACCCAAAGCGGTTAGACCGCCCCCTATGGCAGTTAGACCGCCCCTCCTAGAAAACTTGGCCACAGGTCAACCCTCAACTTCCCATCGCCCCATCTCCCGATTCACCCCATGGATTGTAGCGAAACTCCGGGGATACATGGGTTACCTCCTGGGCAACCTCTCCACCAAAGGAATTGCACCGAAACACTCTCAATCAAAGGGAATCGTGGATCTTGGCCCTCTAGGTCATGAACTCGAGCAACTCGAAAAACCACCAAATCGAGGACGATTCAGGGAGTTCTTGGGGCGAAGTCACCAGCCAAAGAGGCACAAGGTCCTCATACGTGACACCCAACACGAACCCCGCAAGAAATCACCCTCAAAACTCCGCCACGAAAATCACAAGAAAGAGCTTCGAAAATCACCAAAAAGACAAATGGGAGAGGCAACACAAGGCCTTGAGGAACCACGCCGAATCATCTATACAGACCATGAAGGTTCATACAAGGTCTAGCTTGCCACCCGGTCATCCATCCCTCTCTCAAGATCTCACCATGAAGCTCTCAAGCTAGTCCTAGAAATTCCTAAGGAAAATAGGAAGGGAAAATAACAAAGGGAAATGAGCTAGGGTTCCAAGAGTTGGCTGCCATCCCACAACTCAAGTGTTTATATGGGGGCAACCAAAAGACTAAACTATCCTTACTAGCAACTAGGGATACAAGCCCCTCAAGGGCAATTTTGGAAGTCTTTAGTTCAGCACCATCGGACGGATGCGCATCCACCTCAAGCCTGCGTAGCTCCAACGCAACTCTTGCGATCATCCTGCGTGTCCTCCGCTTCAAAGTTTCTCAGCGGCAGCGACCCGGACGGTCAGACCGCCCCACCTGGGCGGTTCAACCGGTCTAGCCGGCCACACTCCTCCGTCGAGTCTTCGGCCTCAGTTTTGTGGCTCAACCGAGTAACCCAGTGATTTTGTGGTGAACCACTGCAAACCCCGCAAACTTGGTGTAGCCTCCGCCAATCTCCACTCATGACTCGGCTCCCGCCATGTCCCGGCTCGACCTTGGTTTTGAGGCTCAACCAAGAAACCGTCCACGACTTCGTCTTGCTGTTCTTGCAACCTTGCTACCCGCACTTGACCCCGCTGGCCACCGGCTCCCTCAAACCAAGCCTACTTGCCTACTCCACACCTGGAGGCCTCACCGGCATCGACCTTTCGCACTTGTTCTTCACCTACACCAGCACCAATCAAGCCACAGCCTGCACTTGCGATTCTTAGCCAAGAGTCAGTCCACACAACGTTGTCAATATCTCATCACACCAGAAAGCGACCATCCACCGGTCCTCGAACCACACAGGCTCTCAAGTAAATCTAAGCTAGATGTGAGGATGATTGATGAAGAAGACAATAAAAGCCGTCGAGATCTAGATAGAGCGGGATAAATTGGTGAAAAAAGCTAAAACTACAAGAATTGCTACGAAAACTTGCAGATCTAACTAGTTGTTGGTATTTCTTAATGTCGATGCTAAGTTATGAGTTCCTAGCAATGATGCCAGAAATGACCAAATGGTAATCCTAACGATTACAAGAGTCCGCAAGCGCATAGAAGTACCATTGTAGCATTTCCCCAAAGGAGTATTCCAAAGGGTATCGAATCCAAGGAAGGCTGGGCGGATTAACAAGTTCAACACTATTGCAATGAGTATAAATCATAGACGGAAACAAACCCGACACTCAAGTGCAGGGGTGAGGTATTGAAGGACCGATTAGGCGAACCAGAGGGGGGGGAGTGAATGGGAGCCGATAAAAATTCTTCTCGAAGGAGATGGGAACTCCAACAAGACGAACATGGCTTCCGAAACACTTCTCCGACTCAACTACCCAAGTTGGCCAAGACCACGCAGCCACTGGAGTGCTACTAGTCCTAGGAACCAACAACCACCTACACCGACTCGAGAACGCAGCGGAACTAGCAACTTGAGCACCACTGGACTACACCAGTCAGGCCAGTGAGCAGCACCGGTCAGACCGGTCCCTGCTAGCAAAATCTGAGAACTTCCACAGAAGGCCTCTACACCGGTCAGGCCGGTGTAGCTCACCGGTCAGACCGGTCCAAGCTAGGAAATCCCAAATCCACCAAACAGACCTACCGAGCTCCAAACTGAACCAAACTCGAAACAGCAGCAACACGAGACAACAGGGAACTCACCAAGACGTTCACCCGAGCAAAACTCAACCAAGAGTTTGCACCGGTCAGACCGGTGTGAGGCATCGGTCAGGCTGGTGTGACCTGAGCTCTCGGGATGAACAGCACCCGCGGGTCAACTCCCCCAAATCCAACTCCCGATCTCCCAAATCACTCCACGGTTTTGCACAAGACTTTGGGGATAGTAGGAACACCTCATGGGCACTCCATAGCCAAGATTTGGTCCATCAAAACTCGCTAAACCGAGAGGAATCGAAGAAATCCCACCAAGAACGCCTCTAACCCTAGAGCCACGAAAACCCCAAAATCGAGCCCCTTTCCTCACGGATTTGGGAGGGGAATCAAAGGGAAAAGAACCACGAAGGGTTCAAGCATACATCCCCCACCAAATCCCAAAGAGAAAGGCCTCGAAATTGCTCCAAGAGAATCACCAAGAAAGGGCTCCGAAAATCACCAAATAGGAGAAACGGGAAAGACACATCCAAGCCTTGAGGAACCACGCCGAATCATCTATACATACCAAAGAGGTTCATACAAGGTCTAGCTTGCCGCCCGATCATCCTTCCCTCTCACAAGATCTCACCATGAAGCTCTCAAGCTAGTCATATGGAAATCCTAAGGAAAATAGGAAGGGAAAATAGGAAAACCAATGAGCTAGGGTTCCAAGAGATGGCTGCCATCCTCTCACCACTTGGGTTATATGGAGGCAACCGAAAGACTAAAATACCCTTACTAGCTAACTAGGGATACATGCCCCTCAAGGGCGAATTCGGAAATCTTTGTCTTCGCTTCATCGGACGGATGCCCAGCGACTGCAAACATGCTTAGCCTCGACGCAGGCCTTGCGATCCCGACGCGTGTCCTCCGCTTCGAAGTCTCCGGACTGCGTCGTCGCACACCGGTCAGATCGGTGCTCCTCACCGGTCAGACCGGTACCCACTGGTCAGACCGGTCCGATGCTGCTGCACCTCCGTCTTCGGTTCTTCGGTCTCGGCTTTGTGGATCAACCAAGGAACCCAGTGGTTTTCTGGTGAACCACTGGAAACCCCGCGAACTCGGTGTAGCCTCCGCTAATCACCACTCATGACTCGGCTCCCACGTAGTCCCGGCTCGACCTTGGTTTTGAGGATCAACCAAGAAACCATCCTTTACTTCATCTTGCCGTTCTTGCCACCATGCGGCCCGCACTTGACCCCGCTGGCCACCGGGTCCCTCGAGCTAAAGCCTACTTGTCTTCTCCACACCTGGAGGCCTACCCGGCAACGACCTTTCGCGCTTGCTCTTCACCTGCACCAACACCAGTCAAGCCGCAACCTGCACCTGCAATACTTAGCCAAGAGTCAGTCCACACCATGTTGTCAATCACTCATCACACCAGGAAGCGACCATCCACCGGTCCTCGAACCACACATGGCTCTCAATCTCCCCCTTGATGAGTGCATTGACAACACACACATTTGGTAATCAAAGAGAAAAGAAAACAAAAGAAACGACTAAAAGAAACTCCAACAAGCGATCGAAAGCCAAAGGAAAGGCAAAGAGCAAGATCACTTGAAGAAGACAAGTCTCGGACCCCTTAGGCAAGGGCAACGGCTCGACACATCCAAGACAAAAACATGCTCAAGCAAAGAGAACAAACCACCAATCCAAAGCTCGAAAACCACAAAGAGCTCCCCTGCACACATGCAAGCTCCCCCTGAACCAATGCAACTCCCCCTGGACGAATGCATGCAAACCACCTCGCAAAACAGAGCAGCTGCTTCAGCTTTACTCTGATCGGTCAGACCGGTCAACCACACCGGTCAGACCGGTGTGCTAGATCACCCAGCACCTGAACCTCACACCGGTCAGACCGGTGTACCTCACCAGTCAGGCTGATGACCACCTGGGAAAACTGGGAACTGCACGAGCTCAAAACTAGCTCGAAACCACTTGGAAACCTTCTAAATGCATGCAGCAACCAAAACATGCTCAAACTTCGCCCCCTTGTTGACAATGCATGAATCAAGCCAAAAATGCAAAAAATGCAACCTAGAGCTTCTCAAATAGACAAAATTCAACATAGGATGCCACACATGTCCAAATGAGCAAGTTAGATACTCTATAGCTTCGTAATGACATCAACTACAAGATTACCAAGTTTCACAACCATTGGACGAAGCTAAGATTGAATTAAGCAATTTTGCGAAAATTTACCCTCTCATGAGCAAAGTCCTAAACATGAGCAAAACATGTCAAAATGGCAAAGCCACACAAACTTCATGCTAGGACAACCATTCTAAGCATAAGACCATCATAAACACCCACAAGCACCTCATGTCATATCAAAGCCACCGAGCCATGTGCCTACTTCTATATATGAGACTTCTCATTGGTAGGCATCATGCAACGGTTTAGCACCCAAAGCAAATTAAAATTAGCACATATGACATGGGAGCACATTTTCCAAGCAATTTACATTTCATTTTCAGATTTGAAATTGGTACATGAAATGTCTTTGCGACAAAAAGGAACTTATGCCCCTCCACAAGATCAAGCATGGGGGCTAAACATTCATGATGGCAAATGAGCCTTTGGCCCCATATGATCAAAATAAGCTATCCAACCACAAATTAAGCATAGCCAAACCACTAAAACATGTCAAGATCATATAAAGGCATTTACTCACAAGAGAGGATATACGAGACATTTTTCAAGAACATAGCCATCAACCATGGATATAAATCAAGATCATCAAGAGCTAAGCCAAACTAACCATAGCTTACCCAACTAGCTCACAAGGACATATATATCATACCATGGTGAACAATGTATATAGGAGAAGCTTTTCCTACCACAATGCATATGATACAAAATGCATGCAACCTAAGATACAAAGATGCCTATACATCATGTTACATATGCCATGCCAAATGCAAGAATTGCACAAAGGAAAGCTATACATATGCTACAAAGGAGCTCCCACATACCAACTCAAGAAATCAAACAAACACCAAGCTCCCCCCGCAAACGAGTGAAAGTTGCTTGATCTAGGGGTTTGGTGAAAATATCGGCTAGCTGTTCATGTGTGGGTACATGGATCAAAGTTATCTTCCCTTTCTCTACGTTGTCTCTCAGGAAATAATACCTCACTTTTATGTGCTTGGTTTTGGAGTGAAGCACTGGGTTCTTTGCAACACTTATGGCACTGGTGCTGTCACATTGAAGTGGGACATGGGTATACTCCTCACCAAAGTCACTCATGGTGTATGTGATCCAAAGGAGCTGAGAGCAACAATTAGCTGCGGCCACATACTCTGCCTCGGTAGTGGATTGAGCAACACTCGACTGTTTACGGGAAGACCAAGACACCAAAGAAGAACCCAAGAACTGGCAAGTCCCAGAAGTGGACTTCCTATCCAACCGACACCTGGCAAAATCTGCGTCTGAAAATCCATGAAAAGCCAAAGAAGAAGACGCGGAGTACCAAAGGCCGAAGTCGGGAGTATGACGCAAATACCAGAAAATGCGCTTGACCGCTTGCCAATGCGAAGTCCTTGGAGACGCTTGAAAACAAGCGCACAGACATATCGAGAACTGGATGTCCGGCCTCGTCGCCGTCAAGTAGAGGAGTGACCCGATCATGCTCCAGTACTCCTTCTGGTCCACATGCTCACCTTCCTCGTCCGCATCAAGAGCTGTAGTCGTACTCATAGGCGTTGCCATGGCCTTGGAGTCCTCCATCTTGAACTTCCTCACAATGTCCTTGGTGTACTTTGCTTGGTCCACAAATGTTCCTTCCTTTGATTGCTTGATTTGAAGCCCAAGGAAGAACTGCAACTCACCCATCATGCTCATCTCAAATTCCCTACTCATGTCTTCTGCAAACCTTGCAACCAAAGAGTTAGATGAGCCACCAAAGACAATATCATCCACGTATACCTGCACAATCATGATATCTTTGCCCTGCCTGAGGAGAAACAAGGTCTGATCGACCTTCCCCATCTCAAACCCTCTCTCAAACAAGAACCCCCTCAACCTACCATACCAAGCTCTAGGCGCCTGCTTCAACCCATACAGCACCTTCCTCAACTTGTACACCCGGTGGGGGTACTTCTCACTCTCAAACCCTGGTGGTTGCCTCACATACACTTCTTCCTCCAACACACCATTCAGGAAAGCACTCTTCACATCCATTTGGTGCAACTTGAACCCTTTAGCCACGGAAAAGGCTAGAAGGATCCTAATCGCCTCCAAACGAGCTACGGGAGCAAAGGTCTTCTCGTAGTGGATCCCCTCTTTCTGACTATACCCTTAAGCAACAAGCCTTGACTTGTTTCTCACCACTTCTCCTTTCTCTCCTTCTTTGTTCTTCCACACCCATTTTGTTCCAATCGGCTTACACCCTGGGGGAGGGTCAACCAACTCCCAAACTTGGTTCCTCTCGAAATTCTCCAACTCCTTATGCATCGAATTAACCCAATTATGATCAGATAGTGCGTGTCCAATGTCTTTGGGCTCAAAGGTGGCAACAAAAGCAGCATGAGTGAAATGAGAATTGTTCCGAACCCTCGACCGTGTAGTACGTTCATTCATGTCGCCGATGATCCTCGAAGCTGGGTGATCCACTTGCACTCGCCGGGGAGGTTCTCGCCTTGATGCTACCTCCCCCTCAACAGCAGCTTCGCCTTGATCTGGGTTTGTTGTTGTAGGTGTGGGAGAGGGTCCGTTCTCGATCGTCGTCGAAGTAGTAGGTACATGCTCAGCTGCGGGCACCACACCGCCATCTTCGTCATCTCCATGTTCATGCTCCTCCTGGAAAATCTCCTCGCCAAGCTCATCATCACCTGGACACTCAAAAACAAGCTGACTACGTGGCTGTGTCTCGTCGAAGGTTACCTCGCAAGTCTCCACGATTTGGTTAGTTTCAAGATTGAACGCACGATATGCTCTAGAATGAGATGCGTAACCAAAGAAAATGCCATCGACAGACCTAGCCTCGAACTTGTCCAACTTCTTCCCTTTCTTAAAAATGAAGTATTTACAACCAAAGACATGGAAGTGACTCACCTTGGGTGTGCGACGGTGCATCAACTCATAGCAGGTTTTCTTCTTGTGGACCCTGAGGTAGATCCTGTTCGACACATAGCACGCGGTATTGACCGCCTCAGCCCAGAACCTTCTCGGAGTCTTATGCACATCGAGCATCATCCGAGCCATCTCGCACGAGGTTCGGTTTTTCCTTTCCACCACACCGTTCTGGGGAGGCGTATACGGACTCGAAAACTGGTCTTCAAGACCCAAGTCATGGCAAAAGGTTTCGAAGCGAGAGTTTTTGAATTCCGAGCCATTGTCACTGCGGATCGCTCGTATGGCATCTCCGTGCCTCTCGTTCCTTAACCTCAAGACAAGATCTCGAACAAAACCAAACGTCTCCCCTTTCTCTTCAAGAAAGAACACCCACGCATACCGAGAGTAGTCGTCCACCACAACAAGGACGTACCACTTCCCACCCGCAGATCGCACACGAGCTGGGCCAACAAGGTCCATATGGAGCAGCTCGCATGGACACTCAGTCATCACATCGGTGAGAGGCGGGTGAGAAGAGGCTACCATCTTGGCATGCCTACTCGGCGCACAAACCAACTCTTTCTCAAACCTCAACCGTGGCAATGCTCAGACAAAATTGAGTTTACTCAAGCGAGACAAAAGGTCAAAGCTCAAGTGACCCAACTTCCTATGCCACTTCCACAACTCACTCGAAGAACCAGCCAAAAAGCAACGCTCCACACCAGAAGACTGAGAGAAATCAGCTCGAAACACTTGACCCTCGGGAACGACCATGCAAACTAGGTCCCCTCGAGAATCTAAAATCCGAGAACCACCAGGCCGAAACAACACCTCAAAACCCTCATCCAACAACTGGGACACGGAAAGCAAATTGAACCCCAGCGATTGAACAAGAGCAATACGCCTGAGAGTGACCTTATCACTTACCTTGATCTCACCTTCTGAAAGCACACACCCTCGCCCATTGTCCCCAAAGGTGATGTATCTCCTGGACACCACCGGGACGAGACTTGAGAACCACCCCTTATCTCCGGTCATATGCCTCGAGCAACCGGAGTCAATCAACCAAACGTTCCTCAAGTCTCCCACTTGAAATTCAAAAGTGAGCACGTGAGTGAGCAAACGACTCAGCACTGGGGTTAGTACCAAAAGAGTAAAACCAGTGCCGAGCCATTTGCTCCAAAGTGGGGTTAGCACAAACCATATCATCACGCCTATCAAAGCTACCACCACGAACATCACCACGGTAACCACTACAAGGGAACCAACCCTCTCTAGCTGGAGGAGGACGAAAGCCACAAAAGGAAGACCATGGACCGTTCCTCCTCTCCATCTCAAAGCTACAACTCCTCCCTCCCTCGTATTGAGCACGAGGTGGAGACCGTCTAGCAAACTGACCACCTGCAGACTTTCCGTATCAACCACCAGAACCACGACCACCTGAACTAAACCAAGAATCCTCACGAGCACGAAAACCAGACCGCTGTCTGTCCAGACCTGCACCGGTCTGACCGGTGTAGCGCACCGGTCTGACCGGTGTAGCTCTGCCAGCAGCACCACCTGCAACCTTCCGATCTCCCCAAGCCAGAACCGTCCTCACAATCACCTTGGCCCTGGGTATCTACATACGAGGCTCAAGTACACCATTGGAAGGGTGGTACTTGTCCTTGTTAGCCCACTCCTTTGCCATTCTCTCCTCACGCTTCCTCTTCGAGCAAAACTCTCCCTTGTGACCATCTCTCCCACAATAGTCACAATGAAACCGCACGGGCTTAGGTTTAGGCTTGGGATGGGGCTGCTCACTTGGTTTCTCTCCACTCGGCTTCTCAACCGGTTTCTCCTCACTAGGCTTCACACCCTCTTTCCCAAAGAACACATTCCCCAAGTCACTCTTGAACTTGATGGGTTTTTGGAAATCATTTGTGGAGTGAGGGAATATGGGATGATCTGGAGTTGTGTCAAGTGTGTTTTTCAGTGGGTTGGGCTTAGGAGAATAGGCATTTTTGTGGAAGGTTTTTGGTGGAGCTTTGATGTCACCAATCTTCTCTCCTCCCTCACCACTACACTCTCCAATCTTCTCCGAACCAAGCGCTTGCCCATCATAGCGCTTCTATGCCTCTATCATCATCCTAAGCTGAGGTTCATGACCCGACAACCAACCCATCATTTTCCTCAACTCATCATTCTCATCCTACAAGCGATCCACATAGTGTGCAAGTTCCAGATTTTTCACAGCATCCACTTCACAAGTAGAGCAAGAAGTGGGAATAGGCTCTTTCAGCTTAGCCTCAAGCGAAACAGTGTAAGCATGCATCTCATCAATCTTTCCATGCAAAACAGGGCAAGAAGTGCAAGCACCTAGCAAAGCAGGTCTAGACTTAAGCTCAGCCACTTCAACCCTAAGCACATCTAGTTCATCACAAGTAGAAGCATGCTTATCCTTAAGAGCAATAAGATCAGCTAGGTACACAGAGCAATCACAGCAATCAATCTCATCAGAAACCACAGGAGAAGCCTTAAGCGAATCAATCTCAAGCTTACCATCTAGGTTTTGGGTTTCTATCTCAACCACACGGTTCCTAGCATCTTCTAGTGAGGCCCTAAGCTCTTTCCTCATCTTCTTGGCCTCTCTAAGCATGTCATCATGATTATCAAGCAACTTGCCAAGACGCTCGCTCTCCTCACGCAAGAAGGGAAGCTCGTCACGTACCTCATCCTCGGAGTCGGAGTCCGAGTCGCTCTGGTGACTCTTCTTGCTGCCGGAGCTGCGTGCCATGCCGCAGAAGCCATCTCTTGCGAAGGAGCTCAACCCGCTCAAGTTCTTGGATGCCTTCTTGTTCTTGCACCGATCACCTTCATCTTCACTGCTACTCGAGCTCGAGGAAGAGTAGGCGGAGCTGGAGTCGACGTCGCTTGCTCCGACCATCGCTCGGGCCTTCCTGCCGCGGCCGTCCTTCTTCCTTGACCGTCGCTCGTCCTTGTGCTTGTTCTTGTGCTTGTGATCGCGCCTTGATCGGTACTTGCCGTCCTTGTTCGACCGGTGCTTGTAGCCGTCCTTGTTCTCCGTCTTCTCCGGACAGTCGGTGACGAAGTGTCCTAGCTTGCCGCACTGAAAGCACGTCCGTGCTGTCCTCCTCGTGTTCACCCGGTTCTCGTGCAGCCTCTCGAACCGCCTGGTCAGCAACGCTAGCTCGTCCTCTCCAAGCACGTCGAACTCCTCGTCTGGCAAAGACATCAAAGAAGACAGAGAGTACATCCTGGAGGATGCGTTAGCGTTAGACTTAGCCACTTTGCCACCGACGAGAGCAAGACTATGGGAGTCAGTCGGGCTCTCAAGACGGACTGTCAAACCACGATCAACCACAGCAGACTTAAGCTTAGAGACAGCTCATTCACCGTCAAAGTGGTGTACTTCTCGGACTCAAGAATGGCCTCGACCATTCCATCCCACACGGTACGATCCAGCGCGTGTAAGAGCTTCACAGCTCTATCATGGTCATCGTACAGGAGGACGTCGACATTGTCCCTCATGTTGTTCACAACCACCGTGAACCGCTGGAACAAAGCATCAATAGACTCATCGGGGAGATGACTGAAGTTCTCGTACTCTCTCCGGTAAGTCGCATACAACCATGCCTGAACCTCAGCATTCCCAGCATGAGCATTCTTCAGCTCCAACCAAATCCTACAAGCTAAGCCCTCTGTCTGAACCCGATCGAATTCGGACTGACACAGAGCACGAAACAAGTAGTCGACCGCCTTGTTGTTGGTGTCGAACATGTCCCTCGATCATGGAGCAAGGAAGTTAATCGGATGAACATAAGCTGTGTTCACCGTAATGTCCCAAAGGATCTGACCCTTTCCGCGGAGGAACGCTGCCATCTGCCTCTGCCACATCTGGTAGTTCTTCCCATCGAAGTGCGGAGGACCCGAACCCTGTTCCTGGTACGCCATCTTTGGATCTTAGACTGGCTAGAGTCAATGAAGACCCGAACCTTGCTCTGATACCAATTGAAGGACCGATTAGGCGAACCAGAGGGGCGGGGAGTGAATGGGAGCCGATAAAAATTCTTCTCGAAGGAGATGGGAACTCCAACAAGACGAACACGGCTTCTGAAACACTTCTCCGACTCAACTACCCAAGTTGGCCAAGACCATGCAGCAACTGGAGTGCTACTTGACCTCGGAACCAACAAGCACCTACACCGACTCGAGAACGCAGCGGAACTAGCAACTCGAGCACCACTGGACTACACCGGTCAGGCCGGTGAGCAGCACCGGTCAGACCGGTCCCTGCTGGCAAAATCTGAGAACTTCCACAGAAGGCCTCTACACCGGTCAGGCCGATGTAGCTCACCGGTCAGACCGGTCCAAGCCAGGAAATCCCAAATCCACCAAACAGACCTACCGAGCTCCAAACTGAACCAAACTCGAAACAGTAGCAACACGAGACAACAGGGAAGTCACCAAGACGTTCACCCGAGCAAAACTCAACCAAGAGTCTGCACCGGTCAGACCGGTGTGAGGCACCGGTCAGGCCGGTGTGACCTGAGCTCTCGGGATGAACAGCACCCGCGGGTCAACTCCCCCAAATCCAACTCCCGATCTCCCAAATCGCTCCACAGTTTTGAACAAGACTTTGGGGATAGTAGGAACACCTCATGGGCACTCCATAGCCAAGATTTGGTCCACCAAAACTCGCTAAACTGAGAGGAATCGAAGAAATCCCACCAAGAATGCCTCTAACCCTAGAGCCACGAAAACCCCAAAATCGAACCCCTTTGCTCACGAATTTGGGAGGGGAATCAAAGGGAAAAGAACCACGAAGGGTTCAAGCATACATCCCCCACCAAATCCCAAAGAGAAAGGCCTCGAAATCGCTCCAAGAGAATCGCTAAGAAAGGGCTCTGAAAATCACCAAAAAGGAGAAACGGGAAAGACACATCCAAGCCTTGAGGAACCACGCCGAATCATCTATGCATACCAAAGAGGTTCATACAAGATCTAGCTTGCCGCCCGATCATCCTTCCCTCTCACAAGATCTCACCATGAAGCTCTCAAGCTAGTCCTATGGAAATCCTAAGGAAAATAGGAAGGGAAAATAGGAAAACAAATGAGCTAGGGTTCCAAGAGATGGTTGCCATCCTCTCACCACTTGGGTTATATGGAGGCAACCGAAAGAATAAAATACCCTTACTAGCTAACTAGGGATACATGCCCCACAAGGGCGAATTCGGAAATCTTTGTCTTCACTTCATCGGACGGATGCCCAGCGACCGCAAACTTGCTTAGCCTCGACGCAAGCCTTGCGATCCCGACGCGTGTCCTCCGCTTCGAAGTCTCCGGACTGCGTCGTCACACACCGGTCAGACCGGTGCTCCTCACCGGTCAGACCGGTCAGACCCACCGGTCAGACCGGTCCGATGCTGCTGCACCTCCGTGTTCGATTCTTCGGTCTTGGCTTTGTGGATCAACCAAGGAACCCAGTGGTTTTCTGGTGAACCACTGGAAACCCTGCGAACTCGGTGTAGCCTCCGCCAATCACCACTCATGACTCGGCTCCCACGTAGTCCCGGCTCGACCTTGGTTTTGAGGCTCAACCAAGAAACCGTCCTTTACTTCATATTGCCATTCTTGCCACCATGCGGCCCGCACTTGACCCCGCTGGCCACCGGGTCCCTCGAGCCAAAGCCTACTTGTCTTCTCCACACCTGGAGGCCTACCCAGCAACAACCTTTCGTGCTTGCTCTTCACCTGCACCAACACCAGTCAAGCCGCAACCTGCACCTGTAATACTTAGCCAAGAGTCAGTCCACACCACGTTGTCAATCACTCATCACACCAGGAAGCGACCATCCACCGGTCCTCGAACCACACATGGCTCTCAGGTATTATAGATAAGTTGGTAGTGTGAACACACAAACACACTCTCTCTAAAGGTCATAGGCTTAGGAGGCTACATACGAGTTAGTTCTAGGTTCTAAGGTACTATACACATGAAGTCAGTAAGATGAGTTAGATACACACTAGCATTGCATGAATGTTGGCTCGAGCACCCAGGTACAAACGGGGGGCTAACCTCCCGCGTCGCCTACACACGACTCCGGTTGTTAGACTTTAGACTCCTACAGCGTATCCGAACGTGTGGGATTCCAGAAGGGTCCAACGGCTATCACTAGCACGGCCTACTCCAAGACAAACTGTGGGATACACTCATAAGTAACCTAGCTACGCAACCCAAGCACCACGCTTACGTTGTTAGCAGGACCCTGACCGGCCCGGGCTATTGTGACCTAGGTCAGAGCCACCAGATAAACCAGCCAATTACACTGAGTACCGTAGCTTAAGCACGAACTTCATACAACACGAACATGGAATCTAACTGGATCAAACTAGGCTAGGTACACAAAAGGATTTGTGCTTTCCTATGTCTATTCAACAAGATCAAAGGGTCGTGTTCATGAAGAACACGAGCCTCTAACTTATGAACGAACACCGAAAACATGAGTAAATCACTTGTCAACTAGATCGAAAGGCCTTGTTCATCAAGAACATGAGCCTCTAAATGATGAACAGGTGAAGAACACATGAACAAATCACCCATGTATACAAGCACAACTTTATATGAAATAGTTATATAACTGAAGTAGAGCAAAGTCATACAAAGAAATAAAGATACAAGAGAACTCATACCTAGATCCCAAAGTAGACTTGGAACCTGAAGTAGAACTACTCTAGCCTACCTCCTAGCCTTAGAAACCAAAAGTGAGAGAGGAGTAGTAAGGTGTGTTGGTAAGAAATGAACCCCCTCCCCTTCTATTTATAGGCCTGAGCACCGGTGTGGAATGGCTGCAAACACCCCTGGGATGGAGTGAAGGACCAACCAACAGCCACCACGTGGAAGCCCCTGAGTGGCGGCCACAAGGTCGGTTCGGTCGACCTGTGGGGTCGGCCGACCCCCTGTGGGCCACACTCGGGGTGTGCTTTCTCCAGGTGGCTGTCCTGTGGGTCCTCAGGTCGGTTCCCGGTGTCCACTTGATTTTGAGGCGGTTTGGGTGCCCGTGGGCCGTTCAATCCATGTGACGTCCACGTTTCGCTCTCTGATTCATCGGGGTGTGCCTCCCTTGGATTGGTGACATGGCTTGCATGCATAGGATCCTAGGTGGCAGCCCTTCCTTGGCTGAGGTGATGTGGCATGGACCATAGAAGGTGAGTTTGTCACTTCTTTTATGCTTATTTTCCTGCAATCATATAATCTCCAAGGACAAGTGGAACTACATTATTCTTAACTAAAATGCGTATAAGAAATGCCTCTTGCTCGTTTATTCATGAGTAAATTGACATCCAAAGTAAGCACTTAACAGCCATCAACAACTCCCCCAAGCTAGCCTCTTGCTCGTCCTGAGCAAGACACTAAGGACTTAGGTTGGTTGATTAGGAGTTGCTACGATGTTGTATTCCTAATTTATGACAAGCATACAACTAGGTACTCTATCAAGGATTGAATGAGTTGGCATTAATCTTACCTTATGCTCGATTGATATGGGGCTTGTAGCTTCACCTACCTTGGGCGGTTGAAAGATAGAACGGTTGTATAGAAGTTACTAGTCACATGTACCTTGATCAGTTATCAATCCGGAGGTTTTGCAAATTTTCACAAAGAAATCAAAGTTCCTCTAATGATACTCTCGGATCGCTCATTGTGTATGATTCCTCACCAACGCATTGATTTGCCTTCTTTCACCACCTACTCCTAATAAGCTGATAGTAGAGCTGTAGGTAGGGAAAACATGTGGCATACTTGTTTCTCATGTATTGTCGAGTCGAAAACCGGATCCTTGGGAGCAACAAGTCATACAACCTGATCAAGATGTGCAAGTGTGTGTATTTGGTGGATGGATGATGAACTCCTTTTTGCATATGATTCTCTCTTCTCCTTTTGAGATTTTTGAAACTTGGGCTATGTCTCTTTATTATTATTATTTTTTGCATGCTCTTGGGCATGTGTTTTTTTCTTTTTCTTTTTTTACATAGCCATAGTCCTTGCTGAATATTTTTGGAGAGAGAGAGTAATCATGGAACAATGCACGGAGCTTTATTTGTGAATGGATGGGGGATGGATGAAATGATGGGTGCTAACTTCTGGTGTAGAAGTTTAGCATATGGTGGCTGTGTACGTGATCTTGATCATGGGAGCATGACAAGTTTCTCGCCGTGGGTCACAACAATTCGACAAGACTCAATGAAGAAAACAAGTAGCATATGTGGAGGCTAACAAAAGCTAGGATCTACATATGGCTTTGGATAGGAATTTCTCATCATTGAGGAACTTATCATTTTATCATTTTTCAAAAGAAAACTCCGGATATCAAACATCACTTAGCACTAGCTCATAGCAACCCTATTATACCATATCATACCTCACAACAACCTAGGCAAAGGTCATGCTTTTTGCTACCCACAAGTTTCAAGCTAAGGCTTGATCATGCAAGCCAACTAACTCAAAACTTAAATAGGATACTAAGCTGTAAGCAAGGCATACAAGAGGGACACATAGAGCAACTATTCATCATTTCAACCATGGAGAACAAAAGCATTCTTACCGCGCATATGAAAGCAAACTAATTTAGGAAAGCAAATAAATATTTTTGGTCTTTTTAATTTTGCAGTTTTTTATGTGTTTTTATCATGTGAGATTCTGAAAATAAATAAGGATACAAGTTACCTCAGAGTGGGGGTCCTCCCCCAAGCTAGCTTCAGGCTCACTACTATGGAGGGGGAATCCCATCCATCGGTAGTAAGCCCTCTGCTCCTCCAACTGCTGCTGATGTGGCTGCTCAATGGCGTGAAGTCTCTCGCCCGTCATACATTGCCAGTCCCGGGTGGACTCAACGTGCTGGTGCACGGTCTCCTCCAAGTGACCGACTCAGATGTTGAGCTTGCTCATCTGCTGAGTGAGGGTAGCCCCACGAGATGACGAGCGCAACCCGAATGACAAAGATGTCGCATCTCCGTAGGCAGTACCGGCAGGCATGGCCCACTCACCACTGCCTGCACAAGCCCAAGCCGAGCTACTCGCTCCCTGCTGGTACATGGGCTGATCCCAACCGGGAGCATATCCGGGAGTAACCACAGGCACGTACTCGATAGAGGTCTATGTACCGAGTGGAGGTGTGGTAGGCTAAGGCAGTGGCTGAGGCGACGGCTGTGGAGACGGCTGTGGTGGCGGATGTGGTGCTCTGGCTGCTCTCCTCGATGCACTCCTAGTAACCCTGTCACCAGAGACACTAGAATGACGAGGTTCTTCGAGAGGAACAGTCAGTGGCCCTTGGCCGTACAACCTAAAATCTGGGTTAGGTAACCGAATTTGGTTTGTGTGGCCAGGGTAGAAGAAAACCAAAGAATCATTCGGACCCTTGTTAAGAATATGCCCCTGAGTCAAATAAGCCTCATCGATCTGAGTCCGGGGATTAGCAATGGAGGGCACATTGGGCCCTTGCATAACCCCAAGATTCGTGATGATGCGAGAAATCAAGGACGTACACTCAATAGAACCCGTCATCTTAAAATTTGTCAACCACTGCCGAATCATAGCTTGAACAGGGTAGATCTTGATCCGTCTGACCGCGGCATATAAGATCATCATCTCGTCAGTGCACATGGTTCGTACATCATCCCTTGGAAAGAGACTGATGGCGAGCCACTTGTGCCACAGTCGGAGAGTGGGATGCAAGATATCGTTGCACCGAGGTGTCAACTTGGCCCGAACAGGACGACCAGAGAGCTCTTCCCAAAAATTTTCACGATTAAAACCGCTGCAAGCTTGCTCAAGAGAAATAGCGCAGCGACGATGAAAACCAAGGGTACAACTAAGATCTTTCCATGAAACTCGATGCGGAACTCCATGAAATCGAAATGAAATACCAGATGCATCCTCTTGAAGAGTGCAGAGAAACTGGATGGTGATAGGCCTACAACCGATCTCCTGAACCGGGACAAAACCTTCCCAACCTAGAGCTTGCCAAATGGAATCAAACTCGGAGTCCATACCTATTTTCTCAAGAAGGTCCGGGTCGAACTCCTTGGTGTTGGCGAAGACTCGGTCCTTGATGAGAGCATAGGCTTGTCTCTCGCGATCATCCCTCAAGTCGATGAAGGTGGCGTCGGCGGTGCACACCCCTTCGGCTTGTGGCGTGGGTAGCTCTTCCTCTTCCTCTTCTTCACGGTCGGTTGACATTGGACTTGGTGTAGCTTCGGAATGGCGAGATGAGCTCCCCCAGTCACATGAACGGTGTGAGCGAGTCAACTTCTGGAGTGCACCGGCGGCCCAACTCATCTTGCACAACAATCGGACAACACGAGCAACTCGATGATGGGTTAGTGAAACCGAAATGAAATCCTTACCGAGCCTGCTCCACCAATATTCAATATTTTTTAGCAACACTTGGAGAGAATACTTGGCACCTCAATCTCGAGCAAGAAATCCAAGAAAACCAAAGAGCAAGAACAAGAGGGGAAGAGAGTGATGGATATGAGTGAATGGGTGAAGACACCCCTCAAACCCTCTGGTATTTATAGGCAATGGAGCCGGGCACCGAGACATGGGCCGTGTGTAACGGCTAGGAGCCGTTGGAGGAAGGGGGCCGAAGTAGCCGTTGGCCTGGGTCGGCCGACCTGTGGGGTCGGCCGACCCCACCTAAGGCCCGCTCGCCTCCAGTCTTTTTCAACAGCTTCCTAATGGCTATTTCGTGGCTTGCCTAGGTGTCCTGGTCCAAATTCGCCCAAAACTTGCTGAAATGAATTTTTAAGGATTTTCTAACTCAAAATTTTATTTTCAGGATTTTTATTTAAAAAGGGAAATTGGCTTAGAAAAATTCTAGCATGCAGATGCAAGAATGGAAAATTCAAATATGCATTGGGAAAAATCAAATAAAATTTTGGAAAGGGAAATATGAGATAACTACCAATTTTACCTTTTGGCGAAAGGACTCATCATTTTAAGTCTGAGAGCGAGACTTCCTCGTCGATCAATTCCATTCGTCACCCCGCTCCCGAGAAATAGATGGGGATGACTTCTTTACTTCCCGCCACCCTTTCCGTGTTTTCTTTGGCTTAGCCGGTGTAGTGGGAAGTTGCTGGGGTTGTGGCTCCGTCCACTCCCCTGGTTGCTCATTCGTACCCTGCAATGTGTAACACTGCTCCTCTGTTGCTCGAAAGCGGAACATCATACTCTTCTTCCCAATGCGGAAACAGATGGTTCCCGATCCGACATTGATCCTCGCATTGACATCACTAAGGAAAGGTCTCCCTAGAATGAGAGGCATTTCCCCCATCATCTTGCATATCAAGGACCACAAAGTCCGCAAAGATGCATGAACCTTGGACGAAAACCAATATGTTCTCTACTATCCCCTCCGGATATCGGATCGATGAATCAGCAAGCTGGACTGTCTTTGTAGTTGGAGTCAGAGCTGGATACCCCAATTGTTCGAACATGGCCTTGGACATGAGGTTAACACTTGCACCAAGGTCACAAAGAGCATTCTTGATCCTTCTAAAATAAATCCTACAGGTGATAGCCGGACAACCAGGATCCTTCTTGTATGTAATGGTTGAAGATTCCCATGGATCAAGAACCTGCTGTATGGGCTTCCCTGCATAGTCAGTAGCTCGTGCCCATCCAGATGGCTTACCCCATCCGGTGGACACTGCACAAACATTCTCACAAGAAGACACAGGTTGCCCCGGAATCTTCCCGTCTTCAGCAGAGGGAACCAAAGTAGCTAATTGAGCCAACTGGGTTTCTATCATTTTGTTAAAACTTAGCTGGTTCTTAAGAGCTGATGAAAGGCTATCAATTTTAACATTAAGGCTTTGCAAAGCCTTATCATAGGCAGCTATTTTCTTATTGAAACCATCGTTGATCTTAGCTTGCCCGAAAACCAGATCTCTCAGGGAAGGTTGGTTTGGGTTGAAAAAATTACCTTGATCACCTTCCTGATAATAAGGGTGTGATTGATTCCACATTTGACCTCCTTGTGGACGATAACCACTGTTGTTGCCATTCATGTACATCACGTCCTCCTGGGCAGTAGGGAAATAATTCCCTGAATGCCCAGTGTCACCACAGACTTCTCAAGTCATGCGAGAATCCATAGCTTGAGTAGTGACAGCCATGGTAGCCTTCTCGTTGGTCAGATCATCCATCCTTTTCATGAGCAGGTCCATCTAGGCGTGTAACATATCCGCTTCCTTGATGGTATGTGCACCCCTCTAACGTGGCTGGAGTCGATCACTCCACCCTTGGTTGGAGATCATCTTCGTAATAAGTTTGGTTGCTTCAATGATAGTAAGAGAGGAGAAAGCCCCTTCAGCAGCAGCATCAATATGGCCTCGGGCTGTCGGTGTCAGCCCATTATAGAAACTCTAAAGAATAAGCCAGTTGTCCATCGCATGATGGGAGACAAGCCAGGATGTACTCCTGAAGCCTCTCCCAAGCTTCTGGGATCGTCTCATTCGCCGCTTGCTAGAAGCTTGAAATTCTTCCTCGCAGGGCATTGGTTCTGCCCAACGTAAAGAACGTCGCGAGGAATGCCGCCGAGCATTTTGCCCAGGTGTCAATATTTGCATGGTTCGCATTGAACCACTGCTTTGCCTTTCCCAGAAGTGAGGATGCAAACAGTCGTAGACGGATGGCATCTTCCTCCACTCCTCGTATAGTGAAGGTACTGCACAGCTCCAGGAACTGTTGCAAATGGGCGCTCGCGTCTTCATTAGGCTTGCCACATAATGGGCTAGCCTGTACCATCGTAATGAGGCCAGTTTTGATCTCGAAGTTTCCATTCTTGGTGTTGATCTCGGGGCCGGTGGGCACTGTTGACGGCTGTTAAACACCATATTTATAACCGTCAACTCCTGCATTTTGGCATGAGAAATATACATCTACAGTAGAAAAGGGGTTTATACTAACAATTTCCATAAGTTGTGGTGTATATTCGAAAGCAGGGAATTAGTATGAGAAATAGAGCAAAAGCACACCTTATCCTTCCACCTCATCAAGCCAAGCCTCTCCACCTCAGCCAATGAGGGGTTGCCATGCAAGCATCCCCTAGATCAATGGCATCGTCAATCCAAGAGAGAGGGCCTCGGCGAATCAGAGACCGCCATGTGTGCTTCACATGGATCCTATAGCCCACCAGAGCGACTAAACCGCCTCAAACACACGTGTACACCAGGAACTGACCTCAGGGCCCAGCAAGCAGCCACTCAGAGAAAGCACAGGCCGAGGGGGCCCACCTGGGGGTCGGCCGACTCCAGGATCGGCCGAACCGACATTAGGTCGGTTGATCCTGGCCTTCCATGTGTTGGCTCCTGGTTGGCTCCTGGTTGCATTCCGGGGGTGCTCGGGGTGTTCTCACATCGATGCTCTAGCCTATAAATAGAAGTGGAGGGGGTAGGAATAGAGACACACACTTCTTCTCCTCATTTTGCCTTTGGGCTCCTACCTCTCTACGAGAGGAGTGCCTTTGCATAGGATTAGTGCTGGCTTGCTAGTGGTTTAGAGATTAGAAGGAAGGTGAGGGGGTGACTTGGGGATGTGCCATGGTGTTTGGCACCTTCCCCCAAGAACGAACCTCTGCGGAAGCTTCTGTTCTTCATTTAGAATAAAGTGAGTATTTCGGCATTCTCTTTTTAGACTAAAGTGGCTCCTTGCATGGGTGAATAGTTCTTGTGTTCTTCACTTGTTCATGATTTAGAGGCTTGTGTTCTTCATGAGCTTAGCCTTTGATCTTTTGGTGTGGTTCGTAAGTTGCTAATTCCATTTGTATGCTTGCTAGTCCAAATAGAGTAAAGTGGATGCTCCTGCATTCTAGTTTAGACCAAAGTCCTTCTGTGATCCTTGTATAGATAGCGGTCACCTGAGTGAGTTATGGTCTCTCCCTCGTGGGTTCGTCGCTCTGTCTTCGTATGGAGTGCTATAGTGTTGTTACGGGTCGACAGACGTAGCCGTGCTATAGTAGTAACCGGTGGTGTAGATGTGGTGTCTAGACGACAGGTTATCCTTCGATTGCCCTGTATCCCACGGTTTGTCTTGGGGTAGGCCACGGTAGTGACAGCCGTTGGACCCTTTCGGATCCCCCACGTTCGGATACAGGTGTAGGCAACCATTTGCCGTGAACCGACTGCTATAGCCAGGAGGGTCCGGTGTCCGAAACGAGAGTCCCTAACCGAGAGATGGTTCTCAACTCTGCCCGCTATCAGCAGGGATCCTTTCCATCTTCATTTCATCCTATAGAGTTGTGTCCTTGGACCGTTCTCCTAGGGTAGAAGGTAGTACACACCGTTCCTTGGATTTGATACCCTTGGGAATACTCTTGAGGTGAAGTGCTACAACGGTATTTCCGTGCGCTTGCGGATTCATTCGTACTCGTCGGTATACCCAGGTGGATCTTACGCTCACGCTTGCAAGGCACCGTTAGCAGTAACTTAAGAAATACCAACAAGCATTTCTTGCGCCGTTGCCGGGGACGGTTGCCGTATCTATCTTCGAACCTAGTGGTCCTCGTATTTATCTTTCTTTTTCATTTTCTTTTTCAACTCCTTTTGTTTTACTTTCACCATGGAGCAACGATCAATTCAGGACCTTTCCGCTCCTAGAGCTAAGTTATTTGAGCCACCACAATCTGAACATCCAATCCACACACCCAGCTATGAATTCAGCTCTAGCTTAATTGACATGGTTCAAAAGACTTGCTCCTTTTCGGGGTCAATTAGTGAGAGCCCTTATGTGCACCTACGGGAATTTGAGATTGTGTGTTCATGCTACGCTATCGCCGGCATGACACATGAAACCTTTAGGTGGAAGTTGTTTCCCTTCTCTTTAATAGGAGAGGCAAAACAATGGTACCTCCGTAATGTAGGACACGCGCGGGGCAGTTGGGATAAACTAGTGGGCACATTTTGCCTAAGGTATTTCCCTCCTTCCCGTGTTTTCGCCCTGCATAGGGACATTCTTAGTTTCCAGCAAGGTGAGAGGGAACCCTTAGGTACGGCCTGGGAAGGATTCTCACATTTGATGAGCTCATGCCCAGTCTTGTATTTACCCGAGCACGTAATGCTCAAACACTTCTATATGGGTCTAGACAAGAGCTCAGCCTCACAACTTGATGCATCTTCTGGAGGATCGTTTTCTCAACAACCTACGGGTAGATGGAAGGAAATTTTGGGGTGAATCCTACGAGACCTTCCTTTCACAACTGAACATAGGCCTCCCCCAGAAGAGCGTACACTCGAAAAAGGGATGCTCTAGTAGCTGAGACCGGTACTCCACCATCCACATCTGCAAATCCAGCTCTAGACGATCCCCCTGAACCGTCAGCATCAGAGGATGAGACTTCTCAGTCTCGAGAACCTCAGTTGGTGTTTGAGGATGACCTTTTTGAAGACTATGGAAACACCTCGAATTACCAATGTAAAAGGAAACCGCTAACCCCAGTCACTCCCCCAGATCCGGATGAGGTTGCTTACTTCAAGGAGTTGACAGCTATTATGACTCAGAAGTGGTCGAAAGAGCTTGAGTGCTCGTCGAAGATCCTTCAGATTAGCCCATTGAAGGACCGATTAGGCGACCAGAGAGGGGGGGAGTGAATGGGAGCCGATAAAAATTCTTCCCGAAGGATGAACTCAGCCTATGCCCCAAATCCACAACCAAGGATTCCCACACGTGCTTGCCAAGGTCGCGTAGTCACAACGGACCTACCAACCATAGGAACAAGTCTCAAACAAACCCCAAGCGAAAGCGCAACTCGGGAAGCAAAGAACTTAGCCAAACTGTGAGGCTCAGGGCGGACTGTCTGCACGGACCGGGCGGACCGTCCGCAAGGCCCAGGCGGACCGCCCGCGGGTCTGCGGCGGACCGTCCGAAAATAGCTCTCGAACTTCCAGTACTGCACCTCAGAAAACGGATTGTCCCTGCCCTACCTGCGGACCGTCCGCAGCGAAGAGACCGTCCGCACTCTCCTCACGGACCGTCCGCCAAACCTCGAGCAACCAAAAGCACTGGACCAAACGGATCGAAACACGAGCTCGCAAGAACACACGAAGAACACGACGAACACCAGATCTGCCGGCTCCTCGCGGACTGTCCACGTGCCCCTGGTGGACTGTCCGCCAGGCATGGGAACAGCAGCCCGAGCCCGACCCTCCAAAGGTCAACACCTCCTTCCCTTTGCCCGATCTCCCGAATCAACCAAGGGATTGCTACCAACTCATAGGTGAAGATGAAGTGTCTCTAGGAGAAGCTATGCCTACGAATTTGGAGCCTCAAACCCACTGAATCGAGAGGAATCGAGATTCTACCGAGCTCACACAAAAAGCTAGGTTTCCAACCGAAATCCTCAAATCCAAGGCCGAATCCGGAGTTTGAGGGGTCAAGATCAAGCACAAAGATGCACAAGGCATCTATCCATGATCCCCACAAGAAAATCCGAACCCAAACACCTCAGAATCGGAGGAACAAGCTGCGCACGAAAATCCAACGAAAATAGCCCGAAAAGGACACAAAAATCACTCGAGCTACAAGAAGGAAATCAACGCAACCATGAAAGCTTCCATACACTCGGAGATCAGATTCTCTACAAAACAGTGAAGAAAATCTAAACCTATGGAGCAGGGAAATGAAAAGCAGTTCGAAAGGATGGTTTGCCCAGAAACCCTAGAGCTATATATATGAGTCCGTCTAGGTTGGGCAAATGACCAAGCTACCCCTAGCACTTAAACTAAGATACAATCCCCTCAGGGGCAATATGGTCAAGTAGAACTCCTCTTCATCAGACGGCCACGCCTTTGCTGCAGTCTGTGTCCTCCCGACGCATGCCCTGCGATCCCACCGCGTGTCTTCTGGCATCGAAGCTTCTCGGCGCCCCCGGATCCCGTCTCTGCCCGCCGAGCCTCCGGTCTTGGTTTTGTGGCTCAACCAAGTAACTCGGCGGTTTTGTGGTGAAGCGTCGCAAACCCCACGTGCAAACTCCGGTCGTGAGCTGCTACCCTGCACCGGCTCCAGTCGACGACTTCGTCTAGCTTTTCTTGCCACCATGCGGCCTGCACTTGACCCCGTTTAGCTAGCAACACCAGCAACCAAACAACGAGAAGATCTGACACACTGAGAAAAATCGGCTCTGAAAATCTGACCCTCGGGGATGATCATGCACACAAGATCACCTCGAGAATCCAAAACACAAGATGCGCCCGTTTTGATATGGACCTCAAAACCCTCATCAAGAAGTTGGTCACCGAAAGAAGATTGAACCCCAAAGACTTGACAAGAGCAACACGCCTAAGAGTCATAGACTCTCTCACCTTCACGTGCCCACTGAAATCACTCTACCTTTCCCAATGTCCCCAAAAGTGATGTACTCTTTGGTCATCACCGAGGTGAGGCTGGAGAATCACCTTTGATCTCCGGTCATGTTTCAAGAGCAACCGGAGTCGATCAACCAAAAGCCCTCCAAGCCTCCCACCTGAAAATCAAAAACGAGAGCGAGAGTGAGCAAACGACTCAGGACTGGGGTTAGTACAAAAGGAATCAAACCAGTGCCGTGCCATTTGCTCAAAAGTGGGGTTAGCAAAATTCATCCTATCTCTCCTAGGTGGAACACCCACACGTCCCCTTGGAGGACTACGCGTACCACAAGGTGGAGAC
Organism: Cenchrus fungigraminus; assembly: GCA_036936925.1. Lineage (NCBI taxonomy): Eukaryota > Viridiplantae > Streptophyta > Magnoliopsida > Poales > Poaceae > Cenchrus > Cenchrus fungigraminus. The sequence continues at coordinate 63,254,902 of CM072772.1, read as the reverse complement.
CATGGCCCGTAGCTCCTCTGGGACCTAAAACTGCGATCGTTTCCCCCATACTCGTATTGCCCACGAGAGAAGTTCGTCCAGCAAACTCACCACGCCCAAACCCAACACGCCTACCACCAACCTCGAGGCACAAACTCACGCCTCTCCCGAGGGTAAATGGTACGCACCACACCCTCGTCCCTTGGCACCATCCTAGGCTCAGGCACACCACGAGAAGGGCGGTACCTGTTCTTGTTTGCCATCTCCCTAGTAAACCTCTCCTCACGCTTCCTCCTGAAGCAAAACTCAGCTAGGTGCCCATCCCTCCCACAATGCTCACAATGGAAGGGTTTTGGATTTGGCTTTGGTTTTGGGCTCTCTTTGGGCTCTGGCTTCTCCTCACTCGGTTTCTCTCCCTTCCCAAAGAACTCATCCCCCAAGTCACTCTTGAACTTGATGGGTTTCTAGAAGTTGTCTCTGTGTGGAGGAAACATGGGTGGAGCTGGGGTTGTGTCTAGTCGGTTCCTAAGTGGGTTTGGCTTAGGAGCATAGGCATTTTTGTGGTAGGTTGTTGGTGGTTCTGGGATATCTTCGATCTTCCCCTCATTCTCACCACTTCCCTCACCAGCCTTATCCGACCCAAGCGCTTGCCCATCATAGCACTTGTATGCCTCATCATCCTGAGCTGAGGCTCATGACCAGACAACCAACCCATCATCTTCCTCAACTCATCATTCTCATCCTGCAAACGATCAACCTAGTGTGCAAGTTCCAAATTCTTCACAGTATTCACTTCACAAGTAGAGCATGAAGTAGGAATAGAAGCTTTCAAAGTAGGTTCTAGAGATCTAGCATAAGCAACCGACACATCTAGTTTCTCATGCAAAACAGGACAAGAAGTGCAAGCACCAAGCAAGGAGGGCCTAGATTTCATCTCATCTAGCTCAACCCTAAGCACATCTAGTTCCTCAACCTTGGAGGCATACTTTTCCTTAAGCACAGTCAAATCACCAAGGAAAGTAGAACAATCAGTGCATTCAGGTTCATCGGTCACAATAGGAGCAGACTTAAGAGAATCTATTTGAGCCCTAGCATCAACAAGCAAAGACTCTAGCTCAACCACCTTCTCCTTAGCCTCTCCAAGCAAAGACCTATACTCCCTCTTCTCTTTGTTGGTCTTTCTAAGCACATCATCACGGTTGTCAAGCAATTCATTCAACCTAGCATTCTCCGCTACCAAGAAGGATGGATCATTGTTTACCTCATCCTCGGAGTCCGAGTCCGAGTCATCCTTGTTGTTCTTCCTACTTGCGGAGCTGTGTGCCATGCCGCGAAAGCCTTGGGCGGCGAAGCACAGACCGTTGATGCTCTTGCTTGACCACTTGCCCTTGTGCCATTCTTCTTCATCACTTGAGCTCGATGAAGAGTAGCAAGAGCTCCAGTCGATGTTGCTCGCTCTGGCAACCATCGCTCGCTCCTTCTTCTTCTGACCACCACTCCTCCACAGCCTCCGCTCGGACTTGTTCTTGCCCTTGTGGTCATCCCTCGAGTGGTGCTTGTGGTCGGTCCTCGGACGGTGCTTGTGTTCGGGCTTGACCTCCATGGCTTCTAGGCACTCAGCGATAAAGTGCCCGTGCTTCCCGCACCGGTAGCACATGCCCGAGCTCCTCCGAGCGTTCTTCCGGTTCGTGTACATGCGCTCGAACCGCCTGCTCAGCAATGCGAGATCCTCCTCGCCCAGCACATCGAACTCCTCATCTGGCATGGACACAAGACAAGACAAAGAAAACTATCTCGAAGACATGTCAGTGTTAGTCCTTGGTCCAGTAACGAGAGCCAGACTATGAGGGTCAGTCGGGTTCTCGTTCCTTGCTCGCACCCCACGGTCCACCTCGGACGACTTGAGCTTGGAGAACAGCTCGTCCATCATGAGGGTCTCATACTTCTCCGACTCGAGAATGGCCTCGACCTTCTCACTCCACACGGTACGATCCAGGCCGTGCAAAAGCTTCACAGCTGTGTCATGATCATCGTACGGGAGCACGGCCACATTAGCCCTCATGTTGTTCACAATCACAGTGAACCGCTAGAACATGGCATCAATAGACTCACCGGGGAGGTGAGTGAAGTTCTCGTACTCTCTCCGGTAGGTCGCGAACAGCCAAGCCTGAACCTGAGCGTTCCCAGCGTGAGAATTCTTCAATTGCTACCAAATCCTAGAAGCCAAGTCCTCTGTCTGAACCCGATCGAATTCGGATTGACACAGAGCATGAAATAAGTAGTCGACCGCCTTGTTGTTAGCGTCATGCATATCCCTCGATCCTGGAGCTAGGATTAATCGGATGAACATAAACTGTGTTCACCGTAACATCCCAAAGAATCTGACCCTTGCCGCGGCGGAAAGCAGCCATCTGCCTCTGCCACATCTGGTAGTTCTTACCATCAAAGTGTGGAGGACCCGAACCCCGTTCCTGCTATGCCATCTTTGAATCTTAGACTGGTTAGAATCTCAAAGATTCGTAATCAGCTCTGATACCAATTGAAGGACTGATTAGGCGACCAGAAAGGGGGGGGGAGTGAATGGGAGCTGATAAAAATTCTTCCCGACGGATGAACTCGGCCTATGCCACAAATCCACAACCAAGGATTCCCACACATGCTGGCCAAGGTCGCGTAGTCACAACGGACCTACCAACCCTAGGAACAAGTCTCAAACAAACCCCAAGTGAAAGCGCAACTCGAGAAGCAAAGAACTTATCCAAACTACGAGGCTCAGGCCGGACTGTCCACACGGACCGGGCGGACCGTCCGCGAGGCCAAGGCGGACCGTCCGCGGGTCTGCGGCGGACCGTCCAAAAATAGCCCTCGAACCTCCAGTACTGCACCTCGAAAAACTGACTATCTGTGCCCTACTCGCGGACTGTCTGCGGCGAAGAGACTATCCGCACTCTCCTCGCGGACCGTCCGCCAAACCTCGAGCAACCAAAAGCACTGGACCAAACGGATCGAAACACGAGCTCACAAGAACACGCGAAGAACACAATGAACACCAAATCAACTGGCTCCTTGCAGACTGTCTGCGTGCCCCTGGTGGACTGTCCGCCAGGCACGGGAACAGCAGCCCGAGCCCGACCCTCCATAGGTCAACACCTCCTTCCCTTTGCCCGATCTCCAGAATCAACCAAGGGATTGGTACCAAATCATAGGTGAAGATGAAGTGTCTCTAGGAGAAGCTATGCCTACGAATTTGGAGCCTCAAACCCACTGAATCGAGAGGAATTGAGATTCTACCGAGCTCACACAAAAAGCTAGGGTTCCAACCGAAATCCTCAAATCCAAGGCCGAATCCGGAGTTTGAGAGGTCAAGATCAAGCACAAAGATGCACAAGGCATCTATCCATGATCCCCACAAGAAAATCTGAACCCAAACACCTCAGAATCGGAGGAACAAGCCGCGCAGAAAAATCCAACGAAAATAGCCCGAAAAGGACACGAAAATCACTCGAGCCACAAGAAGGAAATCAACGCAACCATGAAAGCTTCCATACACTCGGAGATCAGATTCTCTACAAAACGGTGAAAAAAATCTAAACCTATGGAGCAGGGAAATGAAAAGCAGTCCAGAAGGATGGTTTGCCCAGAAACCCTAGAGCTATATATATGAGTCCCTCTGGGTTGGGCAAATGACCAAGCTACCCCTAGCACTTAAACTAAGATACAATCCCCTCAGGGGCAATATGGTCAAGTACCAATCCTCTTCATCAAACGACCACACCTTTGCCGCAGTCCGCGTCCTCCCGACGCAAGCCCTGCGATCCCGCCGCGTGTCCTCAAGCATCGAAGCTTCGCGGTGCGCCCGGATCCCGTCTCCGCCTGCCGAGCCTCCGATCTTGGTTTTGTGGCTCAACCAAGTAACGCGGCAGTTTTGTGGTGAACCGCCACAAACCCCACGTGCAGACTCCGGTCGTGAGCCTCTACCCTGCACCGGCTCTGGTCGACGACTTCGTCTTGCTTTTCTTGCCACCATACGGCCCGCACTTGACCCCGTTTGGCCACCGGGTCCATCGAGCCGAGCCTACTTGTCTCTCCACTCCTCGGAGGACCCGCAAGGCTAAGACCTTTCACGCCCGCTCTTCACCTGCACCAACACAAGTCAAGCCGCAACCTGCACCTGCAATACTCGGCAAAGAGTCAGTCTACACCACGTTGTCAATCACTCATCACACCAGGGAGCGACCATTCACCAGTCCTCGGACGCTCTAGTCCTCACCCATCTCATTCACCTCTCCCATGTATTGTGCAGGGAGACGGATAAATGCTCTCTACAATCCTCTAGTTGGAGCCAACATCATCTCAAGTGCCTTCACCATGGAATTCTTAGGAGATGAACCCTTAGCTCCCTCTAGAACATCCATTATGGACCCTCATGGGGAAACCATGGAAGGGATAGGAATCCTCAGTCAGATACCTGTTATCTGCAGTGATGCCCGAACTGTCCTCGATTTTCATGTTTTCGATATCAAAAGCTTCGATCTCATCATAGGACTTCCCATTGAGAACTTTCTCAGGGAATCTCCAGCTTAAGGAAAACTAGACATCCGAATAGGGGAGGAAGTTCTGTCAGTTAGAATCGCCGGAGCCAAATATGCAGCCACAGATCCTCCTCCCGATGCCAAGCCAATTGAGGAGGTAAAAGCAATTATCCCTGGGCAATTCCCAGAGAAGTTGCTTGATGAAAATGCTAGGCACTTTATAAAGGAGGAGGCAGAGCCCGATGAACCTATTGATATTTCAGACTGCGCAGTTCCTCCTAAACCCCCGATTGAAGTCAAACCTTTGCCTGAGGGACTTCGCTATGTTTTCCTCCATGGGGACACTGAGACCCCAACGATCATAAGTGACAAACTCACGGAGGAGGAATCTAGGAGACTCATTGCCATCCTAGAAAAACATCGAGCTGTCTTCGGGTATTCCCTCCAAGATCTAAAGGGAATAAGCCCCTCTCTTTGCACCCATCGCATCCCTATAGATTCGGAAATTCCACCCTCTCGAGAACCTCAAAGACAGTTGAGTAATGCGATGAGGGAGGTAGTTAAGAAGGAGGTTCTGAAACTCCTGCACATCAGAATCATCTACCCTGTGCCATATAGTGAATGGGTTAGTCCTATTCAGTGTGTGCCCAAGAAGGGAGGGATGACAACGGTCACCAATGAGCAAGGTGAGAAATTCGCCCAGCGTCTCACCACCGGGTGGAGGATGTGCATAGACTATAGCAAGCTCAATAAGGCCCCAAAGAAGGATCACTTCCCGCTACCCTTCATTGATGAGATGTTAGAACGACTAGCGAACTACTCCTTCTTTTGTTTCCTTGACGGGTATTCCGGATACCACCAAATTCCCATCCATCCAGATGATCGGAGCAAGACTACCTTCACATGCCCTTATGGAACCTACACTTATCGTAGAATGTCTTTCGGGTTGTGCAACGCACTCGCCTCATTCCAAAGGTGAATGATGTCTATATTCTCAGACATGATTGAGCAAATCATGGAGGTTTTCATGGATGATTTCTCTTTCTATGAGAAAACCTTTGATGATTGTCTGGAGAATTTAGACAAGGTCTTGCAGCGATGCCATGAAAAGGATCTAGTTTTGAACTGGGAGAAATGCCATTTTATGGTCCGCGAGGGCATCGTCTTAGGCCATTTAGTTTCTGAGCGTGGGATAGAGGTGGATCAAGCCAAAATCGAAGTCATAGAACACCTTCCACCACCCACTAATGTGAAAGGGGTCCACAGTTTCTTAGGCCATGCGGGGTTCTATCGTCGTTTCATCAAAGATTTCTCTCAAATCGCTAGACCACTCATGAACTTGGTGGCCAAAGACGTTCCATCCGATTTTACAGAGGACTATAAGAAAGCTTTCCTCACTCTTAAGAAGGCTCTCATCTCAGCTCCGATCATCCAACCCCCAGATTAGACACTCCCCTTCGAGATCATGTGTGATGCTAGTGATTATGCCATAGGGGCCGTGCTAGGCCAAACTAAGGACAAGAAGCATCATGCGATTACTTATGCTAGCAAGACTATGACTGGAGCTCAGCTCAATTACACCACCACCGAAAAAGAGCTTCTAGCAATTGTCTTTTCCCTAGATAAATTCAGGTCTTACTTAGTGGGAGCAAAGATAATCATCTACACTGATCATGCTGCATTAAAATACCTGCTCACTAAGAAAGATGCAAAACCTCATCTGATCCGCTAGATTTTGTTACTCCAAGAATTTGACATTGAAATAAAAGATAAAAAGGGAGTAGAAAACTCTGTTACGGATCATTTGTCGCGTATGTGTGTCACTAACCTGCAGGACCCGCCAATTAATGACTATCTCCGTGACGACATGCTACTAAAGGTCACCGACTCAAGTCCCTGGTATGCAAATATTGTTAATTATATGGTTACATGATATGTACCGCCAGGGGCAGACAAGAAGAAGCAGATACAAGACAACAAGAAACATATGTGGGATGATCCGTATCTGTACAGAGTTTGCAATGATGGGCTATTATGAAGATGTGTGCCAGCTCCAGAAGGATTACAAATCATTGAGAAATGTCATGCGGGGCCTTATGGGGGGCAATATGGCGCCTTCCGCGCACATGCAAAAATATGGCAGAGTGGTTTCTTCTGGCCGACTATGTATGCAGACACCAAGGAATTCATTCGAAGATATCATAGGTGTCAAAAGCATGGGGGAATTACCACGCGAGATGCAATGCCCCTGCATGACAACCTACAAGTGGAACTGTTTGATGTATGGGGAATCGACTTTATGGGGCCATTCCCGAACTCCGAGGGCTACGAGTACATCTTGGTAGTAGTCGACTACGTATCAAAATGGGTAGAGGCAATAGCTTGCCACTCAGCAGACTCTAAACACATTAAGAAGATGTTTCGTGAAGTCATTCTACCTCGGTTTGGTATACCGAGGTTGGTAATCAGTGATGGGGGTTCGCATTTCATTGACAAGAAGTTCAAAGCATTCCTGACAGATCTAGGTATACATCATAATATTGCCACTGCATATCACCCCCAAACCAATGGTCAGGCTGAAACATCAAATAAGCAAATAAAAAACATCCTGCAGAAGACAGTAACAGAGGCAGGTAGATGTTGGAAGAAGCATCTACCCGACGCATTATGGGCATACAGAACTGCTTTCAAAACACCAATTGGAATGTCACCGTTTCAATTGGTCTACGGGAAAACATGCCACCTACCAGTGGAGACCGAACATAAAGCTTACTGGGACTTCAAGATGTTCAATTTGGACTTTGCCAAAGTAGGGAGGCAAAGGCAGCAACAGATCTCAGAGTTGGAAGAATGGAGAGATAAAGCATACCACAGCTCCAAGATCTATAAGGAAAAGACCAAGAGGTGGCACGACAATAAAATCAAAAAGAAGGAGTTCACCGCAGGAGACAAAGTGCTGCTCTTCAACTCAAGGGTAAAACTGTTCAGACATGGGAAACTGCGAAGCAAATGGGAAGGACCATTCACGGTCGTCGAAGTTGCACAACATGGAGCAGTGACCATACAAAATGATGAAGGTGAAACCTTCAAGGTAAATGGCCAACGCTTAAAGGTCTTCCTGGAACCTGACAACATAGAATATGAGATCATCAAGCTAGCAGAGGAACTATAAGCTTCCAGCTACGGTCTCCCATGACAATAGGTAAGGAACCAGTGTGGGGGAATTCCCCAACCACACACTCATCAATAGGAAGCATCTAAAGGTACGTATTCTCACTCCAACCAAATAAAAGCTACTTTCTCGTAATCTATGCTCCTTTTGCATGACCTCAAGGTTACAGCTAGTGTCATTCCCTGCTTATATCTTGGCACTTACGAGAAAAACAAAGCTTTAGGGAACTCGTGCTTTATCTAGGAAGTTGATGTTTGCGATATAGCATGATGATATGATCTTTGCTCTAAAATGTTCGAGTGCTTGGGAATTTATTTACAAACTTAAAAACCCTTTTGCAAAGCTCCTAATTGATATGCCACAGTCCCACCAAAGCCATATGATGTTTTTAGTTAAAAACCATATACTCATATGCTTCTTGTTGTTGCATTGAGCTTTATCAAATTCTGTGACCCTTATGAGAATTCTTTTCATGCTTTCATGATCAAGATTTATGTGCACACCACCATTTCCCCCTTCTATGCTTCTACTCTGGAAGTTAGCATTGTATCATTCATCTATGCACCTACGTAAATGCTCCATCATATGCATTGATTTCTCTCTCCTCAAGTATTTTATAAAATAGGCATGGCTATCTCAAAAATAATAATATAGGGACACATGAAGGTCCCTCAGTTATTCAAAAAAAATGTGGGCACATGAAGGTCCACTAAAAAAGGAGAAGAGGATAGCCATGTTCTCATTCTCATAAGACTTCTCATATATTTATGATAGAGAGAATTATGCGATGGAGTCATTCATCAAATATGGTAATAACTAGCACCCATTCCGGGCCTAGTGCACACCTTACCATATTTGTCACATCCATATAAGTGAACATCTTGATCTGATTGTATGAATTGCTTTTCTCTTGGATCCGGTTTTTGACTTTGCAACATATGTGATGCAAGTATGCCTTGTCATTCATACTGAGGACCGGAGCGTCCGAGGACCGGTGGATGGTTGCTCCTTGGTGTGATGAGTGATTGACAATGTGGTGTGGACTAACTCTTGGCCGAGTATTGCAGGTGCTGGTTGCGGCTTCTTTTGCGTTGGTGCAAGTGAAGAGCGGGCGCGAAAGGTCTTAGCCTGTGTGGCCTCCGAGGAGTGGAGAGACAAGTAGGCTCGGCTCGATGGATACGGTGGCCGAACAAGATCAAGTGCGGGCCGCATAGTGGTAAGAAAAGCAAGACGAAGTCGTGTACGGTTGCTTGGTTGAGCCTCAAAACCAAGGTCGAGCCGGGACGACGTGGCGGCCAAGTCATGAGTGGGATTGGTGTGGAGGCTGCACCGAGTCCGAGGGGTTTGCGGCGGTTCACCACAAAACCGTCGGGGTTACTTGGTTGAGTCACAAAACCAAGACCGGAGGCTCGGCGGGCGGAGATGAGATCCGGGCGCGCCGAGAAGCTTCGAAGCGGGCGACACACGGCATGATCGAGGTGCTTGCGTTGGGAGGACGCGAAGGCCCGATGGATGCGCGGCCGTCCGATGGCGAAATTCATGTGTTGACCAAAATGCCCCTGTGAGGGCTTGTGTTGTAACTCCTAGTATAGGGGCACTTCAGTCATTTCCGGAAGGCCTATATATAGGAGGAGTGGCTGAATTTCAGCCAATTCTTTGGCTTAGTAGGTGGTGTGCTCTTTCATTTTGGAGTGCTTTGGGAGAGAGGGTGAGAGGTGTGACTGGCTTTTTGTTTGAGCTATTTGCCATCCAAGATTTGTGATTCTTGGAGTGGCTTGTAGTCCAACATGGCATGAATATTCAGAGTGAAATCGTCTCACAAATCTTGTGCCAATTCGTCGAGCAAACTCTATCTCCTTCTGAATTCCCGAGTTTGTTTTTGTGCCTTTTTCGGAGCTTTTCGGTTCGATTCTTGTTCGTCGATTTCTAGGTCGTCTTCTCTCGGATTTCTTTGAGGAGATCATGGGTGGATGTCTTGTGCATCTTTGTGTATGATGTTGACTCCTCAAACGCCGGGATTGGCCTTCGATTTGCAAGTTTTGGTTGGAACCCTAGGTGGTGGCTTGGGCTCGGTTGTTTGGCGATTCCCGACGTTTTGATTGGTTTAAGGCTCCAAGTTTTTGGGCATAGCTTCTCTTAGAGACGCTATTCATCTACCTAAAGTTTGGGCTCAATCCATCTAGTGGTTTGGGAGATCCGTCGATTGGAAGTTGGAGTTGACTTCGCGGGTGGTTCGGGCTGTGTTCTGCGTGAAGGGCGGACAGTCCGCGTGGTGGTGGTGGATAGTCCGCGCCCCCCCTAGTTCATCACTTGTTCTTCGTGTTCGTCACGAGTTTCTTCGTGTCTTTCGTTCGATCCATTTTGTCGGTGGATTTTTGGTGCACAGAGTTTTGCGGATAGTCCGTGGGTTGAGTACGGACGGTCCGTGTGTGGCGGACGGTCCGCGGGTATGCGGTGGACAGTCCGTTTTTCGTGGTGCGCTACTGGAGGTTCAGGTGGCTTTTTCGGACAGTCCGCGAGAGCAGCGCGGACAGTCCGCCAGGGTACCGCGGACGGTCCGCCCCTACTGTGCGGACAGTCCGCCCCTACCCAGGCAGACAGCTTGTTGCTTCGCCTCTTGTGATTTGCTTCCGCTTCTAATCCTTCTAGCTTTGTTCATGGCTTGTCTCTAGGTCTTGTAGGCTTGTGTGTGCCTAGTTTAGAGCCGCTCTTGTGTGTGCGAGTGAACCGAGTGGCAATCGGGGTATAGGTCGAGTTCTCTCTTTGGAGAAGAATTTTTATCGGCTCCCATTCACTCCCCCCCTCTCTGGTCGCCTAATCGGTCCTTCAATTGGTATCAGAGCCGGTTGCGGATTCGTGTGACTCTAACAAGTCTAGGATCAATAGGGCGACAAGAGAAATTGGCGCTTTTGCTTGTGGTGTTGGCTTGCGCGTTTTGAGCTCGGCGATTTGGTGTTGTGCCTTTGGAAAACCATAACTTGACATACCTTTCATAAAACGGGTATAACTTTTCGCTCGGTGCTCCGATTTGGCTCAAATTTTTACAGCAGTTTCATGATTCCAATTTGGCTCAAATTTTTACATCGTCAGTTTGGTATTGTCAAAAAATTCAGAAAAATTCGGGAAGATAAATAAAAAATTCATTTAAACTCTTTTCAGCTTTTTCATGAATCTTCCGGAATTTCTCTAGACCGCATTGCACCTCCGTTTGAGCTGAAATTTTGTGTGCCTCTATCTTTTGTGCTCCTTATTCATTGGTAAATTCCTTAGAAAAAGATAGAGTTGTATGCTTTTCTTTTTGGTTGTCTCTATTGGTGAATAGAGGCAAACCGGGTGCTTTCCTTGCTTCTTCACTTGTCCCTTGAGCCTCCTTTCAACTAATCCTAACCGGTGCTTTGAGTCATGGCACCAAGCTCTTCTTCTCATGTGTCTTTCTTCTCGTGTGTGCATCGGGAGATGACCACAAGTGGAGGAGGAAGTGCAAGGAGTTGAAGGAAGATAATGAAGCAATGGCGTTGATGCGGCTTTTGGTGGCTCAAGACGATGATCTCCAAGACAAGCTCATGAAGAGAAGTAGAGTCAAACTCTCTCAAGGTATCATTGGTTTGTTCACTCATCTTTGTGCTTATGGCGAGATGATTGTTGAGCTTAAGAACTCCCCTTTACCATGCAAATCTTGTGATGCTTTGCTTGCTGAAAATAAACTTGTTAGGGGAGAAAATCTTGAGTATGCTAATGATGTTGGTACCTTTCTTATAGAGAATGAAGATTTAAACTTGTCTCTTGCTAACTTGCAATCTGAAATTGACTTGTTGAAATCCAATGCTTCTATGCCTTGCAACTCTTGTGTTGCTTTGAATGATGAACTTGATATGGCTAGGAGTAAGATTGCTTTGCTAGAGTCAAGTGCTTCCCTACCATGTACCTCTTGTGAGTCTTTGCTTGCTGATTTTAATCAATTAAAATTGACTCACACCACATGTGTAGATGATCTTGAGCATGCTAGGGCTGAAATTTATGAGTTGAAGTTTATGCCTTGTAACAAGTGCTCTTTGTTGATTGTAGAGGATGCTTGCCATACTTCTCGTGATGATGATGATGCTTTGGTTGATATAAATGATGATACTTGTTCATGTGGTCTCATTTGCACTTCATGCATTGACTTAGAAAGTGAAGTTTTGGCTTTGAAGAAAATGCGCGAGGATATGAGTGCCAAGTTGGTTGAGCATGATGAGATGAGTGCCAACCTTGAGAAAGAAAATGAACTCTTGTGTACCACATATGCTAAATGCATTGAAGAGGAAATCGATAATTTAAGAAATATGACATGTGGTACTTGTGAGGACCTCAAATCTGAAAATGAGGTTTTGCGCACAATGTGCAAGAGTCTTTGTGCCAAGGGTTTGGATTCTCGCTTTTCTTGTCACTCCGATGTTGATGCTTCTAAATTTGCTTCATCTCAACCGAAGTTGACTTCTTCTCTTGAGCGTGAGTCTTTGGATGGTGGTAAGTGTGCTAGTACTTTGGATAAGTCTCCCATAGCTACTCCTAAGCATGTTGCTTCTTCCGGTGCCGCCCAAGGTGATTTGAATGGCTTGGGTGCTTCTCATTTCTTTGGAACTCATACTTCCAAACCGAAGTTCCATTGCACCTTTTGTGAGAAAGATGGGCATACCGTAGAGTTTTGCTTTCGCCGTGTCAAGCACGAGCGACGTGTGCGTGCCAAAGCTTTTAAGAAGCCACGTAGCCTTTCTCATAGCACGTGTGATTCTAATGTTGGCACCAAGTCGAGTGTTGAGGTTGATGCTTCTTTGAGAGCCATGTGTGGTTCAAGGACCGGTGGATGGTCGCTTCCTGGTGTGATGAGTGATTGACAACGTGGTGTGGACTGATTCTTGGCTAAGTATTGCAGGTGCAGGTTGCGGCTTGACTGGTGTTGGTGAAGGTGAAGAACAAGTGTGAAAGGTCGTTGCTGGTGAGGCCTGCAGGTGTGGAGAAGACAAGTAGGCTTGGTTCGAGAGACCCGGTGGCCAGCGGAGTCAAGTGCGGGCCGCATGGTGGCAAGAACAGGAAGATGAAGTCATGGACGGTTTCTTGGTTGAGCCTTAAAACCAAGGTCGAGCCGGGACTACGTGGGAGCCGAGTCATGAGTGGTGATTCGTGGTGGCTACACCGAGTTCGCAGGGTTTCCGGTGGTTCACCAGAAAACCACTGGGTTCCTTGGTTGATCCACAAAGCCAAGACCGAAGACCGAAGACGGAGGTGCAGCAGCATCGGACCGGTCTGACCGGTGGGTATCGGTCTGACCGGTGAGGAGCACTGGTCTGACTGGTGTGCAACGACGCAGTCCGGAGACTTCGAAGCAGAGGACACGTGTCGGGATCGCAAGGCTTGCGTCGAGGCTAAGCAAGTTTGCGGTCGCTGGGCATCCGTCCGATGGTGCGAAGACAAAGTTTCCCAAAGTGCCCCTCGGGGGTGTGTATCCTAGTATTAGGCCTTAGGGGTATTTTAGTCTTTTGGCTTGCCTCCATATAACCCAAGTGGTGAGAGGATGGCAGCCATCTCTAGGAACCCTAGCTTATTTTGTTTTGCTATTTTCCTCTTCCTTTTTCCTTTGGAATTTCTAGGACTATCTTGAGAGCTTCATGGTGAGATCTTGTTAGAGGGAAGGATGATCGGGCGGCAAGCTAGACCTTGTATGAACCTCTTTGGTATGTATAGATGATTCGGTGTGGTTCCTCAAGGCTTGTATGTGTCTTTCCTGTTTCTCCTTTTTGGTGATTTTCGGAGCCCTTTCTTAGCGATTTTCTTATGGCGAATTTGAGGCCTTTCTCTTTGGGATTTGGTAGGGGATGTATGCTTGAACCCTTCATGGTTCTTTTCCCTTTGATTCCCCTCCCAAATCCGTGAGCAAAGGGGCTCGATTTTGGGGTTTTCTCCTCTCTAGGGTTAGAGGCGTTCTTGGTGGGATTTCTTCGATTCCTCTCGATTTAGCAAGTTTTGGCGGACCAAATCTTGGCTATGGAGTGCCCATGAGGTGTTCCTACTATCCCCAAAGTCTTGCGGAAATCTGTGGAGTGATTCGGGAGATCGGGAGTTGGATTTGGGGGTGTTGACCCGCGGGCGCTGTTCATCCCGAGCTACCCAGCCTGACCGGTCTGACCGGTGCAGCTCACCGATCTGACCGGTGTAGAGGCTTTGTGGGATTTGCCTCGGGTGAACATCTTGGTGAGTTCCCTGTTGTCTCATGTTGCTGCTGTTTCGAGTTTGGTTCGTTTTGGAGCTCGGGAGGTCAGGTTTGTGATTTTGGGGCCTCCTGGCTTAGACCGGTCTGACCGGCGTGCTACACCAGCCTGACCGGTGTAGGAGCTTTCTGTGGAAGTTTCTCACGATCTGTCGAGGTGCTCCAGCAGGGACCGGTCTGACTGGTGCTGCTCACCGGTCTGACCGGTGCGGTCCAGTAGCTGCTCGCGTTGGTCTTTCCGCTGCGTTCTCGGGTTAGCTTAGGTGGTTGTTGGTTCCTAGGACCTGTAGCACTCCAGTGGCTGCGTGGTCTTGGCCAACTTGGGTAGTTGAGTCGGAGACATGTTTTGGAAGCCTTGTTCATCTTGTTGGAGTCTCCATCTCCTTCGAGAAGAATTTTTATCGGCTCCCATTCACTCCCCCCCTCTCTGGTCGCCAGTTCCGGTCCTTCAAGTGGTATCAGAGCCGGTTACGGATCTTCGGATTCTAACCAGTCTAAGATCCAAGGATGGCGTACCAGGAACGTGGTTCGGGTCCTCCGCACTTCGATGGCAAAAACTACCAGATGTGGCAGAGGCGGATGGCGGCTTTCCTCCGTGGTAAGGGTCAGATCCTTTGGGATGTTACGGTGAACACAGCTTATGTTCGTCCGATTAACTTCCTTGCTCCGGGATCGAGGGACATGTTCGATGCCAACAACAAGGCGGTCGACTACTTGTTTCGTGCTCTGTGTCAGTCCGAATTCGATCGGGTTCAGACAGAGGACCTAGCTTGTAGGATTTGGGAGCAGTTGAAGGATGCTCATGCTGGGAATGCTCAGGTTCAGGCTCGGATGTACGTGACTTACTGGAGAGAGTACGAGAACTTCACTCATCTCCCCAGCGAGTCCGTCGATGCCCTTTTCTAGCGGTTTACGGTTGTGGTGAACAACATGAGAGCCAATGTGGCCGTGCTCCCATACGATGATCATGATAGAGCCGTGAAGCTCTTGCACTGGTTGGATCGCACCGTATGGGACGGAAAGGTCGAGGCTATTCTTGAGTCTGAGAAGTATGACACTCTTACTGTGAACGAGCTATTCTCGAAGCTCAAGTCGGCTGAGTTGGACCGTGGTATGACAGCCAAGATCGAGAGCCCGACTGACTCTCATAGTCTTGCTCTCGTCGGTGGCAAAGGGGCTAAGTCTAACGCTAACCCATCCTCCAGGATGTACTCTTTGTCCTCTTTGATGTCTTTGCCAGACGAGGAGTTTGATGTACATGGAGAGGACGAGTTGGCATTGCTGACACGGAGATTCGAGAGGATGCACGAGAACCGGGTGAACTCAAGAAGGAACTCGAGGACGTGCTTCAAGTGTGGCAAGACCGGACACTTTTTCGCCGAGTGTCCGAAGGTGAACAACCACGACAAGCACAAGTCCAAGGACAAAGGAAGAAGATTCAAGAAGAAGGAGCATGAACATGGGAGGAAGACACGGACCCGAGAGAAGATCAAGAGATCGAGCGACATCGACTCTGGCTCTGAGGAGGTGTCATCAAGCTCGAGTGAAGAAGAAGAAGAAGAGGACAGCAAGAGGAAAGACAAGAAGAAGAAAAAGAAGGACTTCGGCAAGTACTTGAACGGCCTTTACTGTACTGCAAGCAAGACTTCGAGAAGCTACAACAAGAAGGATGGTCTGTGCGGCATGGCACGCAGCTCCGATAGCAAGAGAAGCCAGAAGAACGCCTCGGACTCAGACTCCGACTTTGAGGATGAGGTATGTGATGAGCTCTCTTCTTTGCACAAGGAGAATGAGGAGTTGGTTGACTTGCTTGGTAATCGCGATCACATGCTTAGAGAGGCTAAGAAGCTTAGGAAGGAGCTTCGAGCTTTGCTTGAAGATGCTAGGACTAGAGTGGCTGAGCTAGAAACACAGGTTCTTGATGGCAAGCTTGAAATAGATTCGCTTAAGGCTAGCCCTGTGGTTTCTGATGAGGTTGACTGTGCTGATTGCTCTGTTTTCCTAGCTGATTTGACTGCTCTTAGGGAAAAGCATGCCTCCAAGTGTGAGAAACTAGATGTGATTAGGGTTGAGTTGGCTGAGATGCAATCTAGACCCACTTCACTTGGTGCATGTACTTCTTGCCCTGGTTTGCATGAAAAAATTGCTGAGCTTTGTTCTCGCATTGTTTCACTTGAGGCTAATTTGAAAGCTCCTATTCCTACCTCTTGTTCCACCTGTGAATTGCATGCTGTGAAGAACTTGGATCTTGCAAAATGTGTTTATTGCTTGCAAGATGAGAATGATAAGTTGCGTGAAGTGCTGAGTTGGTTGTCTAGTCAGGAACCTCAGCTTGGTATGGTGATTGCCAGTTATAAGCGCTTTGATGGTTGGGCTTTGGGATCTGATAAGTTTGGTGAGAGCAGTGGTGAGAGAGAAGGGAAATTTGGGAATATTCCAGTTCCACCACAACCCACACCCAAAGACAAGTTTGCACCCAAGCCAAACCAGTTGCTTAAACCGAGAGAAAAACCAAGTGAGAAGGCAAGTGAAAAGTCTAGTGAGAAACCAAGTGGGAAGCCTAGTGAGAAGCCTTGTGAAGAGCCTCACCCCAAGCCTAAGCCAAGACCAATCCGTTTCCATTGTGAGTTTTGTGGGAAGGATGGTCACAAGAGAGAGTTTTGCTATAAGAGAAAGAGAGAGGCGAGAATGGCTAAGGAGTGGGCAAACAAGGACAGGTACCACCCTTCTCATGGTGTACCTGAACCTCGTATGCCACTGCCTAAGGGAAAGGGTGTTGTGCATACGGTTCCAGCATGGAGAGATAGGAGAGCTTCAGGTGGAGGCAAGTTTGCTGGCCGAGGACGACCGGCCAGACCGGTCAGAGTGACCGGTCAGACCGGTGCTAGGCAGAGTGCTGGACAGTTTGGTTTCTGAGGCCGTGATGCTAGAGGATTCAGCCCGTTTGGTCGTGGAACAGGTGGTAGGTGCTTTGAGTCTGGTGGTGTTGAGTTTGCTGGACGGTCTCCACCTCGTGATCAATACAAGGTTGGGAGAGGTCGCAGTTTTGAGTCTCAGAGGGGCTACGGACCATGTTTTCCTTTTCGTGGTACTCGTACTCCTCCAGTGAGACGGGAGTGGTTTTCCCATGGTGGTTCCAGGTTTGATAGGTTTGACAGGATGGATCGCAGTTTTGATAGGCGCGGTAGGATGGATGTTACTAACCCTACTTTTGAGGAAATGGCCCGACACTGGTTTAACACCTTTGATACTAACCCCAGTGTTGAGTCATTTGCTCGCTCTCGCTCTTAGTTTTGAGCTGCAGGTGGGAGGCTCGGAGAACATTTGGTTGATATCGGGGGTGGTTCTCCGGCCTCATACCCTGGTGGTGTCAAGGAGGTACATCACTTTCGGGGATGGGAACAAGGACATGGGACTCCTGAAGGAATGATTGAGGTAAGTAGTTTTGTGACCTTCGAGGGTGTGGCATTGGTCAAGCCACTCGGTCTCTTGCTTTTTGCCCTATCTCATGTGTGTGGGGTGAGCTTCGTATGCTCTTTGGACCTAATGCATGAGTTTAGGGGGAGCCTGTGTGCTTAGTGTGCTCTTTGCTCTATCATGTGTGCTTAGGGTGAGCTTTGTATGCTTTTTGGCCGTAGTGCATGTGTTTAGGGGGAGCTTGTTAGTTTTGTGCTCTTTTGCTCTTTTGCCGGTGGTGTCGAGCCCTTTTGCCTCCCCTCGAGGAGCCGGTTGTTTGTGAGCTTTGTGTGTGTGGTTTGTTTCCTAAGTTGGTGGTGGAGCTCCTTTGTAGCATATGTATAGCTTTCCTTTATGCCTTCTTGCATTTTGCATTTTGCATTGCATTTGTATCATGATGTATAGTCATCTTTGTATGATAGGTTGCATGCATTTTGTATCATATGCATTGTGTAGGAAAGCTTCTCCTATATACATTGTTCACCATGGTATGATATATATGATCTTGTGAGCTAGTTTGGTATGATATGGCTTAGTGTGGCTTAGCTCTTGATGATCTTAGTTTATATCCATGGTTGATAGCTATGTTTTTCAAAAATGTTATATGTATGCTCTCTTGTGAGTAAATGCCTTTATATGATCTTGACATGTTTTTGTGGCTTGGCTATGCTTAATTTGTGGTTGGATAGCTTATTTTGATCATATGGGGCCAAAGGCTCATTTGCCATCATGAATGTTTAGCCCCCATGCTTTGTCTTGTGGAGGGGCATAAGTTCCTTTTTGTCGCAAAGACATTTCATGTACCAATTACAAATCTGAAAATGAAATGTAAATTGCTTGGAAAATGTGCTCCCATGTCATATGTGCTTAATTTACTTGCTTTTGGGTGCTAAACCGTTGCATGTTGCTTACCAATGAGAAGTCTCATACATAGAAGTAAGCACATGGCTCGGTATGCTTTGACATGACATAAGATGCTTGTGGGTGTTTATGATGGTCTTATGCTTAAAAAGGTTGTCCTAGCATGAAGTTTGTGTGGCTTTGCCATTTTGACAGGTTTTGCTCATGTTTAGGACTTTGCTCATGAGAGGGAAATTTTTCGCAAAAATAGTCATCTCTATCTTAGCTTCGCCCAATGGTTGTGAAACTTGGTGATCTTGTAGTTTTTGTCCATACGAAGCTATAGAGTATCTAACTTGCTCATTTGGAGGTATGTAGCCTGCTATGTTGAATTTTGTCTATTTGAGAAGCTCTAGCTTGCATTTTTTGCATTTTTGGCTTGATTCATGCATTGTCAACAAGGGGGAGAAGTTTGAGCATGTTTTGGCGTGCTGCATGCATTTAGAAGGTTTCCAAGTGGTTTCGAGCTAGTTTTGAGCTTGTGCAGTTCCCAGTTTTTCCCAGGTGGTCATCGGCCTGACCGGTGCTGCTCACCGGTCTGACCGGTGTGAGTGTCAGGTGCTGAACGATCTTGTCCACCAGTCTGACCGGTGAGGAGGACCGGTCTGACCGGTCAGAGCAAAGCTGAGGTAGCTGCTCTGTTCGTGAAGTGGTTTGCATGCATTTGTCCAGGGGGAGTTGCATTGGTTCAGGGGGAGCTTGCTTGTGTGCAGGGGGAGCTCTTTGTGTTTTTCGAGCTTTGGATTGGTGGCTTGTGCTCTTTGCTTGAGCATGGTTTTGTCTCGGATGTGTCGAGCCGTTGCCCTTGCCTAAGGGGTCCGAGACTTGTCTTCTTCAAGTGATCTTGCTCTTTGCCTTTCTTTTGGCTTTCGATCGCTTGTTGGAGTTTCTTTCAGTCGTTTCTTTTCTTTTCCTTTTCTCTTTGGTTACCAAAATGTGTGTGTTGTCAATGCACTCATCAAGGGGGAGATTGAGAGCCATGTGTGGTTCGAGGACCGGTGGATGGTCGCTTCCTGGTGTGATGAGTGATTGACAACGTGTTGTGGACTGATTCTTGGCTAAGTATTACAGGTGCAGGTTGCGGCTTGACTGGTGTTGGTGCAGGTGAAGAACAAGCGCGAAAGGTCGTTGCTGGTGAGGCCTCCAGGTGTGGAGAAGACAAGTAGGCTTGGTTCGAGGGTCCCGGTGGCCAGCGGAGTTAAGTGCGGGCCGCTTGGTGGCAAGAACAGCAAGATGAAGTCATGGATTGTTTCTTGGTTGAGCCTCAAAACCAAGGTCGAGCCGGGACTACGTGGGAGCCGAGTCATGAGTGGTGATTGGCGGAGGCTACACCGAGTTCGCGGGGTTTCCGGTGGTTCACTAGAAAACCACTGGGTTCCTTGGTTGATCCACAAAGCCAAGACCGAAGACGGAGGTGCAGCAGGATTGGACCGGTCTGACCAGTGGGTCTGACCGGTGAGGAGCACCGGTCTGACCGGTGTGCAACGACGCAGTCTGGAGACTTCGAAGCGGAGGACACGCGTCGGGATCGCAAGGCTTGCGTCGAGGCTAAGCAAGTTTGCGGTCGCTGGGCATCTGTCCGATGGTGCGAAGACAAAGTTTCCCAAAGTGCCCCTCGGGGGTGTGTATCCTAGTATTAGGCCTTAGGGGTATTTTAGTCTTTCGACTTGCCTCCATATAACCCAAGTGGTGAGAGGATGGCAGCCATCTCTTGGAACCCTAGCTCATTTTGTTTTGCTATTTTCCTCTTCCTTTTTCCTTTGGAATTTCTAGGACTAGCTTGAGAGCTTCATGGTGAGATCTTGTGAGAGGGAAGGATGATCAGGCGGTAAGCTAGACCTTGTATGAACCTCTTTGGTATGTATAGATGATTCGGCGTGGTTCCTCAAGGCTTGGATGTGTCTTTCCCGTTTCTCCTTTTTGGTGATTTTCGAAGCCCTTTCTTGGCGATTTTCTTGTGGCGAATTTGAGGCCTTTCTGTTTGGGATTTAGTGGGGGATGTATGCTTGAACCCTTCGTGGTTCTTTTCCCTTTGATTCCCCTCCCAAATCCGTGAGCAAAGGGGCTCGATTTTGGGGTTTTCTCCTCTCTAGGGTTAGAGGCATTCTTGGTGGGATTTCTTCGATTCCTCTTGATTTAGCAAGTTTTGGCGGACCAAATCTTGGCTATGGAGTGCCCATGAGGTGTTCCTACTCTCCCCAAAGTCTTGCGCAAATCCGTGGAGCGATTCGGGAGATCGGGAGTTGGATTTGGGGGTGTTGACCCGCGGGCGCTGTTCAACCCGAGCTACCTAGCCTGACCGGTCTGACCGGTGCAGCTCACCGGTCTGACCGGTGTAGAGGCTTTGTGGGATTTGCCTCGGGTGAACGTCTTGGTGAGTTACCTGTTGTCTCGTGTTGCTGCTGTTTCGAGTTTGGTTCGTTTTGGAGCTCGGGAGGTCAGGTTTGTGATTTTAGGGCTTCCTAGCTTAGACCGGTCTGACCGGCGTGCTACACCGGCCTGACCGGTGTAGGAGCATTCTGTGGAAGTTTCTCAGCATCTGTCGAGGTGCTCCAGCAGGGACCGGTCTGACCGGTGCGGTCCAGTAGCTGCTCGAGTTGGTCTTTCCGCTGCGTTCTCGAGTTAGCTTAGGTGGTTGTTGGTTCCTAGGACCAGTAGCACTCCAGTGGCTGCGTGGTCTTGGCCAACTTGGGTAGTTGAGTCAGAGACGTATTTTGGAAGTCTTGTTCATCTTATTGGAGTCTCCATCTCCTTCGAGAAGAATTTTTATCGGCTCCCATTCAGTCCCCCCCTCTCTGGTCGCTAGTTCCGGTCCTTCATTCTTGCTCTAAGTCCCAAGGGACTTCTCACTTACAAGAGAATGGTGATTCGTCCACTCAGACCGTGCCTCCCGATAGGCCTTTGTACCATTGCTCTCATTGTGGGAAGGATGGGCACCAAGAGAGCTTTTGCTACCGCCGGGCAAGGAGAATGCGGCGTGCCAGTGCTTCTAGGCCTTTGGTTGTTCATTGTCCTTTTCATGGCATAGACACTTGTGCGCCTAAGAAGGCACATTTTGTTGACGGGCTTTATGACACTCTTTCTAGTGAGTTAGACCATGCTCGTGGACATGCTTCTAGTGCTTCTTGTGTTGGTCCACGACATGTTTCCCGTGGTGTTCGTGTTGGTTCTTCTCCGACGACTTCGAAGGATCTTTGCCTTTTTTCTTATGGTAGCACTCAGTTTTCTTCGCGAGTTGCTCCTTTGAGGCATGATTCTGAGAGTGTTAGAAATCCTTTTCACTCGAACCGGCATTTGCATCATGCTAACCCACATGATAAGTTGAGTGCAACGCTTACTCGTGTGACCAAGTATTGGATTCCCAAGTACGTGCTTGCTAACCCTTTGGGATCCAAGGCTCGGTCTTCTTTGTCTCCTTGTGTGTAGGTATGGAGACGCGGTTGGAGAACATGAGCTCGATGGTACTTGATCTTTAGCCCGTGGGGTGCTCAAGAAATGATGGTTCTCCACACCGCTTTGAATGGCTCTTGAAAGCCTTTGTACACATGTATAGTGAGTTTTCCTTTTCTCCTTGTACTCACTTGTATACTTGTTGCATGCTTTGCTCTTGTGTCATGCTTGTGTATAAACTATGGTAGGCTAGCCACTTTGTTCATGATAGCTTTGTGATCTTGTATACTTATCTTGCTATCCTTTGTATGATATTGTGGTAGATGATATTTATGAACTTCATGTCATGCTTTATCATTGTTCTTGTGTGGCTATGTCATGTTGTTCATCCATATCATTTTTGTCTAGCTCCATGGTATCCTCTCTCTTGTTAGCATGTTTGCTTTGTGATATATCTTGGTGGTTGAACCATGTGAACTTGTATCATGCCTTTGTTTAGTTCTTGTATCATGTTTGGCATGTTGTTCATTGGTATTTTTTTGTGTGCTAGGCTTTTTATATAGTTATGCACCTTGTTGACATGTTTGCTAGCCCATGCTTATCATATATGTGGAATCATGTTACAATGCTTCATTTATCTTAATTGGTATTTGTCAATGCTTTGTGTAGCATGTTTTGAGCTTCCCTTGTGGCTTTGGGCTTGTCTTGTCTTCGGGTTGTGTTTTGCTGCTTCTTTTCATTTGGGTGTAGAGAGTTCCTTTTGCTCTTTCTTTTCCTAGCTTTTGCTTGCTAGTTGGCTTTGGTTGAGGGGGAGCTTGGCTTATCGATGGGAATTTGGTTTCAAGAGTTGGCCTTGGCTTTTGGTAGCCATTTGTGATCTTTCAATTGGTATCCTTTCTATGGTACTCAATTGAGATCTTTGGAGTTTTTATTTGGTTGGTGTGTTAAGTCTGGTCGTGTTGAGTTTGCTGGACGCTCTCCACCTCGTGGTCGATACGAGTATGGGAGGGGTCGCAGTTTTGAGTTTCGGAGGGACTACGGACCACGCTTTCCCCATCGTGGTGCTCGTACTCCTGCAGCGAGACGTGAGGTGATCCCCCGTGGTGGTCATAGCTTTGGTAAGATAAATTTTGCTAATCCAACTTTTGAGCAGGGGTTTGACTCTTTTTGTGCTAACCCCAGTGTTGAGTCGAGTGCTCGTTCTCGCTCTTGGTTTTGATTTTGCAAGCGGGAGGCTTGGAGGACTTTTGGTGGATCGACTCCGGAGGCTAGCGGCACATAACCGGAGATCTAAGGTGGCCCTCTAGCCTCACCCCGGTGGTGTCAAAGGAGAACATCATTTTCGGGGACGATGGACGAGAGCGAGTGATCAAGGTAAGTAGTTTGGAGACTTTGAGTTGTGTGGCTCTTGTTAAGCCACTTGGTCTCTTTTGCTCTTTCCCCTATCTCGTGTACTTAGGATGATCTTTGTATGCTCTTTGATCCTAGTGCATGTATTTAGGGGGAGCTTGTAAGCTTTGTGCTCTTTGCCCTATATCATGTATTTAGGGTGAGCTTTGTATGCTCTTTGACCCTAGTGCATGTGTTTAGGGGGAGCTTGTGAGTTTTGTGCTCTTTTGCCTTTCTGAGTTTGGGTTGGGAATCTCATGTACATATGCATGTTGCATTTTCATATCATGTTTGCATCTTTGTATCATAGACTGCATTTGTATCATATGCTTTAGAGATGTGCTTCTCTTATATACTCTGATCACCATGATATGCTGGATATGAGCTTATGACTTTGCTAGTGATGCTCATGAGATGTATAGCTGTGCTCTTGGTATGTATATGCTTGTGGATGGCTATCTTTTGTAAAAATATTATACATGATCCTCTCTTGTGAGTTGAATGCCTCTCATGTTCAAATTGTGCACTTATGGCTATATCTTGTTTAATTTGTGCTTGGAACCATGTTCTTTTCATTTGGGGTCAAAGACCCATTTGTCATCATGAATGTTTAGCCTACATGCTACCTTGTGGAGAAGCCTAAGCTTCTTTTCGCCGCAAAGGCACTTCATGTACCATGCTTAATTTGTAAATCATGAAATTGGTATATGAAATGCTTGTGCTTGAAGAATATGCTTCCATGTCATATTTGCTTTAAATTCCTTATCTTGGGTGCTAAACCGTTGCATGATGTTCACCAATGAGAAGTCTCATATCTAGAAGTGGACACATGGCTCGGTGGCTTTGACATGACATGAGATAGCTTGTAGGTGTTTGTGATGACCTTGTGATGAGAATGTGTGACCTTGCATGAAGTTTGTGAGCTATATGTTGTTTGTGCTCATTTTGATCATGTGTAGGTCCTATGCTCATGAGAGGGATATCTTTGTGAAAAATGCTTCTTTTGTTTATGGCTATGTCACATGCGTATATGTCCCTATCTATCTTGTTGGCGATGCTTGTACTAAATTTGTGGCTATCTTGCTTGTCTATGTCTCATTTTTAGCATGTTGTAGTGATCTTTGTCTATTTGAGAAGCACATGCTTGCATTTATAACCTTTATTCATGCATTACCAACAAGGGGGAGAAATCTGCATCCAATTCATAACAAGGGGGAGAGATGCATTTTGTAAGGGAGAGTCTTTGCATTAAGGGGGAGAAAAAGAGGGATACTCAGTTCAGGGGGAGAACTTGAGTTTGAATGCATTTGTTCAGGGGGAGCTTCCATTCATGTAGGGGGAGCTCATTGTGTCGCTTGAATTTGCTTTGTGCTTTGCTCTTTTGCCGATGGTGTCGAGCCCTTTTGCCTCACCTTGAGGAGTCGGTATTTTAAGCGTTTTTGTCTCGGTTGTATTGAGCCGTTGCCCTTGCCTTAGGGGACCGAGACTTTCTCTCTCAAGTGATCTTGTTTTGGCTTTTGTTTGGCTTTTGATCACTTGTTTGAGTTCTTTGTTCATTTTTTCTTTTTCTTTCTTTTATGAATTGGTGACTATGTGTGTTGTCAATGCACTCATCAAGGGGGAGATTGAGGACCGGAGCGTCCGAGGACCGGTGGATGGTCGCTCCTTGGTGTGATGAGTGATTGACAACGTGGTGTGGGCTGACTCTTGGCCGAGTATTGCAGGTGCTGGTTGCGGCTTGATTTGCGTTGGTGCAGGTGAAGAGCGGGCGCGAAAGGTCTTAGCCTGTGTGGCCTCCGAGGAGTGGAGAGACAAGTAGGCTCGGCTCGATGGACCCGGTGGCCGAACGAGATCAAGTGCGGGCCGCATGGTGGCAAGAAAAGCAAGACGAAGTCATGTACGGTTTCTTGGTTGAGCCTCAAAACTAAGGTCGAGCCGGGACGACGTGGCGGCCAAATCATGAGTGGGATTGGCATGGAGGCTGCACCGAGTCCGCGGGGTTTGCGGCGGTTCACCACAAAACCGTCGGGGTTACTTGGTTGAGCCACAAAACCAAGACCGGAGGCTCGGCGGGCGGAGACGGGATCCGGGCGCGCCGAGAAGCTTCGAAGCGGGCGACACGCGGCATGATCGAGGTGCTTGCGTTGGGAGGACGCGAAGGCCCGATGGACGCGCGGCCGTTCGATGGCGAAATTCATTTGTTGACCAAAATGCCCCTGTGAGGGCTTGTGTTGTAACTCCTAGTATAGGGGCACTCCGGTCATTTCCGGAAGGCCTATATATAGGAGGAGTGGCTGAATTTCAGCCAACTCTTTGGCTTAGTAGGTGGTGTGCTCTTTCATTTTGGAGTGCTTTGGGAGAGAGGGGGAGAGGTGTGACTGGCTATTTGTTTGAGCTTTTTGCCATCCAAGATTTGTGATTCTTGGAGTGGCTTGTAATCCAACATGGCATGAATATTCAGAGTGAAATCGTCTCACAAATCTTGTGCCAATTCCTCGAGCAAACTCTATCTCCTTCTAAATTCCCGAGTTGGTTTTTGTGCCTTTTTTGGAGCTTTTCGGTTCGATTCTTGTTCGTCGATTTCTAGGCCGTCTTCTCTCGGATTTCTTTGAGGAGATCTTGGGTGGATGTCTTGTGCATCTTTGTGTATGATGTTGACTCCTCAAACGTCGGGATTGGCCTTCGATTCGCAAGTTTTGGTTGAAACCCTAGGTGCTGGCTTGGGCTCGGTTGTTTGGTGATTCCCGACGTTTTGATTGGTTTGAGGCTGCAAGTTTTTGGGCATAGCTTCTCTTAGAGACGCTTTTCATCTACCCAAAGTTTGGGCTCAATCCATCCAGTGGTTTGGGAGATCCGTCGATTGGAAGTTGGTGTTGACTTTGTGGGTGGTTCGGGCTGTGTCAGGCTGATGTCGTCAGGCCATGTCATCGATGCTGTGTCCGAATGTACAGGTCCGGCCCGGGCTACGACCTTCAGGATGCTTCACCGGTGCTTTGTATTTGGCCTCATGGATGTGTCTTTGAATCTTGTAGATTGATTGTCAGGGGTTAAGACCTAGACAGATCCGCAAGGGAGCTACCTAAGCGGTTTGCAGGTTGATGGAGGGATCGAGGAACTAAGAGCATAGATGGTTATGCACGGCATGCACATGGAACTCGGCGAGACACGGGGGACACAATGGTTTATACTGGTTCGGGCCTCTGGAGAGTAAAACTCTACGTCTAGTTTGGTAGTGGAATTATGCGAGACAGATCTGCCCCCAAAGGAGGGCGCCCTAGGCCGCCTTATATTGGCCGACGACCTTGGGTTACAAGTCAGTTTCCATCTATCTTAGTCGGTTACAACATGGAAGGCTTATTCGAACTGCCTTAAATTGTCTAGACTGTCTTGACTTGCACTCCAAGCTGTCTTCATGTCCTTGGGCCCACATGTCAGGTCGGGCACGGCCCACTGATAGGTCGGCGGGTATTCTGGTAGGTCGGGCCCGCCTGTCGGGGACGGTTGAGACCCTGGTCGGTGGGGACCCAGGGGTACCCATGTCTCTCATGCCCCCGATCGACGTGTAGGCGTAGCGGCTGAGACGAGGTCATGTTGAAGCGAAGTGAAGGCATGGCACCGCTGAGGTTGCGTAGGGTGCACGGGGATCCAAAAAAAAAGAAAAACCCCTCCAATGCACGTACGAAGTCGAACATCGAGCTTCTGGAGTGTAGGTCCAGGAGGTCGAAGTGAAGACGAGACGCCAATCTTGAAGAACCGCCGCCCTGACCTGGATCAGATAACACAAAGGAGCTTCCGCGACCTTTAGTAAGATCGCAACACCAACCGTAGGTAGGTCGAGCAGAGGAGTAAGGGAAGCAGGCTTCCAGTAGGTCGATGCGACGTAGAAGAAAAGGGTGTCGTAAGACTCACTTGTGTAGTGGCCCCCGAGCAGAAAAATGACCAGAATGGCCGGTTTGATGCTCCAGAAATGAAGAAAAAGAGAACCTACGCTTTCTGCTGTCATAATGACGCTCTGAAGTGGACGACGACGGAGACGCTGAGAGGTCTGAAGACCTAAAGACGGCGACGACGGAGCCGCCGGGAGGTCCGAAGACCTACAGAAGGGCGACGATGGAGCCGTCGAGAGGTCCGAAGACCTACAGAAGGGCGACGACGGAGCCGCCGAGAGGTCCAAAGACCTAAAGACGGCGACGACAGAGCCGCCGAGAGGTCCGAAGACCTACAGAAGGGCGACGACGGAGCCGCGCAGAGGTCCAAAGACCTAAAGACGGCGACGACGGAGCCGCCGAGAGGTCCGAAGACCTACAGAAGGGCGACGACGGAGCCGCTGAGAGGTCCAAAGACCTACAGAAAGGCGACCAGCCCCCGAGCGTGGAAGCTGGATGAGTCGTGGAAGCGCCGAATCGCCTCCCGCCGTGAGCCAGAAAGGTCCGCTAGGCAATGAGAGACACACCAGGTTGTCGTAGAGTTGGGCCTGTAAAAGAAGATAAATACTAGGTCTGTGTATCAATCTGTCAAAATTATAACAAAATTGTAGCCCGAGCTAGACATATGCATGTTGTTTTGTTTGAGAAAGTCGTCCCCTTATCGTGCTAGGCACAAATTATGCGAACTCAAATGCTATGAAGCTACAAAATGTGTCCCCTCCGCTAACCCAACTCAGTGGAGGAACGGCTTACCGACTGCACGGCTCAGCGTGGAGGCTTAGGTGCAGCCGACGCGCGGAGAGGGGCCTTGGACCCAAGGTCTCGCAACCACACGACTTAAGAATGCGCATAATAAGTAAAAGACATTTAAAGGGAGAACGCACAGAAGCAATTAAAAATCCCTCAGGTCGAAGGACCCTTAGATTGGCAAAGCCAAGTCCCCCCAGCGTACTGAGGTCGGCTATACCAAGCCCCCGAGCGTGTCAAAGGGGGAGGGAAAAAGGAGCAAGAAAAAACATGTAAAGCAGGTCGGCGAAGGTCGCGGAGACCGAGATGATCATCGTAAGAATATTTAATTGAAACTAATACTTAGCTTGGGTGTAGCCGTGGTTGAAAAGATCATCGAGTTGAAGTCGTTGTAGTCATCGTCGAAGCAAGATGAAGCTGAGCTGAACTCGAGACACCGAAAAGGTAATCGGCGCGCGTGATGACATAGCAGGTCGTCGAGGCAAGCTGAAGCCGAAGCTATGCCGAGCTACGGAGGAATCGAAGAAGGCCGACGAGGTGTTAATGACAAGCTCCGGATGGTCAGAATCAACCGTAAAGCTCGTGCATGAACTACATCACGCAGGTGACGATGCCGTTGTCGATGTGCCTCCGTAGAGGTCGGCGTTGTGTTAATGATGTGGCAGGTGCCAGCACCAAGCGTGGATCGGGTGGAGACCGCCGGCGGACGACGCGCAGCACCGGGCGTGCTTGATCTACAGTAGGTCGGGTGATGAAATCCAACCCATATGACCTAGCATCGTCGGGTGCCTCCGGGAGTTGACGACATGAATGGATCATGCACGTATCATATAGTATGGAAAACAATAGATTAGAATAAATCTTGTTGACCCAAAACAAAGGAAATTCGATACTAGTTAAAGAAAGAAAATAAACTGAATAAAGTATTCCCTGTTACGTATCCATCTTGCAGATGGACTTGTGGCTTGACGAAGTCAACCGTTTCGTCATGGCAGCTGGTGCTATGCCTGTATGCAAGCACTGGTGCGTGGCCGGAGCCCAGCACGGACACGCTCATCTGCTATCGCTGTGAGCCTGGGGCACATTTGCTCGGGAAAACCAGAACACACGTGCATGTCGACGATGTGAGGACGCATCTAGGTACCGTACCCAGAGGCCGGGACCTAATGGATCGCATCTCACCGTCTTCTTGTGTCACGCGATGATGTAGCTGCAGGGCTGGAGCGGGTGGGTCACCGAAGGACGACTCGATGGTAATCCGCCGCCGCCGACAACGCCGTCACCAGGTTGGGTGGGTGGGCACCGAAAAATTTCTGGCGCGCCGCCGACCTCACGAATAGATCGGAGGGTGGTAGCGAGCAGGTCGCTGCGGAGATATCCTTCGTGTCGTCGCCGAAGTTGATCACCGAAGCGAACTGCCATTGCGCTACACAAAGAGCTCTCGATCACCCCTACCTGGCGCACCAACTGTCAGGGGTTGAGACCTGGACAGATCCGCTAGCGGGCTACCCAAGCGGTTTGCAGGTTAATGGAGGGATCGAGGAACTATGGGCGTAGATGGTTATGCACGGGATGCACACGGAACTCGGCGAGACACGGGGGACACGAGGGTTTATACTGGTTCGGGCCTCCGGAGAGTAAATCCTATGTCCAGTTTGGTGGTGGAATTATGCGAGAGAGATCTGCCCCCCAAGGAGGGCGCCCTAGGCCGCCTTATATTGGCTGATGACCTTGGGCTACAAGTCGGTTTCCATCTATCTTAGTCGGTTACAACATGGAAGGCTTATCCAAACTGCCTTAAATTTTCTAGACTGTCTTGACTTGCACTCCAAGTTGTCTTCATGTCCTTGGGCCCACATGTCAGGTCGGGCAGGGCCCACTGATAGGTCGGCGGGTCTTCTGGTAGGTCAGGCCCGCCTGTCGTGGACGGTTGAGACCCTGGTCGGTGGGGACCCAGGGGTACGCATGTCTCTCATTGATGTTGCTGGACCATGTGGTGGGCAGAGTCCAGGTTGCCTTCATACCAGCAGAGATGGGTTCGAGTTCACCGTGACAGCCAATTAGCCATCTCGGTGAACATGTTGTAAACCACCGGCACGTCAACGCCGGGCAGGATTGTTTCTCGTGCGTGATGGTCGAGGCCACTCACAACATATGCATACACGTCGACGTCGGGTGGGTGGACGCCAAAATTTTCTGGTGTGTCATCTGGGAGACTTCCGTGTCATCGCCGAAGATGATCGCCAGAGCGGACTGCCATCACGCTGCACGAAGAGCTCCCAATCTATCCCTACCTAGCGTGTTAACTGTCAAAGGTTTAGATCTGAGCAGTCCACAGGGAGTCAATCCTGGTGATTTATTTGTTCAGTCGAGGAGATTAGAAGCTAAGAACACGATAGTTATGCTAGTGTAGCACACCGAAATCACGGCGAGACACAAGGGACAAGGTGATGTTATACTAGTTCGGGCCTCTAGAGAGTAAAACGCTACATCTAGTTTTTGGTGTTGTATTTCTTTGGATTCGAGATGTGACTTGTCCCTGGGAGGACACCCTTGCCTGCCTTATATTGGTTGACGGATAAGGTCGGTGGACCCGGAGTCCAAGTCAGTTACAACAAGGAAACCTATCTCTAGTTAGTTACAACATTATCACGTGATCTTCGGGCGGATTGGCGGCACGACTGATGTCATGGAGTACACGCCAAGTCTTGTAGCCGTATCAGACTAGGTCTTCTGGAGGAATCTTCTGGAAGGTTCTAGGGGCCACAGATCAGGTCTGTTGGGCCCATTGTCAGGTCGGCGAGACTTCTGATGGGCCAACCCACTTGTCAGGGACGGCCGTGAGCCTGGTCGGTGGGGACCCAGGGTTACGCATGTCTCACAAGCGGTTCAGACCCGGTTCATCCACCTAGGGTCCGGTTTTTGCTCAGTTCTCTACTCCACCAAGTTGGGGAAACGAGCCCCGCACTGTTCCTTGCCAGGTGGCGCCGCAGGAAGGAGGGAAACTAAGGGGAAAACCTCTCCTCTCAAGGACACTCCTCTCCTATAAGTACAAGGGGCTTGGGTAGGAATTAGAACAAACCAATTCATCCTAGGATGAGAGCTTCCCTTCAAATGAGAGGCCTCTCCTAGTTTGTAATTATATTAGAGAGGGAGAGTGAGTGGTATGTACCTCTACGGATGCTTGTTCTTCAACTAGACTAAAGTGAGTATTTCCGCATTTTCTATTTAGACTTAGGTAGCATTCATACATAGGTTATATGTTCTTCATTCTTTCTTGATTCAGAGGCTCATATACTTCGCGAACACAAACCTTTCAATCTTGTAGCATAGGTTCATAAGTTCTCATATCCGTTTGTATGCATGTTCACCATTGATAATAAAGTGGATATTCATGCATGATATGATTAGAATAAAGTGGTGTTCATGATTCCTTTCTAATAGTTTCATGCTTTGTCACATGAGTAGTCTTTTCCCTTTGCTAATGCGTAGATCCTCGGTTTATGCGTTCGTCTGTTGCATGTTGTTTGTATACATTGGCAGCCTAGTACGGGATCAAGTGCTCTGTTGCATGCCTTTAGTATAAGATAGTAGTACCTATAGTGAGTGAGATCAGTTCTCTTCCGTGGTCGTAGTTTCGCTAGTACAGAGTGTTGTGGTCCGTTGGCTATGGCAGTAACAACAATGTAGACGTAGTATCACGCTATCGGTTATCATTCGTTCATCTTATCCTAAAGTTTGGTAGAGGCAGTCCAGTAGGTGGTGACATCCCTTCTGGCCCTCGTTGATCCTCCACAATGGATACAACATAGAGCTACGCTTCCCATAGATCCGTGTGCTAGAGTCACCTGTTAAGTCAGGGCTATCAATACCCAAAGCCAAGTTATATCTAGAGATCCACCTTTAATCTCATATATAGTGCTATCCTCGCCTCTTATCTGGGTGCGTCCTTGGACCAACTAGTACGAATTTAGTGCACCAACATTCCCTTAGACTTGATACCCTCTGAATACTTTGTGGTGAAAGCTACAACAATATCCGTGTGCTTGCAGATTTATTCGTGTGTTGCTAAAATACCCAACAAACACTCAAGGATTGGTCAGGTTCGGGCCTCCTAGAGGATAACAACCCTGCATCCTGTGTGTCTTTTGCTTTTATTGTTCAAGATGGCGATCGTGGGTTATGTCTTTCCCCATTTGCCCCCCGTTTTTTGAAGGCTATCTGTATCCTTTTATAGTTGTTCTATGGCGGTCTGCATGTACCACCTTTGGTGTGAACGCACCACTCGTAGTGGGGGTGCCCACAACACTATGCGACCCCCTGCCAGACTTTGTCAGTCGTCTCTTCCGGTTGAGGTAGGGGCAGCTTGCCCCTTCTGTCCTTCATGGGTCCCGCTTGGCAGGGAGATTGGGAGACTCCCTAAGGAGCTTCCTGGGACCCTTTGAGGGAAGTATCTTGGGTCGGAGTCGCCCACATGCTCCACTCAGACGAGCTCCTATTCTGTCGTCTTGTGGATCCCGCTTGCTGTTAGCGGGCCCACCTTTGCTCCTTCTCTTTGCATGTTCTCTGCACGCGGGCGAGTCTGGTGGGGCCTGAGGGCAGCTAATGCGCCTGAGCGGAGCGCCATGTCAGACCTGGAGCCGAACGAGTCAAGCAGGCATGACACCTGTGGTCACCCCCGTAATCATGATGTTTATATGGTGACGCAGCGACCGTCTGTGCTGCACCATCACGTCCACTGTCCTTCATCGGTTCGTATGCTGCTCTTCCTTCTAGTCGAAGTGAAATCTAGTTCTGGAGCCCCTCGGGTGGCTGACATCTTAGATGCGTCATCCTGGGTGGCCAATCCTCATTGTTGTACCAAACTTGCCAAGCCCTATGTTAACGTGCTAGGATCGGTGGGCCCCCTCAGTCAGTAGCTAACTAAGGCAGACCCCATTCTCTTGACGTCAACAGAGTGGCTCAGACAAACAAAGAAGACGCCTGATATATGCGGACCAAGTTAGTACCACGTGGGGGCCCGGTACTAATTTCTCCACATTAGTACCGGGCCTTCTCCTCGCCCGATACAAATAGGTGCTTGGGACATTTGTAACGAACGGCGCCACCACTCGATACAAATCGTCCCTCATAGGGGCGCGTCGGGGGCCTCCTTTCCCACCCTGTACTAATGTGCCCATTAGTACTGGTGGTAATGTGTTTTGAGGTATACCCCTTTCGTCTCATGAAAACTGTAATTTTAGTTTTTCTAAGACAGATTAGTGGTGGCGCGAGAAGACTATAGTACCCTCATTTGTTTGCCACATGCTGTAAGTTTTAGCATGCAAATCAGATCAGATTACTTAATTAGGTAGGTAATTAGATCTATTTTCTAGAATTACACTTTTTATGGGATCTTTTTCAAATGTTAGCATTACACTTTTCGTAAGACTGAGGGAGTAGGATATAAAGTACGTTCTCTAGTAGTGAGTAGGCAATTATGACACAAGTTATATCATCATTAAATGAACATCTGGAGAGCATTCCCTACCGTAGAACAGCCTTGAAGCTTGCACTATCGGAATCCGAGCCTATGCCGTGAGCACCAGGCTTTGCCGAGAGCCAAGGGCCAGGCTCACGACACAGTACCTCTATGCCGAGGGCCTAGCCCACGGCTCTCGGCACAGGTATGACACATGACACAGGCCGCCTTTGCCGAGAGCTTGGAGCAGCGGCTCTCGGCACAGAGCCGGGCTCACGGCGCACAATCCTGGTCGTTACGGCCATTGGCCCTGCCATCAAATTTGCTGAGAGCAGCAGCTGGAGGCTCTCGGCACAGACCAGGCTCACGACACATAAATGTTTTGCCGAGAGCAATAACTCTGTGTCGAGTGCATTGCCCACGTTCTCGGCAACGAATTCAAAAAAATTCACTTTCACAACTCCAAACTTTTCCCGTCATCAACATACACTCATACAAAGCATATGTTAAAATTTCACAAAACTATAGATATGCATGCTATATTTAACAATTTTATTTCATTCTAGATAATTTTTTCGTAAACGTCCGATATGAACTGCAAGTGCATGGAATCTTAGAGTAAAGTTGGGGAAAAATGATATTCATGTTCATGAGACATCTCTAAGACCATTTACATGAAATGAAGGTAAATTTCCAACATTTGGTTCTCTGATCATGATGAAGGTCATGAGGTGGAAAGGTTTAAAAATTGTATAAAATTCAAATGAAGTTCGAAAATCACGAATTTTGTCAAGTACTCATGATATCAATGAGAAGGTTGTGGTAAAAAATTGAGAATGTTTTGAACACCTAGACATGTACGCTGTTTAGAAACTGGAACATCTCACGAGAAGTTTATAAGTAATATACATCATAACTAGTGTTATGTTGAATTTTGGAAAAATTTCGTGCATGTTTGCTATTTTTTATAATTAATTTGATTAAATATTTATGTGCCGAGTTCCCGGCTCTCGACAAAGAGGGGACTGTGCTGAAAGCCCGGGCCTTGGGCTCTCGGCAAAGATAGAGACGCATTCTCCGTGCGTGCATCAGTTGGTCCACCGTGCCCCGAGGGACTGCAGGTGGGCCCGCCGCACTTCTTTGCCGAGAGTCGGGGCCGCAGGCTCTCAGCATAGATGGGAGCACATGAGGTAGTTGGTCCACCCCGGGGGCTGCAGGTGGGCCCACCTTCACCCACACAAACACAACACACTCAACACTTAGTTGCACACACGCACATACACGCCGCTCTGACTCACCGCCGCCATCGTGCCGCGCCGCTCCCCGCCGTCACCTCGGCTCCGCCTCTACCGCCCTCCACTGCTCGTGTCGCTCCTCCACCCCGGCCTGCCTCCACCCATGCCACCGCCCTCCTTCCCTGCCGTGGCCGCCCTCCACCCCACACCACTTGGTCACTCCACCCCACCCCTGCCTGGTCCACCTCGCCTCACCCCTCAACCTCGCTACTCTGCCTGACCGCCCCTTCCTCGTGGTCCTCCCCGGCTCCGGCGTGCGGCAGTGGCAGCAGTGCCTCACCTGCCTTCCATGGAGCTTAAGTCGTTCCCAAGGAGGTGTGTTCACTTGCCCCTCCGCTCTAGGTGTTTGTTGAATTGCCTGTGAGCGGAAATGTGTCATTTCGACCTTTGTGCTAGTGTATCGTAGAGACAGATGGTGTTCCCTGTTTAGGATAATCCACCTAGACTGATTTTATAGAAAAATGTATGCAGTGGACTGACTTAGGATAATCTACCTACTTATAATAAAGTATGTAGTTCACTGATTTTATAGAAAAATCATTGACTTGTATTGTATCTCTATCATAATAACATATGTATCCTACTGTCTTAAAAAACACGTCATATTTACTTGCTAGCAACTTTACTTGTTAGCAATTTTAGATGACTTTAGAATTCTTGTTAGTTAGCAATTTGAGTTAGATAAATAAGTTACATGGATTTGAAATTAAGTTTTACTTAACATGTCTCTAATTTTACTTGTGATACTTCTCATGCATGTGAATTTTACAGGTAGAGGTGCCTTGATTTGCCGCACTCAGAATCGGAGGCAACTTTTTAGGACAAAGAAGAGGAGGAGGTCGCGTGATCGATCTCCTAGGTGCGCCTTGTGGCTTGGGGCACCACAACTGATTTGTCCGGCCATTGAGCCGTTCGAAGAAAACCCGTGTGTAGCCCGACCTTCGTGTCGTGCCTTTTGTTGCAGGTTTTGGAAACCTCACCATATAGGGGAGGTGTTGTTGAAATTTTAAAATGACACTAATTATTGATCTATTTTTGCAGGAAAGTCTCCATCGCCATCGCCAAAGCTGAAGGAGTAGGAGGTCGCGCTCCCATTGTTTGGAAGGCCTGGTCGACCCTTGTCTTGCCACCTGCCCCTGCCTCGCCACTGAGTTACAAGATGAGCATGCGCAAAATGCTCTTGTTTCCATATGATGTCATAGATCGAAAAACCTAGCTAGGCGTCTCCCGTTCGGAAGAGATACGGTTCGAAATATGCACAACTTTTCATATTTATGGTTGTATCTATTTCCAATTGTCCACATCTTTTGGATAGCCTGTGGATGTGTAGAAGGGGTTAGTTTTTATGGTCTACTCCGATCTGAGACAGAGTTTCGGCAGCACATCCCCATTGTTCTCCGGATACACAATCTTCCTAACTGGACGTGTATTCAGAGAACAGCGGGGAGGTGTTGACGAAATTCTATCTCAAATCGGAGTAGACCATAGGAGCTGACCCCATTTACACATACACAGGGGGTATTAGGACTTATCTTTACCTATTAGAATGTGTAGACATTGTGTAGATTATGTAATGTATTTTATATAACTCACTAATAGGATAGAGAATGGGTGACCATGAGTGGATGTACAACGGATGGGTAGGTGGTGGTCATGTGACACAGGAATGGGTTTCGAACCCTCAAGCTTTCATTATGAATCAAATCTCTTCTGCTCATCATGTCAAGTAACTTTGGGTTTTTGCCATAAGTTTTGAAAACAAACCTTGCTCAACTTCTTCAATTGATTCCTCAGATCACTCGATGTGTATATGTCCTCACCAAGGCATTAGAATTGCTTTTCTTCATCCTACTTCTAACGATGGCTATATGTGGAGCTCAGGGTAGGATAAAAGATAAAGCATGCTTGTTGTTGGGATAAAAATCATCCCTGAAGAGGAGCCAACAGCTAGAGTAAACTATCCTAAGGGAAAAGCAAGAGAGACCGAAGAATAAGAAACATAAACTACACTGAGTGTAATGTAACTCAGCCTCCTTCCAATCGCCCCTTCTCCATTCCCGTATGGTCCTTTTTATAGGCCCGTAACAATTACACTTTACATCCCTTGCTTTTACGCATTGTGCGAAGCATCTCAAGGGCATTTCGGTAACCTTGCAGGGCTCATACTCACACACTTTACAGGTGTTCACTTTACACTCTATCAATCTACGTGTCTGCTCCCGTGGAACGGTGATCTTTGGTTACATTTTCCCTTCTTCGCCAAGCTTCTCCTGACTCATCTTCGGGCACATGTCTCCGCTTGTCTTTGGGATCAGTCGACACTCCACCTTTGGCCCTTCTCTCTTAGACTTCACTCCGTGTCCATCTCTCCAGCCTCTTCGCAGGTTGGTTTTCAAATGAAGACCTCGCAACCCTCCTCTTGGCTCGGCTTCTTCGCGTCCCGTCTTTGCACGGGCTCGGGAATTCTTCACCGCATCTGCTCCTTTATATCTTCGTGAGTTGGCGCCATCCCTTCAGCCGAAGGTTCCAGGCTTTGCCAGACCTTCGCTCGCCAACCTTTGATCTTTACCCTGAAATAACCAAGGAAAGCGCAAATACAAAGCTCGCTCTTCTCCGATGAGCCAAAACGAAAGGAGAGGGGTCAGCAGCGAAATATTTTCCCCGACATCCAGCCCCTTGCTAGTGAGGATTTTAACCAAGGGCGAGCCGAACTAGCAAAACTTCTTCATGGCATGTGAAAATGTTTCGTCCCAAAGCGCCTCCCTTCTTCGGCTCGTCCTTTTCTTATTATTATCTTGTATTTTTTATTTTTTTATTTTTTGTATTATTTCTTCGAGATTTTCACGTGTCTATCTAAGAAGTTCCGTGATTTTCGCCACCTCATGCTGATGTTCCTGGATTGTCGCCACGTTACCAACGGTACACAGGTTCCGAGATTTCCTCCTTTGGATGCCTATATAAGTTCCAGCCCCGCTTGAGTGTTTCTTTACCGCAGTTAAAGTTTTGGCTGCTTGATTTCTACCTTCGTTGGTACTACAGCCTCTTGTTCTGCCTTCGCAGCCTTGGTATCTTCTTCTCCTTCTCTTCTTCTATTCCTTTCTTCATTTACTTTCTTATTGCTTTTTGTACTCGTGTAGTTCTTTCTTCTTCGGTGACCCTGTTGTTTCGAAGCAATGGCTCCTAAAGCTGATAGATCTCCAGCCACTTTTGTCTTCGACCGCAGTAAAGTCTCCGAAGGTCTGATTACAGAATTTGTGACCTCTTGCTACATTAAAGAGGGAAAGGGTAGAGCCCCTGGTTCTGAAACTGTTCCTACACCTCGTCCCAACGAAGTGGTTGTCTTTCGTGACATATTCACTGCTGGACTTCGTTTCCCGCTTGACGGTGCTGTTGTTTCTATTCTTCGCAACTTCGGAATGTATCTTCACCATCTCACTCCTAACGCTATTATTCGACTAAGTCTATACATGTGGTGCTGAAAGACAATGGGTGTTGCGCCTGCCGTTGCTAACTTCGTCAGAGTTCATACTATGCATCATCAACCTCTGAAAATAGAGCGACTTGTGGAAGGTGCCCTCGTTCGCGAAGAAGCCCAGTTTGCTTCGCTTAACTTCAAGTATCGCAGTGATGCTGAGGTTCCTATTGTATGTTATAAGAACAAATGTGACGAGAACTGGAATCATTATTGGTTTTACCATTCTGTTGAGGATGTTGAGCTGGCTCTTGTCCGTACTCAACTTGAGAATTTACCCAAGGGTGTTGGTACTACTTATGAAGATGGTGATACCAACCATTTATTCTACTCTTGTTTCCAAGAGCTTGCGAAGACCTATGCGACTCGTGACTTGGTCGAAGAGTTTGTTGGTGCGAAGATATTTACTGTGCGTGCCAGTTGGTCAGTTGCTGCCTGGAATGACTTCGTGTCTCCTATTAAGATACCTGACTTCGCCAGGAGTTTTTGTCTGAAAGCTAAAGGTATGCTCATTGCTCTTTTTCACTATCTTGCTTTTTCCTTAGTTATTTAAAATTTTTATCCTTAATTGATTTTTGCTCTTTTTTATGCTATGCGGATATTAATGTTGCTGAGATTGAGGCGAAGGCCAATGAGATTCTTGGGCCTATCTCCGCAAGAGAAGATGCTGAAATTCAAAGCCGTCTTGGTGGTACCCGAGATAATCGGCTCTTCTTCTTCTTTGAGATTAATGCTGGTGCTCGAGTGGTCACCGTCGGCCGTCGTGCGGCGCAAGCTAAGCGCGTGGCGACGAAAGGTGATCAAGGAGGTTCCGAGGCTGTCGTTCCTTCGGCTCGTCAGAAGGCGATTAGAAAGCATCGTGGCCGCAGTACTAGCCGTGATGCTTCAAAGCGTCAGAAGACTTCTCGTGCAGCCACCTCCGAAGTTGTGTCCTCCAGTCGTGAAGAGTCTGGCAATTCCAAGGGTGATGCTGGGACAAATCCCCCCGAAGGTGCCATCGGGTCCGACACAAATATTGATGCTCCTTCAATTGATCAGACTGAAGAGATGGTAGATATTACTTCTCTCCCTCCTGGCCCTACTGCTGGTGCTACACTCACTAATCCCCCTGATATCAGCTATAGCGAGCATGAGCCTGAGAACGATGAGGACTGTGATCTTCGCACTAGATCCACAAAAGACAAGACTCCTATCCCTCAACCTTTTGTTGTTGAAGTTGTGCTGCCTTCTGCCGATGACCTTGCCGGTAGTAGAAAAGTTATCTCAGTTGTCCATCAAAAAGTTTTAGCTCGGGTTGAACAAAGCGATGGCTCTTCGTCTGAAACAGAGAGTGATACCCGAAGTGGTGGCATTTTTGTGAGCAACGAGTCACCTAGCGTTCTTGCCTGGCGACTCGGCATCAAGCCCAACGCTCGCATCTTCGGTGATTCCATGCGCAAGGTGCTTCAGTTCTGCAGTGATGATCGCGAGTGCACCTTGCTTGAAGAAGCTGGTGATAGCTTCGGCTTTCCCATCATGGAAGATGAGCTTAGCAAGGAAAGCGCCGAAGAGATTTTATATCAGGCACAAGATCTGAGCATGAAATCCTTTTTAGCCTGCCGCGCTGCTCAACGTCGGTGCCGTGCTGATCTTCGGTCTCGCCAACTTTCTGAGAAGACCTCTGCTACTGCTCTTTCTAAAGAAATCGAGGTTGTGAAAACTCTTCAAACTGAGAAAACTTCTCTTACTTCGTTGCTTGAATCAGAGAAGAAAAAATGCCTTGATCTCTCTAAGGAAAGGGATGATCTTCTCAAGAAAAATGCTGATTTGGAACTTCAAATGACTGAACTTCGCCGTTTGGCTTCTACTACTGAAGATGAGAAGAAGAAGGCCGAAGGTTTGCAAAGCCTATATGATTCTAAACGTGCTGAGCTTTCTGAACTACAGCAAACACACTCCAACCTTGTCACCGAGCACAACACTTATTGTGACGAGGTTGAGCGTCACGTTGGGCCCATTTGTCAGAAAGTTCATGACCTTCTTGAAGTCTTTGGGGTCACCCCTACTCCTTATGATGTCAAAAACATGTATATTGGTCAAGTGTTCCAATGACTTTCTAATGGTGTGGGCTCTCTTGCTTCGGCTGGGCGATCCTTCAGAGAGCTTGGAGTCTTGCTCATTCAATATGCTCCTTATTAAAGACTTCTGGAGATGGTGAGCCTAGTGTGACTAAAACTGATCTTCACCAGCTTCGTGACGCGGACTTTGCTTGGCTGACGGAAACGTCTGCTGACAAAATCCTAGATCTGCCGAAGAATATAGCGAAGAATTTCATGCAAATATTCTTCAAGAAATTTGGTTATGGATTGACTGTCGCTGAAGGTCACCGCGTGCTTCGCAAGGTTCTTGACGCTCCTTCTCATTTTTGACTCTATTGAAACTTTTGTGTTCCAATTTTCCTATGTTTAATTTTTTATTTTTGTTTCAGGGTTCTCAAGCGACGTCTGGTTCTGTGGCCCCTCCTTCGCCTGCTGCTGCGTCTTCTGGAGGTGGGGCCAATCCTTCTTCGGCTGTTGTATCTTCTGCTGCACCTTCCACTCAAGTTGCCTCTCCGCACGAAACCCGTCCTACGGACATTACTTCGGGAGCCCCTGAGGTGTGAGAGAGTGTGTAGGTTTAGTGGTGTGGGCACTTGGAATATTTTGTGAACGGTTGTTCTAAGGCATTTGCAATTCTGCACACGTGCCGGAGGTGTATCCTGCACAGGTTGCCGAAGATGTTTTCCCTATAACTATTAACTGTGGTGATTATTTTATGTCTGGTTCCATATGGCGCAAATTTAGTTCTATGATTCCCGACGTTCCTTTCGACGTTTTCAGGTCTCGCAAGATAGAAAAGTACGAAAAGAAGAATCTCGAGGCAAAAAATGTCTTCGAACAATTTACTCGCAACTGTCTTTCTCACGATGGTATTCATCGTCGCCAAATCCGTGGAGCCGAATCTTCTTCTGTTGTGCCTACCCGCGAAGACACTTCTTCGTCTTCGAGTCCCCTTGTTGTCCCCAAAGTTGAAGTTGAAGTTGAAGTTATTGACCTTACCGAAAATGCTGAATACGAGTATATGTACAAGCGCCCTCGCTGAACTCTGTTGTGATGTATTTGTCTTTGACATGTGGTTTATGTACTCTGCGTTATTTGGAGTCACTGCAACTGTATTGGTGTATCAAAATAACCCGTGTTTGTAAACAACATTTGCGATGATGATGTATGAGTATCATGGTTTTATTAGACTCATGCATATGCGAAGATGATACTTAAATCGTTCGATGATGCTTGCGTGTATTCCTTTGTTCTGTGTGTTTTTATATGTGCTTGTTTTATCTTCACTCTTTTTCTGCTTCTGAAGATTGGGACATGGGAACTGCGCTTGAAAGCGCCTCCCCCAGTTTCCTGTTTCAATCTTCGCGATACGTTGCACCCCCAAGGTGGCTCGTCCTCCAGTCCCTTGCTTTTGCTTCGCGCATTCACCGCCGAAGGCTTCTTTGCTTGTGATAAAGCAGATGATTTTGCGACTACGCCATTTAACGAGTCATCTTATCCCTACAGCATTTTACTGAGGGGCTTCGCACATTGACCGCCGAAGATTTTTTGTTCGTGGAAAAATAGGCCTTTAAGGGAATCATGCACTCCTCTTTGGGACAGATTGATGCATGTTCCTTAACATCTTCGCGACCTTTCCATAATAGTATTCGCATGCACCCTCTCTTGTATATATTTTCCTTAAGTGAACTTGTCTTCGCTGAGCTAGGCGCATGTGTTCACTTATTTCTGCAATGTTTTCCCGAAAGTAACAATCTTCTTTGGGTGATTGTTACTTCGAGACCGATGATGGATAACGGTGGTCTTTTTTGGGGAGCCCTTGTTATATTTCTCAAGGGGATATTACACAAGAAGTCCCCCTCGTTAAAAACCTCGCATCTTCGGTGTTCCCATTGTAAGAACACCGAAGACTCTCCCCGCGAGGAAAAGAGTAAGGCTTCGACTACATATTTTACAAAAGATGAAAGTGCAAAAGAACTTGAAATGAAGATTACAAAAATTCAAAATGAAAAGAAACTACAAAACGAAGAAACTTAGTAAATGCTACTCTTGCTACACTTATTCTTAAAGCCAGTACTTCTGCAGTTTGTGTTGATTCCATGAGTAAGGAACCTCTTCTCCTTCTGAGGTTTGCAATCTGTAGGCCCCTTGTCTTGTCTCTAATACTAAGAATGGACCCTCCCATTTTTCATCCAATTTTCCTACACCCCTTGTTTTTCTTCTCAAAACCATGTCTCTAGTAGATATCTTTTGCTCACAGACCTTCTTGTTTCTCCACTTCCTTATTTCATCTTGGTATTTTTCTGTGTTGCTCAGAGCTTGTAGCTTGTCTTCTTCTCTTGTATCAATTGCTAAATTTGTGTCTTCTTCGTTTTGTGGCTCTTGATCTGTTCTCAACGACCCCAGTTTAACCTCTTCGGGTATAACAACTTCTTCTCCATACAGCAATCTGAAAGGTGTGAAATTTGTGGCTCTAGAAGTAGTTGTGTTGTGAGACCATATGACTCTTGGCAGCTATTCGGCCCACTTCCCTCTGGCCATTCCTGTCAAGTTCTTTTCGATTCCTGTGAAGATGATTCCATTGGCTCTTTCTACTGCTCTATTGGATTCTGGGTGATACACTGAAGCGAAGCATAGCTTTATTCTGAGGTTGAAGCAAAACCTCCTGAAATCTGTGCTATCAAACTGTTTGCCATTGTCTACTATCACTTCATATGGTACTCCAAAGCTGCACACGATGTTCTGCCAGAAGAACTTTGTATTACTTGCGAAGTGATTCTATGCACTACCTTTGCCTCTATCCACT
Source organism: Cenchrus fungigraminus (assembly GCA_036936925.1). Classification (NCBI taxonomy): domain Eukaryota; kingdom Viridiplantae; phylum Streptophyta; class Magnoliopsida; order Poales; family Poaceae; genus Cenchrus; species Cenchrus fungigraminus. The sequence continues at coordinate 63,212,055 of CM072772.1, read as the reverse complement.
TTGAGAAATACTCCATTGCTACTATTGCATACTTGTAGTTGCCTGGTGCTGTTGGCAGCTGCCCCACTATATCGATTCCCCATCTTGTGAAGGGCCATACCGGCGGTAGCAATTGTATCTCATAAGGAGAGGTTTTTGTATAGTTGGAATGCTTTTGGCAATTGTCGCACCTTCGCACTATATCTTCGGCATCACGAACTGCCATGGGCCAATAGAATCTTTGACGGAATGCCTTCGCAACTAGTCTTCGGGTTCCAATGTGAGATGAGCACATTCCTGAATGAATTTGCTGCAACAAATCTCACCCTTCTTCTGTGGAGATGCACTTTAATAATGGTGCGCAAACTCCGCTTTTGTATAGGTTGTCTCCTCTTATTTCGTATGCCCTTGCTCTCAAGGCCATTCTTTTGCTCTCCTCCTTTGACTGTGGCTCGTAGTGGCCTCTCAGAAATGCCATGATTGAAGACCTCCAGTCTTCGCTAGATATTGCATTTATGTACCTTACTGGTGCTTCGTCACAATCTATTGACTTGCATTTCATGACTTCATAGAAAACATCTGGCGGTAACGGCTCTTTCTGTGCTGCTACCTTTGCTAGCATGTCTGCTTCATTGTTTTGGTCTCTTGGTATTTTCCTGACGGTGAACCAAAGAAGTATTTTTCCATGGCTCGTACAGTTTTCAAGTATCTTGCCATTTTATCATGTTTTGCTTTATATGTTTTGCCTATCTGCCTTGTGATGAGTTCTAAGTCTGTGTTTATGACCACCCTTCGTGCCCATATTGCCCTTGCTTTGCGAAGGCCCAATAATAATCCTTCATATTCTGCCACATTGTTTGTCTTGCCTTCGAAGTCCAATCTCACCTTTATGCCCGATGGTGACATTAGGATTGCCGAAGATGCGGCACCATCATCACAATATGCTCCATCACAGTACATTACCCATGGTGTTTCTGGTCTTTCTTCTCTTCGCTTCGACTTGGACTCCAGTCTGCGGTGAACTCTGCTAGGACTTGTGACTTGATGGCTGTTCTTGCCGTGAATTCTATAGCATACTGGGATAGTTCTGTAGCCCATTTTCCTATTCTCGCTGAAGATTCCTTGTTCTCTAGTATCTCTCGAAGAGGGTATGATGTGGGAACTATGATTGAATAACTCTGAAAATAGTGCTTTAGCTTCCTTGCTACCATTACCACTACATATGTCATCTTCTCAAGTTCAGAGTAGAATTTTTTTGCTCCTGATAGAGCCTTAGAGATGAAGTATACTGGTACTTGTAAGATGCCCTTCTTCATATTTCTCTTCCACCAGAGCTGCACTTACTTCACTGGCTGAAGCTGCAATATACAACAATAGCTTCGCTTTGTCTCCTGGACTTGTTAGTACTGCCAGATTTTCTAGGTATGATTTAAACTGTTCAAATGCGTCTTGCTCTTCGGGACCCCAATTGATTTTATTCTTCGCAGACAATAGCTTGAAGAACGGTAAGCTTCGTTCTGCTGATCGCGCTATGAAGTGACCCAATGCTGCTATTCTTCTAGTGAGCTTCTGAATATCTCTTTTTGTTTGCAGTGTCCTCATGTTTCTTACTGCCTCTATCTTCTCTGGATTCGCTTGTATGCCTGACTTTGATACCATGCAACCCAACAATTTTCCTCTAGATACCCCGAAGATACATTTTTTTAGGTTTAGCATGAGGCCATATTTTCTTATGTTCGTGAAGGTTTCTCTGAGATCTTCGATATGCTGCTCTTTCGTTTTGCTGTGTATGACAACATTGTCTACATAGGCTGATACATTTCTACTCAATTTTGAGCCAAGTACAATCTTTACCATTCTATTAAATGTTGGGCCGGCGTTGCGCAGGCCTTCAGGCATTCTCACGAAGCAATATACTCCAAAAGGTGTTATGAAACTTGTTTTGTCTTCATCTTCCTTCTTCATCTAGATTTGGTGATATCCAGAAAAGAAATCTAACAAAGACATTCTCTCGCAACTTGCAGCTGCATCTACCAACACATTGATTCGCGTTAGTGGGTAATCATCTTTTGGGCAAGCCTTGTTCAAAAGGGTGAAGTCAATGCACATTCTCTGTCCTCCATTTTTCTTCGGTACCATCACTATAATTGAAAGTCAGGTTGTGAACTGTATTTCTCTGATGACCCCAGCATCCAATAACTTCTGTACTTCGCTTTGTGCTGCTAGTTCTTTCTGAGGTGAGATGACTCTGAGCTTTTGTCTCTTTGGTGGGATCTTTAGATCTAGGCATAGTGCATGCTCTATTACTTCTCGAGGCACTCCCTTAAGAACTCTTTTGCTTCAGGCAAATACTTCTTGATTGTTGCGAAGACATGTGATCAGAGCATTTTCTTCTTCTTCGGTCATTCCCTTTGCTATGGTGACTAGTTTGTCGTGGACGTCTTCGCAAAGACGCACCTTCTTTGTGTGTTCGTGGGGTTGCATTCTCTTCTTTTCGTCTTGGCAAAGTCTCTTTTTTGTTTTGAGCTCTTCGGGCTTGTTCTCTTCTTCGCTTTCTATTCTCTCTTCGCTATTTCCGACTGCATGTACTGGCTTCTGGTTCTTGCCTACATTGCATTCTCTGTCGTGTGCTTCTTCCTGATCTCCATATATTGTGAGAATCCCGTCGCTAGTTGGTATCTTCATGCACAAGAATGGCATGTGTATCACTGTTGTGAACTTGTTTATGATTCCCCTACAAAAGATAGCTTTGTAGGCGTATGGAATATCAACCACGTCGAAGGTTACCATCTCTGTTCTCATTAGAGCTCCTGTTCCAAGGCTTACATTCTTTTCAATTGTTCCGAGGGCTTTGACCTTCTTGTTGCCAAAACCATATAACGGCTTTGATGACTTCTGCAATTGGTCATCTCTGAACCCCATTCTCTTGAACAACTCATAAGTTATTATGTCTGCAGAACTCCCATTATCTACTAAGATGCCTCCCACATCATTACCCAACAAATATTTCATGTTCTTTCCCAACACTGCTCTGATTACTAGTGGATCGTCGTGAGGGTACTTTTTTAGCTTGAGATCTGCCTCTGTGAAAGTGATTGGGATGTGTGACCACTCTGTTTTGAACACTGCGCATACATGGCTCACTTCTCTTTGCTGATCCTTTTTCTGCCTCTTCGTCAAGTGTTCGGGAGAATTGCACCCGCCTGTTATAGCATTAATTATGTTCATTCTTCGGTAGCAATCTTCGTCATCTCTATTTTGGTTGGCCTGCGAAGGTGCCTGATGAGTAAGCTCTGGTTTTGGTTGGCATGACACTGTGCTTTCTTGCTTCATTTGCATCATGTATGGGTTGAACATTGGTGGTGGTGGGAATGGTCTCTGTTGGAAGCATGGTTGTGCGATGTACGGTTGCTAGTTTTGCATTGAACTCTAAGCCATCAAAGGTGCCATTGAGGATGTGTGATTGACCATCTTCAACTGACTCTGTGCGGTTCGCCTCTTATCTTCTTCAATCTGCTTCTTCTGAAGCAAAGTTCTGCATTCGTATGACCAGTGTCCTTTGTTGATGCCATGCAAGGAGCATACAGATTGAGGTGGTGGGCCCCTGACAGAGCCTTGGCTTCTGTTTAATTCTCTGCTTCCTGTGGCTGCCGAGGATGCCATTTGTGAGTTGTTTGCTGAAACGTTGCTTACATTGCTTCTGTTGTAAAAGTTTCCTCTCGAAGAAGGTCCTTGATTATTCTGAGACCTGTTCCCCCATTTTGTTTGGGACTTCGCTTGGTTCTTTCTTTTGTTACACTCATCGATTCTTCGTTGCTTGCCTCTATCTGGCTTGCAGTATTCTTGCATTATGTCAAACTACTGCTTCTCTGTTTTTGGTCTAATTCGGCCTAAGTATTCTCCACAAGGTCCTACTTTGAGACCGTCTATTGCTGCATCAATGGCAGTTGTGGCTTGTACGTGTGGTGCTTTAGCCCTTGCTTCACTACAAGAAAAACGCCGACTAGTGACGCAAAAAAAAGGTCGTTTCTCGTCATAAACCGCGATTAATGACGCCGGTTGTTACGAAAATGCTCCGTCATTAATCGAGCATCACAAACCGCGATTAATGACGAGACCTTATTTCCCGGCGTCATGAGTTTAATGACGCGTGGAAATTCGTCTATACAATGCGTCATAACTTCGTTCTTGTAGCTTCGCCACGCTGACAGAATCTGATGTGGCATCCGATGTGGCAGGCCAATTGTGACAAATCGTATGCGTCATAAAACGAATTTCGCCCGTTTGTAGCTGGGTTGAGCCCAAAACTGTTCCTGTAGGCTGGCATTGTTCATATAGCCCAAAAAAGATTTTGTTGGGCCCAATTGTAGCTTTTTCAGATGAAATTTGATTAGGGTGGGCCCGTTTTGGTTGGGTCGAGTCCAACAAGTGCGCACATTGTTGCGGCCTTCTATGTCATGTTAATTTGAAAAAAATGACTTTTGGCCCAATTAAAAGTGGGCTATGCCCACTGAAGGACAATATAAAATTAACTAATCATGCATTAGTATTAATGGATTTAATTTCAATTATGATCCTTTTTCTGAATAATTCCGATCTGGTTAGCAAAATAGTAATCAGCACATATTTCTTTATACAATAAAGCAAACTGTTGTTTATTATCAAGCACGACCATATTGTTCATCACATATCACAAACTATTACAAGATAACAGTATCACAAGGAACATTGATTAACAAAGCTAAATCCAGTTCACAATCACAAGAGAAAGTGGAGATTTGATCTAATGATCTTAACCTCTTCATCTTTTACTGCTAAGCAGTAGACGAAGGAGGTCCTCACTGTCTTCGGTTAGCTTCTGCAACCTCTTAATCTCAGCCGACTGCATTTTCAGAGTTGATTCTGATTCTTCGGTCTTTTTCTTCAAGCTACATAACTCTTTCTGGTGAGCAACAAACCGTTGTCGTAGTTGTACCCCATCCTGATTGGGAGCGTCAACTCGCTCTTCATCAACACTACTACATAAGGATTTGGTACTCATTCTTGAGTACTCGGCTGCCTCTGTTTTAATTTGTTCGGGAAGAAGCATCATTGACTTGGTAGCTTCCATCTAGCAACAGTGGATCCCAAGTCAGATTAGGACCTTGTAATTGATTTGAACTAAGGAAACAAAGGTGTTAAGTTTGTTACCTTGGAGCAGATCTGAACAGGAGTGACTTCAGATGTTAACCCTTTGGCCTGCTGAAACAAGTACAAGAACAAGAGGTAAGTGTTGAGATCATTCGCAATCGGAAACAAAGGTGTTAAGTTTGTTACCTTGGAGCAGGTCTGAACAGGAGCGACTTCAGACGTTGACCCTTTTACCCGCTGAAACAAGTACATGAACAAGAGGTAAGGGTTGAGATCATTCGCAATCGGAAACAAAGAAGGTGTTGAGTTTGTTACCTTGGAGCAGATCTGAACAGGAGCGACTACAGATGTGGACCCTTTGGCCCGCTGAAACAAGTACAAGAACAAGAGATAAGGGTTGAGATCATTAGCAATCAAAAGCAATTTCATCTATTAAGTTCAATGCAGTACATGAACGATCATGTTGGGGAATTGGGTAAAAACCTTTCACCCTCGAAACTTCGGAGGTGTTGAGACTCTGACGAATTCATGGAAGTATGCAGAAATGAGTCAAGTGGAGATTTCGCTTTCATGATTTTTATATGAATCACTAACCTCCCGATTATGGGCGAAACAACCGCCGAATGACCACAGAATCGCAGATCTGTTTCTTGTTTTCAGGACAGCAAGAGTTTCAGAGAATATCGCAGAATCGGGAAACTATGGCGACGGAAACTTCGGAGATATCCACGGGGTCGAAGGACTTCACTTCAGCTGCGACTTCGGAAGCTCGATTCGGGAATCTTGATGATCGATGACTTTTGCGAATGGAGAGCCGAAGGTCAAGAGGAGACTCAGTCAAACGCAAGGCGTCAAAAGTCCGGGTTCGAAGTGTGAACTAGTGGCCGGCTTGTAAATAAGTGAAATTAGTTCCGCAAATCACGGGATGTAAAAGACATTCATGTACGTGTTCACACTTGGAATATTCTTTAGATTCGAGGGTAATCTCGGAATGTAAAAGTCCCTTCGCCTCCCTATAAAAGGGGGTTCGAGGGCACGTGTAAAGGGATTCACAACTTTTGAGGCGAGTACAGACTTTTGGAGATTCTTTGTCTCCGCACTCCAACCCTCTTTCGCGTGTCCATTCAGGAAACTTTCTTCACTCGTGTTTGGGTGTCCCTTCCAATTTTTCGACCCTCCAACATTGGTGCCCACCGTGGTCTCAGCCGATAAACAACTCACGATGCCTCCACAGAAGAAGTCCAAGAAGAACACACCCGCTGAGGCTGACCAGGAAGATCACCACGTCGGAGAAGGCAATGGAAACTCTCTCACGGCAGAACCTTCGCAGATCTCAGACCAGGAAAGGAGAGCAAAACTTGAAGCCCTCCAGAAGGCACGTGCTGAGAAAACTGCGCATACTCTGGAAGCATTTACTGAAGAAGAAGCTAAAGAGGAAGATGACGAGGCTGTGGACAGACAACTAGAAGCAGTGAACCAGAAAGTGCTGATGCTTCAGAAGGAGAAGGAAAGATTTGCGAGTCAGCTGGAAGCAAAAAGAAGAGCATCGGAGAAACTTGAGAAACTTAACCAGGCAAAAGAACAACTAGAAAAAATGCAAAAAGAAATTGAAGAAATGAAAGAGCAAGAAAACAGTTCACTATGGCGCGATTTGTCATACCAGAACTCTGGCCAGAACAAAAGAACTCCAAGAGAAAACTTCTTCACAGGCAATGGAATCTCGCAATTCGCAGACCCAGAATCGCCACTTTCACTAGGGTTGCAAACAGCACCATTGTCACCGAAGTACAAACCAGTTTCTCTCCCGAAATACAAGGGATATGGACACTCTAGGCAGTTCATTATGAGCTATGAAGCACCTGTAAATTCAGCAGGAGGAGATGATATTGCACTGGCCAAATCTTTTATCATTGCTTGCGAGGGTCCAGTTCTTAACTGGTATTCCTTACTGCCTCCACACTCAATCTGCAGCTAGATTGATCTCAAGACAAAGTTCATTCAAGCATTTCAAGTGTTTCATAAAACTTCTGCAAAGCCATCGGACCTCTTTAGTTGCAAGCAAAGGGACAGGGAGCCACTGCAGAGCTTCGTGAGAAGATTCATGCAACAAAAGTCTCAAATTCCGGGAACAGATGATAAAACAACAATCCAAGCACTAATCAAAGGTCTGACTCCAGGACCAACAGCTTCGCACTTAACCAGGAAAGAACCACAGAGCATTGGAGAACTCTTTGATGAACTAGAACAATACATCAAGTCTGATGAAGATCATCAAAAAAGAGTTGCTGAGCGAAATCCAGCAAGGCATGGCAATAGAGGAACATGATGGAGGCCTCAGTTTCAAACTCCACGAAACATCAACAATGTGGAAAATCTTCAGTTCAACCAAGACAATAGGCCAAGCACAAGAGGGGGTTTCCCATCAAGAGGAAGAGGAAGAGGAAGAGGAAGAGGACCTCCGAAGATCCAAAATCATGACATAAGAGATCCATACTTTTACTGCAGATATCATGGGAGAGGTCACAGCACCGAAGCTTGCCCAGAAACTAGAAAAAATATAGCAAGAATCTAACAAGAGAAAACCATGATGAACATTGCCTCCACAATGCCGAATCAGTTCCGTCAAAACTTCTGGCAACCGCAGCTCATGGGTCCTCAGCCAAGCCCAATCCTGATTCAGCAATTTCAACAAGCACAGTCGTCATGGCAGCCTTCGCAACAGTTTTTCCCTCAATCTCAGGCGATTCAAACCATTTAGCAGCCACAACCAATTCAAGAAATGTTGCCGCCACCACCAGCCAATTCAGTAAAGCCAAAGTCAAGTTCAAGAAGCCATAATCCGAAAGCATTGCCTTCTTTCAGGACTATCATGCCTATCACGGGAGGCTCAGCCATGGAGTTCGAAACAAAGAGGCAGAGAAACAACTACTTCAGATCTGTGAATACAGTCATCAACAACGGTCCAGCGGTGCGACCTGAATGGGCCAAAGTGCCGATAACATTCACCGAACAAGATTTCAGGTTGAAATCAACTGACCACAATGATGCCATGGTCATCGAGGTGAATATCGCCGGATGGGTGATCGGAAAAGTCCTAGTGGACAACGGAAGTTCGGCAGATATTCTATTCATGAAAACCTTTGAGAAAATGAGCTTGAGCCCACACATGCTACAGCCACCAGAGTACCCACTGCTGGGTTTCGGAGGAAAGCCGATCAAGCCAGCGGGAAAGATACCTCTCCCAGTATCCTTCGGAGATCTGGACAACGCTAGAACCGAGACCCTCACTTTTGATGTAGTAGACATGTACCACCCTTACCTCGCAATCTTCGACAGAGGGTTCATTAATAAGTTTGATGCCGTGATACGACAGCAGTTCCTGTGCATGAAGATCCCAGCACCCAAAGGAGTCATTACAGTGTTCGGTGATCAGCAAGAGGCTAGAAACATAGAGAAGGGTCATACGCCTGGCCAAAGCAATGTGCATGACCTGAACTCCACCGAAGAAAGGAAAGAACCTTATGTTGAGGCCAAGAGAGATAAAGAAAAAGTTGAGATAGCTGCTAATGGCGAAACAAAGAAAGTATACCTAGATGACATGCCAGATAGAGCAGTAGTGATAGGGGCTCATCTTAGTCCCGAAGAAGAGAAAGAGATCGTCGAGTTCCTGAACAAGAATAAAGATGTTTTCGCTTGGTCCGCGAAAGACTTGCAAGGTGTCGACAGGGATATTATCGAACATGCCGTAGACATAGATGAGAAAATAACTCCGAAGAAACAGAAACTCAGGAAAATGTCCGAAGAAAAGGCCAAAGCAGTGGAGGCCGAAGTGCAGAGGATTCAGGATGCCAAAGTGATTAGGGAAGTCATGCACCCTGTTTGGGTGGCCAACACTGTGCCAGTAAAGAAAAAGAATGGGAAGTGGAGAATGTGTGTGGACTTCACAGATCTGAATAAAGCCTGCAAAAAAGATGACTTTCCCTTGGAAAGGGTGGATAAAGTAGTTGATGACGCCACCAACAGCGAGATGCTTTCACTCCTGGACATGTTCTCAGGATATCACCAAATCAGGATGCGAAGAGAAGTCGAAGAAAAGACAAGTTTCATCACACCTTTCGGAACTTATTGCTTCGTCAGAATGCTGGAAGGGCTAAAGAATGCAGGATGCACTTTTTCAAGAATGATAGCGATAGTGCTTCATCCTCAGCTTCAGAGAAATATTCTTGCATATGTCGACGACATAGTCGTCAAAAGCATCAGAAGAGGCGACCACATTAGCGATTTAGCAGAAACCTTCACGAATCTTCGAGCAGCAAATCTTAAGCTAAATCCTGAAAAGTGTGTTTTCAGCATTCACAAAGGGAAGGTCTTGGGCTGCTTGGTTTGAACAAAGGGTATTGAAGCAAACCCCGACAAAATCAAGGATCTAATCGAGATGCAAGACCCCGTTTCAGTGAAAGATCTACAAAAATTGACAGGGAGAGTGGCTGCCCTTAACAGATTCATACCTAGAGCTGCAGAGAGAAGTTTGCCTTTCTTCCAAGTTCTCCGAAGCTCCAGAAACTTTCAGTGGTCTGAATCTCAGAAGCAAGCTTTCCAAGAACTCAAAGATTACTTGTCAAGCATGATGAAGTTGCGTCCCCCAGAGCCAAGATCGCCACTTCTGCTGAACCTGTCTGCTTCCAACTAAGCCATAAGCGCTGTACTAGTGCAAGAGAAAGAAGAAGAAGGAAAGATGAAACAAATCCCAGTGTACTTTGCTTCGGAAGCTCTTTCAGGATCCAAGCTCTTTTATTCTGAACTAGAAAAGATAGCATATGCAGTCGTTATGGCGGCAAGAAAATTGTGGCATTATTTCGAAGGTCACAGAATAAGAGTCATCACGAATCAGCCACTGAACGACTTGTTCACAAACAAAGAAGCTTCAACCCGAATTGTCAAATGGGCAGCAGAGTTATCAGAGTATACTATGGACTTCGAAAGAAGAAGTGCAATCAAATCGCAAGTCTTGGCAGATTTCGTCGTAGACTAGACATCGCCGACACAGAACTGTGGTGAAGATATAGTCACGCCATGGGTCGTACACTGCGACGGGGTTTGGTGCGACAAAGGTGTTGGAGTAGTAGCAATTGTGACATCTCCAACTGGAGTTGTAATAAGATGTGCCACCCGACTTGACTTCGCAGATGATGTGCACTCTACGAACAACACAACCGAATATGAGGCTTTACTCTTATCGCTGAGAAAGATGAAAGCATTGGGCCAGCAAACTTTCATCGTTAAGATAGATTCCAAAGTTATCCAAGAACACATCGAGAAGGAGAGCGAAGCAAGGAATCCAGTTCTAGTGAAGTACCTTGAGAAGGTCAGAGAAATGGAGAAGCATTTCAAGGGCTATTGAGTTCATCATATACCAAGAAATAACAATAATGAAGCAGACAAACTAGTGAAAGCGGCAGCTCAGAAGCAAGCAATGCCTCCGGATGTGTTCTTTGAAATCATTAGGGAACCATCCATCAAAGATCTGAAGCCAAGAACTGTGAACAACATAGAAACTCATGATTGGAGAGCTGAAATCATGGCCTATCTGAGGGGTCATTATGAACCACAAGATGAGTTGGAGGAAAAGAGGCTAAGGCAAAGGGCAAGAGGCTACGCTGTAGTAAATGGAGAACTTTACAAGTCTGGAGTTACCGAACCATGGCTGAGGTGCATAACTTCTGAAAAAGGCTTGGAACTTCTCAAAGAAATTCACAGCGGGTTCTGTGGTGCGCACATAGGCACAAGAGCACTAGCAGGAAAGGCGATAAAGTAGGGATTCTTTTGGCCTTCCATAAACAATGATGCAAAGAAGCTGGTTCAGGAATGTGAAGCCTGCCAAAAAATAGCGAATCAACAGAACTTACCATCCATGCCAGTTCACCTAATTCCACCATCATGGCCTTTGCAAAGGTGGGGAATGGATCTGGTTGGGCCATTGCCGACAGCTCAAGGAAATTGCAAGTTCGCAGCAGTTGCAGTTGATTACTTCACCAAATGGGTAGAGGCGAAGGCACTGGCGAATATCACTGCACCGACAGTTCAGAAGTTCTTCTGGCAAAACATAATCTGCAGATTCGGAGTCCCGAGAGAGTTAACAGTGGACAACAGAAAACAATTCGATTGCTATTCTTTCAAGGAATATTGCAAAACTTTGGGCACTCAAGTAAAGTACTCCTCAGTTTACCATCTGCAGTCCAATGGGGCTGTAGAAAGGGCGAACAGGCTGATCTTTTCGGGAATCAAGAAGTGTCTATATGATCAGAAGAAAGGCAAGTGGATAGATGAATTGCAGAAGGTAATCTGGTCTCACAACACAACAGTGTCGAGGGCAACAGGTTTCACACCCTTTCGCTTACTATTCGGGACTGAAGCATTGACGTCGGAAGAAATCAAGAATGAGAGTTTGAGAGTCCAAAAGGCAAAAGAAATTGAAGAAGTTGACATGAAGGTAGAGAAGGACATGATTGAGCTTACAATCCTCGAAGCATCAGAAAACATTGAAAAATACCAAAGGGAAACCAAGGCATGGAAAGATAAGAAAATAGTCAGGAAGGACATCAAGAATGGTGATTTAGTGCTGAAAAGAAAGAAAAATTGGGAGAATCCCGAGAAACTACAGGAATCTTGGGAAGGACCCTACATAGCAAAAGAAACTAGCATGCCAGGAGCTTTTCGCTTAACAGACCAAACCGGCGAAGAATTGCCGCATTCGTGGAATGCAGACAACCTAAAGAGGTACTACCCTTGAAAGTCATGAAAGTAGCTAGATTTAGTTTCAGCCTTTTTATTTTCGTAAATTTAATTGGCACAAAAATTGTAAAAACCTGGACCACGGAACTATAAGTGGTTTCGGGAACAAAAATATTTACTTCTCGCATTTACCTTAGAATAAAAAGGACCGTACTCTTTTCCTTGCAAAGGGGGCCCTAAATCAAGGGGCAAGGTTTTTAACGAGGCGGATCCTATGTAAATACTCTTTGTGATATATATGAAAAGAGTTTCCCCCCCAAACTTTGCGTCTTGTGAAAATTCCAAAGTGTGAAAGAGAAAGTTCATGAAAGGCTTCGTGATAGCCGAAAATTCCAAAGTGTGAAAGAGAAAGTTCGTGAATGGCTCCGTGATAGCCGAAAATTCCAAAGTGTGAAAGAAAAATTTGTGAAAGGCTCCGTGATAGCCGAAATTCCATTGTGTGAAAGAAAAGGTCGTGAAAGGGCTTCCTGATAGCCAAGATTTCAAAAGTGAAAGAGAAGTTCTGAGAAGAGGTTTCTTGATAGCCGAGGGCTCCGTGAAAGCCCAGATCCCACCGTAAAGGGATATCCTACCGAAAGGCCTGAGACAACAACAAGTTGTGGCCTAGATCCCACCATAAAGGGATATCCTACTGAAAGGCCTGAGACAACAACAAGTTGTGGCCTAGATCCCACCGTAAAGGGACATCCTACCGAAAGGCCTGAGACAACAACAAGTTGTGGCCTAAATCCCAAAGCAAAGGGAAATCCTACCAAAAGGGCAGAGACAATAGAAGGTTCTGACCCGAAAAGTTTGAACGACTTGGTATAAGATTTTCATGAGAAGACTTATGAAGTGACAATTAATTTTTCAATTGTAAGAATGAATTAGCATAGTGGTAAAACATCCCCGAACAAATCTATGAGGTCATGTCTATTCAGAAAAGTTTTTTAGCCAAAAATGCTTTTTTAAGAGCTAAGGGGCTCAGCTACCTCCGTGAGAATAGCAAGCGCACAAACTGGTTGAAGCAACTGAAGGTTGCGATATCAACCTAGGCAAGTTCGCCATATAGGCGCAAGTCCACAAAATTCGCGAAGCAAATTTTGTTGACTTACACTCTGATGAAATACAAATCATCACTCGATGAGAGAGAACCAAAGTAAGCAATAGGAAACATGCATGAAATTTTGCACGAAAACGGCAAGGTGGGAAGGGTGACGTTTTTTCTTAAAAACGAGTTTATTGCCTTAGTTTCATACAAAATTTCACGGAATTACAGATACACAGCTTTGAAGAACTGCAAAGTCAGAAAGGTAATTCAACAATACAGCCCGGACTTCGGCCACGATTCTCTACAATATCGCTGGCATAAGCAAAGCTACAATCGCCGCTTATGGGGCTAGGGGGCTCCGTCTTCACGTAAGGGCGTGAACTTGAAGCTTCAGTAGCAAGAGCGTAACCGTCGCGTTGAAGAAAAAACCAACTTAGTTGAAAGCTACACATCGAGAAGTATTGACAACAATAAAGCCAAAAATCGGAGAATTTGCATCCAGGATGAGCTTCTTTGTACAAACGCCAAGCTTCGCCACTAACTATCTGGTCTTGATGATGGATACGCAAAGGAATGATGTCCTGCACAGGCCCACCTTGTAGGACCTGCGCGGGTTAAAGTTTACAAGGGAAAAGTTTGGGAAGGGTCGTAACCCACAAATATACAAGTTCGCAGTTTTCAAATATCAAAAGCAAAAGTTCGGATAGGTTTCGCCTCATCCAACAATGTCAACCTTCGGAGAACTGGTGCGTTGATCAGAGCTTTCTTCTTCTCCACCATCTTGGTCGCCACTGCTGCTACTGCTGTCGCCACTTCCTTCACTTCCCGAACTGTCCTCCCCATCGTCAGTGTCATCGTCCCCCTCAGATTCAGAAGTCGCTTCTTGGATTTTCCCAGCTTCGGCGCGCGTTTCTTTCTAAATCATCTGAAAAAGGAACAAAAGAAGTCATTAGTATCAAGAAGAAAGACGTCTATAAGACACTAGAAGTTCAACAAAATTTAGAGAAATAACCTCCTCAAGCTTCTCACGGGCAACCTTCTTCGCAAATTCCTGTCCACTAGCAATCCAGAATTCCTTCGCGAATTTAACTTTCAGAGCACGGACATCTTCATTAGCTCAGATAGCTGAGGTACCCGTAGCATCTGGGAATCGCGAGAGTGCTCCACGAAACTTCGGAAGGTCAGCACAGTCAAAATCATAGAGAAGTTTGAGTAGGCTTTCCACAGAAAAAATTGCAGCGAAATCGTTAGCTCCTGAAATAACGCTTGGAAGAGCCTGGAACTCTTTCAGCATCCAGTCCATCATGTCCGAAATATCATCCTTTTCAGGAAACAGGTTCGGACGGGTACCAAATTGCTTCAGAGCCTCCTTGTATTCCTCAAACAGAAGTTTCAAGTTTCTCTTAACTTCATCAATATCTTTACTCAAAGTCTCGCTACGCTCAGACAGAGCCTTCTCGAGATCTAAAATAGCTTGATCCTTTGTGCTGAGAGTCTTCGCGAGCTCAGTGTTCTTCGTCGAAAGTTCAGCATTAGCACTACGGAGCTCGTCAATAGTCTTCGTGCTTTTATCAGCATCCCTGCGAAGATTCTCAATCATTTTGAGATCGTCTTCACGAGTTTTGTTAAGTTTTTCGTGATCTTTCTTTGAGTCGCGAAGAGCAGCTTCAGCGAGTTTCTTTTCTTCTTGACATTTCTTCAAAGAATCTGCTAGTTCAATAATCTGCTTCTCCAATTCAAGGTTTGAAGCCTGTGCCTTGTTTAAGTCACGCTTCAAGTTCCGAGATTCATCGTTGAACTTAGCGACGAGTTTCTCCTTTTCAATGAGCCTCTCCAAGACAACTTTACCGACAATTGCTATTTTCAGATTATAAATATGGTTGAACCTGGAAAGGTCTGAGGACGAGTGTTTTTGCACATTTTCTTCAAAACCTGCGAAAACCAGAGGGAACCAACAACAAGATTAGCAAGGAAAGTAAGAAGATTTGCATGAAATAAAGATGAAAATAACCAACAAACCTTTTGCATTAAACGTCTTCGAAGGTCCTTGAATTGCAGAGTCAGAAATCGTCAAAGATTTCTGAAGAGAGGAAGAAGTTTGTTTCTCAGCAGTAATAGTTGTTTTGGCAGACAAGCGAAGTGTTTTCTTCAGAGCGTCTTCCCCTGTTTCACCCACAAGTTTAGGGGACTTCCACAACACAGAAAACTTAGGACTACTACTGTCCGCACCAGCCACCTGACCACCAACACTTAACAGTTCACCTCTAAAGGACGTACCAAAGCTGTCAATATAGGCAGCGATGGAGGGAGTAGGGTCTTGTTCGTCGGGAATGTCTTCGCGAGTCCCAATCAAAGAAGGGTCCTGAAGCAAACCACCACTCCTATCCACTGTACACTCCAAGTCTTCGGCAAACTTTGGAGAAGCCTCATCATTAGCAGCAAGAACTTTGGAAGTGCCAGCTACAGCGGAAACAAGGGCGGAAGAATCGCCAGGAGTAGCCCGAGCTTCGGGAACAATATCTGAAAAAGTTCCAACATCAACAAGTTCACTCTCAGAACCCAGAGTATAAGCATGACGAACCCTGAATCTTAATTCACAGTATAAGGAAGGAAAGAAACCTGTCCGGCGAGGTTCATCAATCATCTCTTCATCAGAAAACGTGGAAGGAACGCGCTGAACAACAGCAACGGCAATTTTCTTCACAGCTTTCTTGGATTTCTTCCTGCCTAACTTCGCAAGACCAGAAGCCACTTGTATCTCAGCATCGGAAGTACCTTCGGAAGCTTTTCTTTTCCTTTTGCTAGATTCTAAAGATTTAGTTTTAGATGAGCAAATCGCTGGAGAGGCAGTATCGCCAGCATTATCTTTAGCTTTTTCTTTTCGCGAAGCTCTCTTCCTTCGAGTCTTGGGAGGAGCAGCCGAACAACCGGCCACAGCAACAGCTGGAACCTTCTTGTCTACACTGGGTGGGCGAGATTGAAGGGCGGTTTCGGCACCATGTTCTGAGAACACACGGTTCACTCTCTTCTTGTGCTTAACAATGTGCTTGTAGGCCTTATATTCGTTTAAAGTAAACTCGCCATCCATTTCAGTAACTCTTTCTTCAACCTCAAGAATGAAATCATCCAGGCTCTGACCATCCTCAAGTCGTAAGTTGAATCGCGGAAACAGCACCTTCTGAGAAGCCCAATCTACTTCAAGAAAGACAATATCCGAGGGTTTCCAGTCATGTGACAAGGGCCACACTCGAGCTGCAACAAACTCTTCAATAGCGTCACGACCGCCAAGAATCGTGCTGGCAAGGAAGAAGCCATTCTCGCAAGCCTTGAAACCGAGGGCCCGACTGTTAAATGCAGCGGTGCTAACAGTGGTCACTAGAGACATTGGCGAATAGAACGGGTAGGCCGGACCGGTGTAGCCAGGAATCTTAGACATATCAACCTTCAGATAAAACCAATAGGATCGCCAATCTTCGGGCAAATTGGTCTTACTGCAAGGGGCAAGCTGAATGCGAGTAAGATGCTGAAACGAATTCTTTCTTCGAGTATTGAAGGTGCAGCAACCATAATGAGCTTCGTAGAAGTTTCCGTCATTGAGCTTGAGGATATCCTTCTCAATAACAAGCTCGAAGAGACAAGCAAAATCATCAGCGCCAGCAGTGCACTTGAAAGTCTTCATGATCCAGAAAAACATCGAGAGTTCCAGAAATGAATTAGGTGTTAGCTGATGTATCTTCACGGAGAATTTCTCGAGAATAGCAGGAAGAAGAGTATCGCAGGGAAATCTGAGACCACAGATGAAGAAATCCCTGAAAACAACAATCTCATCCGCCTTGGGAGAAGGGGTCTCTTCTTCAGAAGGTGGACGACCATCACCAGAAGGAAAGTAACCAGCCTCTTCATATTCTTTGATAAGTTCGCTTGTAACCTTGGACTTTCCGAAGACAAAAGCCGGAGGGTATGAAGCTTTCGAGGAGATCAGCTCATTCAAATTAACTTCAACATTAGAAAGATCTTCAACAGAATTATTCCCAGATTTTATCTCTCCATCTTCACGACTGCCAGATTCACGAACGACTTCAGCAGCTGGGTTGCTTGTACTCGGGGGAGCATTTTCTTCTGACGGCAGGACACCGGCAGCAGCCAATTCTTCGGTGGTCATCGGTCTAGTAGTACTTTTAGTACGAGCCACCTTTTCGGAAGAAAAATTATTACGAAGACATAATTAATTTACAGAAAACGAAAAATCTACCAAAAAGTTAAATATTATTTAAAAGTATAAAAAAGGCAAATAGAGTACCTTAGAAGACCGAAGAAGTTGCTGAACTTCGAGGATCTTGAAACAAAAGACTTCACGCGGCAAATGCTTCGGAAAGTTCAGAGAAGTTAACGAAACGATGAAATAAAGTTACCGCGCCGGGTCTCTATTTATAGGGGGGAGGGGGGTAGTTTCCAGAAGGTGTCTCGAGATGACTGTTGCGTGTTTCAGGGGCATGCGTGTACACTCCGTCGTTCCGAGGGTGACGTTTTTTACCGAAATTCTGAGAGTTTTTCAAGGAATCGGATCGTCGGAGTCAACTCGCTTCCCCGAGGGGCTAGTGTTGGGGAATTGGGTAAAAACCTTTCACCCTCGAAACTTCGGAGGTGTCGAGACTCTGACGAATTCATGGAAGTATGCAAAAATGAGTCAAGTGGAGATTTCACTTTCATGGTTTTTATAGGAATCACTAACCTCCCGATTATGGGCGAAACAACCGCCGAATGACCACAGAATCGCAGATCTGTTTCTTGTTTTCAGGACAGCAAGAGTTTCGGAGAATATTGCAGAATCGGGAAACTATGGCGGCGGAAACTTCGGAGATATCCACGGGGTCGAAGGACTTCACTTCAGCTGCGACTTCGGAAGCTCGATTCGGGAATCTTGATGATCGATGACTTTTGCGAATGGAGAGCCAAAGGTCAAGAGGAGACTCAGTCAAACGCAAGGCGTCAAAAGTCCGGGTTCGAAGTGTGAACTAGTGGCCGGCTTGTAAATAAGTGTAGTTCCGCAAATCACGGGATGTAAAAGACATTCATGTACGTGTTCACACTTGGAATATTCTTTAGATTCGAGGGTAATCTCGAAATGTAAAAGTCCCTTCGCCTCCCTATAAAAGGGGGTTCGAGGGCACGTGTAAAGGGATTCACAACTTTTGAGGCGAGTACAGACTTTCGGAGATTCTTTGTCTCCGCGCTCCTACTCTCTTTCGCGTGTCCATTCAGGAAACTTTCTTCACTCGTGTTTGGGGGTCCCTTCCGATTTTTCGACCCTCCAACAGATCACACCCAATCCATCATCACCCAAGCATGCAACAAAAATATGGAAAGCCAAAGAACATGGGTAAGCAATATAATAATTTCATCCTTTAATTTCTACAAACCTCAAATAAGTTGACTTGGAACAATCTCTTGCAATAGGGCACAGAAGATCCACAATCACCCAAGCATGCAACAACACTATTCAAAGGCAAAGAGCATGGGGAAGCAGTCTAATAATTTCATCTACAAATTTCAACAAACCTCAAATAAAATGACTTCGAACAAATTCTTGCGATAGGGTACAGTAGATACACAATCACCCAAGCATGCAACAACAATATTCAAAGGCAAAGAGCATGGGGAAGCAGTCCAATAATTTCATCTACAAATTTCTACAAACCTCAAATAAAATTACTTCTAACAAACTCTTGCGATACGGTACAGTAGATCCACAATCACCCAAACATGAAAGAATATTATAGAAAGCCAAAGAGCATAGGGAAGCAATCTAATTCAATCGATCAATACAGGGAGGAGACTGACGAATAGGATGGGAAGAAGGTGCCGAATGCCGTCTCGATTTAGCAGCCCAACCTTGCGCCTTCAGCACGATGTTCTGCGCAACTGTTGCAGATCTGCAGCCGCCAGGGTCAGCCACGGGGGAGCTAACGGAGCAACGAGTTTGAACCATCTTGCAGCTTCAAGGACGTTGCCGAGGAAGGCCGCCGCTCGTAGAAGAGGAAGGCTGCTGCTCGTAGCAGAGGAAGCCGTCGTCGGAAGCTAGGCCTCCGTTGCTGCTTTCGCCGCAGATCTAGGTCTCTTCGGCAGTCGAGGAGAAGATCCCCTGATTTTGGAAAATTACCAGGAGGGAATTGGGAGACCTAGTTTCCCTCTTTGTTATATATATATATATATATATATATATATATATATATATAAACGAGGAGGACCAGAAGGAGGAGCGGGAAATTCAAAATTTCAAGTCCCGCCTTTGTGGTCCAGAGCGGGAAACGAAAGACTTTGGATCATGGACCCAAACGTCAGTGACCCAAACGAAAGACCGCTGGGTGTCAGACCCAAACGTCAGTGACCTTACGCAGAGAGGCAAGTTGTTGACTGGGTTGTCCATGCCACCATGGATCATGGAATGGACAAACACACACAGGACTATACTCTACTTCATATTCACGTTAGACGGATGATCCGATTTTCGCATTACAAATGTACTCACTGCAACAAAATAACGTACCAATTCAATTGTTTATTACATGACTACAAACACTTAAATAAAACATTAAAACTACAGGGGACCCTGGTACAACCCTTCAGGTAATCTTCTACAGAGATTGTGCATAAATTCGGGATGATCAGTGCATACAACCGCCCAATCATATGTGAGTATTCCATGAGGAAAGATTCGCTCTAAGAGAGACATGCACCTGTCCTGCAATTGTGTGCAGTTAGCCTGAATTGCCCATCATAGAAATGAAGTCACAGTGCCATGTCCCACATCTTTGACGCACAGTGTAGCTTCAACCTTTCGACTTGGTACATGTCGGCGACCGAGAGTAAATAAGGCCAGGCATTGGCAGGAGTGTCCCATAAATCAGCCTCCTCCGAGAGTGATCCTTCACTAGCATATTTGATCAGGACCGAGAAGCCATCAGGGTGTGTGTCAATAATTGTAACAATTTCAGAGCTAGACTCCACTCCTGGGCGGTAGAGCATTGCCTCCATCACACAAGATACTTTCGCCACATCGGCACGTATCGCTCGTATCACCCGGCATGCCGCTCCTACGTGGAACACAACTTCCATAGGGGCTTGGGCTGCAACGCTTTGGTATATGCTTCTTTGCACTGATGGAGGAGGAACTTCAATGCAGTCGTCCTCCAGTACTGAAACAACACATGATATGTGTATGTGATCTTCACTGGATGTCACACGCTCAATGTCATGATGCTCCACCAGACATTCAAATCCTCTTGCTTGTATATCCCGATTCATGAACCAAACTTCTTTTGTAGCTTGAACTCGAAACGTATCATCTTCATCGTTTGGGTCTCCAGCCATCGCATGCAACAATACTCGCACCTACGTGGAAGCAGTCACAGGTTTGACAAACAATAACATAATGCGACCGTATCGCCATGTGTGACTGTGTCTTCATAGCAGCAACGAGACACGTACCATTTGGGATTTGTGCAGAGGAACGAGGACAACGACAATGCTGTCTGGAACATCCATCCACTGATGATCATTCATACCTATAGGATAGCAACGTAGTTTCCATTGACGGCCTCCCACCATGAACGTACTGGATTCCTTGAAGTTGCCCGCGGTTCCTTCGGCTTTCGCTTCCTGGCTTGAGACTGAGAGGTCGACTTGCATGGAAGGAATCATTTTAGCATCTAAAGCCATTAACACAAATGGCCTGCATTGATCGTCTCGTGCCTAAAGTGTCTCTTATTACAGTGGGAGTGAATGTGTCATTCCGAAACGTCCGTTCGTGGACATCAGTTACCACATGGAATGGACGCGTCCCTTCAGAGTGGGTGTGGCCACGTTCGGGTCATGAATTTCTGGGTTCTAGTCCTTAAGTGCGATTCACAATGATCGACACGTCTGTTCAGAGGGGGTGTGCTGCGTGTGCACACAAGTTCGTCGGTTAACGCCCTGTGCCAGTGCTTAACTGCAATTCTCAATGGTCGACACGTGGATCAACTTATGAGAGCGTGTCGTTCCCAAACGCCCATTCGAGATGCCCTTCTGTGCTTATATGCATGTTAATATTACACACACACATAAAAAAAGCATATATTGCTATTCCAATTCCAGCTTATTCCGTTTTGGTCTTGTCGCGTCAACAAGTTCATCACGTTTCTTAGTCTCCAAGGCCAGCGGGAATCATCAAGTGCAAACCCAGACCATTCGTAGACCTTTACAGTCACGACTCACGCAGCGTACCTGATCGAGGAGGACTTGTCAAGTCATCCCGCACCCTGCGTGTTGCAATGCAAGGACCATCCGGTCCATCTAATTACAGTGCCCAATCTTGTTCTCCAGATGCAATTGACACCTAAACCATTACATAAATAAACGGTAGAGAGTTGTCTCGTTGTTGATGCGGCATGAGCTGACACAGTGAGACGACCATTAGATGCAGCTGATGCGGCGTGATTTGTCCGCAGGACTTTCTTGTGCTCTACAGAGAGGAAAGTCCGGATGTAAACACATACCTAGACACGTCGGGCTCATCCCATGATACCCATCGTCCACACATGTAATCGATGCACGCCACTGAAGATTCTGACCTAGATAGATTCCTATCACATGTAGGCCTAACTATATTCCGAGCATCTCACGTTTCCTTAGTAACTTTAGCAATGCTACACTGAGCTCATGTGACCGCTGTAGTCCTCAATAAATAGGCGAGTGCAGCACAACGTTCTTGAAAGGCAAGGCCAACACTCATCGGTTCCCCGTCTTGCATTTCTCTACTTCAGTGGGATACAAGGGTGAGATCATTTTGTTGGCTAATCTTGTTTACTTTATGTATGCATGGTATCGAGACGGTCACATTGTTAGCTTATGTAGGGTTTGTTCTTCGTTTGTGTATGCAGTACGTGGGGAATGGCCGGGCAAGGAAGGGACGAAGCATGGAACTTGGAGGAGTCGGGGAAAGGGGAGCTATCGAGCGCAATAGCACCTCACCATCACCCGGTTCAGCCACTGCCTTCGGCACCGCAGCAACACCTGGCCCCAATGGCACCTCCACTTCCACTAGTATCGGCACCTCACCAGCACCCGACCCCAATGGCACCACCACTTTCGTTGGCATCGGCACCTCAGCAACACCCGGGGGTGATGCCACCTTCAGTTCAGCCGCTGGAAATGGCAGCTCAGGATCAGCTGAACCTCATGGCACCACCTTTTCGCCCACGGCCCAGGCCGCCACGTCTGCTGTTGCCCGTTGAAAGGCCACCCCCGCGGCCAGTGCTCATTGAACAAGATGAAACGCAAGACCTGAAATGGTCTGTGTTGCCTTGGCTTCAGCAGGGCGGGCCCGCCCGTGTTTATCACAAAGCAATGTGGGTGTGCCCTTTTTGCCACAGGGGTCACAGGCAATGGACCATTCGTGACCTGCTATTACACGCGCATAACATCGCTGTTTCGCCTGCCTGGGTTTGGGATGCAAGGGAGAGGCATCGCGCTTTGCAGGAGTATCTGATCCAGGAGCCACGTTTTGCTGCACTCCGTGCAGCGGCTGGATTTCCATGAGCCTGTGATGGTAGTAGTATGTGGTGATGGTAGTAGTATGAGCCGTGATGGTAGATGCTAGTAGTATGTGGTGATGGTAGTAGTATGAGCCGTGATGGTAGATGCTAGTAGTACGTGGTGATGGTAGTAGTATGAGCTGTGATGGTAGATGCTAGTAGTATGTCGTTCAGAGTATGTCGCTGCAGTTCCAACTATGGTGGATCGATCCATCCTCATGTGTAATCAATGCGTATGCATGCATTTGTGTCATTTGTATTTGGATTATGTTGTTTCTAATAAAAATGGTAATGTGTGTGTACTCCCTCGGTATAAATTCGTTGTATATGGAAAGTCCATTCCATTAATTTCTTAAATACCGGATGAACACAAGACGAAAGTTTGGTTTGTAGTTTTCAGTCGGACCGGATTAAACTGTCACTGCTACGCATTGAGAAAACCAACATCTTACAAGGAAAAAACAGTAGTAGTAGTATTCAATCAGACCAGACTTCTACTTCTACTTCTTCTACTCCTACTTCTACTAGTAGGAGTTACCACTAATCCACTAATCAAGGCACCGCTTCTTTGTCGATGGTACACCCGGCGCCTTGTTGCTGCTGCTCACGGACGAGGATGTTGCTCTATTGTCGCCGCCCGTGGAAAATGGTGGCGGACCTCCCAGGGCACCGCCCGCGGATGAGGCCGTCCCTCCAATGCCGCCGCTAGAGGATGATGTCGCCACTCCATGGCGGCCAGTCGAGCACGGCCTTGGCACTGCTCCATGGCGGATGATGATGGCCGGTCGATGATGGCCTCTGCTCGGCGAGGATGGCAGAGATCGACTGCCGCCGACCGATGAGGATAAGAGAGGATGACAGCGCTTGGAGACGACAGTTTCCCGGCGAGTGGCGGTGCTTCCTCGCCCTTGACCCATGGCACCTCTTGCTGACTTGTGAGGGGTGCGATGTTTCAGAGGCACATGATCTTGGATTTCATTTTGTTCCACAAACTCCGAATCATCAGAGGATGTGTCAACCATCACCCGAATGGGCCTCCACTCTGCCTCCTCATCATTAGACCACTGGAGATCCTCCCTTTCATCAGAAGAGGAGGAGGATGTGGCTTGCGCCGCACCTCTAGGAGACAATGGCTCCATGGGGGGAGGAAGAGAGCGCTGTGCGATGATGGGGTTTTTTTGTTGGTTGCAAGAGTTGGGAGAGGAAGAGGGTGCTGTGCGAGAATGAGATTTTTTGTTGGTTGCAAGAGCGGGGAGAGGAAGAGGGCGCTGGGAGGAAGGGGGATATTTATGGCCAGAGGAACCCATTCAGCCATTATTGAAAAAACTGCTCCCGAAAAGATTAGAGTAGTTGTGGGATCTGTTCTGTTCAAACTAATTCAATTTTGACCAAATTTACACTTATATCTTCATATAAACTTATCGGGAAGTGAGAATTGCATTCTTTTGTGGATGGAGGGAGGACGTTCTGAGGACGGGGGAAAGACCGTTCAGCGGAATGTTAACGGACCGGAAGAAATAATTGTAGTCCAGAAGGTCCTTTTAGCAATACATCAGTATACCGGACCTTCTGGACTACCTTTTCCAGTCATTTGTCTTTGTTGGAGCTGTAACTCCTCCATTGTTCTCCCACAACCTTGTTCTTTGGCTATCCTGTCAATGATGCCTCATCCCTGGGAAAATCTTATTCCTGACATTGTTGTGAGCGACACCAATAAGATCAGTGATGCAAGAGATTTCATCATGTTCAAAGTTGTCTGCAAGGGTTGGAACTACGCTCGTTCAGGTGAGGCACGCCCGTTCGACCCTTAGATTCTGAAATCTGAATTTATCGGTGAATCTGGAGCAGTGACATTCGCATCCGTAACTGATATGCGGCTTTTTGAGGTCTCATTTCCTGCATTGGCTGGGAAAAGGACTAGATTGATTGGTTGCGGCGGATCTGGAAGCCTAGTCGCCTTAGATTGCAGAGATTGGTGCAACGCACTCATGCTGAATCCTTTGTCTCCTCGGAAGCACATTCACCTTCCTCGACTTCCGAAATGGAGCCAAATGGCTACTCTCCAAGCTTGTATCTTGTGCCTTGAAATAGCAACTGGTGCAGAGTCATTTGTCGTGATTACTTTCTTTTGGCTAGAGAAATCTTTTGCAGCGCTTGGGTCATTGCCTGTTTCCATGTGGCATTTGGGTAGCCAATCCGACTGGACTACACTTCCTTCAGAAGATTCCTGGTGCAGTTCTTCTGAACACATGCGGATCTACTTGGGGCAAGATCTTCCAGCACCTCCCCATCCTGTTGGACTTTGGTTGTCTTGGGTTATTGGCATGGGCAACTCTTCTCTACTCGAAGGTGAAGACCGATTGTTCTTTGTTGTTCTGGAGGAGAAAGAAGCTGAGGTGGTAGAATTAACTTTGCATTCATTCGTGGGGGATATTTGGCAGCCGATTCCCTGGGAGAGAGCTCTGAGTTTTGGAATAAGATCATCTTGTTTGGTCCTGGCAAGTGCATTGTTACAGAAGAGCATGCCATTTCTGGTTTGGCTGACCTGAGGGCAAATCACATTTACTTCCTACGAACCTATCATCACGATGAAAAGAATGAGTACTAGATCTACTAGTAGGGAATAGGTATTGTTCCAGGTGTCAACACTACTTCGACGATCCGCATTAAGCAGGTTCGTGGGGACTAGATTTGGTCGCGAGGAACAAGGCTGTTGCCTAGCTATCTGTAATGAGGAACTTTGATTGTGTACCACCTGCAACGCAATTCAATGTACAAATATCTATATTATCATCCTTCGTCAATTATTCCGCGCATATGTATGAGTTTCTACCACAATCACTGTAGGGAACAAGCAGTTACGCATTCGATAATCAGGAAGGTCCTTCCCGCAAAGCATCAACACAGCGGACAAGTATCAAACATCATAAGATGGCATCTCACAGCTACTCATCACCACAAAGTTCACACCACCAATAAGTAGCAAATACCAAAATACAAGCATGATTAGCACCTCTAAACCGTCTACCTAGCAATAACACCACAAATCACATTATGCCTCATTGTTGTCCTTGCTGAGTGACCTCTTATATGAGGCCTGTCTCAGCAATTCTCTAACCTTCTTCACCACAAGTGTTGCAGAATCCAGGAGCTGCTTGACCGTCTGCAGCTCAGCGGCAGTCTCTTGAATCTCCCTGTTAGCCTTTGCACATTCTTCCTTCCACATCCTTGCCTCCCTTTCAGCTTTTAGGTACCTGTTGGCTTCACCCTTTTCTGTAGGAGACAACAGAGCATCATTTCTCATTTTCTTTCGCGTCTCAAACAGGTTATGGGTTACCTCCCCATAGTATCGCATTATCGTCTGCAGCTCAACTGCTTTGACATTGGCCTCCTCCTTAGCAGCTGTACATGCTTCTTTCCACGACCTTGCTTCCTCTTCTGCTTTTCCCTTCATTTCCATCAGTTTCTCTAGAACTTTTAGAGTCCTAATATCCCATTCAGGATCTATCCACCTAAATGACGCGCACTTCATGCCATCAATCTGCAGTCACCGATTTCGTTCATATAATTAGCGATTGACCACACTAAGATCAAACGCAAAAGCAACATTTATTAGAAGTGATACAGGTTATTGTTTACCTCACAGCAGCATACATATCGACGCCTAGGGTTGGCGCCTGTCCAGTCATACCTCAGATGGACAGGCAACCCGTCCTTGCACTCGTTTTCATTAGGATCTATAATGATAACTTCACGAGGACTAGGCGTCGGTGATCTAGAGCTTTCGGAGTCTACTCCAAACACCTTTAAAATACATGAATATAGTCTGTTAACCTAGATCCCCAAATCCAGAATTCCCCTTAACTAGTATGACAGATCAAAGCAGCATGGCTAAACAGAGGAATGAACCGACCGGAGCGAGTCCTGCTTCTCCGTTCGCCGCTAGGGCCGCTACGATTCGCCATTCCCGCCACAGGCAACAGCAGATCTAAGCACCGACGCTAGCTCTAGCCTTTGCCACAAGGAAAAGGAGTGTGGTGCCGGTGAGTCTCTTGCAGAGTTGCAGTAGTGTACGCCACGTCGTCGAGAGAAATGAGATATATACACTTGTCTGTGGGAAAACTTTTTTTTGGCTATCGCACGCGCTTTTCTCCTGCCAACTTACCAGAACCGCTCCGTGCTATTGTTGGGGCAGACATGTCCAGTTTCCGGGCGTGCGGCGGCCAGACACGTGGAATACTCGGCACTTGGAAACAAGTAGTTACACAATTGTTTCTCAGGAAGGTCCTTCCTGCAAACCATCAAAAGGACGGACGATCCGATTCTGGATCAATCCAAACAAACAGCATCTTAGCTTTTCTTCCCTTTTTACCACTAGGAAGGTCCTCCTTGCGAAACATCAACAGGCCGGAGTTTCCTCAATCAAAACTTCCCCCTTCTCTATCTATTATCACCATACCTCCATTGTTCTTCCTCTACCTCCATTACAACGCGTATGAATTCCGAATGGTGAGTATGCTCGAAACAAATGATTTTGGATCTTCTACAGAGATTGTGCATAAATTCAGGATGATCAGTGCATACAACCACCCAATCATATGTGAGTATTCCGTGAGGAAAGATTCGCTCTAAGAGAGACATGCACTTGTCCTGCAATTGTGTGCAATTAGCCTGAATTGCCCGTTGTAGAAATGAAGTCACAGTTTCCTCGCTTGCCATGTCCCACATCTTTGACGCACAGTGCAGCTTCAACCTTTCGACTTGGTACATGTCGGCGACCGAGAGTAAATAAGGCCAAGCATTGCGATTCACAATGATCGACATGTCCGTTCAAAGGGGGTGTGCACACAAGTTCGTCGATTAACGCCCGGTGCCAGTCGCTAACTGCAATTCTCAATGACCTCCATTGCAATGCGTATGAATTCCGAATGGTGAGTATGCTCGAATCAATTTGGGATAGATTAAATCAAATCGGCATAATAAGATGACATCTCATAGCAACTCATCACCACAAAGTTCACACCACCAGTCCACCAACAAGTAGCAAACATCATACGATGATCCGGTAGCCAACACCAAAACACAATCATGATACAAGTTTCACAATAATCATCACTACTCATTCATAATCATAACTCCATCTCATGTTTGGCCTCCTACAGCTGTTCCTTCACCTTCTGCACCTCCTACTGTGAATTTTGTGGCCTTGCGGGACTCTCTTGCATTTCTTAAAGTTCTTTCAGAAGATCTGGATGTCTCATCTCATGGCGAGGACTCTATAGGATCTCGAAAGAGATTGAAAATATCATAGAACAATTAGCAGAAAAAGAGAAAGAGCTTCAGTATACACCTAAGGACAAGACAACTGAGGGCGGAGATCATTCTTCTTACCATATACATTGGAATAAAAGCGTCAATGAATGGGTAGGATATTGAGTTTGTTTGGTCAGTCTTTTCTTTTAAATTTTCAAGAAGATTGTTGTCAGTTGGACTAAAACGGGTACTAATCGGCAAGGGTACCCATTTCAATGCAACTGACAACGAACTTCTTGAACATTTAAAAGAAAAGACGGACCAAACAAACTCAATGTCCTACCCATTTATTGACGCTTTTATTCCAATGTCTATGGTAAGAAGAATAATCTCTGCCCTCAGTTTTCTTGTTCTTAGGTGTGTACTGAAGTTGTTTCTCTCTTTCAGCTAGTTGTTCTATCATGTTTTGGATCTCTTTGGAGATCCTAATAGAGTTCGCCCCCGAGACGAGGCATCCAGATCTTCAAAAATAACATTAAGATGTTCTTGTAGAACTAAACTCATCCTTGGAGAAAACTCATCTCGATCTGAAAAATAAACTCATCTCATTCTATAAAAAAACCTGAATCCCTTGAACCCAATTGTATGAGTACAGTAAAACAACCACCACACGCCACAAAACCTGGTTGTTTGCTACCTACATAAACTCAGCAAGGGCATGGTTGTCCTAAATGAAGCTATCGATCCATCGAACGATGCAAATTGGAAACTAACTGAATCTAACACCTGTGAATTGTGCAAACGCTAACAATCATGGCAGAATCCAGATGTCCCTTCAACGGACTGCAGCTCCGAAATAGTATCTTCAATCTACCAATTCATAAAACGATGGACCTATCAATCCTATTAATTGTGCACCTCCACAAAAATCCATAAAACGAGTGGCTCGAAGCACATCTAGAAGCTACTAAAATACAAAACCTACTGTAAGACGATGCAAATTGAAAACTAACTGAATCTAACATGAATTATCTATAGCCTATCAACTTCTAACACCTATCGAAGTGCAAATCTAAAGGTACGATAATGAAATCTAAATCTACCAAATATGCTCATCAATCCTCCAGATCCCCAAATCTAGATATCCCCAACCCTAGTAAGATAGGGGAAAATATAGCGGCTCAAACCAGAGGACCAACCTCATCTTGCTGTCTCATCCACTTGTTGCTGGAATGTGGCGGCGCAACCATCTTCCCCTCACCGCTAGGATCCGCCATTCCTACCACGAACTATTGCAAATCTGCGTAGCGGAAGTCAAAAGTCTTTGCGAAGTCTGAGTGAAGTGTCTCGCCAGCCATTCAATACATAATTATAGACTCAACTGAAACTTACATGTGGGACCTGGTCACAGTAAAGAATTTGCATGAACTATTAGTAGAGTTTCCCATATACCTATCACAACCAACAAGTGGTGTAGTGGTAAACAGCACACCCTTGTTCCTTCAGGTCCCTAGTTCGAACCCATGCCATGGCAAATTATTTTTGCAACATTTCGTGACCTATGCTTACACGTGGGACCCTGGAACTATTTATGACGACTTGGAACACTCTATTTTCGAAAAAATGCTTACATGTGGGACCCAACTGAATTTTATGACGACTTGGAACACTCTATTTTAAAATAATGCTTACATGTGGGACCAAAGTTGGTTTATGACGCTGCTGACATGGCTAAAATGCTTACATGTGGGACCCTGGAAAATTTTATGACGACTTGGAACACTCTATTTTCGAAAAAATGCTTACATGTGGGACCCTAATGAATTTTATGATGACTTGGAACACTTTGTTTTTAAAATAATGCTTACATGTGGGACCGATGTTGGTTTATGACGTTTTTTCAGAGCTTATGGCGTCACAAAACAGCATGGAACAGGGAACGCCCGGCTACAGTACCAACTGTAATGACAAAAAAATTTTTTGTCACTAAATTTGCTCAGAAGTGAAATATTATGAAGAGATCAGCCAGGAACGTCATAAATCAATGACAATAAAATGTGGTTGTGTCACTAGTTGTTGGGGAATTGGGTAAAAACTGTACACCCTCGAAACTTCGAAAATATCAAGACTCTGAGGAATTCGTGAAAGCGTGCAGGAAAGATCCAAGTGGTAAGTTCCATTTTCATGATTTCTGAAAATAATTCGCTAAATCCTCTAACCATGGGCGAAGCAATCGCCGAATGACAATGAATTCGCAGGTCTGCCTCTTGTTACAGGATAGGAGAAGTTTCGGAAGTCGTAGCCGATTCGGGAAACTTCAGCGATGGAATCTACGAAGATCTCCATGAAGACAAGAAAGCTCCATTGCGCCTGCAGATCTCTGCGAATTCGGTGAAGATCAACTTCGGCGAAGATTTCGGTGGCGAGGCGCGGGGAAACTGTCTGCCTGCGAATCTTCGCAGGAACAAGGCGAAAATCATGAATGAACCAAGTCAAAGGAGCGGTGCCAAAAGTCCGGGTTCAATGTGTGAACGAGTGGCAAGCTTGTAAATGTATGAAATTAGTTCCGCAAATCACGGGATGTAAAAGACGTTCATGTACATGTTCACACTTGGAATATTCCCTAGATTCGGGGGTAGTCTCGGAATGTAAAAGTCCCTTCGTCTCCCTATAAAAGGGGGCTCAAGGGCATGTGTAAAGGGATTCACAACTTTTGAGGTGAGTTCAGACTTTCGGGGATTCCTTGTCTCCGCGCTTTTGCGTACTTTCGCGTATTCCTTCAGGAATCTTGCTTCATTTGTGTTCGGGGACTCCTTCCGATTTTCTGATCCCCCAACATTGGCGCCCACCGTGGTCTCAGCCGATAAATAACTCACGATGCCTCCACAAAAGAAGTCCAAGAAGAACACACCTACTGAGGCAGATCAGGAAGATCACCACATCGAGGAAGACATTGGAAACTCTCTCGCTGTAGAACCTTTGCAGATCTCAGATCTGGAAAGAAGAGCAAAACTTGAAGCTATTCAGAAGGCACGGGTAGAAAAAACTGCGCATACTCTAGAAGCATTTGCCGAAGAGGAAGTTGAAGAAGAAGATGATGAGGCTGTGGACAGACAACTGGAAGTGATGAACCAAAAGCTGCTGATGCTGCAGAAGGAGAAAGAAAGATTCGCGAGTCAGCTGGAAGCAAAAAGAAGAGTTTCAGAGAAACTGGAGAAACTCAATCAGGCAAAAGAACAATAAAAAAAATGCAAAGAGAAATTGATGAAATGAAAGAGCAAGAAAACAGTTCACTATGGCGCGATTCGCCACACCAGAACTCTAGCCAGCACAAAAGAACCCCAAGAGAAAACTTCTTCACGGGCAATGGAATTTCGCCATTCGCAGATCCAGAATCGCCACTTTCACTCGGATTGCAAACAGCACCATGGCCGCCAAAGTATAAACCAGTCTCTCTCCTGAAATACAATGGATATGGACACTGTAGGCAGTTCATCATGAGCTATGAAGCAGCTGTGAATTCAGCAGGAGGAGACGATGTTGCACTGGCCAAATCTTTCATCATTGCTTGTGAAGGTCCAGTTCTCAACTGGTATTCCTTGTTGCCTCCACACTCAATCTGCAGTTGGATTGATCTCAAGACAAAGTTCATCCAGGCATTTCAAGTGTTTCATGAAATGTCTGCAAAGCCATCAGACCTTTTCAGCTGCAAGCAAAGAGACAGGGAGCCACTGCAGAGCTTCGTGAGAAGATTCATGCAACAAAAGTCCCAAATTCCGGGGGCAGATGACAAAACAACAATCCAAGCACTAATCAAGGTTCTGACTCCAGGACCAACAGCTTTGCACTTAACCAGAAAAGAACCCCAAAGCATCGGAGAACTTTTCGATGAACTCGAACAATACATTAAGTCTGATGAAGATCATCGCAAAAGAGTTGCTGAGCGAAGCCAGGCCAGACAAGGCAATAGAGGAATCGGATGGAGGCTTCAGTTCCAAACTCCATGAAACATCAACAATGTGGAGAATCCTCCACCACAGTTCAACCAAGACAATAGGCCAAGCGCGAGAGGGGGCTTTTCATCAGGAGGAAGAGGAACAGGACCTCTGAAGATCCAAAATCATGACGCAAGAGACCCATACTTTTACTGTAGATATCATGGGAGAGGTCACAGCACTGAAGCTTGCCCAGAAACCAGAAAAAACATAGCAAGAATACAA
Organism: Cenchrus fungigraminus; assembly: GCA_036936925.1. Lineage (NCBI taxonomy): Eukaryota > Viridiplantae > Streptophyta > Magnoliopsida > Poales > Poaceae > Cenchrus > Cenchrus fungigraminus. The sequence goes on along the minus strand of CM072772.1, from coordinate 63,180,076 downwards.
CAAGAGAAAACCATGATGTCCGTTGCCACCACAATGCCGAACCAGTTTCATCAGAACTTCTGGCAGCCACAGTTGATGGGTCCTCAGCCAAGTCCAATTCCAGTTCAGCAATTCCAACAGGCACAGTCATCATGGCAGCCTTCACAATAGTTCTTTCCTCAGTCTCAGGCAATCCAAACAATTCAGCAACCTCAACCAATTCAAGAAATGTTGCCTCCACCGCTAGCCAATTCTGTAAAGCCAGAGTCAAGTTCGCGAGGTAGTAATCCGAAAGCATTGCCTTCTTTCGGAACTATCATGCCTATCACCGGAGGCTCAGCTATGGAGTTCGAAACAAAGAGGCAGAGGAACAACTACTTCATATCTGTGAACACAGTCATCAATGACAGTCCAGCAGCTCGACCAGAATGGGCCAAAGTGCCGATAACATTCACTGAACAAGATTTCAGGTTGAAGTCTACAGACCACAATGATGCCATGGTCATCGAGGTGAATATCGCCGGATGGGTGATCGAAAAAGTCCTGGTGGACAATGGAAGTTCGGCAGATATTCTGTTCATGAAAACCTTCGAGAAAATGAGCTTGAGTCCACAAATGCTGCAGCCACCAGAGTACCCGTTGCTGGGTTTCGGAGGAAAGCCAATCAAGCCAGCAGGAAAGATACCTCTTCCAGTATCCTTCGGAGATATGGACAACGCTAGAACCGAGACCCTAACTTTCGATGTAGTAGACATGTACCACCCTTACCTTGCAATCTTCGGCAGAGGATTCATCAATAAGTTTGATGCTGTGATACGGCAACAGTTCCTGTGCATGAAGATCCCAGCACCCAAAGGAGTCATTACAGTGTTCGGTGATCAGCAAGAGGCCAGAAACATAGAGAAGGGCCACACGCCTGGCCAAAGCAATGTGCATCACCTGAACTCCACCGAAGAAAGGAAAGAACCCTATGTTGAAGCAAAGAGAGATAAAGAAAAAGTTGAAATAGCTGCTGATAGCGAAACAAAGAAAGTGTACCTAGATGACATGCCAAATAGAGCAGTGGTGATAGGGGCTCATCTCAGCCCCAAAGAAGAGAAAGAGCTTGTTGAGTTCTTGAACAAGAATGAAGATGTTTTCGCTTGGTCAGCAAAAGATTTGCAAGGTGTTGACCGAGATATTATCAAACATGCCCTAGACACAGATGAGAAAATAACGCCGAAAAAACAGAAACTCAGAAAAATGTCCGAAGAAAAGGCCAAAGTTGTGGAAACCGAAGTGCAGAGGCTCCAAGATGCTAAAGTGATTAGGGAAGTCACGTACCCTGTTTGGCTGGCCAACACTGTGGCAGTAAAGAAGAAGAATGGGAAGTGGAGAATGTGCGTGGACTTCACATATTTGAATAAAGCTTGCAAGAAGGATGACTTTCCCTTAGAAAGGGTGGACAAGGTTGTTGATGATGCTGCGAACAGCGAGATGCTTTCACTCCTGGACATGTTCTCAGGATATCACCAAATCAGGGTGCGAAGAGAGGATGAGGAGAAAACAAGTTTTATCACTCCCTTCGGAACCTATTTCTTCGTCGGAATGCCAGAAGGTCTGAAAAATGCAGGATGCACTTTCTCGAGAATGATAGCGGTAGTGCTTCATCCTCAGCTTCGGAGAAATATTCTGGCATATGTCGATGACATAGTCGTCAAAAGCGTTCAAAGAAGGGACCACATCAGTGATTTAGCAGAAACATTCGCGAACCTTAGAGCAGCAAATCTTAAGCTAAATCCTGAAAAGTGTGTTTTCGGCATTCACAAGGGAAAAGTCTTGGGCTGCTTGGTTTTAACAAAGGGTATTGAAGCAAATCCCGACAAAATCAAGGCTCTGGTTGAGATGCAAGATCCCGTTTCAGTGAAAGACGTACAAAAGCTGACAGGGAGAGTAGCTGCCCTCAACAGATTCATACCCAGAGCTGCAGAGAGAAGTTTGCCTTTCTTCCAAGTTCTCTGAAGTTCCAAGAATTTTCAGTGGTCTGAATCTCAGAAGCAAGCCTTCCAAGAACTCAAAGACTACTTGTCAAACATGACGAAACTATGTCCCCCAGAGTCGAAATCGCCACTTTTGCTGTACTTGTCTGCTTCCAACTCAGCCGTGAGTGTTGTACTGGTGCAAGAAAAAGAAGAACAAGGAAAGCTTAAACAAATCCCAGTATACTTTGCTTCGGAGGCTCTTTCAGGATCTAAGCTTCTCTATTCGGAACTAGAGAAGATAGCATATGCAGTTGTTATGGCAGCACGAAAACTGAGGTATATTTTGAAGGGCACAGAATAAGAGTAATTACGAATCAACCACTGAATGACCTGTTCACGAACAAAGAAGCCTCAACCAGAATCGTCTAATGGGTAGCCGAGCTATCAGAATACACTGTAGACTTCGAGAGAAGAAGCGCGATCAAATCGCAAGTCCTAGCGGACTTTGTCGTAGACTGGACATCGCCATCCCAAGACTCTAGCGAAGATATAACCACGCCATGGGTGGTGCATTGCGATGGGGCTTGGTGTGATAGAGGGGTTGGAATAGCAGCGGTTGTGACATCTCCAGCAGGAGTCGTGATAAGATATGCTACTCGGCTTGATTTCGCGGATGACGTTCCATCCACGAATAACACAACAGAATATGAAGCTTTACTACTATCCTTGAGAAAAATGAAAGCTTTGGGTCAGCAAACTTTCATCATCAAAACAGACTCGAAAGTGATTCAAGAACACATCGAGAAAGAAAGCGAAGCAAGAAATCCGATTCTGGCAAAGTATCTGGAGAAAGTTAGAGAAATGGAGAAGCACTTCAAGGGCTACACAGTCCAGCACATTTCAAGAAATGACAACGGTGAGGCAGACAAGTTAGCGAAAGCAGTGGCACAAAAGCAAGCAATACCTCCAGATGTGTTCTTCGAAATCATCAGAGAACCATCTATCAAAGATCCGAAGCCAAAAACCGTGAATAACATAGAAAGCCATGATTGGAGAGCTGAAATCATGGCCTACCTGAGGGGTCACTATGAACCATAGGATGAATTAGAGGAAAAAAGGCTAAGGCAAAGGGCAAGGGGCTATGCTGTAGTCGATGGAGAGCTATACAAGTCTGGAGTGACCGAACCATGGCTAAGGTGTATAACATCCGAAAAAGGTGTAGAACTTCTCCAAGAAATCCACAGTGGATTTTGTGGTGCACACATAGGCACAAGAGCATTAGCAGGAAAGGCAATAAAGCAGGGATTCTTTTGGCCTTCTATAAATCTCGATGCAAAGAGGCTGGTTCAGGAATGCGAAGCCTGCCAGAAAACAGGGGATCAACAGAACTTACCATCCATGCCAGTTCATCTAATTCCACCATCATGGCCTTTGCAAAGGTGGGGAATGGATTTGGTCGGCCCATTGCCAACAGCTCAAGGAAACTGCAAGTTCGCAGCAGTGGCAGTTGATTATTTCACCAAGTGGGTAGAGGCGAAGGCATTGGCGAATATCACAGCGCCAACAGTTCAGAAATTCTTCTGGCAAAACATAATCTGCAGATCTGGAGTACCAAGGGAGTTAACTGTTGACAATGGAAAACAGTTCGACTGCTACTCTTTCAAATAATACTGTAAAACTCTGGGCACCCACGTGAAGTACTCCTCAGTCTATCATCCGCAGTCCAATGGGGCTGTTGAAAGGGCAAACGGGCTGATTTTTTCGGAGATCAAGAAGTGTCTATATGATCAGAAGAAAGGCAAGTGGATAGATGAATTGCCGAAGGTAATTTGGTCTCACAACACAACAGTGTCAAGGGCAACAGGTTTCACACCTTTTTGCTTGCTATTCGGGACTGAAGCAATGACACCGGAAGAAATCAAGAATGAAAGTTTGAGAGTCCAAAAAGCAAAAGAAATCGAAGAAGTTGACATGAAGGTAGAGAAGGACATGATCGAGCTCACAATCCTCGAAGCATCAGAGAACATTGAAAAATACCAAAGGGAAACCAAGGCATGGAAAGATAAGAAAATAGTCAGGAAAGATATCAAGAATGGTGATTTAGTGTTGAAAAGAAAGAAAAATTGGGGGAATCCCGGGAAACATCAGGAATCTTGGGAAGGACCCTACATAGCAAAAGAAACTAGCATGCCAGGAGCTTTTCGCTTAACAGACCAAACCGGCGAAGAACTACCGCATTCGTGGAACGCAGACAGCTTGAAGAGGTACTACACTTGAGAATCATGAAAGTAAGTAAATTTAGTATTCAGCATTTCTTTTCGCAAATTTAGATTCCATAAAATTGTAAAAACCTGAACCACGGAGCTATAAGTGGTTTCAGGAACAAAAATATTTACTTCTCGCATTTACATTAGAATAAGAAGGACTTACTCTTTTCCTTGCAAAGGGGGCCCTAAATGAAGGGGCAAGGTTTTTAACGAGGCGGATCCTATGTAAATACTCTTTGTGTGATATATATGAAAAGAGTTCTCCCCCAAAGTTTTTGTGTCTTGCGAAATTCCATCGTGGGAAAGAAAAGTTCGTGAAAGGCTCCGTGATAGCCAAAATTCCATCGTGAGAAAGAAAAGTTCGTGAAAGGCTCCGTGATAGCCAAAATTCCATCGTGAGAAAGAAAAGTTTCGTGAAAGGCTCCGTGATAGCCAAAACTCCATCGTGAGAAAGAAAAGTTCGCGAAAGGGCTCCCTGATAGCCGAAATTACAGAAGTGAAAGAGAAGTTTTGAGAAAAGGCTCCTTGATAGCCGAGGGCACCGTGAAAGCCTAGATCCCACCTTAAAGGGATATCCTACTGAAAGGCCTGAGACAACAACAAGTTGTGGCCTAGATCCCACCGTAAAGGGACATCCTACCAAAAGGCCCGAGACAACAACAAGTTGTGGCCTAGATCCCACCGTAAAGGGGCAGAAACAACAGAAGGTTGTGGCCCGGAAAATTCTAAACATCTCAACTTCAGATTTTCGTGAGAAAACTTATGAAGCAGCAATTAATTTTTTTTCAGTTGTAAAAACGAATTGACATAGTGCTAAACATCCCTAAGCAAATCTATGAAGCAGAAAAGTTATGTCTATTCAGAAAAAGTTTTTTGGCCGAAAATGTTATTTTATGAGCCTAGGGGCTCAGTTACCTTCGTGAAAATAGCAACTGCACAATTCGGTTGAAGCAACTGAAGGTTGCGATATCAACCTAGGCAAGTTTGCCACATAGGCGCAAGTCCACAAAATTTATGAAATAAATTTTGTCGACTTACACTCTGATGAAATGCAAATCATTACACGACGATAGATAACAAAAGTAGCCAAAACAAAACATCCATGAAATTTTACATGAAAACAGCAAGGTGGGAAGGGTGACGTTTTTTCTTAAAAAATGAGTTTACTGCCTTAGTTTCATACAAAATTTCATAAAAGTACAGTTACACAGCCTCGAAGAGCTGAAAATTCAAAAAGGAAGTTCGATGATGTGGCCCGGACTGCGGCCCCTATCTTCAGCAATATCGCTAGCATAAGCAAAGCTGCAATCGCCAGTTATGGGGCTAAGGGGCTCCGTCTTCATGAAAGGACGTGAACAAGAAGCCTTAATACTAAGAGCATAACCATCACGTTGAAGAAAAAATCAGCTCAGTTGAAAGCTACGCATCGAGAAGTACTGGCAACACTAAGTCCAGAAATCAGAAAACTTGCAGCCAGGATGAGATTCTTTGTACAAACGCCAAGCCTGGCCACTAACTATCTGCTCCTGGCGATGAATTCGCAAATGTATGACGTCCTACACAGGCCCACCTTGCAGGACCTGCGCAGGTTAAAATTTTACAAGACAAGAGTTTAGAAGGGGGGTCGCAGCCCACAAATGTACAAGTTGCAGTTTTTTAACATCAAAGTCAAAAGTTCGGACAAGCTTCGCCTCATCCAACAATGTCAACCTTCGGAGAGCTGGTGCGACGATCAGAGCTTTCTTCTTCTCCATCATCTCGGTCGCCACTGCTGCTGCTGTCGCCGCTTCCCTCGCTTCCCGAACCTTCCTCCCCATCATCAGTATCATCGCCCTACCCAGATTCAGAAGTAGCTTCTTGAGTCTCCTCAGCTTTGGCGAGCGCTTCTTTCTGAATCATCTGAGAAAGGAACAAAAACAGTCATTAGTATCAAGAAAAAAGATGTCTATAAGATGCTAGAAGTTCAACAAAGTCTAGAAGAATAACCTTCTCAAGTTTATCACGGGCAACCTTCTTCGCAAATTCCTTTCCGCTTGTGATCCAGAATTCCCTCGCGAATTTAACTTTAAGAGCACGGACATCTTCATTTGCTCGGATAGCTGAGGTACTCGCAACGTTTGGGAATCGTGAGAGTGCTCCGCGAAACTTTGAAAGATCAACACAGTCAAAATCATAGAGAAGTTTGAGTAGGCTTTCCACAGAAAAAAGTGCAGCGAAATCGCTAGCTCCTGAAATAATGCTTGGAAGAGCCTGGAACTCTTTCAGCATCCAATCCATCAAATCTGAAATATCTTCACTTTCAGGAAGTGGGCTTGGACGGGTGCCAAACTGCTTCAGAGCTTCCTCGTATTCCTCAAATAATAGTTTCAAGCTTCGCTTGACTTCTTCAATATCTTTGCCTGAAGTCTCACTCCGCTCAGACAGAGCTTTCTCAAGATCTAGAATAGCTTGTTCTTTCGTACTGAGAGTTTTCGCGAGCTCCGTGTTCTTCCTTGAAAGTTCGTCGTTAGCGCTTCGGAGCTCGTCAATAGTTTTCGTGCTCTTGTCAGCATTCTTGCGAAGATTCTCAATCATTTTGAGATCATCTTCGTGAGTCTTGTTAAGTTTTTCATGCTCTTTCTTCGAATCGCGAAGAGCAGCTTCGGCAAGTACCTTCTCGTCCTGACACTTCTTCAAGGAATCCACTAGTTTAGCAATTCGCTGCTCCAGATCGAGACTCGAAGCCTGAGCCTTGTTTAAGTCGCGCTTTAACTTTCAAGATTCATCGGTGAGTTTTCCAACAAGTTCTTCCTTTTCAAGGAGCCTTTCAGAGACAACCTTACCAACAATAGCCGTCTTCAAATCGTAAAAATGGCTGAACTTATAAAGGTCTAATGAGGAAAGTTTGCGCACTTTCTCTTCAAAACCTGCGAAAACCAGAACGGAACCAACAATAAAACCAGTAAGGAAAGTAAGAAGATCAGCAGAAAATAAAGATGAAAGTAATGTACAAACCTTTTGTGTTAAGTGCCTTCGAAGAAATTTGAATAGCAGGATCAGAAATCGTCAAAGGTTTCTGGAGTGAGGAAGAAGATTGCTTCTCAGTAGCAGAAGTTGTTTTGGCAGTCAAGCGAAGTTTTTTCTTCGGAGCGTCTCCTCCTGTTTCACCCATAAGTTTAGAGGACTTCCATAGCAAAGAAAACTTAGGACTACCACCGTCCTCACCAGCCACCTAACCACCAATGCTTAATAGTTCACCTCTAAAAGACGTACCGAAGCTTTCGTTATAAGCAGTGACAGAGGGAGTAGGCTCTTGTTCGTCGGGAATGGCTTCGCGAGTCCCGATCAAAGAAGGATCCTCAAGCAAAATACCACTCTGACTCATAGTGCGCTCCAAATCTTCTGTGAACTTTGGAGAGGCTTCTTCACCAGCACCAGTAGTTTTTGAAGTTCCAGCATCAACAGAAGCAACAGCGAAAGGTTCAACTGGAACAGCCCTAGCCTCGGGAACAGTGTCTGAAAAAGTTTCAATATCAACGAAATCGTTCTCGGAATTTGGAGTATAACCACGACGGACACCGAATCTCAATTCACAGCACAAGCAAGAAAATAAACCTGTTTGGCGAGGCTCATCAATCATCTCCTCATCAGAAAAACACCGAAGGAACGCGCTGAACAACAGCAACAGCAACTTTCTTAACAGCCTTCTTAGATTTCTTCCTGCTTAACTTCGCAAGACTGGAAGCCGCTTGTATCTCAGCATCAGAAACATCTTCGGAAGCTTTTCTTTTCCTCTTGCTGGATTCCAAGGACTTAGTCTTTGACGCGTAAACGGCAGGAGAAGAAGTTTCATCAGTGGTACCTTTAGCTTTATCTTTCTTCGAATCCCTCTTCCTTCGAGCCTTGGGAGGAGCAGCCGAGCAACCGGCCACAGCAACGGCTGGAACTTTCTTGTCCACGCCTGGTGGGCGAGATCGAAGGGCGGTTTCGGCACCAAGTTCTGAAAATACACGGTTCACCCTCTTCTTGTGTTTCACAATGTGCTTATAGGCCTTATACTCATTCAAGGTGAATTCGCCCACCATTTCTGTAACCTTCTCTTCAACTTCGAGGATAAAATCGCTTAAGCTCTGGCCATCCTCAAGTCGCAAATTAAATCGTGGAAAGGGCACCTGCTGAGAAGCCCATTCCACGTCAAGAAGAACAATCTCTGAAGGTTTCTAGCCATGTGACAAGGGCCAGATTCGGGTAGCAACAAATTCTTCAATAGCGTCGCGACCACCAAGAATGGTGCTGGCAAGATAGAAACCATTTTCACAACCCTTAAAGCCCAAAGCGCGGCTATTGAAAGTAGCAGTGCTAATTGCGGTAACTGGGGCTATGGGCGAATAGAGCGGGTAGGTCGGACCGCTGTAGCCAGGAATCTTCGACATATCAATCTTCAGGTAAAACCAATGGGCTCGCCAATCTTCGGGCAAATTGGTCTTACTGCAAGGGGCAAGCTGAATGCGAGTAATATTCTGAAACGAGTTCTTTCTTCGAGTATTAAAGGTGCAGCAACCATAATCAGCTTCGTAAAAGTTTCCATCGCTAAGCTTAAGGATATCCTTCTCAATAACAAGCTCGAAGAGACGAGCGAAAACATCAGCGCTGGCAGTACAGTTGAAAGTCTTCATGATCCAAAAGAATTTCGAGAGCTGCAGAAAAGAGTTAGGTGTTAGCTGGTGTATCTTCACAGAGAATTTCTCGAGAATAGCAGGAATAAGAGTATCACATGGAAATCTGAGACCACAGATGAAAAAATCCCTGAAGACAACAATCTCATCTGCCTCAGGAGAAGGGGTCTCTTCTTCAGCAGGTGGACGACCGTCACCAGAAGGAAAGTAACCAGCCTTTTCATATCCTTTGATAAGTTCGGTGGTAACTTTGGACCTCCCAAAGACAAGGGCTGGAGGGTATGAGCCTTTGGAGGAGATCAACTCATTTAAGTTAACTTCAACATTAGAGAGATCTTCATCACCATCAGACTTGTTTCCGGATTTAATCTCCCCATCTTCGCGACTGCTAGAATCACGAACGGCTTCAGCAGCCGGGTCACTTGTACTGGGGGGAGCATTTTCGCCCAACGGGGGAACACCAGCAGCAGCTAACTCCTCGGAAGTCATTGGTCTAGCAGTGCTTTTAGTACGAGCCACCTTTCCGGAAGAAAAGTAAAAATGCAAAACGCACATCAATTTACAGAAAATGAAAAGTCCACGAAATAACTGGATACTGCTCGAAAAATATAAGATAGGAGAATAAAATACCTTTGAAGACCGAAGAAGTCGCCGAACTTCGGGCGTCTAAAGACGAAAGGCTTCGCGCTACGAAAACCTCGAAGTTGCGGAGAGAACGACAAAGAGGTGAAAAAAGTTACCGTGCCAGGCCTCTATTTATAGGGGAGAAGGGGGCAGTTTCAAGAAGTTGTCTCGAGATAACCGTTGCGCGTTTAAGGGGGGACACGTGTACACTCCGACGTTCCGAGGGTGACGTTTTTTACCGAAATTCTGAGATTTGTTCGTGGAAACGGATCGTCGGAGTCAACCCGCTTCCCCGAGGGGCTAATGTTGGGGAATTGGGTAAAAACCGTACACCCTCGAAACTTCAGAAATATCAAGACTCTGAGGAATTCGTGAAAGCGTGCAGGAAAGATCCAAGTGATAAGTTCCATTTTCATGATTTCTGAAAATAATTCGCTAAATCCTCTAACCATGGGCGAAGCAATCACCGAATGACCATGAATTCATAGGTCTGCCTCTTGTTACAGGATAGGAGAAGTTTTGGAAGTCGTAGCTGATTCGGGAAACTTCGGCGATGGAATCTGCGAAGATCTCCATGAAGACAAGAAAGCTCCATTACGCCTGCAGATCTCTGCGAATTCGGTGAAGATCAACTTCGGCGAAGATTTCGGCGGCGAGGCGCGGGAAACTGTCTACCTGCGAATCTTCACAGGAACAAGGCGAAAATCATGAATGAACCAAGTCAAAGGAGCGGTGCCAAAAGTCCGGGTTCAATGTGTGAACGAGTGGCAAGCTTGTAAATGTATGAAGTTAGTTTCACAAATCATGAGATGTAAAAGACGTTCATGTACATGTTCACACCTGGAATATTCCCTAGATTCGGGGGTAGTCTCGGAATGTAAAAGTCCCTTTGTCTCCCTATAAAAGGGGGCTCAAGGGCACGTGTAAAGGGATTCACAACTTTTGAGGCGAGTTCAGACTTTCGGGGATTCCTTGTCTCCACGCTTTTGCGTACTTTCGCGTATTCCTTCAGGAATCTTGCTTCATTTGTGTTCGGGGACTCCTTCCGATTTTCTGATCCCCCAACACTAGTCAATGATTTTCTTGTAGTGCTTCGGCAAACCTTTTGATGTACTCCTGCAGTGGTTCTTTGTCTCCTTGTTTTATGAGGTGAAGATCACCTGATGTGAGGTCTTGAGGTTGATACCCCTGAAAATTGTTCTTTATTCTCTACCGAAGCTGTTCCCATGAACTGATGCTTCCTTTTGGTAGCGAAGCAAACCACTGTTGAGCTGAGCCTTTTAAGGCCATTATCATAGCTCTTGCCATTGCTACTTCATTTCCCCCACTCGAAGATATTGCCATAGTGTATTTCTAGAGGAACTATCTAGGGTCTGATTCACCATCATACTCCGGCAAAGATGCGGGTAACTTGAAGTTTGGTGGCCATTCTGCCTGTTTGAGCTCTAATGAAAGAGGAGAAGCGGGTTTCACCTTGCTTGAGAATGATTCTCTGTATCTCTTGTGTGGTCTATGTTCCACAAACTCCTCTTCGTCCGAGTCATAATACCAGGAATCTTCATCATCTTCATCTTCATAATCTTCTTCATCTATGATTATGGGTCTTTGCTTTTTGTTTTGCACTGGATCGTTGTGAGGTTGTTGGGTCTATTCTTGTTGCTGAAGAGAATTCAGTTGGGCCTGCAGAAGTGTCATTTGCTCTTGGAGCTGTAATGTTTTGTGTCTTATCACTTGCTATTCTTCGTCTTCCTGTAGTTGCTGCAGCAACATTCTCTTGTTCTTTACTTGTTGTAGCATCTCATTGTACTTTGCTTTTTCTTGAAGTGGATCTCCATTCTGTATCTGTTTCACCCTAAGGATGGCAGCTTCTGCTTGAGCTCTTGTTCAAATGTTTGCTGGCATTGTTCTTTCTCTCATCTTCGCAGCGAGCCTTTCTTCGATTCTTCTTAATGAGGCAATATCTTCATCTTCGACTCCTGCATCCACTAGGCTGACCTCAATGTTTCCTTCTACTACATCTTCAGCTTCTCGTTCTTGATCTTCTCCACCCCTCTGGTTATGCGGACTCAGCACCATGTCCCTGGTTCTGTTTGTGTTTTCGGCTATCTGCCTCTCTCTTGGGTTTTCGCTCTGTGTTTCCGATGGATCATCGGTTGCTCTATTTGGGTGTGGTTGTGGGTTCTTCGGTGGCAATGCTGGGACGGAACACGGTGGGCGCCTTAACTGTTGGGATAAAAATCTTCCTCGAAGAGGGGCCAACAGCTAGAGTAAACTACCCCGAGGGAAAAGCAAGAGACACCAAAGAATAAGAAACGTAAACTAGACTAAGTGTAATGTAACTCAACCTCCTTCCAATCGCCCCTTCTCCATTCCCTATCGAGTCCTTTTTATAGGCCCGTAACATTTACACTTTACATCCCTTGTCATTGCTTTTACGCATTGTGCGAAGCATATCAAGTGCATTTCGGTAACCTCACAGGGCCCATACTCACACACTTTATAGATGTTCACTTTACACTCTGTCAATCTACGTGTCTGCTCCCGTGGAACGGTGATCTTCAGTTACGTTTTCCCTTCTTCGTCAAGCTTCTCCTGACTCATCTTCGGGCACATGTCTCCGCTTGTCTTTGGGATCAGTTCGACACTCCGCCTTTGGCCCTTCTCCCTTAGACTTCACTCCGTCCCCATCTCTCCAGCCTCTTCGCATGTTGGTTTTCAAACGAAGACCTCGCAACCCTCCTCTTGGCTCGGCTTCTTCGCGTCCCGTCTTTGCACGGGCTCGGGAATTCTTCAGCGCATCTTCTCCTTTGTATCTTCATGAGTTGGCGCCATCCCTTCAGCCGAAGGTTCCAGTCTTCGCCAGACCTTCGCTCACCAACCTTCGATCTTTACCCTGAAATAACCAAGGCAAGCGCAAATACGAAGCTCGCTCTTCTCTGATGAGCCGAAACGAAGGGAGAGGGGTTAGCAGCAAAATATTTTCCCCAACACTTGTTTCACATATATTGCAAAGTCAAAAACCGGATCCAAGAAGAAAATCAACTCATACAATCAAATCAAGATGTGCACGTATATATATGGTGAGTATGGTAAGGTGGATACTAGGCCCGGAATGGGTGCTAGATATTACCATACATGATGAATGTCGTGGTGATGGTAAGGTGGACACTAGGCCTGAAGTGGGTGCTAGTTATTACCATCTGATTTAATAGAACTCCTTTTTGTATGATATTATCTCTCTCTCTCTTCATCCTTTTTTTTCTTCTTTTTTTTGAACATGGGTTATCCTTTCTTTCTCTTTTTTTAGTCCATGTCTCTCTCTTTCTCCCTCCCCCCTTTTTTTAAGGATACTTTCGAGATAGAGAGAGAGAGAGAGAGAGAGAGAGAGAGAGATCACACCACATATGGGCTCTGCTTGTGGAATGAATGGATGGTGCAATGCCAACTTCTAGTATAGAAGCATAACAAGGGGGAAATGGTGGTGCGCACATGAATCTTTATCATGAAAGTATAAAGAGAATTCTCACAAGGGTCACAGTGTTTTACAAAGCTCCATGCAAAAGCAAGCAACATAGGTGTGTAAGATTTTTCAACTAAAACATCATATGGCTTTGGTAGGAAGTTGGCATATCAAAAGAGGAGCTTTGCAAAGGGTTTTTAGAGTTTTCAAAATAAATAACCCAATCACTCAAACATTAAGAGCAAAGGTCATATCATCAAACTATATCACAGACTCCAACTACTTAGATTAGCGTGCTTTCCTAAAAATATTTCTTCACAAGCATCAAGATGATAGGCATGGACTAAAACATATGCAAGCCAACCATAGGAAACATGTAGAGCACATGGGGCGTGATTCATTGAGTTTGATACAATGGATCAGAGTTAAACCTCATTCAAAACTCATGGATCAGGGAGAGTGAGGTAAAGGGTTCCACATACCATCGCTCCTGAAGGATATGGAGATCAAGGAGGACCAGTGGTGATTTGCTAACCCAGAAGGCAGCTGGTTCACTCTAGTTTACGTGGTCTCTTAGCATGAAAGCGTAGTCGATGTTGTGCAATGCTTGTGTGGGAGTTCTCGAGTAGATATGTCGATGATGAGATCGAGAGGACTCCCCCACACTTGTTCTTGTACCTGGTGTTGTTCTTCAAGCAAAAGTGGAAACAAAAAGAGGGACTTTGCTGGTTCGAGAACCATAGAGCCTTTATTCAAATTCAAATATTTTTGTTTTTTATTGTCACCATGTCATTTACTCGAATAGGGTTAGATCAAGGTTGCATTTCATAAACAAAGGATGATATACTTACCTTGGACCTTTGAGAGGTCATCTGTACCTCATTTGTATGTTGTGCAACATGAATCCAAACCTTTACTTACCTTTCCATTTAGAACCAGCTTGAGGACTTACCCATTTGTATTTGACGATTTTCTGCATGGGTTAGTCCACATACATGCCAACAAAATCTATGAAAGCATAACTCTAAGGTTCATCACTCAAACTTGACACCATGTCTAGTTTGGTTGAAGAAGGCATTTTAACCTAAGCACCATGCTTAATTTAAAAGGCCTATGAATGTGCGCCGATCAAGCATACACTCAAACTAGGTCATAAGAACATAGATTAAGGAAACATGTAAGCATGATCAAGCAATTTTCAAAGGGGGCATAAGCATGAGCATATGATGGTGAACATCCGGCAACCTCCCAGAAGAGCTTTGTTTAAAGTCTAAAGCAAGACATACTTAGATAGCCGGGAAAGATGCAAGAGCCAACATTACCTCCAAATCAGGATAAGATTTGGCATTAGGAGAAAATTTACTCGGGTTGCTCACATACCTCCCCCACACATGAAGTTTGCATTGCTAAGCAACAAAACTCAAGTGTGTGGAGATCAAGCTTCCCTTGTAAACATTCCCTCAACAAAATCTTACCACAGTGTTGTAGTTGATGAAGCTCACATTTTCTTAGGCATCATCTATCCACCATTCTTTTTAATCTCCACCTGAAAGGTTAGCGACCAAAAGTACCCGAAGGACAACTTATCTTAAAAACATGTTCTTGCTTTTATTAGAAAGGGGAAATAAAACCTATGCTAATCTAGGCTATCTCCTAATAGTGCTTTGTTTTTGGTCACAAGCTCGACCAGGGGAGCTTCATCTTGCAGCTATCATTGGTGGTGTCATTCCCATCTCACTACCAATCTTGGATGTATGAGTGAAGCTTTAGGTGCAATCTTAGTGCCACAGTGGACGCATGAAATCTGATATGCTTATGGTAAACATATGCATCCACAATCAACCTTCTAAACATTTTTCAAAAGAGGTCCAGAAGGTGGTTGTATCCCTCTTATGTGTTCGGTGCACTAAGCATGGCAGACTTTGGAGAGGAATTATGCGAGCATGGTTCATAAGGTATATCAAGGATGAAACTACCATGCTCGTCAATGGAATCCTTTCCTATGCACTCCAGAGTCGGCGCCTTAAAAATTTCCATGGCCCATGAGTCCTCTATCTCAAGAGATTTATCATGAAAGCTCGATATCGACTCTCGATCATGACCAAAAGCAACATGATACGGGCCAGCGGGAAGAGGCTCAAACTCAGTCGAGAGGGATGATGATCGTTCGCCTTCACGGAGGTAAAGAGAATCTTCCGAGTCATTCTCATGAGGAGTAGGAGATTCTATAACCTCGACGAGAATGGGCTTGGACGATGCAAACAGAGATACATGCATCATTTTCTCGAGCGGGTTTTACTTGGGAAGATGCCCTGCCATGGAATCTTTAAAACAAGAGATGGATGTGGTAGAAGTGGCTTCCCTAAGCTTCACATCTAGGCTCCCTTGAGATTTATCAAGAAGTTCATCCAATGGGAAGCCTAGGAGAAGACGAAATCCATGATCTCATAGATATGAAAATCTAAGCGCACCTCGATCTTGTCTATGATGATTGGCACGTCCCTAGGAATCCCTCGACATGGGAAAAAGTAGTTCCACTTGGGACTTCGGAAATATCTATCAGTCAGGGTGAGGGGCATGTCACCCACCAGAGTGTCCAGAAGGCACTCCGGTATGATGCAAGCTCCTGCAGTAGGGTCATAAACATCATCTATGGTGTTTCCTCTCATGGAATAATGGATAATCATGGAAATCGAGCTAACCCGAATTGCTTCGGAAGTAGCCTTTAATTCCTGAGGCGACCAATCCGCTATGGTCCCATGATTCCAAACATCATCAAGGACCTCATATAGGTCCATCGATGCCGTAGGATTCTCGTGCCTATAGTGATTCGAGGCATTTATAATGTCTCTAGGAGAATCATCCTCGAATATGTGAGAGAAATCCGAAGGTTGAATCTCTTCATCCTTCTGTGTTCGCGGTTCGGGAGAAGGCTCTCTAGACGAATCATAAGATGTGCAGGTTGAAAGGTCAAACTCATCTATTAAGAGACTCTCGTGCATCGACTCTGATTCTTAGTGGGGTTCATTGTGACTGGTATGGGAACAAGAGGCTTCTAAGAAGAATTCTAGGATCTCTCTTTTTTCCATTGTCGATTGATGTTCAAACGAACCTCCAGCTATGAGGTCGAGGTCTTGTGCAGATTCCATGTCTAAACTCACGTAAAAGATGCACAATGATACCTCATCGGGTATAGACAAGTCTGAGCTAAACTCCAACAGGTGTGAGAACCTAGCCCAAGTTGCACCTATAGACTCACCCTCTAATTGGCAAAACTCACAGAATTCACATAGTAGCAAATCCGAGTGTTCAAAAGGGGAGAACGAGTAACAAAAGTCATCTCAAAGTTCTTACCAATTGTATACACTCTCTATCGTGCGGGTGTACCATTGCTCCGCTCTGTCTATGAGAGAGAAAGGGAACAACTTCCACCTCAAAGTTTCCTGTGTCATACCTGGATTACCAAGCACAAACACAATTCTTCGAACTCTTTAAATGATCATGGGGATCATCACTGATGGCTCCAGAGAATGGTCTATTCTGAACCATGGCTATAAAGACGGGACGAAGTTTGCAGCTAGATGAAGAAGTTGATGGTTGCTCTAAGACGAACTCACCCCTAGTGGTAGAGAGGCTTTGATAGGAAGGCATCTCAATGGGTAGCGGGGGTAAAGGTAGAATTCAAGAAAACGAAAAAGATAGATACGAGGACCACTAGGTTTGAAGATAGATACAACAACCATTCCCCGGCAAAAGCGCCAGAAATGCTTGTTGGTATTTCTTAACGTCACAACTACAGCGTCGGGATAGCGTGAGCGTCTAAGAATCACCCAGGTATACTGATGGGTGCGAACGAGTCTGCAAGCGCACGGATACACCGTTGTAGCATTTCGCCTAAGGACTATTCCAAAGGGTATCGAATCCAAGGAATGATGTGTACTACCTTCTATCCTAGTACAATGGCCCAAGGACACCAAACCCCTGCTAAAGTTGGGAGATGATGAGGCACTTCCTACGCTACTGATTCTAAAGGAGGAGCAGACAGGTAATTATTACTCGCTTCGGGCAACGGCTACCGCCTGGCTATAACAGTTGGTTCCGGCATGTGGCTCTATGCCATATCTGAACGTGGAGGAGTACGAAGGGTCCAACGGTTGTCACTACTGCAGCATACCTCAAGACAAACCGTGGGATACAGGGCAAACGAAGGATAACTCGTAGTCTGGACACCACGTCCACACTACCGATCACTACTATAATACGACTACGTCTGAGCTCCCGTAGTAATACTATAGCACTCTATATAAATACGGAACGACGAACCCGCGAGTTTCGAGCTAGTCTCACTTATCACTAAATCGCATAGATGATAGGAAGAACGAATGCCAACATATTAATGTACTCCAGGCAAGATCTAAGGGGATAATTCACACAAACGGATATGCAAAATTATTCACCTAGTCAACAAGATCAAAGGGTCATGCCACGAAGAACATGAGCCTCGAAATGATGAACAGACGAAGAACTCATGAACATATCATCTATGCATGAGTACCACTTTAGTCTCAAACAAAAATATAGAAATACTCACTTTGCTCTAATTGAAGAACAAGACATCCTCACCTACACCACCCTCTACCTAGCACCTATACCCACCTACACATGGAGAGGTGAGACACCTCTCCAAGAGACAAAATGAGACAAGAGGGAACTTGGGATGTGTCTCTATTCTCACCCCCTCTACTTCTATTCATAGGCCCGGACACCGGTGCGAGAGCACCCCGAGCACCCCCGAAATGGACCTAGGAACCAATTAGGAAGCACCACATGGAAGCTGATGGCGAAGGGAGCCAAAGGCGGTTCGGCCGATCCAAGGGATCAGCCGACCCCTTAGTGGGCCCCTCATGGTGTGATTCCTCGTGGTGGCTGGCTTGTGGGCCCATAAGGCGGTCCCCGGTGTCCACGGTGTTTTGAGGCGGTTTGGGCATGTTTGTGGGCCATATGATCCATGTGATGCACGCGTGGCGGCTTCTCATTCGTCGGGTCTTTCTCCCTTGGATTGATGACACCAATCTATGGCACTTTGCATGGTAGCGCCACATTGGCTGAGGTGGAGAGGCCTGGATTGATGAGGTGGATGGATAAGGAGTGCTTTTGCTCTATTTCTTGTGCTAATTGCCTGCATTGAAATATACATCGCCACTTGTGGAATTTGTTAGTATATACCCCTATTCTAGTGTTGATGCTAAATTTCTATTTATTTTATGCAGGAATTGACGGCCTAAAAGTGGTACTTAACAACCGTCAACAAGTAGGAGAATGATAGATGACTTTCATTAAGCAAATTTTCAAGTAGAACGTCCAGAGGAGGAGACAGAACCAAGTGCGAAGGCGGATTAAGACATGTTGGCTGTAGCACAAAAACCCCTTCACCAGCACACCAAACAATCTCAACTAGATGCCATCAGCCGCCTGATAGTCGTAAAGTCTCAGCATAACCTAAGTCGAGAATGCTTCGATGCTTTGGTGACCGTTTTTGGCGACATGCTTCCCCAAGGTCACATTTTTGCCGAAGAACATGTATGAAGTGCGAAAAGTCCTTCATACACTTAAGATGCCATACAAGCAGATACATGCCTGTCTGAAAGGATGCATCTTATTCAGGAAAGAACATGAGAATGCAACACACTGTCCAAAATGTAAAGCATTTTGGTTCGTGGAGGTAGACTCTGGTGAGGGTAAAAAGACGCAGCTCATGATCCTAGTAAGTGTCCTAAAGTACCTTCCACTAATACAGCGGATCCAATGGATTTACATGACCGAGGAATGTGCGAAGCAAATGACTTGGCACAAAACAGGTCGCCGATATAGTGATAAGCTTACACATACATCCGAAGCTGAAGCATGGACCCATATTGATGAGATTCATGGTGACAAAGCTCTTGAGCCTCGCAATGCACGTGTTACACTGGCGATAGATGGGTTCAATCCTTTTGGAATGACAACTGCTATTGATGGTCAAATATGGTACCCCTAGCTATGAGGTTACCGTTGAGAGCCTGTGTGGTTCTAGGACCGGTGGATGGTTGCTTCCTGGTGTGATGAGTGATTGACAACATTGTGTGGACTGACTCTTGGCCTAGTATTGCAGGTGCAGGTTGCGACTTGATTGGTGCTAGTGCAGGTGAAGAACAAGCGCGAAAGGTCGATGCCGGTGAGGCCTCCAGGTGTGGAGCAGACAAGTAGGCTTGGTTCGAGGGACCTAGTGGCCAGCGGGGTCAAGTGCGGGCCGCATGGTGGCGAGAACAGCAAGACGAAGTCATGGACGGTTTCTTGGTTGAGCCTAAAAAGCCAAGGTCGAGCTGGGACTTCGTGGGAGCTGAGTCAAGAGTGGTGATTGGCGGAGGCTACACCGAGTCCCTGGGGTTTCCAGTGGTTCACCACAAAACCACTGGGTTCCTTGGTTGATCAACAAAGCCAAGACCGAAGACCGAAGAGTAGCAGCACTGGACCGGTCTGACCGGTGTGCGATGACGCTTTCCGGAGACTTCGAAGCGGAGGACACGCGTCAGGATTGCAAGGCTTGCGTCGAGACTAAGCAAGTTTGCGGTCGCCGGGTATCCGTCCGTTGGTGCTACGACGAAGATTCCCAAAATTCCCTTCGGGGGCGTGTATCTTAGTTTAATGTAATAGGGGTAGTTTTGTCTTTCGGTTGCCTCCATATAACCCAAGTGGTGAGAGGATGGCAGCCATCTCTTGGAACCTTAGCTCATTTTGTTTTTGCTATTTTCCCTTCCTATTTTCCTTAGGATTTTTAGGACTAGCTTGACAGCTTCATGGTGAGATCCTTAGAGAGGGATGGATGATCGGGTGGCAAGCTATACCTTGTATGAACCTTCATGGTATGTATAGATGATTCGGCGTGGTTCCTCAAGGCTTGATTGTGTCTCTCCCGTTTTCCTTTTTGGCGATTTTCGAAGCCTTTTCTTGGTGAATTTCTTGTGGTGGTTTTGAGGCCCTTCTCTTATGAACCCTTCGTGGTTCTTTTCCTTGTGATTCCCCTCCCAGATCCGTGAATAAAGGTGCTCGATTTTGGGGTTTTCTTAGGTTTCAGGAAAGTGGTGTTCTTGGTGGAAATCCTTCGATTCCTCTTGATTCTACGAGTTTCGGTGGACCAAATCGTAGCTATGGGATGCCCATGAGGTACTCCTAGTATCCCCAAAGTCTTGTGCGAATCCGTGGAGCGAGTCGAGAGAACGGGATTTGGATTTGGAGGAGTTGACCCACGGGTTGCTGTTCATCCCGAGCGCCCAGGCCCTAACCGGTCTACCGGTGCAGACCCCTGTTGGGTTTTTGCTCGGGTGAACGTGCTCGTGAATTCCCTAGTCTCTAGGCTTGCTGCTATTTCGAGTTTGGTGCTATTTGGAGCTTGGGAGGTTGGTTTCTTGGATTTGGGGTTTCCAAGCTTGGACCAGTCTGACTGGTGTGCTGTACCGGCCTGACCGGTGTAGGAGACTTTCTGTGGAAATCGTCAAGTCCTGCTCGGGTGATCCGGCTTGAGGTCCAAGGTGACCTGGTGTGTCTCTGGTGGGTGTCGGGTGATCCGGCGAAGTAGTTCGGGTGATCCGGCCGAGACTGGTCTGACCGGTGGTGCTCACCGGTCTGACCGGTGTGGTCTGTGTGTTGCTCGAGTAGTTTGTTCCACTGTGATCTCGAGTAGGTTTGGTGGTTGTTGGTTCCTAGGACCAGTAGCACTCTAGTGGCTACGTGGTCTTGGCCAACTTGGGTAGTTGAGTCGGAGAAGTGATTTGTCCAAGCCGTGTTCATCTTGTTGGAGAAGACATCTCACTCGAGAAGAATTTTTATCGGCTCCCATTCACTCCCCCCTCTCTGGTCGCTAATTCGGTCCTTCAAGTGGTATCAGAGCCGATTACGGGTCATTCGGGACTCTAACCAGTCTAAGATCCAAAGATGGCATACTAGGAACAGGGATCAGGTCCTCCGCACTTCGATTGGAAAAACTACCAGATGTGGCAGAGGCGGATGTCAG
Source organism: Cenchrus fungigraminus (assembly GCA_036936925.1). Lineage (NCBI taxonomy): Eukaryota > Viridiplantae > Streptophyta > Magnoliopsida > Poales > Poaceae > Cenchrus > Cenchrus fungigraminus. The sequence continues at coordinate 63,159,080 of CM072772.1, read as the reverse complement.
CTTTCCTCTACGGTAAGGGTCAGATCCTTTGGGATGTCACGGTGAACACAGCTTATGTTCATCCTGTGAACTTCCTTGCTCCGGGATCGAGGGACATGCACGACGCCACCAATAAGGCGGTCGACTACTTGTTTCGTGCTCTGTGTCAGTCCGAATTCGATCAGGTTCAGACAGAGGACTTAGCTTGTAGGATTTGGGAGGTGCTGAAGAATGCTCACACTAAAAACAGTCAGGTTCAGGCTCGGTTGTTTGCAACTTACCGGAGAGAGTACGAGAACTTCACTTATCTCCCCGGTGAGTCCATCGATACGATGTTCCAGCGGTTCACGGTGATTGTGAACAACATGAGGGCTAATGTGGTCGTGCTCCCGTACGATGATCATGACAGAGCCGTGAAGCTCTTGCACTCATTGGATCATACTATTTGGGGTGGAAAGGTCGAGGCCATTCTAGAGTCTGAGAAGTATGAGACTCTGATGGTAGACCAACTGTTCTTGAAGCTCAAGTCGACTGAGGTGGACCGGGGTGTGACAGCCAAGCTTGAGGGCCCGACTGACTCTCATAGTCTCGCCCTCATCGGTGGCTCAGGTGCAAAGTCTAACGCTAACCCATCCACTAGGATGTACTCTTTGTCTTCCTTGATGTCTTTGCCAGATGAGGAGTTCGACGTGCTTGGAGAGGACGAGCTGGCGCTGCTGACCAAGAGGTTCGAGAGGATGCACAAGAACTGAGTGAACACAAGGAGGAACACGAGGACGTGCTTTCAATGCGGCAAGCCAGGACACTTCGTCGCCGACTGCCCTGAGAAGATGGAGAACAAGGACAACTACAAGTACCGGTCGAGGACGGAGAGCAAGTACCGGTCGAGGCACGATGACAAGCACAAGCACAAGAACAAGGACGAGCGAAGATCGAGGAAGAAGGACGGCCACGGTAAGAAGGCCCGTGCGATGGTCAAAGCGAGCGATGTCGACTCCAGCTCCGCCTACTCTTCCTCAAGCTCGAGTAGCAGTGAAGATGAAGGTGATCAGCGCAAGAGCAAGAATGGATCCAAGAACCTGAGTGGGCTGAGCTGCTTTGCGTGCGGCATGGCACACAGCTCCGGCAGCAAGAAGAGCCGGAAGAATGACTTGGACTCCGACTCCGAGGATGAGGTACATGACAAGCTTTCCTTCTTGCGCCTGGAGAATGAGGAACTAGGAAAACTGCTTGATAATCGTGATGACATGCTTAGAGAGGCTAATAAAATGAGAAAGGAGCTTAGGGCCTCGCTTGAGGATGCTAGGAGTAGAGTAGCTGAGCTAGAAACACAAAACCTGGATGCGAAGCTTGAAATTGACTTGCTTAAGGCTTCACCTGTTGTTACTGATGAGGTTGATTGTGCTGATTGCTCTGTGTTCCTAGCTGATCTTACTGCTCTTAGGGAAAAGCATGCCTCCAAGTGTGAGGAACTAGATGTCCTTAGGGTTGAGTTGGCTGAGCTGCAGTCTAGACCTTCTTTGCTAGGTGCTTGCACCTCTTGTCCTGTTTTGCATGGAAAGAGTGATGAACTTCGTGCTCGCATTGTTCACTTAAGGCTGATTTGAAAGTTCCTATTCCTACTTCCTGCTCTACTTGTGAATTGCATGCTGTGAAAAATCTGGAACTTGCACATTATGTTGATCACTTGCAGGATGAGAATGATGAGTTGAGGAAGTGTTTGAGTTGGTTCTCGGGTCAGGAGCCTCAGCTTGGTATCATGATAGCGGCTTTCGAACGCTATGATGGTGAAGCACTTGGGGCTGACAAGATTGGAGAGAGGAGTGGTGAGAGAGATGAGAAAATTAGAGAGATTCCTATCCCACCACTAACAACACACAAGAATAAGTTTGAGCCTAAGCATAACCATCTCAGAAACAAACTTGACACAACTCCAGATCCACCCATATTCCCTCACCCAACAAACAATTTCCAAAAACTGGTGAGATTTGTGAGCTCAATGGGAGATGTGGTTAGAGAGAAGAAAGGAGAGAAGCCTAGTGAAGAGAAACCAAAAGAGAAGTCGAGTGAACAGCCCCAACCCAAGCCGAAACCAAAACCCATACAGTTCCATTGTGAGTATTGTGGGAGAGATGGTCACAAGGGTGAGTTTTGCTTCAAGAAGAAGCGTGAGGAGAGAATGGCTAAGGAATGGGCTAACAAGGACAGGTACCACCCTTCTAATGGTGTACCTGAGCCTCGTGTGCAAATGCACAGGGCTAAGGCCATTGTGAGGACAATTCCGGCTTGGGGAGATCGAAGGGTGTCTAGTGGTGCTGCTGGCCGAGCAGCACCTATCAGACCGGTCAGGGGGACCGGTCAGACCGGTGCAGGTCTGGGAGGTGAGCAGTTTGGTTTTCGTGCTCGTGAGGATGCTCGGTTTAGTTCTTTTGGTCGTGGTACAGGTGGTTGGCATGGTAAGTCTGGTGGTGTTGAGTTTGCTAGACGTTCTCCACCCCATGCTCAATATGAGGGTGGGAGAAGTCGTAGCCTTGAGTTAGAGAGGAGCTACTCCAGCAAGACGGGAGTGGTTTCCCCGTGGTGGTTTCAGTTCTGGTGGAGATGGTAGGATGGGTCTGAGGTTTGGTACTCATGGTAGGTTTGATGCACACTTTGGTAGGAATGCTAGGATGGATTGTGCTAACCCCACTTTGGAGCAGATGGCTCAGCACTGGTTTTACTCTTTTGGTACTAACGCCAATGTTGAGTCGTTTGCTCATCCACGTGCTCATTTTTTATTTTCAAGTGGGAGGCTTGGGGAACGTTTGGTTGATTGACTCGGGTTGCTCGAGGCACATGACCGGAGATCGGGGGTAGTTCTCCAGCCTCACCCAGGTGGTGTCCAAAACATACATCACCTTTGGGGACAATGGGTGAGGGCGTGTACTTGCAGAAGGTGAAGTGAGGGTAAGTGACAAAGTGGTGCTGAAGTGTGTTGCCTTGGTGAAGTCGTTGGGATTTAATTTGCTCTCTGTTTCCCAGCTTCTTGAGGAAGGTTTTGAGGTGTTATTTAAGTCGGGTGGTTCTCGGATACTTCATGCTCGAGGTGACCTTTTCTGTGTTGTCGTTCCCGAGGGTCAAATATTTCGAGCGGATTTCTCTCAGGGTTCTGGTGTGTCGAGGTGTTTCGTGGCTGGTTCTTCGGGTGAGTTGTGGAAGTGGCATAGGAGGTTGGGTCACTTGAGTTTTGATTTGTTGTCAGACTTGAGTGGACTCAACTTGGTCCGAGGATTGCACCGTTTGAGGTTCGAAAAGGATTTGGTGTGTGCACCGTGCAGGCATGCTAAGATGGTAGTTGCTTCCCATCCACCCCTCACCAATGTGATGACAGAGCGTCCATGCGAGCTGCTCCATATGGACCTTGCTGGCCCAGCTCATGTGCGATCTGTGGGTGGGAAGTGGTACGTCCTGGTTGTGGTGAACGACTACTCTCGGTATGCTTAGGTTTTCTTTTTGGAGGAGAAAGGGGAGACGTTTGGTTTTGTTCGAGATCTTGTCTTGAGGCTGATGAACGAGAGGCACGGAGATGCCATACGAGCGATCCGCAGTGACAATGGCTCGGAATTTAAAAACTCTCGCTTCGAAACCTTTTGCCATGACTTCGGTCCTGAACACCAGTTCTCTAGTCCGTATATGCCTCCCAGAATGGCGTGGTGGAAAGGAAAAACAGAACCCTGTGTGAGATGGCTCGGACGATGCTCGATGAGCATAGGACTCCGAGAAGGTTCTGGGCTGAGGCGGTCAATACCTCGTGCTACTTGTCAAACAGGATTTACCTCCGGGTCCATAAGAAGAGAACTTGCTACGAGTTGATGGACGGTAGAACCCCCAAGGTGAGTCACTTTCACGTCTTTGGCTGCAAATCCTTCATTTTTAAGAAAGGCAAGAGTTTGGACAAGTTCGAGGCTAGGTCTGTCGATGGCATTTTCTTTGGTTACGCGTCTCATTCTAGAGCCTTTCGGGTGCTTAATCTTGAAACTAACCAAATCGTGGAGACTTACGAGGTTACCTTCGACAAGACACAGCCACGTAGTTCACTTGTTTTTGAGTGCGCAGGTGACGAGGAACTTGGCGAGAAGATTTTCGAGGATGAGGTGCAGCAAGGAGATGAGGAAGATGGTGGTGTGGCGCCCGCGGCTGAGCATGTGCATACTACTTCGACTATGATCGAGGACGGGCCTTCTCCCACACCTACGACAACGTGCCGAGATCGAGAGGAAGCTGCAGCTGAGGGGGAGGTGGCTTCGAGACGAGACGCTCCCCGTCGAGTACAAGTGGATCACCCAGCTTCAACGATCATCGGGAACATTAACGAATGAACTACACAGTCGAGGTTTCGAAATGACTCTCACTTTGACCATGCTGCTTTTGTTGCTACTTTTGAGCCAAAAGACATTGGACATGCGCTATCTGATCACAATTGGGTTAATTCTATGCATGAGGAGTTGGAGAATTTTGAGAGAAACCAAGTTTGGGAGTTAGTGGAGCCTCCACCAGGTTGTAAGCCGATTGGGACAAAATGGGCGTGGAAAAATAATGAGGGAGAGAAAGGTGAAGTAGTGAGAAACAAGTCGAGGCTGGTTGCTCAGGGGTACACACAAAAAAAGGGGATAGACTATGAGGAGACAATTGCTCCTGTGGCTCATTTGGAGGCGATTAGGATCCTTCTAGTTTTTTCTATAGCTAAAGGGTTCAAATTGTACCAAATGGATGTTAAGAGTGCGTTTCTGAACAGTGTTTTGGGGGAAGAAGTGTTTGTGAGGCAACCACCGGGGTTTGAGAGTGAGAAGTACCCCCAAAGGGTGTACAAGTTGAGGAAGGTGTTGTATGGGTTGAAGCAGGCGCCTAGAGCTTGGTATGGTAGGTTGAGGGGGTTCCTGTTTGAGAGAGGCTTTGAGATGGGGAAGGTAGATCAGACCTTGTTTCTCCTCAGGCAGGGCAAGGAGATCCTAATTGTGCTGGTGTACGTGGATGATATTGTCTTTGGTGGCTCATCTAACTCTTTGGTTGCAAGTTTTGCAGAAGACATGAGTAGGAAATTCAAGATGAGCATGATGGGCGAGTTGCAGTTCTTCCTCGCCCTCCAGATCAAGCAGTCGAAGGAAGGAATGTTTGTACACCAAGCCAAGTACACCAAGGACATTGTGAGGAAGTTTAAGATGGAGGACTCCAAGGCCTTGGCGACGCCGATGAGTACGACTACAGCTCTTGATGCGGACGAGGAAGGTGAACACGTGGACCAGAAGGTGTACCGAAGCATGATCGGCTCCTTCCTGTACCTGACGGTGACGAGGCCAGACATCCAATTCTCGGTATGTCTGTGCGCTCATTTTCAAGCGTCTCCAATGACTTCGCATCGACAAGCAGTCAAGCGCATCTTCAGGTATTTGCGATACACTCCCGACTTTGGCCTTTGGTACTCCGCGTCTTCTTCTTTGGAGCTTCATGGGTTTTCAGACGCGGATTTTGTCGGGTGTCGGGTGTCGGTTGGATAGGAAGTCCACTTCTGGGACTTGCCAGTTCTTGGGTTCTTCTTTGGTGTCTTGGTCTTCCCGCAAACAATCGAGTGTTGCTCAATCTACAACCAAAGCCGAATATGTTGCCGCAGCTAGTTGTTGCTCTCAGCTCCTTTGGATCACATACACCATGAATGACTTTGGTGAGGAGTATACCCAGGTTCCACTTCTTTGTGATAGCACAAGTGCCATTAGTGTTGCAAAGACCCTAGTGCTACATTCCAAAACCAAGCATATAGAAGTGAGATACCATTTTCTAAGAGATAATGTTGAGAAAGGGAAAATCGCTTTGATCCATGTACCCACACAAAACCAACTAACGGATATTTTCACCAATCCCCTAGATCAAGCAACTTTCACTCATTTGTGGGGAGAACTTGGTGTGTGTTTGGTTTCTTGAGTTGGTGGTGGGAGCTCCTTGTGTAGCATATGTATAGTTTCCTTTGTGCATTTCTTGCATTTTGCATTGCATATGTAACATGATGTATAGGCATCTTTGTATCTTAGGTTGCATGCATTTTGTATCATATACATTTTGTAGGGAAAGCTTCTCCTATATACATAGTTCACCATGATGTGCTATATATGATCTTGTGAGCTAGTTTGGTATGCTATGGTTTAGTTTGGCTTAGCTCTTGATGATCTTGATTTATATCCATGGTTGACAGCTATGTTTTTGAAAATGCTACATATATGCTCTCTTGTGAGTAAATACCTTTATATGATCATGACATGTTTTAGTGGCATTTATATGCTTAATTTGTGATTGGATGGTTTTTTTTGAGCATATGGGGCCAAAGGCTCATTTGTCATCATGAATGTTTAGCCCCCATGCTTTATCTTGTGGAGGGGCATAAGTTCCTTTTTGTCGCAAAGACATTTCATGTACCAAATATGAATCTGAAAATGAAATGTAAATTTCTTGGAAAATGTGCTCCCATGTCATATGTGCTTAATTAAATTGCTTTTGGGTGCTAAACCATTGCATGTTGCTTACCAATGAGAAGTCTCATATATAGAAGTAGGCACATGGCTCGGTGGCTTTGACATGACATGAGGTGCTTGTGGGTGTTTATGATGATCTTATGCTTAGAATGGTTGTCCTAGCATGAAGTTTGTGTGGCTTTGCCATTTTGACATGTTTTGCTCATGTTTAGGACTTTGCTCATGAGAGGGTAAATTTTCGCAAAAATGCCCAATTCTATCTTAGCTTTGCCCAATGGTTGTGAAACTTGGTGATCTTGTAGTTGATGTTCATACGAACCTATAGAGTATCTAACTTGCTCATTTGATCATGTGTAGCATGTTGTGTTGAATTTTGTCTATTTGAGAAGCTCTAGGTTGAATTTTTCCTATTTTTGCCTTGATTCATGCATTGGCAACAAGGGGGAGATGGTTGTGAAGGAAAAGTGCTACTGAATGCATTTAGAAGGTTTCCGAGTGGTTTCGAGCCATTTTTGGGCTCTTGCAGTTCCCAGGTTTCCCAGGTGGTCATCGGCCTGACTGGTGGTGCTCACCGGTCTGACCGGTATGAGTGTCAGGATCTGGGCAGATCTGGTGCACCGGTCTAACCGGTGAGGTGGACCGGTTTGACCGGTCAGAGCTGAGCTGGTACAGCTGCTCTGCTTTGTGAAGAGGTTTGCATGCATTCGTCCAGGGGGAGTTGCATTGGTTCAGGTGGAGCTTGCATGTGTGCAGGGGCAGCTCTTTGTGGTTTTCGAGCTTTGCCTTGGTGGTTTGTGCTCTTTGCTTGAGCTTGTTTTTGTCTCGGTTGTGTCGAGCTGTTGCCCTTGCCTAAGGGGACCGAGACTTTCCTCTTTCAAGTGAATTTGTTCTTTGCCTTTGGTTGGCTTTCGATGGCTTGTTTGAGTTTCTTTGTTCGTTTCTTTTCTTTTTCCTTTTCTCTTTGGTTACCAAATGTGTGTGGTGTCAATGTACTCATCAAGGGGGAGATTGAGAGACTGTGTGGTTCGAGGACCGGTGGATGTTCGCTTCCTAGTGTGATGAGTGATTGACAACGTTGTGTGGACTAACTCTTGGCCTAGTATTGCAGGTGCAGGTTGCGGCTTGATTGGTGCTAGTGCAGGTGAAGAACAAGCGCGAAAGGTCGATGCCGGTGAGGCCTCCAAGTGTGGAGCAGACAAGTAGGCTTATTTCGAGGGACCCGGTGGCCAGCGGAGTCAAGTGCGGGCTGCATGGTGGCGAGAACAGCAAGACGAAGTCATGGACGGATTCTTGGTTGAGCCTCAAAACCAAGGTCGAGCCGGGACTTCGTGGGAGCCGAGTCAAGAGTGGTGATTAGCGGAGGCTACACCGAGTCCGCGGGGTTTCCAGTGGTTCACCACAAAACCACTGGGTTCCTTGGTTGATCCACAAAGCCAAGACCGAAGACCGAAGAGCAGCAGCACTGGACCGGTCTGACCGGTGGGTTGGACCGGTCTGACCGGTGAGGAGCACCAGTCTAACTGGTGTGCAACGACGCTTTCCGGAGACTTCGAAGTGGAGGACATGAGTCGGGATCGCAAGGCTTGCGTCGAGGCTAAGCAAGTTTGCGGTCGCCAGGCATCCGTCCGATGGTGCTACGATGAAGATTCCCAAAGTGCCCTTCGGGGGCGTGTATCTTAGTTTATTATAATAGGGGTAGTTTCGTCTTTCGGTTGGTTCCATATAACCCAAGTGGTGAGAGGATGGCAGCCATCTCTTGGAACCCTAGCTCATTTTGTTTTTGCTATTTTCCCTTCCTATTTTCCTTAGGATTTTTAGGACTAGCTTGAGAGCTTCATGGTGAGATCGTTAGAGAGGGATGGATGATCGGGTGGCAAGCTAGACCTTGAATGAACCTTCATGGTATGTATAGATGATTCGGCGTGGTTCCTCAAGGCTTGATTGTGTCTCTCCCGTTTTCCCTTTTTGGTGATTTTCGGAGCCTTTTCTTGGCGAATTTCTTGTGGTGGTTTTGAGGCCTTTCTCTTTGGGATTTGATTGGGGATGTATGCATGAACCCTTCGTGGTTCTTTTCCTTGTGATTCCCCTCCCAAATCCGTGAGTAAAGGTGCTCGATTTTGGAGTTTTCTTAGGTTTCGGGAAAGTGGTGTTCTTGGTGGAAATCCTTCGATTTCTCTTGATTCAACGAGTTTTGGTGGACCAAATCGTAGCTATGGGATGCCCATGAGGTACTCCTAGTATCCCCAAAGTCTTGTGCGAATCCATGTAGCGAATCGGGAGATCGGGATTTGGATTTGGAGGAGTTGACCCGCGGGTTGCTGTTCATCCCGAGCGCCCAGGCCCTGACCGGTCTGACCGGTGCCTTCCACCGGTCTGACGGTGTAGACCCCTGTTGGGTTTTTGCTCGGGTGAACGTGCTGGTGAATTCCCTAGTCTCTAGGCTTGCTGTTGTTTCGAGTTTGGTGCTGTTTGGAGCTCGGGAGGTTGGTTTCTTGGATTTAGGGTTTCCAGGCTTGGACCGGTCTGACTGGTGTGCTGTACCAGCCTAACCGGTGTAGGAGCCTTTCTGTGGAAATTGTCAAGTCCTGCTCGGGTGATCCGGCTTGAGGTCCAGGGTGACCCGGTGTGTCTCTGGTGGGTGTCGGGTGATCTGGCGGCGGAGTCCGGGTGATCCGGTCGAGACCGGTCTGACCGGTGGTGCTCGCCGGTCTGACCGGTGTGGTCTGTGTGCTGCTCGAGTTGTTTGTTCCGCTGTGTTCTTGAGTAGGTTTCGGTGGTTGTTGGTTCCTAGGACCAGTAGCACTCCAGTGGCTACGTGGTCTTGGCCAACTAGGGTAGTTGAGTCGGAGAAGTGATTTGGCCAAGCCGTGTTCATTTTGTTGTAGAAGACATCTCCCTCGAGAAGAATTTTTATCGGCTCCCATTCACTCCCCCCCTCTCTGGTCGCCAGTTCGGTCCTTCAACCGTCAACTTTGGCAATGATTTGATATCGAAACTAATGGTACTACCCCCCTTGATATAACAAATTCGCACTTGCATGTGGTTTTTGGAGTATGTTGTTTACGCAGGATTTAAGAGCTTAAAGCAGCACTTTCAAGGAAAGTTCATCGAGCACTTTAAGAGAAGATAATGATGCCCAACATAAGCCAAGACTCGAAGTGAACATGACTCCAAATGGCCCGAGGACCAGAGCATGAAACCATAAAACCTCGGGTACTTAAACAGAAGATGCGGAGCTTGGACGACAAGAATCCTATCTAAATCATGGAGAAAATGACGTCAAGGGCCCACATGCAGAAGGGTACAAATATGAAAAAAATGCAAGAAGCTCGCACGCGAAAAATGGGGACAAACTGGGCCAAAAAGGCCCTGGGCCGATTGGCCCGTGCGGACCGGCCTGGCCCACTTTTGGCCAGGTTCGAGCTCCCCTTTCACCTACCACCTCCTCGGTCAATAAATAGTTCCCGCCTTCGACAGCTGCCACATCCATTTGTCAGAATTCAGTGGAACCTAGAAGCAAGCACCAGAGGGAGACGACGGCGTCTGCAAGTCCTCAAAGTTGTCTAGGGGATGGCTTAGGCCAACCCTAGCGCCGCCATGGCCTCCCAGTGTGGTTGTGATATGGTAGAGCTCTGGAGCTAGGAGTCACAAGTAGCTCTTGTGATGAACAATCATTCATGGTTAAATAATATATGTGTTCCAATTCATTAGCGATCCATGTTCCTCCGTTTATGATTTCATACTTTCTCGAGTTTGCTTATTCCAATCTATGGCCGGCAAAGATTGCTAGGGTTGTTCTTGTAGTCATGGTGACTAGAATTGCATACTGGATCTATCAAGTAGTATGACATGATCTTTATGTTCATGCCCTTAGACCCCCTGCTTTATTAATGGTGCATTGTGACAGGGTGATTGTCACGAAAGGGATGATGTTTTCGGGAGTCGAACCGGAGGATAGAGATGCTTTGCATGAGAACCATGTGTTTGCTCACTAATCTAGCTAGATCTACAACTAGGATATGATAGCCTTTGTTCCTCTCGCTTGTGTTTTGTATCTTTTTGTCTAAGTTCTTGGATGAGATCATCCTACATGCTATATAACTTATATATATACACATCAGGTTTACCTTTATATGCAATCGACACCTCATGTTAGGTTAGATCGGTTAGATTAGATGGAGAACCCTTGGCAGTTCACTTCTGATCCACGGTTCGATAACCTTGGGATCAACCCTAGGTGACAAAGGCTACATGTGATCCGTACGCTTGCAGATCGAAACTCGACACGTGTTTCAACTGTCAACAAGCCCTTTTTCTAGCACAGTTGTTGGGGATTGGAACTCGAACCCTAGGGAGATCTATCTATCTTTTTGACTAATCCTAAATCTATTATTGCATATATCTTGTGTTTCTTTTTTGTGTCCTTGAATGCAGGTAAAACCCTAGACACAAAGTGATCGAGAAGTTCTCAACATCTGGATTTCGACACAAGTTTAATCTTTCTCAAACAAGTTGATGGCTACGTGAAGATTTGCTCTTTAGTGGTATGTTCTAACTTTTGTTAGTGGCCCAACATCCGCTATCGAGCCCACACCCAAAACGATTGAAGACGAATAAGGTATGCCTATGTGTCAAATAAGTTTTTAGACTAATGCCTTTTAGAGGTTTGTGTGTTTGAGCTATAGGTTTCGGGAACGACCATGTCAAGCACAATAGAGAAGGATCCCCTTGCCATCATGCTCATGCAGTGATGGTAATGATTTTTGAAGCCAAGGGATGCGCGACATGGTGCCCTAAAAGACAACAAGATGAAGTTCACATGTACATCTCCGGATCGATGGACATGAAGATAACAATGTCATCAAGATGTTTGCAAGAACCTCAGCAGAAAGCATTAGATATATTTAGATTTTCAGAGACCCCATGAAATCTACGTTCCAACGATTCAAACGGCAAGGCAATCGGAGGTTTCTACAAGCGGATAAGGTCAAATCGTCAGGTGCCGCAAATCCTGAAATTCTGGACAGCACGCAGCGCTGAAATTAAACAAGCATAATTCCATCGTTTGAACTCTGATTGGGACGTTCGACCACTCATTGGAAAGGTAATTTCATGAATTTTTCAATAGAACTATATTTTGGTATATATTCTGTTATGTACATAGGGAAAAATCCATGAAGAAGAGCCAGCAATAAGACGATGACAACAACATAGAGGACATCGAGATGATGACAATAAAAAGAAGATGGGGCAGCGGGTCCACAATGTGTACATGATAAAATTCAGAAGCTAAGGACAGAAACAAACCCTCAAGAGCATGGATGAATAAAGGCACAAGCAGGTGCCACTCAAAACATGATGATGTTGGAAGCGAACCACGACGGATTTCTAAAAGGAACATCAAACTGCATGGATACTTTGGATTCTCAGACAAAGAACCATGGCTTCACAACAATGGAAAGGTATGTGAGAAAGTCAAGCTCTATGACTTAAAATGAAGCGCTTTGCGGGAGGAAACCCGATCTTTTATATATATATAATGACCATCTAAATTGTGTTCTTTAATCGAACCATCAAGTAACATTGTACCATTGCTCTAATAAAAACCACAACACCATGTTACATGTTCTAACTTCTATTGAGGGAGCACTTTGTTATTTGATCTTGGAAAACTTGTAGACCCTTTTGTGTGCCTATTAGTGTTTAGAGTCTTTTTCTTTGTGTCTTTTAGAGAGAAATTTTGGACCACCGTTCGACTCTAAACTTGTGGCTAGATAATTTAGGCTAACATTTGCTTTTTAGATCACCACCATATCATTTTGTTCATCCATATCACACTGCATTGCATGTTTTTTTTGAACTAACATTTTTCCAACCAACCTAAGCATTCCTATAGCCCCCACCAAATCTTGTAGCCAACAAGGGTAGGGTTGCCTTGTGTCATTTGGTTTGCCGCCATTCCGGTTGGCCAAGTCTACTTCTATCCCTTGTTCTAAATAAAAACATTGACTAGCCTTCCTATGAGAAAAACCTTTCACACTTTTAGCCAACCCAAAACCATAGGTTTGCTTTTCACCAAAAAGACTCCTAGCACTACCTTGGATAGAATTTCTATACTTGACTTCCTCTCTTCAAAATTCTTATTTGAGCCAAAAATATAGGATACCCATAGCTTCCCTTAAACCGTGTTAGTTTGGTTGATTGAATCTTTTCGATGGGTGATTTTATTATTAACAATGCTTACTTCGTGGCCAAGACTTGTCCATTGCTTATTGCGGACCATATCGAAAATCTTTTGTGCTAACATTTATGCTAACCCTTTGCATTTGCATCCATCTCATTGTCCTCATCCACTTTGTGATAGCTAGGTCTTCGTGAAACTTTATGATGAATGCTTCCATGTTTATGTTAAATGCTTTAATCGAGCATTTTTACCTTTTCAATCTTGTGTGAACATGGTGTTTAGACATGATTGAGATCACCATCATTCAGTTTTATAAACTTTGCTATCTTCTTGCATTGGTTGGTTTTATAAACTTTGAAATGCGCCTTTTCTTGTAGTATAAAGAATTATTGATCTTGGTTGAGCATGGTGTTTTGACCTTGGTTAATAAATCCTTATAGGTATGGAAAGTTTGGAAATCAAATTGTAAGAACGGAGCTTAGAATTTGGTGTAAACATTGTCATTGTTTATACAACATCCTCTTATTCGCATGCACACTTACACGCACATACACCCATTAGGCTTTGATTTTTCTTTCACTTGATTAACTATGCTACAAGTTAAGATCGTGGGGATGTCATTGGCTTGTCGGCATAGGATGAGTGTTCTCAACTGTCACCTCGGGGGTACTTTGTGCATTAGATTTGTTTTGCAGGCATGGCGAACCACCCCCATTAGTTCATGATAAAAGCTGAAATCAAGATTGTCAACACCTCCGAAATTCTGAAGGGAGTGCTGCTGTTTTCATCAAGATTAAGCATGTATTCAGAGATGTACAAAAGGAGAAATTGAATACTCAGGAGCTCCATTAAGTCTTCTTTCCAATGCATCAAAATTCAACATTTTGGGAGACCCGTGCAAGGAGTTACAACTAAATCTTTGGGCCTCAAACGTTCTGAAATCAGTCCGGGACAGCTTGCACTAACGGAGTAAAAAGGGCGTAACTCTTTCGTTCGGAGTCCGATTGGGTTGAATGACCATCCGTTGGAATAATAATTTCAAGCACTTGGCAATGTAGCAAGGGTTCAGTACATATTCTGTTCTGGAAGTTGAAGAAAAATTTGTGGAAGGATGAACCAGCAATGAGGAACGACATGGGAGGAGGTGAAGATGGCATGAGAAAGGATTGGGACCAAGGCTCATGACAAAGGACGGACGTTGAAGGACAATCAAGGTAACAAAATTGAAGAGCATGACAATGATCTCCTCGCATGGTGGTAGGACATCAAAAATTTCAAGGTGTTCATCATCATCTGTTTCTAGCAACATGCTATGCATGGGGGAGGACTTGGTGGACAAGAGAGGACCGCATGGAGTACGAGTATCACGGTTGCCATAGGATGCCAATCTTCCTTCTTCCATGCTAAGCACAATACTTAATCATAGGGGAGGCTGCGCTAGACTACAAACATCAAAGGACGATAACAAGTCCTCAACCATCTCTTTGTCCTGGTTTTACTAAATGTCTGTACATATGTATATGCCTTCGACAACCTTATATGCAACCTTTGTGTATCTCTCTTGTTAATAACATGGCTTCTAGGAGTACAACCTAGTTTTTGTTTTTTTAGCTCATAATCACCATCACCTTGTGCTCACCACGATGATATTATTTTGGCATGATCTTGCTTGTGGAAAGATGATGAATGTTGCCGCTTTGTTTTACCTACATGATGTTGTATATGACTTGGCTAATTGCTCTCCACTAAATGATCTTAAATTCACTAACTACCGGCCCTTTTATTTGTGTAGGTTAAATGACTAAATTCTAGACCCACATACTTTATGTTGTTCTTTGATTTAAGTTTACCAATGACCAGATAACTTGTTTTGTTTTATTTAAAACTTAATTCCTATGCTATCTACATTTGTGAATCTCTTGCAAAGTTCTACCTACCAAAGCTTATAAACATATGATCTTTCATTATGAAACCTTTAGATTGCAAACTTATATTTTGATGAGTTGGATTAAGTTTGATGTTCTGTGATATGAGACTTAGAAGCTGGTCATTCCGTTTTGCGTAACTTCTTTTTGCTAGCCTTTCTATATCCGCGCATTGTGAGTTTCCACATAGGGAATTTTGCAAACTTCGCCAGATATCCACCCTTAAACCCAAATTTCTTTTTTGTGATACCCTCCTTCTCCACAACCCAATACTTGAGTAAGGATTGTTATTCCGATGAAAGTCAAAAGAAGTCAAGGTACTACAAAATGGAGTAATTTTTGGAGACCTCCAAGATGATGCAAGAAAAATTTCCAGACAAGATATAAGATTTTAAGTATTTTCCAGACAAGATATAAGATTTTATGTACCTATCTTAGTGAGAAAAAGAATATATAATCACTCGTTTGCTCAAGGACGAGCAAGTGTCCAAGCATGGGGGAGGAGCTTCTAAGAAGGTACTATGTTGCCACTACGTAGTTTTGGGGATATCGCGACCGGTTTTTATAGCGACAGGTGGTTTTGGTCGCTATAAACCGGGCATAACACGACAATAGTCGATATTGGTCGTGATAGGGGTGTGTGTTGCGACCAATTGTGTAGTGTTGCAATTTTAATGGCAATTGCTACAACGCATGGGCTTCTGTTGCAATTGCGGCATCGGTAATGCGACGCTTATTGGTAATGGTTGCAGTAGTTGCCCATGTCACAATGACTATAACACGTCGCTATTAGTGTTGCCGTGTGTTGCAAATGAGTATTAGTTTTAGCGACGAAAATGCACTCGTTGCGACTACAACATTAGATATTGCAATGTGCATCGAAATTGTTGCAAACTAGACAGGGTATGGCGACGCCAACACGAAATTGTCACGCTAGAGAAGATGCTATTGCAACAAAAATATCCCCATTGCGATCGAATGCACTATTAGCCCAAGACCTATTTTCTAAACCTTGCAATAAACCGAGGCCCATCAATGAAATCGACATTTGCCGAACTCTAAACCACTAGCAAAATTTGAGGCCTAACGGACCCACAGCTGGGTTAGCCGAACCACTGGTTCGGCCGAACCACTGTTGACGGCTGTTAAGTACCCATTTTAAAGCCATCAATACCTGCATTTTACCACAAGAACTATGCATCCACAGTAGAATAGGAGCTTATACTAATGAATTCCACTAGTGGCAATGCAAAGATGAATGCAGGTATTTAGCACAAGAAAAGAGAAGAAAGCACACCTCCATGATCCAAGTAATTCAGGCTCAGCCAATAAGAGGCTGCCACGTAGGCGTCCACTGGATCCATGACATCATTAATCCATGGGAAGGAAACCTGACGAATCAGAAGCCGCCACATAAGCGTCACATGGATCCTATGGCCCACCTACGCATCCAAACCGCCTCCAATCCACGTGGGCTCCTGCAACCGCCTTGAGGACCCACCTGATAGCCGCCTGGAGAAAACTCACCGCCACTGGGCCCACAAGGGGTCGGCCGACCCCACAGGTCGGCCGAACCGACCTTGTGGCTGCCAGTGATCAGCCGCCACGTGGTGCTCCCTGGTTGTCTCCTGGTCCATCCCTGCAGTGCTCACGCCGATCCCCCGAAGTTGTCCCAGCACTATAAATAGGAGGGAGTGGGGGTAAGAATAGGACAACACACTTGAAGGCAACTTCTCACCTTTGTCTCCTTCTCCCCTCTTCTCCTCCCTTGGTTGAGGTGAAACATCACCTCACCATGGGAGTGTGTGTGTGGAGGATCTAGCCTATGTGGTGCTAGGTAGAGAGGGAGTGTGCGTGTGTGAGTAGAGGTGAGGTAGAGAGGGAGTGTGTGTGTGTGAGTAGAGGTGAGATGGTGATGAACCGTTCATCAGCCATCATCCCCTTGTACCTAATGGATGATGTCGTTCTTCATTAGACTAAAGTGAGTATTTCAGTATATTCCAATTAGACTAAAGTAGCATTCATGCATAGGTGATATGTTCTTGTGTTCTTCATCCGTTCTTGATCTTAGGCTTGCATTCTAGTTGAAACACTCCTTTCGATCCTGTGGAGAAGTTACATAAGTTGTTTATCCGTTTGTATGATTGCTCGTCAATTAGAATGTAGTGGATGCTCATCCATATCTGATTTAGATCAAAGTATCATTCATATCTCCTATCGCCTATTTGGTTCGGTGATGATCGTGGCCTAGTTCTGCTCGTGAGTTCGTCGCTCCGTATTTATACGGAGTGCTATAGTGTTGTTACGGGACGTCAGATGTGGCCGTGCTATAGTAGTAATCGGCGGTGCAGGTGTGGTGCCTGGACTGCGGGTTATCCTTCGTTTGCCCCGTATCCCATGGTTAGTTAGGGGTAGGCCGCGGTGGTGACAGCCGTTGGACCCTTTGTACTCCCCCACGTTCGGATACGGCGTAGAATTTTCGGCCACAACTGACCTGTTATATCCAGGAGGGAACTGGTGCCCGAAGCAAGTATTCCCATCCCGAGCTTCCGCCCATCTAGAATCAATACCCATAGGAGACTCCTCACCTTCCAATTTACCTCAGCAAGGATCCTGTGTCCTTGGATAGTCGCTCGTAGAGCTCCCCTTCTGTTCCTAGGATTCAATACCCTTTGGAATACTCCTTAGGTGAAGTGCTACAATGATATATCTGTGCGCTTGCGGATTCGTTCGTACCCATAGGTATACCCAGGTGATTCTTACGCTCATGCTATCCCGGCGCCATAGTGGTGACGTTAAGAAATACCAACAAGCATTTCTGGCGCTGTTACCGGGAACGGTTGTCGTGAATCTACGAACCTGACTATCCTCGTATCTTTTGTTTTACCTTTTTGTTCTACCTCTACCCCCGTTATCCATGGTAGGTTATCCTCGTACACACCTTCCACCCGACATGAGTGAATTCGAAGAACTGTCCTCTTTAGGACCCATTCCATTCTCATCTTGCCTAATTCACCCATTTCTCATGAGGCTAGTTCAGGAAAATTCCTTATCGGGGACGAGTCATGAGAACCCCTACGACGATGTGAGAGACTTTGAGCAATTGTGTTCCACCCAGGGTAGAATCCGGATGACACAAGATGTTCTTAAGAGGAACCTGTTCCCATTCTCCCTCCCTGGGAAGGCGAGAATCTGGTACCGCTGTTTTGGTTCTGATCGTTCCAGCTGGGAAGATTTGAGGGCAGCTTTCTATATCAGATTCTTCCCACTGCGACATATCATTGCCTTAAGAACGGTACTCCTCTGTTTTAAACAAGAAGAGGAGGAATCACTAGGAATGGCATGGCACTGTTTTGCATCTTTGGTCGAAACGTGCCCAGTCCTTGGTCTACCTGATCCGGTGCTTTTACAGCATTTCTAGGTTGGTTTACTCGAAGATAGTGCCATGAGACTTGATGCCCTCTCGGGAGGCGCCTTTGCGTTCCTTGAGTCAAAACGAGGAAAGGAAATTCTGGGAGATATCCGAGATTTCAGTTCCCCACCTGTCTCAGGTAGCAAGGCAGCCAAAAGAGACGATGTCGAGTTGCCTAGATCTATCTTCGAGAGAGCCCGAGTTTACACTCCTATTCTCACTTCGCTCTGGTCGAAGATATCATTCCTGATTAGCAGGAATCTATGGGAAAGAGCACCTAGTGTGAGTTCGGCCTTTAGGTTCCCCTATCGTTTCTTCTCTTAAAATCACCCCCCGAGACTAGTCTCAGAGGGAGATGGAAAGGAGTGGTTTGGGAAGGAAAAATTGTTCCTGGCAAGAATGATTATTTCGGCCCTAACTACGACTTTCCGGGGGAGATTGCGATAGCATACCTTGTGCTTCGTGTTAAGACTCAATTTGAGGTGCCGCCACACCAAGGCTTAGTCAGGACACTGGCCCTTGATCCATAAATTTCCATATCCTTGGCCTAAGGAAGCACAAATTTATGCCGATCAAACTGAGCAATTCACATTATTATCTTGAGCTCGATTTTGATCGACGCCAATCAGTCAAGTAGACTAAAATTCCATTCTTCATTCCTTGACTTGATCGATGCCCGATGGGAGCACGTATTCACCCTTATTTTCTTTGCTCCCCTTGGAAGCTTAGGCTGACTTATGTGCCATTCTCACACTTGTGAGGACGGAATCCTAGTCAATCTAAGGAGGGAATGAACCAACAGGTTCGTTACTCTCGACCCATTGCTCAAATTGCTCGTGTGGTCCATCGCATTTCACCCTTATAATCTCGGGCCCAAGCACTCTTGAGTTATGTTTATTCTCAGAGATGAGAGTTGCCTCTTCTAAAGCACCTTCCCCGTGCTTAACCTCACCATCTCTGAGATCTCTCGTCCTAAGTGTTGTGGATTTGCTAAGCTACGCAATCTTCCTTGGGTTGCCCATCATAGTACCCTCTAGGACTGTTGCGAGGGTCATCAATCTCACATCATGTATATATCTTGCATCTACACGTGCACTAACCTTGCAGGAAACAAACTTATCATACACACTGTGACCAAGAGAACCTGAAAGGAGGACATATGAGGTTGATCAGGAGAGCACTATACGATACCCTAAGACGGATGAGGAAAACAGACAACATAAGCATGGAAGGGCCGCAACATCCAGGTATGAGTCCAGGTAAAACCCCCATTTTGAGCTAATGAGACATAGAGAGGCTTGAGCAAAGTTGAGTAGGGTAAAGGCAATTATATGCCAAAAAACCCACTCTTCCATTCCCCCAAGCTCTCTGACCATAGATTTGGCGGGGCACCTGGGCCAGCAACCCTGAGCCCCACTAGAGCCCGCAGGCCAAAGCCGAGGCCCAGCGGAGCCCAAAAGGGTTCGACCGACCCACTAGGTCGGCCGACCCAGAAGGGTCGCTGCTGCCTCTCCCCTTTCGCGTGTGCACTCCTTCGTCCTCTAGAAACCCTTTCCTCGCCGCCTGGCGAATTCTTGAGCCGCGCAGAAACTCCATCCCCCTGCTCAATCCTCCTTTCGCACCGGTGCCACCTGACATGGCCAGCAAGGGTGTCGCACCTCCTCGTGGACCAAAGTCTCGTCGCTCCATCCCCTTTGATTGCTTCAAAGATGCGGAGTTCCACCCATGGGAGGGAACTCAAGATGACCTGGTAACCCCAAAACAGGAGAGGAAGATGAGAGGCGTCGACGGGGACTCAGCAGAGCCCCCAGCCAGGCGGGGATCATCCTCACCCCTGACTTTCGACGGTCATGCCCTCGGAAGAAAGCCAGCTCCTGGATCAAGAAAGAAAGTGCTCCATGATGACTATCCGGGCCCTCCTCTGAAGCCCGGCGAGCGCTATGCTGGGTCCTTCTTCAACGAGGATGGGGAGGTTTTCTGCCATAGGTATAAGCAGGATGTGTGGGACGAGTTCTCGCAGCCCCAGACCAGGTTCCGGATCTTCGGAGTGAGAACTCCGAAGGATAGCTGTGGGGTGCCCAAACCATATCCGCCACCCTGGGAGGTGGAGCTTGGCGATATCCTCGCCTCATTGCCAGCCAGAAAGACTCATGCCCGCGCAGCAGAAAAACTAGCAGATGAGTTGGTCGACTTGTACCTGGAGTATGACATTCTAATGAAGGTTGTGAAGCAGCAGCGAGCAGAGTATCGGTAGCTCAAGGACCTCTTCCTCAAGACTAGTAAGGAGCTGAATGCCAAGCTGCAGCTTTTAGTTGAGGCTGAGGGTCTAGGGCCCCTCTTTGCTGAGTAGAGGGTCGTTCCCTTTGTTTTATTTCCCCATAGGCGCTTAATTAGTTTGCATTTATTTCCCTTCCAAACAATTTTTATTTCCCTCATGTGTGTAAGCACCTACTTATTAAGAAACTTTGAGTAAAATAATCTGGTTCCGTTGGTCAGGTAACCCGGTTGAGCCCATGTGTGTCAGTCGTTTGTTGTGTTTTGTTTTATCTTGAAGAACAGCACCTAGGTACAAGATAGTGTGGGGGAGAGCAGCACTCTCCAAACGCGAACACGACGATTTTTATGCCCACACTAAGCTCACACAGCGCTAGAGATCGATCGAGCTTAGAACCTGAACGGGGTGCGTACACCTGCACATCACCGAAACCCCGTCTGGTCCGCATAGCTAGCGCCGGTTTGTTTCTCTACCTCACTCGACCATGTTTTCTGAGTTGGGTACACTCTCCATTTATAAATCTTCCATCTACCAGCTCATTAAATCTATGGTTGTGCTTACTCCATACCTTTGGATTGACGTACATAAGTTTTATTCCCCGTATATAACCTGATGCTTGTGAACAAAACTTTGTCATAAGGACAACATGTTTATCTAAGTGGTTGACAAGTGAGAGATGGCTTGATGATACAAGTTTTGCTCTGATGGTTTTAAGATCTTGGGTTTTCCTAAAGAAATGAAGCTCTTGCAATGCTCCTCTTTGATATGCCACAGTCCTACCAAAGCCATATGAAGTTTTAGTTGTGAACCTTTTACTCATATGCTGCTTGTTATTTGCATTGAGCTTTGTCAAATTCTGTGACCCTTATGATAATTCTTTTCATGCTCTCGTGATCAAGACTCCTGTGCACATCATCATTTTTCCCCTTGCTATGATTCTAGTCTGGAAGTTAACATTGTATCTCCATCTATCCACCTCTATAAATGATCCATCATGTATATTGATTTCTCTCTCCTCAAGTAGTTGGTAAATGAGGCATGGCTATAAAAAAAAGGGGGACACATGAAGGTCCCCATGGCAAAAAAAAGTGGGCACATGAAGGTCCACTAAAAAAAAGGGGATAGCCATGTTCTCATAAAGCCTTTTCATATGTATGAGAGAAGGGGATCATGCAATGGAGTCATTCACTATATGATGGTAATAACTAGTACCTACTCCGGGGCTAGCATCCACCTTACCATCACTATAACATTTCATTATGTATAGTGGTAACTAGAACCCATCCCGAGCCTAGTGTACACCCCACTATGCCTACCATACTCATACACGTGCACATCTTGATCTGATAGTATGAACTGTTTTCTTCTTTGGATCTGGTCTTTGACTTTGCAATATATGTGACGCAAGTATGCCTTATCCTTCGTTCCCTACCTTGAGCTCCACATAAGACATGTTTAGAGTAGGATCGATTTAAGGTAGGACAATGCCTTGGTGAGGATATATACACACTGAGCGATCTGAGAGAATCAGAGAGGGAGACGGAGCAAGGTTTCGCCTAAAAAAACCCCAAGGACTTACCACCAGATGCTGAAGTGACTTGATTCATGACTGTTCAACTTATCAACTACCCAAGATAGCATGGTAGCCAATCCACAGAGTTCACAAGAGCAAGGTATGACTCGGAATAACTTTTATGTATGTCTTGTACCTTTGGTTTAACCCGCTTGATCTCTTCCCTTTTTGCTCGGGACGAGCAAAGGTCATGTGTGGGGGAGTTGTTGACGGCTGTTAAGTACCTATTTTAAAGCCGTCAATGCCAGCATTTTACCACAAGAACTATGCATCCACAGTGGAATAGGAGCTTATGCTGATGAATTCCACTAGTGGCAATGCAAAGATGAATGCAGGAATTTAGCACAAGAAAAGAGAAGAAAGCACACCTCCATGATCCAAGTAATTCAAGCTCAGCCAATAAGAGGCTGCCACGTAGGCGTCCACTGGATCCATGACGTCATCAATCCGTGGGAAGGAAACCCGACGAATCAGAAGCCACCACATAAGCGTCACATGGATCCTATGGCCCACCTACGTGTCAAAACTGCCTCCAATCCATGTGGGTACCTGGAACCACCTTGAGGACCCACCTGACAGCCGCCTGGAGAAAACACACCACCACTGGGGCCCCACAAGGGGTCGGCCGACCCCACAGGTCTGCCGAACCGACCTCGTGGCCGCCAGTGATCGGCCGCCACGTGGTGCTCCCTGGTTGTCTCCTGGTCCATCCCTGCGTTGCTCACGTCGATCCCCAGAAGTTGTCCCAGCACTATAAATAGGAGGGAGTGGGGGTAAGAATAGGACAACACACTTGAAGGCAACTTCTCGCCTTTGTCTCCTTCTCCGCCCTTCTCCTCTCTTGGTTGAGGTGACACCTCACCTCACCATGGGAGTGTGTGTGTGGAGGATCTAGCCTAGGTGGTGCTAGGTATAGAGGGAGTGTGTGTGAGTGAGTAGAGGTGAGATGGTGATGATCCGTTCATCAGCCATCATCCCCTTGTACCTCGTGGATGATGTCGTTCTTCATTTAGACTAAAGTGAGTATTTCAATATATTCCAATTAGACTAAAGTAGCATTCATGCATAGGTGATATGTTCTTGTGTTCTTCATCCGTTCTTGATCTTAGGCTTGCGTTCTCATTGAACCACTTGTTTCGATCCTGTGGAGAAGTTACATAAGTTGTTTATCCGTTTGTATGATTGATCGTCAATTAGAATATAGTGGATGCTCATGCATATCTTATTTAGATCAAAGTATCATTCATATCTCCTGTCGCCTATTTGGTTCCATGATGATCGTGGCCTAGTTCTCCTCGCGGGTTCGTCGCTTCGTATTTATACGGAGTTCTATAGTGTTGTCACAGGACGTTAGACGTAGTCGTGCTATAGTAGTAATCGGTGGCGTAGGTGTGGTGCCTGGACTGCGGGTTATCCTTCGTTTGCCCTGTATCCCACGGTTAATTAGGGGTAGGCCGCGGTGGTGACAGTCGTTGGACCCTTTGTACTCCCCCACGTTCGGATACGACGTAGAGTTTTCGGCCAGAACTGACATGTTATATCTAGGAGGAAACTGGTGCCCGAAGCGAGTATTCCCATCCCGAGCTTGCGCCCTTCTAGAATCAATACCCATAGGAGACTCCTCACCTTCTAATTTACCTCAGCAAGGATCATGTGTCCTTGGATAGTCACTCGTAGAGCTCCCCTTCTGTTCCTAGGATTCGATACCCTTTGGAATACTCCTTAGGTGAAGTGCTACAACGGTATATCCGTGCGCTTGCGGATTCGTTCGTACCCATAGGTATACCTAGGTGATTCTTACGCTCACGCTATCCCGGCGCCGTACTGGTGACGTTAAGAAATACCAACAACCACGTGGGCCTGTTCGATGGCCTGTGGGCCTGGACCATGTCCTGCACACGACTATCTATCTTTGTACACCGAGTCCTAACCCAACTCTATTCGTTTCACCGAGTCCTAACCCATCTCTATGTCGTATCACCCATCCTAACCCAACTATATATATCGACCTGTAATACGAGGAACGAAAAAACCCAAACAACACATCCTTGCTTGTTGTCACCACGCAATCCGCCAGGGTGACGCTGCAAGCTCCGATCATCTAGAACCACGGGCGCAAGTGCGATCACCTGCATCACGACGGGAAAAAGTCTGTTCTTCGGATCCAATCCGCCAAGGTATAATCAATTATGGGATCCATGTGCATGGAATTGTTAATTTTAATACTATAATATGTAATACTGATCGAGCACACCCTTTGTACACATGTTTTAGGAGATTACAATTTGTTGTAGTTGGTTTTCTTGCAGTGGCAAGTGAAGAGGATTGCAGTTGGATGGAATTGCCGACTATAGATGATGTGTGGCAACATGGCTTCGACAAGTTTATGGATGATCTATTTGAAGGAGAAGGGGAAGGAGAGTCTCAGCAATGTCCGTGTGGTAAGTGTCATCGCATGACATATCATAACAGAGACACTATCGATGGTCACTTGGTTGGATCAGGGTTTGATAGGGATTTCATAAAAGAGCAAAAAAATGTCATCATCTTGTTGCTGATCCTATCGTCCGTGTGGATGATTACGACGATCTTGACGATCATGACGATCGGGGGGGGGGCACCAATAAATTGTTTACCTCGCTGATCAGTGGTGCCATACATGGTGGAATTAAAGGTGGTAATGAAGAGGAGCCAAATGAGTCAACACACAATTTTTTTGATTTATTGGAACAAGATAAGATAGAGTTGTACCCTGGTTGCAAGGAGGCTTCAAAGGTTTCTTTCATAGTCAGTCTATATCAGATCAAGTGCATGTGTGGTCTTAGCAACGCTGCAATGGAGCAAATACTATTATTATTCCGTCTTGTGCTGCCTGAAGGGCATTGTCTCCCAGATTCCCTGGACAAAGTTCGAAAGGTGGTTCGAGACATTGGCTTGGACTACCAAAATATTCATGCTTGTGTCAATGACTGTGTGTTATTCCGTGGAGTGTACGTAGACATGGACAACTGCCCAACTTGCAAGCTTAGTAGGTGGAAATTTATAGATTCAGAACAGGGGACTGGCGTGGTTGTCACTGATGTGGCAAAAAAGAAGCACTTACCTTGTAAAATACTAAGGTATTTTCCACTAATTCCTCAACTGCAAAAATTATTTATGAACGAGGAAACAATGACATATATGCGTTGGCACAAGGATGAATTGATTGATGATCAAAAACTGAGACACCCAGCTAACTCAAGGGCATGGAAGGTCGTGAATGAGACGCACGAGGACTTTGCGGAGGATCCACATAATGTCCGGCTGGGACTTGCATCAGATTGCTTCAATCCATTCGGGATGTTGAACTTGGCTTACTCTACATGGCCAGTTATCCTAATTCCTTACAACCTACCTCCTTGGTTGTGCATGAAACAATCCTATTGGATCATGTCCATGCTAATTCCTGGGCCTAAATTTCCAGGGATTAACATTGATGTGTATTTGCAGCCTCTGATCGATGAGCTCAAAACGCTTTGGAGTAAACACGGAGTTGAAACTTGGGATGTGAAGGATAAGTGCAATTTTAAAATGTGTGCCATATTACTCTGGACAATAAACGACTTTCCTGCTTACGCGATGTTATCTGGCTAGCACTACAAGGTTTTGTATCAAATGCAACACCGAAAAAGTGTAGCAAAAGACACAAAATTGGTAGCAATAGTACTTTTGCTACCTTTTTTCTTTGGTTAAATGCCATTGCACTTGTAACCGTAGCAATAGCATAATGCAACGAGTTACGTTTTAGTTGCAACACACAACCCCTCTATTGCAAAACTTTTGACGCTTTTGCAACACTTGGTGAGTGTTGTGACAATAGCAATTGCAACCACTATAAGTGTGGCAATAGTATCAATTGCAACGAACTAGGCGTTGCTAGCGATACGTATTGCGACACGCTGGTCGTGTAGTAACGCAATGCAATCGCAGCGCAACGTAGGTGTTGCAATCGTGGTTATTGCAACGTGGAGAATGCATTGTAATAGAGGTTCTCTATTGCCACGTCGCCTAAATGGTGTAGATCATTTATTATGAATTGTTTTGTTTTTATGCTGAATCTGTTCAAATGATTTTTGTAGCTAAAAATAAATAGATTTTTGTGCTCAACTTCTGAATGTGATCTTTGTATGCCTAAGTGCACCTCTGGTGAATTAATCATGATTTTATATCTGCCAGAAATATTTAATCTTGTTTTGTGCCTACTTTTCAATGTAATTGCATAGCTCAAGATCTAGAGTAGCTCTTGATGTGTTTGTTGTTTTCCTAGACTAGATTTGAGTCATAGGACCAGTGAGAGAAAGTTAGAATCTATTTGTTGTGTATTTATTTTTGTATGCATTTATCTTGCTTTGGTAGCTAGATTTTGTTATTTTTTGTTGTAATTAATTTAGAGCCCTTGTAAATGTGGAATCTTGTGTGCAGTGGCTTTGTTTAGGTTTATAGTGCTTCATAAACCACTCAATGAAGTTTTTGAATTTATTTTATTAATAAAAGCAGCGGGAGCCAATTAAGCTTAATATTTAAATTAAAATTGGAAAATCACTAACACCACCCCAAATGGCTTTATGAATGTGATGTAAATCATTCTAAAAAGCTTAAGACCAACCATTTGCTGTTTTGTGAATGTAAATTAATTTATTTATGTAAATGTATACACAGTCACTATCAAAAAGAATAATTAATAAAGAACAGCATATTGTTCCTTTATTGGAAGAGTATGTTGAATGTGTGTTTATCTAGGTGAATGTGGTCAACCATGCACCCCATGGTTGTCATTTGTTGTTTGTAATTAATTAAATCAAAACCGTCAATTAAATCTTTCATTTGCATCCTTGTGTAGATCTTCCCGACGGTAGTTATACGCTCCTGCCGGAAGGAGGAGATGAAGGTGCTGGCGGTGAGCTGCAGTACGTGGACGTAGCTCAGGACCTGGACCAAAGGCCAGAAGGGCCCAAGGCCAACCTTGCCAGCGAAGGCAAGCCCCGGATCATTAACCCTTCTTTTTAAAATTATGCAATTACCCTTGCTATGATTGTGCATTTACGTTTCAGGAGTGGAATGGGTGGATGACGACGAGTGATGGCATCACGGACGACCTCTTGTGATGTCTAGCGTTTCGTAGTTTAATTTTCCGCTATTTTCGAACTCTGAACCTTTACTTATCATGTCATGAACAATGGTTTGTAATAATTAAACCCTTAGGGGTAATTTGGATTTATTTTGTGTATTGTACTCTGGACTCGCCTTCGTGTGAGTTTTAATGCATATGTTCGATCCTCTGTGTGAAATACAAGTGATTTACCGGGCGTTAACCCGGCAACTAACGACAGGATGATACTTTACGGACGCTTAATGGCCAAAGTGGATTGGTTTAGGTGATAGTACGGTATTTTTCTGGGCGGGTTGTCACAGCTGGTACCAGAGCGATTATATGCACCAGAGTTTAATTGACAACCTTAATCACTAGTTTTGAATAAAATTTGCCAAGATTGTTGGATTTGCAAAATACGTTGGTCCGTTAAGGATGGATATAGACCGAGAGGCCCTAGAGGGAATTTTTGGGTTCTTTCAGGTGGCTTACTAATCTATGGTTTATTTTGCTAACTCCCAGCACATTTATTCTTGTCAGAACTTACTTTCTGTACAACCCTACTTGTTCATCATGTTTTGCCATACGTGGTGGTGCCACAGGGAAGTCCTGTGAGGGATGGATGGGACCTATTCTAATGGGAACCCACGTCGCTTCTGTGTCTCGCCACGTTTTGCCATACGTGGACGTTCCGCATTATGAATATGCGAGGCAAGGATACACTCCATTCAAACGGAGGGTGTCCGAGGTTGGACGCTGTCCATGCAGCGATAAACGCATGGGTGTCGTTTCTATAGTGAACGGTAATGTATGTGGATGCTTTCATGAGTGCTGGCACGAAAGGTTCGATGTGTTCTGTGATCTTCTGCAGGTACAATAACTACGTTTCGTAAGTCGCTAAGTGAGCATCGACTAGTTCTCGACTAGTTATTATAGGGAGAAACGTGTATATGCCTTGCCACCGGCACTAACTTCAATTTTTGGCTTGATTGCCTTGTGAGGACAAATAGGACGTCTTGCATCATGATAAAAATCGTGTAAACTTAAAACTGAACCCTTTACTTGTTTTATGTGCTCTCTAAGGAAAATTTGCTAGTGTGATTTCTCTTTGCATAGCCTCTCGTGTGCAGATGTGTGGCTGTCCAAAAATCTGGTGTGACTGTTTGCTTAGATTTGTGCA
Source organism: Cenchrus fungigraminus (assembly GCA_036936925.1). Classification (NCBI taxonomy): domain Eukaryota; kingdom Viridiplantae; phylum Streptophyta; class Magnoliopsida; order Poales; family Poaceae; genus Cenchrus; species Cenchrus fungigraminus. The sequence goes on along the minus strand of CM072772.1, from coordinate 63,130,924 downwards.
CCTTGTTCAAGAACCAATTTGCCTAGGTGATCTCTACCAAAGTTGCTCCTTATCTAATCTAGTTTCTGCTCGCAAAAATTCACAGTCATAGCCTTTGTATATCTCAAGTTATGCTCAGTTTAGTGAACCCCTGTCATGCTGTTTTTCTAGGAACCAATCTGAAACCTTGCTTCGTTGAAGCACTTTCCTAACCTTTCTAGATCAACCGTTGAGTACCAAAAATGTGTCTCATGATCTTGCTGAGTTGCTGCAAAAGTTTGGGAATTTTTGGGGCTCTGGTTTGTAAGTTATGAATTTTTGTTCACAATTGCCAGAACTTTGCCAAGTTGTATGTTCGTACCGATGGCTACCCCATTTCATGCCCCGTACTCTTTATATCACTGACCGAATCTATCCTTGTATTCTCACATCCGTCTGGCTCTCACTTTTGTCGTTATGACCAGATGGACAACATTGGATCTGCGTCGGCTGATGTGGAAGCATGGACTCTCGTGAACTGCCTCGAGGAGGGTGGATTTCCTGCACTCTTGTGGCACACCCTGAAGGACCTTGGGTACACCGCTTACCCAGAATACTCGACACGTGAGGTCATGACCACAGGCCAGCTCCTTCGTTGTGAAGTGAAGGTGAAGATTCCCGTGTGCCCGGCGAACCCTGCTTGGGAAGAGTGGGAGAGTAAGGCACAAGGATTGAACCTGGCTGACACTGTGCAAAAGGCTGCTCTTGAAGCGCTCACAACTTTTTGTGGGAAGCATCCCAATGTGGTAGCCGGCACTGCAGCCAAAGTGATTCCTTTACCTGAGCGACACCCTGGACCATGGGTCGAACACGAAGCTTTTCTCTCAGCTCAGGGCAACTCTCACTATAGTCCTGATCTTGTCACCTCAGTTCGATTTTCCGAAGCCATGTTTGACACCTACCGACTGATGGTGGGAGAAAGTGCATTCTATAGACGTCAAATCTATAGGCAACGAGTTAAAGAAGTGGAGAACACCGCTCAAGCGTTGAAGGAAGCCCGAACAATGATAGCCACTCTCAAGAAGGGAAGACGCAAAGATAAGGCAAAGATACGAGAATTGAGTGAAGTTATCCATGAGCAGAATTTCATTTTGCAGCATAATGACAAATATATGTTTGAACTAGAGAATCAATTGGAAGCGATAGCAGCTCCACCTCCGGAACCTGTCATTCCCGAACCAGAAGAAGAAGAAGATGCTGAGGAAATTCAAGGAGAATCGGGAGTAGAGTCTGGACCTGCTTCGCCTTAGCCTTCTTTTCGGCCTGGAAGACGCAACAGTAGGAAGTAAACCTGAGACTAGCTGGTTGTCTAGATGGAAGTTGGTATGCTTGTAATAAAGTACGGAGTTGTACGAGTGTAGTAGTAGTAAGGAACACCTAGAGTGTGCAGCTGCTTTTTGGTTAGTCTTTGTGGTAGGCTGAACTAGGAGCTTTCTTTTGCGCGGCTAGGCTGCATTGTACCCCCAGGTGTTGTTATGGTGATCCCGAAACCTTCCATCGATGTAATGCTTTGGTTGAACATCTTTCAGCAGTGATCTTTGTAAAGGTATTGATTAAGCTAGTTGTGATCAGATCTAAGTACCAAGCTTGTTCGGAAGTTTATGACGATCTTGTTCACCAAAGTGCAGCATTTTTTCACCTTCATACCGGGAGTTATGAAATTGTTAGTGGAACCCTGCTCGCTGTCCAAATCAGCTAGCCAAAACCTCGATGATAGAATCTTCTCAGGCATGCTAACCCTGAAGTTTGCCTCGGAGTTGAATACCAACTTGGGAGCTCAGGAATTCCTACACCTACTGATTTTCTTGATCTTTCGATCTGAAACTCTTTTCTCTTGATCTTGCTCACGAAGGATTGAATAAGTAAAATAGGGAGAAAAGTGTCAAAATCTTTGTTATACATTGGCATCCCGCATATGTTGCACCCGTAATGACATAATGGGTGAGCATAGAAAAGCAACCGCATCGCACGTGCATTTGGCAACATTGGGTGAACTAACATGCATACGCATGGAAGATTTCAATATTCCTACTCTATCCTTCTTATGATTGGTGATGTTGTTGTCCCATAACCAAAGGTGCCGCGACGGAACCTAGGGCATCATGTGTGCTGCAGCCATATGATTACCACTAGGAGCGCGCTAGGTATCTTGGTTGTGAGAATACGACTCACCACACATATACTCCTTCTCAACTCTGTGGTTGTCATCTCCGTCACTGACTCCTTCCATGGGTAACTGGGTCGTGCTAATATGCATCATGAGCACCATACCGCATGAACATGTGCATCATGCCTCCATAAACTAGTGCATCACACCCAACTTTTAAAATCATTGCACCGTTAATGTAACGAATCGATGTCACCCAAATTCACAAGTTAAATAACATGTGAGCAAGATTGTTCTGAAATTCCTATACCAACTCATCTCTTCATACTTTCCCCGCTTGCATCCGCAAGTAAACTCCCCGCAAAAGTTCTCCATGACTTGTCACCTTCGACTACTCTTATGGGCTAACTTTGAACCGATGATGGTTATATTCTTTGACCTATAATCACATCGCGGTTGCTTCCCAAGGTAATTCAGAAATCTTGGAAAACCATCCTCCCCTACCTTGTCCTTGGATTTTCGAATCTCGGGACGAGATTCTTTTTAAGGGGGGTAGGCTGTGACGCCCCAGGTTTTTAATTAGCATCATTAGTGCTAATGACCGAGTCAAGCACGTTGACTCTAGTCAAACCTTGGTCAACCTGGGTCATCACCTCGAAAACCTAGTCAACCATCACTAATGACCCCCTTAATCAAGTCAACACACACTTGTGGTCAAACCTTGGTCAATGGTAGGGTCAAACCCTAGTCAAACCCCTATGTCTTTGGACCCCCTTTAGAACTTTTGCCACGTTCTCCACATTTCACTTAAACACTTCCAAATCGGCCAATATAAAAGTTGTTCGTCTTTTCGAGGGACACACTTTTCATGATTGGCGGCATTTGAGATTTTGAGTGGAAAGTGGTGAAAATCTCAGTTGAACTCAGCATTCACTGTTCACCGACGCCATGAAAGACAGCAACTTTGTCTGCAGTTCATGCTCAAGCCATTGATCAAAACATAGGCTAGCCTTTGTAAAAGTTGTAGAGGGATCTTTGATCTACAACTTTGTTATTTGCACTTTAGTGCACTTTAGTTCAAAATTTTGGAGTTATTCGCAGTCGAACAGGGGCAAATGAAATAGAGCAGGTGACGTCACGCCGGCCTTAACGCGCCGGGCGCGCCCACGCGCGCGCGCGCTGCCGCGTGGCTCCCCGCCGCCCCTCGCCGTCCGGGCCCTCCCACGCCGGCCCGCGCCACGAGCTGCAACTCCCAAGGCTGCACGCGGACCGAGCGAGCCTTGGAGGCCGCGCCCCGCCGCGTGTCGACCCCGTCGTGCGCACCGCACCCAGCCCCGCCGTGCCGCCCGCCGGTGCCAGGCGCGCCCGCGCTGCGATGTCCGGGTCCCCCTTTCTTCCTCCCTCTTGCTTCGACATGAAGGGAAGCTGCCTATAAAAGCCGTCCTGCACCCCTCCTCATGCGTGCACACACAGCCGCCGCCGCACGCCATTGCCACCGCTGAGCTGAGCTTCCCCCTTCGCTCGCTGCCGGTGCCGCCCAACCGCCCTAGCACCTCCCCTAGAACCTCCTCAAGCTCTCCAATCACTCGTTGCTCGGCCGTGCACCTCACCTCGCCGGAATTTGGGCCGAGGCGGACGCGCCGCCCCGGACTCACCGTCGGCACTCGCCAACGCTCGCCGGAGCATCCCCGACCTCAACTCCGGCCATCAATAGAACCTAGGTGAGTTGAATCGCACCCCTGTGCCGCTTGTTGTCCACCCCCGGCCCCACATCACCGTCGGCGAGCTCACCGCCGCCGCGAGGGCATGCTTGTGAAGATTTCTGGCCTCGGGGGCATATGTGTGAGAGACGAGGGTATGGTTGTGAATAGCCTAAAGTTTCCAGGGGCCTGCTTGTAAAGTGGATCTTGAATAGTGTTAGGCTTTTTGCTGGATCTTATAAAATTTGTAGAAAATTGTAGAAAACTCAGAAAATTGCAAACTCAATTTTGTTGGATTCCATGTGAATAACCCTACAACTTTCACAAAGCATGAATCTACTTTTGCCTGATAGTTTTTGCATGAAAAATAGAAATCAGTTAAACCTAGATCTACTGTAGTTCAAAATCTACAAGTGCTCTTGAGCTGAATTTTGGATATGTTGTGAGTTATGCCATGGCTAGCTTCTGTACCAACAATTGCACGAAGTTATGGTGTAGATCGTTTATTATGAATTGTTTTATTTTTATACTGAATCTGTCCAAATGATTTTTGTAACTAAAAATAAATAGATTTTTGTGCTCAACTTCTGCATGTTATCTTTGTATGCCGAAAGGCACCTCTGGTGCATTAATCATGATTTTTTATCTGCTAGAAATATTTAATCTTGTTTTATGCCTAATTTTCAATGTAAATGCATAGCTCAAGATCTAGAGTAGCTCTTGATGTGTTTGTTATTTTCCTAGCCTAGATTTGAGTCATAGAACCAGTGAGAGAAAGTTGGAATCTATTTGTTGTGTATTTATTTTTGTATGCATTTATCTTGCTTTGGTAGCTAGTATTTGTTACTTTTTGTTGTAATTAATTTATAGCCCTTGTAAATGTGGAATCTTGTGTGCAGTGGCTTTGTTTAGGTTTATAGTGCTTCATAAACCACTCACTGAAGTTTATGAATTTATTTTATTAATAAAAGCAGTGGGAGCCAATTAAGCTTAATATTTAAATTAAAATTGGAAAATCACTAACACCACACCTAATGGCTTTATGAATGTGATGTAAATCATTCTAAAAAGCTTAAGACCAACCATTTGCTGTTTTGTGAATGTAAATTAATTAATTTACGTAAATGTGTACACAGTCACTATCAAAAAGAATAATTAATAAAGAACAGCATATTGTTCCTTTATTGGAAGAGTATGCTGAATGTGTGTTTATCTAGGTGAATGTGGTCAACCATGCACCCCATGGTTGTCATTTGTTGTTTGTAATTAATTAAATCAAAACCGTCAATTAAATCTTGCATTTGCATCCTTGTGTAGATCTTCCCGACGGTAGTTATACGCTCCTGCCGGAAGGAGGAGACGAAGGTGCTGGCGGTGAGCTGCAGTACGTGGACGTAGCTCAGGACCTAGACCAAAGGCCAGAAGGGCCCAAGGCCAACCTTGCCAGCGAAGGCAAGCCCCGGATCATTAACCCTTCTTTTTAAAATTATGCAATTACCCTTGCTATGATTGTGCATTTACGTTTCAGGAGTTGAATTGAAACCCTAGATGCATGATCCCTAGGTACCTATGCTCTTTTACTAGTATGATAGGGCGATAGCTGCTATGCTATAGGATTGGTACAAGTCGAGTGATGTTCGTCACTCGCGAGAATAGGTTCTTATGTTGGAATCATGAGATCTGTATAAATGGATTGCTCATGTGGTAAGAGCATGGGATTTGGTCTCTGGTCCAGTGGCTTTCGTGGGCTAAGCTTTTAAACGTACTAAGCACTTGTCGGGAATGGGACCGGTAAGCCTAGTACCTTAATGAAATGGTACGGGAACTTACTATTACTAATCTTGAGTAATCACCTGCCCGGCTAGCTACTGGGAGGTGGGTACATGTGTGAAGCTGGGTGCCTTGCGGGGTACGCCAGATAGCCGTGTACCCGGGACTGTAAGATTCGATCCCAAGCCGAGGATTTTCGGGAACCGCCTGGTGGGTGAACTCTTGGTGAGGGAACCTGTCCGTGTGTTTAGGTTTACCTTGCAAGGTTATAAATCAATCGATTGTCAGCCTCTCACCGTTATCTGAGACTGCTTAATCAACTGGCCATGATATCCCTTAATGATGGAATTTGTGAATATTACTGCTTGAATTAATTGTATTGCACAATTCTTGATTGATTTAGTTGGCTCACTTAGAAATGGTAATTAACTAGAATTTGAGCTAAAATATTGGAAGTAAGGACATACTCTTTGTTGCTTTTCAGCAAAAGAACTCCACCGGCCAAAAAGCCTCTCATGTCTAGAGTTTGGTGATGTAGTTATCACCTGACGGTTAAGTCTTGCTGAGTATTAGTATACTCAGCCTTGCTTTATAAAATGTTGTTGCAGGTGGTTTGGCCTGGTGAGATTCCACCCGGCTGGGAGCTGGAATGGGTGGATGACGACGAGTGATGGCATCACGGACGGCCTCCTGTGATGTCTAGCGTTTCGTAGTTTAATTTTCTGTTGTTTTCGAACTCTGAACCTTTACTTATCATGTCATGAACAATGGTTTGTAATAATTAAACCCTTAGGGGTAATTTGGATTTAATTTGTGTATTGTACTCTGGACTCGCCTTCGTGTGAGTTTTAATGCATATGTTCGATCCTCTGTGTGAAATACAAGTGATTTACCGGGCGTTAACCCGGCAACTAACGACGGGATGATACTTTACTGTCGCTTAATGGCTAAAGTGCATTAGTTTAGGCGATAGTACGGTATTTTCCTGAGCGGGTTGTCACAACTACTGCGTCGCTGAGATGGCTGCAGCTTGTCTCCCTTAGATATAATTAACTCAGCCATGTAGGTTAAATAAAGATGAGCAATGGTTTCAGCTTTGTATCTCTTAAAGTGCTTTTTCATTAAGCACTAAGCATTCTGGCATCATATCACAAATTAATAACCAGTAATTAGGCAAATGGACTAAATGAAAAACAAAAATCTACACCAGTCACACAATCAATTTAAAATATGGACCTAGTAAAGCACAAGGATGCAGCCTGTTTGAATATGTAGCACTGATTAAATCTCTTCCTGGTTTATAGTCACATTTCAATGATACTGCTAGAGAAAAAGGACCAAACACGATCAATGATTGCTCACAATTTAATGAGTTCATAAAAAATGGTGCCAACAATCTAGTCACAGATTCTACCGTTACAACTAACCACTCAAATTTGTTTGATATTCCAAGAAAAATATTGTATTACCTTTATGCCTTTATTGTTTGTCCTTTTTTTAATCATTTTCCCTATCTTCATGTGATGCCTTGATCTACTTTTCATCTTAAAGATTACATCTTCTGCTTCTCCAACAGAAAGAGGAAAACTTCAATTGAAAGAATTACTCAGATTAGTTGTCTGAAAGATTAGCTTCAGATTTGTGAAAACCAGATATGAGAAGAAAGCTTTAGATTAGGATAGGGTACCCTTTTGTCCATTCCATTTGCATTATTTGCAACCAGCAGAAAAGTTGTAGACTAATTTTCTACAAGGTGACTGGAAAAATAGTAGTTTTAACCTGTTTTTTATCTGATTCCCGAAGCCTGGTCCATCACAATCTCCAATTATTAAGGTAGTAATAACCAGCAACTAGTCATTGTTCCTTATCCTATATATCCGTGACTGACAGAGTACATGTACATCTGGAGATTAGAGTAGTACCTCGAGCTGGAGACTGGCAAGGCCAAAGAATGGGCGACGTCAGAGCTTGAAGAACAGTAGGAGACCGTAGAAGACAGTGCAGGTGCCGCCACCGTTGTGTTGGGCGTTCGCACTTTGGATTGCCTGCAGCTCACGACGTACACGAGCAGATCACGGCTTCAAGGAGAGGATTCCATCTTCAATTGGAGGGGAGCAGGCCAGGCGAATGAGCGGCGGCGGGGGGAGAGGGAAGCCGCCGGTGGCCACGCCCTTCACCTACCTACCGCCTGCACCACTTGCTGCCTCCTGTCGAATGCCCTTTCCGCCGGATCTGGGTTCACGGCAGCCGAATCCGTCGCCGGCCACTCGGACAGGGTCCACGCTGCCGTAGTGCCTCCTGGGTGGGGAAGGAGAGGATGAGGACGAGGTTGGCGAGGAGCGGTGCAAAAGGTAGAGAGGGAGGGATGGTAGCAGCCGTACCTGGCGGCACGTTGACGGAGGAGGCACCTTGGGCAGCAGCAGCCAGCGGTGACACATCACAACCACAAGCGCCGAGAAGGACGGAACGGACGGAGCAGATTGTGTGGGTCGTTGCGGAGTGCGTGGTGGGCGGCGGCGGAGTCGATGGGGCCGGGTGGCGGCAGCAGCGGCAAAAAAAAAATCGGAGAAAGAGCAACTCCAAGAGACTAGCTATCTTGGCTTAATTAGCTAAAAAATGGAAAATTTGTCAAAAACTCAATCCAACAGACTAGCTAAACTTGCCCTCGCTATCCTCCGCTAGCTAAACCGGGGGCTTCACTAGCCATCTTTGGCTAGCCAGTCCCGCTAGCTATCCCCTCGTACATGAGTATGACAGGCAGGACCCACTGGTGGTGGAGCATATAGAGAGTTGATTTTAGCTAGTCTGTTGGATTTCATCAACTTTTTGCTAGCTATTTCATTTTACATACTAGCAAAATCAGGGTTTTAGCTAGTGATTTTTTAGAGAGGCTCTTGGAGTTGCTCTAAGGAGGAGGTAGGGTAGGGTTTGGACTTTGGAGAGGAGGCACCTCGCTGGTTTTGTTGGAGGCGCTGGCAACCATCAGGCGCCGGTGTCCAGTGGGCCAGGCTGACGGAGGAGGCACCTCGCTGGTCTAAAGCACCCTTTGAGAAATTTGAACACTATGTTTTGAATACCTCAATATATTTTAAAAAATTATTATACTACATTTAAGTTTTCATTTAGAAGTTTCATGAGTAATCGGAGGTGGAGGCGATCGGATGGCAGTAATCGGGGGAGCAGAGGCGCGCGTGGGATGCGAATGCACGTAGGTGCAGGCCGGAGGAGCGGAGGCAGGTAGAGCCGTGCGGAGTCTGAGCAGAGGAAAAAAGGATCACAACATTTTGTCGAAATCATTTAAAACTTTAATGGGATGTTTAACAAGCCAAACTATGATGTTGTGTGTATCTATGCAAATTTCTGACCAAGTTTAGCTACTAATGTAATTATTTCATGATTTACTAAAGAATAAATGTTAAAATACCCTAAGCTACATAAAAAATTCAAAGAACTTGGAGGGACTCCTCCTTTTGGTGTATAAGTGTCTACAAAAAAGTTTCAATTGATTATGAGGAAGTGGTGATGCACATCCTCACAAAGTCATACATGGTGTCACACATTCCCCTATATATGAGCAAGAGATGTTCATCATTGCATGAGATGTTCAGTACCACTTTGTCGAAATCATTTATAAAACTTTAATGGGATGTTTATAGAGCCAAACTATGATGTTGTGTGCATCTATGCAAATTTCTGACCAAGTTTACCTATTACTGTAATTATTTTATGATTCACTAAAGAATAAATGTTAAAATACCCTAACCTACATAAAAAATTCAAAAAACTTGGAGTCACACCTCCTTTTGGTGTATAAGTGTTGACAAAAAAAGTTTCAATTGATTCTGAGGAAGTGGTGATGCACATTCTCACAAAGTCATACATGATGTCACACATGCCCCTACAGATGAGTGAGACATGTTCATCTCTGTGTGAGATGTTCATGTCTAAAAAATAATTGCAGTAACATATAGGAAAAAATTAAACAATGAAAATCAAAATTTTAAACTGAAAAGTAAATATTGAAAGAAAAGAATTGGGGACGCATATTAAAAATAAAAAATGCGACCACAGGATTTGAACCCTGCAGCTCAGGTTCACATAATACTTACTCTACCACTACGCTATCTACGTGTGTTCGTTATAACTCATGTTTGAATTTATTTAACATATTAGTGAAGACTACAAAGTTATAAAACGCACCAACTCGGCCCCATCTCGTGTTTTGCTTCAGTGTTCAATTAGCTTTGCCACATAAGTCTCAGTGTGCAGTAGTGCATTTATCATGTATATACAAATCATAAGTTTTTTTGGATTTTTTATGCATTTATGCATACACATATAAGATACACTATACATAAAAAATGTTTTTTGCGTCCTCAAGGTGGGACCGCATCACCAAAGTCCTAAAGGTGGGATCGGGTGACATGGCAATCGCGGTCGATGACAATTTAAAGTTATTTTGGTTTCCTGACATTGTGTCTATTGCAACCATTTTGAGCCTATTGCAACACTTTTCTGGTGTTGCATTAGACAAAAAACAATAATACTTTTAGGAAACTTTAGTTCTTTGTTTTAATTGTTGATTAAACAGAAAAAACCAGGTGTTGCATTAGACAAAAGACAATAATACTTTTAGGAAACTTTAGTTCTTTGTTTTAATTGTTGATTAAACAGAAAAAATGAGCTCAACGTGCACCATGTGGTCCTGGCGAAGCAACTTGACCATCCCAGTGTTGCCACGTGGTCTCGAAACTCTATCGGTCGTTATATGAAACAAACTACCATCAAACCATAACTATTGCCACAATGGACTAGTGGTTGTAGTTCTGCTCTTGACGTGTGAGGTTGCGGGTTCGAGTCCACGTCACCACTTTTTTTGCCCGCTCCGAATTAAATACGTGGTATAACCAACTTGATAGTGAAGGAAAAAAATGGTATAACCAATTTGATAGTGAAGGAAAAAAATAACGTAACGGAGCACAAAACAAGTGGTGGTGTAGTGGTAGATGTGCTCAATAGTTAGCCCATCCATATGGGTTCAAAGCCCTGCTGCTACACATTTTTTCCATTTTGTGTCGTGGCTCCCACGGCCGCACGTGGCTGGGGTGCGGCCACGACCGGCTGGGGCCGTGGTGCAGTCGACTGGGCATAGCCAAGCTGCGACCAACTGGGCACAGCTGGGGTGCAGCCGACTGCGGTGAGGGCGCGACCGGGCGCAGCCAGGATGCGGCCCGCTGGGCGTGGCTGGCTGTGGCAATGCAGGGCAGGACAGCAGGTAGCGGAGGGTCTTGAGTTGCGATTATGCTGACACGTCTCCTCTTTTCTCTATTTTTTTCTGTCTATCACTCGTATTAGTACGTGTACATAGTAACGTCTACTAATATCACAAAAGATGTTGTAGCTCAATGGTAAGGAAAATTAGTATGAGGTTGTTGGTCTGTAGTTCAAACCCATTATAAAGTGTATTTTTTTGCATTTTTCATCCTCAAGGTGGGACCGCATCACCATGTCCTCAAGGTGGGACCGGGTGACATGGCAATTTAAAGTTAATTTGGTTTCCTGGCATTGTGTCTATTGCATCCATTTTGGATTTATTGCCACACTTTTCTGGTGTGCATTAGACAAAAACAATAATACTTTTAGGAAACTTTACTTCTTTGTTATTTAAATAACTAAGTAATAGAATCCTGTAACGTAACTTTTCTGTTTTAATATCTATAAAGTTAATATAAGCCGACCACATAGAAACAAGAAAAAGGCTTGAACGATGCTAGCTAACACTAACATTATAATGGTGTAGTGGTAAATCATATATAGTACTGTAGTATTGAGGTCTTTGGTTCAATTCCATACCATGATGTTTTTTTATTTTTTCTATTTTGTCTCTAATGACTGATTGTTTTCCCACCAATTCAAACTTCTTTCTCAAAATTAATAATTAGAATAAAATCTAAATTCAAAAAAAGATTCAAAGAAAAATATATTTAGGCGCCTATGGTCCATTCTAGCCCACATCTAGGAGATTGACGAAAAATTGAATTGACCTATAGGGAAAACTCGAACTTCTACTAGCCAATTTGTTATAAAATAATGATAATAATACCTAAAACTTATCTAAGAATTATGTAAATTGGCATAGAATCATTTTATGGATCTACAAGCTTGACAAATAATTTTCATAAAATTTTGTGAAAATTGGAGTATACATTGTTCAAAAACTAGATAGTCCATCACATTGTTTCATACAACTCAACTTAAACTTCAAAGTTTTTACACACTCAAGTACTTTCTTATCTAATGGACACCTCAAATTTGGATCCAATCTTTTTTAGTGCACCGGAATAAATTCCGGCCACGGCCAGGGTGCAGCTGGGCGCAGCTGGGGCGTGGCCAGCCATTGCTAGGTTGCGGCCAGGTTGCGGCTGGCCACGACTAGGGTGCAGCCGGCTGGGCGCAGCGTGGGCGTGGCCGGTCGTGGCCAGGGTGCAGCCAGCTGTGGCCAGGGTGCGGCCGGCTGGGCGTGGCAATGCAGGGCAGGCCAGTGGGTAGCGGAGGGTCTCGAGTTGTGATTATGCCGGCACGTCTCCTCTTTTCTCTATATTTTTTTGTCTACAACTCGTATTGGTACGTGTACATAGTAACTTCTAGTAATATCACAAAATGTGTTGTAGCTCAATGGTAAGGCAAATTGGCATGAGGTTGTTGGTCTGTAGTTCAAACCCATTATAAAGCGTTTTTTTTTGTATTTTTTGCGTCCTCAAGGTTGGACCGCATCACCACATCCTCAAGGTGGGACCGGGTGACATGGCATTGTGTCTATTGCAACCATTTTGGGTCTATTGCAACACTTTTCTGGTGTTGCATTAGACAAAAAACAATAATACTTTTAGAAAACTTTACTTCTTTGTTTTTTTAAATAACTAACTAATAGAATCATTAAAGTAACTTTTCTATTTTAATATCTATAAGGTTATTATAAGTTGGCCACTTAGAAACATGAAAAAGGTTTGAACAATGCTAGCTAACACTAACATTATAATGTGGTGTAGTGCTAAGTCATATACTAGTGTAGTATTGAGGTCCTTGGTTTAATTCCATACCATGGCGCTTTTTTTATTTCTTTTCATTTTGTCTCTAATGATAGATTGTTTTCCCACCAATCCAAACTTATTTCTCAAAATTAATAATTAGAATAAAATCTAAATTCAAAATTAGCCTAGTTCTATTTTTACTATGAATTGTATTATTTCATAATATATCATACACGCTACAAGGCCCAATCCAAATTAGCCTCAGCTCCTAGTTCTGGTTGCAATAAGCATGTAATAGTTGCAACTCCAAAAAAGTGTTACAATTGAGAATCACTTTTGCTTCGCCCTTCAGAGTTCTCGTTGCAATAATCATATAACAGTTGCAACAGCAACAAAGCGTTGCAATTGAGAACCACTTTGGCTTCGCCCCCTAGAGTCCCCGTTCCATTAAGTTGTAGTAGTTGCAACCACAAAACAGCATTGCAATTGAGAACCACTTTAGCTTCGGCTATCAAAGTTTTCGTTGCATTAAGCATCTAGCGTTTGCAACGATTATGAAATTTTTTGGAACACAAAAAAAGTAGCAATAGTCACAACCAAATGCAACTAACACAAATGCAGTTGCAGTACTACCACACAATTGCAACCAAAATCAATTCTACTGCAACCATTTTTCACCATTGCAATATCATCCACCAAATGCAACAAAGGTTTGCAACATCTTGAAAACCGTTGTATTAAAGGCACATATCCCTACCAATTTTTAGAATGGTTGCAATACAACCATCTCTAGCAACCAAATTTTCGGTGTTGCAATTCAGAGGCGTTGAATTTGATACAAAACCTTGTAGTGTAGAGCACCAAAGGGAGGTTTGCTTGTCCTTATTGTCACAAGGACACTGAGTGCATGTGGTTAAAATTCGGTACGAAGCATTGCTACATGGGGCATCAGCATTTTTTGCCAACAAACCACAAGTGGCGAAGGGTCAAGGCCAGCTTCAATAACTTAGTTGAGACGAGGGGGGCACCAGTGCCACTCAGCGGTGAACAAGTTCGGCAGCAGTACGCTACATTTGAGCAAATCATCTATGGAGCCACTACCTATAAGAAGAGGAAGTAGCATGACGAAGATACTACATGGCACAACTGGAGGAAGAAGAGTGTTTCCTTTGACCTTCCATATTGGGATTCATTGCTCGTACGCCATAATCTAGATGTGATGCATATTGAGAAGAATATTTGTGAGAGTTTGCTAGAGACTTTGCTCGAAATATTTGGTAATAGTAAGGACAGTGAGAAGGCTCGACTTGATCTACAAGAATTGGGTATATGGAAGAATCAACATCCAGTTCTCAATGAGAAAGGTAAATACGAAATGCCACCAGCGTGGTACACATTAAATCGTGATCAAAAGAAAATCCTGTGCAACTTTCTACAAGGTGTTATGATGCCCGATGGTTATGCCGCTAATATCAGGAGATGCGTTGATGTCGATGGGTGCAAGGTTTCTGGACTGGGAAGTCATGACTGCCATGTTATCTTACAAAAACTCCTACCTTTTGTGGTACGCGAAATATTGCCTGAACAAGTAGCGCTCCCGTTGATCCAGCTCAGTAGGTTTTTTAACTCAGTATGTTCAAAGAAGATTGTCGTGACCGAGATGCAAGAACTTAGCAAATCGATTGCAAAGACCCTTTGTCGTCTTGAGATGATTTTCCCTCCAGCATTTTTTGATATTATGATGCACTTACCAGTTCATCTTGCTTGGGAGGTTGAATGCGGAGGCCCTGCTTGCTATAGGTGCATGTATCCAGTTGAGAGGTACCTACGTACAGTCAAAGGATATGTGAGGAACAAAGCGTACCCAGAGGGTTCAATAGCAGAGGGATATATATCGGAGGAGTGCCTTACATTCTGTACTCGGTTCTTTGAAGGTGTTAGTACGAAGATTGATCGGCCAGAGCATCAAGAAAAGAGCGCTGTTAATGAACCACCTGCTGGTCTGAGTGTATTTACGAGAAGGGACATGAACCGAAAGAGAACTACTTCTATGCATAATATTGAGGTACTAGGTTGCGAAGTCTTGCAGATGATGAGGCACTACATGATATCAAACTGTGACGAGGCCCTTCCATGGATAAAGTAAGTAACACATGTAAATTATTTGAATCTTGTTACATGGTCCACACTACATATCTCATTGTGATTATTTTTCTCTTAAAAAATGTTGCAGTGAGCATAAGGCTGAATTAGAGAAAGCTGGATCGAAGATTGTTGAAAGCAGGCACACCGAGGAATTTGTATCATGGTTCGAGCGAAAGGTGAGTAATACACATTTGTGTTAAATTTAAACTCGTCAATTTTGAATGTGGTCGTAACATATTGTCAAAACATATGTGAGTGCAGATGAGGAACCTGCATATGGAGGGGAAAGCAGATGCCATGATTTATTCTCTATCTCGTGGTCCTGAAACAAATATAGCTACTGTGAAGAATAGGTGCTCAATCAATGGTTTCTATTTTTGGGCAACGCATGTGGAGAAAAATCTAACAACACAGAACAATGGTGCTATCATCAAGAGTAAAGATGGCATGGAATGGTTTGGACAGATTATAAAAATCTAGATCCTTGATTTTCATGAAAGGCAGGAAGTCACATTGTTCGAGTGTGACTGGTATGATGTTCCTAGACCAAGAACAAACAGATCAAAAGGGTACACTAAAGATAAATTTGGGATTATTGATAATAATACCTCTCAGCGTCGCTATTCAGCTGAGCCTTACGTCTTGGCGACACAAGCAGAGCAAGTGTGCTTTGTGAAACATGGGAATTCAAAGAAAGAAAAGTGGTGCAGCATCCTCAGAATGAAACCTAGGAACCTGTTTGCCATGCCTGAAGGAGAGGAAGACACTGACATTAATGTTTGTGATACTGATATGGATGAGGTTGTTATAGGTTTTGAAAATTTTTTTGTTGCGGACCAAGAGGATGTGTCAACTTAGAGGAGGCCAGATGTGGAAGGGCCAAGTGTTGATGCTTCTGTTGTTGATCTTGCTAAACCGATGCTTGAACCGGATCACGCAGACATACCTGAAGACAACGACGATGCTCATGACACCTACACTAGCGACGGAGTGGTTGCTCCATCCAATTCATATGGACAAGACGACAACGGTTTTTTTAATAATTAGGGGTTGTTGTTTTTATTAATAATTAGGGGTTGCTTTGTTTACTTTTATTGAACCAATAGGTCCAAAGTTTGTGTGCAATAAATAAATTTTGGTGAAGATTTCAGTTTTGTATGCAAGATTGGCTTGAGTCTTGTTATATAGTATTTCTGTGTGTTCATGTTTATGTTTATGATGACAGCTTCATGGGCTTAATTTGTATATCACCATTATTCTCATGAAAAAACAAAGCAAAAGCAACAGTCAAAAGACAAACAAAGACAATATATGCATAAAATATTTAAGGTAGCATAATTCAGTAGACTATAGATACATCTGCTTGTTCTTATTAAGGTAGCATCATACCCCCAACATCTGTGTTCATCACAGAAGCAAAAGCAACAGACAAAAGACAGAGAAGAAGATATCATATCTACTTCTTCAGTTCAGATCGCTTCATCCTCCGCTTCATTCCCCATCAGATTCCTAGGTATATAACTCACCACTCTTATGCTTCCACTTCACTGCAACGCAAAGATCTTCAACCATCTGAAAAATCTCACATTTCACAAGGGCGTCACAGTAAGCATTTACAGAAGGTCATCAACAGCATTAATGCCAATAGCAAATTATGTTTTCGGAAAATCTCTTACTGATGTTTAACTTGAACGATAGGAACATCACCTTACGAAGAGACTTAGTAGGTCCATTGTATTCATCTTCATCGCTGTCGTAATTCAGCATCATCTTGCATTCAATCTTTGGGAAACAAAACTCATACTTCTTTCCTTTTGACTGAATTACATGCAAATCTTGATCAAAACATAAGACACACACAATAATTATGAACTAAATTTACTCCATTTCATCTAAACAAGTAGTGTTGCACCCTCACCTCATACAAGCATCCTCGCGGGCCAAAATCGTCGATGCCTATTTCCGCGTCTGATTCAGTAGTGCGCCAAGCCTGGGTGTATAAGTGGCGGCTCTTTTGCTACATCGAAACAATTTTTTTCAATTTGTCCTTGACAGATTATATATATATATATATATATATATATATGCTAGCACGAAAATTACTGCCACAACGTAACATTGCAAACTATCATTCACTGATGAAGACGCAGGATAGGGTCTGGCTCACCTTGTTCTTCCTGCGCGACGACGAGGCTTCGGTGATGATTACTATTCTTCCGTTCTTCCTGGGGGTGGTCATGGAAGATCGGAAACCCGTTGGGGATGTGGTCCATGTCGACTTCGACCTGTGCCTCCACGACATGCCGATGGCTCCTTTGTGGTCATGGGGTGGATGAGGAGTGGCGGCGACTCGATGGAGTCGACGATGTCGATGACGGACTTCACGAGAAGTGACCAGCAGTGTCGCATGGCTGCTTGCGAGATGGGTGCGTGCGCCAGGCCATCGTCATGATGTAGGTGGGTGAGACGGTGGTAGCGGAGATGGGAGGGGTGGAAGTTATAGGCGACGAGGGAGAAAGAAAGTACGCGAGATTTTTGGGACATGAAATAGCCAGGCGGCAAAATTGTAGCTTGGTGGCTTCGAATATCGCAATGGGGAATGGCCCGCACTTTTCTTGATTGTGCTCTGATTTTTGTAAACACAAAAGATCCAGGTACATGATGAATCAGTTGCTTGATCAAACAGATGTCAAATTGACTAGTGTTTCTCAAGAATTTTTTCCTACAACCTTATAACAAAGTAGTGCGCCTTATAACAGATGTCAAAACACGTGATAGAATTATGCCACTCAAAATCACAAAGTAATGTGTTTATTAATTTATTTATTGCTTTGAAGGTTTGTACTTAAAAAAACAAGAACACAACCGCTGATAGAATTCTGGTAGAGCTCCATTTTAACTCAAATAATATTGACAACAATAATGATAGTATCATGACACTCAAGATCACAAGCACTCACCATCGACAAATAGTTAATTTATATATAATATAACGAAAGCCCCATTCATCAAGGGTCGTTACACAAGCATTCACTAGAGACCATATATTTCCACTTAACTAATGCCACTTCACAAGGGTCATTACACAAAAGCCCCATTCATCAAACCTACTTGTTTATCAGTTTCTACTTGTTGATCAGTACCTACTTGTTCATCTCTACCTACCTACACAAAAGCCATAATTCCTAGGTGATTACACAAAAGCTAAAACTAGCTATAGGTAGAAATAAACCCAGCACTTGAGCTTCACGTGAAGCTCCTCCACCAGCCGCTCGATCTAACATGTTTTAAGTATGCATTATCAGATATAAGTACATCAAAATTGGCAATGCAACAAAGGGAACATCGGGAATGAAAGTAATACCTCGGCGTCAGGAGGGCTCTTTTGTGTGACGGGCATGCAATTCTCTTCATCGCTGTCTTCAGAGTATTTCGCGAAGATCCTGACTCGCGAAAAGTTGAACTCGTACGTCACCCTGGGCCCGCCTCCCTAAATTAAGAAATGGAGACATGAATTAATACTAAATTTTGCAATAATAGAAATGAATGAACAACATAGATAGATGTTGGCAGAAAATGCAAGAGACATTTATGAGTGCAACAAACTTTGCAATAACAGATGTATTATAGTTTGCATAGTAAAAAAAATATCACCTCCCAACGTTTTCTGCCAAAAAAAATTTCACATCCCGCCATTACCCCCCCAGATTAAATATCGCGTCCTCATCCCATGTCCCCCTAAACCACGCGTGGCAGCGCCAGCCATAGTTACAGAATTTGGTCTTCGCGGGAAGGCGACGACGAGGGGAACGTGGAGGCCGGAGGGGCAGGATGGTTCCTCTCTGCCCTAGCGTGCCGCGAGGCCATCTGTGGCCAGCAATGGAAAACCCGTGGCACCACGAAATGGGCACGATGTCATCGAAGTAGATATTGACATTTGCGGTCTCAGGTGTGTATCGGCCGCCTCGCTCTACACCTTCTTGATGAGTTTCCTGGCTTTCAGGATAAAATTGTATGCAGTAGTTATGTTGTTACCTCCATGCAATCGATTTTATATAACTCTAATCCCATCTAGGGTTCTCACTTCTAAATGAATTGTTGCTGCTGTCGTTCTTCTATATATTGGCGCATCTAATAAAAGTCAGTTAGTTAGGCACCGGGGAAAATTCGATTAAGCCCGTTATGTTTTGTCACATGTTTGTCCATTAATCTCATTTGATTTTTTTAGGGTTTGAGGGCAAAAAGCCCCATCCTTAATTAAAAGACATGAAGGTTTATCAATTTACAGCGCTGAAACAAAAGCACCAGTGTCTCAGAGGACACTCACTCACTCCAAAGCAACAGAAAATTAGAAGATTACTCACTGATATTTGGGTTTCTAACACACACACACCACTCGCCTGAACAGACGCGTACAACTCATTCTCTTCAGGTCAAACGCACAGGCAACATATTGCTGGTGGTCGTCTTCACTGGTGCCACCTCGTGCTTTTTTGTTCCTCGCAGATTAGCATGTGTCTCATCAGAAGCCCCTCCATGCTTTGCCAAGCTTTGTTCTGAAAGCACAGTTCATTCCTTAGCTTCCAAATAGCCCACAGGACAGCAGAAGCAATGACATTTAGTTGCTAGAAAGTTTTTAATGTTCAACCAACACACACCAGAAGGGGAGAAATAGGGTCTTTCTGCCTTGGACCTTTACCAGGCTTAAAGTAGGAACTCTCCTCCCCATTCAGATTGACCCCTACATAGCCACCTTTTACTAAGCTTTGTATCTGGATCATGTCCATCTCTCACTAAAACCCCTAGATGAAAGGATCTCAAACAGAAACTCCCATTTAACTCTATCATATGCTTTCTCGTAATCCAACTTCAATCTCAGACCTGACTCCTTACTTTTGTTTCAAATATGAACTAACTCATGAGCCACCACTACACTTTCTAGCATGTACCTCCCTTTAATGACAGCACAATCTCATTTGATTTATCCATTAAAATTTACATTCCTATGAGTATACATGTGTGCATCATTTTATTTCTTTATTTTCAACATCCTTCTATTGTTTCGTCCTTTCCTTCATCAGAAATACGTGTTCATAGTTATGTGCTCATGCAGGTCTATCTCTATCTAAAAATTTGTAACCGAAACTAATTGTTGTAGTGAAACTCAGTGAGCTGAATAGGCATTGTGCTATTTGACTACTACATATTTGTTTTCCACATACTTCCTACTAGTATATATATACATATATGCATACACCATTATTAAACTACATATGAATTTTTCCATGCCGTCGTATAATATTTATGTGCACGTGTAGAGACTCCGATTTGACAGGTGATGTGTGGACTGTAGTAGTCGAAATCCGTGGGGAAAATCAACGATACATCTCTGCTACATTGGACAAGGGTATTATAGACTTTAGTGCTCTGATAGATATTAAAGAAATGTTTGGATTTGAGCAGCGGGACTACATGTACTACGCGAAGAGAAATGAAGATTATACCTGTACAACGAGTCATATTGAAATTAAATCTAAGAAAGATATACTGCAAATGGTGTATGTGGAGTCAAGCAGTGAGAGGAAATTACGGTTGGTACTGTCAAAAACTGCTATTGATGTAGGGGCGGTTTGTTTTACACCCCTGAAACTTCAGAGGTGGCAGCCTAATCATGATGATGACCCTGATTCTGATGATGAAGACTACTATGGTGTTGAATAATACAAAATTTGGCTTGAAGAACAAGACAAGGATTATGGTACGTATGTTGCTTATTCTACACTAGCCACATGTAGCCTTGACTGCACATTATACTCATACCATTGTTTCTAATTAATTTGCAGACCTTCACAATGACTTCAGGGAAGATACAGTTGAAGCATACACTAAATGGTTAACTAGTGTCAGATCTCTCAAAGAAATTAGTAAATCCTATTTCCTTGTCAATTGCAGCTTATTTGTGACGAAAAATGTGAACCTTCTAAGAGCATGTGTTTTCCATTTTTTTAGACGCGTATGATAAAGTTCAAGCTAAACCTACCGAAGTAGTCGTACTCCCACAAGATGAGAGCAATGACAGCAGCCCGACGCCATCACCAGAAATGATGCTACCACCACAACTTCCATCACATGCTAGGAGACCAAGGAAGAAAAAAGGTTATAAAAGCTCTACACCTCCAGAAACTTCACTCTTTATTTTTCATTGGTTTCTGCAACTGCTATTGTTTAGTAGTGAATGTTATTTTCTCTGGTGTGAATGCAAGTAGGTGGCAAGAATGTTGGTCGTGGAACCCTGAAAGGGTTATCTACAGATGCCAAGAGATTGAGATCTGGCTGCAAAAAGTTGAAAATACAATTTTCATCAAAGTTGGGTGGTCCCTGTGGAGAAAACAGACGTACCTTTGTTGTTGAGATTGTTGTACATACTAGGCAGATGGCTCCACTAATTGGAGTCTGATATTGGAGTGAAGTGCTTCCAGTATTCAAGAAAGAGATCGTGAAAGTTGTAATGGTAAGTCACTGTCTACTGCATGCACCTTGTTAATTTAATATAGCAGATGTGTTCCCTCTATTTTGTTTGTATCTAGTGTTATGATTGAATCATGCATGAATAACAAGTTTCCTTCCCACCAGGAAGGATGGGATTTTGAAGGCATTCAAAATCCAGAGGAAAATAACGCTACAAAGGTTGGCGAGGCAACTTGAGTGCTACATACAAAATGTACAATAGTTATCCGGATAGAATGAGGCACAAGCCTGCTGATCTAAACATTGTGGTGTGGCACTATTTGTGCCACTACTTTAGTACAAAAACATTCAAGGTACAATTTTTTCTACTAAATTAAAGAACAACATTTTGAGTTATATAGAAGATGAGTTCAACCTTTCATCGCTTAACACCACTGGTTCACTCCTTGCAGGATCACAGCATCCAAAACTCTGACAATCGCGGCCGTCTGGTTAGCAACCATTCGGGGGGTTCGAAACCTTACTTTTAGTGGAGTTGGGAAAAGGTAAAGATTGGTTACAATATTCTCATCTTTCACAATTAACATTAGAAAATCATATATTGATGCCGTGTAATGATGCAATCATATCAAGATCCCCAAACTGGTGCTGAGCCATGCCAGTTGGAACTTTGGAAGGTTACTCACTCTATGGATGGAAAATGGAGAAATGAGGTGGCTGAGACTATTTATGTGAGTCGAAATTTGATTGTAACCTTGCATGCACATAACACTTGTTTAATTTTGGTTTAATTTTGAATCAAACCATGGGTACGGTTTTCTATCTTACAATTCTTCCTTGCCCACAGCATTGTACAGTTAGGAAATTAGCTCTACTAGCAATCCAGATGAGGGGGTGAAGACACAAGTCCCACTCCTCGTGATGAAGAGGAAGAGAAATTTTTCCAGGAAACATATAGGGAAAGAACACATCTCAAATCCTCCGTGTCACGTGGCCATGGTTACATGTCCACTCCAACGAGCTACAAAGTGTATCAGGAGAGGTTGTTACAGGAGAAGCTCGATAAGGTCGAAGCACGATAACATCATCTGGAAGACATACTCAAGATGCATGAGGCTGACAAGGAACACGAGAAAGAAGAATTTAAGAAAATGATGGAAAAGCAAATGCAAGAACAATTTGAAAAGATGATCGAGCCTATCAAACACTTGATGCCATGTTCAGAGGTAACAAGATGATTATACCTGTTGTGTTCATAACTTGGCCAATGCAGCTAATATCTTACCTTCCATCATTTCAAATAAGTAGAATACACCTCAATACAACAACAGTACAGGTCAAGTTGACCCTAGGGTCGATGAGGATGGCATTGCTGCAAGAACATTAGTGCAGAGTCAAGAAACAACGAACATGGTAATGACTATACTTGGTTGTGATTGAAAAATGCATATTTATGCCACATATCTCTCGCCTACCCTCTTTCACAATGTGCAGACTCCCTCTGAAACCATCAACAATAGTTCTAATGAAGCTGTACATACGAGGCCGGAGGAAAACATTCCTGCAACACCAGTAGTGCATGGTCATGTAACAACAACCCAGGTAACGACACCGAACAAGCTTTCTAATCATGATGCATGGTGTCATGCTTTTAATCACAACTGATATAGTTCCAATATAAAACTATACATTCCAGATGCATCCATCAAGCACCGTGACAAAAGACAAAGAAAATGTGCCACCTAACATCAGTCATACAAGTGCCAACATTACCAAGACACTATTCGTCAAGAAACATGATAATCGTGCTTCACCTTCCGCACCTTCTTCTGAAACTCCAAGATTTATCACTACAAACACGCTGGTGAATCAGTCTAAGACGCGATCAGGAAAGAAGAGAGCACAAGAAGGACTAACTGAATTGTCCTTTCTTAATGCCATTTATATTTTTCTACTTCCAATCCATATGTTGTTACATATACTCATTCCAAGACAAATTGGGTTCAGATGATGTAATTCTGTAATTTCTTTACATTCAGAATGGCATGGAAAGAGAAGCACCGGAGCCGAGGAAAGACTCAAGATCGGCCAACAAAATCCCTTCGACATCAAACAAGAAGCACAAGCCTCCAAGCAAACCTCAGCTCCAGAAATGATGAAGATCATCAACAATACTGGGTGGGAGTGATACCCAGACTGTTGTGATGCTAGGCTCTTTACAAACTTTGTGACTATTAATGTGAGTGATGGACAAGAGTGCAAAATTTAGTGTGGTGAATTTTCTTCTGTTATATGAAGAATTGTGGTCTTGAATAATATGAATGTACATTGGTTGCATCAGTCTATGTTTTGAATATTTTTGTTGCATTAAAGAATTCAAAATTGGGGACGGTGGGCATCCAGTGTGTATCCTATGGCGACCAATATTTTGTTGTGCTTTCCTCTATAGTACATGCATATGGCAACCAAAATTCATCTGATGTGTTATCACTAAAGCATATAGCGTCGACACATGCTTCGTTGCGATACCCCTACTCATATAGCGACGGTAGTAAGCATTGCGATTTGGTTAATGAACATGGAAACGACAAAACTTTGGTTGTGTGACCATCTACGTGTATTGCGACGGAAATCAGTGTTGTGATTTTGTTCAAGCATATGGCGATGACCCATCTTCTGTTGCATGACCGTCAACGTGTATAGCGACGATAACTAGCATTGCGATTTTGTTCAAACATATGGCGACGACCCATAGTTGGTTGTGTCACCATCTATGTGTATAACGACGGTAATTATTGTTGCGAATTGGTTCAATCTTATGGTGATGACGCATAGTTGGTTGTGTGAATCTCTTTGTGTATGGTGATGACACTTAATGTTGCAATTTCGTTGGATCATATGACGACGAACCATATTTGTTGTGTGACCCTCTTCGTGTATGCCGACGGCAATTAGCGTCGCGATTTGCTTCAAGCATAATGCGACGACCCATAGTTGGTTGCGTGAACATCGTGCTGTATAGCGACAACAATTAGTTGCATTTTGGTTCAAGCGAATAGCAACATTGCACATTTAGTTGCAATAGTCTTTAGGCATATTGCGACGGCTATGACTTCGTTGTGATATCCTCCATTGCTGTTGTAACATCACAGGGGTCGTATTGCGACATATTGCTTGCATTGCAACAATGCTTGTTTGCAACAAACCAAAGTGGTCGCAAATACCACTATAGCAACGACCCCTTTCGTTGCAAGAACCTGTATTGCAACACCACTGGTCGTCGCTACTTCATGCAATTGCTACACCACATGCCGTCGCAACACCTTTTATTTATAACGACACCACTTGGTTAGCGTCGCAACAACTTATTGCGATGGATAATATTGCGATGCCTGGCGACAAAATTAATTTGTCATAATTAGTCCGTATTGCGACCAAATGACCCATATAGCAACCAATTTGAAGTGTCGCGAACAACACCAATCGTTGTAGTGTGCCTAGAGTTCAAGGGAGTGATTAAAAAAAGAAGATAAAAAAGAAGAAAAGAAAAGGAAAAAATAATGATAAAGCTCCCGAGTTCTCTAGCTTCATTTGAATTTTCAAAGGAGTTTCAAGATCAAACTCCATACTCAAGTTCAAAACCATGTGCAATTCGATAACAAGGACTTCATTTCTGCCTTGGGATCATCCACTTGCCACTTGCACATGTCCACTTATCTAAATGTGTGTGATCCATCTCTCTCTCTCTCCAACATTATTTTTCATGGCCTTTTTGACAAGCCTCCGTAAATCCAATAGATCTATCTCTTAACTTGACAATATTTCAAATATAATGTTTTGCTAGGACTATTTTTACCTAGCAAGCTCGACATAAGCCTTCGACTTTCATATATGTGTAGAATAGGTTGAAAATAATCTAGTAAAGGCTTGAGTGACTTGATGAGATGAGTGTTTCCATGAGCTGTTGCAAGAGAACCTCACTTGTGTTGGATGTGCAACTTTTTGTTAAACTCTACACGATAGAACAAGATAAAGGTTTGAAGTTCGCTTAAGTTCAAGAGCATTATATTTACTTTATTTTGGCATGATCTTTATTGCTAGTCCATCTTCCATAATGACAAATTAATTGGTCAAAACATTAACCTAAATGCTAAATACTTGAGAGAGCAATATGTTTTGTTGTGTATAACTAAGTGCAAGGAAGACATTGAAGGGAAACACTGATTTCTTAAAGCAAATATCCTGGACTTTACCATGGGGGTATGTTGACGGTCAAATTTGGTACCCCTAGCTATGACCTTACCATCAACATTGGCACTGATTTGATACCAAACTAATGGCACTAACCCCCTTGATATAACAAGTTTGTACTCGCATGTGGTTTTTGGAGTATGTTGTTTATTTGGGATTTAAGCACTTAAAGGAGTACTTTCGGGCAAAGTTCATCGAGCACTTTACGAGAAGATAATGAAGCCCCACATAAGTTAAGACTTGAAGTGAACATGACTCTAAATGGCCCGAGGACCAGAGTGTGAAGTCATAAAACTTTGGGTACTTAAACAGAAGATGCGAAAGCTTGGATGACAAGAATCCCTGTCTAAATCGTGGAGAAAATGACATCAAGGGTCCACATGCAGAAGGGTGCAAATAGGGATAAATGCAAGAAGCTCACACGTGAAAAATGGGGTCGAACCTGGTCCAAATGACATCAAGGGTCCACATGCTCCCCTTTGACCTACCACCTCCTCGGTCAATAAATAGTTCCTACCTCTGACGGCCGCCACATCCATTCAAAAGAATTCGGCGAAACCTAGAAGCAAACTACAGAGGGAGACAGCGGCTGCTGCAAGTCCTCGAAGTTGTCTACGGGATGGCTTAGGCCAACCCTAGCCGCCATGGCCTCCCTGCGTGGTTGTGCTATGTTAGAGCTCTAGAGCTAGGAGTCACAAGTAGGTATGGCCACGTTGATTTCTTGTGATGAACAAGCATTCATGATTAAATAATATATGTGTTCCGATTCATTAGCGATCCATGTTCCTCTGTTTATGATTTCATACTTTCTCGAGTTTGCTTATTCCAATCTATGGCCGACATAGATTGCTAGGGGTGTTCTTTTAGTTATGGTGACTAGAATTGCATACCGGATCGATCGAGTAGTATGACATGATCTTTATGTTCATGCCCTTAGACCGCCTGCTGGCTTAAGAGTGCATCGTGACAGGGTGATTGCCCTGAAAGGACGGATGTCTTCGGGAGTTGGATCGGAGGATAGAGATGTTTGCATGAGAACCATGTTTTACTCACCAATCACTACAAGAAAATCGTTGACTAGTGACGAAACCACATTTTAGCGTCATTGATTTATGACGTTCCTGGCTGATCTCGTCATAATATTTCACTTCCGAGCAAATTTAGTGACAAAAAAAACTTTTGTCATTACGGTTGGTACTGTAGCCGGGCATTCACTGTTCCATGCTGTTTTGTGACGCCATAAGCTCTACAAAAACGTCATAAACCAACATCGGTCCCACATGTAAGCATTATTTTAAAAATAGAGTGTTCCAAGTCGTCATAAATTTTAGTTGGGTCCCACATGTAAGCATTTTTTCGAAAATAGAGTGTTCCAAGTTGTCATAAATTTTTCCAGGGTCCCACATGTAAGCATTTTCGCCATGTCAGCGGTGTCATAAACCAACTTTGGTCCCACATGTAAGCATTATTTTTAAATAGAGTGTTCCAAGTCGTCATAAAATTCAGTTGGGTCCCACATGTAAGCATTTTTTTCGAAAATAGAGTGTTCCAAGTCGTCATAAATAGTTCCAGGGTCCCACGTGTAAGCATTTTCACCAGATTAGCAGAGGCTAGGTCATGAAATGTTGCAAAAATAATTTGCCATGGCATGGTTTCGAACCAGGGACTTGAAGGAACAAGGCTGTGCTGCTTACCACTGCACTACTTCTTGGTTGTGTTATGCTAACAAGAAACACTTTCCTTATGGTTGTCTCAGGTGAATCTTTAATATAAATCAATAATTCGCAGGCGAAACGCTTCACTGCCTTCGCAAAGACTCTCAACTTTTGCTACGCGCAGATCTGCAATGGCTCGTGGTACGAATGGCGGATTCTAGCGGCGATGAGAGGGTGGTTTATGCGCCACCTCCCGGCTACGAGTTCATGAAACAGGACGACAAGGTCAGTCCTCTGGTTTGAGCCACTATATTTTCCCCTATCGACCTAGGGATGAGGATTTCTAGATTTGGGGATCTAGAGGATTGATGACCATATACAATAGATTCAGATTTTATCATACACTCAGATTTGCATTGCAATTGGTGTTAGAAGTTGATCGGCTATAGATAATCGGTGTTAGATTCAATTAGTTTTCGATTTGCATCATTTTATGAATTGATAGGTTCTTGTATTTTACTAGCATCTGGTGGTGGCTCGGTCCACTGATTTCGTTACATCAGAGCCTCCTGATGCTGATCTTATCATTGTGGATCCTTATAACAAGTGCCAGCATGGGTATGCTCTCCTTGTCAAGGAAAGCTTCACCGCCCTTGGGCGCCGGTATGGAACCTGTGGTCAGGTAAACAATAACTTGTTTAAATTTCAATAGACTTATAGTACTTGTATTCTTGATATTAGTGTTGAAAATGGACAATTTTATGAACATATATGTATTTGGTGTCTGCAGCCTCAAGGAAAACAATGTCAGACGTTTGTTTGGATTGATCCTGAATGGGATGGTAGGACTAAAGCTGTTCTGAATAAGCTAACACGCAGGATAGCAAAAGCTGAAGAGGAAGCAAGGTCATGGAAAGAAGAATGCAGAAAGGCTAACATGAAGCTTGGAGATACTGAAAATTTGATGCTTGAAGATACTACCACTGAGCTTCAGAAGAGGAAGAAGGGTAAGCTAACATAGACAGAACTTGTCCAAGTGTTCAGGGAAATGGAATCGAACAATAGGTAGTTATGATTATTGGAACAATTTTTAATGATGAATAACCATGACATGACATCTTATGAAAGTTGTTGCTGATGTTTTCTTCAGATCACGTGAACGACCCTCAGAATTTATCGATTTAAGTGATGCTTGAAGCCGAGCTGCAGAAGGTGAATAGACAGTTGCAGGAAGCCAGACAATATTACCTTGAATCTATATGCGGGGAGAATTGTCGATCTACTGATGTCCTAAGAAACATGTTTCTACCTCATCATGTTATGATGTTTGCTACTTGGTGGTATAAACTTTGTGGTGATGAGTTGCTTTGAGATGCCATCTTATTATGCTGATTTGCTTTGAGCACTCTCACCATTCTAAGCTAATTTTGTTGATGTTTTGCTGGTCTGGTCTGTTGATATTTTGTTGGAAGGACCTTCCTGAGTAACGATCGCGAAACTGGTTATTTCCTACTGTCATTCCAAGTCATCATAAAATGGAGGTCCCACATGTAAGCATTTTCGCTAGGTCACGAAATGTTGCAAAAAAAACTTACCATTGCAAGGGTTCGAACTAAAGACCTATAGGAACAAGACTGCGTTGCTTACCACTGCACCACTTCTTGGTTCTGTAATTTTTATAGGAAACACTTTCCTTATGGTTGTGTAAGGTGAATCTTTAATATAAATCAGTAATTCGCAGGCGAAAGGCTTCACTGCCTTCGCAAAGACTCTCGACTTTTGCTACGCGCAGATCTGCAACGGCTCGTGGCAGGAATGGCGGATCCTAGAGGCGACGGGAAGATGGTTCCGCCGCCACCTTCCAGCTACAAGAAGCTGAAACGGCTCGACAAGGTCAGTTCTGTGGTTTGAGCTGCTATATTTTCCCCTATCGTCTAGGGATTTCTAGATTTGGGGATCTAATGGATTGATGAGCATATACACTAGAATCAGATTTTATCGTACCCTCATATTTGCACTTCATTTGGTGTTACAAGTTAATAGGCTATAGACAATTCATAGGTGTTAGATTCAGTTAGTTTTCAGTTTGCATCGTTTGATGGATTGATAGGTTCTTGTATTTTACTAGAATCTTTTGGTGGCTCGGTCCACTGATTTCGTTACATCGGAGCCTCCTGATGCTGATCTTATCGTTGTGGATCCTTATAACAAGTGCCAACATGGGTATGCTCTCCTTGTCAAGGAAAGCTTCACCGCCCTTGGGCGCCGGTATGGAACCTGTGGTCAGGTAAACAATAACTTGTTTAAATTTCAATAGACTTATAGTACTTGTACTCTTGATATTAGTGTTGAAAATGGACAATTTTATGAACATATATGTATTTGGTGTCTGCAGCCTCAAGGAAAACAATGTCAGACATTTGTTTGGATTGATCCTGAATGGGATGGTAGGACTAAAGCTGTTCTGAATAAGCTAACACGCAGGATAGCAAAAGCTGAAGAGGAAGCAAGGTCATGGAAAGAAGAATGCAGAAAGGCTAACATGAAGCTTGGAGATACTGAAAATTTGATGCTTGAAGATACTACCACTGAGCTTCAGAAGAGGAAGAAGGGTAAGCCAACATAGACAGAACTTGTCCAAGTGTTCAGGGAAATGGAATCGAACAATAGGTAGTTATGATTATTGGAACAATTTTTAATGATGAATAACCATGACATGCCATCTTATGAAAGTTGTTGCTGATGTTTTCTTCAGATCATGTGAACGACCCTCAGAATTTATCGATTTAAGTGATGCTTGAAGCCGAGCTGCAGAAGGTGAATGGACAGCTGCAGGAAGCCAGACAATATTACCTTGAATCTATATGCGGGGAGAATTGTCGATCTACTGATGTCCTAAGAAACATGTTTCTACCTCATCATGTTATGATGTTTGCTACTTGGTGGTGTAAACTTTGTGGTGATGAGTTGCTTTGAGATGCCATCTTATTATGCTGATTTACTTTGAGCACTCTCACCATTCTAAGCTAATTTTGTTGATGTTTTGCTGGTCTGGTCTGTTGATGTTTTGTTGGAAGGACCTTCCTGAGTAACGATCGCGAAACTGGTTATTTCCTACTGTCGTTCCAAGTCATCATAAAATGGAGGTCCCACATGTAAGCATTTTCGCTAGGTCACGAAATGTTGCAAAAAAAACTTACCATTGCAAGGGTTTGAACTAAAGACCTATAGGAACAAGACTGCGTTGCTTACCCCTGCACCACTTCTTGGTTCTGTCATTTTTATAGGAAACACTTTCCTTATGGTTGTGTAAGGTGAATCTTTAATATAAATTAGTAATTCGCAGGCGAAAGGATTCACTGCCTTCACAAAGACTCTCAACTTTTGCTACGCGCAGATCTGCAACGGCTCGTGGCAGGAATGGCGGATCCTAGAGGCGACGGGAAGATGGTTCCACCGCCACCTTCCAGCTACAAGAAGCTGAAATGGCTCGACAAGGTCAGTTCTGTGGTTTGAGCCGCTATATTTTCCCCTATCGTCTAGGGATTTCTAGATTTGGGGATCTAACGGATTGATGAGCATATACACTAGAATCAGATTTCATCGTACCCTCATATTTGCACTTCATTTGGTGTTACAAGTTGATAGGCTATAGACAATTCATAGGTGTTAGATTCAGTTAGTTTTCAGTTTGCATCGTTGGATGGATTGATAGGTTCTTGTATTTTACTAGCTTGTAGAGGTGCTTGAAGCCACTAAAGCTGGGCTGTAGGAGGTGAAGAGAGACCTGCAAGAACAAGAAGGCAGAGAAGTCATGGCGCAGCAAGAGGCTGTAAAATACAAGGAGCTATGTCAGGAAATTTTAAATACAACTATGCAAGAGATGAGGAAATTCAACGACATGGCTGACCAATTGTTACATGAACAATTGCAACAGACCAACAACTACAAGGAGTTGTGTGCCCATATGTTACGCTGGGACAATGCCTTATTGAAAGAAATAGGTGAGATTCTTGACTAAGAGTCGAAAGACCTGGTACTGGACAGGAAGGCAAAACCTGAAGAGGAGGCAAGGTCATGGAAGGAAGAATGCGCAAAGGCTAACCTCAAGCTTAAAGCAACTACCACTGAGATGGAAAACGTGAAGGGAAAGCTGATACATGACATCGATGCGATGGAAGTGTATAAGCAATCGGTTGAGCAGCTAGTTATCTTGATCGAGAAGGAGAAGCAATCGATGCAACAGAGTGTTATCCAGATGGAGAAGGAGAAGCAATGGATACTGCGCGAGAAAGATAAAAATAGGTAGTGCTTGATTATTATGAAACTTGTTCTTTGTTGATGTTTAATTACTGGTTGTTCCTCCTGATCATAATACGTAGTGTTATGAAAGTTGTTGGTGCTTATGTTTTCTTTAGGCCAGCCAAGCGAAAAAGGGATCAACAATGGGAAGGATCCTCAGAAGCTACTGCCGCTGAGCTGCAGAAGGTGAAGGGACAGCTACAAGATGGAGCTATGGAAGGAGAATCAACGCCTACAGATGTAAATTGATTATCAGTTCTTATCGTTATGATTACAAATGGGTGGTTATGATTATTTTGAAAATTGTAATGATGATCATCCTATGATGTTTGCTACTTGGTGTTGTGAACTTTGTGGTCATGAGTTAAGAAACTTGTTGCTACTTCGTGTGATGATCATCCTATGATGTTTGCTACTTGGTGTTGTAACTTGTTGCTACTTGGTGTTGTGAACTTTGTGGTCATGAGTTGAGAAACTTATTGCTACCTGATCATAATATGATGTTTGCTGCTCGGTGGATGGCAAAGTTTCGGTCTGTTGATGTTTTACTAGAAGGACCTTCCTGAGGAATGATCACGAAACTGCTTGTTTCCTACTGTGGTTCCAATTCGTCATAAAATTTAATAAGGTCCCACAAGTCAGTCTGATAAAAAAAGAGGAAAATTAAATGGATACTATGTCAATAGCAGGGGTCGAACCCGCGGCCAACGGCTATATCAACAGTGTACCCTGCAAGGGGCTTGCCAGCACGCTCCTGTGGGTCGTTGTGGCAAATATCTAGCCTAGAGGCGTTGGTGCGCAGATCTACAACCCGCGCGGGAATGGCGGATCCTCGCATCGAAGGGAGGAGAGTGAGCTATGGTCAGGTCAGTACCCTATTTTGTGCCTCTACATTCCCCTTTCGTCAGAGGGAAGTGATATTTGGAATTGGGGATTTCGGTTGAAGCACGATTGTTGTTACAAGTTGATTGATAGGCTTTAGTTTAGAAAGTGCAAAACTAAGCATTGATTTCAAGTTGCAATGAATTTTTTTGAAGCATCCGTGTACTCCAGCATCTTCTTTCATTGGTAGTTACTACTCGGAGACATCTTCCTGCAATAGTAGTCATTGGCATCCTAAAGACAAGTGCAAACACGGGTTGAGAGCTGTGGTGAAGTATGCTTGGACCTTTCTCAACCCTGGCGGCCGGTTTGCTGGCTGCCCAAAGGTAATGGCTAGTTGGCTACCTGCTTATGTGGTGCCTGTGGTCAACAGCTATTGCTAATGGGTCATTTAATTTGCAGGAAGAAAAAGAGCAATGCGATTACTTCTGCTGGATTGATCCAGAATGGGATGATAGGTCGTATGCTGTTATGCTGAAGCTCATGAAGAAGAAAGCGAAAGCTGAAAAGGATGCAAAGCAGTGTGAGGGGGAATTGGGAAAAGCTAACTGTGAGCTTAGAGAGATTAGGAATGAGCTCAAAATAGCGCGACAAAAACTTCAGAAGGCTACCGCCGAGCTGAAGTCAATTAGGAATTATAGGCACAATGTCAAACTCGCGCATGTGCTGCTTGCTTTATTTGTTGTTTTCGTGGGAATGGCGGGATTGATGCTCGGTGGTAAGGCTAATTAGATGTCTTGATCATGTATTATGCAAGTGTCACTTTGGTATTGTGAACAATGTGTCGATCATGTATTCTGAACATTGTGCCCTATGCTTCTGAGCATTGTACTGATGATGTATTGCAAAAATCAACCAAGAAATGTGCGGCAGTTAGTATCCACCACATTGTATTGACCATTTAGTCCGACCTGTTCACATTTCCGAGAATGTAATTTCCGTTAGGTTCCCCAACAGTCATAATGAATTATTATTGTTATCCCGAAATCAACAGAGCAGCAGCGCAGGTTGTTTTGGGTGGCGAAGGAGCGGTGAATTTACTGTAAATGCGGAGAAAGGAACGGTGGATTTGTTGTAAATGGGGCATTGATTGACTTCTTCCACCTGGGGTACAGAAAACATTTTTACAATTGCATCTCCTCCTCTTGGAAGGAAGATCCTGAGAGTACAGTGCTCTCTTCCAAGTCTCTGTATCAATTTGAATGTGCATTTGACCTGGCACTCTGATGTTTGATCAAACTATTTTCAGGACGCCGGTAGGTTAGTAATCAT
The DNA here is from genome assembly GCA_036936925.1 of Cenchrus fungigraminus. Classification (NCBI taxonomy): domain Eukaryota; kingdom Viridiplantae; phylum Streptophyta; class Magnoliopsida; order Poales; family Poaceae; genus Cenchrus; species Cenchrus fungigraminus. The sequence continues at coordinate 63,097,323 of CM072772.1, read as the reverse complement.
GTCGTCGAGGCGGTTGCCGTTATCGCTGGTGGTGCTCCCTACAGAGGTGAACATTGACATCGCCGGCCACCTCACTGCGACCTCGGAGCGGGCCATGGACGACCTCCGTAGCCTACGGGTGACCTGCCGGGAGATGCGTCGCGTGTGCAAGAATGTGGTCGTTGGTCGGCGCGTGGTGCTAGAGCGATTTGCCGTCAAGGTGCAGTGGAACGACCGCAAGGGCTACGATGCCCTCCTCGATTGCCTGACCCGCATAAGAAACCCGGAGGCATGTTTCCTCTCCGGGATGGACATCCTATTTGGGGAAAACTACAGCTCCCAGTCATCCATCGCCAAGCTCGAGGAGGCCGCCCAGGCCGGGCACAAAGTGGCGGCCTACATAGCCGCCATGGTCCTCTATAGGGCCAATGGCGGTGCCGGTGATGAAGACACTACGAGGCGGTACATCAGACAGGTCGAGGGCGAGGAAGAATCGGCGGCCGCGACATCGATGATCATGCGGACGAACAAGGGTTACCTGCGGTGCCGTGGGGCAGCCTCAGAGGTGATCCGGCGAGTGATGTGGCGCCGACGTGCAACGCTGGCACCGCCAGTGGCGCGCGGCAATCATCAGTGCGCAGGCCTCCTGTGCTTCAAGATGAGCTGGGAAGAATGGTCACATTTTTGTAACGAGGAATGTAGAATTCACGCTGAATGTGATCTGTTCTTTAGCAAAATAATTGGATATCTGCATCCAAACAAATTACCCTGACATGTGAGAGTGATTTTGGATATATTTGTTTCTAGATCAATCCACTGATATCTGTTTCTATCTCTCTTCCTTGATTCCCGTGTAGCACTACTCGCACACGCATTGACGTGATGGAAACCAACTTCTGGTCTTCCCCCATTTATTTACCACGGTGGTAGTTGGAATAGTTCATCACAATTTAGAGAGGTGGAAATCAATATTGGACAATTAAAAAACAAATAATGTGATCTCACTATCTCAGAAACTACGAAATCTGTAATCAGGTTTGCCCAATTCAAAACAAGCAACTTTTGCCAAGAAAGGAATGAAAATTTTGTCCGGTCTGTTAATGTTTCGTAAACCCAAACATCCGGTCCTACCCGAGTTATATTGCCTATCTCGTTGCATGCTTTCATTTTGTTGTTACCAAGCATGTCTCGTCAACAAGGAAGAATGAAGCCGTGGTTCAAACTCTAAGTCAGTTTGCTTGTCTTCACGATTCTTTCCTACTAACCAAGTCTTTGAAAAACAAATCTTTGCTAGATGGGGTAGTGTACACTAGATAGAGTAGACACCATCTTACTGAAAGCCAATTTATTGCCCATCGCTTCAATTTGCTCTACCTAAGCCACGGCTCCACGTTCGAATTGTGCACGTTTTTGGCTCTCCCTAACAAGGATGATATCATATCTCACCATGGCCATATTTAAAACAAGCATCTTTTGCCATCAAATGATTAAAAATATTTCTCCGGTCTACTCATGGTTCGTAAACTCAAACATCTGACCTCGTATACCAGAATAATCGGTCTCGTGGGAACTTTCGATCTCATCATGTTCAAGTGAATTAAGTTTGCTCCAAGTTCAACGAGATTGCAAGTTACGCGCCTAGGCCATTTGCCTGACACGATCCCCCATGAGACCCTGCGACTTTTCCTTGGCAAATGAGATCAATTAATATATACTGAAAAACACTTTTGCATCTCCTCCTCAACGAAAGAAAACCCCATCGGCATCTCCTCATCTCGGCACTAGAAGACCCCATCGGCATCGCCTCCTATCGGCGCAAGTACCATCATCCTCTCTCCCAATTCAATCGATTTCTTTGTTCTTATGACCTTTTCCGCCTCTTTGAGCAAAGTAATTTCTATGTGCATTTCAGAGCATCTCCCCCAATGGCCGGCGACAATCATCCCATGCCTCCTGTCGAGCTCGCTCTCCTATCATCCACGCCGGCTAAAGCTCCGGCGTGGCCGAGATGCGGCGACTGCGGCAGGACAGAAACACCACAATGGATGGCCGGGCCGATGGGGCCCAGCATGCTCTGTGCCGACTGCGGCCTTCGTCGCTGGCATGCCGGGCAGCGGTGGGGCAGGCATTCTCTCCGCATCTATCAAACCACGATTCCCGCCTCACCGTCGCCACCAGAAGCTGGCGTGCAGTGGGTGGAGTGCCCGAGAGGCCGGGCTGGTCGCACGTGGCAGCCGTGGCCCTCCACTCCGCCATTGATGTCAAGTGCGCCCGCCGCTTGGACTGTCCCAGAGAGCTCAGGCGCACGGTCATTCCCGTCCCTGCTCCACAGGCCAGCGGTGTTACCAGCCGCTCGGCCATTGATGTCAAGTGCGCACGCTGCTTGGACTGTCCCGGAGAGCTCAGGCGCACTGTCGTTCCTGTCCCTGCTCCACAGGCCGACGGCGTTACCAGCCGCTCGGTCATTGATGTCAAGTGTGCCCGCCGCTTCGACTCTCCCGGAGAGCTCAGGTGCACGGCCATACCCATCGCCACCGGAAGCTGGCGTGCAGTGGGTGGAGTACCCGAGAGGCCGGGCTGGTCACACGTGCAAGCCGTGGCCCTCCACTCCGCCATTGATGTCAAGTGCGTCCGCCGCTTCGACTGTCCCGGAGAGCTCAGGCGCACGGCCGTTCCCGTCCCTGCTTGACAGGCCGGCAGCGTTGCCAGCTGCTCGGCCATTGATGTCAAGTGTGCCCGCCGTGCCAACTGTCCCGGAGAGCTCAGGGGCAAGGCCGTTCCTGTCCCTGCTCGAAAGGCTGGCGGTGTTGCCAGCCGCTCAACCACCGATGTTGGACCCGTTCCTGCTCGACGGCGAGGCGGCGCCTTTGATCCTCGACGACCCAGACTGGATGAAAAGATAATTGCCAACAATAACAAGTGTCACTTTGTTGTAATGCTTATTAGCAGTTTTTGATTAAGTTTGGTCCCTCCGTATTTGATTATGCTGAGTGTATGATCAGAGAACTCTGTTTCCTCCTATGGAGTACTTTGGATGGATGTTCGTTCGAAAAATGTGAACCTATTTTGCCAACAAATCAACAAATAATTTAGTCCGGTCTTGTCACTTTTTCTTAACAGTAACATCTGCCCGTTGCCATCCTCGTGCCACAACTTCCCATAGAACGTGGTTGCCATCATCAAGAGATCACATACATGTTGGTCATACGGTGCGGGGACCCGCACATCAGCCCCTCAACGGTGGAAGATGAATGGAAGCCACTCAAGAGTCAAGACGCAAGAGGCGCCCGTTGCTTACCTTCTCACCGAAGCGGCACAACTTCCTAGGCAAGGTGAGTAACTCCACATAAATCGCCACTCCTACCCCCCACCATCAGCATCCTCGCCAGTTCCGAACTACGCTACCACTTCCCAAACACTCGCGCCTCACTCCTACGGCCCGGCTGACGCAATGAAGCGATCATGCTCCCCGTCGCGCCGGCTATCCCCCACCGGTTCCCCGTCGCGTCAGCTATCCCCCACCGGCTCCCCGTCACGCCGGCTCTCACCCTCGCCCTTCAACCGATCCTTCGGCACCACATCCTCTTCGCGCGCCTGTGACTGGGTGCCGCCGCGCGACGGCCAGCACTTCGCCCACATGTTCACGGAGGCGCTGTGGGGTCACATCCACGGCACGCCGCCACCGCAGATGTTGACCCGCCGCCGCCAAGCTCTGACGCCACCAACGTCACCCCCCGTTGCTCGTCGGTGGTTTCCCAAGAGCTGGTAGTGGCTCGCCGGCGGATTCCCAACCTCCTCCACCGTCGCTGCCGCCGCCCTCCGACGACGCCAACGTCGACCCGCCGTCGATCGCTGGCACTTTGCCAGGAGCAGCTGGTGTCTCGCCGGCGGATATCCAGCCTCCTCCACTGTCGCGGCCTCAGAAGCTTACGTTTACGGTTACCCTTCCTGCTGGTGAGTTTGACTCCGACTCCGACTCCCAAGCTGACACAGACTCGTCTGAGGACCGTTTCCACGGCTATCCCTCCGGTCCCCCGGGGTGATGCTTTGCGCGTCTTTCGGCGCTTCAGCAGCACGTACGGGTGCCCTGCAGGCTGAATGAGGTCAAGAACCACGTCCTTGGGATGGCCAAGTCTGCGCCCCTGAGGCGGAACTACAAGAAGAAGTGGAGCCGCCACCGCGTCGTGGCCAGGAATGATGGATGGATGGAGTAGATGGAGTGAGCGAGCCGCACCGGTGGAAGATCTATGTTGTTATGTTATCTGTGATGTTAATTAGTATCTTTAAATTTCGTTGGAACATTGTCTTATGGATGTGAACTTTGTGATGTTATGTTATCAGTGATGTTAATTAGTATCGTTAGATTTCATTGGAACATTGTCTTATGTATGTGGAAATTGTGATGTTTAATTAGTCACTTTAGAATGGACACTGTTTCCTACTTTGGATGGATGTTTGTTCGAATAATATGATCACATTTTCCTAATAACAATTCAATGAACCATCTAGTCCGGTCCGGTCAATTTTGCAGATCAGTAAGATTCGGCCGTTGTCATCCTATTTTGCCCACAAAATCAACACTAAATTTAGTCCGGTCTGGTCACCTTTTCTTAGCAGTAACATCCGACCGTAGCCTTCCTCGACAGGCCGAGGCGCTCGTTGCCTTATTTCCGATGGAAGCTTGCCACAATGCCCCATGGAAGCTTGTAGATGAATAACAGCCACTCGATCTAGAGGCCCGTTGCTTAGCTTGTCACATAAGCTTGCACAACTTCTCATGGAAGCTGGCCATTGTATTCCTACCACCATCGGCGTCCTCGCCAGTTCCGAACCACTCTACCCATAGTTCTCTTCCCAAACACTCGCATTTCAGTCCTACGGCCCGTTCGATGCAATGAAACAATCAGTTTCCCCCAGACACACAGAGCTCAGGCGCATGGCCGTACCCGCCCCTGCTCGTCGGTCCAGCGGTGTTGCCAGCCTCTCACCCACCACCTCCTCAGGAGCTGAATCCGGGTCCTTGCTGTCACCACGCGGCCTCCACTTCATCTGCTCCTACTTAGAGTGGCAAGGGTGTCAATTCCACGGCATGGAGCCGCCCCACTGCGACACCGCCAATGTCGACCCGCCAATGCCCGAAGCTGCTGGTACGTCGGCGGCGGATTCCCAGCCTCCTCCACCACTTGCAGAGTTGGACTCTGACTCCAACTCCGACTCCAACTCCGACACCCAAACTGACATAGACCATCTTAAGACCTTTGGTCTGCGTGCCTTCCGACGCACTACCAACACCTATGGGTGCCCTGTCTACCCCAACCGTATGCACCGGTGGAGGAACCTGAATGAGATCAAGGACCACGTCCTTGGGATGGCCAGGTCTGAGGCCCTAAGGAAGGATAACATGAAGAAGTGGAGCCGCCACCGCGTCCTGGCCAGAAACGAGGGATGGATGTAGATGGAGTGAGCAAGCCGCGCCAGTAGAAGACCAATACCGATATGTTATCTGTGATGTTAATTAGTATCTTTAGATTTCGTGGGAATATTGTCTTATGTATGTGAACATCGTGATGTTAATTAGCAACTTTACTTTTCCATGAAACATGGTCTCATGTGTTGTCCGGCCTGTTCGTGTTTCGTAGACAAGATCATCCGCTCTTATTGTACTTATACATGATCGTGTTTCCTAGCTTGACACATGTTCTGGAGAGGTTGAAGATCAATATTGGATGATTAATACGAAATAGCAATGTGATCGTTGCTCACCTTGACCAAATTCAAAACAAGCATCCTGTTATTGCCAAACATCCAAAATGCTAATGCATCCCAAACCCAAACCATGTTTGTGAATTTGGTTATCGTTTGTTTGTTGATCAATCCCCTTGTTTGAAGTTGTTTATGCTTTGTTTCCCTGACCATCTCTGTTCCTTGTCTCCCTATAAATGTTATCCTATTTTATCGCTCTCATAAACTATGAAATCATAGATCACCTTTGCCCAAAATCAAAACAAGCATGTTTTACAGGTCCGCAAATATTTGTCCTTTTCGTATATTTTTCTAGACCGAAACATCCGGTCTGTTAATGCATCCCATACCCGAACATCCGGTTTAATGGCAGTAAACAGTTCATCTCTGCATGTTGAAGTGCTTGTAAATATAGTTATCTCCAAATTCACTAAGATTACAAATTTACATAGTTCTTTTCTTTGCAAAAGACCGTTACATTATTAGAGATCGAGGCGCCTCCTTGCATTAGCGTGATACAACTCCCGAAGATACACCCCAACTTTCCCTGAAACTGAGATCTATTAATATACCAGACTCTCCCAATTCCCTCCATTGCCTTGTCTCAAACTCTCTTCCTCCAGAAAACCACAACCACCATGCCTTCTTCTCCGATTCGACTTCCCGCCTCCCCGTTCACTTCCAACCCCTCCTCCATCGGGACACCACCCGACTCCCCCCAACCAAGCGCATGCAAGCCATCCGAGCCCTCCTTGAGTGAATCTGATGTAGAAGACAGCGAGGAGAGCGAGGACAGCGAGGATGAGTACGACTACGTGGAAGAGGATGAAGAGGAAGAGGAAGAGGAAGAAGAAGAGGAAGAGGAAGAGGAAGAGACGTGGGCGGACATTGAGAAGAAGTGACTGGCGGCCAAGAAGAGGAAGCGGGTGGAGGCCAAGAAGAGGAATCAACAGACAGAGGCGTTTGTTTGGATGGAAAAGATCGATCCCCTGTTTTCCTGCTCTGTGAATCTTGTAGTGGTAGGAAAATCCCCTATATCCCCTATTATCCATGAAGAACATGGGTGTTCTTCTTTTCCATGATCGCCTTCCTTGCTTCAGTGGATTTCCCTGGTCATGATGTATTGCCATAGTCTAAGATGTAATGTCTTGTCATGTGATATTTTATTCTTATCCCACCGCACCGCATTGCAGATACACACGTAAATGATGACCGATTTTACAAATTTACCGTTTGACTAAATTCACCGTTTTGCCAAGAATATACAGAACGTAAATGATGGTCACCTTGCCCAAATTATTCAACTTAAATGTGCACATACATGATACATCCCCATAGACCTACACTCGTACAGTGGCACTGGCACAGGCACGCACAAACACACACCCAGCAACGAAATCTTCGGACTTGGCAACGAGGAAGACAACAGACACGGTCATGGAGATGGATACGGCACACGCCTATCCCGCCATACCTAATGCACGATGGAATGTAGCATAACGAGGATCCGTGCGGAGATATTCCTCCAATGCACGGTGCCTACCCCTCGACTTCATATTACATCCCGAGCAACCAATGCCAGAAGCATGTTGTAGGATGTCACAAAAACCCCACTACCGGTGAGCAAGATTGCAGTAAGGGTACACACAGCGACCATGGCGAAGCACACAAGTGTAACCCTGCTCCTGCAGCCAAGCCAAAGCATCTTTCTTCATCTCCTCTGTTTCTTCCTCATCCGCTTCGTCCATGTCATATAGATCATATGGATCCATGTATCCTGGCCGCTGCGGAGGTGGCACAGCATGGAAGTTGGCGGTTCCTCCGTTCGCATCAGAAGCCATCCTCCTACACACTCGCCAACAACGTAAACATGATAAGCACTCACCAGAAATAATGATTGTAACCTGTAAAAACACGACGCAGAAGCTAAGAGCTCACCTCTTTTCACAGCGCGCAGAACCAAATAGAGAGGTCTGCTAGCACAATGCATGGAGGATGAAGAGGTGATGAGCAAAGGCCGTGGGGGCACACCTATTTATCGAACCATGACCGATAATAAGGCAGCATGCACCTCGTGGCAGAGCATGCCTCATGGGAACAGTAGCCATGAAAATACGTGGGATGCTCGGAATACGAAGGCCTACACTGCTGAGGAATCCTGTCACAAGTATAGGGCGGAATATGCAGGCTTTTTCCCTGGTAGGCATGTGAAATATTTGGTGGGTACATGAGTGTGCTTTGGTCCGGATAAGAACGCAGAAGGAAGATCCTTATATCTATATGACTTAAAAAAATAGATGTGTAGGTGTTGACGCAAAAATAGGACGTCACCTCCGCACGCGACACACGTGACTCCCCGGTCTATAACGAGGTGTGCCAGCCAATCTGACCTGTTGATTGACAATGGAAAATATTAGGGGTTGGCTAGAGAACCGATGGGCCTTTTAGCGACACGTGTACCAGCCAATCGGCCGATACGAAGAAGCGGGATCGGCTGGCTCGAGAGCGACCGAGGTGCGAGAGTGTGGAGAAGAGATCGGCTGGAATCGGCCGATCGTGACGTCAGCACTCGAATGAGTTGAATCGGCTATAGTGTTAGAAGCCGACGAGATCTAGATCGAGCTGGATAAATTGGTGATAATAGCTAAAAACCACAAGAATTAGTACGAAAACTTGCAAATCTAGCTAATATCGGTAAAGTGTGAATAAAGAACTAGATGAAACCTCAGCGATGCGCCCGGAGGTTAAAGCCTAGGGTTATTCTGTAAAACGGTACTCACAAGCTTGCTGGAGATCGATCGATGCAGCCCGATGAACTTGAAGGACGACGTTGTAGAAAAGAGAAAAAACGCAGTGGCGAAGTCGCCGAAAAGTAGATGCTGTAAAGTAGATGCTGTAAATTGTAAAGGGTTTGCCCGGAGGTGGTTTGTTTGATATTGGTGTGTACCCTTTTTTCCGACCACGTAGGGTCGCTATTTATGTCCTGAGGACAACCCGACTCCTAGCCGATTATGGCACTGTTTACTTGCATCTAAAGAAAACGATCACTACTAAAAATAGAAAAAGACTCACGCAGGAGTCAAACTCTCCTAAAACTGACTCTGCCCCATTGCCAATCGTGGATTGACCCGCCTCCACCGTGTTCTTGCCTTTGGCGTATCTTCCTGATTTCTGCCTTCTTTTCTTTCCATTGGCTGATTCTCTAGTTGACCATCGTCCGATCGGTTGGACCTGCCAGCTCTTCGATAGACAGGGATAGACTCCTTTGACTATCAGCGAGTCCTGCTGACCACCCTTCTCTCTCTCTAATCGGCCGATTGTACTGCCTTTTCATCGGCTGCTCCTTCTTATCCCTTTTGACCTGTTTTTCCAAAAAATGGTGTCAACACATGCCCCCCAGTTTCGGAGTAAATAATCTTTTGCTCTGAAATTTCCTCGAATCCGGTATCCTTCTTGATTCGAAGTCGGCTGAGGAATCCAAACAAATCTTCAACGGGGCCATAAATACAACTGCCTCAACTCCCTTTTCCCCCGAATTTCGTTGCTCCAAACAGCTCAAACTCCGGGCGACAAACCCTAAGCTCTAGAGTTCTTGCTGATTCATGGCATCTTCAGGCTCCGCCGGAGGTTCTCATCCCTCCCCTGTGCCTCCAAAGGCGTCTCTTTCTTCAGTTCCTCCGGTATTTCTTTGCCCCTTTGCTTTTGTTTGCTCCTCAATACCGCCACCCTGCTTTGTCTGAAGTCTAGATTTCCTTTATTTATTTCTTCAGGAACTTAGATCCAATCTCACCATCCCTGTTGATGACAAGCCCGGGCTTGTTTTTCTTGGTCCAATGGGTGATGCCGACCCTACTGATATGATTAACTTTGAAACCGGCCGAATTCCTTTCAAGCATGCTTCCTTGGATTTGGCCGATTGGGATGGCTGTTTTAGGTCTTGGACAGGGTACACCAAGGGATGGTGAAATTGGTACCGTAGAGTGTCTGCAAAGAAAGAGGTTTCTGGGAGAAGTACAAAATTAGTCAATGCATTACCCTATCTCTGTCTGATATGTCTCGGAATGAGTCTCTTTTGATAGATGCATCTTATTTTTGGTCTGATGCACTCAATGATTTTCTATTTGGTCATGGGCTGATGACTCCAACTCTGGCCGATGTTCTTCTGCAGACTGGTTTGGACGTTTCTTCCTCGGATATCCTCTTCAGTCGCCGGAATGATAAACCTTCTCATCATCTGAAAATGAAGAACGTGGGCGGCTGGTCCAGCTATATTGCTGAGCATAAGAAGGAAGGCACCGTGAACACCAGAGAACATGTTGCTTTCCTGAACATGTGGCTTGAGAAATTTGTTTTTTTGTGGCAAGTCTTTTGGTCCCACTTCCAATTATCAGGTTGCGGCTGAACAATTAGCCGCTGGCTCTTACATCCCTCTTGGCAAGTATCTCCTGGTGCGGTATACAATCTCCTTCATCAAGTAGCAGTCAGTTTGTCAACTAACTCCCCAATAAACACTCCAGGAGGTCACTGGTGGTTTATTAACATGTGGCTAAACCTCCATCTTCGAGATAAGTTGGAGCAAAATATCTTTAGCATGTCCTTTCCGGGAGATCAGCCAGACGGCGTCCCGGTTGTACGGCGCTGATGTATGAATTTTGGGGAAGCAGTCTCTGCCTTCCCAGGACATAAGAGGACTCCATCCCGCATAGCAGAACACTTCAGGAGTTTTTATCTCGGCTTCACTCTAGAGTCTATCATCTAGTTTGCATATAACGATCCTAATACTGATTTTGAGACCGTGTTTAGTTTTGACGACATCCACAAAGATGATGTGAACAGAATTGCCTTCGTGGAAATGATCAAACCAGGATTTCTTCCATCCTGTGTTTTTGGGAAAGATCAATCGGCCACTTATGAATTTTATAATTCTTCAGTGAGTGCCCGACAGCTGGGGTTTGGCCAGTTGTCGATTGGTCTTTACTTTTCTAATTTGATCAAACCACGGGAGGTTATTCCTAGTGGTACCCATTATCAACATCTCTTGGATCTGATCCCTGACTCTTCCACTATTGATCTTGACTCCTGGAAATTTTCTGGTTTTGCTTCTCCTCTCTTCAATATCTGGTGGGCAAAATGGTGTGATCATCTTTTCTGTGTGTCCCCAAGAATTTACTGTGAGAAGCTGGATCCCGAATATGAAGCATCAGCTGACGAGGTATTTCACTTGCTTGATTGTTTCGTATATCCTTAATATGTTCTGACTGCTCTTCCTTTTCTTCAGCCTGACACTTCTGAACCACCTGCTAGAAGTAGGAGTGGCAAGCCGATCAATTATTGGCCACCGAGGCCTGTACCATACATTGGCTACAATGCCCCCCTAATCTCTTCAGTCATGCAGGGTCCCAAGACCAATCCTGCTCCAAACAACCCGCTTCTGTCGACTCTTAGGAGAAAAAATGTGACTAGCAAAGTTCTTAGTCGTAGAATACAGAAAAAGGTCAACACTGTGGTTGTCAATATTCCTGATATGGCTGGAGCATTGGCGGGTGCTTTCGAGGTACTGACTTTTTAGCCTTTCTACTTCTTTCACCATTCTTGAATTGATCTATCTTTCGTGCAGTCTTCGGGATTGATTGGGCAATCAGGACAAACTGTCACTGCCGATCTTGATCAGGACAAGATTCTGGAGTCGATTCAAGAGATTCCGGCTGATGACACCCTGGTTGAGCCGTCTTAGCAACCTGAATCAGACCATGGCGTAGAGAATCAAACCCAGAATACAACTGTTTGCCAGACTGAGAAATCTCCAACTGAGGTAATAAAAAATTCTTTGCTTTATTCCAGGTTTTTCTCTAATTTCTCGTTTCTTGCTCAGGATGCCAATGATGCACTGGTTGAACCTCAAGATGAATCTCTGGATGATCCTCAACAAATGACTGGTGATCAACCACATTCGCCGATCATTGAAGTCTCTGAACCAGAATCAGCTGAAAATCCGATCATTCAGGCACAGGCAATATCTTCTGCTGCAGAGGTAAGCTCCCTGAACTGTCTATCTTTCTTTTAACTGTTATGCTGATTTTCATCCTTTCCTGCAGGTTCCACCAACCTTGCCTCTTGTCATTCAGAACGCATCGGCCAGCCTCCTTTCAGATGATGTGAAAGCTAAACTCCTGGAAGTTCAACCATTGCTGAACCAAGACATCCATCAACTTGTGCAAGATGCTGAGCCGATCAGGAGTATCTTCAAGCAGATCCAAAACCAGTTGCCCAGAGACCTCAAGTCGAAGATGCTTCAAGTCGCTTTTATCGAAAATCGGCAGCTTGTAGTCCAAGAAGCTCAAGATCGGCTGGATGAAAGGAGGCGTCAAGAGCAACTTACTCAAGACAGGGAGAATCTGGATAGCAGTATGGCTGATCTTGATGGCAGGATTGAATTCCTGGCTTCATCCCGTCCTGATATCGTCAACAGCATCGATCGTCTAAAGAGACGTCGTGTTGAACTTATGAAAGAGCTTGGTCAGGTTGAGCAAGACTTGGCAGCTGAAGAGCAGAAGCTCGCAGATCTTCCAGGCACCATTGCTACTATGCGAGAGAAGAGGGATTCTATTGCACACCGAGCCCAAGTTCTTCGTGAACAAGAGCAGCCGATTCCTGGTTCAGCCGATGCCGATCGTCAGGAGATAGAAGCGGTCGACCAGCTGCGTCTGGATGTCATTAATGCTCTTCACCTTCTGGGCATAGTTTAATTTTCTTCTGAATATTGTAACTCTTGAACTGTAACTGGCCTTCACTGGCCAACTCCCAACGCTTAGTATTTATTATTTTGACTGAACATTTTGATCGGCCTTTATAAGTCGCAAGATCTCTTTCGCCGTTTGAACTGTACTTCTTTTGCGATGGCTTCCTCTTCTTCTTCCTCCTCTGTGAATCATGTTGGTTCTCTCTTTACCCTTTCCACTCTTTGTGATCCCTCCTCTGACGTTTCCCTTTTTCTCAGTCTCCAAACCGTGAAACCGTGGAAAGGATTGTGTCGAGCATCAATGCCTTTGGTGCAAATCAACCAACCCAACCATCCAGACAAGAATGCGATCTTCGCCTTGTGATTGCGAACGACGAGAAGAAGCTGGAAGTTCTTGAAGCTAGAAGGACTGCTCTTCTTCAGGAACTAGATCGTGTGGGTGAAGAAATAGCCCAAGTTAGAGCAGAGTTAGATAAGGCGAAGAGTCTTCTTTAAGCCTTGATGTACTATCAGCCGATGCGATCGGCCTATTTATGAATAAAATTATTATCCCTTTATTGATAAATCTGAGCGTACTATTTCTTGGTGATGGCTTTCCACACATGCCTGTAGGTACCTTTTATGATCTGATTCAATTCTTTGCTATAAAATGCAACTTGCTTCTCATGTGGCATCATAGTCTTCTGTCTATGAACCAGATCGACTTCCATTAGGAATGAGAGGCATGCCTCTTTTAGAGCGCTTCCAGGAAAATGCAACTATCCCCATTCCTTGACAAGTTTCTTCCTGAAGTGTTCTTGCATCCAGATGATGCATCAAAGCTTGTCGTTGTTGCTAGCAATGTTGAGAGAGCAGGGTCTTGAAAACCTCCTCTTCTGGAGTACAGAGTGGGGCCATTCATTGTTATTCAATCCACCTTCAAAGCCAGTCCCTGATTTTCGGGAAACACATCACTGCATGACTACCCATCGTTCAGTCTGAGGCTTTCACGGGGAAACTGTTCCTGCTTTGACTGCATCGGATGCCCTTTATTTTTCCTTTTTCAATTTCCTCTTGTAGTTATCTCTTCTGCTATCTGGGGCTATAAATAGGCTTGAAGCTTGGCAGAGAAAACTCACATCCATCAACCATGGCGCGACCGAATCTGATAGATCATAGACTCTTGTTGTATGACTGCTCCCTTTTCCTCTCTCCCTTTCATAGCTAGAAGAATTCTTGTGAAGTAGTGTAGTAACCCCTCTTCTTCTTCGTCTCCTCTTAAAAAGCCAAGAGGTACTATAGCTAGAAGAATCCTTGTGAAGAACTGGCTTTAGGGGAAGGAGCAAGGTAGGGTGTCTTGCTACACATTTATCAGAGGAAGAGCGTGCCAAAGGAACGGCCATCTTGGTCATCAACTTGGACTCCTTCCGACGGAAGATTACAGAATCCAGTGAAGATCTTAGTCTTTCGTTTCCTCTTCGTGGTGTCCTTCTCTCATTCATCAATTCAGTATCCTCATCATACTAGAGATAGGACAGTGCATCCCTTGTAAATTCCTGAAAACGCATTTAATTTTCGGACTTGGGCTGTAATATCATCGTTGTAATCCAAAATAGAGGAGATGAAAATACATTCATTTTATTCTGAAGGCGATATGTGTATCGGCCAAAACCGAATATATTAATTGTACATCGGTTTTTACATTTCGTACTAGAGGTGATTCTTTAAAGATATCGGCTATCCTACTAGAGGCGATTTATATTTTCAATCAGCTACAGCTCGAAAACTCAATCGGCCGATAGGCTCGATACGACCATTGGCTTACAAAACTGTTCATATACTTGGGTAACCAGTCCATCGACTATTGTGACTCCATGCCCAAGCTTTCCTTCGTCTTTAATGAATTGATCCATTAGATCTCATCATCAGAGCCGACTACTTGAACCGGCTTTAGTCCGAAATCGGACACCTTGAGATACTTGGTATCCCATGCTTTTCCTGATATGCAGCTCACTCTATCATAGGTCCATCCTTGTGCTTCTGTAGCTGCTACTGTCAAGGAGGTTTCTCCTTTGACCCTCTCTACTGAATCTCCGATCCATTGGATGATGCATTGATACATTATAGATGGTGTGCAACAATTGGCATGTATCCAATCCCGACCCAGCAGTAGATTATAAGATCCCCTCCCTTTAATGACAAAGAAAGCGGTTGGAAGGGTCTTACTGCCGATGGTGAGCTTTACGCAGAATGCACCTTGAGCCGGAGAGACGTTGCCTTCGAAGTCCACCAGCATCATGTCGTTTTGGGTTAAATCTTCGTCAGACTTCCCAATCTTGTGCAGCATGGTGTATGGCATTAGATTGATTGCTACTCCTCCATCTACAAGCATCCTGGTGACTGGTTTGCCATTGACAAAACCTTTGAGAAAGAATGCCTTTAAATGTTGTCTCTTTTCATCATCTGGTTTCTCAAAGATAGCTTGTGTAGGTTCCAGTGTTAACTGAGCCATCCCAAGTTCTTCATCAGACGTATCCGAATCAACTGGAGCCATGAACTCTTTTGGTAGGAGGACAACCATGTTTATATCAGCCTTTGGTTTATCATCCTTCCCATCATCGGCCTTGGGCTTAGGGCGCCATACTTCAGACCGAACCTTCTTCTCGTCCAGCACACGTCTTTCTTCTTCTTCTTGCTGTTCTAGCTATCGTAGACGCTGGACTCTTCTTTTCTGAGACTTGGTCAAGCCATCTGGACACAACTGTGGATTAGGTTTTTTATGTGTCTGACTTGATCCTTCATCATCTAGTTGCACGGTGCGTCGACGTTCAGGAGCTCGGCACATGATATCCTCATCAGGGACGAGAGAATCGGCCATCTCTTCCAGCCGATTGTTTCACTTCTCATTGACTCGGCCTCCCAGCCGATCATGAACACTGGCCTTGCCCCCCAGCCGATCGTGGACGCTGGCTTTGCCCCCCGGTCATTGATGAACTGGGATCCGTTAGTTGCTGAATTCACGGTGATCCCCAGCTGCAGGCCTTCTATCATTGAGGCAAACCCTCTTGGATGAGCTGCTATTGTTATAAGCCCCGTTGCATTCTGGACAATTTTCTGCCGTTGGCAGCTTGATTCCTTCCTCCCAGCAGTACTTGAAGAACAGACATCTCCAATGTCCCTCATTGCGCCGTGCCCACTCCTCTCTTCCTCTTGCTTTCTCTTGCCGTCGCTGAAACTTGTTAATCAGCATTTGGGACGTGACAGGCCGGCGTGGCTTCAGGTCTTCTTCTTCAAGCAGCAACCCTTTTCCTTTAACATCGACAGCGGTTGCTTGTACTTTAGGATCAACAGCTCCTTTATTTTGTGTCGATTCCGACATCAGCAGCTTAACTCGTGACGTGTCTTTGCTAGACACCTCAACTGTATTGGTTGGGAAGGGGTGCTGATCAATCTTCATCAACTTTTCAGCTTTGGTAGGGGTTTCAAACTTGAGTTTCCCTTGCTCAATAGCTAGTTGAATCTGTTGTCTGAAGATCTTGCAATCATTGGTGTCGTGAAACGTTGCATTGTGCCACTTGCAATACTTCATCCTTTTAAGCCCCTCTGCAGATGGTATAGTATGGAACTGGGAGAGTTTGATCTGCCCTTGCTGAAGTAATAGATCAAATATCTTATCAACCTTAGTGATGTCAAAGCCGAATTTTTCTGGTTACTTCTTACCAAAGGGGCAGGATACTGTCTTCTTGCCTTTGACCCACTCTGCGAGCCCTATCATGTTATCTTCATCTTCTGAGTTAGAGTAATCCACGTAAGACACCTTCTTTTGGAAGTTCTTCCTAGGCTCGTAAGATCTTGCAGTCTCTTGACTCATTCGACTGACCAGCTGGCTGAGACTCTTGAAGTCATGTGATGCATATTTTTCCCTCAAGGTTGGCAAGAGTCCTTGAAATGCCAATTCAGCCAGTTGCTTGTCTCGCAGATTCAGACTATAGCATTTATTTCTGACCTCCCTGAATCTTTGAACGAATTCAGTAACAGTTTCATCGTTCCTTTGTTTGAGCCTGGTCAGATCAGTATTCTTCATCTCATGAATGCCAGAGAAGAAATAATTATGGAACTGCTGTTCTAGATCGGACCACTTGATGATAGAGTTGGCCGGTAATGAGGTAAACCATGAAAATGCTGACCCTAAGAGAGATGAAGAGAACAATCGTATCCTGAGTGCATCAACGTTTCCTGCTTCTCCACACTGTATGATGAACCGACTGATGTGCTCCATTGTGGATGTATCATCTTGTCCAGAAAACTTGGTGAAGTCTGGCACCTTGAATCTTGGAGGGAACGGTATCTGATCATAGCCAGATGGATACAGAGTCCTGTACATGTAAGTTTGCTGCTTGGGTTTTATCCCAAATTGCTTCTGCAGCGTCTCTGAAAGATGGTCAATCAATTCTTGCTTCATATGAGACTTCAACTCAGCAGATATCTGTTCTATTGCTTGCATCTCGGCTGATGGAGTCTCTGGAGGTTGTTCTTCCGAGGTTCTTGGTTGTGGATTTGGTGCCGTCGATGCCCTTGCTCCAGAAGAACCTTGTGTATTTGATTGACTTGTCACAGGTGGAATCTGTCTGATCGGCTGACCAGCCGATGGAACTGGCTGATGCAAGTTCAACTAGCCTGAGATAGCCAATTGATTTAGGAGCATCTGCGTCGTTTGCGTAGGATCCACCTGTTGCTGTGGTGCTGTTGGCTGCCTTGTCATCCCCTGGTTAATCGGCTGCTGGGGCGACGATCTTGTATGAGCAACTGTATTAGCTGGGGTTAAGACAGGCTGCATTGATGTTGACTGTTGCAGTGGAGTAGTTTGTATGGGCATCCCCAAAGTTGGTTGAGGAGCCAGTCTCTGAGGTGGAACGGGAGCTTTTCTTTCCATTGGTATAACCATATGCGCATGAGCTAGACTGATCTTAACTCTTTCAAAAGCTTTGTTCCCATGATTGAAGTAGACAGACTCCACTCCTTCTTTGGTCATATGCACAGTCCCTGGAGTACCCCCAAACATAGCTTGATAAGATTCTGGGTACTTCACTTCTGGAATTTCTTCAGGGTGAGATTCGAAGAAGTTTGAGATATCAGTCTCAAAGTGGTCATGAGGCAGGCTCCACTCTACAAGTCTTCCATTCTGATCTCTCCTTGCAGGATACTATTGATGATGATTTTGCTTTGAAAATGTCTGATCCTGCACTTTGGACTGTGCTGAATAGGTTTGAACAATTGGCACCGTAACAGTAGGGCTTTTAGACATATCCCCAATATTCTGATTCTGAATCGGCTGGGCACTCGATGAAGAACCAAGATCGGTTGCATTGATCTGTGGAGATGATGTAACCCCTACTGTTAGATCGTCAATCGGCAGGGAAGCCGATTGGTCTTTTGGGAACATTAGAGGAGTTCGCTTTGGTTGGAAGTATGCAGGTCCCACGTATCCCTCTTCTGTTCCCTTCTTGAGCGTCTCAGTCAGACAGTTTTGGATGGTATTGGCATGGACCTTAGATTGATCGATCATCGTCTGATGCATAGCTTTGTTCATCATATCTTGAAGTCCTTGAGGATCAGCTGAGAAGGTGATCTGCTGAGGTGTTGGCAAAGGATTTTTCTTGTAAACTCCACCTTTAGTTTGACCAAATGAAGCCAAGAATAGTTCTTCATATCGCCTCATGTGAGCTTCAAACTCATGAAGTTCTTCCTCATGAAGTTTCGTTGGGAGGGCTAGATGCAGCTGCTGACCTTAGTGAAATCTTTGTTGAACAGGACCAAGTTTTGACAGACTTGAAGATCAAGGCAGAAGCATCAGATGTAGCAATGAAAGTGCAGACTGATGAGATTGAGAGGTTGAAGAAACAAGTAGAAACTACTGAGACCCTCCTTCGTCAACTGCTAAGCTCGCGCCTTGGGTAAGGCCACTGTGTTTCTTAGTCTTCTGCTTGTGTCCTCCCAGCTAGTTGTGTTGGTTTGTGAGTACAGAGATTTGTTATCTTAGTGGGTTCTATTTCGAGACCAGCTTTATTTGTGAGCATGGAGATATCATGTGTATTGGTTTGTGAGCTCCTACTTACAATCTGCTTGTGGTTGTTCTGTGTTCACTGATAATAATGTGTCATGTGTGATCCGAAACATTTATTTGTATCAGTGGTATGGAAATATTATCTGTGATGTCAATTACTTAATTAATTAGCATGTAATATGAGATTGAATTATATTTCATTAAGAGCTACCTGGAGTGCAGCCCAAAATAATAGGGAAAAATATGTGGGCTTGCCCCCTCGGCCCATTATTTTTTTACGAATTCAAAAACGATTTATTAATAAAATGGGCCGTATCAAAAATGATGTTAGCAAATGGTGGGCTGGGTCCAATATCAGTTGGGCCTTAATCATTTTATGACGTCATCGAATATTGAACTCGATCCAACCAGTACTGGACCCAAAACAAATTAATGATGAATGCAATTATTGGGCTCAGTCATACTAAAATCGGGCCTAAAACATTCTATGATGACCTCGATTATTGGGTCGGTCCAACCAGAATTAGGCCTAAAAGTATCTATGACAACAACAATTATTGGGCTCCATCCAACCATAAATAGGCCTTAAACAATCTATGACGCAAACAATATTGGGCTCCATCCAAGCTTAATAAGGCCTAGAACCAATTTATGACGAAAGAAACATTGGGCTCAGCTTAACATTAAGTGGGCCAAATTCAATCTATGACGACAAGGAATTTGGACCTTGGCCCAACAAAATATGGGCTGAATTCACTTAATGACGAAACGGTTTGTCACAAAACGCCGTGCTACATCAGATTTTGGTCCGTCATGGCATGTACCTTATGACGCCTTTGTGTTACGAATTTATACGCGTCATTAAACTCATGACGCCATGAAATAAGGTCTCGTCATTAATCGCAGTTTGTGATGCTCGATTAATGATGGAGCATTTTCGTAACAACCAGCGTCATTAATCGTGGTTTATGACGAGAAACGACCTTTTTTGCGTCACTAATCGGCGTTTTTCTTGTAGTGAATCTAGCTAGAGCTACAACTAGGATATGATAGGCCCTCGTTCCACTCACTTGTGTTTTGTATCTTTCTGTCTAAGTTCTTGGATGAGATCAACCAACATTCTATATAACTCATATACATGTTAGGTTTACCTTTATATGCAATCTACACCTCATGTTAGGTTAGATCGGTTAGATTAGATGGAGAACCCTTGTTAGTTTGCTTCCAATCCATGGTTCGATAACCTTGGGATCACCCCTAGGTGAAAAGGCTACATGTCATCCGTACGCTTGCGGATCGAAACTCGACACGTGTTTCAACCGTCAACAGCTGCCCCGCACACTTGTTGGCCCGTGTTTGTTATCCCCCTCAATCTACCCCCCGCATCGTCTTTCAACGGTAGTACATATTCGTGTTGTTGATAATTCCTGGATACCTAGGAGATAATATAAGTGTGTACATGGAGCCTCTGATTAATGATTTGCTCAAGGCTTTGGAGGAATGTGTGTGGACATAGGACCGAGCTACGAAGACAAACTACAGAATGCACGTGTGGTACATGTACTCCTTGCATGACATGTCGGCTTATGGGTTATTTTGCGGCTGGTGTGTCCATGGGAAGTTCCCTTGCTTAGTATGCAAGGAAGCTCTGATGTTCGTTTGGTTGAAGAGGGGTGGCAAGTTTTCTTCATTCGACAAACATCGATAATTCATCCCTCTTGACCATCAATTCAGACGAGATACCAAGAACATTACAAGAGGTGTCGTAGTTAAAGATCGACCACCACCATGATGACAGGAGCCGAGGTTCAAGCTCAGTTAGACACTCTCGTGCTCAAAGAAGGAGAACAATGTTTTGTGGGATATGGTGTGCAACATGACTGGGCTCAGAAGTCGAGCTTGTGGAGGGTACCCTATATGAAAGATCTTCTTCTTACACATAACATTGGTATGATGCACACCAAAAAGAATGTTGTTGAGGCACTATGGGGTACAATCATGGTCATACCAGAGAAGAGTAAGGACAATGTAAAGGCTAGAGTCAATCAAGAAATGTTATGTGATAGGCCAAAGCGAGTCATCCCGAAGCCTGTACCGGGCAAGACATGGAAAAGGCCTAAGGCTGATTTCATTGTTAAGAGGGAACAAGGGAATAAAGTACTAGAATGGATGCAAGATGTAATGTTCCCTGATGGGTATGCTGCGAATCTGATGAGGGGAGTTAACTTAGGTACTCTGCGAATAAACGGGCTGAAAAGTCATGACTACCACATATGGATCGAGCGGCTTCTTCCAGTGATGGTTCGAGGTTATGTACCTGAGCATGTGTGGCAAGTGCTAGTAGAGTTTAGTTATTTCTTCTGTTAGCTTTGTGCTAAAGAGTTATCTTTGGCTGTGATTGACAAGCTGGAAAAAAGTGCACAAGTGTTGCTCTGTAAGCTAGAGAAGATCTTTCCACCCGGCTTCTTCAATCCAATGCAACATTTGATTTTGCACCTCCCGCGCGAGGCGTGATTGGGGGGTGGGGGCTTGCAGAATGGTTGGTGCTATCAAATTAAGATGGTTCAAAAGGTTCTTCGAAGCACAAATAAAAATAAAAATAAAATTGAAGCCTGCATTGTAGAGGCATCCATTCTGCAGGAGGTGACAAACTTCACAACTAAATACTATGCTGAGCACCTTCCCAGCATGCATAATCGACCTCCTCGGTACAATGCTGGCGAAAATGAATCGAACCTCAGCATTTTGCGAGGATAACTTGGAAGTGCAAGTGGTGGGATGTGCAAGTCCTTACCTCTTGAAGGGTGGCACGCTATCACGATATATGTTCTCCGCAACCTTGACGAAGTACGTCCATACATAAAGTATGTTGTCAATAAAGCACATCATTTCCTTTCTCGTATCTTGCCTCATCTGCATCCAACCTCATTTGATTTGGTGCAGTGAATTTATTAGGCAATTTTGGCATCGTTTAAGGCCACCTACCGACCATGCGGAGGAAATCCTTCTTATCCAGGATGGCAATTGCATTTCCTGGTTCAAACCAAAGGAAATTTAGCTCGTACTCAGTACATTAAAAGTTATTTAGCTCATACTCTGTATAACATTTAACCACTATCCTGCCTAGACTCGCAAGGCCAAACCAATGTGTCTATGAGTCCTGAGTTGTGACAGGTTGCCAATGGTTTTGCCTTTAGGGTCAATTCATATGTTATTTATGACGTGAATGGATATCGCTTTCACACGACACGGCACGAGCAGAAAAGGCCCAATCGAAGAACCACAAATAATGGAGTTTTGTACGTATGGCCAAACCGATGGGTTAGATTACTATGGAAGACTTGAAGAAATATACGAACTCGAGTACCATGGTTGCAAACCTCTTAAACCCGTCATATTCAAGTGTCATTTGGTTGATCCAAGCTTTGTGAGACACAACAAGAATCTTGGGCTCATCGAAATTAAACAGTCATCCGTGTACCCAGGACATGATGTTTATATTGTGGCCCAACAGGCCAGGCAAGTATATTACCTCTCATACCCTTGTAAAACCAAGCTTCTCAAGGGCTGGGATGTTGTGTACAAGGTATCATCACACAGTAAACTACCTGCCCCAAACAATGAAGATTACCACCTACTAGACCCAAACACATAAGCCGGAGAATTCTTTCAAGAAGATGGGCTAGAAGGGAGGTTTGAGATAGACTTAACCGAAGCGATCGAAATGGAAGTAGACAATGAAATGGTTGTCAATGATGATGTTGTAGAAGAGGTTCATAATGATGATGACTTAGATTACTTGAGCGATTACGTTTAGGCAATGGTAGTGATGATGATGACAATGTTCCTTCTTTTTAGCATGACGTTGAGTCTATGGACATGCGTGATAGAGATGATGAGAGTTATGATCCGGATTCCAGATCATGATGAATATTTCTAAAACATGTAACATCCGTACTAATTGTAATTATGTTTCTAATTTATTAGGATAATTTGTTTCTTATGTACTAGGATACTTTGTTTCTTATTTACTAGGATATTTTGTTTCTTATTTACTTGGATATTTTGATTCTTATTTACTAATTGGTATTTACATGTAATTATATATTTATTGGTTTAGTCTTTTTCATTTTAGGTGATTGATCAAAGATGCCAAAGCATCACACAGTGCGGAACATCAATGACTTTTACAGGGACGATGCTCAGGGTTCGGGGACTACAGCTGGTAGGAGGAGGGTGACAAGGTCCCCCTCTGAGACATCCTCCTCGTCGTCTGGAGCCAGGCCTCGCAAAAGTGCACCCTCTATGGTGCCGGTGTCGTCAGATGGGGAGGATGAGAGGGAGGGCGAGGTGCATCAGGAGAGGGCGGTGAGTACGTGGAGGCGGGGACGGTGATGAAGGTCTATTTGCGAGGCCCCGCCCGTCTTCCGGAGCGACCCGTACCACTCGCGAACCAACCGATCATTAAAACCGAGGGACTACGGTAACTTATCACAACTTTTTCATTGTTCAAACTAACGATCGAAACTAATAATTTGTGAATCATTTTGGCAGGGGGTGGAAGGTCGACACTCTAGGTCATCATAATCATTTTCCCAGTGGTATCTTGGGCATTTTGTGCAGGCAGCACTACCCCGGGTCTGTGACAGTAGGCGAGGGAGAAGCCGCGTGAGAGGTGTTGGTGACGACGTTTGACCACTACACCATCATGGCTGATATGCCAGATCCGACTAACATGTAGTTCCAGAACATGGCCGCCTGTGTGGTTGGCGATTTTTGGGTGCGTCTTCCTCGCATTCAATTATATTTCTCAATAAACCGAAGTAATTGCATATTTATGAAGTATTGACAACGCTTTTATATACAAGATTTCTACATATGCCAGCAGGGATATCAACAGGTGATGGCTGAGCGTGCGATGTTCACCTGTCGGAAGCTTGTGATGGATATGATTTACGAGTCACGCATCTCACAAAATGTTGCCTACAAGGCTAAGTATGGTGAGAAAGTAAAAAAAAAGACGTCTGAAACCTGCGGCTCACTCCACGACAATAAATGGAGGTAAATATAGAAAATTATTAATATTCCTTTTTCTTAGATGAAATATGCTCAATTTGATGTTCTTGTATGGTATGCACTTGATGACGTGCAGGTGCCTCCGTGGTGAGTCGCCGAGATGCCTCGGGCTTGGAGAGCGATTGTGAACACGTGGTTTGCACCGGATTGTTAGGCAAAACACCTCGAGCACCGGGAAAGACGTTTGAAGATGCCTGGTCTGACACCCCATCAAGGCAACCGTAACATCCACAACTTTGCTCGTAGATGGGTATGTTAATTTATTTCTTTATTCTAACTCTTAATACTGCATAATTTGTTGTGTTCTAACTCCCAGTTCTAACATCCACTTTGTTGTTTTCCTGCAGTCTCAGTCACATGAGAATCGGCCTTGCGGCGAGCTCGAGGCATATGCTATGTCACACAAGGGTAGGGTGACGTCCAACTTCACCTTCAACCTTGACGACCCGCCCAAGGCTTATAGCAACCCGACAACTCAGCCGCGCATCACAAAGTACACGACGACAGCAAAGGAGGTTCGTGGGCCAGACTTCGATCCGGTGAGAGAGCCTCTTGATCCAGAAACCGTCATCGGGATTGGAGAAGGCAGAAGGCATGGAAAGTACTTTGTTGGTGACACTCTCCTGGTCCCGTCCTCTACTCCGACTCTCTCGCAGCTTTGATGTCGAGATAGGGGCACATGCTCAGCCCCACCCTTAGAACGACGACCCAATGTTACAGAGACCTTGCAGGCGAACTTCCAGGTTATTTCTGTTCTATCTGTCCTTCATTGACATTTACATATGTTTGCTTTCACTACGAGAAAACCTCAAATAGGTCACGCGACATTAGTAATGGGCGTACAATGTCTGTTACAAGATTCAGATCAGTAACGGGCACGAAACAATGCCTGTTACCAATAGTCTACGGTCGTTACCTTTAAAATCTATTGAAGGCAGTCCAACCATATTGGTAACAGGTATTAATTAATGCCCGTTACATTTAATAATTGTTGTAACGGGCCACGTAATGTCCGTTACAAATATGGTTCACAGACCCGAAATTTTACTCCAATCCTATTAACTTCCCTCATGTCCGGCCGTCGACCCACCACCCCTACCCGCCCCCTCGCGTCCTCTGACTGACCCTCCCACTCTGCCTCGCTCACTCCTCGTTCCATTTGCCAGTGCTCCGACCTCCACCGTCATCAGCCCCTAGCGCCCTTCCTCCCTCTGCTCCTCCCTCCTTCCACATCTCGTCCCCCGGTCGAGGAGCTCGATGTTGAGGCGGGGCAGTGAAGGTAATGACGCAGGCATGAGGCAGCAGCGGCTCCCTCTCCCCGTCTGTCCCCTCTTCTCCGGCCAGCGCATGGGCAAGGAGGAAATCTGCATCTCTAGTGGCCCTCCTACTCCCCATCTCCGTCCAGCACGAGAATTAGGCTGCGGAGATCCGCGCGTGGCAAGGCGGCCTCCGCCGGCCTTCCCCGCTAGCCGTCGACATCCCCGGGCGCAGATCGAGTGCCGCCGGGCCTCGATCTGTCATCTCCAGGTGTAGATTGAGGCATAAATCGAGCTTTGGCATGGATTCCTCATCCCCAGACGTGGATGGAGCGCCACCGAGCCTCGATCTGGCGTCTCTAGGCGCAAATCAAGTGTCACGACCTGATCATCTGCACTTCCCCAAGCTCGATCTCGCCGGTCGCGTCCTAGGCCACCACTGCAGTCACGGCCTCCACCGTGGCCGCTGTCATCGTGGATGCCACCTCTTCCTTGATCTGGAATGGTAAGTTAAGCGATCTGAAATTGATCCCCTCCACTCAATCTGCATGTCAAGGCAACCCCGATACAACAGGAGGCCATCCCACTCATTCTGGTGCGTGATTTCTGGCTCTCATTCTGTTGACACTTTTTGGAGCCAACAAGCACGCAGAGGAGCTCCTTGCAGTGCCTCTACATCATACCGGTCAGACCGGTGCGGGTCACCGGTCAGACCAGTGTCGCCGGGAAGATTCGGCGAAAGACCAACGAACGCCCGCCTGGGAGGAACCCCGTCAGGGCAAGCGCACCTTGGGTTGTCCTAGGCTCGGCAGGCCAGCTAGGACGTCCTCTCATGCCACGAACGTAGTAGAGGAACAGCACATGGGGTTGGAAAAGTAAGGGAACGAGGAAGAAAGGTAAATACGATAAAGATAATAGATTCGATTGTGATATATCCCTCAATCAGCCGTGGCCCTTTATATTTATAGGGTGGGGAGGTCTTGCCCCACAAGGAAATCCTTTTACAAGCCTAATCTATAAGGACTCCTCAATTTGGCTTGGAATCGGGGGGCACCGGTCTGACCGGTCACGAGCACCGGTCAGACCGGTGCACCCGGCGTGTAGATCTTGGAGAAGTCATATCTCTCTCATCCGGGCTCTGATTTGGACGTTCCACATAGGAATCTTGATCTACTCGACGAGACCTATCGAATGGTGAAGTCCAATTTGTATTTTGTGGACTTTGACCACACTGGTCTGACCGGTGGGACCCACAGGTCAGACCGGTCAGACCAGACCTGCCAATTTTGGGTGCGAACATATGCCCCTGTTTTCTGGTAAAGCTTGCGTGCCAGAAAACATTAACAAAGATCAAAATTAGCTGAAGACGATGATCAACAATGCATCGCTCATATGTAAACCCTATATGGATGCTATTGTAACCGAAATTGAATCCTAATAATTACAATATGTATAAAACTAATATTTCGACTTTCCAAATAGCAAATCTAACAATTGAAGCTCTGATTTGGCCATGGCGGCCAATTGTAACTCCTTGGTGTACCACAAGCATATTGATAGTAGTAAAAAGAAAACCAAGGATTATAGCAAAAGTATGGACTATAATTATTCATACCTGAATATGCAGTCCATGGCACATGCATCGATGGAATAAATGATGAAGACCAATGTGATGACCGTCGATGCTTCTTTGCTTTTGGTGATGAAGAATTCCACCTTTGCTCTCCTAATTGATTGTTTTGCTTTTGCTCGGCTATCCTCTGATATTTATACAATGACTCAGCAAAACTTGGCTTCTTCTTCACCACCTTGCTGTTTGGCGGGATACTCTCGGCTCTACCAGATTTTCTGGCGTGACCGGTTAGACCGGTGAGGAAACCGGTCAGACCGGTGCTTTGAGAAACAGCCACCTTAAGATCATGTTGCCCCCCAGCCAAACATGATTGTTGTTCAGCTATATTATTTATGATATGCTCATTATTAGGGACAATTTGACCAGTAGAACTAGCCGATAATTTTTCAATAGTCGGCTTTTCTATGTCTAGTGTCAAATCTGAATTTTTATTTAATCTACCGTCCTTTTTGACACGATAGACTTGTTTGATCACCTTGCGCTTATTTTTCTGTGTTGACCGATTTTTATGATCAAAACGGTCATTACGCATAGGTGACGATTCATTAATTACCGGCTCCCTATGGCTAATATAATTTGGACAAAAATAACTAGGAGACGACATATATGAATTATAATACCATGGAGGACAAAAATCATGCATATTAAAATAAGGTTCCATGGCATAGGCATTGATGATCCATATGGAGGAAATGACATTGATTTGTGAGAGTTACTCCACTGCCGATTCTTGTTATGGAACTTCCCTCTAGGAGAAGGTTTTGGGAGTTTAGAATTTTTAGACCGACTAGCACTATTGACATTATTTTGTCTCTGAGACTTAGCCGGAAGTTTTTCACTGAACTTCGGCTTTTCTCTTTGATGCTTATGACGGTCTTTGGATTCAATTGTTTTCCAAACACCAATCTCGGGTTTTTTCGGCTTAACCATCTTTGGTTTAGATTTATTTTGAGAAACCCTAGATGAGGCGGTTAGACCGGGTTGCCCCCCGGTTAGACCGGTTTGGGCACCGGTCAGACCGATGTGAGCACCGGTAAGACCGGTCGCGGCGCAACCAGCACCGTTGCCTTTGTTTTGTTGCCCCCCGAGCGTCGAAGTACTAGATGTAACCTCTATGCTCTTGTTAGGGGATTTTAGGTCAAGAATTTCGGCTAGAGACAGCTGACTTGTTTCTTGACCAACAACATCACAATTTGGCAAAGCTTTGCAAGGATTGGTAATATCATTAGTCGGCTTTTCAACAACCGACTCTACATTAACAAGAATTAACTCTGAACTATCCTCTTTATCAATCAAAGATTTAAGATAATAATTCAGAAATTCGGATAGTTCATCAGATAAGTCACCTGAGGATTGCATCTCTTTCAACGTGTCGAAGGTGGATGGTGGCTACCACTCCTTAATCCGGATGACACCTTGCTCCGTCTTGCGAAAACAGGCAGGAACAATCTTTTATCCGCTAAGCAACACTCTCTCGTGTATTCCTCGCATAACTTGACGCTAAGGTCTGATAGATTAGCCATGATAGCCAGATCTTCATTCCCCAGTGGAGTCGCCAATTTGTTGACACCATTCGGAGCCCACAAGCACGCGGAGGAGCTCCTTGCAGCGCCTCCGCGCCGTACCGGTCAGACAGGTGTCGCTGGGAAGATCCGGCAAAAGACCAATGAACGCCCGCCCGGGAGGGACCCCGTCGGGGCAAGCGCACCTTGGGTTGGCCTAGGCTCAGCAGGCCAGCTAGGACGTCCTCTCATGCCGCGGAGGTAGTAGAGGAACAGCAAATGGGGTTGGAAAAGTAAGGGAACGAGGAAGAAAGGTAAATACAAAAAAGATAATAGATTCGATTGTGATATATCCCTCAATCGGCCGTGGCCCTTTATATTTATAGGGCGGGGAGGTCTTGCCACGCAAGGAAATCTTTTTACAAGCCTAATCTATAAGGACTCCTCAATTTGGCTCGAAATCGGGGGGGGGGGCACCGGTTAGACCGGTCACGGGCACCGGTCAGACCGGTGCACCCGGCGTGTAGATCTTGGAGAAGTCATATCTCTCTCATCCGGACTCCGATTTGGACGTTCCACATATGAATCTTGATCTACTCAATGAGACCTATCGAATGGTGAAGTCCAATTTGTATTTTGTGGACTTTGACCACACCGGTCTGACCGGTGGGACCCACAGGTCAGACCGGTCAGACCAGACCTGCCAATTTTGGGTGCGAACACATTCTCCTTTTGTTCGGGTGCTTTTTTGTTTCATGCGAATTTAGTCCAGATTTTTGTGCAATCAGGTACAAGGTTAGGGTGGCATGTTAGAGTGTGGTAAGAAATAAACGGGAAATGATAAAGGACTATGGAATTTGAGCCCCTTTATACTTGGAACAAAAAATTTAGTTTCTCTTGAAAGCAATATGCAAATTGCAGCACTATTTGGATATCCATCATTCTCTTGAACTCTCTGAATTACTATTAGTTTCTATCTAAATGTTTTGCCATTGAAGACAATAATATTTAAATTTTAGTTTTGACTTTTAGGCAAGCATATCAGTAGAAGGATCTGGTGCACAAACTGTTGTGGCCTATTCATCATACCCTAGTAACATTACACTTCCTCAGAGATGTTTGAAATGCAGTCATAGCAATATATTACACACAAATTGACAGTTGTTTTAGTAGTAGGCTATGCCATCTCCATATCACTAAAATATTCATTACTCATGTGTAAACATGGAAGGGTATGGGCCATGGGGACTGCTGGTTCGCTTAACAGCCTCACTGTCGATCCATTTGACAAGATGTTACACCTTCTCTCACAGATAAGTGCTCTAACTTCAACGGTTAAATTCCTATGTTTCTACATCACAACTAGTACTACCTCATTCTTTGGGTTTGTAGATAATAGTTCACTAATTTGGGCATGTTGATAATAGAAGTAGCAGTAGTTGGCTTTTTATTGTATAGGTTTGTCATCACTTTTACTGCTGATAGTTCTAGTTGGTGTGCTTGCGATTATCACCTAGTATGAGTGTCAGAAATAAATAGGTTTATAACAGTAGTGATCAGCAAGTTTGTTCTTGGATCCTTGATAAGAAGTTGGAATTTTTTGTGTTTACTTTGCTGAAACTGAATGTTTGTGCTCAAACAAAATGACTGGAGAGATGTATATCAGACTAGTCCAGGATTAAAAGCTAGAGACTTTAAGTGGATTGTGTTCCGCATTGATGTCAGTCACTAACCGATGACCAGCAATCCTAGATTTGTTTGGTTGTTTCCTTTTCGGTTGGTTCTGGGGGGGGCTCAGATTGCTAACTACTATCTCTTTAATTGACAGGCTTGTACAATCAGTTGTTTGTTGAGTGTAGGAAGCCAAGGAGGAGCAAATAAGAAGTCCAGAACAAGTGTGCAACAACAAGTAATTTGAACTTGACTGTTGTAAGATAATTTTTTCTTATATTTGCTTGAAATGATAGAAATTCTAGCTATCATAAGTTTAACTAGCTGTTAATAAGTCTGGCACTCCAGCATTTCAGAATGACGTATTTTTTTAAAACTAGGCAAATGAAGACACAAATTGTTACTCTTTTGATGCCAGAAGGCTGGATGAAGCCAAAATTGTTCACAAAGGCCATGTTTAGGTAGTGTAAGTGTATTTGTCACTTATTTCTATGGATTTTGAAAAGAATGAAATAGATGAGTCAAACTTGGGAGGAAATAACATATTAGTTTCATTTTGCCTAGACTCTAGTGTAGAGATCACTTAACTATGCTGCCAGATTTCCCCAAGTTTGACTTACCAGGGATTCATAGGTATGCTACAATTTAGCAACAAAAAGATGCTTGAACGGTCATAATAATAAGTCAATCATAGGAGGAAATAACATATTTGTCTCATTTAATACTAAATCAGTGGCATTAACTTTGGTTGCATATTCAGATTTCAGCAAGATTTTTAAGTTTGTCCATTTGGGAGGAGATGAAGTAAATACAAGTAAGCTTGCAGAAATATATACTCTGTAAAGCAAATATATGTATGTTAGAACAAGGAATCAAAGTAGCATGTAACCTGATAATGAAATTGATGCCATACGTAAAAGTTTTACAACTGATGTTTTCAAGTGCTACTAAACAAGTGTTGCTATCTCTGTTCCTTGTTTGGTAAACAAAACAGTAACATGAAAGCTTCTTCATAATGCAACTATGAATCTGTATAGGTTAACCCAGTATGTATGTTTATAATGCAGGCATGTAGCAGATCCATGAATATTAGTATCAATTAGTATATGTTTGTATATGATCCATGTCATTTTACATCCACCGTTGATAGCTCCATGAATATTGTTTTACGGCCATTTGATTGCTGATTCTTCTATCTTAGAAATATTTTCTTTACCAGTGTGGCTATGTAATTTTTGGTCTTTTGAGGTATCAAGAGAGACATTGTTGTATATAATCATTTGTATGTATGTATGTATGTATGTATGTATGTATGTATGTATGTATGTATGTATGTATGTATGTATGTATGTATGTATGTATGTATGTATGTATGTATGTATGTATGTATGTATGTATGTATGTATGTATGTATGTATGTATGTATAAAAGAATGGAAGTGTATTTTGATTATTATTATTTTTTAATCCCACATAGGTAACGGGTATTAACATGGTGACCGTTACCAGTTTTTGTTATTAGTAACCGGCATAGTTCAGGCCCTTTACCAATATTCAGTTATTGGTAACAAGCATCGTGGACGATGGCGATGGCTGGCGCTCAGCAACCACCTCACGGATCGTAGTTCTCTTGGACGGGGGTGGCACAACCACCATCGACGTCTGGGTGGGGGCAGTGGCCACAAGTGTAGCCGCCGGCAGGGGGGTGGGGACCATGATGACCCATCGAACGAGTGAGTTCACTTTTATTTGCATTTGGACCTTCGTGACTTGCATGTGCCTTTTGTATTATTCTGTACCTTCGTGACTTACATTTCGACCTTCGTGACATGTATGGACTCCTGACTAGGTTGTAGACTCATTACTTGCATTTCTGGACTATATGATGATTACAATATGCCTGTGATGAATATTAGCTTCCTGTGATGAATATTAGCTGTGTGTTATGATGTATATTGGATGGGGTACCATATGACGCTGTTGTATAAATAAAAAAATAGGGGTCTTTGCCGAGAGTAAAAGCCAAAGCTCTCAGCAAAGAGAGTGCCTGTGCCGAGAGCATTGGCTTTAGCTCTTGGCAAAGAGAGCGCCTGTGCCGAGAGCATTGACTTTAGCTCTCGGCAAAGGCCAGGTGACGTGGCGGCCTGGAGGGCTCTTTGCCGAGAGCCTAGTCCATGGCTCCCGGCAGAGGCTAGATCTATGCCGTGAGCCGAGTCCACGGCTCTCGGCAGAGGCTGGGTCTGTGTTGTGCGATGGGTCCACGGCTCTCGGCACAGAGGGTGCCTGTGCCGAGAGCTGTCCGTTTGGCTCTCGGCAAATAAGTGAGCCCGGGGTGTGATGGTGTGACCTCTGAGCGTGCCTGTGCCGAGGGCCAGATGGGGCTCTCAGTACATCTTTACCGAGAGGAGGCTGGTGGCTCTCGGCATAGAACCTTTTGCCAATCCAAATGTGCCGAGAGTTTCCTCTCGGCAAATGTTGTGCCGAGAGAAAAGGGTCTGTGCTGATCGAGAGCCTTTTGTCACCCACACATGCAGATGCGGCACCCCTGAGGTCCTGATTTAGGGTCTCCCTCTCCGGCGTCCGGCCAGCATGCACGTCCAAGTTTAGGACACTATCCATGCACTTCTATTAATCTATATTTGCTCTCTCTCTCTCTCTCCCTCTCTTAGCAAACTCCGGTATATCAGGAAGTAGCCATGGCATCGCGTCCGACCATTATCGCGCTCCTCCTCGTCCTTGCCGCCCTCGCCTCACCAGCGGCGGCCTTCAACATCACGAGGCTTCTCGGCCAGTTCCCCGACTTCACCACCTTCAACAACCTCCTATCCCAAGCGAAGCTCGCCGGTGACATTAACTGTCGGCAGACGATCACTGTGCTCGCCGTCGACAAAGGTGCTGCGGGCGGCATCACGTCCCTTCCCTCCGACATGCAGCGCAAGGTGCTCTCTATCCATGTCGTCCTCGATTACTACGACACGGCCAAGCTCGAGGCCATCAAGAACCACACCACGCTTCTAACCAATATGTTCCAGTCCTCCGGTCAGGCCACCGACAGGATGGGCTTCCTCAACTTCACCAAGCGCTCCGACGGCACCATGGTGTTCGGCTCCGCCGAGCCCGGCGCGCCCAAGAACTCCCATATGGTCAAGTCCGTCGCCTCCCGCCCGTACAACATATCCGTACTGCAGGTCAGCGCCCCAATCGTGCCGCCCGGCATCGGTGGCTTCGCGGACACCGGCGCACCGCCCCCGCACAAGGCCACGGCGCCCGTGCCGGTGCCTGCCGCCAAGGGAAAGAAAGGAGCTCCTCCGCCGAAAGATGAGGAGGCCCCTGCTACGGCACCGGACGACGACGACGACGACAGTGGTGCCGACGCGGCTGTCCCGGCAGCCGATAGCCCCACAACGGATGGTCCAGGGGCAGACGGCCCCGCGGTAGACAGCCCCGCGGCCGATGCGCCGACGCATGAGAAGAGCAGCGACGACGCGGCTGACGCGCCGGAAGGCTCAGCCGCCGGCAGGGTAGTGCCATTGCGTGTCTCGGAATCGTGGCGCTTCTGATGGCTATCATTTGACGGTGACTAATGTTGGAAATTACATGGAAGGGAGCGTTCGTGATCCAGGATTCCCTTTGCACTAGCGCTCCCCCCGTGTTCGACTATTGTAACCTACCTTTCTCCTTCCTCCTATTTTCTGTGTTATAAATCTGTTGAGCGTATTGATGATGTTGTATGTAGTGATGATCATGTATGTAGATAGTCTTAAGTTGTGCCTTGTTTTAGATCGGCAAGTTTTTATTATTCACCTATCACATCTAACGTTCCTATGTTATTACACTACTGGGAAAATGGGCATTTGTACCGGTTGGTAACCCTCATTTGTACAGGATATCCAACCGGTACAAAGCATCTGGTACAAATGAGGGATAGCATTTGTAGAGGGTATCCCACCCGGGGGTGTTACGCACTGGTACAAATGTTATTTCCGTCATCTCCCGTCTGTTGCCGTTCCCCCTCCTTCCTCTTTTTTTTCTTTTCATTTTCTTTTCTCATCTCATCTCATCTCATTCATTCATTCATTCATGCATCCATCCATCCATTCGTTCGTTCATTCGATCACAACACAAATCACTACACAAATAGGATTTACAATCACAAATTCATCCATATCGCATTCATCTCATCTCGTTCAAACACAAATAGGATTTACAATCACGAATTCACAAGAAACATGTGAACAAGAGCTCGCAACATCAAGAAACAACATCAAGAAAATTTCTCACCCTCGGTCTCCTCGCGTCAACACTCCGGCCGGCCGCGCTCGTCCGTACCGCGCCTGCCGCTGCCCGCGCCTGCCCGCCGACGCCTCTCTGTAAGGAATCGTATGCTCGTAGCCTAAGAGGTGGAGGGGGTGAATTAGGCAATCTTAAAACCTTAACCTATGGCTTCACTACTTTTGTATAAAGATAAACTAGAACATACTATCTAGATGTGTAACTAAGGTTGTTCTAGTGTGAAACTCCCATCCCAAAACAAGGTTTGCAACCTATAGCCAATCCTAGCAAGATACTACTCTAGGAAAGTAAAGGCAAGCAAAGATTGCAATAGAGTAAATGCAGAAACGTAAAGAGGGATGAGAGGAAGCAAACTCTTGACACGTGATTTATCCCGTGGTATCGGTAGGCACTAAGCCACCCCTAGTCCACGTTGTTGAAGCACTCACACAAGAGTATTGCTTCTCGGTCA
Source organism: Cenchrus fungigraminus (assembly GCA_036936925.1). Lineage (NCBI taxonomy): Eukaryota > Viridiplantae > Streptophyta > Magnoliopsida > Poales > Poaceae > Cenchrus > Cenchrus fungigraminus. The sequence continues at coordinate 63,062,939 of CM072772.1, read as the reverse complement.
CCAAGTCTCTCCCAAGAGCACCACTTGACTCACCACAAAGGCTAGCCACTTAGGCACTTGCCAAGCTCCCTTGGTCACCTTGATGCCGCCTCCACTAAGGAGCTTCTCCACCAAGGAAGGGGGTCTCCACATCCCCCGCACAAAGTGTCCTCGCCACTCCACACCAAGCCGGAGGGTCGAAGACGATTGCCGGTGAGCCACTTAGGCCCCAAGGCTTCCGGCGAACCTTGTACAACTTGATTCACTCAAGAATCACCTCACAAGGCTGGCACAACCTTGCACTCACTCAGCTCTAAGCTAAGCCTAGCACTAAGCACATACACAAAGCATATGCAAGTCTAAGGATGAGCAATTAAGCACTTGGATGGATTGGATATGATCTTCTAGGTGTCTTGCACTCTCCTGCACTTCCACACAATCCAGCAACCTCAAATGGGTGAGTGGAGGGGGTATAAATAGCCCAAGGCACTCAAGGAGCCGTTGGCTAACGGCTCACTGAAAAGTAGACCGTCGGATGAACTGATGCCTATTTTTCAGGAGCATCGGTTCATCCAGTGCCCCTCCCACGTCACTTTGCCGTTGAGGTTCTCTGACAGAACTGCTCTGATGCTATGCACCGACACACCGTCGGTTCATCCGGTGCTGAAGGCTTCGCAACCAAAACGTCTCTATATGCTGCTTCGTGACCGTCAGATAGACCGACGCTTCCTCTGACCATGGCGTCGGTTCATCCGATGCTTAAGGCTTCATCTTGGCGTGTCTCTGTCTTGATTCAAACTGAGCATCAGATAGACCGACGGTGTCCTCACTCAGACCGTCGGTTCACCCGGTGCTACTGTCTTTTGCTTCTTTGTTTCTTCCATTCATCCGGTGCAACTAGAAAACACACCGTCGGTTCATCCGGCGGTCTGTGTAAACTGAGCTTCCTTCACGCAGTGTACCAAGTGCACTGACGCTTGCACCGATGGTACCGTCGGTTCATCCGACGGTGTCAATTTCCTTCCTTTTCTTCCGCGGTTTTGACCCTTGAAGAATAGACTATCTTCTCATTTTGGCATGTGGTAGTTTTGCATCCTTGGGACCTAGAAATATCTACAAAGACATGCTAAACAATTTGGTTAGTCCCATTGATCATGTTGTCATTAATCACCAAAATCAAACTTGAACAAATGGCTTATGAGGCCATGTTCGCTACAATCTCCCCCTTTTTGGTGATTTATGACAACACAAGCAAAGCAAGCATAAATTTGCGAAAATTGACAAAATTAGAACTACTTACACTTGCTTGGATGCTTACCATCATCCAAACTCCCCCTAGATCAAACTTCCCCCTTTTTGATCTTCTCTTCCTATGTTCACACAAAGCTTGCCTCTTCCCACTTTGGAAACACTAGCTTGCTTTGGTCCCACATTCTCCCCCTTTGGAATAAAATCTCCAAAAAGGTCCAAAACAAAAGGTCTCCAAGGAAATTAGCAAATCCTAGCAAACATAGCTCAAAGAGAAATGTTAGCCACAAGGGAGAAAGCTGCATGAACCATGATCCATAAGTATGATATCAATGAAGATATCACGTGTGCGAATAACTAAGGTGGATCACAAGCTCATGAGACTAGCATGATACAAACTAAGCTCCCCCTAAGTGTGTGCACAATATGATAGTGTGAAAGTCAAGTGCACAACTACAAACACTTGTAAGGTAAGGAAGCTTAGAGCATATCATGCAAGGAGGTAGCTTAAAGGACAAGAGATAAGACAAATGGGTTCTTGTTACGTTACCACTTGTAGATATCACTTGTAGTCTTTTGATCATTACATACCTCGGGGGATGATCCTCTCTACCTTGTTGGCACCACATTGAGATGAGCCACTTGGAAATGATATCACTAGGAGGTGACACCACTTGAAAGAAGCTTCCAAAGAAGACACTTGGGGTACCACTAGGATTAGGAATGTATGAGTACATTGCCTTTGAACTTATATAGAGACATAAGCTCGCAAGGACATGACTCAATAGCATGAAGCTCATATTGCTATATTCACTCTTTTTAGAGATGATAGATCACATTGTGAGTGAAATAGCATTCTCTTAGAATGAATCACCGCACCGGAACGCGTCGCTAAGGGACTACACAAAATAGGCTTGAAACAATATTAGTCCCATAACCAAACCATAGGATGAGCTCCCCCTAAATGTGTGCATTTAGTGTTTGAATCACCAACCAAATGTATGCACATTGTTTGTGACAACAAAAAGGAAGCTAACCCTATAGCTTGCTCATGATGCAAAGAGATATATATGAAAAATATGCACCATGAAAGAACAAGTGTAGCTTTCCTACACACTAATCAAACCATGTAGGTTGCTCATGGGTTAGCACATGACACAAGCGACCTACCATATGTAAACAACTAGGCATAGCAATAAATACAAACCTAGACAAGGCAATGGAGCTACAATGATACAAGAGATGGGTTCTAGTTTCCATTACCTCAACCGGGGATCTTGGGCAACACATGTCCAACTTGCAAGCTTGGCTTCTAGGCTTGAGTCTTCTAATCCTCTCTATGTGCCAAGCCTCCCAAGTCCCCGCACTCATGGCCTTCAAGTGGCCTTTGGAACCCAAACCATTTGAGGCCCCTTCATGTTGATGATGACTTCCTTGGGCACCCAAATGGGTTGGTTCCAACCCCGCTCCTCCTTCATCTTCCCAACCTTGTGTGCAACCACCTTGGCATTAGCCTTCTTCTTGATGACGTAGGTGTTGCTCTTGGTCTTGTTCTTGCGGTTGGGCTTGGTGTAGATGAGGGAGCTCTTGATGGTGGGGTTCCTCTTCTTCTTCTCGCCCTTGTCCATCTTCTTGACAAATTGAGGGCATTTGTAGAACTTGTGCCCTTCTCCATGACACTTGTAGCAAGTCACGGTTGCACCCTTCACAAGCTTCTTCACCATGGGATCACGGTTATCTTGAGAAGGGTGGACTTTGCTCTTCATGTCTTGAGAGGTGTCCACTTGTTCTTCATTGTTCTTGCCCTTGCCCATCAAGCTTGCCAACCTCTCTCGGAGCCATTTCACTTCTTGCTTAAGCTCATCATTCTTATTGCCTGTGAGACAATCACATGTTTCTACAACAACATTCTTTTTGCAAGATGGTGAGCAAGATTCATCAATTAAATCAATGCAAGAAGTGGAAACATCTACCTTGGAGATAGGAATTGCACAAGAGATAGATGATTCATCAAGCTCAAAAGAATCACTTGTTTTAGTCCCATTGCTCTCAAGCTTAGATTTTAGCTCATCACACTCCTTGCTAAGCAATTGGAATTTGCACAACAAATGTTCATAATTTGTAGCAAGGGTTGCACTAAGATCATTAAGAGCATTGAGTTCTTTAATTTCATTAGCTTGTTTCTTAAGCATTCATTTTTGCTCATGGACTAGCTCAACAAGATCATCGAGAGAGGTGGTGTCAGATTCATCATCACTTACATTGCTCTCCATACCTTGGGCCATAAGGCACATGTGTGGTGATGATGAAGGACCTTGCATGAAGCGGGTGGTGAAGTTCTTTCTTGATTCATCACTTGAGCTAGAAGAACTTGATTCTCCACCACTTATCCACTCACGGATGGCAATATTTGCTTCTTGCTTTGGTCTCCTCTCCTTGACCACCTTCTTCTTGGGCTTGTGCTCGATCTTGGTGACCTTGATGTGTTGATGATGACGCCCTTCTCTCAAGTGGACGTTGTAGCCGTACATGTTGATTTTCTTCACATACTTGAAGATCTTCTTCACGTACATGGCTACCATGGATTCGACCTCTTCATCACTTGAGGAGTCTTCATCGTCACCATCTTCACCATCATCTTCGCTTGAGCTTCCATGAGTAGCCATCCTACTCATCACCTTCTCTTGTTGGCTTGAGAGGGCATGGCTTGTGGTTGGAGAAGATGGTTCTTGGGGCGCCTTCTTGGACTTGGGCATGATTTGAAGCTCATGTGCCATGATATTGCTCAAGATATGAGATGGCTTCAATTCTTCGAGCTTCTTCTCATAGATGATAGCCTTCACCAAGTCATAATCGGGCTTCCGGAGACTTTGAAGGATCTTGCGGTTGATGTTCAAGTCCGTGATGTTCTTCACACCTAAAGCATTGATCTCATTGACAAGCACATTTAGGCATGAGTACATTGATTCAGCATTTTCATTTGCAAGTTGCTTAAAGCTATTGAATTCCTCAAGGAGACAACCATAGCGTTCATTAGCAACTTCTTTTGAACCCTCATTTTTCTCCTTGATAGTTTTCCATAGCTCATGAGCATTTTCACAATTAAAAACTCTATTGAAAACGCCTACATCTAGTGAGGACAAAATGATACTCTTAGCAATCACATCAAATTGCTTTTCCTTCTTAGTACCATTTCTCATGCCCTCATCGGTGACTCTCCAAACATCAAGGTCCTTTGCATGGAGATAGGCCTCCATGAGAACCTTCCACCGAGGATAGCCCGTGCCATCGAAATCTGGAGCCAAACCTAAGGTATCCACCCCTTTCATACCTCTAGAGAGCAACTCACTAGGCGATGAAGCCTAACCGTTCCAATGAGCCGGTTTTCACAATTTACCAATCGAATTGGCGTTTCCTTGTGAAGGAAGTGAGTCCCAGCTCTGATACCACTTGTAAGGAATCGAATGCTCGTAGCCTAAGAGGGGGAGGGGGTGAATTAGGAAATCTTAAAACCTTAACCTATGGCTTCACTACTTTTGCATAAAGATAAACTAGAACATACTATCTAGATGTGCAACTAAGGTTGTTCTAGTGTGAAACTCCCATCCCAAAATAAGGTTTGCAACCTATAGTCAATCCTAGCAAGATACTACTCTAGGAAAGTAAAGGCAAGTAAAGATTGCAATAGAGTAAATGCGGAAACGTAAAGAGGGATGAGAGGAAGCAAACTCTCATTTTGGCATGTGGTATTTTTGCATCTTTGGGACCTAGAAATGTCTATAAAGACATGCTAAACAATTTGGTTAGTCCCATTGATCATGTTGTCATTAATCACCAAAATCAAACTTGAACAAATGGCTTATTAGGCCATGTTCGCTACACTCTCCCGCTGGGGAGGCCCCTCCAGGCTGGCCCGATCCAAATCCCTGGAGGAAGAAGAGAGAGAGGTGAGATAGGAAGAGATAAGAATGAGGTAAGGAGGAAGAAGGAAATGCACAGACAGTAAATAGGAAGGGAGAAAGGTTCCGTGGGACTTAGAAAAATCGAGGGTCACGGGTGCATACATATTAGTACCGGGTGAAGCAATAATCCGGTACAAATGCCTCACATTTGTACCGGGCCTCACATTTGTACCGGACGGTACAAATGTGATGGCCTCACATTTGTACCGGTCGGAGCCACCGCCCGGTACAAATGTGAGGCATTTGTACCGGGTGGGTGGGAGATGGCGCCGACGCGGCCCTGTGAGAGGGCATTTGTACCGGTGGGTGCCTCCAACCGGTACAAATGTAGCTATTTGTACCAGGGCAAAAAATACCCAGTACAAATCAAAAAACAAGCCTGGGATATATGTGCGATTCTCTAGTAGTGTTAAAAGTACTAAACGTACTTTAATGATAAAATCCATTTCATAACTCCGGAGTAAATTCGTGAAACCAATCTATTAAACTTAATTAGATCATAATTAGATAATATTCTGCGACAAAAAACATATTCTAATGATGGTTTAATTAGGCTTAATAGATTCATCTCATGATTTTCAATCCATCTATGCAATTAGCAGTTTTATAATTAGATCATATTTTGTCAATCTAATTAACATCGATAAACTTGATGTGACATTATCGATAAATTACTTCACCCAACTAAACAAGGTCTTGATTTGAATTGGAATATTCAAACCACACGAGGACGAGTAATCCTACGCATGATGTTGGGCTAATCCGCGATTTAGCAATTCATTAGAATCGGGCTTAGGTCTAAGTTTTGTATAGTACCTGTTGGGCGCTTCTGAGAGAAAAAATGGAGCCATGATATCTAATTGCTAATGGAAGATGCCAAAGGAAGAGATTATTCCCTATATGGCCCTGGAAAACGTTCTCATTCCTTTCTCAGCCCTCAATATTTGACACCAGGTCCAACTTTTCATTCTGTATTCGGCCTTCTGTTAGCATTTCCATCCACAGTCAGTTAAGTGCCCTGCGAAATGACATCTTTGCCCCTGTAGGCCCCACCATCTTTCCCTTCTTCCTCCTCTACTCAACGCCGCTTGGGCTCCTCGTTGCGGCCACAACTAGCGGGGGCAGACCCTTCCTGCGGACTCCGGCAGGGAGCATCATCCACAGCAGCGGCACGGCCAGGCCTCGCTGGTGGCCTCGACTGGTAATGTTGACACAAAAATCGGACTTGACCCCTGCATGCGACCACTAGTACAGAAGTTCACATCAATGACAAAACACTTTCGTCATGGAACAAACCAAATTTGTTATTCAAAACCTTCTGTGACGAATTTATGACGATTCTGAAATCGTCATAGAAAGCGCGTCACATTTGACGCACCGTGACGAATCAGGCAATTTCGTCACAGAACTGCTCCTTTTCCGTGACGAACACGTTTTTCGTCATGTAACTGCTCGTCTTCTATGACTAAATAAAATCGTCACTGTCGTATGGACATCCCTGGGCCCACTACTCTGGTGGGTACCAGGACCGACTACTCGGTGGGCCCCTGGGACTACTCAACTTGGGCAACACGGCACCTGTTGGCGTGGGGCGCAAGGACTACAGAGGGATAGTACTCGGTTAGGAAGCTACGCATGTCCAGATCCATGTAAAGTACTCCTAGCCGTACCCGACTAGTACTCTCCCCCCAAACCGAATTGTAACCCTACCTCCTGGACTATATAAGGCGAGGCAGGGACCCCTATCTCTTCATCCGCATCATCTTGTAAACACATCCAATCAATCCAGAGCTACGCAGCATACAGGACGTAGGGTATTACGCACCTCGCGGCCCGAACCTGTCTAAATTGTGTTCCATGTGTCTCTCCTTCGAGTTACCGATCTCGGCGAGGCCACATTCATCTACCTCGGGTACTCCCCTTGGTAGGTTGCCGGTCTAAAACACCGACAGCTGCCACGCCAGGTAGGGGATCTCAACGAAGATCGCATGGCGAACTCGACAGCTTCAATCGTCATCAAGCCAACCGCCGCCTTCCACCGCGGCGACACCTTCGTCTTCGGCTCCTGGGTCTGCACCGCTGACGGCGCTGGATCGTTCCAGCGCTACCTCACCATGACCCCGGACCCAAAGACCGGGCTCGTGACGCTTCCCGAAGACGCCACGGGCCCACTCGTTGAAAAATTCGGCGAAATTTCGCTCTACAACCAAGTCACCGATTTCGAGCTCGGATCCGCCTCCAACTCGAACTCGACGTCACCCTGGATCGCCTCATACGAGCCGGCTCCTGAGCCATCGTGTGAAGCAGCCCCTCTCCATGAGCACTTCCCATATGGTCTCTGCAATGCTAGCAAGGCCCACGCGGAAGCCCCCGCCGCACGCCGGGCCGGCAAGGAGATCGCCTCCGAGTACTCCTCAGACTCCAACACCGCAACCGGCTACTACTCGGACTCTTCCTACGAGTTCGACTTCAGATCGGACCCGATCGAGTCCGAGTCCGAGCTCAACATGACTGAGGAACCGCTATCAGGTCCTGCTACTGGCCTGGTCATTACATCCACTCCCGCCAGCAGATTTGTCTACTGGCCCGACCGCAAGCCCGCAGACCTGACGGACGACAACTCACGTTGCGTCGCCTACCTCGATTCACTCCCCTTCCAGGAGGGGACCCCGCTGGCTCTAAATGACGAGCACACCCCCACCGAGGTGGCGACTACTGACTCCAGTCTCTGCACTCCCGACCGTGAAGTCTTCATGACGGCCACAGATGTTGGGACTTCGGAAAACCGACCCGACCGGTACCTTGATGACATCTCAGAGGATGAGTTGTCTGCCAACGCACCTCCGAACGAGACCACCGAAGACAAGAATGCTCGGCGTGACCGCAACAGGAAGCGGAACGATCGACGCAGACGTCTCCGGGAAACTCTCCCCATCCGGAACCTCAATGAGGCCCTGGAGCAAGTTGCCAACTGGGTACACACTACTCCTGAGCAGTGCCTCATGTCTATCACCACGATAGCACGGCAGGCCCAGGGGATCCACGCGGGCGAAGTCATCACCAAACTCGCTGAAGACGCCTACTTCATGCGGGTCGACAACAGGGTTGCTCAAGTACCCCCCGTCAGAACTCACGACGTCAGAAACAACAAAGCCACTAGCCGCGGCCCGGCAGATGGCGGACGCAACCGTGTCCGTGGTGAACACCAGCCAAATCCCAACCGCTCTAGGGCCTCGGCTGGAGGACCCTCACAGGGCGGCGTCAGCCAGGGTGGCACCGGAGGTAGTCGCGGCGGCGGCGGCGGTGGTGGCAGCAGCGGCGGGAGTTCATCCCATGACGCCGGCAGAAGAGCTGGTGGCGGTGGCGACCACGGCGGCTGAGGCCACGCGACTAGCCACGCCACCAGCAATGCACGCAGCGGCTACGACACCCGCCACAAGATCGACGAGATCCACCACAAGAAGGCTACTGAAGCAAGCGACAGCGACGGCTTCCCCGCATACTCCGCAAGACTTCGCAACCTGCTTCTTCCAAAGAAATTCAAACCTCTCAGGATCTCCAAGTATGACGCGAAGCAAGATCTAGTTCAGTGGCTCAGGTGCTATGCCTTGGCCATCAAAAATGCTGGTGGCAACAACGACGCGAAGTGCCTCTTCTTCCCCTTCTGCCTGGACCAGGCTCCACTCACATGGCTCGAGTCACTTGAAAAGAACTCGATAGACCAGTGGGACCAGCTGAAGGCTCAGTTCACTAGCAACTTCGCGGGCGCCATGGGGCGCTCGGGTACTCGCATGGACCTGGCGATGGTCAAGCAGGAACAAGGCGAGACGCTTCGCCAGTACATGTGGTGCTTCTTCGACAAGTGCGCGATCGTAGTCGACGTCACCGACAAAGAAGTCATCAACCTCTTCCAAGACGAACTCTATCACCGTCGCACCTTCGAAGACTTCGGTCACCGCCGCCCGAGCTCCATCACCAAGCTCAAAGACATGATCACGTCATGGGTCAACGAAGAGGACAAGGCGAACGCCAAGTACGACTCCATTCGCGGCAAGAACAAGGGCAACACGGGCGGCAACAACAACAATAACAAAGATCAAGGGGGTCGCCACAACAACAACTACTCAAGCTCCAACCGCAAGCGCAAGCCAGACAACACAGTCGTGGCTATACAGCGTCCTGCAAAGGACAACTCGAAAAAGACCTCAGGCGGCTTCAGGGACTTGCTCAACGAGAAGTGCCCGTGGCATCTGGATGGTAATCACACCACCGAGTAGTGCTACCAGCTCCGGTGAGCACTCAAGGATACTCCCGACCCACGGCCTCCTCACGACAAGAAGGGCATGAAAAAAGTCGACGAGGGCAACGGTGACTTCCAGGAACCTGACAAGACGGTGAATGTCCTATTCGGCGGACTACCCACCAGACGGTCTCAGAAGGCCACCTGACGGGAAGTCTTGAACATCGAACCAGCAGTGCCGACACCTCTGAGGTGGTCGGAGGTACCCATCACCTTCTCCCACGCGGATCAATGGACAAGCTTCTCCGAACCAGGACGTTTCCCACTCGTCCTGAAACCTGTAGTCGCGGGCTCCAGACTCAACAAGGTCCTCATCGACGGCGGGAGCGGACTCAACGTCCTCTTCACCAAGACCTTGAAGAAGATGAAGCTCGACATCACCGACATGCTCACCAAGAGCGCGTCACCCTTCTACGGCATCGTCCCCGGTAACGCGGCTATTCCACTGGGCTCAGTGGTCCTGCCAGTTACCTTCGGGGAGACAAGGGAGAACTACCGCACCGAGTACATCAAGTTCGAGGTTGCGGACTTCGAAACCTCCTACCATGCCATCCTCGGCAGACCAGCTATCGCCAAGTTCATGGCGGTACCACACTACACCTACTTGGTGCTCAAGATGCCAAGACCTGCCGGAGTACTCACACTGCAAGGGGACTTGAAGATTTCGTTCGACTGCGACACCGAAGCCGTGGAACTCGCAGCGACCAACCAAATACCCAATGCAATGATGGAGATCTTTGCTGCATCCAAAAAGCTCGCTCCAACCGAACTCGAGATTCCCGAGAAGACCGACACCGCAAACAAGCCTCAGCCATCAGAGAAAGTCCAAGTGAAGGCCATTAACCTTGGGACAGGCGACAGCAGCAAGACCACCATGATCGGGGCGGGTCTTGACCCAAAATAGGAAGACGCGCTCGTCAGCTTCCTCCGGGCTAAACGAGACATCTTCGCATGGAAGCCAGCGGACATGCCAGGGGTGCCCAGGAGGCTGTTCGAGCACTCACTCAACGTCGACCCTAAAGCTATCCCCAAACGACAACACCTTCGCCGTTTCGCCGACGACCGACGGGATGCCATCAAGAAGGAACTCGCCAAACTACTCGCGGCGGGCTTCATCCGTGAAGTCTTCCACCCTGAGTGGCTCGCCAACCCCGTCCTCGTCCGCAAGAAGAACACCAACGAGTGGAGGATGTGCGTTGACTACACCGACCTCAACAAGCACTACCCCAAAGACCCCTTTGGGTTGCCGCGGATTGATCAAGTCATCGACTCCACGGCGGGCTGCGACCTGCTCTACTTCCTCGACTGCTACTCCGGGTACCACCAGATCGCTATCAAGGAAGAAGACCAGGAGAAGACCGCGTTCATCACCCCGTTTGGCGCCTACTGCTACACGACAATGTCGTTCGGGTTGAAGAACGCCAGCGCCACCTACCAACGAGCTATCCAGGCCTGCTTCAAGAAGCAGCTCAACAAGAACATCGAAGCCTACGTGGATGACGTGGTCATCAAGACCAGAAACTCCGATACGCTCCTCGTCGATCTTGAAGAGACTTTCGCATCCCTGCCAGATCGACAAGATTGTCTTCCAGCAGCTCAAGACCCCCGCGGCTCGAAGATGCCTCCTCTGCCATAGCCGCCGAATGAATCGGCGTGGCTTCCTCTATGATGGGCGAGCGGACGACTACGTCCGTGCTCGTCCCGTGGAGCGGATCGTCCTACACTTCCGCACCCGACTCGGGGGCCACCACAGTCCCCAGCTCGGGGGCTGTTTCTTCCGCCGTCCCAACCATCGGTCCTGTGGGCTCCGACTCAATAGTAGCTATTTCCATGGCCACGGCGTCAGGAATCGAGGTTCCCTCAGTTTGTGCTCCTAGCACAATGAGTACACGCAGCCAATCTCAGCAGCTACGACTACTATGCATGATGACTATGAGTGGCGACAGAACACATACCTTCAACCCAGGTGGCTTCCTCCAACGTCGACCCCACCGCGACTTCAGTCTGTGGCGGCGGCGTGGGTTCGCGCTCCTCCGCCGAGCGGCCCTCTCCGTCGGCTGGAGTGCTGGTCTCCTCTCCGTCCCACGACAGGTCCGTGGATTTCCTGCATCACGAAGTAATCAAGTCAGCAATACAAGTCTACCATTTATACGACTGCTTGAAATTTCATAAGAACTTACAGTGTTGACCGCACCACGGTCACGGTCGGAGCACCTAGTATACTGGCAATATCAACTATGCCAGCCTCAGCGGTAGCTCCGGCCTCAACAGACGCCTCCTCTGGTTGCTCCACAGCTGCAGCCGGCGGAGGGTTTCATCCTTCTTCAACCGATGGCTGCGGCTCCGTAGCGCCGGTCTCCTGCCGTGCCGCTGATGGCACGACTTCTTCGGTTAACGGAGGCGGGCTGATACTCCTATCAGCTGCCGCTCCCACGTGTCCAGGACCCCTTCGTCGCCCTGGACTATGGGGTCTGGGGAAGGGATATCCTGCAACATTACAAGACAAATCTTCAGCACACGACTACTTATCAGCTGTGCTCGACTACTCTAGTCGCGGTGTTTACCTCTTGGTTGGTCGTCTCGGAGATCTTCAGCTTCTTGACGGCGCGTTTCCGCGCCATGTTGCGAGGCCTCCTCGGCGGCACCAGCAGGTTAGCCTCGAGACTCGACGGCCTCTCGATGATGACTGGGACGTCTGGCATCCCAGCTCGGCTGAACCTGGAGCGCAGCTGGAACCTTTGCTGCAGTGTTTCTTCATCTTCATCATCATCAAAGCCGGACTCGATGACAATGGCGTCACTGCCTTCACCGACTACGCAATGAAGGGAGTAGTTTGCCGAAGTTTACCTCGACAACAACAGCAGGGCTGGTCAGATGCAATGAAGGGACGGAGCCAATATTGCTGCCGAGAAGGCCGCAAGGATCCAACACTGTGTGTGCCACGAAAACGTGAGACACATTGTGTAGGCTGTGGGCAACTGTTGCTGCACCATGCACACCGAGGAAGGGCCTCATTCATTGTCGCGCCTTGTCACCATGCAGGCCGATGTCGCGGTGCGGGTAGCAGAAGGTGAGGGTGAGGTTGGTTCGCAGTGCATGCGGGTAGACGAAGGTGCCTATCAGCATCACATCTGACAGGGAAAAAAGAGAAAGCAAGGGAGAGTAAGATGCACGACCTGCATTTTTATAGCACTTCAGGATATATGGAGTGACATAAATTCGTTGTAAATTTTTTTGACCTGTGCATGCACACATGCGGAATTGATTAGTCAATCAATTTTTTTTGACCTGTGCATGCACACATGAGGAATTGATTAGTCAATTAATCTGATTACAGTAAATATGTTTATATGGGCATAAGGAGTAGTAAATGTTAGAAACTAATTATAGTTGCAAGATGACCAATGGTGCTGGACAGAAGACTGATACTCCGTTAGAGGTGTTAAATATTATTCAACACGCTGGGTGTCAAATATACACTACCGATATATATATATATATATATATATATATATATAGGGTGAGGCTAAAATGCAACAAGGTGCAATTTGTACAACAGATGTACAGACCCTGCAGATTCAACCAATTGCAACAGGTTGAGTAGAGCAATTACAACTGCAACACCATACCAATTGCATCTCGGCGGAAAAACATTTTGCAGAACAAATGTACAAACTCCCGCAGTTAGGAATGTGTCACTACACTAATTGCAACTAGACGGACCAGTTGCAATTGGATGCGGACCAATTGCAATCGGACCCAACTAGTTGCAACTAGGCGCTCACTGCGTGTAAACCAATTGCAACAGTGAGACTAGATCAATTGCAACCATGACACTACACTAATTGCAACTTGACGGAACTAATTACATCAAGTCTGGCCCGTTGCAACTAGGTATGAACCAATTGTAACTAGACCACCCAATTGCAGTCCGATGCGAACCAATTGCAACCAAGAGTAAGTCCATTTGCAACTGAGCAAAAATCAAATACAATCAGGGTGGGTGCATTCTCTATACAGAATGCACCCATGTGCATTATAGTTAAACAATATATATATATATATACATATATATATATATACATATATATATACATATATATATACATATATATATACATATATATATATATGCCAACGCTATTCCATACCCAGGGTATGGAATATTATTCCATACCCGACCCCCTCCCGCAGTACCCGACGCACCGCGGCGCCCGCGATCCCCCGACTCTCGGCCGGTTTTCCCTCTCATAGGTTCTTTTTTCTCAACCGGTTTTTTCCTCCGTGGTTTTTTTTTGCACCAGTTTTTTTCTCCGCAGGTTCTATGGTTTTTTTTCTGCACCGGTTTTTTTCCTTCGTAGGTTCTCTGGGCTTCTTTTTTGCGCGAACATGTGACGTGCCAGTGGTGCCACTAAATTTTCCTTCTCTTTTGCAAGTGCATTTATCTATGTTAGTTTTTGAATTTTGATACATGATGTGAAACTAAACAAATTTCCATTAGTTTGCATGGGCATGAAGGAGCTTGTGGATTAAATTAGTATTCTTAAGATCAAGAACCGTGAGACAAACGCACCGTAGTACCTGTTTTCTAGATGTTTCCCTGTTTTCCATGCCGATGCAAACTAATGGAAATTCGTTTAGTTTCACATCATGTATCAAAATTCAAAAACTAACATAGATAAATGCGCTACCAAAACAGAAGGAAAATTTAGTGGCACCACTGGGACGTCACATGTTCGCGCAAAAAAGAAGCCCGGAGAACCTGCGAAGGAAAAAAAACCCGGTGCAGAAAAAAACCATAGAACCTGCGGAGAAAAAAACCGGTGCAAAAAACCGCGGAGGAAAAAAACCGGTTGAGAAAAAAGAACCTACGAGAGGGAAAACCGGCCGAGAGTCGGGGGATCGCGGGCGCCGCGGTGCGTTGGGTCCTGCGAGAGGGGGTCGGGTATGGAATAATATTCCATACCCTGGGTATGGAATAGCGCTGGGTCCAGCATACCGTAGCTGCCGCTCCCCCCTTGGCCGCACACCCAACTCGCCCGCCGCTCACGCAGTGTGCTCACGTCGTTCCTCTTCCGCACTGTGTGGACTCCGTGGAGGCACTGCTTACTTGCTGTGCTGATCTACGGTGACCAGAGGTGGTGGTGACCGAGGCGAGGACGAAGAGGAGACGATCTGATCGACTACTTCCACTGCTCTTCGCGCAACCCATCTGCCACTGCGCTTCGCGTCTAGTGGTAACAATCCATGATCTGCTACTCACTCGCAATTTTATTTGGTGATTTGCTAGAGTAGCCGTTTACCATCAGCACCGTCAATAGACCAGTAATTAGTTTATGCATCCGTGGAACTATTTTGGATCAGATCTGAGATGAACAGTAGGACCACCAGGAAGGCCAAGGTGACGCCGGCCGCGACGCCATCGAAGTCTTCGCCATGGAAAAATCCTGCCACCATGGGGAGGAAATGCGATGGCGACGAGATGGTGAAGACCATCTGGTTAGATTCGGATGCTCGCTCCATCTATTGCGTCATCTGCTTCATGCCCTTTGAGTCCCAGGTGTTCATGGTAAGCACACTGATGCACTCTAGTACCATGGCTACTATTGTGTTATTTCAACCATGGTACAAAATAGCGGGCTAAGATATCTAGCGCGAGGTATCAAAAAACAGCTAATGCAAATAGTGGCTAAATTGCACATAGAAGCAAATAGCGGCACCTCTCTAAAATCAGCTATAGCGGGAGATAGCGGAGCTATAGCCGGCTATCTTGTACCTTGGTTTTAACTATGATTCGTACGGTGTTCCATGTATCCTAATTTTTACTGTGTTCTGTTCACAGCAGTGCAAAAATGGACACTGCATGCGCCAAATGTTGTGTCTGCATCAACCGCAAGTGCTAGTGCTGCGAAGAGCCCATCAGCGACCTCTGGTGCCGCTCGGTGGAGAAGATGCTCGCCGATATGAAAAGCGTCTGCAAGTTCAGCAAGTACGGCTGCCGCGAGGTCATCAAGTTCATTGACAAGCGCCACCACGAGGAGACGTGCCCGCTCGCATCGTTCGGCTGCCCTGTCGGAGGCTGCAGCTACCGTAGAATGCTGCTTTACAGGCACGTCTTTGACGACTACAAGGACACGGCCGCCTCCATCGCCTACCTCTAGGCCACGACGGTGACGCTCCACAAGGGTGATGAGCCGTTCTAGGTGCTGTTGCACGCCGGCATGGGCAGCGTGTTCCTGCTGCTCAACGACGGCGGCGTCCGATCGGGCGGTCACTGTCGCTGGTCTACCTCGGCCCGTGCCCCGAGGGGAACGTCGAGATCAACTACGAGATGGAGGTACGTGGCAGCGAGCCCGGCTCGCTGTCGCTGGCGGGGACGGCCCCGTGCATCCGCCTGCTAGACGGCTACGAGGCCAAGCAGTTCCTGTTCGTGCCGGATGCTGAATGGGGGCATTCCAGCAGCGCTCAGTCAGCATCCGCATCGCCTGACGTGACGACGCCTCAGCTACTGATTTCACTTGGTCCCATCTCTCCTAGGAATAATGTACTTGAAATCGGCCAATGGGCACTGTAAACCTGAACTTGTAATAAAGACCTTGACTCGTCTATACGTATCCTTGATGGTCTGGAGATTCCCTATGAGCACCTTCGAAGGACTGAGCACTGACAGATTTGGAGATTCCCGAAGTCACCACTGGCGTCTTGTTGTCGACGGGAACGTCACTTACCACTTAAGGCTTAACACCGGAAAATCCCGGAATAAATCCAGGAAAATGTGCGAGCACCAGGCTTTAACTTCTGGTGGGTAGCGTTCGAACTGTCCGACCATTAGACTACAAGCTCATTGGCATTTAATATAGAAATAGCTATCTGGGTTTTGTACGGGGCTTGTGTGCCTAACTCCTTATTGGGCTGAGCCCATGTAGGCACCGATGTTAGTTCTTTTATCTGTCCATGTATAAGGGCATGTACAGCCCTTAGATAACAAGTCGTCTGTGGAACCTCGAACTGTGTGTACAAACATACGTACAAACGAGTCATACAACCCTTAGACAGATAGGTCGTCTGTAAGCTATTTAACGATTTGCATGGAGGTTAAGATCAACCACAAATGCATTTGTGTATACCATTGTGTGGCTATTTGATACACCATTATTGTGTGGCTATTGGATGAGTATTATCAAGCATAAATAATTGAATGACATAACTATATTACATATAATTACAATGTTCTTGTCTAATTCAGATTCAGAAACTGATGCATTCTCATTCACATGCACAAACTGATCCATTCACATTCACTTGCAGTAACTGATGCATTCACATTCATAGATGCAGCACAACTAGTGGAAAAGTTCAGCTAAGATAATGAACTAGTGCTCCATCCATTCATAGATGTAGCACATGTGTATGATAACAGCAGTGCTCCATTCATACATTCAGAGGTTCAGAAAAGAAAAAAGCACGGACATAGGTTCACAATACAGATATCAATTACCACACATGCCATTTCTTATGGTAGTCCTCATAGTAGAACAACAAAATAGAAGTCCTCATGCTGCCTTTAATCAACAAAAAAATGCAATAAGATAATTGCCTTCCAGAGCTATATCAGTGAACTAATTGCCTTCCAGAGCCGCATCCAACCGAGATGAAGATCTGGGGAAGCCACCACGACGGAAGGGGATGGCCGCCGACCCGCCACTGCAACCCAGTGAACGGCCTGGGGCTGCCGCCGCTGCATCCGAGGCCGACGGTGTGCCTCCGTTCTTCTTCCTACTTGCGGCCGTCATGGATATGGCGCCACGTCTTGGATGATGCTGGGTTACGCCATCCTCGCCGGGTCGTGGAATAGACAACTGCAGGGTCCGGTTGCCGGACCGCCCAGCTCTAGATACACGCGTGGCACATAACATGGAATGTGCAAGTGCAAACCGCTAAGCCCACTGTGGGCCTGCGGGCGCCGTGTGCCTGTGAAGCACCATCATTATGACGATGGACGACGGGATGGGGTGCCACGTGGTGCTTCAGCCTGGGTTACGCGGCTTGCTGCCAAGCAAAGGGTTACGCACGATCCCTGTGTCGTGTCGTGCCGTGTCGTGTGTACAGCCTTGACGGGACGGGACGGGACGGGCCTGCTCTGCTCCCCTCCCGTCGTGTCCACAGCAACAACCGCCGCCCGCCCCGATGAGTAAGCTGGACCCGCTGGGTTACGTGTGCCACGCAGTGCTCCAGCCTAGGTTACATGGCGCTGCCATTTGTACGTTGGGATCGTACCATCCCTTGTTTATGCATGAAGGGATTTCACATTTTTCCATTGCACGGTTTGGCGATTACGAAACCCAAAGCTGCTAGCTGCCCCGCATGGCCGTCTTACACGCGCATGGCTTGTTGGGTTACGCCATCCTACCGGGCCATGGCACAAGCAACTGCAGGGTCCAGTTGCCGGAAAACCGCCCTGCGCTAGATACACGCGGGCCACACAACATGGAATGTGCAAGTGCAAACCGCTAATCCCAGTGTTGCCTCTCAAACGTCCCTTTTACTCCTCGTCTTCAACTGTTGCTCGCATCGCCTCCCAGAGCTGACATGGGGGCAGCATTCCAGGACCTACATGGTAGCGGGTGGGAACTGATGAGTTTGCCTAGTTTTTTCTCTCATTTACGTATTTTCGTGGGGTTGAAAGTCTGCGACCGCTTTGGACTTTTCGGATTCCATCTGCTTGCTTTCCCAGTTTCCACCCCCTCAGAGGACTTGAGCGCGACAGTCGTGGTCGTCAGTGCTGATTGATTCGTTTCTTCGTCACACAGGTCAGGCCCTACGTCCTTGCTCGTACACATCAGAACTGATGGTTTGCGCTCTTCTAGTTTTGTGTTGGGTTCGAGGCGCTCGATTGTTTCTGTTATGGAGCAATGATTTAAGAACTTGCATCAGTAATGTACCTCCCTGTTGCCTTCACTTCAAGAACTTTGGTACTAGTCGAGGTTAGTGGCGGAGGCGGGGCCCCAAACAGCGGCGGCATATAGCAGGGGGCGGGGCATGCAGAATGATGGGGAGGCAGAAGAGTGGTAGCCCACCACCTCTTCCGCCCCGCCACCACCCCCACCCAATTCATGAGCATTTGATATGATTTTATTTTATTTTTTAGTTCCATCCCGCTGCCACCACCGACTCATCCATTCCTTGCCGCCGCCACCGACTCATCCATTCCTCCCGCTCCCTCTCTCTGTCGCGCGGACCGCTGGCGCTAGGGTTCCGTCGTTGCCACCACGGAACCCTAGTCAGCTCTCTCTCTCTTTCTTTCCCCCGCCACACTAGCAGTTGAATCGGTCGGGTTGGTTTGTGCTCACCGAATTGCTTAGATGGGAAAAGGTAAGCAGAAGCATGTGACTGATTGAGGTGTTGCTGCAGCGGAAGTTGCTGAGGTTAGTTGAACTATCTTCTTTATATTTATAGTGTTGCTGCCGAAGTTTAAAATCCTAACTGCAACTGGATTTCAATGCTTGGCTTACAATGTAATCCTAAATGTGCTTGCATCCTTTGTAATCCTAACTGCATTTCAATGCTTCCGTTACTATGTAATCCTAAATGTGCTTGCATGTAATTCGTTTTGAGGCCTTCATGACTAATGAACGAAAAATGCTAGTATTAGCAGTTTGCAAAATCATTGAAGAAATATGAGATAGATAGAAGGATTGGAGAATAAATATGGGTTCTTAGTGAACACTGTAGAGGAACATTTAACTGAAACTGCGTGTTGCTGCAGATTAATTTTCAGATAAACATTGTGTAGAGATATATTGCTAGTTAGTAGTTTCTCAAGTTAAAATTTCTAATCTGTTAGAAGCCATTACTGCCACTGGCATGATTACTCAAAGCAAAGCACCTACCCATTTGTGTTTATGCTTTCCTTGCGTAATTGTTTTTCCTTTTTTTCAAAATTCCCTCAGTGAAATCTAAATTGTTGGTGTTCTTCAACTCTTGCATTGTGCGCTCCGTTCATGTCCACCAATATCCCTCTACTATACTAGCTCATATCTACCTTTTATTATACTGCCGCAGCTAGCGACGGTGCTCTAATTAATAGATCAATGGCACCTTAGACGAGACGTCGCCGAAATGCAGCTATTGCCGCTGCTGCTCCATTTGTAATCGACCAAACTGACCACTTCAGCGACCTTCCCAAGGACATCCTGGCAGGGATCCTGTCGTTCCTGTCATTCCTGCTAGATCAGAAGGCTGTGCGTACGTGCATCCTCGCAAGGACATGGTGCCACGTCTGGAAGTTCACCACAAACCTGTTCCTCACGGGCGACTCCGTGCAGGTGGTTCGGAAGTTCGTGGATCGACTGCTTCGCGCCCGCCTTGCTGGGCTTGTCGAGGTCGGCGATGATGGTGCGTGCGTTGGGCCCCTTGACGTGTGCAAGATCCAGTTCAGTCCGTTCGAGTACAAGGACATGCCCATCATGAATCATTGGATCCGTCTTGCTGTGGAGTGCCAGTCCAGACCCTTCACATCAACATGTGGCGCCTGGATGTTGATGCTGACAACCCATACTTTCGGATGAGCAGCAGGCCCCTAATCTCGCAGCACTTGATGAGGCTACACCTTTGTGGTGTACAGTTCTGCTATAGCTACCTCAACTTCTCAGGCTACCCTGCGTTTGAACATCTAGTTATTCGTAACTCCAAAATGCCATGTGTGAGGAAGATGACGTCCCCATCAGTCAAACACTTGGGCATCACAGACCTCGAGTGCTGTGTTTGTCACCGCCTGAGAGCCTGTGTGGTTCGAGGACCGGTGGTAGGTCGCTTCCTGGTGTGATGAGTGATTGACAACGTGGTGTGGACTGATTCTTGGCTAAGTATTGCAGGTGCAGGTTGCGGCTTGACTGGTGTTGGTGCAGGTGAAGAACAAGCGCAAAAGGTCATTGCCGGTGAGGCCTCCAGGTGTGGAGAAGACAAGTAGGCTTGGTTCGAGGGACCCGGTGGCCAGCGGGGTCGAGTGCAGGCCGCATGGTGGCAAGAACGGCAAGATGAAGTCGTGGACGGTTTCTTAGTAGAGCCTCAAAACCAAGGTCGAGCCGGGACTACGTGGGAGCCGAGTCATGAGTGGAGATTGGCGGAGGCTACACCGAGTTTGCGGGGTTTCCGTTGGTTCACCAGAAAACCACTAGGTTCCTTGGTTGATCCACAAAGCCAAGACCGAAGACCGAAGATGGAGGTGCAGCAGCATCGGATCGGTCTGACCGGTGGGTCCGACCGGTCTGACCGGTGAGGAGCACCGGTCTGACCAGTGTGTGACGACGCGGTCCAGAGATGCTGAAGCGGAGGACACGCATCGGGATTGCAAAGCTTGCGTCGAGGCTAAGCAAGTTTGCAGTCGCTGGGCATCCGTCCGATGGTTCGACGATGAAGATTCCCAAAGTGCCCCTCGGGGGCATGTATCCTAGTATTAGGCCTTAGGGGTAGTTTTGTCTTTCGGTTGCCTCCATATAACCCAAGTGGTGAGAGGATGGCAGCCATCTCTTGGAACCCTAGCTCATTTTTGTTTTGCTATTTTCCTCTTCCATTTTTCCTTTGGAATTTCTAGGACTAGCTTGAGAGCTTCATGGTGAGATCTTGTGAGAGGGAAGGATGATCGGGCGGCAAGCTAGACCTCGTATGAACCTTCATGGTATGTATAGATGATTCGGCGTGGTTCCTCAAGGCTTCGTTGTGTCTCTCCCGTTTTTCTTTTTTGGTGATTTTTGGAGCCTTTTCTTAGCGAATTTCTTGTGGCAGATTTGAGACCTTTCTCTCTGGGATTTGGTGGGGGATGTATGCTTGAACCCTTCGTGGTTCTTTTCCCTTTGATTCCCCTCCCAAATCCGTGAGCAAAGGGGCTCGATTTTGGGGTTTTCTCCTCTCTAGGGTTAGAGGCATTCTTGGTAGGATTTCTTCGATTCCTCTTGTTCTAGCAAGTTTTGGTGGACCAAATCTTGGCTATGGAGTGCCCATGAGGTGTTCCTACTATACCCAAAGTCTTGTGCGAATCCGTGGAGTGAATCGGGAGATCGGGATTTGGATTTGGAGGAGTTGACCCGCGGGTTGCTGTTCATCCCCAGCTGCCCAGGCGTGACCGGTCTGACCGGTGCTCTTGACCGGTCTGACTGGTGCGAGCCCTTTGTGGGATTTGTCTCGGGTGAACATCTTGGTGTGTTCCCTGTTGTCGGGTGTTGCTGCTGTTCATTTCTTGGCAGGTTTCGAGGAGGTTGGCTTGGTTTTGTGTAGGGTTTTCTTCCCTAGCAGGTTGAGTTTTGGAGGTGGTTTTTGTTCCAGGGCCTAGAGAAGTCACTGAGGCTTCCTGAAACGTTTTCTGTGCGGGTGCTGTAGCCACCGGCCTGACCGGCTCTGTTCACCGGTCTGACCGGTGTCACCGGTCTGACCGGCGTAGGCCATCGGTCTGACCGTTGTAGCACAGGCAGCAAGCCGTGTAGATTTCCGCTGTGCGTTTGGTGTGTTTTGGTTCGGAAGGTTGTGTGTTGGTTCCTAGGACCAGTAGCACTCCAGTGGCTATGTGGTCTTGGCCAACTTGGGTAGTTGAGTCGAAGACGTGTTTGGTTGCCGCGTTCATCTTGTTGGAGTAGCCATCTCCTTCGAGAAGAATTTTTATCGGCTCCCATTCACTCCCCCCCTCTGGTCGCCAGTTCGGTCCTTCAATTGGTATCAGAGGTGGTTCGGGTCTTTCGAGGCTCTAACCAGTCTAAGATCCAAAGATGGCGTACCAGGAACAGGGATCGGGTCCTCCGCACTTCGATAGGAAGAACTACCAGATGTGGCAGAGACGGATGGCTGCGTTCCTTCGTGGCAAGGGACAGATCCTTTGGGATGTTACGGTGAACACAGCTTATGTTCATCCGATTAACTTCCTTGCTCCAGGATCGAGGGATATGTTCGACGCCAACAACAAGGCGGTCGACTACTTGTTTCGTGCTCTGTGTCAGTCCGAATTCGATCGGGTTCAGACAGAGGACTTAGCTTGTAGGATTTGGGAGTAGTTGAAGGATGCTCTTGCTGGGAATGCTCAAGTTCAGGCTCGGATGTACGCGACTTACCGGAGAGAGTACGAGAACTTCACTCATCTCCCCGGCGAGTCCGTCGATGCCCTTTTCCAGCGGTTTACGGTTGTGGTGAACAACATGAGAGCCAATGTGGCCGTGCTCCCATACGATGATCATGATAGAGCCGTGAAGCTCTTGCACTCGTTGGATCGCACTGTGTGGGACGGAAAGGTCGAGGCTATTCTTGAGTCCAAGAAGTATGACACCATGACCGTGAACGAGCTGTTTTCCAAGCTCAAGTCAGCTGAGTTGGATCGGGGTATGACTGCCCGTCTTGAGAGCCCGACTGATTCTCATACTCTTGCTCTCGTCGGTGGCAAAGGTGCTAAGTCTAATGCTAACGCATCCTCCAGGATGTACTCTCTGTCTTCTTTGATGACTTTGCCAGATGAGGAGTTTGACGTGCTTGGAGAGGACGAGCTGGCGTTGCTGACCAGGCGGTTCCAGAGGTTGCACGAGAACCGAGTGAACACAAGGAAGAATCCACGGACATGCTTTCAGTGCGGCAAGCCAGGACATTTCGTCGCCGACTGCCCGGAGAAGATGGAGAACAAGGACGGCTACAAGAACCGGTCGAGGACGGACGACAAGTACCAATCAAGACGCGATCACAAGCACAAGAACAAGCACAAGGACGAGCGACGATCGAGGAAGAAGGACGGCCGCGGCAGGAAGGCCTGAGCGATGGTCGGAGCGAGCAACGTCGACTCCAGCTCCGCCTACTCTTCCTCGAGCTCGAGTAGCAGCGAAGATGAAGGTGATCGGCGCAAGAACAGGAAGTCATCCAAGAACCTGAGTGGGCTGAGCTGCTTTGCGAGAGATGGCTTCTGCGGCATGCACGCAGCTCTGGCAGCAAGAAGAGTCACCAGAGTGACTCAGACTCCGACTCCGAGGACGAGGTACGTGACGAGCTTCCCTTCTTGCGTAAGGAGAATGAACGGCTTGGCATGTTGCTTGATAATCATGATGATATGCTTAGAGAGGCAAAGAAGATGAGGAAAGAGCATAGGGCCTCACTAGAAGATGCTAGGAACAGAGTAGCTGAGTTAGAAACCCAGAACCTTGGTGCTAAGCTTGAGATAGATTCGTTTAAGGCTTCACCTGTGGTTTTTGATGAGATTGATTGTTGTGATTGCTCTGTGTACCTAGCTAATCTTACTGCTCTTAAGGATAAGCATGCCTCTACTTGTGATGAACTAGATGTGCTTAGGGTTGAAGTGGCTGAGCTTAAGTCTAGACCTGCTTTGCTAGGTGCTTGAACTTCTTGCCCTGTTTTGCATGGAAAGATTGATGAGATGCATGCTTACACTGTTTCGCTTGAGGCTAAGTTGAAAGAACCTATTCCCACTTCTTGCTCTACTTGTGAATTGCATGCTTTGAAGAATCTGGAACTTGCACATTATGTGGATCGCTTGCAGGATGAGAACGATGACTTGAGAAAAATGATGGGTTGGTTGTCGGGTCATGAACCACAGCTTAGGATGATGATAGAGGCATACAAGCGCTATGATGGGCAAGCGCTTGGGTCCGATAAGATTGGAGAGTGCAGTGGTGAGGGAGGAGAGAAGATTGGTGATATCCAAGCTCCACCAAAAACCTTCCACAAAAATGCCTATGCTCCTAAGCCCAACCCAGTGAGAAACAAACTTGACACAACCCCAGATCCTCCCATATTTCCTCGCCCTTCAAATGACTTTCAAAAACCCGTGAAGTTTGTGAACTCCAAAGAGAGTGAGGTTGGAGAGAAGAAGGGTGAGAAGTCAAGTGAGGTGAAACGAAGTGAGCAGCCCCAACCCAAGCCTAAGCCTAAGCCTATACGGGTTCATTGTGACTATTGTGGGAGAGATGGTCACAAGGGTGAGCTTTGCTTCAAGAGGAAGCGTGAGGAGAGAATGGCAAAGGAGTGGGCTAACAAGGATAGGTACCGCCCTTCAAATGGTGTACCTGAGCCTCGTATGCAAATGCCCAGGGCCAACGCGATTGTGAGGACGGTTCCGGCTTGGGGAGATCGAAAGGTGGCAGGTGGTGTTGCTGGCCGAGCACCACCAGTCACACCGGTGCACTTCGCCGGTCAGACTGGTGCTGGTCTGGGTCGACAGCAGTTCGGTTTCCGTGCTCGTGAGGATGCTTGGTTCGGTTCTGGTGGTCGTGGTTCTGGTGGTTGGCATAGACGTTCTCCACCTCGTGCTCAATACGAGGGTGGGAGGAGTCGTAGCTTTGAGATGGAGAGGAGGAACGGTCCACGGTCTTCCTTTCGTGGCTTTCGTTCTCCTCCAGCTAGACAGGGGTGGTTCCCTAGTGGTGGTTCCCGTGGTGGTTTTCGTGGTGGTAGCTTTGATAGGAATGATGATTTGGTTTGTTCTAACCCCACTTTGGAGCAAATGGCTCGGCACTGGTTTTACTCTTTTGGTACTAACCCCAGTGCTGAGTCGTTTGTTCACTCACGTGCTCGCTTTTGAATTTCAGGTGGGAGACTTGAGGAACGTTTGGTTGATTGACTCCGGTTGCTCAAGGCATATGACCGGAGACAAGGGGTGGTTCTCAAGTCTCGTCCCGGTGGTGTCCAAGACATACATCACCTTTGGGGACAATGGGCGAGGGCGTGTGCTTTCAGAAGGTGAGATTAAGGTAAGTGACAAGGTCACTCTCAGGCGTGTTGCTCTTGTTCAATCGCTGGGGTTCAATTTGCTTTCTGTGTCCCAGTTGTTGGATGAGGGTTTTGAGGTGTTGTTTCGGCTTGGTGGTTCTCGGATTTTGGATTCTCGAGGAGACCTAGTTTGCATGGTCGTTCCCGAGGGTCAAGTGTTCCGAGCGGATTTCTCTCAGTCTTCTGGTGTGGCTGGTTGCTTTTTGGCTGGTTCTTCGAGTGAGTTGTGGAAGTGGCATAGGAAATTGGGTCACTTAAGCTTTGACCTTTTGTCTCGCTTGAGTAAACTCAATTTGGTCCGAGGATTGCCACGGTTGAGGTTTGAGAAAGAGTTGGTTTGTGCGCCGTGTAGGCATGCCAAGATGGTATCCTCTTCTCACCCGCCCCTCACCGATGTGATGACGGAGCGTCCAATGCGAGCTGCTCCATATGGACCTTGTTGACCCAGCTCGTGTGCGATCTGCGGGTGGGAAGTGGTACGTCGTAGTTGTGGTGGACGACTACCCTAGGTATGCGTGGGTCTTCTTCTTGGAGGAAAAGGGGGAGACGTTTGGTTTTGTTCGAGATCTTGTCTTGAGGTTGAGGAACGAGAGGCACGGAGATGCCATATGAGCAATCCGCAGTGACAATGGCTCGGAATTCAAAAACTCTCATTTCGAAACCTTTTGCCATGACTTGGGTCTTGAACACCAGTTCTCTAGTCCGTATAGTGCCCCCCAGAATGGCGTGGTGGAAAGGAAAAACAGAACCTTGTGCGAGATGGCTCGGACGATGCTCGACGAGCATAGGACTCCGAGAAGGTTTTGGGCTGAGGCGGTCAATACCGCGTGCTATGTGTCCAACAGGATTTACCTCAGGGTCCACAAGAAGAAAACCTGCTACGAGTTGATGCACGGTCGTACACCCAAGGTGAGTCACTTCCATGTCTTTGGTTGTAAATGCTTCATTCTTAAGAAAGGGAAGAAGTTGGACAAGTTCGAGGCTAGGTCTGTTGATGGCATTTTCTTTGGTTACGCATCTCATTCTAGAGCATTTCGTGTGCTCAATCTTGAAACTAACCAAATCGTGGAGACCTGCGAGGTAACCTTCGACGAGACACATCCACGTAGTCAGATTGTTTTTGAGTGTGCAGGTGACGATGAACTTGGCGAGGAGATCTTTCAGGAGGAGGAGCATGAACATGGAGATGAAGAAGATGGCGGTGTGTTGCCCGCAGCTGAGCATGTACCTACTACTTCGACTACGATCGAGAACGGGCCCTCTCCCACACCTACAACGACAAATCCAGATCAAGGCGAAGCTCCTGTTGAGGTAGAGGTAGCTTCAAGGCGAGAACCTCCTCGGCGAGTTCAAGTGGATCACCCAGCTTCGAGGATCATCAGCGACATCAATGAACGTACTACACGGTTGAGGGTTCGAAACAATTCTCACTTCGCTCATGCTGCTTTTGTTGCTACCTTTGAGCCCAAGGACATTGGACACATGCTATCTGATCATAATTGGGTTAACTCAATGCATGAGGAGTTGGAGAACTTTGAGAGAAACCAAGTTTGGGAGTTGGTTGACCCTCCACCGGGGTGTAAGCCGATTGGGACAAAATGGGTGTGGAAAAATAAAGAGGGAGAGAAAGGAGAAGTGGTGAGAAACAAGTCGAGGTTGGTGGCGCAAGGGTATATATAGTCAGAAAGAGGGGATCGACTATGAGGAGACCTTTGCTCCCGTACCCCGTTTGGAGGTGATTAGGATCCTTCTAGCCTTTTCCGTGGCTAAAGGGTTCAAATTGTATCAAATGGACGTGAAGAGTGCTTTCCTGAATGGTGTTTTGGAGGAAGTAGTGTATGTGAGGCAACCACCGGGGTTTGAGAGTGAGAAGTACCCCCACCGGGTGTACAAGTTGAGGAAGGCGCTGTATGGGTTGAAGCAGGCGCCTAGAGCTTGGTACAGTAGGTTGAGGGGGTTCCTGTTTGAGAGAGGGTTTGAGATGGGGAAGGTCGATCAGACCTTGTTTCTCCTCATGCAGGGCAAAGAGATCCTGATTATGCAGATATACGTGGATGATATTGTCTTTGGTGGCTCGTCTAACTCTTTGGTTGCAAGGTTTGCAGAAGACATGAGCAGGGAATTTGAGATGAGCATGATGGGTGAGTTGCAGTTCTTCCTCGGCCTCCAGATCTAGCAGTCGAAGGAAGGAACGTTTGTGCACCAAGCTAAGTACACCAAGGACATTGTGAGGAAGTTCAAGATGGAGGACTCCAAGGCTATGGCGACGCCTATGAGTACGACTACAGCTCTTGATGCGGACGAGGAAGGTGAACACGTGGACCAGAAGGAGTACCGGAGCATGATCGGGTCACTCCTGTACTTGACGGCGACGAGGCCGGACATCCAATTCTCGGTATGTCTGTGCGCTCGTTTTCAAGCGTCTCCGAGGACTTCGCATCGGCAAGCAGTCAAGCGCATTTTCAGGTATTTGCGTCATACTCCCGACTTTGGCCTTTGGTACTCCGCGTCTTCTTCTTTGGCTCTTCATGGTTTTTCGGACGCGGATTTTGCCGGGTGTCGGTTGGATAGGAAGTCCACTTCTGGGACTTCCCAGTTCTTGGGTTCTTCTTTGGTTTCTTGGTCTTCCCGCAAACAGTCGAGTGTTGCTCAATCCACTACCGAGGCAGAGTATGTGGCCGCAGCCAGTTGTTGCTCTCAGCTCCTTTGGATCACATACACCATGAGTGACGTTGGTGAGGAGTATACCCATGTCCCACTTCAATGTCATAGCACCAGTGCCATAAGCGTTGCAAAGAACCCAGTGCTCCATTCCAAAACCAAGCACATAGAAGTGAGGTATCATTTCCTGAGAGACAACGTAGAGAAAGGGAAAATCGCTTTGATCCATGTACCCACACATGACCAGCTAGCCGATATTTTCACCAAACCCCTAGATCAAGCAACTTTCACTTGTTTGCGGGGGGAGCTTGGTGTTTGTTTGATTTCTTGAGTTGGCGTGTGGGAGCTCCTTTGTAGCATATGTATAGCTTTCCTTTGTGCATTTCTTACATTTTGCATGGCATGTGTAACATGATGTATATGCATCTTTGTATCTTAGGTTGCTTGCATTTTGTATCATATGCATAGTGTAAGAAAAGCTTCTCCTATATACATTGTTCACCACGATGTGCTATATATGATCTTGTGAGCTAGTTTGGTATGCTATTGTTAGTTTGGCTTAGCTCTTGATGATCTTGATTTATATCCATGGTTGATGGCTATGTTTTTAAAAAATGTCACATGTATGCTCTCTTGTGAGTAAATGCCTTTATATGATCTTGACATGTTTTTGTGGCTTGGCTATGCTTAATTTGTGGTTGGATAGCTTATTTTGATCATATGGGGCCAAAGGCTCATTTGCCATCATGAATGTTTAGCCCCCATGCTTTAT
The DNA here is from genome assembly GCA_036936925.1 of Cenchrus fungigraminus. Classification (NCBI taxonomy): domain Eukaryota; kingdom Viridiplantae; phylum Streptophyta; class Magnoliopsida; order Poales; family Poaceae; genus Cenchrus; species Cenchrus fungigraminus. The sequence goes on along the minus strand of CM072772.1, from coordinate 63,034,267 downwards.
CCTGTGGAGGGGCATATGTTCCTTTTTGTCGCAAAGACATTTCATGTACCAAATATGAATCTGAAAATGAAATGTAAATTGCTTGGAAAATGTGCTCCCATGTCATATGTGCTTAATTTAATTTGCTTTGGGTGCTAAACCGTTGCATGATGCCTACCAATGAGAAGTCTCATATATAGAAGTAGGCACATGGCTCGGTGGCTTTGACATGACATGAGGAGCTTGTGGGTGTTTATGATGGTCTTATGCTTAGAATGGTTGTCCTAGCATGAAGTTTGTGTGGCTTTGCCATTTTGACATGTTTTGCTCATGTTTAGGACTTTGCTCACGAGAGGGTGATTTTTCGTAAAATTGCTCAATTCTATCTTAGCTTTGCCCAATGGTTGTGAAACTTGGTGATCATGTAGTTGATGTCATTACGAAGCTGTAGAGTATCTAACTTGCTCATTTGGACATGTGTAGCATCCTATGTTTAATCTTGTCTATTTGAGAAGCTCTAGGTTGCATTTTTTGCATTTTTGGCTTGATTCATGCATTGTCAACAAGGGGAGAAGTTTAAGCATGTTTTGGTCTACTGAATGCATTTAGAGGGTTTTCAAGTGGTTTCGAGCCATTTCTGGGCTCTGTTGTGCACCGGTCTGACCGGTGCTATTGACCGGTCTGACCGGTCAGAGCAAGGCTGAAGCAGCTGCTCTGTTTTGTGAAGAGGTTTGCATGCATTCGTCCAGGGGGAGTTGCATTGGTTCAGGGGGAGCTTGCATGTGTGCAGGGGGAGTTCTTTGTGGTTTTCGAGCTTTGGTTTGGTGGCTTTCGCTCTTTGCTTGAGCTTTGTTTTTGTCTCGGTTGTGTCGAGCCATTGCCCTTGCCTAAAGGGACCGAGACTTGTCTTCTTCAAGTGATCTTGCTCTCTGCCTTTCCCTTGGCTTTCGATCGCTTGTTGGAGCTTCTTTTAGTCGTTTCTTTTCTTTTCCTTTTCTCTTTGGTTACCAAAACGTGTGTGTTGTCAATGCACTCATCAAGGGGGAGATTGAGAGCCTGTGTGGTTCGAGGACCGGTGGTAGGTCACTTCCTGGTGTGATGAGTGATTGACAACGTGGTGTGGACTGATTCTTGGCTAAGTATTGCAGGTGTAGGTTGCGGCTTGACTGGTGTTGGTGCAGGTGAAGAACAAGCGTGAAAGGTCGTTGTCGGTGAGGCCTCCAGGTGTGGAGAAGACAAGTAGGCTTGGTTTGAGGGACCCGGTGGCCAGCGGGGTCGAGTACGGGCCGCATGGTGGCAAGAACGGCAGATGAAGTCGTGGACGGTTTCTTGGTAGAGCCTCAAAACCAAGGTCGAGCCGGGACTACGTGGGAGCCGAGTCATGAGTGGAGATTGGCGGAGGCTACACCGAGTTCGCGGGGTTTCCGGTGGTTCACCAGAAAACCACTGGGTTCCTTGGTTGATCCACAAAGCCAAGACCGAAGACCGAAGACGGAGGTGCAGCAGCATCGGACCGGCCTGACCGGTGGGTCTGACCGGTCTGACTGGTGAGGAGCACTGGTCTAACCGGTGTGTGACGACGCAGTCCGGAGACTTCGAAGCGGAGGACATGCGTCGGGATCGCAAAGCTTGCGTCGAGGCTAAGCAAGTTTGCGGTCGCTGGGCATCCGTCCGATGGTTCGACGATAAAGATTCCCAAAGTACCCCTCAGGGGCGTGTATCCTAGTATTAGGCCTTAGGGGTAGTTTCGTCTTTCGGTTGCCTCCATATAACCCAAGTGGTGAGAGGATGGCAGCCATCTCTTGGAACCCTAGCTCATTTTTGTTTTGCTATTTTCCTCTTCCATTTTTCCTTTGGAATTTCTAGGACTAGCTTGAGAGCTTCATGGTGAGATCTTGCGAGAGGGAAGGATGATCGGGCGGCAAGCTAGACCTTGTATGAACCTTCATGGTATGTATAGATGATTCGGCGTGGTTCCTCAAGGCTTGGTTGTGTCTCTCCTGTTCTTCTTTTTTGGTGATTTTCGGAGCCTTTTCTTGGCGAATTTCTTGTGGCGGATTTGAGACCTTTCTCTTTGGGATTTGGTGGGGGATGTATGCTTGAACCCTTCGTTGTTCTTTTCCCTTTGATTCCCCTCACAAATCCGTGAGCAAAGGGGCTCGATTTTGGGGTTTTCTCCTCTCTAGGGTTAGACGCGTTCTTGGTGGGATTTCTGCGATTCCTCTTGTTCTAGCAAGTTTTGGTGGACCCAATCTTGGCTATGGAGTGCTCATGAGGTGTTCCTTCTATCCCCAAAGTCTTGTGAGAATCCGTGGAGTGAATCGGGAGATCGGGATTTGGATTTGGAGGAGTTGACCTGCGGGTTGCTGTTCATCTCGAGCTGCCCAGGCGTGACCGGTCTGACCGGTGCTCTTGACCGGTCTGACCGGTGCGAGCCCTTTGTGGGATTTGTCTCGGGTGAACATCTTGGTGTGTTCCCTGTTGTCGGGTGTTGCTGCTGTTCAGTTCTTGGCAGGTTTCGAGGAGGTTGGCTTGGTTTTTTGTAGGGTTTTCTTCCCTCGCAGGTTGAGTTTTGGAGGTGGTTTTTGATCCAGGGCCTAGAGAAGTCACTGAGACTTCCTGGAACGTTTTCTGTGCGGGTGCTGTAGCCACCGGCCTGACCGGCTCTGTTCACCGGTTTGATCGGTGTCACTGGTCTGACCGGCGCAGGCCATCGGTCTGACCGGTGTAGCACAGGCAGCAAGCCGTGCAGATTTCCGCTGTGCGTTTGGTGTGTTTTGGTTCGGAAGGTTGTGTGTTGGTTCCTAGGACCAGTAGCACTCCAGTGGCTACGTGGTCTTGGCCAACTTGGGTAGTTGAGTCGGAGACGTGTTTGGTTGCCGCGTTCATCTTGTTGGAGTAGCCATCTCCTTCGAGAAGAATTTTTATCGGCTCCCATTCACTCCCCCCTCTCTGGTCGCCAGTTCGGTCCTTCACCACCTTCGTATTTGCATTCCACATCTGGTGTCGCTGCGGCTAGTGGACATTTTTGACAGGAATCCCGTGTTGGAGAGCATGCCAGAGTTGAAGGAGGCATATGTCAAGATTTACGCATCACACGTGGACTTTTGCCGTTGTGATGATCGCATGGGTTGTCAACATGTCATGGAGGATGTCCATAGTTCTGATAGTGAAGTTGATAGTGACACTGAAGAAGAATCAGATGATTGTGGTGGATAGAATGCAACTAAAAAGTGCATGATTATGGTAGGTTTATCACAAGCTGAACACCTAGTACTCATGGCATGCAAGCCAATGGTACTCTCTCTCTCTCCCTCCCTCCCTCCCTGTCATTATTATCTCCATAATTTAGATAAATAAAACTATACCATGATGACTTTGCAACCTGTCTAGTATATTCTCAGAAGGGATTTAATGTGGTGACCCACGTTTTCCAAGTGGAAGACCCTGATGCTCAATGATCACTGGTGTGAGCATACTGATTGTTGCGCCCTGGTGCGTATTCTTCAACACACACCAGTTTAGGAGCTCACTATCATATTTTCGGAGCAGGTACAAATTTTCTAAATGCACAAATATTGCATTGCACATTGAGTTTTATGACATTATATTATTATGGATTTTTGACTTGGTTACCTCTTTGCATTTGCATCAGGCTTGGAGCATATACAATGTGGAAGTTAAAGGATACCCCGATGCAACTGTGGAATCAAATATGACATCACCATGCTTTAAGATAATCAAGGTCAAATGTCGAGAGGTTGATGAAAGGGTTCTCGGTGTTATAAATTATATGGGAACACTTAACATTTGTAAGTTACATTACAACCAACTATGTTGTTCTTATACATTATGACATCACCATGCCTTAAGATAGTCTAAAGGATACCCCGATGCAACTGTGGAATCAAATATGACATCGCCATGCCTTAAGATAGTCAAGGTCAAATGTCGAGAGGTTGATGAAAGAGTTCACAGTGTTCTAAATTATCTGGGAACACTTAACATTTGTAAGTTACATTACGACCAACTCTGTTGTTCTTCTAGATTATGACATCGCCATGCCTTAAGATATGACAACGCCATGCCTTAAGATAGTCAAGGTCAAATGTCGAGAGGTTGATGAAAGGGTTCTCAGTGTTCTAAATTATCTGGGAACACTTAACATTTGTAAGTTACATTACGACCAACTCTGTTGTTCTTCTACATTATTTCTTTGTTTTTAAATTAGCATCTGGTAGTAACACTTCTATTTGTTTATAAATACTTTACCATCACTTGTGGCAATGTATGTGCACAAAAACAAAGTGAGAAAAAGGCTAAAAAAATCATGCAGCTTTTACATGTTGTAGACTGTCAATCTTTATATGGCATCATGTTTGTGCTAAAACCGAATAACCGATGAGTAAAGTTCCAATTAAGACTCTATCCGAAATTAGCATTCATAGTTTTTAGAAGTAAATTCGTTATACATGTACACTGAATTTTGTTCTTTCATAGGTCATCAGTACGCCATATATATTTCAATAACGTTGTCGATGCCATCCAAACTTATCTTATCACGCTTCATGTTCGTGCAGGTTTTCAGATCAGAGTAGCAAAAAGTATGAAGAAGGATGTGAGCAACTATCTTAATTGACCAGTCCACATAGAAAATAAAAAACAATGCCGAGCTTCATCATGGGAATTGAGCACCATATTAAGAAGAATGTTGTTTGTCTGTTCAGCCCCAGTCCTATGAACATGTTGTTTGTCTGCTCATGTTATTTTTGAAGCCCTATTTCATAGGTCACAAATGGTTCCTATTCATTTCTGGCTATAGGTTTCCATGCATGCGAGTTTCAGTTATGTTACGCGCACGACCCAGTCAGTGCTGCACGGACGGTGCATAACCGAGCACGTGCAGTCGGTTACGCACGCAGCATAGTGATTGCCACAGAACACGTAGGGTCGTGTCGAAACTGCATAACCGAGGTCATTTGGTGGCTTCAAACACTGAAATGGCACCACTTATACATTGAACACCAATATGACACGGTAAGTTTCTGGATCAACAAACCAAACAAAAGAATTCCAATTTGCCCGCTGGAGGAATCTCCTCCATCCCTCATCTTCATAAAAAAATATATACGGAGTACTACATGCACAAATTAAAGCAACAAGGCAAATCTCCTCCTTCCCAAGGAGGAAAAAAAGAGACAAGTATGGAGTTGCAGTTGCAAATAGAACACGATCTCACATGAAGAGTAATTCACCAACAACATACTCTTCAAAGATCAAGTATGCACACCTGAGGAAATAACGATGGTGTAGGAAGACGGTTAAGTGCTGATTAAAAATGATTAAGTGCTGATTAGAAAATGGTTGTGTATTCGTTTAAATGAACTGGTGCAGGTGACGCGTAGGATCGACTCGACCGGATGCAGCGCAAATTTTGCATAACCGAGCGCGTGTAGGTTACATCGACATGACCAGATGCAGCATGGGATGGTGCGTATCCCGTGCCTTTGGGTAGGTTACGCGCACGACCCAGTCGGTGTCGCACGCGCCACCGAGTCGTGCATAACCCAGCCAGTGCAGGTGATGCGCAGGATCGACACGACCAGATGCAGCGTGGATTTTGCGTAACTGAGCGCGTGCAGGTTACATCGACATGACCGGATGCAGCATGTGATGGTGTGTTACCCGTGCCTGGGTGTAGGTTATGCGCACGACCAAGTCGGTGTCGCACGCGCCACCGAGCCGTGCGTAACCCAGCTGGTATAGGTGACGCGTAGGATCGACACGACCGGATGCAGCATGGGATGGTGCGTAACCGAGCGTGTGCAGGTTACATCGACACGACCGGATGCAGCATGGGATGGTGCATAACCCGTGCCTGGGTCTAGGTTACGCACACGACCAAGTCGGTGTCGCACGCGCCATCGAGCCGTGCGTAACCCAGCCGTTACAGTTGACGCGCAGGATCGACTCGACCGGATGCAATGTGGATTTTGCGTAACCGAGCGCGTGCAAGTTACATCGACATGACCGGATGCAGCATGGGATGGTGCGTAACCCGTGCCTAGGTGTAGGTTACACGCACGACCAAGTCGGTGTCGCACACGCCACCGAGCCGTGCATAACCCAGCTTGTACAGGTGACTCGTAGGATCGACTCGACCAGATGCAGCGTGGATTTTGCATAACCGAGCGCGTGCAGGTTGCCGTGGAACACGCAGGGTCGTGTCGAAACTGCGTAACCGAGGTCATTTAGTGGCTTCAAACATTGTAATGGCGCCTATACATTGAGCACCAATTATGGCACGGCGAGATTCTGGATCAACAAACCAAACAAAACAATTCCAACTACTACAGCTAAAACTTGGACGATGCCTAGAATTAGGTTGAGCAAACAATTGAATGGCATCCCTACAAGTTCTGATTTCCTCCACTCGCCAAAACTACGAGATGGAACAAAAAAATAAAATCAAATAAAATCAAATGCTCATGAATTGGGTGGGGGTGGTGATGGGGCGGAAGAGGTGGTGGGCTACCACACCTCCGCCTTCCCATCATCCTGCCTTCCCCGCCCCCGCTATATGCCGCCACCGACTGGGGCCCCTCCTCCGCCGCTAACCTCGATCAGTACCAAAGTTCTTGAAATGAAGGCAACACACAGGTACATTACTGATGCAAGGTCTTAAATCATTGCTCCATAACAGAAACAATCCGAGCGCCTCGAACCCAACACAAAACTAGAAGAGTGCAAACCATCAGTTCCGATGTGTACGAGCAAGGACATAGGGCCCGACCTGTGTGACAAAGAAACGAATCAATCGGCGTTGACGACCATGACTGCCGCGCTCAAGTCCTCCGAGGGGGTGGAAATTGGGAAAGCAAGCAGATGGAATCCGAAAAGTCCAAAGCGGTCACGGACTTTCAACCCCACAAAAGTACGTAAATGAGAAAAAAATGGGCAAACTCGTCAGTTCCCACCCGCTACCATGTGGGTCCTGCAACGCGGGCCCCATGTCAGCCGTGGGAGGTGACGCGAGCAACAGTTGAAGACGTGGAGTAAACGGGACATTGGAGAGGCAACACAGGGATTAGCGGTTTGCACTTGCTCATTCCATGTTGTGTGGCCCGCGTGCATCTAGCGCAGGGCGGTTTTCCGGCAACCGGACCCTGCAGTTGCCTGTGCCACGGCCCGGCGAGGATGGCGTAACCGAGCAAGCCGTGCACGTGTAAGCCGGCCACGCGGGGCAGCTAGTAGCTTTGGGTTTCATAATTGCCGAGCCGTGCAACGGAAAAATGTGAAATCCCTTCATGCGTAAACAAGGGATGGTACGATCCCAATGTACAAATGGCAGCAAGCTGCGTAACCTAGGCTGGAGCATCACGTGGCACACGTAACCTAGCGGGTCCAGCTTACTCCTCGAGGCGGGCGACGGCTGTGGCTGCGGACACGACGGGAGGAGAGCGGAGCAGGCCCGTCCCGTCCTGTCAAGGCTGCTGTACACACGACACGACATGACACGACACGACACAAGGATCGTGCATAACCCTTGGCTTGGCAGCAAGCTGCGTAACCCGGGCGGAAGCACCGTGTGGCACCCCGTCCCGTCATCCATCGTAATAATGATGGTGCTTCATGGGCACGCGGCGCGCGCGGGCTCACAGCGGCCTGCCCTCACCGCAGTTTTCTGGAATTCTCTGGTGCGCATCCCGCTGAATGGCACTGGCACCTGCTTAACTGAGTTCGTGTGGTTACGCATTCCTCTCAAGCTCTGTGCTGTTGCAAGTTGGTAATTACTACCAGCAGATTTAAGTACAGTATTACTAGGTGATAACCTGTGCCCATCTGGTTACACATGAATTAGTGTGCCCCTCCGTACACCATGAAATAAAAGCGCGGATCTCGAAATTGTCTATGAAATCATCTCCCACTTTCGCGTCTCTGAAACCGTCCATATAGGTATTAGCAGCTTTGCTATTGCATATAATTAATTATTGTGGTGATAGCTAGCTAGTGTATCTAGTGTATTTTTTTTGAATAAAGATAGCTAGCTAGTGTAAGCTTGGAGGAACTTTGCCGTTGCATGGCTCTTGGTTACTCATCTTCTGTAGCTTGTACTTGTACCACTAGCTACCCGCATGGATAGTGCGTAACCGGGACACCACAGTCGAGTCGTTGTGGTGCGTACGGAGTATACGTGTGGACACAATGGGTACAAGGTGACTGTACGTGTTACCAGCGTTATATGTAGAGAATTTTAGTACTAACTAAAACAATAAAAATAGAAAAAAGTGCCACAAATAATGCACTACCATTCAAGAGTGGTACACCATTCGATCCAAACGGGGTTATATTATGAATTCTGAATTGATCTGAAGAGTCTTTCTGAAGCTACATCCTGCTACCAAACATACACAACAAACAAATGCATCTGGTGGTGTCAATTCTGCACGTAACCTGCGCTCGCTTGGTTACGAAGGATCCGTGCTGCATGCTGCAACCTAGGTCGAGTCGATTTAGTGCGTAACCTGCACTGGCTCGGTTACTCACCAGCCATGCTGCATTGTTCCTGCAACACCGACTGCGTTAACACTGACTGGGTTACGCAAAAGCCACGGTGTATCCGGTCGTGTGCGTGTCGATCCTGCGCGTCACCATCCGTCATTCTGCATGGCGTGTGCAATGTCACGATGCTCCACCAGGCATTCAAAGCCTTGTTGTCGTAGATCCCGATCCATGAAATAAAGTTCTTTTGTAGCTTGAACTCTAAACATTTCAACAGTAGTACTACAGTGAAGTGGTACCACAACCCTAGTTTTTCCCCTGATGCATATTCCTCTTATTTGCAGATATCAAGAGGCCTCTCCGCTCAGGCTCAAACCCTAGGTGCTGCATGGTTGTTGTGCCCCCTCCAAAAATATAGTAAGAGGTCATGCCTACACAGAGCCCTCACTCTTTTTTTTGTGATGCAGTAAGTATCAAAATTTCACAATATTAAAACTTGTTGAATTAGTTGATCTCTAGGTCATGCCCTCACTCAATATTCTGCGCGTAACTTGCACCCTCTTGGTTATGCAGAGGTATTGGATACGCACAATCCATGCGGTTAGCTACTGGTTCAACCTACTCCATGCGCGTAACCGATAGCCACGCTGCATGCTGCAACCACCTGGGTTACCCACACGGCATTGCGTAGGGCCACCGTGCCATGGTGCGTGGTTCAACATGACTAGAATAGCATATGCCTTTGATCATGGCGAGGGTGCATCAGCGAGCCAAAGCAGCACAGTGCGAACACTGGAGGTGTCCACTAGGAATATCAAGGCGTGCAGGTTACTATGATAACCGCCTGTGTTACGCGGCCAGCATCGCGGTTGCCGCGGAACATGGTGGGTGGTGTTGAACCAGAACCTTCGCCGATCCAGTTACGCATGATGCATGGTAAACTGAAGGGACCCGAACGTGTGCACACCCGCACTGAAGGGACACGTCCGTTCAGTGTACTGGGTAATAAGTAGTGGTAACTCATGTCGACGAGCGGTCGTGTTTAGGAATGGAGGCAGTTTATCCACGAGTCAATCATTGCCATTTGCGATCATGGCTCTACTAGACACTAACATGTCTCCTTCCAAGCAAGTCGACTTCTCAGTCTCTAGCGAGGAAGCAAAAGCAGAAGGAACCACGGGGCAGTACAAGGAATCCGATACATTCATGGTTGGAGGCCGTCAATGGAGGCTACGTTGCTATCCTACAGGTATGAATGATCATCAGTGGATGGATGTACCAGACGGCATTGCCGTCCTCCCCGTTCCTATGAACATAGCCCAAAAGGTAGGTTTCTCGTTGCTATGAATGAATACACACATTCACACATGCATATATGCTCGCATTGTTGTCAAGCCTATAACGACACCGCATGGTTGTTCGACGTAGGTGCAAGTATTGTTGCGAGTGGTGGTTGGAGACCCAACTGATGATGATGACACGTTTCGAGTTCAAGCTACAAAAGATGTTGAATTCAGGAATGGGGATCTAGAACAACGAGGCTTTGAATGCCTGGTGGAGCATCATGACATTGAGCCCGTGAGCTCTAACGGAGGTCGCATAAACATATTGTGTGTTGTCACAGTACTTGGGGACGATCGCATTGACGTTCCTCCTCCATCAATACGCAGAAGCATATGTGCAACACTTGCAGCCCCAGCCCCTGTGGACGTTGTCTTCGCCATAGGCAGCCGTGTGATACGAGCGATACGTGCCGATGTGGCTGGATTATCTTGTGTGATGAAGGCAACGCTCTACGGTGGCGGAGTGGAGTCGAACTCTGAAACTGTTCAAATTCAAGACACACACCCTGATGGCTTCTTGCTTCTGATTAAATATGCTAGTGAAGGATCACTCCTGGAGGAGGCCGATTTATGGGACACCCCTGCCAACACCTGGCCTGTGTTACTCTCAGTCACCGACATGTACCGCGTCGAAAGGTTGAAGCTGCACTGTGCGTCAAAGATGTGGGACATGGCAAGCGAGCAAACTGTGAGCGCATTTCTACGATGGGCAATTGAGACTAGCTGCACCCAATTGCAAGAGAAGTGCATGTCTCTCTTAGAGTGAATCTGGCTGCACGAAATACTCACAACAGATTTTGTGTTCGTATGCTTTCACCATCCCCATGTTATGCACGATCTCCGTAGTAGATTACATGAAGGCATGTACGAGGGCCCCTACTTGTAGTCTGTAGTGTTGATGTTTTATTTACTAGGATCGTGCCCGTGTGTTGCTACAGACAACACATCATTTATATTGCAATGAACATTGAATTGGCTACATTGATCTGAATGTGTCTATTATAGTTGTTGACATTGGCTACATTGATCTGAATGTGTCCCTATGGAGGTGCTGGGGCAGTGGGGTGACAACGGGGCATTGTTTTCTCCCATTGCAATGCACGTGCATTGTTTCTAGTATCCAATTAAATATCAAAATTTAAAATATTATATGTCCTAACAAGACGCTGTGGGCCTGCGGGCGCCCCGTCCCCGTGAAGCACCATCATTGCGATGGACGGACGACAACGGGATGCACCTCCAGGAGCCTCGGGGCCATCGATCTGCGTAACTAGCTGGACCCGCTTGGTTACGCACGGCTTGCTTCTCGACCTCCCGGGGAATGCTTCCTTCACCACACGGCGGCGCACTTGACATTAGGAAGGAATTTAACCCAAGCTACACTTTTCCGTTGCACGGCTCGGCGATTACGAAACCAAAGCTACAGCTGCCCCGCGTGGCCGGTTCTGTGTAACCTGTACGTAGTCCATTATGCATGAGTCACGCGGCATGGGTTACCACCACACGGCACACGTCCAGCATCTGAAAGAGTAGAAGGCAGCTTGGGATACGTATGCAGCATAGCGGATGCCAAGTAGCACGGCTGGTCGTGACGAACTGAGGAGCTGCCCCCTTTGGAGGAGTCCTGATGATGGGTGATGAGCTAGCTCTTCGTTCCAGGGGAGAGGTCCTTAAGCGGTCTAGAGGCTTCTCTTCACCAGAAATCACTAGAGAAACAGTACTATTATTAGAGAAATTACTAGAGAAGTACCACCATATAAATGTTGAAACCAACTACTAGAGAAGTACCGGAAATTCACGAAGCATAGAGATGTTGCTGCACTTGTGTAAACCAGCGACCTGTTACTTCATCCCAGGCATGGTTTACGTTCTCATGTTCTCATCACCAGCCTTCCCACCACCTGGGCACATGATCATATAAGGTTTTAATTATGCTTGTCTCAGCCACACGTGACGAATGAGTGACTGGATGGAGGGGCCGAGGGGGATGTACCAGAGTCGGAGGCGTGCATGTACTACTGCTTACGGTAGGTGCTACGGTCGAAGAACGTCATAGCGAGCGTGGCGGTGCAGCTGTAGTAGCGGAAAACGAGCACGTAGCCGACGTGTAGGTCATGTGCGTGGGCGAACTCCTTCCAACCTTGGGTGAGGTACACGTCGCCGCTCTTCTCATCGGCAAAGACATCCGCATTCCATAGGTGCATGCCTGCGCCGGCGTGCTGCAGCTTCAAGACCCGGCGATCTCCAAGCTGACGAACGAACTTGTTGGGCAGCCTCTACTCGCAGCATGATCGAATTAAGCTCTACGGCAATTACTTACTCGGAACAGCACAGGTGCACATTCGCGAGCTATTCCGAGCAGATCAGATTCGGCGAGCAGCATGGCACTTACCAGTGACTCCTCGTACATGCCAGGGAGCAAGATCTTGAAGAATTTCAAGTTACTCTGGCTCAGACCTGCCATCTCCTCTTCCATGCCATCTCTGCACACATGCACACATACAGTAAATCTTATCATAGGATCAGTCATCACTCATTTGTGTACTCCAAATTTGATCAGGATGCTCCTAATACATGAACAATAGTCCCAAAAATGTCCGAAAAAAGAGAACATTTTGCTCTTTTTTTCCCCAAACCATATAACATTTTGCTTTCATCGATCTGCTGGATATGACTAACTGAAGAGGGCGAAAAGAGGAATGCAGGTCAGAAGGGTCTAATGCAGAATTGCAGAGTTTCAAGTATAATATATGAGGCTGATCAGAGCCAAACCCGTTGGCACTGGCAGCCGCCGCCTTCTACTCCGCGCTGGAGCCTCACCGTCACCGTCCAACCCCAGCCGGCATGATCTCGCCGCCAAGCTTGAAATCTAGTCTCCGCTCACTCTCTAGTCTCCTTGCGCGCCCGCGCCTGACAACATCGATGTGCTCCTCTCCCTCCTCATCCTGCTTCTCCTTCTCGTCTTTGTCTTCGTCCTCGGACGAGAACGTGGCGTGCGGTACCGGGTGTCGCGGGCATTTGCCAGGTCTTGTGCCTCAAGGATTGCCACCTCATCCTCATCGTGGAGGAGCCAGGATTTGGTGACGGGAAAGTCCCCCATCCATCGCTGATCATCATGCGGTCGTCGGTCTCTTCGTCGGATGTCAGGTGGGCCGTGGCCCTAGGTGAGTTAGCCATTCGGGGGAGTGGGGTGTACGTGAGCTTTCAGTTTTGCAAGATGGAGCATCGGAAGGTGGATGGGTGGGTGGGGGAGAGGAATTGAAGTGGGAAACCTCTGCTTGTAGTCCAAGCTGTGCTTAAGCCGATTTGATGACTTGGCACTCTAATTACGAGGAGAGAGATGATAAGAGTTTCATCACCATGAAACTCACATGGCACACTTACCTAGTCCCATGAAACCCAATGAAACTTGCATTGAGGGTGTTATAGTTTCATCATATGACACATATGATCATTAACTCCTTACAAAAAATTAAATGCTACAAGCTATCTATGAAATTGTGCACTAAGAGTGAGAGTTTCATCCACTTCAAAAGATGACATGGTAGTCTTGGTAATAGTGCGATGAAATCGCACTGGGACTGACCATCATCTAATCATGTGGTCAAATCCTTCATTTTCTAACCTGCTTTTATTTAGTACTCCCCTTAATTAGTGGTCAAAGTCGCATTTAATACCCCAAAATGGTTTGGTAAAAATGAAGGTATGAGCAAATCAGGAGCCTCCCGTCGTCTTCTTTACTGGTGTCAATTTTGCGCGTAACCTGTACTTGCCATGCTGCATGGTGCAACATCGACTCGGTGTTTTCAATTCTGCAGGTTATGCGAAATCTCGGTTACGCAAGGTTGACACGACCCGCCATGTTCCGTGGCAACCGCGATGCTGCGTGCGAAACCCAGGCTGGATTGGTATTGCCGTTAATCAATTTTTTCAAATGCGCTTTTATTCTTTCCATTTTCGATTTTTATTGTGTTGGTCGGCTGGATTGGTTTTGCCGTTATTTTGCCTCGGTTATGCACGTGGACACGCTTTGATCAAAGGCATATGCAAAGGTAACCCAACAGCTAGTATTATTGATTGACGCGCCAAATGTTCTTTGTGACGCAGGCTCGACACCACTCGCCGTGTCCCACGGCAGGCGGCAACCGCGGTGCTGCGTGCGTAACCCATGCCGCCTTTCACATGGCTTGTACGATCGCACGGCCTGCACGGGCCAAGGGAACAGAGGGAGTACTAGAGAACTCCATGGGCTTGTCAGCCTCTCAGTGGCACGGGCGGGGGCTTTCGCTTCGGGGGAAAAGAAAACTGCGGTGAGGGCAGGTCGGTTTGGGCCCGCGGGCGCCCCGTCCCCATAAATGGCTAAAAGCCCCCGATGTGGAGTGTGGACAACGGGATGCGCCTGCAGGCACCTCGGTGGATGGTCCTCCTCCGCTCCCATCGTGTCCACAACTACTACTCAGGTCTGACAGAAGGCTGCAAATTCCCCTTCAATTTTTTTTGGAAAAATGAATCTTGGCTGAAGCACCGCGTAACCTAGGCTAAAGCACCACGTGTCTAGCTTACTCCTCGTGGTGGGCGGCGCTGTAGCTGTGGACGACACGACAGGAGGGGAGTAGAGGCGCCTGCAGGCACGACCCGTCCTGTCCCACCGAGGTTGTAAACACGACACAGTGATCGTGCGTAACCCCTGTCCCGTCGTCCACCATAATAATAATGGTGCCTCATGGGCACACGGCGCCCGCGGGCCCACAGCGGCCTACCCTCGTCGCAGTTTTCTTCTCTACGAAGCAAAGCCCGCGCTTGGGAGGCTGACGCGTCGTCCCAGGACTTCTCTAGTGCACAGCCCGCTGAATGGCACCTGCGTAACCGAGACCTTGCAGGTTACGCGCTTAGTCGACACCACCCGTCGTGTCCCGTGCCAACCGCGATGCCGAAGACTATGACTTGGGCATTTCGATGCACTACCGCAAGATTTCGAATAAAGATTGGAGGAATGTGGAAGAAAGGTTTCAAAAAAAAGTAGTTGGAAGATCAAACTACTTTCTGTAGGAGGGAGACTAGTTTTAATAAACTCAGTTCTTTCTAGCCTGCCAATGTATATGATGTCTTTTTTTGGAATTCCTAATTAAAAGGAGTATGCGATGAACACAAGAAGATTAGCAAAGTGGAGTATCCTATGTGAAACCAAGAGTTTGGGTGGCTTCCAGGGCTGTGGGAAGGAAGAGTCATGTCAAGAAGAAAAAAAACAAAAAGAGTCATGTGACAAGCGCGGGGAAGAAGAACTGGATGGGTTTGGCGAGTACAAGTGGCGTTTCGGTTCCCGAGAGATTACGCACGGGAGTCCAGGGAGTAGTATGGCCTCAACCCCCCCACCACCACCACCCCAGCCGCCAGCGCAACCACCCCTTTGTCTGAACCGACCACGTTGAATCTGAAGCAGCCCGACCCAGTTTTTTGTGTGAAGCATCTTCCGTTTGCCTACGCGTTTTCGAAGACGTGGTGGGGCCGGGGAGGCGAACTGCTAAACCCCACCACCCTAGATAACCCCAGGCTTTCGACTCGATCAAGGTACTTCCTATATACATAGCGAAAGGTTCACCTTCGCCATCGGCTCGCCGTTCCTTCTCCAAGCCTCAGATCCTCACGCACCTGCATTCAGTATTCACCCTCTTAGCCACCGCGTGCCATGAGCTCCGTGGGCGAGCCCTCTCCGAAATGCGCATGGGTTGGCGATAAAGCCGTGCCCGTGGTTGAGGCAGCTCTGATCAATGAAAGCGCTGCCCGTGACGCGCGATGGGCCGTAAACATCATGCGGCTCGCCTTCATCAAGATCAACACTCTGGTTAGTGACCTAGATCTGGGCACCGTCAACAATGCGATGGAGGAAACAATGTGGCATTATGCCTATGCATTTGACCGTCTTGCCGAAGTCCTGGACAAATTGCCGGCCTACCTAACGGACCGCTCGAAGGAGGACAGACGCACCAGCGTGGTTGCCACGACGGAATACATCATGGCCTGCTACAAGAGCCGTCAGATTGATGGCTTTGACCCCAGCGCCACGCTTCTGGGAATCAGCACTGCCGGCAACATCGACCAGGATCACTGGTGCAAGATGGTTCGTGACGATGCTCAGGATGTGGCCAACCACCTTGTCGCTGACATGGAAGGTGATGCCGGATATCAAAAGTGAGGGACTGAGGGAGTGCACATGCCGCATGCCGGAGACTACGACGAAATGAAGTAGTAGATGGGGTTGTGCCGGACTACTGATGATCTCAGGATGCAGTAAGCTAGCTAGTGCAGTACTACTCCCAAAAGTTGCTTGGTACTTCTAGTACAATCCATCGGGGAGTAGTTTCTAGTACTTGCTTGGTCGCCGTCTTATTAAGTACTCGTATGTATTTCAGGGACAAAGCAACATGCATTTCTTATGCATTAATTGCTTGCGATCTCACTCTACTCTATCGCTAGCCGACCGCGTCTATGAATGATAACCACCACCACCATCTCACAAAAACTTGTAGTAGCACCTAGTCCTAAATTTACCTATCTCAAAAAAAAGTCATGAGTGGCGCACTAGTTTGTTTCACGCGCCATGCAGAACAAATGGTGCGTAGCCGAACCGTGCATAATGGAGCTGGCGCCATGTGTGAATGAGTCGTCCAACGCGGTTTCATTCCAAGCATGGCGGCTTTGACGCTGGATTGCGCGCACGACGGCACGGTTTTTCTGGCGGGCAACAACCATGGTTTTTCTGAGTAACCTTCACTTGCACAGGTTATGCTACGCGCTGGATCGACTCGACCGGATACAGTGTGGATTTTACGTAACCGAGCGCGTGTAGGTTACATCGACATGACCGGATGCAGCATGGGATGGTGCGTATCCCGTGCCTGGGTGTAGGTTACGCGCATGACCAACTCAGTGTCTCACGCGCCACCGAGCCGTGCGTAACCCAGCTGGTGCAGGTAACGCGCAGGATCGACTCGACCGGATGCAGCGTGGATTTTGCGTAACCGAGCGCGTGTAGGTTACATCAACACGACCGGATGCAGCATGGGATGGTGCGTATCCCGTGCCTGGGTGTAGGTTACGCGCACGACCATGTCAGTGTCTCACGCGCCACTGAGCCGTGCGTAACCCAGCTGGTGCAGATAACGCGCAAGATCGACTCGACCGCATGCAGTGTGGATTTCGTGTAACCAAGTGTCTGTAGGTTACATCGACACGACCGGATGCAGCATGTGATGGTGCGTAACCCATGCCTGGGCGTAGGTTATGCGCACGACCAAGTCGGTGTCGCACGCGCCATCAAGCCGTGCGTAACCCAGCTGGTGCAGGTGACGCGCAGGATCAACTCGACCGGATGCAGCATGGATTTCACGTAACCGAGCGCTTGCAGATTACATCGACACGACCGGATGCAGCTTGGGATGGTGCGTAACCCGTGCCTGGGTGTAGGTTACACGCACGACCAAGTTGGTCTCCCACGTGCCACCGAACCGTGCGTAACCTAGCTGGTGCAGGTGACGCAGGATCGACTCGACCCGATGTAGCGGTGCGTCACCGAACCGTGTGTAACCCAGCTGGTACAAGTGACGCGTAGGATCGACTCAACCAGATGCAGCGTGGATTTTGCGTAACCGAGCGTGTGCAGGTGATGCGCAGCATGGACTCGACCGGATACAGTGTGGATTTTGCGTAACCGAGCACCTGCAGGTTACATGCAGAATTGACATGACCAGATGCAGGTTACGCGATGAAACGACATGATCGCATGCAGCATGGATGGTGCGTAACCCTCTCGGATGCAGAGTGGATGGTGCGTAACCGAGTGGGCTCACGCACCATGCAAGCATAAAACCGACCCGGTGAAGGCAACACATACATCTGGAGCCTAGTGTGTTTGTTATCACGCACAGGCACGCGTTAAACTGACTCGGTGAAGGTTACTCATATAAATATGTAGCCACGCATAAAAGGCCGCTTGTGTTACGCACGCACACCCGACACGCCTATTTGTTGGCAGCACCCAGCCGGTTATGCACGAGCCGTGTATCCTAGGCGTCCACGTGTGTAATGAGACTTGGAACAGCCCATTCAGAGGTTCAGACTTAAAGGAAACCATTCATCATTCATATGAGAATAATAGTAAGACTGATTTAAAAATTCAAATAGGAGTACTTAACACTAATTTAATCGAATGCATAACCATTTTCTAATCAGCACTTAACCATCTGCCTACAGCATTGTTATTTCCTCGGGTGTACACGCTTGATCTTTGCAGAGTGTGTTGGTGGTGAATTACTCTTCATTTGAGATCGTGTTCTATTTGCAACTGTATCTCCATACTTGTCTCTTCTTTTACCTCCTTGGGTAGAAGGAGATTTGCCTTGTTGCTTTGTGCATGCTTGAATGTCAACTTTTGAGACTCCAACCTCAGTTTCCTAATAAGGTGATCAGAGGATAATAAGTATATCTGAATTAAGATTAGATCAACTCACATGTAGTAGGTAGTAGTAATTGAATATGCTTAAGAAATGAATCACTAATCACCAACCAGAATAGGTGTATTGTACGATTGTCTCTGAATCTTGTTTTGTTCGGAGAGAATCAACCTACAGTACATCTTCCTAAATGCATCCATTTGTTCCTAAAGGTTAAAGTTAACAAATGACCGCAAAAAGTTACTGCATTATTCACAAATATATCCATTGTGAAATGATAATAAAATGGACAAGAGTACGGACTGGGGTGAACGTTGCATTAAGTGTATCCCCATTCCAATGCATCATGTACTTGATGACGTAGATGCCACTGACGAGCTACAAAATGAACTTGTTACATAATACAATGGTATATACAGTAAATAATTTTAATGCAACGATATATCTTACCTATCTTGTTGAGTTGGTATGTCTCTAATATGTACAGTCTCCCACTTTATGACATCAATCTTTTTTTTGAGGCGGGGTGACATCAATCTTTGAAGATCTGTAGGTTTCAATGCAATGCTGCACTGACTAACGCTGAAGCAAGGAATTAGGTGCACATGGTTGAAAGTGATAACCACATTTGCACAACATCTACATAATACAGAGTACTCACCAGCGACAGTTCCATCTTGCCATCCCACGTTCCATAACAAACTAACGAATTCAGGACCTACACCTTCTTCATGGTGATGTTGAACACAAGAAGAACCCAATGATTACCTCTGACATTTATAGGGACATATACCTGAGATGCAGGAATGCTGTTACAATCTTGTGGTGCCGTATCAAGTGTCGAAGCTAGCATCAAGAACAAACCATAGCACATTTAAAGAAGTATTATCTAGTTTTGGCAATCCAACCACTGCGAGCGGATTTCAATTCTTTTGGAGATAGTAATTTCCTAGCAAGAAAAGTGCCGATGTATGCCACCTTTTCATTTAGTAGTTTTCTTGCTACTACGTACGCATCTATTACCTGTCACACTCAGACACCGTAAATAAATATCGCATGTAGAGCGAAACAGAAACATAAATAAAATGCACTCACATCATCAAGAATCCAGCCATCTTTATTGGAGATCCAGTCATTTTTATCTGTAGCCATTCCCATCAATGTTTCAACCCGAATTTCTATGTCATTGGTATGGACGACAATTGCATCTTCACAGCTGTTCAGGACAAAGTTCAAAACCTCTTTATCCTTAGCATTCAGGCTGTAGTCATCGTCATATTCACGGGCAGGGGAGTATGCTCCAGAACTGTGCACATTTGTCGTCACGTGCATGCCCTGATGTGTGTACAAACTTTTCTAGTTTTGTGATGACAAATAAACTTATTCAGGGAGATGTCATTTTTTATATATTGGAACCAATTACTGGTGTTGTATAGCAGGGATTTTACCTGGCAATCATTTTCGTCAAGCTGTTGGGTGTTCAAGCCAGAGTATTTACCAATTAATGTAACAATGTCGTGTCTGAGTTCTTAAAAGAATATTTATGAAGAATACAAATTCTGAAATTCACAAGTCAATCAATCATGTCTTTCAAATAATGTGACAATAGAAATTTAACCTGATCATCATTTATGTCGTGTTGTGTGGTGCCGTGGTTGGAGTATTTGCCAAGGAATTTATAAATGTCCTGTCAGCACAATAACTTTAATAATAACAATAGGCAATGCAGTTCTGAAATACTAGCATATCAAAAAATACTGGCATAAACAGAACTTTTACCTGGGAATAATTTCCATGATGCAGTGGGGTGCCAATGTTGTATTTTGTAAGGAATCTAGAAATTTCCTGACATAAGCATAAATAATATACAATAAAAATTTGGTTGCAAAAAAAACTGAACATGTGAGTACACATGTCGACAATGAAACCCGTCTCATTCCCGTGGTAGTAGTCACTGCTTTTGCCTAATCTAGCGACATCGTCATCATATGCGGAGTCATTGTTTGAGGATAAAAAGTCTGGGCATGTGGACTGGTGTCGTGGCTTCTGTTCTAAGGCACATTACTAGTAATGTCATCATGTTTGTTTTGCTTCTCTCGGTAATATGGAAGCTTCTTGAAAACCTTTTGCCACAAAAGATTGAAAACAACGGTTAGACATGAAACCCACAGTTACATGATTACTAATTAGCAAGCACTACAAGAAAATTGTTAACTAGTGACGCAACCACATTTTAGCGTCATTGATTTATGACGTTCCTGGCTGATCTCGTCACAATATTTCACTTCCGATCAAATTTAGTGACAAAAAAATTTTTCGTCATTACAGTTGGTACTGTAGCCGGGCGTTCCCTGTTCCATGCTGTTTTGTGACGCCATAAGCTCTGAAAAAACGTCATAAACCAACATCGGTCCCACATGTAAGCATTATTTTAAAAACAGAGTGTTCCAAGTCGTCATAAAATTCAGTAGGGTCCCACATGTAAGCATTTTTTTCAAAAATAGAGTGTTCCAAGTCGTTAAAAAATTTTCCAGGGTCCCACATGTAAACATTTTAGCCATGTCAGCGGTGTCATAAGCCAACTTTGGTCCCACATGTAAGCATTATTTTAAAATAGAGTGTTCCAAGTCGTCATAAAATTCAGTTGGGTCCCACATGTAAGCATTTTTTCGAAAATAGAGTGTTCCAAGTCGTCATAAATAGTTCCAGGGCCCCACGTGTAAGCATAGGTCACAAAATGTTGCAAAAATAATTTTCCATGGCATGGGTTCGAACCAGGGACCTGAAGGAACAAGGGTGTGCTGTTTACCACTGCACCAATTGTTGGTTGTGACCAGGTCCCACATGTAAGTTTCCGTTGAGTCTATAATTACGTATCGAATGGCTGGTGAGACACTTCACTCAGACTTCGCAAAGACTTTTGACTTCCACTACGCAGATCTACAATAGTTCCTGAGAAACAATTGTGTAACTACTTGTTTCCAAGTGCCGACTATTCCACATGTCCGGCCGCCGCGCGCCCGGAAACTGGACATGTCTGCCCCAACAATAGCACGGAGTGGTTCTGGTAAGTTGGCGGGAGAAAAGCGCGCGCGACAGCCAAAAAAAAGTTTTCCCGCAGACAAGTGTATATATCTCATTTCTCTCGACGACGCGGCGTACACTACTGCAACTCTGCAAGAGACTCGCTGGCACCACACTCCTTTTCCTTGTGGCAAAGACTAGAACTAGCGTCGGTGCTTAGATCTGCTGTTGCCCGTGGCAGGAATGGCGAATCGTAGCGGCCCTAGCGACGAACGGAGAAGCAGGACTCGCTCCGGTCGGGTCAGTCCTCTATTTAGCCATGCTACTTTGATCTGTCATACTAGTTAAGGGGAATTCTGGATTTGGGGATCTGGGTTAACAGACTATATTTATGTATTTTAAAGGTGTTTGGAGTAGACTCTGAAAGCTCCAGATCGCCGACGCCTGGTCCTCGTGAAGTTATCGTTATAGATCCTAATGAAAACGAGTGCAAGGACGGGTTTCCTATCCATCTGAGGTATGACTGGACAGGCACCAACCCTGGGCATCAATATGTATGCTGCTGTGAGGTAAACGATAACCTGTATCACTTCTAATAAATGTTACTTCTGCGTTTGATGTTAGTGTGGTCAATCGCTAATTATATGAACGAAATCGGTGACTGCAGACTGATGGCATGAAGTGCGCGTCATTTAGGTGGATAGATCCTGAATAGAATATTAGGACTCTAAAAGTTCTAGAGAAACTAAAGGAAATGAAGGGAAAAGCAGAAGAGGAAGCAAGGTTGTGGAAAGAAGCATGTACAGCTGCTAAGGAGGAGGCCAATGTCAAAGCAGTTGAGCTGCAGACGATAATGTGATACTACGGGGAGGTAACCCATAACCTGTTTGAGACGAGAAAGAAATGAGAAACGATGCTTTGTTGTCTCCTACAGAAAAGGGTGAAGCCAACAGGTACCTAAAAGCTGAAAGGGAGGCAAGGATGTGGAAGGAAGAATGTGCAAAGGCTAATAGGGAGATTCAAGAGACTGCCGCAGAGCTGCAGATGGTCAAGCAGCTCCTGGATTCTGCAACACTTGTGGTGAAGAAGGTGAGGGAATTGCTGAGACAGGCCTCATATAAGAGGTCACTCAGCAAGGACAACAATGAGGCATAATGTGATTCGTGGTGTTTTTGCTAGGTAGATGGTTTTGAGGTGCTAATCATGCTTGTATTTTGGTATTTGCTACTTGTTGGTGGTGTGAACTTTGTGGTGATGAGTAGCTGTGAGATGCCATCTTATGATGTTTGATACTTGTCCGCTCTGTTGATGCTTTGCGAGAAGGACCTTTCTGATTATCGAATGCGTAACTGCAAAAGATTTCTCTGGCCAAAAGAAAGTAATCATGACAAATGACTATGCACCAGCTGCTGTTTCAAGGCACAAGATACAAGCTTGGAGAGTAGCCATTTGGCTCCATTTCGGAAGTCGAGGAAGGCGAATGTGCTTCCGAGGAGACAAAGGATTCAGCATGAGCGCGTTGCACCAATCTCTGCAATCTAAGGCGACTAGGCTTCCAGATCTGCCGCAACCAATCAATCTAGTCCTTTTCCCAGCCAATGCAGGAAAGGAGACCTCAAAAAGCCGCATATCAGCGACGGATGCGAATGTCACTGCTCCAGATTCACCGATAAATTCAGATTTCAGAATCCAAGGGTCAAACGGGCGTGCCTCACCTGAACGAGCGCAGTTCCAACCCTTGCAGACAGCTTTGAACATGATGAAATCTCTTGCATCACTGATCTTATTGGCGACGCTCACAACAATGTTAGGAATAAGATTTGCCCAGGGACGAGGCATCATTGACAGGATAGCCAAAGAACAAGGTTGTGAGAGAACAATGGAGGAGTTACAGCTCCAACAAAGACAAATGACTGGAAAAGGTAGTCTAGAAGGTCCGGTATACTGATGTATTGCTAAAAGGACCTTCTGGACTACAATTATTTCTTCCGGTCCGTTAACATTCCGCTGAACGGTCTTTCCCCTTCCTCAGAACGTCCTCCCTCCATCCACAAAAGAATGTAATTCTCACTTCCCGATAAGTTTATATGAAGATATAAGTGTAAATTTGGTTAAAATTGAATTAGTTTGAACTGAACGGATCCCACAACTACTCTAATCTTTTCGGGAGCAGTTTTTTCAATAATGGCTGAATGGGTTCCTCTGGCCATAAATATCCCCCTTCCTCCCAGCGCCCTCTTCCTCTCCCCACTCTTGCAACCAACAAAAAACCCCATTCTCGCACAGCGCCCTCTTCCTCTCCCAACTCTTGCAACCAACAAAAAAACCCCATCCTCGCACAGTGCTCTCTTCCTCTCCCCATGGAGCCATTGTCTCCTAGAGGTGCGGCGCAAGCCACATCCTCCTCCTCTTCTGATGAAAGGGAGGATCTCCAGTGGTCTGATGAAGAGGAGGCAGAGCGGAGGCCCATTCGGGTGGTGGTTGACACATCCTCTGATGATTCGGAGTTTGTGGAACAAAATGAAATCCAAGATCATGTGCCTCTGAAACATCGCACCCCTCGCAAGTCAGCAAGAGGTGCCATGGGTCAGGGGCGCGGAAGCACCGCCACTCACCGGGAAACTGTCGTCTCCAAGCGCCGTCATCCTCTCTCATCCTCATCGGTCGGCGGCAGTCGATCTCTTCCATCCTCGCCGAGCAGAGGCCATCATCAACCGGCCATCATCATCCGCCATGGAGCGGCGCCAAAGCCGTGCTCGACCGGCCGCCATGGAGCGACGACATCATCCTCTGGCGGCGGCATTGGAGGGACGGCCTCATCCGCGGGCGGCGCCCTGGGAGGTCCGCCACCATCTTCCACGGGCGGCGGCAACAGAGCGACATCCTCGTCCACGAGCAGCAGCAACAAGGCGCCGGGTGCACCATCGACAAAGAAGCGGCGCCTTGATTAGTGGATTAGTGGTAACTCCTACTAGTAGAAGTAGGAGTAGAAGAAGTAGAAGTAGAAGTCTGGTCTGATTGAATACTACTACTACTACTGTTTTTTCCTTGTAAGATGTTGGTTTTCTCATTGCGTAGTAGTGACAGTTTAATCCAGTCCGACTGATAACTACAAACCGGACTTTCGTCCTGTGTTCATCCGGTATTTAAGAATGGAATGGACTTTTTGTATACAATGAATTTATACCGAGGGAGTACACACACATTACCATTTTTATTAGAAACAACACAATCCAAATACAAATGACACAAATGCATGCATACGCATTGATTACACATGAGGATGGATCGATCCACCATAGTTGGAACTACAGCGACATACTCTGAACGACATACTACTAGCATCTACCATCACGGCTCATACTACTACCATCACCACATACTACTAGCATCTACCATCACGGCTCATACTACTACCATCACCACATACTACTAGCATCTACCATCACTGTAACATCCTAGATTTTTGGTTGAATGCAAAATTGTGAAATTTAGAATTTTTGAATTGATCTTGTGTGCATAAGAAACAATATAAGGATGTCTTCATTTTATCTTCCCTTAATCCTAGATTTAATTTTAAGTCAAACATTAATTTTAGGACATATAAGGATGCTAGTGTGAGAAGTTGGATTTTCATTTGGATTTATTTGGAATTTGTTGAGTGAGATTCAAATTTGAATTGCATTCAAATTTGAATCATAAATGTTATAGGGTCATAGATAAAGATAAGAAAACCCAACTCCGCGTGGGCCGAACCCAAGCCGTCCAAGTCCGCTGGACCACCCTCACCTCTTCACCTGTGTGCACCGCACCACCCCTAACAACCCGCCGGCCCATCCATCCCGCGGCCCAGGCGGCCTGCATCTCCTTAGCACCGCCCGTGTCGCCGACAAGCGGGCTCGGGCCATCAGCCGCCACCTCACTTCCTTTCTTCCTCCCTTTTCCACCTTTCTCCTTCTCGCTGTAAGGCGCGCCGCGCCACCATGGAAAGGGGCGGTCGTGTGGCCATGGCCGCCACCCTGGATGGTCTCCACGCGTCGCGGGCCGCCATCCGCCGTCCGCTCTACCTACCCCCATCTATAAGAAGCCCCGCCGCGGGAGCCCCCAAACCCTAGCCGCTCGGGGGATTCTTCCCCCAATCCGCAATCTGCCGCCGCCGCTGACGTCAAGGAGAGAGGAGCAGGAGAAGGGGGTGGGGTCGACCATCCGCGGCAGCACTGTCGTCCGTCGCGAAGACCGGCGGCCGTCCGTGGAGGAGGAGCCGCTCGAGGAAGACAAGCCGTCCATGCTGCCCTGCTTCCCCTGCTCCGGAACGTCTTGCGCCGCCGCGTCTCTTCACCGCCGTTTCTCCGCCGTGACCGCAGCCTTTAGGTGAGCATCGCCCGTTCCCCCTTCTGTGGCGCCCGGCCTTCGAGCCGTGGACGCATCTCGAGCCTTGTGAGCTCGTGGGCCTTGTGCGCCCGCCGTTGTCCCGTGTCGCTCGCGCCACCGCGCCGTCGCCGTCGCCTGTGTTGCCTGCCTTCGAGCCGTGCCTCTTCTCGCTTGCAGGTGCCACCTCCTTCACCAACGCGCGCGCCACGCTTAGATGCTCCCCGTTACCTCTGTTCGATCGCTATTGAGCGTGCCCTGTCGCGACGTCGCCGCGCACCCCAGCGCGTCGACATACGCGCGCACACGATGCGGGGCCAAGGTCGAGCCTGGCCGCCGTTGACCAAGACACCTTGGTCCGGCCGAGCTCCGCCGCGCCCTCTTGTTCCCGTGTGCATCGCCAGGATCACCACCGCGGTCAAACCACCGGCGCGCACCTGGGCGCAACCGCGCCGCACCGCACCGCCGCGTTGCGGCCACATCTCGACCCAGGAACGACCCGTGCACGTTCTAGAGCCCGTGCGCACCCACGCACACACGCGCGCACGCGTGTCCTCGCCGGCACAGGCACCCCAGCCGCGCTGCCGTGCTCCCCTGCTTCGTGTCCGCCGCGCCGAGCCGCCTCTTGTCGCCGTGAGCCGACGCCCGACACAAAAGCCGGCCTTTTATTTGCCCAAGTGGAACCCTAGGATCCCCTCTCGCGCGCCATGTCCCGTGTTGGCCAAGTGCCACACCACCTCGCCGCCGGTGAGCTTTTACCCAATCGCTGCTCCTTTGGGGCCTTTCGTCGAGCACCTGCCAGCCGGGCCAAAACCCAGGTGGGGTTTATCTTCACACGCCGGCACACACGCAGGTCTAGCCACAGCCGATCCCGTCGGATCTTGTGCGCCCAACCAACCACCGTTTCGCCTCACGGACGCCTGCACTGCGCTGTGCCATGCCGGATCCCGCCGAATCCCATGTGGCCAGCCAGTAACCTCCCTACCGCAGACCCGCCTGCATGGCCCTAGCCACAGAAGATCGCCCCCGCATCTTTTGTACCGCGCCACCCTAGCAGCCACATGTGCTGCCATGTGGGCTGCAGCTAGCTTATAGCTACCCTAGTGGCAGCCACGTGGGCAGATAGAGCCAGCCTGCAGCCAGCCTATAGATAGCTTTGAGACCTCTAGAGTCAGCCTATAGTAAGGTTATAGTTTATATTATTGTGGATGCGTATTTTATTTCTAAAAAACTATTTTATCTTTGGAAATCATAATAAATCCATTTTTGCTCCGAAAAATATAAAACCTTTTCCAGAAATTCTCTAAAATCTTAAACTCCGTGTAGGACTAGTGTTTGATCTTTTTTTGGCTCTTAATCGCTGTTCTTTTGGAGTTAATTGCAATAGGACCGGTCTTTATTTTATTTTACGCGTTAATAGGAGCAGCTGGAGCCGGGGAGCTGAACCCGGAGTACGACTACGCCGACGACTATGCTGCTGAGGACTACCCGACCCTAGGTTCACGCCCGACTGATTCTGAATACCTATTAGGCATTGCTATGTAGTATGCTAGCGCTTTACTTTAAATGCATGTTGATGAACCTTGCACTGCCTTCTTTAATTACCCTGTTCTTGATTGCCCTTCTACTACTATATGTATATATAAGCGTGTGTTGGGATGGGAATAGTGGTTCTTGGCATGTGTGGGGTAAAAATCGGTAGCAGAAGGCGTTTTGGGTACTTTGGCGGGGGTGAGCTCGAAACAACCGATCTGGGATCGGGGATGGGGGTGCACTCCTCAGTGTACCCCCACTTTTACGTTTTTCGGAGCACAGGTGTTGGGGTTTTACTTGCGTATGGAGGACACGAGCTCGCCCCGGTCTAAAAGTGACTGGACAGACCTTTTCACGGGACCTTTACATACACACCACCTCGCCGAGAGTGGGGTTAGGGTCGGGTTGAGCTCGGCAAGTACGGAACCATACCTGCCAGCAGGATAGACGGTATCAGTGGGGGAGAGGTGGGAGTGAGCCCACCTTCTCTCAGTGCGTCACCCGTGTGACCACACGGGGGCATTTCACAGTTCCAGTGCAATTCCCTTTGCGAAGGGGATCGTTTTGAGGGCCGGATGCAGGATGGGACCGTAACTACCGAGAGTTCGCATGGTAGGATGGGCTCGGTCGGCCGTACACCGTCCGGGTGCCATTCCGAGTTGGGTACACGCTCTACAGAGTTGTTCGATCTATAGCTATAGTCGCGTCCTCGGTCACGGACACGTCCCTTGATAGCTTTGTTCTCATGTTTTGGGATTTCTACCTTCCCCCTGTAGTTGAGAGTGTGGCGAGCCGTGGTTGCAGTCGGGGAGAGGAGAGTGGCTCCCTCTACCTCGCGGATCCGATTGCAATCATTGAGGTGCAAGGAGAGGAAGTTCTCGCATCGACCCTAGATGGAGATAGGTTGTGGAGATGGGGCCCTGGGGTACAATCATTGAGGCCACTTAAAGCTGCATACAGTTGGTGACGTGGACCTATCCCACTCCCTGGGGATAGACTTTGGGTGTGCAGGGTACGAGCCCGACTACGACAACAACGCTGACGGATGGTACGACTGAGGGATGCGTCGCTTCGCTGAAGGATGCCTGTGGGCGAGAAGAATAAAAGATGGAGACCCTTCTGAGATGCTAGCTACCGCTATGTAGAATTTCACTCTGATTCAGCCAAGAGGCTTGTAATGTTGTACTCCATAATCGACATGTAATAAATTATGTATTGAAATTGGTGTGATGCGATGTATGGCTGTGTTTTACTATCTGTGATGCGTTCTGTACGCGATAGCCACTGATCCAGGGACTATCGCAAAGGTACAGGGATTCGGGTCTTCTTCATTGAAATTCCGAGGTTTTACAGGTGGTACCAGAGCCATACTTGACCGTAGCATGTATCCCTAGAAATGGCCGATAGAAATAGGACTCTGTACGCTCTATTTCTATATGTATACCCTTGAGCTATGTTATAAAAACTTATCTTTCTTTAAAACTTCTTCCTTATCTGCGCTAACTAAAATTTCTTACGTGTCACAGGAAATGGAGCGCCAAGTTGCGGAGATCACCCTCGAGACGTGCGTGGAGCTCTGCCCCTGGTTGGAGAGGGCCCTTCTCAGGCTTGGGGTCCCTCCTACCTACGTCACATACCGCGCCGAGTACGTGCCCGATGTGACGGGGCAGCTAGTGCTTTGCACGGTTGCCGTCCTTCCTCACCCAACACTTCCAGGCTTCAAGGGGGAGGTCTGCTACAGCACCGCCCTGACCGTCCCAACTGCGATGGACCTCGCCTAGCGCCAGGCACTAGGCTGCCTTCTCGCTCAGTACCGCACCACGTTCGAGACCGGGACGCTCCGCCTTCTACCTCGTGACTACTGGCGCCTGGCACCGCTCGTGGACGGAGTCCTTTCGCACGAGTGGATCCAGTACGACGTCGACGCCGCACCCTTCTGCGAGTCTGACGAGACGTTGGTGGAGACAGCCAGCTAATTGGTCGACCTCGCCAAGTACGCCCGCCACCTGGAGGACGAGTCGCGGACCCTCTTCCGCGAGATCAAGGACGCCACTGGCGAGGCCCGACTTCACCTACCCCGCTGCCTCGCATTGGAGAGGGAGAACCACGCGCTCCGCTACTGTGTTCGCCAGCTTGAGCAAGGCCTCAGCTGCGCAAACTCTACACTACTACAGGCTGAGAGGGAGCGTGTGGATACACGCGAGGAGCTGCTGCACGTCAAGGAGGACCTTCGCAGGATGACCATGAGTCAGAGCCGAGTGAGAGACAGGCTTCAGAGCAAGGACGACTTGCTCACGGTACGCGCCCACCTGCTCGGCTGTGAGCGGAACAAGGTGAAGAACCTGGAGAAGAACAGTGCAGAGAATGTCACCAACCTCGCGTGGCTCACGCGCACGGCTGTCTACCTGAGAGACAAGGCCGAGAGACTGAGGAGGACTTGGGAGGATGCCGATTCCCTCCGAGTGGACGAGCTCATGGAGCTCAATGGAGAGCTGCCCTTCGAGTCCCAACATGCGATCCGCATGGAGACCTTCGAGCTGCACCAGTCCAGACTCAAGCTGCACCTGTGTCCGATGGCTCGGATGCCGACCCCCGTCGAGACCGAGGAGGTACGTGAGGCACACGCCTTGGTGTCCAGGATCTTCCCTCCGGACTACCCCACAGAGGACCGCTACCCTGTCTCGTACAAGAGGGCTCGCACCGAGTAGAGTGCAGAGCGAGGACATGACCTGAGAGTAGAGTTGTAAGATAGGAGTTTCCATGAGTTGTCCCATGCAGCCGCGAGCATGTTCCGGTGCATGAAGAGAGTCGTGTCACACCATGTAGGCACCACCCTTTTGAGCATGTAATGATGTACTAGAGCGTTGATTTGAGCTGCTACCTCTAAGGTCTGAGTCAGCCTCGAGGAAGCATATGTACTACTCATGCTTGTTGTATGCTTGGATCTTAATGGAGTTATTTGTGTCTTAATGCATTTTCTCATTGAGTGTTGGATTATATATTTAGTTTTATTTTCATGCTTGTCTCAGACTCATATATGTTGGTGAGTGACGTTGTGTAAAAGTCTTTTCTTCCCTGGTCGTGTTTTCAGAAGGATGTCGATCCGAAGGTTCGGTCGTCTGCTGGCACGCCTCGAGGAGGCTGCCGAGGAGGAGGAAGCCCCACAGGGCCGTGGCCACGGTCATGGCCGTGCCGCCGCACGTGGACGCGGTCGTGCACCTGCCCGTGGCCGTGGATGCCTGCCCCTTCGTGGAGGAGCTCGCGGAGCTCGAGGTCGGGGTGCCAAAGCGCCGCCACCACCACCGCCGCCCGAGGACCCTGAAGCTGAAGCCGAGGAAGGAGAGGCCGAGGAAGGAGAAGCCGAGCAAGACTAGCCAGAGCCGAAATAGACGCCACCGCCACCGCCCAACTTGGTGGACGTAATGGCTGTTCAGACTCAGCTGATGCAGAGGATGGCGGAAGCCATGGAGCACCGAGGCAACGGTGGGAACCGCAATGCCCCGCCAGACGAGGACCTCACGAAGAAGATCGAGAGGTTCATCCGCCTGAAGGCCCCCACCTTCAGCTACTCGGATGACCCGCTTGACGCCGATGACTGGCTGAGGGTGATCGAGACCAAGCTCGACCTCACCGTCTGCTCGGACGAGGAGTGTGTCGCCATAGCCGCGCACCAGCTGGAGGGTCCTGCCAAGTCTTGGTGGGACAACTACTCCGCCAACCACCCGAACCCGGCCTTCATCACTTGGCTGGAGTTCTGCGAGGCGTTCCGCGAGCAGTACCTGCCCAGCGACCTG
Organism: Cenchrus fungigraminus; assembly: GCA_036936925.1. Taxonomy (NCBI): domain Eukaryota; kingdom Viridiplantae; phylum Streptophyta; class Magnoliopsida; order Poales; family Poaceae; genus Cenchrus; species Cenchrus fungigraminus. The sequence continues at coordinate 63,003,274 of CM072772.1, read as the reverse complement.
ATGATCCAGAAGGCTCAGGAGTTCCGCACCATGATGCAAGGTGCGATGAGGGTAGAGGAGTACGAGCGCCACTTCATGAAGATGATGCGCTACGCCCCCGACGACACCAACACCGACCAGAAGAAGCAGTTCTGGTTTCTGCAGAGCCTTCACCACGGCCTTCGCTAGGGACTGAAGGTGAGCAAGCACAAGTCCCTACGCCACCTCGTCAACCGCACCATCACGGTCGAGGAAGAGAGGAGGGGCCACGAGGAGCGCATGAAGGGCAAGAAGAGGATGGGAGATCGGGATCACCACGACCGATCCTTCCAGAAGCCGAGGAGCAAACAGAGCAACCTGCTGAGGGGGAGCTACCGCCTGGGGCACAACCAGCCTGGGCGCAACTTTGGAGGAGGCCGTGGGCAGTTCCCCGGAGGGAGGAACCCGGCTACAGCAGAGTGGAGGCTACAACCGTCCGCCGCAGAGCGCCACGAGACCTACCACCGGAGGCTTCGCCGTGACCTGCTTCGCCTGTGGCAAGCCTGGCCACAAGTCCTTCGTGTGCCCCGACAAGAAGACCGCTGCTACCCCCGCGGGGCACCTGCTCCAGGAGGAAGACCTCCTCAGACTACACCACCGCCGCCTGCCAGCCGTGGGAGGCTTAACCACCTCACTGAGGAGGAGGCTGCCGACGCTCCTGATGTCGTGATCGGTGAGTTTTTGGTTTGTGGTACTACTGCTTTGGTTCTTTTCGATACCGATGCAACCGGGTCGTACATCACCTCTAGGTTCGTAAACAAACTCTCCCTCCCTACAACCACCCGATCGATTCCTATCATCACGAGTTCACCTCTCGGAGACATCAGATGCACCTTGCTGTGTAGAGGAGTGGATGTGGTCATTCAGGGCCACAAGTTCTTGGGGGATTTGACCATGTTGCCCTCCAATGGCATTGACGTCATTCTGGGAATGGATTGGATCACCGCCCACAAAGGTGTCATCTCCACTTCACCACGTCTTGTGACCTTGGTAGACCCCGATGGAGCGAGGGTCACCTTTGACCTGATGAAATCTCGGGACATACCAGCTGTGTACAGTCTTCACATGAAAGCTATCTTAGATGTACCCGTGGTTTGTGAGTACTCAGATGTGTTTCCAGAAGAGCTGCCGGGTTTGCCTCCAGACCGTGACGTGGAGTTCGTGATCAACTTGGTACCGGGGACTGCGCCTATAGCCCAGAGTCCGTACAGAATGGCAGAAGTTGAGCTGAAGTTGTTGAAGGCAGAGTTGGACTCACTGCTCGAGAAGGGGTTCATTCGACCGAGTGCCTCACCATGGGGTTCACCAGCTCTGTTTGTGCCGAAGAAAGATGGGACTCAGCGTCTGTGTGTTGATTACCGCGCACTCAATGCGGTAACCATCAAGAACAAGTACCCGCTACCCCGGATCGATGACCTGATGGATCAGCTAAGGCAAGCCAAGTTCTTCAGCAAGATTGATCTCCGATCGGGCTACCACCAGATGAAGATACGGCCGGAAGACATCTTCAAGACCGCGTTTGTGACCCGGTACAGACAGTACGAGTATACTGTTGTATCGTTCGGTCTTACGAACGCCCCGGTGTACTTCATGAACATGATGAACAAGGTGTTCATGGAGGAGTTAGACAAGTGTGTCGTTGTCTTCATTGACGACATACTGGTCTTCTCCAAGACCGCAGAAGAGCATGAAGAACACCTGAGGATAGTGTTGGAGAAGCTCAGGCAACAGCAGCTGTATGCCAAATTCAGCAAGTGTGAGTTCTGGATGGAGGAAGTCGCCTTTCTTGGTCACGTGTTGTCAGCTGAAGGAGTGGCCATAGACCCGAGCAAGATAGAAGCAGTGTCCATGTGGCAGTCACCCAAGTCAGTGACAGAGATTCGCAGTTTTCTCGGTTTGGCTGGATACTACCGCCGGTTCATCGAGAACTTCTCCAAGATTGCGAAGCCCATGACAGAACTGTTGAAGAGCAACACACCATTTGTATGGTCGAACAAATGTGAAGCAAGCTTTCAAGAGCTCAAGACATGCCTCACCACTACACCGGTCCTGACTCTTCCCGATGCGAGCAAGGACTTCGTGGTGTACTGTGAAGCATCGAGACAAGGACTCGGTTGCGTGCTGATGCAGGGAGGCAAGGTCGTTGCTTATGCCTTGTGACAACTTTGGAAGCACGAGGAGAACTACCCCACACATGACCTCGAGCTAGCTGCTGTCGTTCACGCTTTGAAGATATGGAGGCACTACCTGATGGGCAACAAATGTGACATTTACACCGACCACAAGAGCTTGAAGTACATCTTCACACAATCTGAGTTGAACCTGAGGCAGCGAAGATGGCTTGAACTGATCAAGGACTACGACTTGAACATCCACTACCACCCTGGTAAGGCAAATGACGTAGCCGATGCACTGAGTCGCAAGAACTACTGCAACAATCTGATGGTGCAGAAGGAACAACCGGCACTGTATGAGGAAATGGAGAAGCTGAAACTGGAGATAGTCGAGAAGGGGCAGCTGAATGAACTGAGAGTGAAGTACACCCTAGAAGATCAGATTCAGCAAGCTCAGAAGGGATGTCCAGAAATTGAAGAAGTGAAAAGGTTGATGGCAAGAGGCAAGGCAGCTGACTACCGCCTCGACGAGCAAGGCACTCTATGGCTGAAGGATCGTATTTGTGTACCCCGAAGCAAGGAGATTCGAGACTCGATTCTGAAGGAAGCTCACGACTCTCGGTACTCGATTCACCCTAGTTGCACGAAGATGTACCAAGATCTGAAGGTATGTTTCTGGTGGGAGAAAATGAGGGAAGACATTGCTGAGTACGTCGCTCGATGCGACACGTGCTAGAGAGTGAAGGCAGAACATCAGAGACCTGCTGGTTTGCTACAGCCACTTGAGATACCTGTCTGGAAGTGGGATGATATCAGCATGGACTTCGTAGTGGGTTTGCCTCGCACACAGAGGGGGCATGATGCCATATGGGTGATTGTTGACAGACTTACCAAGTTAGCCGACTTTATACCGGTCTGGGAGGATTACCGGGTGCCGAAACTTGTGGACCTCTACATAGAACACATCTTGAGGTTACACGGGGTCCCCCGTAGCATTGTGTTAGATCGAGGGCCGTAGTTCACAGCTCAGTTTTGGAAGAGTTTGCATGGTTCCTTAGGCACGTCCCTCGACTACAGCACCGCCTTTCACCCACAGACTGATGGTCAGACTGAGAGAGTGAATCAAGTACTTGAAGACCTGTTGAGAGCTTGTGTGCTGACCTACAATTCTGACTGGGAGAAGAGTCTGTCGTATGCCGAGTTCTTGTACAACAACAGCTTTCAAGCAAGTCTGAAGATGGCACCCTTCGAGGCTCTGTATGGCAGAAAGTGTCGGACACCGTTGATGGGGTCCGAGGTGGGGGAGCGAACCTTCTTCTGTCCCGCCACCATCGTGGAAGCCGAGGAAAATGTTGCTAAGGTCAGGGAGAATCTGAAGATAGCCCAGAGCAGACAGAAGTGCTACGCTGATCCCAAGAGGAGAGACATCTTGTTTGAAGTGGGAGAGCACGTCTACTTGAGGGTTTCACCCCTCCGAGGTACCAAGAGGTTCCATGTCAAGGGAAAGTTGTCTCCGAGGTATGTTGGTCCGTACCCGATCGTGAAGAGGGTCGGAAAGGTGGCTTACAAGCTCAAGCTGCCACCGAAGCTCGCCGGAGTTCACCCAGTGTTCCACGTGTCAGCTCCAGAAGTGCGTGGTTGTCGAGAAGAGAGTGCCCGCTCAGGCACTCGACGTGCAAGACACCCTGGAGTACTTGGAGTACCCAGTCAGGATCCTGGACTGGGCGGAGAAGTCAACAAGGAAGACCACCACTTGCTTCTGCAAAGTGCTCTGGAGCAACCACTCTGAGCGCGAAGCGACGTGGGAGGAGTCGATCATGAGGGAGAAATACCCTCATCTCTTCGAACCGGAGGTAACTTCCTAATCTCGGGGACGAGATTCTTGTGAGGGGGGGAGTTCTGTAACATCCTAGATTTTTGGTTGAATGCGAAATTGTGAAATTTAGAATTTTTTAATTGACCTTGTGTGCATAAGAAACAATATAAGGATGTCTTCATTTTATGTTCCCTTAATCCTAGATTTAATTTTAAGACAAACATTAATTTTAGGACATATAAGGATGCTAGTGTGAGAAGTTGGATTTTCATTTGGATTTATTTGGAATTTGTTGAGTGAGATTTAAATTTGAATTGCATTCAAATTTGAATCATAAATGTTATAGGGTGATAGATAAAGATAAGAAAAACCAACTCCGCGTGGGCCGAACCCAAGCCGCCCAAGTCCGCTGGACCACCCTCACCTCTTCACCCGTGTGCACCGCACCACCCTTAACAGCCCGCCGGCCCATCCATCCCACGGCCTAGGCGGCCTGCATCTCCTTAGCACCGCCCATGTCGCCGACAAGCGGGCTCGGGCCGTCAGCCGCCACCTCACTTCCTTTCTTCCTCCCTTTTCCACCTTTCTCCTTCCCGTTGTGAGGCGCGCCGCAACACCATGGAAAGGGGGCGGCCGTACGGCCATGGCCGCCGCCCTGGATGGTCTCCACGCGTCGCGGGCCGCCATCCGCCGTCCGCTCTACCTACCCCCGTCTATAAGAAGCCCCGCCGCGGGAGCCCCCAAACCCTAGCCGCTCGGGGGATTCTTCCCCCAATCCCCAATCTGCCACCGCCGCTGACATCAAGGAGAGAGGAGGAGGAGAAGGGGCAGGGTCGGCCGTCCACGGGAGCACCGTCGTTCATCGCGAAGACCGGCGGCCGTCCGTGGAGGAGGAGCCGCTCGAGGAAGACAAGCCGTCCGCGCCGCACTGCTTCCCTGGTCCGAAATGTCCTGCGCCACCGCGTCTCTTCACTGCCGCGACCGCAGCCCTTAGGTGAGCATCGCCTGTTCCCCCTTCTGTGGTGCCCGGCCTTCGAGCCGTGGACGTATCTCGAGGTTTGTGAGCTCGTGGGCCTTGTGCGCCCGCCGTTGTCCCGTGTAGCCCGCGCCGTCGCCGTCGCCTGTGTTGTCGGCCTTGGAGCTGTGCCTCTTCTCGCTTGCAGGTGTCGCCGCCTTCACCAACACGCGCGCCACGCTTAGATGCTCCCTGTCGCGATGTCGCCGCGCACCCCAGTGCGCTGACATACGCGCGCACGCCGTGCGGGGCCAAGGTCGAGCCTTTCGGCCGCCGTTGACCAAGACACCTTGGTCCGGCCGAGCATCGCCGAGCCCTCTTGTTCCCGTGTGCGTCACCGGGCTTGCCACCGTGGTCAAACCACCGGCGCTCGCCTACGCGCAACCGCGCCGCACCGCACCACCGTGTTGCGGCCACATCTCGACCCAGGAACGACCCGTGCACGTCCTAGCGCCTGTGTGCACCCACGCACACAAGCGCGCACGCGTGTCCTCGCCGGCACAGGCACCCCAGCCGCGCTGCCGTGCTCCCCTACTTCGTGTCCGCCGCGCCAAGCCGCCTCTTGTCGCCGTGAGCCGATGCCTGGCACAAAAGCCGACCTTTTCTTTGCCCAAGTGGAACCCTAGGGTCCCCTCTCGTGCGCCATGCCGCGTGTTGGCCAAGTGCCGCACCACCTCGCCGCCGGCGAGCTTTTACCCGGTCGCCGCTCCTTTGGGGCCTTTCGTCGAGCACCTACCGGCCGGGCCAAAACCCAGGTGGGGTTTATCTTCACACGCCGGCACACACACAGGTCTAGCCACAGCCGATCCCGTCAGATCTTGTGCGCCTAACCAACCACCGTTTCGCCTCAGGGACGCCTGCACCGCGCTGTGCCACACCGGATCCCGCTGGATCCCATGCGGCCAGCCAGTCACCTCCCTACCGCAGACCCGCATGCACAGCCCTAGCCACAGAAGATCCCCCCGGATCTTTTGTACCGTGCCACCCTAGCAGCCACATGTGCTGCCATGTGGGCTGCAGCTAGCTTATAGCTGCCCCAGTGGTAGCCACGTGGGCAGATAGAGCCAGCCTGCAGCCAGCTTATAGATAGCTTTGAGACCTCTAGAGTCAGCCTATAGTAAGCTTATAGTTTATATTATTGTGGATGCGTATTTTATTTCCAGAAAACTATTTTATCTTTGGAAAATCATAATAAATCCATTTTTGCTCCGAGAAATATAAAACCTTTTCCAGAAATTCTCTAAAATCTTAAACTCCGTGTAGGACTAGTGTTTGATCTTTTTGGCTCTTAATCGCTGTTCTTTTGGAGTTAATTGCAATAGGACCGGTCTTTATTTTATTTTACGCATTAATAGGAGCAGCTGGAGCCGGGGAGCTGAACCCAGAGTACGACTACGCCGACGACTACGCTGCTGAGGACTACCTGACCCAAGGTTCACGCCAGACTGATTCTGAATACCTATTAGGCATTGCTATGTAGTATGCTAGCGCTTTACTTTAAATGCATGTTGATGAACCTTGCACTGCCTTCTTTAATTACCCTGTCCTTGATTGCCCTACTACTACTATATGTATAGATAAGCATGTGTTGGGATGGGAATAGTGGTTCTTGGTGTGTGTGGGGTAAAAATCGGCAGGAGAAGGCGTTTTGGGTACTTTGGCGGGGGTGAGCTCGAAACAACCGATTTGGGATCGGGGATGGGGGTGCACTCCTCAGTGTACCCCCACTTTTACTGTTTTTGGAGCACAAGTGTTGGGGTTTTACTTGCGTATGGAGGACATGAGCTCGCCCCGGTCTGAAAGCGAGTGGACAGACCTTTTCACAGGACCTTTACGTACACACCACCTCGCCAAGAGTAGGGTTAGGGCCGGGTTGAGCTCGGCAAGTGCGGAACCATACCTGCCAGCAGGATAGAGGGTATCAGTGGGGGAGAGGTTGGAGTAAGCCCACCTTCTCTCAGTGCGTCACCCGTGTGACCACACAGGGGCATTTCACAGTTCCGGTGCAATTCCCTTTGCGAAGGGGTTCGTTTTGAGGGCTGGATGCAGGATGGGACCGTAACTACTGAGAGTTCGCATGGTAGGATGGGCTCGGTCGGCCGTACACCGTCCGGGTGCCATTCCGAGTTGGGTACACGCTCTGCAGAGTTGTTCGATCTATAGCTATAGCCGCGTCCTCGGTCACGGACATGTCCCTTGATAGCTTTGTTCTCATGTTCTGGGATTTCTACCTTCCCCCTATAGTTGAGAGTGTGGCGAGCCGTGGTTGTAGTTGGGGAGAGGAGAGTGGATCACTCTACCTCGTGGATCCGATTGCTATCATTGAGGTGCGAGGAGAGGAAGTTCTCGCATCGACCCTAGATGGAGATAGGTTGTGGAGACGGGGCCCTGGGGTACCAGGTTTTTCCGAGCTGTGTTGAGAGATTGGGTTGGGAGTTCTTGTTGGAGATATCTTGTTGTTACTTTGATGCTGCTGCATAGGAAACCCGAGCTTCTACCTTGTCTCTTTTCTTCCGTTTAGAAGTTAGGCCACTTAAAGCTACATACAGTTGGTGACGTGGACCTATCCCACTCCTTGGGGACAGACTTTGGGTGTGCAGGGTACGAGCTCGACTACGACAACAACGCCGATGGATGGTACGACTGAGGGATGCGTCGCTTCGCTCAAGGATGCCTGTGGGTAGAAGAATAAAAGATGGAGACCCTTCTGAGATGCTAGCTACCGCTGCGTAGAATTTCACTCTGATTCAGCCAAGAGGCTTGTAATGTTGTACTCCATAATGGACATGTAATAAATTATGTACTGAAATTGGTGTGATGCGATGTATGGCTGTGTTTTACTATCTGTGATGCGTTCTGTACGCGATAGCCACTGATCCAGGGACTATCACAAAGGTATAGGGATTCGGGTCTTATTCATTGAAAATCCGGGGTTTTACAATCACGGCTGATACTACTACCATCACCACATACTACTACCATCACGGGCTCATGGAAATCCAGTCGCTGCACGGAGTGCAGCAAAACGTGGCTCCTGGATCAGATACTCCTCCAAAGCGCGATGCCTCGCCCTTGCATCCCAAATCCAGACAGGCGAAACAGCGATGTTATGTGCGTGTAGCAGCAGGTCACGAATGGTCCATTGCCTATGACCCCTGTGGCAAAAAGGGCACACCCACATTGCTTCGTGATAAACATGGGCGGGCCCGTCCTGCTGAAGCCAAAGCAACACAGACCATTTCAGGTCATGCATTTCATCTTGTTCAATGAGCACTGGCCGCGGGGGTGGCATTTCAACGGGCAACAGCAGACGTGGCAGCCTGGGCTGTGGGTATAAAGGTGGTGCCATGAGGTTCAGCTGATCCTGAGCTGCCGTTGCCAGCGGCTGAACTGGAGGTGGCATCACCCCCGGGTGTTGCTGAGGTGCCGATGCCAGCGGAAGTGGAGGTGCCATTGGGGCCAGGTGCTACTGAGGTGCCGATACCAGCAGAAGTGGATGTGCCATTGGGGCCGGGTGCTGCTGTGGTGCCGATGGCAGCGGCTGAACAGGGTGGTGGTGAGGTGCTATTGCGCCCGACAGCTCCCCCTTCCCCGACTCCCCCAAGTTCCATGCTCCGTCCCTTCCTTGCCCGGCCATTCCCCACGTATTGCATACACAAACGAAGAACAAACCCTACATAAGCTAACAATGTGACCGTCTCGATACCATGCATACATAAAGTAAACAAGATTAGCCAACAAAATGATCTCACCCTTGTATCCCACTGAAGTAGAGAAATGCAAGACGGGGAACCGATGAGTGTTGGCCTTGCCTTTCAAGAATGCTGTGCTGCACTCGCCTATTAATCGAGGACTACAGCGGTCATGTGAGCTCGGTGTAGCATTGCTAAAGTTACTAAGGAAAACGTGAGATGCTCGGAATATAGTCAGGCCTACGCGTGATAGGAATCTATCTAGGTCATAATCTTCAGTGGCGTGCATCGATTACATGTGTGCACGATGGGTATCACGGGATGAGCCCGACGTGTCTAGGTATGTGTTTACTTCCGGACTTTCCTCTCTGTAGAGCACAAGAAAGTCTTGCAGACAAATCACGCTGCATCAGTTGCATCTAATGGCCGTCTCACTGCGTCTGCTCATGCCGCATCAACAACGAGACAACTCTCTACCGTTTATTTATGAAATGGTTTAGGTGTCAATTGCATCTGGAGAACAAGATTGGGCGCTGTAATCAGATGGACCGGATGGTCCTTGCGATGCAACACGCAGGGTGCGGGATGACTTGACAAGTCCTCCTCGATCAGGTACGCTGCGTGAGTCGTGACTGTAAAGGTCTACGAATGGTCTGGATTCGTACTTGATGATTCCCGCTGGCCTTGGAGACTGAAACGTGATGAACTTGTTGACGCGACAAGACCAAAATGGAATAAGCTGGAATTGGAATAGCAATATATGTTTTTCTTTGTGTGTGTGTAATATTAACATGCATATAAGCATAGAAGGGCATCTCGAATGGGCGTTTGGGAACGACACGCTCTCACAAGTTGATCCACGTGTCGATCATTGAGAATTGCAGTTAAGCATTGGCACCGGGCGTTAACCGACGAACTTGTGCGCACACGCAGCACACCCCCTCTGAACGGACATGTCGATCATTGTGAATCGCACTTAAGGACTAGAACCAGGAAGTTCATGACCCGAACGTGGCTACACCCGCTCGGAAGGGACGCGTCCATTCCGGGTGGTAACTGATGTCCACGAACGGACGTTTCGGAACGACACATTCATTCCCACTATAATAAGAGACACTTTAGGCACAAGACGATCAATGTAGGCCATTTGTGTTAATGACTTTAGACGCTAAAATGATTCCTTCCATGCAAGTCGACTTCTCAGTCTCAAGCCAGGAAGCGAAAGCCGAAGGAAACACGGGCAACTTCAAGGAATCCGTTACGTTCATGGTGGGAGGCCGTCAATGGAAACTACGTTGCTATCCTACAGGTATGAATGATCATCAGTGGATGGATGTTCTAGACGGCATTGCCGTCGTCCTCATTCCTCTGCACAAATCCCAAATGGTACGTGTCTCGTTGCTACTATGAAGACACACACTCACACATGGCGATACGGTCGCATTATGTTATTGTTTGTCAAACCTGTGACTGCTTTCACGTAGGTGCGAGTATTGTTGCGTACGATGGCTGGAGACCCAAACGATGAAGATGATACGTTTCGAGTTCAAGCTACAAAAGAAGTTTGGTTCATGAATCGGGATCTACAAGCAAGAGGATTTGAATGTCTGGTGGAGCATCATGACATTGAGCGCATGACATCCAGTGAAGATCGCATACACATATCATGTGTTGTTTCAGTACTGGAGGACGACTGCATTGAAGTTCCTCCTCCATCAGTGCAAAGAAGCATATGCCAAAGCGTTGCAGCCCAAGCCCCTGTGGAAGTTGTGTTCCACGTAGGTGCGGAATGCTGGGTGATACGAGCGATACGTGCCGATGTGGCGAAAGTATCTTGTGTGATGGAGGCAATGCTCTACAGCCCAGGAGTGGAGTCTAGCTTTGAAACTGTTAGAATTATTGACACACACCATGATGGCTTCTCGGTCCTGATCAAATATGCTAGTGAAGGATCACTCCCGGAGGAGGCTGATTTATGGGACACTCCTGCTAATGCCTAGCCTTATTTACTCTTGGTCGCCGACATGTACCAAGTCGAAAGGTTGAAGCTGCACTGTGCGTCAAAGATGTGGGACATGGCAAGCGAGGAAACTGTGACTTCATTTCTATGATGGGCAATTCAGGCTAACTGCAAACAATTGCAGGACAAGTGCATGTCTCTCTTAGAGCGAATCTTTCCTCACGGAATACTCACATATGATTGGGCGGTTGTATGCACTGATCATCCCGAATTTATGCACAATCTCCGTAGAAGATTACCTGAAGTGTTGTACCAGGGTCCCCTATAGTTTTAATGTTTTATTTAAGTGTTTGTAGTCATGTAATAAGCAGTTGAAATGGTACGTTATTTTGTTGCAGTGAGTACATTTGTAATGCGAAAATCGGATCATCCGTCTAACGTGAATATGAAGTAGAGTATAGTCCTGTGTGTTTGTCCATTCCATGATCCATGGTGGCACGGACAACCCAGTCAACAACTTGCCTCTCTGCGTAAGGTCACTGACATTTGGGTCTGACACCCAAGCGGTCTATCGTTTGGGTCACTGACGTTTGGGTGCATGATCCAAAGTCTTTCATTTCCCGCTCTGGACCACAAAGGCGGGACTTGAAATTTTGAATTCCCCGCTCCTCCTTCTGGTCCTCCTCGTTTATATATATATAAAACAAAGAGGGAAACCAGGTCTCCCAATTCCCTCCTGGTAATTTTCCAAAATCAGGGGATCTTCTCCTCGACCGCCGAAGAGACCTAGATCTGCGGTGGAAGCAGCAACGGAGCCTAGCAACCGACGACGGCTTCCTCTGCTACGAGAGGCAGCCTTCCTCTTCTACGAGCGGCGGCCTTCCTCGGCAACGTCCTTGAAGCTGCAAGATGGTTCAAACTCGTTGCTCCGTCGGCTCCCTCGAGGCTCACCCTGGCGGCCGCAGATCTGCAACAGTTGAGTAGAACATCATGCTGAAAGCGCAAGGTCGGGCTGCTAAATCGAGACGGCATTCGGCACCTTCTTCCCGTCCTATTCATCAGGTCTGCGGTCTCCTCCCTGTATTGATCAATTGAATTAGATTGCTTCCCCATGCTCTTTGGCTTTCTATAATATTCTTTCATGTTTGGGTGATTGTGCATCTACTGTACCCTATCACAAGAGTTTGTTAGAAGTCATTTTATTTGAGGTTTGTAGAAATTTGTAGATGAAATTGTTGGACTGCTTCCCCATGCTCTTTGCCATTGAATATTGTTGTTGCATGCTTGGGTGATTGTGTATCTACTGTACCCTATCGCAAGAATTTGTTCGAAGTCATTTTATTTGAGGTTTGTAGAAATTTGTAGATGAAATTATTGGACTGCTTCCCCATGCTCTTTGCCTTTGAATATTGTTGTTGCATGCTTGGGTGATTGTGGATCTTCTGTTCTCTATTGCAAGAGATTGTTCCAAGTCAACTTATTTGAGGTTTGTAGAAATTAAAGGAGGAAATTATTATATTGCTTACCCATGTTCTTTGGCTTTCCATATTTTTGTTGCATGCTTGGGTGATGATGGATTGGGTGTGATCGTTCATGTACCGCATTGAACTTAATAGATGAAATTGCTTCTGATTGCTAATGATCTCAACCCTTATCTCTTATTCTTGTACTTGTTTCAGTAGCCCAAAGGGTCAACATCTGTAGTCGCTCCTGTTCAGACCTGCTCCAAGGTAACAAACTCAACACCTTCTTTGTTTCCGATTGCGAATGATCTCAACCCTTACCTCTTGTTCATGTACTTGTTTCAGCAGGCAAAAGGGTCAACGTCTGAAGTCGCTCCTGTTCAGACTTGCTCCAAGGTAACAAACTTAACACCTTTGTTTCCGATTGCGAATGATCTCAACCCTTACCTCTTGTTCTTGTACTTGTTTCAGCGGGCCAAAGGGTCAACATCTGAAGTCGCTCCTGTTCAGATCTGCTCCAAGGTAACAAACTTAACACCTTTGTTTCCTTAGTTCGAATCAATTACAAGGTCCTAATCTGACTTGGGATCCACTGTTGCTAGATGGAAGCTACCAAGTCAATGATGCTTCTTCCCGAACAAATTAAAACAGAGGCAGCCGAGTACTCAAGAATGGGTACCAAATCCTTATGTAGTAGTGTTGATGAAGAGTGAGTTGACACCCCCAATCAGGATGGGGTACAACTACGACAATGATTTGTTGCTCACCAGAAAGAGTTATGTAGCTTGAAGAAAAAGACCAAAGAATCAAAATCAACTCTGAAAATGCAGTCGGCTGAGATTAAGAGGTTGCAGAAGCTAACTGAAGACAGTGAGGACCTCCTTCGTCTACTGCTTAGCAGTAAAAGATGAAGAGGTTAAGATCATTAGATCAAATCTCCACTTTCTCTTGTGATTATGAACTGGATTTAGCTTTGTTGATCAATGTTCCTTGTGATACTGTTATCTTGTAATAGTTTGTGATATGTGATGAACAATATGGTCGTGCTTGATAATAAACAACAGTTTGCTTTATTGTATAAAGAAATATGTGTTGATTACTATTTTGCCAACCAGATCGGAATTATTCAAAAAAAGGATCAGAATTGAAATTAAATCCATTAATACTGATGCATGATTAGTTAATTTTATATTGTCCTTCAGTGGGCTTAGCCCACTTTTAATTGGGCCAAAAGTAATTTTTTCAAATTAACATGACACAGAAGGCTGCAACAATGTGCGCACTTGTTGGACTCGACCCAACCAAAACGGGCCCACCCTAATCAAATTTCATCTGAAAAAGCTACAATTGGGCCCAACAAAATCTTTTTTGGGCTATATGAACAACGCCAGACTACAGGAACAGTTTTGGGCTCAACCCAGCTACAAACAGGCCAAATTCGTTTTATGACGCATACGATTTGTCACAATTGGCCTGCCACATCAGATTCTGTCCAGCGTGGCAAAGCTGCAGGAACGAAGTTATGACACATTGTATAGACGAATTTCCGTGCATCATTAAACTCATGACGCCGGGAAATAATGTCTCGTCATTAATCGAAGTTTGTGACGCTCGATTAATGACAGAGCGTTTTCGTAACAACCAGCGTCATTAATCACGGTTTATGATGAGAAACGGCCTTTTTTTTGCGTCACTAGTCGGCGTTTTTCTTGTAGTGAAGCAAGAGACATAGACATACAATTCGATTAGCGATACCATCCATTGAGGCGATCTCCAGTCGCTTCGTTGCTAAATGTTCTGTCCAATCCCTCATTAATGGGTAGTCTCGTGGTCCAGGATAATCGATTTTGTGGTGGCTACATGCATGGACATGCTTGAGGTACCAATACTGCACGATTCAGAATTGGGGTTAAAGATATCCTATGTGAATCCAAATAGTAGATACTTGTCCTGAAACTGATAATGATATGGGAATTTATCACCTACAACAAGATCAGGCTCCCTTTAGGAGTACTACCAGGTATCATATTATTCCCCAGCCTTTTGTAAGCAGGCAGACCATCTTGTAGATTCTTAAGAGTATATAGACCCCAGTTCATCAAATGTAAGTCACCAACATTCAGAACTAGCCACTGGACATTTGCTGGAATAGCTGGGTTGGTATCAGGGTCAAATAAAACCTTGTGGCAAAACATGAAAAAATCTCGAAGAAACGAGTCATCGGCAGGACCTTCCTTTTGCTTCAGTCTGTTTGCAACCTCAGACAGTTTTAGTGACGACCTTGTTTTTTCTCAACCACAACTGGCCATATTGACCTCTTTTCCCTCGATTGGTAGACCCATGATGTCCTTCACATCTGATGGCGTCAACGGGACCAGCTCGCTACCAAGCTTGAAACCTGCTTGATCCGGAATGTACATGTTGACAAGCGACATCAGCAATGGACGATCTATGGTGATTGGTTTGATGTCTAGCAAGAAGTTGAACTTAATAGACTCTAGCTTTTTCTTTCTTGCTGTTGAAAGTAGCCCAAGGACATCCGCCAATCGTCTCGGCATGCCTAGAATGCATAGGTTCGAGCGCTTCGAAGAAATGGTAGAAGTAGAACTGATTGGTATCTGGTCACGGAGAGAGAGAGAGAGGGTAATCAATAAGTGCGTCGTATGGAATCTAGATGGTGTGTTACATACCTCCGAAGTAGATGACAATGGGCCACCGGCGTTGAAGTTGAGCCGCCGCCTCCGATGATGGGCACTGCCGGTCGCAGGTGCTACCTTTTCTTCGCTAGGAGGTTGCTTCCTTGACACCGTCGTCGACTGTGATTTGCCATCGGAAGTCACCGTTGATTTGCTGTTGGAACTCTGTGTTGTCGGCGTCGCATTGCCGTCTGGTGCGCCTTACTTGTCAAGATGAAGGACACCAGACGATTTCTCCGTGTTGACGGTCGATTTTGGTACACCTAGCTATGAGTTTACCGTCAACATTTGCACGTATTTGATATTCTAACTAATGGTACTAACCCCCCGGAGGTATCAAGTTCACTCTTGCATGTCGATTTTGGAGTTTATTGTTTACGTAGGAAATTAACGTTAAAGAGGAGACTTTCGGGATAAGTTCATCAAGCACTTCAAGAGAAGATCATGAAGCCCGACAAGTCAAGACACATGATGAACATGACTCCAAATGGCCCAAGGACTGAAGCATGAAGCCGTAAAACTCCAGGGACCTGAACAGAAGATGCTGAAGCTTGCGCGACAAGGAGCTCTATCTAAACCGTGGAGAAGACGACGTCAAGGGCCCACATGCAGAAGGGAGCAAGTCAACAATTGACCGAGAAGTGTCGGGGAGCGAAATGGGGCCGAACCGGGCCGAAATGGGCTTGGGCCGGTTGGCTCAGGCCGACCGGCCTGGCCTGTTTCGGGCCCGGTTCGTGATGCCCTTTGATCTAGGTGTTTCTCTATAAATTGCCTCTGCCTCCGTCGGCCACCACATCCATCCATCCAAAGGAACTCGGCGAAACCTAGGAGAGAGCGACAAAGGCAGACGACGGCCGCCGCGAGTCCTCAAGGTTGTCTAGGAGATGGCCTAGGCCTACCCTAGCCGCCATGGCCGCCTTGCACGGTTGAGCCATGGCGGAGTTCCGGAGCTAGTTGAGGTCATCAATGGTATGTACTCAGTGGAGATGATCTAAACGCATTTATTATGTGAGTAAAGTACTTCATGTCATCCGATCTTTTAGCGACTCGATTCTTCCTTTTATGATTTTGCTCTCGCTTGGCTATGCTTCGTCTTCAATCTATTCTATAGATAGATTGCTTGGGGTGCTCTTGTAGTCATGGTGGCTAGAGGTGCATACCGGATCAACCAAGTGTTTTCAACTTGTTCTTCTCCAACTCGCCCTAGGCTAACCCTCACGAATAGGAGTGCGTTGTGACAGGACGGTGGCTCCAAAAGGCGGGCGTCTTCAGAATTGGACCAGAGGATAGTAGTTTAAAGATGGCTTTGGATGAGATGCATGTCGCGCTTGCTCTTTTGGCTAGAACCACGACTAGAAGACGATAGGCCTTAGTTTCCCTTGCTTGCTCCTTACCTTGTCGACGTTCATGGATGCGATCAACCTTATGCTATAACTCATATATCTTTAAGGTTTATCTTCTTATGCAATCAATGCTTCGTATTAGGTTAGATCGATAGGTTAGATGGAGAATCCTAGGAGTTTGCTTCCGATCCTTGTATTGACAAATCTAGGGAGGACCCTCCTTGGTGAAAAAGGCACCAAGTCACCCGTAGGCTTGCGGTGAACTTGAGCACGGTTTTGAACCGTCAACAAGCCCCTTTTTCTGGTGTCGTTGCTGGGGATCGGCAACTCGAACTCTAGGGCGATCCATCTATCTCTTTGACTAACCCTAATTTCTATTATTGCATATATGCTTGCTTTCTTGTTTGTGTCCTTGAAAGTAGGTGAAAAGCTAGACACAAGACGTTCGAGAAGTTCACAATCCACTCCGACAAGATGATGACTACATCAAGATTCACTCTTTAGGGGTAGGTGCTAACTTTTGTTAGTGGCCCATCATCCGCTATTGAGTCCACACCCTACACGAGCGATGATAAACAAGGTATGTCAATGTGTCAATTAAAGTTTTAAGACTAATGTTTTGTGGAGGTTTGTTTGTCCAAGCAATAGGTGTTGGAAGCAATCACGTTGCGAAAGAAGTACCCGTCACTTTGGCTAAAGCAAAATCATGAAGAAGACACACCCTTGCCATCATGCTACTTGCTGGTCCAGCAATGGCGATGACTTAAAGCCAAAGGAGACGCAACGTAACGCCCCGAAGACCACAAGATCAAGGTCGTCAACATCTTCAGATCGATTCGCAAGAAGTCTATGTTCGCATCAATCTCTGCACAACCTCAAGGGAGAACAACAGGATATCTTTGGATATTTAGAAGCCCCAAGAAGTTACACTTCCAACAAACCAAGAATCAAGTCAATCGGAGGTTCGTACAAGCGGATATGGCCGAATTACCGAAGGTTGCGCGTTCTGAAATTTCTGGACAGCATGCAAGGGCGGAAACAAAACGGCCATAGCTCCCTCATTTGGGCTCTGATTAAGATGAATGAGTACCCGTTGGAAAGGTAATTTTATAAAGTTTTCGATGGAATAATATTTTGATATATGTTCTGTTATGTACACAAGGAAAAATCCATGAAAAAGAGGCAGCAGCAACACGAGGAGAACAAGATAGTGGAGATGAGGACGACGACAACGAAGAGGAGCTTGGGCAATGCTTCCATTAGACCACACAAGATGAAATTCAGCAGTTTAGAACAAAACAAAGACCCCAAGAGCATTGGCAAAAGAAGGCACAAGTTGGCAACATCCGACGCTAGGAGATGTTAGAAGCAAATCACGATGGATTACACACAAATGATGGCATCCAATGGCGCGGATACTCTGGGCTCTCACACGAAGGATCATGGAGTTACATGAAGATATTTGAGACATGTGTGAAGTCCCACAAATGAATAAGAAGAGTGAGTCCACACAAGGCAACCTTGATGATGTGTGGCACGAACGAAGGAATTGCGAAAAGACGATGCAAGCCACCGATCATTGAAGATTGTTTGCTTTCAACTCCGAGAGACCACTCACGATGAAAAGCTCGAAGGCCAAGGTACAAATTAACCTCTCAAGGTACTTTTGGAGCTGATAATATTCCTTTGATATATCTATGATTCATGGTTGATTCAATTCTATGCCTTGTTCTTATGATGATCATGATAGGCTAGAATTTCTTGAGAGTGATAAAGAGGCTTTGTTGTGCTTAAACTTTGTTACATGCCTAATTAACCTTTGCCTAATGAGAGCTTAGCGCTGAGCAAGAAAACTTATGCTACAATTAATCACAACTTAGTTTGTCATAAATTGTGGTTATGGATGCGTTTGTTTGCGATATGATTTGTAAATCTTGGACTTGCTTTGTGCTCGGTCAAGCTAGTGACCTTAAAAGAGCAAATTGTGGGAGAAATCCGAAGCTTCACTAACCATGCAGGGCATTACACATAAATTAAGAGGAGAGAAGTCATACCCAAAGGAATTGCAGACCCGTGCATCACCATCACCGAACCTCAAAAACAGAAGTCGCTGTTTTCATTAATTTTGAGGACCTGGTCAGACATGTTCAAGGAAGAAAAAGTTGAAAATCAGAAGCTCCATCAAGTGCTGGTTCCAACGCATCTAAGATCGATGAATTTGAAGACCCGTACAAGGAGATATGGCAAAAACATCGAACGATGTGCAGTCTGAAATCAGCTTTGGACAGATTGCAGCGCCGGAGTAGAAAGGGCATAACTCACTCGATCGGAGTCCGTTGGGGGTGAATAAATACTTGATGGAAAGACAATTTCATGCACCACGCATGGAAGCTATTGTTTTCTACATGGTCTGATCTGGACAGAGAGGAAAATTTGTGAAAGAAGAGGCAGTGATAAAGTGCGATGGAGAAGGTGATGATGATGATGCAAGGAGACGATTGGGCAAGCCTCTCACCGAGCATAAGTGATCGTGTCAAGCATGGAGAGTGGATCAAGGCTGTATGAACACCTTCAAATCTTGCATGAAGGATCATGGCTCCGCAACAACAAGAAGGTATGTGAGAAATTCGAGCTCTACGACTTTAAATGAAGCGCTTTGCGGGAGGCAACCCGGTTTTTATTTATATATATACATGACCGTCTACATTGTGCTCTTTAATCGAACCATCAAGTAACATTGTACCATTGTTCTAATAAAAACCACAACACCATGTTGTATGTTCTAATTGCTATTGAGGGAGTGCTTTGTTATTTGATCTTGGAAAACTTGTAGACCTTTTTGTGTGTCTATTAGAGTTTAGAGTCTTTTTCTTTTGTGTCTTTTTAGAGAGATATATGAAGTTGGCACCATCCTTTGATTCTAAACTTGTGTCTAGTTAATTTAGGCTAACATTTGTTTTTGTTTTAGACCACCGCATATCATGTCATATCATTTTGTTCATCCACCTTGCATCACACTGCATGTTTGATTTGATCTAACTTTTTGTCCAACCAACCTAAGCCTTCCTATAACCTCCACCAAAACCCATAGCCAATAGAGGTAGGATTGCTTGAGTTGACCGGGGGCTGTCACCCTCCGGGTCGGCCAAGTCTACCCCTATCTAACTAAAAAGACGACGATGCTTTGATGATTATGGCCGGCCACCATACATTTCGGGGTGAATCATGCTCTAGCCCCGTAGAACTCATCATCATAAACTTCGACTAGCCTCCCTATAAAACCCCTAGGAAAACTTCCCCTACCTTTAGACATCCTAAAACCCTAGGTTTGTAGAAAGACTCTAGCACCACCTTAGATAGAATTTCTATACTTGACTTCCTCTCTTCAAAATCCTTGTTTGAGCCAAAAATATAGGATACCCATAACCTACCCTTAAACCTTGTTAGTTTGGTTGATTGATTCTTTTCGATGGGTGACTTCCTTGTTGACAATGCTTACTTCGTATGAAGTGTGAGATCAAGCTTTGTCCTTTGTTTATTGTAGACCACATCGAAAGTGTTTTTCAAACCTTGCTAATGCTTGTTTGTGCTAACTTTTTGCATTTGCATTTTGCATCAATCTCTTTGTCATCGTCCACTTTATGTTAGTTTGGGACCTTTTTGTGAAACTTTATGATGAATGCTTTCATATCTATGTTAATGCTTGTCGGCATGCGTTACTACTTTTTGCAATATTGTGTAAACATGGTGTTTAGACATGATTGGAGACCACCATCATTTAGTCTTATATCCCGAGCTATCATGTTGCATTGGTTGGTTTATAAACTTAGCAATGCGCCCTACTTTTCTTGAACTATAAAGAATTGTTGATCTTGGGATGAACATAGTGTTTTGACCTTGGTTAATAAATCTCTATGGGAATAGAAAGTTTGGCAACTACTTTGTAAGCATGGAGCTTAGAATTTGGTGTAAACATTATTTTGTTTTTATACCATCCTATCATTTGCATGCACGCTTGCACTCACATACACCCATTAGGATTTTCGCTAGATTAACTATGCCACAAGTGAAGATCTTAGGGATGTCATGGTTTGTTGGCATAGGGTGAGTATTCCCGACCGTCACCTCGGGGGTACTTTGTGCATTATAGTTATTTTGCAGGCATGGCGAATCACTCCCATGAGTTCGTAATAAAACCTGAAATCAAGATCATCAACACCTCCAAAATCCCGAAAGGAGCACTGCTGTTTTCATCAAGATTAAGCACATGTTCAGAGATGTACAAAAGGGGAAAATTGGATATTCAAGTGCTCCATTAAGTCTACTTTCAAATGCATCAAGAATAAACATTTTAGGAGACCCGTGCAAGAAGTTACAACCAAATCTTTGAGCGTCACACATTCTGAAATCAGCCCAGGACAGCTTGCACCAACAAAGTAAAAAGGGGCGTAACTCTCTTGTTTGGAGTCCGATCGGGATGAATGACCACTCGTTGGAAAGATAATTTCAAGCACTTTGCAATGGAGCGATGATTCAGTACATACTCAGTTCTGGAAGTAGAATAAAAACTCGTGGAAGATGAACCAGCGATAATGGACAACATGGAAGGAGGAGAAGATGGGATGAGAAACAATTGGGATCAAGGCTCGTGGCAAAGGGCGGACATTGAAGGATGAACAAAGGCAACAATGTGATGATGATCTCCTCGCATGGCGGTAGGACTTCAAGAATTTTAAGATGGTTCATCATCTTCCGTGCCTAGCAACATGCTAAGCATGGGGGAAGACTTGGTGGACGAAAGAAGACCTCATGGAGTTCAAGGATCACGGTTGCTGCGGATGCCGATCTTCCTTCTTCCATGCTAGGCACAATGCTTAAGCATGGGGGAGGGCGCACTACATCACAAGCATCAAAGGACGGTAACAATTCCTCAACCCTCTCTTTGTCCTTGTCTTTCTAAATGCTTGTATATATGTATATGCCTTCAACAACCTTAGATGCAACTTTTGTATGTCTCTCTTGTTAAATAACATGGCTTCTAGGAGTACAACCTAGTTTTTGTTTTTGTTTATTGTCATCACCTTGTGCTCACCATGATGAAATAATTTTGGCTTGATCTTGCTCGTTGATGACCGTTGCCACTTTGTTTAAACTTTGTGCTTGTTTATGCATGATTAAGCTATTGCTCTCTCTAATACAAATCTGAAATTAATTAAATGCTAGCTTAATCTTTTGTGGAGGTCATGATAAAAATAAAGACCCATGGTTTCTTTTATGCTCTCAACTTTGGATGGGTCGAAGGACATATTACTTTTTGCTTTTAAAAGTCAAGCTAACCTTGTCATTAATACCTCTTGCGTTTTGCTCTACCTATCCAAAGCCTTATATAATGAGTGCAACCATAGATTACAAGAGTTATTGTTGGGTGAATTGATTCAAGGCTCAATTCTCTGGCTCGTGACTAAGAAGCTGGTCATTCCATTTTTTGCGTAACTTATCTTTTGCTAGCCTATTCTATCTGTGCATTGAGAGCTCCCACATCGGATGTTTTGCAAACCTTGCCGGATATCCACCCTTTAAACCAACATCATCTTTTGTGTTAACCTCCTTGACCTACCTATCACTTGAGTATGGAGACGACACATCACAAGAAGGTGCTTCAAAGGAAAGATTCAAGTTCCCTCTCATCAAGACATCTGGTACCTACCTTAACACCACTTCCTCTTTGCTCGGGGACGAGTAAACGTCTAAGCATGGGGGAGGAGGTAGGTACTATGCAAATTAGAGTTCTAGGGGAGATAAAAAAATGAATAAGATGAGAGGAGAAAAATAAAAAAAAAATTCAAAGCACCTCGCACCGGTCAAAGAAAAAAAAGAGAGAGGAAAAAGAAAAAAAAGAAGGGAGAAAAAGAAAAAGAAAAAAAAGAGAGAGTAATAATAATCTCCCCCGGTTCTCTAGTTGCTTAAGGATTTTTCAAGGACTTCGAGATCAAGACCCATACTCATTTTTCCAACCATGTGCAATCCGATAACGAGGACTTCGTTGGGGCCTCAGGATCATTCTTTGCCATTTGTACATGTCCACTTATCTAAAAGTGTGAGTTCTTTCTCTCCCCCCTCCTTGTGAACATTATTTTTCCAATGACCTTTTTGACGAGTCATGATAAGTCCATGAGAAGCTTGCCTTGTTTTGATAATAGTCTCGACTTTAACATCTTGGTAGGGATATAAACTTTCCTATGAGCTCCAAATAAAACCCTTCCACCTACAAATATGAGAGGGAAAGGATATAGATCAAGTAGGCTTGAGAGAGTTCATGAGCAAGATGCAAGAAGGTTTAAATTTTTGTACTTGGTTTAGCTCTTTTATTCACCTCATCCTTCACTTCAAAAGTTTCTAAGACCTATTCGAATTTTGTGGAGCATGATTGATTACTTGTGGAAAGAGCTTAAATTATATCTACCCTCCATAGAGATGAAAGCTAGATACATTATGGAATTTTGACAAATATAAACTTGGAGAGCATTATGCTTTCTCATGTGTGATCAAGTGCAGGGTATGAACAATGAAAGGCAATGCTGATATCCATTGAAAACTTACTCGAGGACGAGCAAGGTTTAAGCATGGGGGTATGTTGACGGTCGATTTTGGTACACCTAGCTATGAGTTTACCATCAACATTTGCACGTATTTGATATTCTAACTAATGGTACTAACCCCCCGGAGGTATCAAGTTCACTCTTGCATGTCGATTTTGGAGTTTATTGTTTACGTAGGAAATTAACGTTAAAGAGGAGACTTTCGGGATAAGTTCATCAAGCACTTCAAGAGAAGATCATGAAGCCCGACAAGTCAAGACACATGATGAACATGATGAACATGACTCCAAGAACCAGTGCTGAACCGGCTGGCTGGGTGCTGAACCGCTGCAGAAAAAAGAAAAACCGCCGGCTCACTGGCGGACCGGCAAACCGACCCTGCCCTGGCCTCTCCCATCGCACCACGTCGCCAGCCGGGGCGATCCCGCGCGCGCGACCCGCGCTCCTCTGCATGGCGCCATCAGGGCC
The DNA here is from genome assembly GCA_036936925.1 of Cenchrus fungigraminus. Classification (NCBI taxonomy): domain Eukaryota; kingdom Viridiplantae; phylum Streptophyta; class Magnoliopsida; order Poales; family Poaceae; genus Cenchrus; species Cenchrus fungigraminus. Next base: position 62,980,090 of record CM072772.1, on the reverse strand, counting down.
ACAGCCATCTGGGGCCTGCCACGCGTCCAGGCGGGCCGACCCGCATGCACGTGCTCCTGCAACAGGAGTCCGGCGGGGGCCTCTAGCAAGGTGGCACGTGGCCCGGTGGGCTCCGTCTGCGCGCGCGCCCCGCGCGCTGCGATCCGCGGCGTCGGCTCCGCGCCAATACGCGCCTGTCACGTGGCTGGCAGGCGGCGCGCTCCCGCGCGGACGCGCGAACCAGGATGTGGTGTGGGTCCCGCCGGGCCCGCCACGGTCTCCTGTCAGGGCGCACCGCTGCGCGGTCGTTGACTTGCGCTGGTGCCAATCGCTGTCTGCCATGTGTCCCCACCTCATGTGTCTTTTGTCTATTAGATATCTTTTGCATCCGAGCTCCAAAGTAGGCAAATGATATGTCCATTTCGATCGTCTCGACGAGCCCGTCGCAATGATGCAGTCCAATTTGGCATTTGAGGTTGTTTATGATAATGCCATATTTTATTCTATAATTGCTCATTTGCACCTACGACCAAATATACACCAAAGCTTGTGGAATTTGTTAGATTATAACCCTATAGCTATGGTGCACACTTTCATGGAGTAACTTTTATCCAAAGTTGACGGTCGAAAATAGGGACTTAACGACCGTCAACAAGCTCCCCCACACTTAGCCCTTTGCTCGTCGTCGTGTAAAGGTTAAGGACTAGGGTGGAAAACATCAATCCAAAATGATATGATGCAAGCATGTAAGATATTCCAAGGCATACCTGTACCATGTCATCTTGGATGGTTGAAGAATGGAATGGCTGGATTTGAATCACCATAACTCCTTCTGTAAAGTAGCTTGGGTTTTTGATAATTTTTTTTCAAAACTAAGCCTTACTTGACTCCTCAAATGATGCTCTCGGATCGCTCAGTGTGTATGATTCCTCACCAAGGCATTAAACTCGCCTTTATTTAACCTACTTCTAATGATGGCTATATGTGGAGCTCAAGGTAAGGTTGAAGATATATGGCATACTTGTATCACATAATATTGCAAAGTCAAAACCGGATCCAAGAAGAAAACTCGTCATACAATCTGATCAAGATGTGCAAGTGTGTGGAAAGTGTATGATATGGAAATTTGTACTCCTTGTTGTATGGTCTCTCTCCCTTTGAACTTTATTTTGAGGACATGGCTATATATATTTTTTTTTCATCGTGCTTGAGAAGAGTTACTCTTTAGCATGTGTCTTTATCTCTCTTTTTTTTCCTTTTTTTGCCCATGTCTCTTTTGAAGGAAAATCTAGGGAGAGAGACTCATCAATTGAATGGAGTATTTATTTTTGTGGATGGATAGATGTTGCTAACTTCCAGTGTAGAAGTTTAGCATATGAAGGTGGAGTGTACATGATCTTGATCATGAAAGCATGAAAAGCTTCTAGCAAGGGTCACAACAATTTGATAAAGCTCAATGTAATAACAAGCAGCATATGTATGAGGTTTTCTAATGTAAACAACATATGGCTTTGGTAGGAATATATCATCACTAGGGAGCTTGTAAGGCTATATATTTTTTTTTCAAATAAAACATCCCGAGCACTTTGTCAGAGAAAGTAAGGTTCATCGCATCGTACCATATCTCATTAATCAACCATTTAGATGAACATGTTTCCTAATGATATTTGTTCACAAGCAACAGATATATGTGCTAGGAATAAAGAACATGCAAGCCAATCAATTGAAAACATGCAAGCAATGGAGCATTCAAGATTCATTGAGTTTAATTTAATGATTATCTTATGAAAAGCATTATAACTCATGAATCATGGAATTGGGGGGAATAGAATTTTTCAAACCATGATATCCCTTTGAATGTCGGAAGAAGTTGACTCTCGGTACCTCCCCCACACTATCTTCTGCTGCATCTTTTCCTGCACACTCTTAGGCAAAGATGAGATACATGGATTTGGCTAGTACAGATTGTACTAGCCAAATCAAAGAAAAGTTTTATTTTATTTATTATTATTTTTTATTATTATTCACCATGAGACCGATAGTGAACATCAGGCAACCTCCCGAAAGGGCTTTGTTTAAAGTCAAAAGCAGGACATATCTAGCTAGGCAAGATGCATAAGCTAACATCATCTCCAAATCAGGATAAGATTTTGCATGAGAGGAGCTTTACTCGGGATGCTCACATACCTCCCCCACACTTGAAGTTTGCATTGCTGAGCAACAAAACTCAAGTGTGTGGAGATCAAACTTCCTTTCGTAGCCGTTCTCTCACCAAAAACTCACCAAAGTGTTGTAGTTGATGTAGCTCACATGTTCTTAGGCATCATCTATCCATCGTTCTTCTTGGTCCTCACCTGAAAGGTTAGTAACCAAAAGTACCCGAAGGACACTCTTATCCTAGGAACATGCTCTTGCTTTTATTTGGAAGGAGAAATAAATCTACGCTAATCCAGGCTATCTCCTGGTAGTGCTTTGTTTACGGTCATAAGCTTGACCATGGGAATTTCTTCTCGCAGCTATCATTGGTGATGCCATTCCCGCCTCACCACCAATCGTTAGTGAAGCTTTAGCTGCAAGGTTAGTGCCACAATGCACTCTCGAGATCTGCAATACTTATGGTGGACATATGCATCTACAACCATCCTTCTAAACTTTTTGCAAAGGAGAACCATAAGGCGGTTGTAGTCTTGATGTGTGCTCTGTGCACTGAGCGTGGCTCACTCTAGAGAGACATGATGCAAGCATGGTTCCTGAGCTAAATCAAGAGTAAAGCTACCATGCTTGTCGATGAGATCCTTTCCTTCGGACCCTAGAGTCGGCGCCTTATAGATTTCCATGGCCCAAGAATTCTCCATCTCAAGAGATGCATCATGTATGAACAATGTTGATTCTTGACCACGGTCGGAAACAACATGATACAGGCCAGTGGGAAGAGGCTCAAACTCGATCAAAGGTGATGATGATCGTTCGTCTTCACAAAGGTGAAGCGGGTCTTCCGAGTCATACTCTTGAGAAGTAGTAAATTCTACAAGCTCAATGAGAACGGGCTCGGACGACGCGAATGGAGATACATGCATCATCTCCTCGAACGGGTTTTGCTTGGGAAGTGGCATCACCATAGAATTTTCTGAGAACAAGGGAGTGGTGGCAGAAGCGGCTTCCCTAGGCTTTTCATCTAGGCTCCCTTGAGATGCATCGAGAAGTTTTTCTATAGGGGAGCCTAGGATGAGATCAAGATCGAGGACATCAAAGACGTGGAAGTCTAGATTAACCTTAATCCTGTCTACTAGGAGTGGCACAGCACATGCAACCCCCCGACACTCAAGAATGTGTCCGGAGAGACAACTCTTGAGGAGCTTGTCGGATGGTCTTAGCGTTACATTGCCCAATAAAGTGTACGCTAAGTGCCATGGCATAATATTAACCTCCATGATGGGGTTAAAATGGGCTTCTATGGTAATCCCTTTTATGGAACAAGGAAGGATCGTAGAAGGTGAACAAATCCAAAGTGCTTCGGAAAAGTGTTCCACTCCAGTCGACCACTTCTTTTCCATGGCATCCATGATAGATGTTTCAGTTGGAGGATCAGGAGGCAAAGGAGGGACCGTAGGCCTAGGGGAAGATTCTATCAAAAGATTTCTAGCTGGCTGGATTTGGATAGAAGAGGGCTCCTTCCCTTGTTCGGCATCCAAGTGATTCAAGGTGTCTTCGGGATTCTCAGTGGGATCATCCTCGAATCGGTCATGGAACTTTGCTATTGCATTCCGTGCACGAGCTAAGGAGACGGTTTGTGTGGATTTGCCTAGTTGCACGGCTAGGCTACCATTAGCCGTTTCTTGGAAAAGTCTCTCGGTAGGCCGACCTATAAGAATAGGTATGTCCGGATTATCATAGACATGGAAGTCCAGAAAGATCTCGGCCTCATTGGCAACTACCGGGACTGTTCTGACAACCCCGCAACATTCCAACATGGTCCCATAAGGATCTTGAAAAATCTTTTGGGACGAACGTAGGGTCATGTTGGGATAGAGCTGTTGGGCAAGAGATTTTGAGATGATATTTATCCCAACAGTGGGGTTGTACTGGACATCCATCATGACGCCTTGTATTTGATAGGAAAGAAGAGTGGACGGCATGATGAGTCTAACTACCTCGGGCGATGTCTCAGCTTCTCTCAACCATTCCACACTCATAGCCGCTGACAAGCATTTAAGGTCTTCTTTGAGAATGGGCTTATCGGGTTGGCTAGCATTTTGTTGAAACGGAGAGTTGCACACTCGAGGTTTTGGTTGGATTGGAAAATTCGAGGCATTTCCAAAGTCTGAGAAAAGATCATCCTCGATTTCGCTGATAAAGTCCATTGGATGAGTTTCCTCATCTTCTAGACTATGGAGGTTTTCTACGGGAGGCTCTACTTTTATTGGCTCAGAGAGAGGAGCGGTCACGGGTGTAGGCTGGATAGGTGAAACCTCATTTTCTAACTCAAGGATTTCATCAACCTCTTCTTCGGGAAATTCATCAAAAATACCAGTGTAGGGGGTATTCTTAAGGATTTTGTTGAGAACGTTCCTCCCTTCACTAGGTGTCAAATGAGTGAAAGAACCTCCCGAAGAAATATCGAGAAACTAGGCGGACTCCTTGCTAAGGCCTCGACGAAGATGCTGTAAAAGCATCGGTTCGGAGAGTTCGAGGTTGGGACCGGACATGCTTAGGTCCAAAAATCGTGCCCAGGCTGCTCCTAAGGTTTCTTTTTCCTTTTGCCTAAAGCCTAAGACTTCCATACGGAGGTCGACCAATCGGGATTCCGGGAAGAAAGCTAGACAAAATTTGTTTCGCAAAACTTCCCAATCTCCCTTGACACCCCTAACGGTTTGAGTGTACCATTTCTTGGCAATCCCCATCAAAGAGAACGGGAAAAGCTTCCATTTTAATGTTTCGTGTGACATGCCACGAATGACAAGGCACGAGCACACTTCCTCAAAACCGCGAAGGTGGGTGTACGGATTTTCCTCTTCTGCTCCAGAAAAAGATTGCTCCCGTACCATAGCTATGAGGGCGGGACGAAGTTCATAGCTAGGTGCATGGATGGGTAATGATGAGGGTGGAGGCTCCAGATCTTCGCCCGTTGGAGCCGAAAACTGATTGATAGGTGTGGAATCCATATGGGGATATGTGATGGTATGGATAGGGATACATGGACGACTCGGCTTGACACTAGTACACCAACCGTTCCCCGGCAACGGCACCAGAAAGCTTGTTGACACTCACTAGTGTCGCCACCAGATTTATATTCCCGGCAACGGCGTCAGAAAGCTTGTTGACACTCTCTAGCATCGCACCAGGTTTATATCCCCGGCAACGGTGCCAGAAAGCTTGTTGACACTCACTAGCGTCGCTACTGAATATGCAATGACACCAGAAGGCCGGTTGGTATAAATAACGATCGCAGAAAAGTTCGCAAGCGTATGGATACCGGTGTAGCTTTCACCCAAGAGTATTCCAGGGTATCGAATCCACAGGGAACGTGTGTGCACTAGTGAAGAATCAAGATCGGCCTTGGACGAGAGAAGATATGATAATAGTGTAGGAGAGGTAGAGAGGGTTTCAAAGGATTCCGGATACTAAAGATAAGATCAGCGTTTGCTACGATGCTTGCTTCGGGACGCTCAACCGTCCTAACTCGGAAAGGGATGAGAAGGGGGCTAGGCAAGCCAAGCAGGGGTCCTACTGCGCTCTAGTGGATCTCACGTGGTGGACTACGTAGGCCGTCAGGGCTGTCACCACCTGGGGCTACCACAACAATCCGTGCCACTAGGTGTACTCCGAGGTAATCGCAAGACTAGACACCATGTCTACTCTAGTGACTTCTGTTCTAGCTTTGCAATTACTAGAACACTAATCAAAGCAAGGAGCCCACAAGCATAAATAATAAAGTTGAACTTAGTTAATTAAATAAATCCAGAATACCTAAGAGTTACCCGAATGTTACTCGAAGTGGAGCCGCATCCGCCGAGGTACAAGAGGAAGGGAGGAAGCCGACAACTCCGGCTTCTCCCGGACTCGCACCTCAACTCTCACCTAATTCTAACACTAATTTTGGTAGAGCTTCGCTTGGTCTCTGCTTCTCTGTTCGTCCAAGGAGAGGCCTCTCCTTTGAAGGGAAGCACTCATCCTTGGGTGAAGTGGTGTATTTGAAGTGACGAGGATGGCTTCTATTTATAGGGGGAGACTTGGGAGAGTGGAGGACCTCCCCCTCTTTCCTGGGGTGCAACCTGCCCTCCCACGGCACTGTAGCGTGCAGGGGAAGGTGCTTGAGCCGGTGGAGGTGAAAACCGGAGGAAAACCGGATCCTAGGGGCGAGAACCAGAGCTGAAACCGGCTGGCTGGGCGCTGAACCGCTGCAGAAAAAAAGAAAAACCGCCGCCCCGGCCGCTCCCGTCGCGCCACGTCGCCGGCCGGGGTGATCCTGCCCGCGCGACCCGCGCTCCTCTGCATGGCGCCATCAGGGCCACAGCCATCTGCGGCCTGCCACGCGTCCAGGTGGGCCGACCCGCATGCACGTGCTCCTGCGGCGGGATTCCGGCGGGGGCCTCTAGCAAGCTGGCACGTGGCCCGGTGGGCTCTGTCCGCGCGCGCGCCCCGCGCGCTGCGATCCACGGCGTCGGCTCCGCGCCAATACGCGCCTGCCGCGTGGCTGGTGGGCGGTGCGCTCCCGCGCGGACGCGCGAACCGCGATGTGGCATGGGTCCCGCCGGGCCAGCCACGGTCTCTCGCCAGGGCGCACCGCTACTGCGTTCGTTGACTTGCGCTGGTGCCAATCGCTGTGTGCCACGTGTCCCCACCTCATGTGTCTTTTGTCTATTAGATATCTTTTGCATCCGAGCTCCAAAGTAAGCAAATAATATGTCCATTTCGATCGTCTCGACAAGCCCGTCGCAATGGTGCAATCCAATTTGACATTTGATGTTGTTTATGATAATGCCATATTTTATTCTATAATTGCTTATTTGCACCTGCGACCAAATATACACCAAAGCTTGTGGAATTTGTTAGATTATAACCCTATAGCTATGGTGCACACTTTCATGGAGTAACTTTTATCCAAAGTTGACGGTCGAAAATAGGGACTTAACAACCATCAACAGTCGCATGGTGGCAAGAATAGCAAGACGAAGTCGTGGACGGTTTCTTGGTTGAGCCTCAAAACCAAGGTCGAGCCGGGATAACGTGGGAGCCCAGTCATGAGTGGAGATTGGTGGGAGGCTACACCAAGTCCGCGGGGTTTGCAGTGGTTCACCACAAAACCACTGGGTTACTCGGTTGAGCCACAAAACCGGGGCCGAAGACTCGACGTGGAGGTGCGACCACCCAGGTCGGTTCAACCGTCCAGGTGGGGCGGTCAGACCTCCTGAGCCGGTCTAACCGCCCAGGGGGTAGTCTGACCACCCGGGTCGCAGCCGTCGAGAAGCTTCAAAGCGGAGGACACGCGGCATGATCGCAAGAGTTGCGTTGGAGCTACGCAGGCTTGCGGTGCATGCGCATCCCTCCGATGGTGCTGAACTCAAGACTTCCAAAATTTCCCTTGAGGGGCTTGTATCCCTAGTTGCTAGTAAGGGTAGTTTAGTCATTTTGTTGCCCCCATATAAACACTTGAGTTGTGGGATGGCAGCCAACTCTTGGAACCCTAGCTCATTTCCCTTCGTTATTTTCCCTTCCTATTTTCCTTAGGATTTTCTAGGACTAGCTTGAGAGCTTCATGGTGAGATCTCGAGAGAGGGATGGATGATCGGGAGGCAAGCTAGACCTTGTATGAACCTTCATGGTATGTATAGATGATTCAGCGTGGTTCCTCAAGGCCTTGTGTTGTCTCTCCCGTTTCTCTTTTTGGTGATTTTCGGAGCTCTTTCTTGTGATTTTCGTGGCGGAGTTTTGAGGGCGAGTTCTTGCAGGATTCTTGTTGGGTGTCACATATGAGGACCTTGTGCCTCTTTGCTTGGTGACTTTGCCCCAAGAACTTCCTTGAATCGGCCTCAATTTGGTGGTTTTCGGAGTTCCTCGAGTTCATGACCTAGTGGGCCAAGATTCGCGATTCCCTTTGATTGAGAGTGTTTCGGTGGAATTCCTTTGGTGGAGAGGTTGCCCAGGAGGTAACCCAGGTATCCCCGAAGTTTCGCTGCAATCCGTTGGGTGAATCGGGAGATCGGGCGATGGGAAGTTGAGGGTTGACCCGCGGCCAGATTTTCTGGGTGGGGCGGTCTAACCGCCATAGGGGGCGGTCTAACCGCCCTGGGTCATCCAGGTGAAAGTTTTGGTTTTGCCGGACTTTCCTCTGTGAGTTTGTTCGAGCGTTCTGGTGAAATCTTAGCCCGTTTTGGAGTAGTTTGCTAGGTTTTCTTTGGAGGTGATTTTTGATGGGTAAAGGAGGTTAGACCGCCCCCGTGAGCCGGTCTAACCACCCTAGGCCTTTTGGGTGAAGTTCTTGTTTTCGTCAAGATTCACTGGTAGCTAGCTTGGCCTTGACTAGAGGATCCTGTGTCTGAAACCGTGGAGAGTTTTGGAGCTCGGAAGAGCCTTTTCAGTGGTTTTCTCGGTTGCCAGGAAGAGGCGGTCTAACCGCCCCCATATCCGGTTTGACCGCTCCTACTAGGCAGAGAGCTTCGAGTTGTTTCCGCTACCGTGTGTGTGTCGAAGCTGTGCCTGCAGGTAGTGTTTGTTCCTAGGACCAGTAGCACTTTAGTGGCTACGTGGTTTGGCAAACGAAAGGTTGCATGCGAAGCGTGTGATTTTAGGTACCCGACCGAGTGAGCGTGTGATTTTAGGTACCCGACCGAGTTGATCTTGTAGGAGAAGTCATCTCCTTCGAGAAGAATTTTAATCGGCTCCCATTAACTCCCTCCCTCCTCTCTAGTTGCAAGTTCGGTCCTTCTAGTGGTATCAAAGCCGGTTACGGGTCTTTCAGGACTCTAACCAGTCTAAGATCCAAAGATGGCGTACCAGGAATGGGGATCGGGTCCTCCGCACTTCGATGGAAAGAACTACCAGATGTGGCAGAGGCGGATGGCTGCTTTCCTCCATGGCAAGGGTCAGATCCTTAGGGACGTTACGGTGAACACAGCTTATGTTCATTCGATTAACTTCCTTTCTCCAGGATCAAGGGATATGCACGACACCAACAACAAGGTGGTCGACTACTTGTTTAGCACTCTCTGTCAATCCGAATTCGATCAGGTTCAGATGGAGGATTTGGCTTGTAGGATTTGGGAGCAACTCAAGAATGCTCACGCTGGGAACAGTCAGGTTCAGGCTCAGTTGTTTGCAACTTACCGGAGACAGTACGAGAACTTCACTCATCTCCCCGGTGAGTCCATACATATAATGAGGGCCAATGTGACCGTGCTCCCGTACGATGATCATGACAGAGCTGTGAAGCTCTTGCACTCATTGAATCGTACTATTTGGGGTGGAAAGGTCGAGGCCATCCTATAGTCGGAGAAGTATGAGAGTCTGACGGTAGACGAGCTGTTCTCTAAGCTCAAGTCGGCTGAGGTGGACGTGTGACAACCAAGATTGAGGGCCCGACTGACTCTCATAGTCTCGCTCTCATTGGTGGCTCAGGTGCTAAGTCTAGCGCTAACCCATCCACAAGGATGTACTCTTTGTCTTCCTTGATGTCTTTGCCAGATGATGAGTTCGACGTGCTTGGAGAGGACGAGCTGGCGCTGCTGACCAGAAGGTTCGAGAGGATGCACGAGAACCGGGTGAACACAAGGAGGAACACAAGGATATGCTTTCAGTGCGGCAAGCCAACACTTCATCGCCGACTGCCCCGAGAAGATGGATAACAAGGATAACTACAAGCACCGGTCAAGGACGGAGAACAAGCACCGGTTGAGGCACGATCACAAGCACAAGAACAAGAACAAGGACGAGCGGAGATCGAGGAAGAAGGATGACCACAGCAAGAAAGCCCGAGCGATGGTCGGAGCGAGCGACGTCGACTCCAGCTCTGCCTACTCTACCTCGAGCTCGAGTAGCAGTGAAGATGAAGGTGATCGGCGCAAGAGCAAGAAGGGGTCCAAGAACCTGAGCGAGTTGAGCTGCTTTGCGCGAGACATCTTCTACGGCATGGCACACAGCTCCGGTAGCAAGAAGAGCCAGAAGGACGACTCGGACTCCGACTCCGAGGACGAGGTACGTGATGAACTTTCCTTCTTGCGCCAGGAGAATGAGGAGATAGGAAAATTGCGTGATAATCGTGATGACATGCTTAGGGAAGCTAAGAAAATGAGGAAAGAGCTTAGGGCCTCACTTGAAGATGCTAGGAGCAGAGTAGCTGAGCTAGAAACATAGAACCTTGATGCTAAGCTGGAGATAGATTCGCTTAAGGCTTCACCTGTTGTGTCTGATGAGGTTGATTGTGGTGATTGCTCTTGTTTCCTAGCTGATTTGACTGCTCTTAAGGAAAAGCATGCCTCCAAGTGTGAGGAACTAGATGTGCTTAGGGTTGAGTTGGCTGAGCTGCAATCTAGGCCTTCCTTGCTAGGTGCTTGCACATCTTGCCCTGTGTTGCATGAAAAAATTGCTGAGTTGCGATCTCGCATTGTTTCGCTTGAGGCTGAATTGAAATCACCTGTTGCTACTTCCTGCTCTACTTGTGAATTGCATGCTATGAAGAATTTGGAACTTGCACATTATGTTGATCGTTTGCAGGATGAAAATGATGAGTTGAGAAAGTGTTTGAGTTGTTGTCGGGTCAGGAGCCCCAGCTTGGCATCATGATTGCCACCTTTAAGCGCTATGATGGGCAAGCACTTGGGGCTAACAAAATTGGAGAGAGCAGTGGTGAGAGAGATGAGAAAATTGGAGAGATTCCTATCCCACCACATACAACACCCAAGAACAAGTTTGAGACTAAGCCTAACCATCTAAAAAACAAACTTGACACAACCCTAGATCCACCAGTGTTCCCTCCCCAAATAAACAACTTCCAAAAACCGGTGAGATTTTTGAGCCCCAAGGGGGATGTGGTTGAAGAGAAGAAGGGAGAGAAGCCTAGTGTGGAACAACAACCAAAGCCCAAGCCAAAACCAATCCGGTTCCAGTGTGAGTATTGTGGGAGAGATGGTCATAAGGGTGAGTTTTGCTTCAAGAGGAAGCGGGAAGAAAGGATGGCTAAGGAGTGGGCTAACAAGGACAGGTACCACCCATCTCATGTGTACCTGAGCCACGTATGCCACTGCCTAGGGGAAAGCTTGTTGTGAGAACCATTCAGGAATGGGGAGATAGGAGCTCTCGTAGCCGAGGAGTGTTTCAGGAGAGGGCGGTCAGACCGGCCTGGCTAGGCGGTCAGACCGGCCCTCCCCAGAATTCTGGGCGGTTTGGTTTTCGAGATGGCAATGCGAGTGGTTTCAGTTTTGGTGGTCATGGTACTGGTGGTTGGCGTGGTGAGTCTGGTGGAGTTGAGTTTGCTGGACGTTCTCCTCCTCGTGATCGATATGAGTTCGGGAGAGGTTGCAGCAGTCTCAAAGGAGCTACGGTCCACGGTCTTCCTTTCGTGGCTTTCATGCTCCTCCAGCGAGACAGGGGTGGTTTCCCCGTGGTGGTTCCCATGGTGGTAGCTTTGATAGGCGTGATGGAATGGATGGTGCTAACCCCACTTTGGAGCAGATGGCTCGGCACTGGTTTTACTCTATTGGTACTAACCCCAGTGCTGAGTCGTTTGCTCACTCACGTGCTCGTTTTTGAATTTCAGGTGGGAGGCTTGGGGAACATTTGGTTGATCGACTCTGGTTGCTCGAGGCACATGACCGGAGATCAGGGGTGGTTCTCCAGCCACACCTCGGTGCTGTCAAAGACATACATCACCTTTGGGGACAATGAGCGAGGGCTCGTACTTTCAGAAGGTGAAGTGCGGGTAAGTGACAAAGTGGTGCTGAAGTGTGTTTCCTTGGTTAAGTCGCTCGGATTTAACTTGCTTTCGGTTTCCCAGCTTCTTGATGAAGGTTTTGAGGTGTTGTTTGAGTCTGGTGGTTCTCGGATACTTGATGCTCGAGGTGACCTTGTCTATGTGGTCGTTCCCGAGGGTCAAATATTCCGAGCGGATTTTTCTCAGAGTTCGGGTGTTGCTAGGTGTTTCGTGGTTGGTTCTTCGAGTGAGTTGTGGAAGTGGCATAGGAGGTTGGCTCACTTGAGTTTTCACCTTCTGTCACGCTTGAGTGGACGGGGAGATAGGAGCTCTCGTAGCCGAGGAGTGTTTCGGGAGAGGGCGGTCAGACCGGCCTGGCTAGGCGGTCAGACCAGCCCTCCCCAGAATTCAGGGCGGTTTGGTTTTCGAGATGGCAATGAGAGTGGTTTCAGTTCTGGTGGTCGTGGTACTGGTGGTTGGCGTGGTGAGTCTGGTGTTGTTGAGTTTGCTGGACGTTCTCCTCCTTGTGATCGATATAAGTTCGGGAGAGGTTACAGCAGTCTCAAAGGAGCTACGGTACATGGTCTTCCTTTCGTGGCTTTCGTGCTCCTCCAGCGAGACAGGGATGGTTTCCCTGTGGTGGTTCCCGTGGTGGTAGCTTTGATAGGCGTGATGGAATGGATGGTGCTAACTGTTGGTATTTGTTAAGCCAATAGAAATATTATGATGGATAATCCGCAAGTGCACGGATACCGGCGAGCATTCCACCCGGGAGAGGGTTTTAATATCGAATCCACAGGGAGAAAGGTAGAGAGAAAGGTCTGGAGTAAAAAGACTAATCCCTGAGAAGCTATCAAGGACTTGACAGAAAGAAGAGATAAGGAGCACTTAAGGATGTCTGGTTCTTATTCTCACAAGCTATGTCGATATTGTTCTTATGGGGTGATTGTCTGAAGGCACACTTAGTAAAGGGAACCTCCTGAGAATCTATGGGGGGAGTGCTACGGTTTCTATAGACGGGAGGTGGACTACGAAGGACTCAATGGTGCTGTCACCACCACGATCAACCACACGATCCGGAATATAGAAGGCATTCATAAGCTAGCTAGTCTAGGCACCACGCTTACACTAAACATACAACTTTAATTCAAGAGCTACAGGAATTAAAGTACTCAAAGAGTTATGAACCGTAAGAACAATAAAGACAATGTTGCTCACTTGAATAAGAAGTCGATCTTTCCCGCAAGGTCTCAGGATCGGGCTCCAATGGAGTCTGATGCCAGAGGTAGAAGATGAAGAGGAGACACCGACATGCCCGGGCCTTCCTTCAGCTTCGCCTCTACCGCTCTCTAATCCTCTCGAACAAGATTGGCTAGATCTAATTAGATCATGGCTCCAATCTCTCAACTTGATACAACTCTCTCCAACTCTAATTCCAATCTAGAGCTTCTATCTCAGGTAGGCATTGGTGATCAGAATGAATTGGATGCCTGCCCTGGGGTCAGGGGGGCTGCTTATATAGTCCTGAGGGGGTACCGTGCGCCGTAGGATGAAACCGACCTAAACAAGTGGTTTAGATTGATCCTAGGAGGCGGTGGAGGAAGCTTCCAGAAGATGGACCGAATCGGTCCCTGTAGCAGGCCGATCGGCCCTGTGAGGAGGCCGGTCGGCCTCCCACTGTGGTGCCTCAGGCCCATCTTTAGTGGGTGCATGCGCGTCGTCGTGCCATTTCCGAAAAACTATAATTTGCGTCAAACGGAGTCCGTATGAGAGAGTTATGCCCGTTTTACCGAACCCCGCTCTGCGACTGATATCTTCTGATTCTGAAATCCGAATATGGCAAATGATATATCCGTTTCGATCATCTCGACGAGGCCTTCGCAATGTTGCACTTCAATTCTTCATTTAAGATACTTCTAGGTTGCTCTTTTGTAGGAGTTGGATCGGAGTACGATTGGGAAACGTCTTGGAGTCGTATGACTTGATAATTCTCGCTGTTTTCCTGTTTAGTCCCTGCAAATCATAACTTCACCAAAACTCATGGAATTCATTAGTAGCAAACCCCTAAGTCTATATTGATATTCATTTTATGCCCTTTTCTTTATTTAGTTGACAACTAAAAGTATACGTTAAGATGTGTCAACAAACTCCCCCAAGCTTACCCTTTGCTAGTCCCTAGCAAAGATATGCTTTAGCAGGATCAGGAGTTGTTGCAACGCTTTCACACCTCAAAAGTACTATGGTTTTCAAAAACCAATTCTCCTCAACAAGATTGCTCTCTCTTACCTTCAACCTTTAAGCATAGCCTTTTCATAAATCTTGAGCAAATAAAAGACAAAACAATCAAGTCAAGCAGTATATCTCAAATTCTTTGATCAGCTATCATCCTGGGATTTTGCAAGATTTTTTTCAGATAAAACTCAGAGATTCTGTGTATGACCTTCTCAAGCATGGAGTCACACTTGGCAAGATATGTATGGATGATAGTGTTGGATGGATGAGGGTGAAAGGTGGTAAGCCTTTTAGCCTAGCTCTTGGACTATATCTCTCTTTCTAAGATTTTTAAGATCTGGGCTTTCCATTCTTGGAGAGGTGGGCTCTACTCGCCCCGGACTTTTGTCCATTTTTCTCTCTCCTTAGAGATGTGGGCTCTACTCGCCCTCGGACACGTGTCCATTATTCATCTCTAAATTTATTTTTCTTTCAGGGAGATAGGCCCTACTCGCCTAGTATGACACTTGTCCTTTTCTCTCCCTCTCTCGTCTCACTTTTTCCTCTCTTTCTTCTTTTTTTTCTTTTTCTTTTCGAATGTAGCCCCAGAATCTTTTTAACATTGAGAGAGATATATCCTAGAGTTGCTTGGGCTATATGGCTTGATGGAAAAATGCGTACTTCCATGTCAGAAGCAGCATAAATGGTGGAATGGAATGATCTTGATGTGTATGACAAGCTCTTAAGGATCATGGACACAGGAACTCATCATGTAAGATTTTTCAAGATTTAAGATAAAACCAGGAATCAAGCTTCTCTAGGAAATTGATAAACAGCAGCTCAACTTTTCGTGAATCATCTTTCAAAGCCTAGACTCAGATTAAGCATGTACTTGCACAGGTTTTGGGTTTAGAGCAAATTAAGCATTTAAGCTTCAGGAGAATCTAGGTCTGAAAACTAAGCACTTTTAAAAGGTATTACGGCAGAGCAATTATTCATCATCTCCAAGCATATATCATCAAGATCAGTATTAGAGAGAAAAGCCAACTAGCAGACTCTAGCATTTTATTCAAACTAAGACTTTTAACTAACACTCAAATAACTAGCTAATATTAAACACTTAGGATAGTGATACTTATCGTGATAACTGGGGGTGCTCTCCCCCAAGCTGGATCTTGAAGTAGTCCTTGATTTATCCTTGGAACTCGCTGGCCTTCGGGTCTTCCTTAATTTCCTCCCATGGCGTATATGTAGTGGCCATTGATTGATCAGTTAATGACGCGGGTAGTGATTGGTCTTCCGAAGGTGTACTTTGATCTTTCTCCTCAGCATGGACTGAGTGTTCGGTTGGTTAGGGTTGAGCGGACTTCTTTTCAATCTTCTTAATTTCTTCCTTGTCTGTCAACTTCGTTCCAACTGGGCTTGTGAATTCCGGGAACGTCTCCGCGTCTAGTTCTTCTTGGATCTTGTGGTGTTTAGGAACAGTCTTGAATCTTGATGGGGATGTTTTGCACAACATTGTCCCAGAATTAGTGGTCTTGGTCGCCATCCTTGACATTGAGTAATGCCTATTCCCGTGTTGTGGACAACTTCTCTGGAAGCTTCTTTGGTTGATGGAGCGGTGTATGGTCGGCATTCCAGGGTCGTCCATCTTAGGCAGTAGTGGTGAAGGGAGTAGGTGCTCATAGTCTGATTTGATCGGGTTGATCATCCAAACTCCCTCCACGTCTCACTGTTCTTCTTCAATCATCCTTGAGTATCTGATCTTGATAGCCACTTGGTGATGGGTTGCCCATGTCCTTTGCTGATTCAGCTACTCGAAGGAGGGTTGGATAGTGGCAGCTGGCAGCGTCTTGTTTAGTGTGCATGTTTGTAGGTCGTGGACTTGTAGGATTTGGGGAAGTAAGACTTCTCCCTTTTTTACGTAAAGTGAGTCCTGCTTGCAAAAGACAAGGTAGAGATCAAGTGCATGGGTTCTGTTGGTGGAAAAACACCAACAGAACCATAATTTCATTTATTCTACTCTAACCTTGGGCACATTGAACAAGATAACGATAAAGCATAGATTTATTTTAGGACAAGGGTAGCAAGATCAGAAGATGAGTCTAGCATGTAAATCTTTTTTTAGCAAAATAAAGAGAGATCAAGAAAGTGATGCTAGAAACAAACAAAAAGACAACATGTTGAGCTAACAAGATTAGATCATGTGAAACTGTAACTCTAGCATATTTGACTTTTCATTTATTATGATGCCAGAGAAAAAGGGAAATGACAATTTACCTCAGGATGTTACCTTTATTATGATGTTACTATGACATCTTGTGGTGGTCTCTCCCTTGAATGTATACAACTTGTGGAGTGGCAGGTGCATGTGAGGAGGCATGGCTTGATCATCTTTAATGTAATTAACCTCCTTCCTTTATGCCTCCATCATCCAGGAATTCCTCCTTGAGTGAGTGCTTCTGATTGTGGATCTTGTTTGCATCACTCTTCTTCTTCTTGGTTCATAGGGAATTCTTCTCACGTGTCTTGCTCCATCTCTAGTGAGTTCATCTTGACCTCCCCCAAGCTTGTCAGAGTTTGTTCTTTTTCTACAGGGGTTAGTCCAACAAAACATACCAGCATCTACTATAGTGTACTATTGGTTCAAAAATCAACCTAGACACCACGTCTAATTTGATTTAGGAAGGCATTCTAACCTAAGCAGCACGCTTAAATCAAAAGCCTTTAGAAGAAAGATCACCTACTCCTAAACAAGGCACCATGCTTCATTTAAGAGATGCGTGAACTTATTCTAAACCTTAGCATACGAAGCAGACAAAAGGTAACATGGAAGCATATAGAGATTTACTCAAACAGAGACGGTAGAGCATGAACAGTTTTTTAACAGAGTGAGCATGTAATCAAGGTAGAGACAACCAAGCTAGTGTAGCAACATGATAGGAGATGTTTCTATGCATGTGATTCAATGTTGCGTAACGACTGGTTGGACATACCTTGTATTGTCATCCTTCATTCTCTTTGTTCCAAACCTGGAATGGTTAGTGACAAGAATACCCGAAGGAATATTTTTATAATTATACCTCTATGCTCACTACGCATGGGTATATGCAAGTCTTATAGAATTTCCCCCTAGCGTGCTTGTTTTTGGACGAAAAGCTCGTCCTTGGGAAACCTTCAAAATATGGTTCAAGATGGTGAAGTGGTTTCCCTTATTTTGCCAATCTCAAGATTTCAAGCCATTGGGACAACCACCCTTTCTAAATTTTGTAGAGAAAAGAAGCATAAGGGGGTTGGAGATCTTATTGTGCGGCAAGATTTGAGATGGCAATTGAATTCAGGAGTTTTCTCAAATGAGATAAAATTTTAGGATCGTGAGGGGACGCAAGAAAAAGGGCACAAGAGGATTCATTGGGCTCAAGGATGAGGTTAAAGATGGGTTCGAAAAGTTATCTAATCCCAACATTGAAAGAGAGAGACAGAAATGGCTTCTTGATGGCTTTGCTCTCTTCCTATGGCATGATTAGATATGCTATCCTTGAGGTTTCTCCAATGTCCTTGTGTAGCAAAAAGGGTGCTTTCTAAGAGACTATCTCCTTAGGGAAATTGCATGCTTAGAAGTCTCTTGTGAAGCTTGAAGTTTCGCGATCTTCCCAAACTCATCATCTACAAGGGTTGAATTTCTTTTTCCCTTAAAGGTTTTCAGGACATTGATGGTTTGGGTTTGATAGCTAAGTCTTGGGATTGGAGTGATGGTGATATAGCTATCAGAACTTCCCTTTTGTGGCTAAAGGATGATTTCTTTTCTTCCTTTGGGTGGTCATAAAGGATGCTAGTGTAAGGGTTCCACCGCTGAGTTTGTCAAAGACAAACCTTGCCTTAGAAAAGAAAGAAAAGCTCCTCTAGATACTGCATGATGGTCATGCGCACAACATTCGTAGGATGGGGCCAAGGATTCACTACCCTTAGAGGTAATGATACAAAGATTCCTTACCCTATTAAGGATATGATCCTGGCTCCTGCGGTGGACTATGGGGTAAAGGTCTACACTAGGTAGAACATATGGTTTCCCAGGCTCTTTCTTGCTTCATCTCTTCAGTTCCGGACCATCAAAGATGAAGACTAGAGTTTTCATCTGTCGCTCCTAAGAAGGATTGTTTCATGATCATTTCGACCAACCGTAGGCGTAGCTCATGGCCAGATGTAAGGATAAGATCTAATGTTTCTAGTGGCCAGAGCTTCCGCTTTAGGGTGCAGCTTAAGATAGATAAAAGTGGAACCAAGTGATCCCACAAAGATAGCAACAGGTGAGAAGATAGGAAAAAGATAAAATCTAAACTAAAGTATGGTACAAGATTAGCTATACTCAAGAGTTCTCTCTTAACCGTTTCTCCTCGGCAACAGCGCCAGAAATGCTTGTTGGTATTTGTTAAGCCTACAGAAATATTATGATGGATAATCCGCAAGCACACGGATACCGGCGAGCATTCCACCCGGGAGAGGGTTTTAATATCGAATCCACAGGGAGAAAGGTAGAGAGAAAGGTCTGGAGTAAAAAGACTAATCCCTGAGAAGCTATCAAGGACTTGACAGAAAGAAGAGATAAGGAGCACTTAAGGATGTCTGGTTCTTATTCTCACAAGCTATGTCGATATTGTTCTTATGGGGTGATTGTCTGAAGGCACACTTAGTAAAGGGAACCTCCCGAGAATCTATGGGGGGGAGTCCTACGGTTTCTATAGACGGGAGGTGGACTACGAAGGACTCAATAGTGCTGTCACCACCACAATCTACCACACGATCCGGAATATAGAAGGCATTCATAAGCTAGCTAGTCTAAGCACCACGCTTACACTAAACATACAACTTTAATTCAAGAGCTACAGGAATTAAAGTACTCAAAGAGTTATGAACCGTAAGAACAATAAAGACAATGTTGCTCACTTGAATAAGAAATCGATCTTTCCCGCAAGGTCTCAGGATCGGGCTCCAATGGAGTCTGATCCCAGAGGTAGAAGATGAAGAGGAGACACCGACATGCTCGGGCCTTCCTTCAGCTTCGCCTCTACCGCTCTCTAATCCTCTCGAACAAGATTGGCTAGATCTAATTAGACCATGGCTCCAATCTCTCAACTTGATACAACTCTCTCCAACTCTAATTCTAATCTAGAGCTTCTATCTCAGGTAGGCATTGGTGATCAGAATGAATTGGATGCCTGCCCTGGGGTCAGGGGGGCTGCTTATATAGTCCTGAGGGGGTACCGTGCGCCGTAGGATCAAACCGACCTAAACAAGTGGTTTAGATTGATCCTAGGAGGCGGTGGAGGAAGCTTCCAGAAGATGGACCGAATCGGTCCCTGTAGCAGGCCGATCGGCCCCGTGAGGAGGCCGGTCGGCCTCCCACTGTGGTGCCTCGGGCCCATCTTTGGTGGGTGCATACGCGTCGTCGTGCCGTTTCCGAAAAACTATAATTTGCGTCAAACGGAGTCCGTATGAGAGAGTTATGCCCGTTTTACCGAACCCCGCTCTGCGACTGATATCTTCTGATTCTGAACTCCGAATATGGCAAATGATATATCCGTTTCGATCATCTCGACGAGGCCTTCGCAATGTTGCACTTCAATTCTTCATTTAAGATACTTCTAGGTTGCTCTTTTGTAGGAGTTGGATCGGAGTACGATTGGGAAACGTCTTGGAGTCGTATGACTTGATAATTCTCGCTGTTTTCCTGTTTAGTCCCTACAAATCATAACTTCACCAAAACTCATGGAATTCATTAGTAGCAAACCCCTAAGTCTATATTGATATTCATTTTATGCCCTTTTCTTTATTTAGTTGACAAGTAAAAGTATACGTTAAGATGTGTCAACACTAACCCCACTTTGGAGCAGATGGCTCGGCACTGGTTTTACTCTATTGGTACTAACCCCAGTGCTGAGTCGTTTGCTCACTCATGTGCTCGTTCTTGAATTTCAGGTGGGAGGCTTGGGGCACATTTGGTTGATCGACTCCGGTTGCTCGAGGAACATGACCGGAGATCAGGGGTGGTTCTCCAGCCTCACCTCGGTAGTGTCAAAGACATACATCACCTTTGGGGACAATGAGCGAGGGCGCATACTTTCAGAAGGTGAAGTGCGGGTAAGTGACAAAGTGGTGTTGAAGCGTGTTGCCTTGGTCAACTCGCTCGGATTTAACTTGCTTTCGGTTTCCCAGCTTCTTGATGAAGGTTTTGAGGTGTTGTTTAAGTCTGGTGGTTCTCGGATACTTGATGCTCGAGGTGACCTTGTCTATGTGGTCGTTCCCGAGGGTCAAATATTTCGAGCGGATTTTTCTCAGAGTTCGGGTGTTGCTAGGTGTTTCGTGGTGGGTTCTTCAGGTGAGTTGTGGAAGTGCCATAGGAGGTTGGGTCACTTGAGTTTTGACCTTTTATCACGCTTGAGTGGACTCAACTTGGTCTGAGGATTGCCCCAGTTGAAGTTCGAGAAAGATTTGGTGTGTGCGCCATGCAGGCATGCTAAGATGGTAGCTGCTTCCCATCCACCCCTCACCGATGTGATGACGGAGCGTCCATGCGAGCTGCTCCATATGGACCTTGTTGGCCCAACTCGTGTGCGATCTGTGGGTGTGAAGTGGTACATCCTGGTTGTGGTGGACGACTACTCTCGGTATGCTTGGGTTTTCATTTTGGAAGAAAAGGGGGAGACGTTTGGTTTTGTTTGAGATCTTGTCTTGAGGTTGAAGAACGAGAGGCACGGAGATGCCATACGAGCGATCTGCAGTGACAATGGCTCGGAATTTAAAAACTCTCGCTTTGAAACCTTTTGCCATGACTTGGGTCTTGCGCACTAATTTTCAAGTCTGTATACGCCTCCCCAGAACGACGTGGTGGAAAGGAAGAATAGAACCTTGTGTGAGATGGCTCGAATGATGCTCGATGAGCACAGGACTCCGAGAAGGTTCTGGGCTGAGGCGGTCAATACCGCGTGCTATGTGTCGAACAGGATTTTTCTCTGGGTCCTTAAGAAGAAAATTTGCTACGAGTTGATGCACTGTCGTACCCCTAAGGTGAGTCACTTTCACGTCTTTGGCTGCAAATGCTTCATTCTTAAGAAAGGCAAGAGTTTAGACAAGTTCGAGGCTAGGTCTGTCGATGGCATTTTCTTTGGTTACCCGACTCATTCTAGAGCCTTTCGAGTGCTCAATCTTGAAACTAACCAAATTGTGCAGACTTGCGAGGTTACCTTCGACGAGACACAACCACGTAGTTCACTTGTTTTTGAGTGTGCAGGTGACGAGTAACTTGGCGAGGAGATATTCGATGATGAGGTGCAGCAGCAAGGAGATGGGGAAGATGGTGGTGTGGTGCCCGCGGCTAAGCACATACATACTACTTCGACTACGATCGAGGACGAGCCTTCTCCCACACCTACGACGACGTGCCGAGATCGAGAGGAAGCTGCAGCTGAGGGGGAGGTGGCTTTGAGGCGAGAAGCTCCCCGGTGAGTACAAGTGGATCACCCAGCTTCAATGATCATCAGGAATATCAACGAACGAACTACACGGTCGAGGTTTCGAAATGACTCTCACTTTACCCATGCTGCTTTTGTTGCTACTTTTGAGCCCAAAGACATTGGACTCGCACTTTCTGATTATAATTGGGTAAATTCTATGCATGAGGAGTTGGAGAACTTTGAGAGAAACCAAGTTTAGGAGTTAGTGGAGCCTCCACTGGGTTGTAAGACGATTGGGACAAAATGGGTGTGGAAAAACCAAGAGGGAGAGAAAGGTGAAGTAGTGAGAAACAAGTCGAGGTTGGTTGCTCAGGGGTACACACAAAAAGAGGGGATAGATTACGAGGAGACATTTGCTCCTGTAGCCCGTTTGGAGGCGATTAGGATCCTTCTAGCCTTCTCTATGGCTAAAGGGTTCAAATTGTACCAAATGGATGTGAAGAGTGCATTCCTAAATGGTGTGTTGGAGGAAGAAGTGTATGTGAGGCAACCACTGGGGTTTGAGAGTGAGAAGTACCCCCACAGGGTGTACAAGTTGAGGAAGGCGTTGTATGGGTTGAAGCAGGCGCCTAGAGCTTGGTATGGTAGGTTGAGGGGGTTCCTGTTTGAGAGAGGCTTTGAGATGGGGAAGGTAGATCAGACCTTGTTTCTCCTTAGGCAGGGCAAGGAAATCCTAATTGTTTAGGTGTACGTGGACGGTATTGTCTTTGGTGGCTCATCTAACTCTTTGGTTGCAAGGTTTGTAGAAGACATGAGCAGGGAATTCGAGATGAGCATGATGGGTGAGTTGCAGTTCTTCCTCGGCCTTCAGATCAAGCAGTCGAAGGAAGGAACATTTGTGCACCAAGCCAAGTACACCAAGGACATTGTGAGGAAGTTCAAGATGGAGGACTCCGAGGCCATGACGACACCGATGATTACGACTACAGCCCTTGATGCGGACGAGGAAGGTGAACACGTGGACCAGATGGAGTACGGGGGCATGATCGGCTCCCTCCTGTACCTGACGGCGACGAGGCCGGACATCCAATTATCGATATGTCTGTGCGCTCGTTTTCAAGCGTCTCCAAGGACTTCGCATCGGCAAGCAGTCAAGCGCATATTTAGGTATTTGCGATACACTCCCGACTTCGGCCTTTGGTACTCCGCGTCTTCTTCTTTGGAGCTTCACGGTTTTTCAGATGCGGATTTGTCGGGTGTTGGTTGGATAGGAAGTCCACTTCTGGGACTTGCTAGTTCTTGGGTTCTTCTTTGGTGTCTTAGTCTTCCCGCATACAGTCGAGTGTTGCTCAATCTACTACCGAAGCCAAGTACGTTGCCGTAGCTAGTTCTTGCTCTCAGCTCCTTTGGATCACATACACCATGAGTAACTTTGGTGAGGAGTATACCCAGATTCCACTTCTATGCGATAGCACGAGTGCCATTAGTGTTGCAAAGAACCCAGTGCTTCATTCCAAAACCAAGCATATAGAAGTGAGATACCATTTTCTGAGAGACAATGTTGAGAAAGGGAAAATAGCCTTGATTCATGTGCCCACACAAAACCAACTAGCGGATATTTTCACCAAGCCTAGATCAGGAACTTTACTCGTTGCGGGGAGAACTTGGTGTGTGTTTGGTTTCTTGAGTTGGTGGTGGGAGCTCCTTGTGTAGCATATGTATAGCTTTACTTTTGTGCATTCTTGCATTTTGCATTGCATATGTATCATGATGTATAGGCATCTTTGTATCTTAGATTGTATGCATTTGTATCATATGCATTGTTGTAGGAAATGCTTCTCTTATATACATTGTTCACCATGATGTGCTATAAATGATCTTGTGAGCTAGTTTGGTATGATATGGTTTAGTTTGGCTTCGCTCTTGATGATCTTGCTTTATATCCATGGTTGATAGCTATGTTTTTTAAAATTGCTACATGTATGTCCTCTTGTGAGTAAATGTCTTTATATGATCATGACATGTTTTGGTGGCATAGCTATGCTTAATTTGTGGTTGGATGGCTTATTTTGATCATATGGGGCCAAAGGCTTATTTGTCATCATGAATGTTTAGCCCGCTTGATTTATCTTGTGGAGGGGCATAAGTTCCTTTTTGTTGCAAAGACATTTCATGTACCAAATATAAATCTAAAAATGGAATGTTAACTGCTTGGAAAATATGTCCCCATGTCATTTGTGCTTAATTAATATGCTTTTGGGTGCTAAACCGTTGCATGATGCCTACCAATGAGAAGTCTCATATATAGAAGTAGGCACATGGCTCGGTGGCTTTGACATGACATGAGATGCTTGAGGGTGTTTATGATGATCTTATGCTTAGAATGGTTGTCCTAGCATGAAGTTTGTGTGGCTTTGCCATTTTGACATGTTTTGCTCATGTTTAGGACTTTGCTCATGATAGGGTAATTTTTCGCAAAAATGCTCAATTTTATCTTAGCTTTGCCCAATGGTTGTGAAACTTGGTGATCTTGTAGCTGATGTTCGTATGAAGCTATAGAGTATCTAACTTGCTCATTTGGACATGTGTAGCATCTTGGGGTGAATTTTGTCTATTTGAGAAGTCTAGGTTGAAATTTTCTGAGTTTTGCCTTGATTCATGCATTGTCAACGAGGGGGAGAAGTTTGGATGTGTTTTGGGCACCTGGGAGTATTTGGAAGGTGTTCAAAGTGGTTCGGGCAGGTTTCGAAAAAGTTTTTCTGGAGGCGGTCTCTTGGGGCGCTTAAACCGCCCCCAGGCGGTCAGATCCCAGAGGGGAGGTCTGACCGGCCTAGGCATGCGGTCTGACCGCCATGGGCAAGTGTGAGCGATTTTGCTCCTTGTTTGCATTCCCATGTCGCATTGCTGCATTGGTTCAAGGGGAGTGTGCTTTGGCTCATGGGGAGCTTGCATACGTGCAGGGGGAGCTCGTGTGTGAAGTTTGTGGCTTGTGGCCTTGTGTGCCTTTGGTGGTTTTTGCTCTTTGTGTGAGCTTGTTTTTGTCTCGGTTGTGTCGAGCCATTGCCCTTGCCTAAGGGGACCGAGATTTTTCTTCTTCAAGTGATCTTGCTCTTTGCCCTTCCTTTGGCTTTCGATCGCTTGTTGAAGTTCTTTTGGTCATTTCTTTTTGTTTTCCTTTTCTCTTTGGTTACCAAATGTGTGTGTTGTCAATGCACTCATCAAGGGGGAGATTGAGAGCTTGTGTGGTACGAGGAGGACTAGTGGATGGTCGCTTCTCGGTGTTATGAGTGATCGACAATGTTGTGTGGACTGACTCTTGGCTAAGTATTGCAGGTGCAGGCTGCGGCTTGATTGGTGCTGGTGCAGGTGAAGAACAAGCGCGAAAGGTCGATGCCGGTGAGGCCTCTAGGTGTGGAGCAGACAAGTAGGCTTGGTTCGAGGGACCCGGTGGCCAGCGGGATCAAGTGCAGGTCGCATGGTGGCAAGAACAACAAGAGGAAGTCATGGACGGTTTCTTGGTTGAGCCTCAAAACCAAGGTCGAGCCAGGACAACGTAGGAGCTGAGTCATTAGTGGAGATTGGCGGGAGGCCACACCAAGTCCGCAGGGTTTGCAGTGGTTCACCACAAAACCACTGGGTGACTCGGTTGAGCCACAAAGCCGAGGCCGAAGACTCGACGAGGAGGTGCGACCACCCACACCGGTTCAACCGTCTAGGTGGGGTGGTGAGACCGCCTGGGCTGGTCTAACCGCCTAGGGGGGTCGGTCTGACCGCCTGGGTCGCAGCCGCCGAGGCCGAGAAGCTTCGAAGTGGAGGACACGCAGCATGATCGCAAGAGTTGCGTTGGAGCTACGCAGGCTTGCGGTGGATGCGCATCCGTCCGATGGTGCTGAACTAAAGACTTCCAAAATTGCCCTTGAGGGGCTTGTATCCCTAGTTGCTAGTAAGGGTAGTTTAGTCTTTTGGTTGCCCCCATATAAACACTTGAGTTGTGGGATGGCAGCCATCTCTTGGAACCCTAGCTCATTCCCTTTGTTATTTTCCCTTCCTATTTTCCTTAGCATTTTCTAGGACTAGCTTGAGAGCTTCATGGTGAGATCTTGAGAGAGGGATGGATGATCGGGAGGCAAGCTAGGCCTTGTATGAACCTTCATGGTATGTATAGATGATTCGGCATGGTTCCTCAAGGCCTTGTGTTGTCTCTCCCATTTCTCTTTTTGGTGATTTTCGTGGCGGAGTTTTGAGGGTGATTTCTTGCGGGATTCTTGTTGGGTGTCACATATGATGACCTTCTGCCTCTTTGCTTGGTGACATTGCCCCAAAAACTTCCTTGAATCGGCCTCGATTTGGTGGTTTTCGGAGTTCCTTGAGTTCATGACCTAGAGGGCCAAGATTCGCGATTCCCTTTGATTGAGAGCGTTTCGGTGGAATTCCTTTGGTGGAGAGGTTGCCCAGGAGGTAACCAAGGTATCCCCGAAGTTTCGCTGCAATCTGTGGGGTGAATCGAGAGATCGGGTGATGGGAAGTTGAGGGTTGACCCGCGGCCAGATTTTCTAGGTGGGGCAGTCTAACCGCCATAGGGGGTGGTCTAACCACCCTGGGTCATTTAGGTGAAAGTTTTGGTTTTGCCGGATTTTCCTCTGTGAGTTTGTTCGCCTTGATCAGAGGAGAGTTCTGGTGAAATCTTGGCTCGTTCTGGAGTAGTATGCTAGGTTTTCCTTGGAGGTCATTTTTGCTGGGTACAGGAGGTTAGACCGCCCCCGTGAGCCGGTCTAACCGGCCTAGGCCTTTTGGGTTAAGTTCTTGTTTTTGCCAAGATTCACTGGTAGCTAGCTTGGCCTTGACCAGAGGATCCTGTGTCTGAAACCGTGGAGAGTTTTGGAGCTCGGAAGAGGCTTTTCGGTGGTTTTCTCGGTTGCCAGGAAGAGGTGGTCTAACCGCCCCCCATCCCCGGTTTGACCGCCCCTACTGGGTAGAGAGCTTCGAGTTGTTTCCGCTGCCGTATGTATGTCGAAGCTGTGCCTGCATGTAGTGTTTGTTCCTAGGACCAGTAGCACTTCAGTGGCTACGTAATTTTGGCAAACGGAAGGTTGCATGCAGAGCGTGTGATTTTGGGTACCCGACTGATGACATTTCTTAACGTCATCACTAGGTTTGTATCCCCAGTAACGGCACCAGAAATGTTTGTCGGCATTCCTTAACATCTTTGCTAAGTTCGCGAGTTCCAAGCAACGATGCCAGAAATGTTTACAAAGAATCCGAAATCGCACGGATATACCATTGTAGCATTTCCCCAAAGGAGTATTCCAAAGGGTATCGAATCCAAGGAAGGCATGGTCGGATTAACAAGTGCAACACTATTGCAATAAGTATAGATCAATGATGAGATTAAGTCCGGTTCCGAACACAAGGGTAAGGTATGATAATGATAAGGTAGTGTGAACACACTCGAACTCGTTCTCTCTATGGGAAACTACGGCTTAGGAGGCAACATACGAGTTAGCTCTAGGTTCTAAGGTACTATACATATAAAGTCAGTAGATACCAGTCAGTCACATAAGCATTGTATAAATATTAGCTCAGCACCCAAGCACAAACGGGGAGCTAACCACCCGCGTCTCTTCCGCACGACGTCAGTTGTTAGATTTTAGACTCCTACAGCGTACCCGAACGTGGAGGAGTACAAAGGGTCCAACGGCTGTCACTACCACGACCTACCTCTATCAATCCGTGGGGCACACTCATATGCAACGCAGCTACTGAACCCAATCACCATGCTTGCATTGTTAACTAGAGACTGACCGACCCGGGCTATTGTGACCCAGGTCAGTGCCACCAGATAACTAGCCACTTACACCGAGTACTGTAGCTTGAACTCGAACTTCATACAACACAAACACGTGATCTAATTGGATCAAACTATGCTAGTCATACAAACGGATTCGTGTTATACTATGTCTATTCAACAGGATCAAAGGATCATGTTCGTGAAGAACACGAGCCTCTAACTTATGAACAAACAACGAAGGCACGAGTAAATCATTCGTCAAGTGGATCAAAATGCCTTGTTCATAAAGAACAG
Organism: Cenchrus fungigraminus; assembly: GCA_036936925.1. Lineage (NCBI taxonomy): Eukaryota > Viridiplantae > Streptophyta > Magnoliopsida > Poales > Poaceae > Cenchrus > Cenchrus fungigraminus. The sequence goes on along the minus strand of CM072772.1, from coordinate 62,952,462 downwards.
GAGCCTCTAAATGTTGAACGAACGAAGAACACATGAACAAATCACTCATGTATGCTAACACTACTTTATATGAAATAGTTGAATAACTGAAGTAGATCAAAGTCATACAATAAAATAAACATACAAGAGAACTCATACCTAGATCCCAAAGTAGACTTGGAACCTGAAGTAGAGCTACTCTAGCCTACCTCCTAACCTTGGAAACCAAAAGTGAGAGAGGAGTTGGAAAGTGAGTTGGGTAAGAAATGACTCCCCTCCCTTCTATTTATAGGCCTTAGACAACTTGTGGATGCCGCGCCAACACCCCAGGAATGGGCTCCAGGACCAACCAAGAAGCACCACGTGGAAGCCCCTGAGTGGCGGCCACAAGGTCGGTTCGACCGACCTGTGGGGTCGGCTGACCCTCTGTGGGCCCCACTCGGGGTGTGCTTTCTCCAGGTGGCTGTCCTGTGGGCCCTTGCATCAGTGCTCGATGTCCACTCGAGTTTGAGGCGGTTTGCCTACCCGTGGGCCCTTCAATCCATGTGACGTCCACGTGTCGCCCTCTGATTCGTCGGGGTTTGCCTCCGTTGGATTGGTGACATGGCTTGCATGCATGGGATCCTAGGTGGCAGCCCTTCCTTGGCTGAGGTGACGTGGCATGGACCATAGAAGGTGAGTTGTCACTTCTTTTATGCTTATTTTAGCTGCAATCACAAAATCTCCAAGGACAAGTGGAACTACATTATTCTTAACTAAATGCGTGTAAGAAATGCCTTTTGCTCCTTCATTCATGACTATATTGACGGCTAAAGTAGGCACTTAACAGCCGTCAACAACTCCCCCAAGCTATCCTCTTGCTCGTCTCGAGCAAGACACTAAGGACTTAGGTTGGTTGATCTGGAGTTGCTACGATGTTATATTCCTAATTTATGACAAGCATACTACTAGGTATTCTATCCAAAGTTGAATAAGTTGGCACTGATCTTACCTTTCGCTTGCTCGATACGGGGCATGTAGCTTCACCTTGCCTTGGGCTGTTGAAAGATAGAACGGTTATATAGAGATCTCCAATTACTTGTACCTTGATCAGTTATCAATCCGGAGGTTTTGCAGGTTTTTTAAAAGAAATCAAAGTTCCTCAAATGATACTCTCGGATCGCTCAATGTGTATGGTTCCTCACCAAGGCATTGGGTTGCCTTCTTTCACAACCTATTCCTAATAAGCTTATATGTGGAGCTGTAGGTAGGGAAAACATGTGGCATACCTGTTTCTCATGTATTGTCGAGTTGAAAACCAGATCCTTGGGAGCAACGAGTCATACAACCTGATCAAGATGTGCATGTGTGTGTCTATATGGTGGATGGAGGATGGACTCCTTTTGGCATGATTTTCCCGCCTCTCCTTTTTGACATTTTTGAGACTTGGGCTATGTTTCTTTATTCTTTCTCTTTTCTTTTTTCTTTTTTTTTGCATGCCCTTGAGCATGTATTCTCTTTTTTTCACATAGCCCATAGTCTTTCTTGAATATTTTTGGAGAGGGACAAAATCATGAAGAATGTGCGGAGCTTTATTTGTGGAATGGACGGGGAATGGATGGAATTATGGTTGCTAACTCCTAGGGTGGAAGTCGAGCTTATGGTGGCTGTGTACATGATCTGGATCATAGGAGCATGACAAGTTTCTCGCCGAGGGTCATGACAATTCGACAAGATTCAGTGAAGAAATTAGGTAGCATATGTGGAAGCTAACAAGTGCTAGAATCTACATATGGCCTTGGATAGGAATTTCTCATCATTGAGGAACTTATCATTTTAGCATTTCTCAAAAGAAAACTCCGGAAATCAAACATCACTTGGCACTAGCTCATAGCAACTCTATTATACCATATCATACCTCACAACAACCTAGGCAAAGGTCATGCTTTTTGCTACCCACAAGTTTCAAGCTAAGGTTTGATCATGCAAGCCAACTAACTCAAAACTTAAATAGGATACTAAGCTGTAAGCAAGGCATACAAGAGGAATAAACAGAGCAACTATTCATCATTTCAACCATGGGAACGAAAGCATTCTTACCGCGCATATGAAAAACAAACTAATTTAAGAAAGCAAAAAAGTATTTTTGGTCTTTTTAATTTTGCAGATTTTTATGTGTTTTTAGCATATGAGGTTCTGAAAACAAATGAAGATACAAGTTACCTAAGAGTGGGGGTCCTCTCCCAAGCTAGCTTCAGGCAAACTACTGTGGAGGGGGACATCCCATCCACCAAAAGTAAGCCCTCTGCTCCTCCAACTGTTGCTTCTGTGCCTGCTCGATGGCGTGAAGTCTCTCGCCTGACATACGCTGCCAGTCCCGAGTGGACTCAGCGTGCTGGTGACAACCTCCTCCACATCGCCGAGTCGGATGTTGAGCTCGCTCATCTGCAGAGTGAGGGTAACCCCACAAGACGACGAGCGCAACCCGGATGACGAAGACGTCGCATATCCATAGGTAGTACCAGCAGGCATGGCCCACTCGCCACTACCTGCACTAGCCCAAGCCGAGCTACTCGCACCATGCTGGTACATGGGCTGATCCCAACCGGGAGCATATCCGGGTGTAACCCCAAGCATGTACTCGGTAGAGGTCCATGTGCCAAGCAGAGGTGTGGTAAGCTGAGGCTGTGGTTGAGGCGACGGCTGCGGAGATGGTTGTGGTGGCGGCTGTTGTGCCCTGGCTGCTCTCCTTGATGCACTCCTAGTAACCCTGTCACCAGAGACACTAGCATGACGAGGTTCCTCAAGAGGAACGATCAGTGGCCCTTGGCCGTACAACCTAAAATCCGGGTTAGGTAATCGAATTAGGTTTGCATAGCAAGGGTAAAAGAAAACCAAAGAATCGTCCGGACCCTTCTTAAGAATATGCCCCTGGGTCAAATAAGCCTCATCGATCAAAGACCAGGGATTAGCAATGTAGGGCACATTGGGCCCTTGCGTAACCCCAAGACTCGTAACGATGCGCGAAACCAAAGACGTACACTCAATAGAACCCGTCATCTTAAAGTTCGTCAACCACTGCCGAATCATAGCTTCAACGGGAGAGACCTTGATCCATCTGACCGCAGCGTATAAAATCCTCATCTCATTAGTGCGCACGGTTCGAACATCATCCCTTGGAAAGAGAGTGATGGCAAGCCACTTGTGCCACAGTCGGAGAGTGGGATGCAACATATTGTTGCACCGAGGTGTCAGCTTGCCGCGAATAGGCCGACCAGAAAGTTCTTCCCAAAAACTTTCGCGAGTAAAACTGCTGCAAGCTTGCTCAAGAGGAATAGCACAACGGCGATGAAAACCGAGGGTGCAACTAAGATCCTTCCATGAAACCTGATATGGAACTCCATGAAATCGAAATGAAATACCAGATGCATCCTCTTGAAGAGTGCAGAGAAACTGAATGGTAATAGGCCTAGAACCGATCTCTTGAACCGAGACAAAACCTTCCCAACCAAGACCCTGCCAAATGGAATCGAACTCGGAGTCCATACCTGTCTTTTCCAGAAGGGTCGGGTCGAATTCCCTCATGTTGGAGAACACTCGATCCTTGAGCATAGCGTAGACTTGTCTCTCTCGGCCGTCCCTCAAGTTGATGAAGGGGGCGTCAGCGGCGTACACTCCTTCGGCTTGCGGCATAGGAAGCTCTTCCTCTTCCTCATCTTCTTCATACTCCGTTGACATCAGGCTCAGTGTATGAGGATCGGAGCGTCCGAGGACCGGTGGATGGTCGCTCCCTGGTGTGATGAGTGATTGACAACGTGGTGTGGACTGACTCTTAGCCGAGTATTGCAGGTGCAGGTTGCGGCTTGATGTGCGTTGGTGCAGGTGAAGAGCAGGCGCGAAAGGTCTTAGCCTTGCGGGGCCTCCGAGGAGTGGAGAGACAAGTAGGCTCGGCTCGATGGACCCGGTGGCCGAACGGGATCAAGTGCAGGCCGCATGGTGGCAAGAATAGCAAGACAAAGTCGTCGACTGGAGCCGGTGCAGGGTAGCGGATCACGACCGGAGTCTGCACGCGGGGTTTGCGGTGGTTCACCACAAAACCGTCGGGTTACTTGGTTGAGCCACAAAACTAAGACCGGAGACTCAACGGGCGGAGATGGGATCCGGGCACGTCGAGAAGCTTCGATGTCGGGGGACACGCAGCGGGATTGCAGGGCTTGCGTCCGGAGGATGCGGACTGTGGCAAAGGTGTGGCCGCCCGATGAAGAGGAGTGCTTCTTGACCATATTGCCCCTGAGGGGTGTGTATCCCATTTTAAGTTCTAGTGGTAGCTTGGTCATTTGCCTAACCCGGAGAGACTTCATATATATAGCTCTAGGGTTTCATGGCAACTCATCTATCCAGACTGCTTCTCATTTTACCTGCTCTTTAGGCTAGATTTTCTTCACTGGTTTGTAGAGAATCTGACCTCCAAGTGTATGGAAGCATTCATGGTTGCGTCGATTTCCTTCTTGTGGCTCGAGTGATTTTCGTGTCTTTTTCGGGCTATTTTCGTTGGATTTTCGTGCGCGGCTTGTTCCTTCAATTTTGAGGTGTTTGGGTTCACATTTCTTTGTGGGGATCATGGATAGATGTCTTGTGCATCTTTGTGCTTGATCTTGACCCCTCAAACTCTGAATGTGGCCTCTGATTGAAGGATTTCGGTTGGAACCCTAGCTTTTTGGTTGAGCTCGGTAGAATCTCGATTCCTCTCGATTAAGTGGGTTTGAGGCTACAAATTCGTAGGAATAGCATCTCCTAGAGACGCTTCATCCTCTCCTATGATTTGGTAGCAATCCCTTGGTTGATTTGGGAGATCGGGCAAAGGGGAGGAAGGTTTGACCTTTGCAAGGTCGGGCTCGGGCTGTAGAAAACCCTCCTGGCGGGCGGTCCGCATGTGCATGGCGGACGGTGCGCGAGGAGCCTAACAGCCCGGCTGTTCTTCGTGTTCGTCGCGAGTTCTTGCATGTCTTTCGTTCGATCCATTTTGTCAGTGGATTTTTGGTGCACGGAGTTCGTGGACGGTCCGCACTAGAGTGGCAGACAGTTTGTGTCGGGGCGGACGGTCCGCGGGTCCTCCACAGACAGTCCGTTTTTTGCAGTGCACTTCTGGAGGTTCGGGTAGCAATTTCGGATCTCCGTGATTCTAACCATCAAAGTGTGGATCCCCTACCCGCGGATGGTCCGCGCCCTCCTCGCGGACGGTCCGCCTAGTCCCTGCGAACTGTGTGCCAGGTGCACTGCAGATTGCCTAAGTCCCTCGCTTGTTGAGTTGTGCTTCCGCGTTGCTTTGAGTTGGGGCTTGTTCCTAGGGTTAGTAGGTTCGTTGTGACTACGTGACCTTGGCAAGCTCGTGTGGGAATCTGTGGTTGTGATTTTGGGATTGAGTCAACGTTTCTTCGGAGAAATTTTTGTCAACTCCCATTCACTCACCCCCCTCCTCTCTGGTCGCCTAATCGGTCCTTCAATTGGTATCAGAGCTGGTTACGAATCTCCGTGATTCTAACCAGTCCAAGATCCAAAGATGGCGTACCAGGAACGGGGTTCGGGTCATCCACACTTTGATGGTAAGAACTACCAAATGTGGTAGAGGCGGATGGCTGCTTTCCTCCGCGGCAAGGGTCAAATCCTTTGGGATGTTACGGTGAACACAAATTATGTTCATCTGATTAACTTCCTCGCTCCAGGATCGAGGGATATGCACAACGCCAACAACAAGGCGGTCGACTACTTATTTCGTGCTCTATGTCAATCCGAATTCGATCAGGTTCATACAGAGGACTTGGCTTGTAGGATTTGGGAGCAGCTGAAGAATGCTCACGCTGGAAACGCTCGGGTTCAGTCTCGCTTGTTTGTGACTTACCAGAGAGAGTAAGAGAACTTCACTCATCTCCCTCGTGAGTCCATAGACACCATGTTCCAGCAATTCACTGTGATTGTGAACAACATGAGAGCTAATGTGCCCGTGCTCCCGTACGATGATCATGATGGGGCTATGAAGCTTCTGCACTCTCTGGATCGTACTGTGTGAAGCGAGAAGGTCGAGGCTATTCTGGAGTAGGAGAAGTATGAGACCCTCACGGTGGACGAGCTGTTTTCCAAGCTCATGTCGTCTGAGGTGGACCGTGGGGTGCGAGCAAGGATTGAGAACCCGAGTGACCCTCATAGTCTGGCTCTCGTTTCTGGACCAAGGACTAACACTAACTTGTCTTCTAGACAGTTCTCTTTGTCTTGTCTTGTGTCCATGCCAGATGAGGAGTTCGATGTGCTGGGCGAGGAAGATCTCGCATTGCTGAGCAGGCGGTTCGAGCGCATGTACACGAACCGGAAGAACGCTCGGAGGAGCTCGGGCATGTGCTACCGATGCGGGAAGCACGAGCACTTTATCGCCGAGTGCCCAGAGGCCATGGAGATCAAGCCCGAGCACAAGCACCGTCCAAGGACTCACCACAAGCACCGCTCGAGGGATGACCACAAGGGCAAGAACAAGTCCGAGCGGAGGCCGAGGAAGAGTGGCGGTCACAAGAAGAAGGAGCGTGTGATGGTTGCCGGAGCGAGCGACATCGACTCAAGCTCGCTACTCTTCATAGAGCTCAAGTGATGAAGAAGAGAACCGGCACAAGGGCAAGCGGTCAAGCAAGAACATCAACGGCCTGTGCTTCGCCGCCCAAGGCTTTTGCGGCATGGCACACAGCTCCGGGAGCAAGAAGAGCGACAAGGATGACTCGGACTCCAACTCCGAGGATGAGGTAAACAAAGTTCCTGCCTTCTTGGTAGCGGAGAATGCTAGGTTGACTGAATTGCTTGACAACCATGATGATGTGCTTAGAAAGACCAACAAGGAGAAGAGGGAGTATAGGTCTTTGCTTGGAGAGGCTAAGGAGAAGGTGGTTGAGCTAGAGTCTTTGCTTGTTGATGCTAGGGCTCAAATAGATTCTCTGAAGTATGCTCCTATTGTGACCGATGAACCTGAATGCACCAATTGTTCTACTTTCCTTGGTGATTTGACTGTGCTTAAGGAAAAGTATGCCTCCAAGGTTGAGAACTAGATGTGCTTAGGGTTGAGCTAGATGAGATGAAATATAGGCCCTCCTTGCTTGGTGCTTGCACTTCTTGTCCTGTTTTGCATGAGAAGCTAGATGAATCGCTTGCTTATGCTAGATCACTAGAGGCTAAGCTGAAAGCTCCTATTCCTACTTCATGCTCTACTTGTGAAATAAATGTTGTGAAGAATTTGGAGCTTGCACACTATGTTGATCGCTTGTAGGATGAGAATGATGAGTTGAGGAAGATGATGGGTTGGTTGTTGGGTCATGAGCCTCAGCTCAGGATGATGATTGAGGCATACAAGCGCTATGATGGGCAAGCACTTGGGTCAGATAAGATTGGGGAGTGCAGTGGTGAGAAATAGGAGAAGATTGGTGATATCCCAGCTCCACGAAAAACCTTCCACAAGAATTCCTATGCTCCTAATCCAAACCCACTTAGGAACCGACTAGACACAACCCCAGATCCTCCCGTGTTTCCTCCACAAACCAACAACTTCCAGAAACCCATCAAGTTCAAGAGTGACTTGGGGAACGAGTTATTTGGGAAGAAGGGAGAGAAACGGAGTTAGGAGAAGCCACAACCCAAAGAGAGCCCAAAGCCAAAGCCAAAACCAATCCCCTTCCATTGTGAGCATTGTGGGAGGGATGGGCATCTTGCTGAGTTTTGCTTCAGGAGGAAGCGTGAGGAGAGGTTTGTGTTGGCGGTTGTTAAGTACCACTTTTAGGCCGTCAATTCCTGCATAAAATAAATGGAAAATGATCATCAACACTAGAATAGGGGTTTATACTGACAATTTCCACAAGTGTTGGTGTTTCTATCTTTCTTTGCAGGACACATCGAAATGCATATGGAATGATATAATTGAGAGCAAGTAAACCAATGGCATAGATATGGCATCATCATAAACAACCTCAAATGCCAAATTGGTTTGCACCATTGCAACGGGCTCGTCGAGACTATCGAAATGGATATATCATTTGCATACGTCGGAGCCCGGACGAGAGAGATATGTACAAGACATCATGTGGGCCCGGTGGGACACACACCAAGCCACGTGGCGACGTGCTGTCACACAGGAGCCATGTGTCCATGACACCTCATCGATCCAAGGAAACACACCTTCAACCAATCAGGAGCCAGTACACAGATCCAAGGGCCGACTTCCCCATGGAAACGGGCTAGAAACACCGCAAACACTCCCATACCAACCTTAGGACCCACCTGGCAGTCACCCAGACGAAAGGTGGCGCGATCGGAGCCGACCCGGGATCGGTCGACCCCACCTTAAGGCGGTTCGCGCCCATCTTCCACGTGTCGTCTCCTCAGTGGATCCTAAGGGCATTCCCGGGGGGCTTGGGGTGTTCTCACGAAGTTGCTCAGCCCCTATAAATAGAAGTGAGGAGGGGTGAGAATGAGACACACACTTCTCCTCATTTTGCCTTTGGGCTCCTACCTCTCTAGGAGAGGAGTGCCTTTGCATAGGATTAGTGTTGGCTTGCTAGTGCTTAGAGATTAGAAGGAAGGTGAGGGGGTGACTTGGGGACATGCCATGGTGTGTTGGCATCTTTCCCCAAGAACGAACCTCTACGGGTGCCTTTGTTCTTCATTTAGACTAATTTGAGTATTCCGACATTTTCTATTTAGACTAAAGTGGGTTCTTGCATTATTGAATAGTTCTTGTGTTCTTCATCTGTTCTTGATTTAGAGGCTTGTGTTCTTCATGAACCCAACCCTCTGATCTTCTGGTGTAGTCATAAGTTACTAATTCTGTTTGTATGCCAGTTAGTCTAACTAGAATAAAGTGGGTGCTCTGTATGTTCTAATTACATCAAAGTCCTTCCGTGATCCCTTGCATGAGATAGCTAATACCTGAGCGAGTTCTAGTCTCTCCCTCTTGGGTTTGTCGCTTCGTATTTATATGGAGTGCTATAGTGTTGCTACGGGCGCGCAGACGTAGCCGTGCTATAGTAGTGATCGGCTGTGTAGACGTGGTGTCTAGACTGCGGGTTATCCTTTATTTGCCCTGTATCCCACGGATAGTTAGGGGTAGGTCGGGGTAGCGACAGCCGTTGGACCCTTTGTGCTCCCCCATGTTCGAATATGGCGTAGAGTTTTTCGGCCAGAATTGACCTGTTATAGCCAGGAGGGAACTGGTGCCCGAAACGAGAGTTTCTAATTGAGAGACCGTTTCTTAACTCTGTACGCTATCAGCCGGATCCTTTCCATCTCCCATCTCATCCTATAGAGTGGTGTCCTTGGACCATAGCTAGGCTAGGAGGTAGCGCTCACCATTCCTTGGATTCGATACCCTTTGGAATACTCCTTAGGTGAAGTGTTGCAGCAGTATATCCGTGCGCTTGAGGACTCGTTCGTACTCATAGGTGTACCTAGGTTGATCTTACGCTCACGATAGCAAGGTTCCATTAGCAGTGACTTAAGAAATACCAACAGTTTGCTAGAGAGATGTCAAACAAGGACAGGTACCACCCTTCTCGTGGTGTGCCTGAGCCTTGTATGGTGCCTAGGGGTGAGGGTGTGGTGCGTACCATTTACCCTTGAGAGAGGTGTGAGTTTGTGCCTCGAGGTGTGCCACCACAGAGACATGGTGGTAGGTGTGTTGGGTTTGGGTGTGGTGAGTTTGCTGGACATTCCTTCACTCGTGGCCAATACGAGTATGGGGGAAATGATCACAGCTTTAGGTCTCAGAGGAGCTACGGGCCATGGTCTCCACCTCGTGGTACGCGTAATCCTCCAAGGAGACATGTGGGTGTTCCACCTAGGAGTGATAGGATGGATTTTGGTAACCCCACTTTTGAGCAAATGGCACATCACTGGTTTGATTCATTTTGTACTAACCTTAGTGTTGAGTCGTTTGCTCACTCTCGCTCTCATTTTTTATTTTCAGGTGGGAGGCATGGAGGGCTTTTGGTTGATCGACTCCGGTTGCTCTCAACACATGACCGGAGATCGAAGGTGGTTCTCCAGCCTCACCTCGGTGATGACCAAAGAGTACATCACTTTTGGGGATAAGTGGAAAGGTAGAGTGCTTTCAGTGGGCACAGTGAAGGTGAGCGAGTCTGTGACTCTTAGGCGTGTTGCCCTTGTCAAGTCTTTGGGGTTCAATCTTCTTTCGGTGTCCCAACTTCTTGATGAGGATTGTGAGGTCCGTTTCAAGACGGGCGCTTCTCGTGTTTTGGATTCTTGAGGTGATCTTGTGTGCATGATCATCACCGAGGGTCAGATTTTCAGAGCCAATTTTTCTCAGTGTGTCGGCTCTTCTCGTTGTTTGGTTGCTGGTGTTTCGGCGGAGCTTTGGAAATGGCATAGGAGACTAGGTCAATTGAGTTTTGACTTGTTGTCACGCTTGAGTGGGTTAGGTTTGGTCCGAGGATTACCTAAGTTGAAATACCAAAAGGACTTGGTATGTGCTCTGTGTAGGCATGGCAAGATGGTCGCCGCCTCTCACCCGACCCTGACATCCGTTATGACAGAGAGGCCATGCGAGCTGTTCCATATGGACTTGGTTGGTCCAGCTCGTGTGTGCTGGGCGGGTGGGAAATGGTACGTCCTGGTGATAGTGGATGACTATTCTCACTATGCTTGGGTCTTCTTTTTGGCTGACAAGGGGGAGACATTTGGCTTTGTCCGGAATCTAATCTTGAGGTTGAAGAATGAGAGGAATGGAGATGCTGTTCGAGCTATTCGTAGCGACAATGGCACTGAATTTAAAAACTCTCGATTCAAAACCTTTTGTCGTGATTTGGGTCTCGAACATCAGTTTTCCTCTCCCTATGTCGCTTGTCAGAATGGTGTGGTAGAGAGGAAAAACCATTCCCCTTGTGAGATGGCTCGGATGATGCTCGACGAGTATAGGACTCCGAGGAGATATTGGCCTGAGGCGGTGAATACCGCGTGCCATGTGGGGAACCGGATTTTTCTTCGAGCTTTCTTGAACAAGACGTGCTATGAGCTCATGCACGGGCGAGCACCTAGAGTGACCCATTTCAGGGCTTTTGGTTGTTGGTGCTTTATTCTCAAGAAGGGTAGGCTTTATAAGTTTAAGTCGAGGTCCTCCGATGGCATCTTTTTGAGTTATGCTAGTCATTCTCGAGCATTTCGGGTGCTCAACCTTGATACTAACCTAGTCATGGAAACTTGCGAGGTTACCTTCGACGAGACCCAGCCATGCAGTTCGTCCGTTTTTGAGTGTGCAGGTGATGACGAAATTGGCAAGAAGATCTTTGAGGACGAGGAGGATGATGCTGGAGAGGATGATGGTGATGATGGTGAAGCTCCAGCCACGCATGTACCCTCTACTTCCACTACGACGACTACAGTGCAGGATGGCCCATCCCCTACACCGACTACGATCCAGCAAGATCAAGTGGAAGCCGCTGTTGAGGGGGAGGTCGTCTCCAAGCGAGAGGCACCGAGGCGCATTCAAGTTGATCATCCTCCCTTAAGAATCATCGGTGACATCAATGAACGTACGACATGGTCAAGGTCCAGGAATGTTTCTCACTTTGCTCATTCAGCTTTTGTTGCTACCTTTGAGCCGAAAGACATTGGACACGCACTCTCTGATCCTAATTGGGTGAACGCAATGCATGAGGAGTTAGAGAACTTTGAGAGAAACCAAGTTTGGGAGTTGGTAGAGCCACCACCACATTGCAAACCTATTGGGACAAAATGGGTGTGGAAGAACAAAGAGAGTGAGAATGGTGATGTGGTGAGAAACAAATCGAGGTTGGTTGCTCAGGGCTATAGTCAGAAGAAGGGGATAGACTATGAGGAGACATTTGCTCCTGTATCCCGTTTGGAGGCGATTAGGATCCTTCTAGCCTTTTCTGTGGCTAAAGGGTTCAAATTGTACCAAATGGATGTGAAGAGTGCCTTTTTGAATGGGTTTTTGGAGGAAGAGATTTATGTGAAGCAACCACCGAGCTTCGAGAGTGCTGAGTTTCCCCACCGAGTGTATAGAATAAGGAAGGCGTTGTATGGGCTGAAACAAGCTCCCCGGGCATGGTATGGCCAGTTGAGGGGGTTCTTGTTCAGCAAGGAGTTTGAGATGGGCAAAGTAGATAAGACTCTTTTTCTCCTCAGGCAGGGCGATGATATTCTAATTGTTCAGGTGTATGTGGATGATATTGTCTTTGGTGGCTCGTCTCACTCTTTGGTTGCAATGTTTGCAGAGGACATGAGCAAAGAATTCGAGATGTCTATGATGGGAGAATTGCAGTTCTTTCTTGGGCTTCAAGTCAAACAGGCGAAGGAGGGGACCTTAGTGCATCAAGCCAAGTACACGAAGGACATCCTCAAGAAGTTCAAGCTGGACGACTCGAAGCCCCTGTCGACACCGATGAGTACGAGTACAGCGCTGGATGCGGACGAGGACGGAGAGCCCATGGACCAGAAGGAGTACCGGAGCATGATCGGCTCCCACTTGTACTTGACGGTGACGAGGCCAGACATTCAGTTTTTTGTGTGTCTGTGCGCTCGCTTTCAGGCGTCGTCGAGGACTTCACATCGGCAGGTCGTCAAGCGGATTTTCAGGTATCTTCGATACACTCCTGAGCTTGGTCTTTGGTACTCGGCATCCTCTTCCCTTTCACTTCTTGGTTTTTGGGATGCCGACTTTGCGGGGTGTCGAGTCGATAGGAAGTCGACTTCGGGGACGTGTCAGTTTTTGGGTTCCTCGCTTGTTCCTTGGTCTTCTCGCAAATAGTCAAGTGTAGCTCAATCTACCACAGAAGCCGAGTATGTAGCTGCCGCTAGTTGTTGCTCCCAGCTGCTTTGGATCACATACATGCTGAGTGACTTTGGTGAGGAGTGTACCCATGTTCCTCTCAAGTGTGATAGCACGAGTGCCATTAGTGTTGCCAAAAATCCCGTGCTACACTCCAGAACCAAACATATAGAGCTGAGGTACCACTTCCTGAGAGACAATGTTGAGAAGGGAAACATAGACCTCATCCATGTGCCAACCGAGAAATAGCTCGCTGATAACCTAACAAAGCCTTTGGACCAAGCCACATTTGCTCGTTTGCGAGGGGAGGTTGGTGTGGTTTTTCCTTTTTGAGCTTCAGTTGGGAGTTTGATGTACATATGCATGTTGCATTTTCATTCTTGTATCATATCATGTTTGCATCTTTGTATCATAGACTGTATTTGTATCATATGCTTTAGAAATCTGCTTCTCCTATATACATTGATCTCTGTGATATGCTGGATGTGAGCTTATGACTTTGCTAGTGAAGCTCTTGTGATGTATAGCTATGCTTTTGGTAGCTTTCGGATGTATATGCATGTGGATGGCTTATTTTTATGAAAATGCTATATATATGATCCTGTCTTGTGAGTTGAATGCCTTTCATGCTCAAATTGTGCTCATATGCCTATATCTTGCTTAATTTGTGCTTGGGAATCATGCTCTTTTCATCTGGGGTCAAAGACCCATTTGTCATCATGAATGTTTAGCCTACATGTTACCTTGTGGAGAAGCCTAAGCTTCTTTTTGCCGCAAAGGCACTTCGTGTACCATGCTTAACATTAAATCATGAAATTGGTATATGAGATGCCTATGCTTGGAAAATATGCTTCTATGTCAAATGTGCTTTAAATTCCTTATCTTGGTTGCTAAACCGTTGCATATGTTCACCATTAAGAAGTCTCATATTTAGAAGTGGACACATGGCTCGGTGGCTTTGACATGACATGAGATAGCTTTTAGGTGTTTGCGATGACCTTGTGATGAGAACTTGTGACCTTACATGAAGTTTGTGGGTTATATGTTGTTTGTGCTCTTTTTGGCCATGTTGAGGTCCTATGCTCATGAGAGGGAAATTTTGTGAAAAATGCTTCATTTTGCTTATGGCTATGTCACATGCTTATATGTTCCTATCTATCTTGTTGGCGATGCTTGTACTGAATCACAAAATCTCCAAGGACAAGTGGAACTACATTATTCTTAACTAAATGCGTGTAAGAAATGCCTTTTGCTCCATCATTTATAAGTATATTGACGGCTAAAGTAGGCACTTAACAGCCGTCAACACTGAGTTCATCTTGTTGGAGAAGTCATCTCCTTCGAGAAGAATTTTTATCGGCTCTCATTCACTCCCCCCTCTCTCTGGTCGCCAGTTCGGTCCTTCATAACCGAGCGTGCAGGTTACATTGACACGACCAGATGCAGCATGGGATGGTGCATAACCCATGCGTGGGTGTAGGTTACGCGCACGACCAAGTCGGTGTCGCACGCGCCACCGAGCCGTGCGTAACCCAGCTGGTGCAGGTGACGCACAGGATCAACTCGACCGGATGCAGCATGGGATGGTGCGTAACCTATGCCTAGGTGTAGGTTACGCACATGACCAAGTCGGTGTCGCACGCACCACTGAGCCGTGCGTAACCTAGCTGGTGCAGGTGACGCGCAGGATCGACTCGAGACCAAGCTGGTTGGAGCGTCGCTGAACCGTACGTAACCCAGCCAGTGTAGGTTACGCGCTGAATCGACACAACTAGATGCAGCGTGGGATCATGCGTAACCTGTGGCTGGGTGTAGGTTACGTGCACGACCAAGTCGGTGTCGCACGTGTCACCGATCCATGCGTAACCCAGCTAGTGCAGGTGATGAGCAGGATCGACTCGAGACCCAGCCGGTTGGTGTGTCGCCGAACAGTGCGTAACCCAGCCGGTCCAGGTGACGCGCAGGATCGACTCGACTGGATGCTGCGTGGGTATTGTGTAACTGAGCGCGTGCTAGTTACATCGACACGACCGTATGTAGCATGGGATGGTACGTAAACCGTGGCTAGGTGTAGGTTACATGCACGACTAAGTCAGTGTCGCAAGCGCCACCGAACCGTGAGTAACCCAACTAGTGTAAGTGACACACAGGATCGACTCGAGACCCAGCCGGTTGGAATGTCGCCGAACCGTGCATAACCCAGCCAGTGCAGGTTACGCGCTAGATCGACATGACTGGATGTAGCGTGGGATGGTACGTAACTCGTGGCGGGTGTAGGTTACGCGCAGGACCAAGTCAGTGTCACATGTGCCACCGAACCGTGCGTAACCTAGCTGGTGCCGGTGACGTGGAAAATCGACTCGAGAGTCGAGACCTAGCCGGTTGGTACGTCGTCGAACCGTGCGTAACCCAGCTGGTGCAGGTGACTGTTGGTATTTTTTAACGTCGATGTTAAGTTATGAGTTCCTAGCAACGATGCCAGAAAAGACCAAATGGTAATCCAAATGATCACAAGAGTCCGCAAGCGCACGGAAGGACCATTGTAGCATTTCCCCAAAGGAGTATTCCAAAGGGTATCGAATCCAAGGAAGGCTGGGTGGATTAACAAGTTCAACAATATTGAAATGAGTATAAATCATAGACGGAAACAAACCAGACACTAAAGTGCAGGGGTGAGGTATGATAGATAAGTTGGTAGTGTGAACACACAAACATACTCTCTCTAAAGGTCCTAGGCTTAGGAGGCAACATACGAGTTAGTTCTAGGTTCTAAGGTACTAAACACAAGAAGTCAGTAAGACGAGTTAGATACACACTAGCATTGCATGACTGTTGGCTCAAGCACCCAGGTACAAATAGGGAGCTAACCTCCCGCGTCGCTTACGCACGACTCCGGTTGTTAGATTTTAGACTCCTACAGCGTATCCGAACGTAGGGGATTCTAGAAGGGTCCAACGGCTACCACTACCGCGGCCTACCCCAAGACAAACCGTGGGATACACTCATAAGTAACGTAGCTATGCAACCCAAACACCACGCTTACGTTGTTAGCAGGACCCTGACCGGCCCGGGCTATTGTGACCCAGGTCAGAGCCACCAGATAAACCAGCCAATTACACCGAGTACCATAGCTTGAGCACGAACTTCATACAACACGAACATGGAATCTAACTGGATCAAACTAGGCTAGGTACACAAACGGATTTGTGCTTTCCTATGTCTACTCAACAAGATCAAAGGGTTGTGTTCGTGAAGAACACGAGCCTCTAACTTATGAACAAACAGCGAAAACATGAGTAAGTAACTCATCAACTGGATCGAAAGGCCTTGTTCATCAAGAACATGAGCCTCTAAATGATGAACAAGCGAAGAACACATGAACAAATCACCCATGTATACAAGCACAACTTTATATGAAATAGTTATATAACTGAAGTAGAGCAAAGTCATACAAAGAAATAAAGATACAAGAGAACTCATACCTAGATCCCAAAGTAGACTTGGAACCTGAAGTAGAACTACTCTAGCCTACCTCCTAGCCTTAGATACCAAAAGTGAGAGAGGAGTAGTAAGGTGCGTTTGTAAGAAATGAACCCCCTCCCCTTATATTTATAAGCCTGAGCACTGGCGTCCATAGGAGCCAAACACCCCGGGAATGGCCTCTAGGACCAATGGGGAGACACCACGTGGAAGCCCCTGAGTGGGGGGCTCAAGGTCAGTTCGGCCGACCTGTGGGGTCGGCCGACCCCCTGTGGGCCCCACTCAGGGTGTGCTTCCTCTGGGTGGCTGTCCTGTGGGCCCTTAGGTCGGTCCCCGGTGTACACGTGCTCTTGAGGCGGTTTAGACGCTCTGGTGGGCCCATGGATCCATGTGAAGTCCACGTGTCACGCTCTTATTCATCGGGGCTTGCCTACCTTGGATTGGTGACATGGCTTGCATGCATGGCATCTGAGGTGGCAGCCCCTACTTGGCTGAGGTGATGTGGCATGAATCATAGAAGGTGAGTTTGTCACTTCTTTTATGCTCATTTTCCTGCAATCACGTAATCTCCAAGGATAAGTGGAACTACATTATTCTTAACTAAATTGCGTGTAAGAAATACCTCTTGCTCCTTTATTCTTGAGTAAATTGACAACTAAAGTAAGCACTTAACAGTCGTCAACAACTCCCCCAAGCTAGCCTCTTGCTCGTCCTGAGAAAGACACTTAGGACTTATGTTGGTTGATCAGGAGTTGCTACGATGTTGTATTCCTAATTTATGACAAGCATACAACTAGGTACTCTATCAAGGATTGAATGAGTTGGCATTAATCTTACCTTATGCTCGATTGATATGGGGCTTGTAGCTTCACCTACCTTGGGCGGTTGAAAGATAGAACGGTTGTATAGAAATTACTAATCACAAGTACCTTGATCCGTTATCGATCCGGAGGTTTTGCAAATTTTCACAAAGAAATCAAAGTTCCTCGAATGATGCTCTTGGATCGCTCATTGTGTATGATTCCTCACCAAGGCATTGATTTGTCTTCTTTCTCCACCTACTCCTAATAAGCTGATATCTGGAGCTGTAGGTAGGGAAGACATGTGGCATACCTGCTTCTCATGTATTGTCGAGTCGAAAACCGAATCCTTGGGAGCAACAAGTCATGCAACTTGATCAAGATGTGCATGTGTGTGTATATGGTGGATGGATGATGAACTCCTTTTTGCATATGATTCTCTCTTCTCCTTCTGAAATTTTTGAGACTTGGGCTATGTCTCTTTATTCTTCTCTTTTTTTTTTCTTTCATGCTCTTGAGCATGTGTTTTTTCATACAAAGCCCATAGTCCTTGCTGAATATTTTTGGAGAGAGAGTAACATGGAACAATGCGCGGAGCTTTATTTGTGGAATGGATGGGGGGTGGAAGAAATGATGGGTGCTAACTTCCGGTGTAGAAGTTTAGCATATGGTGGCTGTGTACGTGATCTTGATCATGGGAGCATGACAAGTTTCTCGCCGAGGGTCACAACAATTCGACAAGACTCAATGAAGAAAACAAGTAGCATATGTGGAGGCTAACAAAAGCTAGGATCTACATATGGCTTTGGATAGAAATTTCTCATCATTGAGGAACTTATCATTTTATCATTTTTCAAAGAAAGCCCCGGACATCAAACATCACTTAGCACTAGCTCATAGCTTATACCATATCATACCTCACAACAACCTAGGCAAAGGTCATGCTTTTTGCTACCCACAAGTTTCAAGATAAGGTTTGATCATGCAAGCCAACAAACTCAAAACTAAAATAGGATACTAAGCTGTAGCAAGGCATACAAAAGGAATAAACAGAGCAACTATTCATCATTTCAACCATGGAGAACAAAAGCATTCTTACCGCGCATATGAAAAGCAAACTGATTTAGGAAAGCAAATAAATATTTTTGGTCTTTTTAATTTTGCAGATTTTTGTGTGTTTTTATCATGTGAGATTCTGAAAATAAAGATACAAGTTACCTCAGAGTGGGGGTCCTCCCCCAAGCTAGCTTCAGGCTCACTACTATGGAGGGGGAAATCCCATTCATCGGTAGTAAGCCCTCTACTCCTCCAACTGCTGCTGCTGTGCCTGCTCGATGGCGTGAAGTCTCTCACTAGACATACGCTGCCAGTCCCGGGTGGACTCAACGTGCTGGTGCACAGTCTCCTCTATGTCACCGACTCAGATGTTGAGCTCGCTCATCTGCTGAGTGAGGGTGGCCCCACGAGATGACGAGCGCAACCCGGACGACGAGGATGTCGCATCTCTGTAGGCAGTACCGGCCGACATGGCCCACTCGCCACTGCCTGCACTAGCCCAAACCGAGCTACTCGCACCCTGCTGGTACATGGGCTGATCCCAACCGGGGGCATATCCGGGAGTAATCCCAGGCATGTACTTGGTAGAGGTCCATGTACCGGGTGGAGGTGTGGTAGGCTGAGGCTACGGCTGAGGAGACGGCTGTGGTGGCGGCTGTGGTGCTCTGGCTACTCTCCTCGATGCACTCCTAGTAACCCTGTCACCAGAGACACTAGAACAATGAGGTTCCTCGAGAGGAACGGTCAGTGGCCCTTGGCTGTACAACCTAAAATCCGGGTTAGGTAACCGAATTTGGTTTGTGTGGCCAGGGTAGAAGAAAACCAAAGAATCATCTGGACCCTTCTTAAGAATTTGTCCCTGAGTCAAATAAGCCTCATCAATCTAAGTCTCGGGATTAGCAATGGAGGGCACATTGGGCTCTTGCGTAACCGCAAGATTCATGACGATGCGAGAAATCAAAGACGTACACTCAATAGAACCCGTCATCTTAAAATTTGTCAACCACTGCCGAATCATAGCTTGCACAGGGGAGATCTTGATCTGTCTAGCCGCGGCATATAAGATCATCATCTCATCAGTGCGCACGGTTCGTACATCATCCCTAGGAAAGAGAGTGATGGCGAGCCACTTGTGCCACAGTCGGATAGTGGGATGCAAGATATCGTTGCACCGAGGTGTCAACTTGCCGCGAACAGGCCGACCAGAGAGTTCTTCCCAAACAATTTCGTGATTAAAACTGATGCAAGCTTGCTCAAGAGAAATAGCGCAGCGACGATGAAAACCGAGGGTGCGACTAAGATCTTTCCATGAAACTCGATACAGAACTCCATGAAATCGAAATGAAATACCAGATGCATCCTCTTGAGGAGTCAAGAGAAACTGGATGGTGATAGGCCTAGAACCAATCTCCTGAACTGGGACAAAACCTTCCCAACCTAGAGCTTGCCAAATGGAATCGAACTCGGAGTCCATACCTGTTTTCTCGAGAAGGTCTGGGTCGAACTCCTTGGTGTTGGTGAAGACTCGGTCCTTGATGAGAGCGTAGGCTTGTCTCTCGCGATCGTCCCTCAAGTCGATGAAAGCGGCGTCGACGGCGTACACTTCTTCGGCTTGTGGCGTGGGTAGCTCTTCCTCTTCCTCTTCTTCACAGTCGGTTGACATTGGGCTTGGTGCATCTTCTGAATGACGAGACGAGCTCCCTCCGTCTCGCGAGCGGCGGGAGCGAGTCACCTTCCGGAACACATCGGCGGCCCAACTCATGGTGCACAACGAACAACACAAGCGACTCGGTGATTGATTAGTAAAACTGAATGAACTTCTTACCGAGGTTGCTCCACCAATGATCAATATTTCAGCAACACTTGGAGAAAATACTTGGCACCTCAATCTCGAGCAAGAAATCCAAGAAAACCAAAGAGCAAGAACAAGAGGGGAAGAGCGTGATCGAAATGAGTGAATGGGTGAAGGCACCCCTCAAACCCCCTGGTATATATAGGCAATGGAGCCAGGCACCGAGGCATGGGCCGTGTGTAACGGCTAGGAGCCGTTGGAGGAAAGAGGGCCGAAGTAGCCGTTGGCCTGGGTCGGCCGACCTGTGGGGTCGGCCAACCCCACCTCGGGCCCGCTCGCCTCCAGCCTTTTGCAACGGCTCTCTAACGGCTATTTGGTGGCCTGCCTAGGTGTCCCGGTCCAAATTCGCCCAAAATCTTGCTCAAATGAATTTTGAAGGATTTTCCAACTCAAAATTTTAATTTCATAATTTTTATTTTAAAAAAGGGAAATTGGCTAGAAAAATTCTAGCATGCAGATGCAAGAATGGAAAATTCAAATATGCATTGGGAAAATTCAAATAAAATTTTGGAAAGGGAAATATGAGATAACTACCAATTTTACCTTTTGGCGAAAGGACTCATCATTTTAAGTCCGAGAGCGAGACTTTTCTCGGTGATCAGTTCCACTCGTCACCCCACTCACGAGAAGTAGAGGGGTGTGACTTCTTTACTTCCCACCACACTTTCCGTGTTTTCTTTGGCTTAGCCGGCATAGTGGGAAGTTGCTGGGGTTGTGGCTCCGTCCATTCCCCAATTTGCTCATCATTTCCTTGCACTGAATAGCATTGCTCTTCTGTGGGTCGAAATCGGAACATCTAGTTCTTCTTCCCATGCGGAAATGGATGGTTCCATTTCCCACATTGATCCTCTCCTTTGCGTCACTTAGTAATGGCCTCCCAAGAATGAGTGGCATTTCCGCATCATCCTGCATATCAAGAACCACAAAATCCGCGAAGATGCAAGATCCTTGGACAGATACCAGTAGACTCTCCACTATCCCCTCCAGATGCCGGATCGATGCATCAGCAAGTTGAACTGTCTTCGAGGTTGGAGAAAGAGCAGGATATCCCAGTCTTTCGAACATAGCCTTCGACATGAGGTTGACACTCGCGCCAAGATCACAGAGAGCATTCCTGATCTTCTGGTAGTATATCGTGCAAGTGATAGTCGGATAACCAGGGTCACTCCTGTGCACAATTGCTGAAGCTTCCCATGGATCAAGAACCTACTGTATGGGTCTCCCTGCATAGTCAGCAGCTCGTGCCCACCTAGATGGCTTACCCCATCTGGTGGACACTGCACAAACATTTTCACAAGAAGACACGGGTTGCCCCGGAATCTTCCCGTCTTCAGCAGAGGGGACCAAAGCAGCTAACTGAGCCAACTGGGTTTCTATTATTTTGTTAAAGCTCAGCTGGTTCTTAAGAGCAGAAGAAAGGCTATCAATTTTAACATTAAGGGTCTCCAAAGCCTTATCATAGGCAGCTGTTTTCTTATTAAAAGCATCGTTGATCTTAGCTTGCCCAAAAACCAGATCTCTCAGGGAAGGTTGGTTTGGGTTGAAAGAATTACCTTGATTATCTCTCTGATAATAAGGGTGTGATTGATTCCACGTTTGACCTCCCTGTGGACGATAACCATTGTTGTTGCCATTCATGTACATCACGTCCTCCTGGGTGGTAGGGCAGTAATTCCCTGAATGTCAAGCGTCACCACAGACTTCGCAGGTCATGCGAGAGTCCATAGCTTGAGTAGTGGTGGCCATGGCAGCCTTCTCATTGGTTAGATCATCCATTCGCTTCATCAACAGGTCCATCTTGGCGTTCAACATATCTGCTTCCTTGACAGTATGTGTACCCCTTTGACGTGGCTGGAATCGATCATCACTCCACCCTTGGTTGGAGACCATCTTCTCAATAAGCTGAGTTGCATTAGCAATAGTGAGTGAAAAGAAACCTCCTCCAGCAGCAGCTTCAATGTGTCCTCAGGCTGTCGGAGTCAGCCCATTATAGAAGTTCTGTAGAATAAGCCAGTTGTCCATCCCATGGTGAGGATAGGCCAAGATATACTCTTGAAGCCTCTCCCAAACTTCTGGGATAGTCTTATTTGCTGCTTGCTGAAAGCTTGAAATTCCTCCCCGCAGGGCATTGGTTTTACCCAACGGAAAGAAACTTCACCAGGAATGCCGCCGAGCATTTTGCCCAAGTATTAATTTCCTCAGGGTTCGCATAGAACCACTGCTTCGCCTTTCCCAGAAGTGAGAATGGAAACAGTCGCAGACGACGAGCATCTTCCTCCACTCCTCATATGGTGAAGGTGCTGCACAGTTCCAGGAACTGTTGCAAGTGGGCGCTCGCGTCTTCATTAGGCTTGCCACAGAATGGGCTAGCCTGTACCATCGTAATGAGGCCAGTTTTGATCTCGAAGTTTCCGTTCCCGATGTTGATCTCGGGGCCTGTGGGCACCTGATCAGCAGAGGGAGCAGAGTACTCGCGAAGAGTCTTCTCGGGGTTGGCCATAGGAGTTGATGTAGATGGCACAAAGGAAGCTGGGTCGACTTCCGTACCTACACGCTGGGGAGAACCGAAATGAGTTCTAGCTCTCCTTACGAGTGACTCAGGATCTTCAGTGAAATTCGGCGGTAAGTCAAAACTAGTCATACACTACCTGTCTTCATCATCAATAGACAAAGAAGACAATCAGTGTTAGCCTGCATTGAGAACTGTTTCGTTCCTGTCATGATTATAAACATATGCAAAGTGTTGACGTGTTATCATTAGCCTTCCCCGGCAACGGCGCCAGAAATGCTTGTTGGTATTTCTTAACGTCGATGCTAAGTTATGAGTCCCTATCAACGCTGCCAGAAATGACCAAATGATAATCCTAACGATTACAAGAGTCTGCAAGCGCATAGAAGTACCATTGTAGCATTTCCCCAAAGGAGTATTCCAAAGGGTATCGAATCCAAGGAAGGCTGGGTGGATTAACAAGTTCAACACTATTGCAATGAGTATAAATCATAGACGGAAACAAACCAGACACTCAAGTGCAGGGGTGAGGTATGATAGATAACTTGGTAGTGTGAACACACAAACACACTCTCTCTAAAGGTCCTAGGCTTAGGAGGCAACATACGAGTTAGTTCTAGGTTCTAAGGTATTAAACACACGAAGTCAGTAAGATGAGTTAGATACACACTAGCATTGCATGACTGTTGGCTCAAGCACCCAGGTACAAATGGGGAGCTAACCTCCTGCGTTGCTTACGCACGACTCCGGTTGTTAGACTTTAGACTCCTACAACGTATCCGAACTGGGGTATTCTAGAAGGGTCCAACGGCTGTCACTACTGCGGCCTACCCCAAGACAAACCGTGTTATACACTCATAAGCAACGTAGCTACGCAACCCAAGCACCATGGTTACGTTGTTAGCAGGACCCTGACCGGCCCGGGCTATTGTGACCCAGGTCAGAGCCACCAGATAAACCAGCCAATTACACCGAGTACCGTATCTTGAGCACGAACTTCATACAACACGAACATGGAATCTAACTGGATCAAACTAGGCTTGGTACACAAACAGATTTTTTCTTTCCTATATCTATTCAACAAGACCAAAGGGTCGTGTTCGTAAAGAACACGAGCCTCTAACTTATGAACAAAACACCGAAAACATGAGTAAGTCACTCGTCAACTAGATCGAAAGGCCTTGTTCATCAAGAACATGAGCCTCTAAATGATGAACAAGCGAAGATCACATGAACAAATCACCCATGTATAGAAGCACAACTTTATATGAAATAGTTATATAACTGAAGTAGAGCAAAGTCATACAAAGAAATAAAGATACAAGAGAACTCATACCTAGATCCCAAAGTAGACTTGGAACCTGAAGTAGAACTACTCTAGCCTACCTCCTAGCCTTAGAAACCAAAAGTGAGAGAGGAGTAGTAAGGTGTGTTGGTAAGAAATGAACCCCTCCCCTTCTATTTATTGGCCTGAGCACCGACGTCAAGAGGAGCCAAACACCCCGGGAATGGCCTCTAGGACCAATGGGGAGACACGACGTGGAAGCCCCTGAGTGGGGGCTCAAGCTCGGTTCGGCCGACCTGTGGGGTCGGCCGACCCCCTGTGGGCCCCACTCAGGGTGTGCTTCCTCTAGGTGGCTGTCCTGTGGGCCCTCAGGTCGGTCCCTAGTGTACACGTGCTCTTGAGGCGGTTTAGACGCTCTAGTGGGCCCATGGATCCATGTGAAGTCCACGTGTCACACTCTTATTCGTCGGGACTTGCCTCCCTTGGATTGGTGACATGGCTTGCATTAATGGCATCTGAGGTGGCAGCCCCTCCTTGGCTGAGGTGACGTGGCATGAATCATTGAAGGTGAGTTTGTCACTTCTTTTATGCTCATTTTCCTGCAATCACATAATCACCAAGGACAAGTGGAACTACATTATTCTTAACTAAATTGCATGTTAGAAATGCCTCTTGCTCCATTATTCATGAGTAAATTGATGTCTAAAGTAAGCACTTAACAGCCATCAATAGTGACGTGCAAGAACGATTCGACCGGATGCAGCGTGGATTTTGCGTAACCGAGCGCGTGCAGGTTACGCACTGCATCGACATGACTGGATGCAACATGTGATAGTGCGTAACTCGTGCTTTGGTGTAGGTTACGCGCACGACTAATTCTGTGTTGCACGTGCCACCAAGCCGTGCGTAACCCAGATGGTGCAGGTTACGCGCTGAATCGACATGACCGGATGCAGCGTGGCATCGTGCGTAACCTGTGGCTGGGTATAGGTTAGGTGCACGACCAAATCGGTGTCGCATGCGCCACCGATCTGTGCGTAACCCAGCTGGTGCAGGTGACGTGCAGGATCGACTCTAGACCCTGGCGGTTGGTTTGTCACCGAACATTACGTAACCCATCCGGTGTAGGTGACGCGAAGGATCGACTCAACCGGATGCAGCGTGGGTATTGCGTAACCGAGCGCGTGCAGGTTACATCGACACGACCAAATGCAGCATGGGATGGTGCGTAATCCGTGCCTGGGTGTAGGTTATGGGCACGACCATAGAAGGTGAGTTGTCACTTCTTTTATGCTTATTTTACCTGCAATCACAAAATCTCCAAGGACAAGTGGAACTACATTATTCTTAACTAAATGCGTGTAAGAAATGCCTTTTGCTCCATCATTCATGAGTATATTGACGGCTAAAGTAGGCACTTAACAGCCGTCAACACCGACCGAGTTCATCTTGTTGGAGAAGTCATCTCCTTCAAGAAGAATTTTTATCGGCTCCCATTCACTCCCCCCCCCTCTCTGGTCACCAGTACGGTCCTTCATAACCGAGCACGTGTAGGTTACATCGACACGACCGGATGCAGCATGGGGTGGTGCGTAACCCATGTGTGGGTGTAGGTTACGCGCATGACCAAGTTGGTGTCGCACGCGCCACCGAGCCGTGCATAACCCAGCTGGTGCAGGTGACGCACAGGATCGACTCGACCGGATGCAGCGTGGATTTTGCATAACCGAGCGTGTGTAGGTTACATTGCCACGACCGGATGCAGCATGGGATGTTGCGTAACCCGTGCCTGGGTGTAGGTTACGTGCACGACCAAGTCGGTGTCGCACGCGCCACCATGCCGTGCGTAACCCAGCTGGTGCAGGTGACGCGTAGGATCTACTCGAGACCCAGCCAGTAGGAGCGTCGCTGAACCGTGCGTAATCCAGCCGGTGCAGGTTACGCGCTGAATCGACACGGCCGGATGCAGCGTGGGATCGTGCGTAACCTGTAGCTAGGTGTAGGTTACGTGCACGACCAAGTCGGTGTCGCACGCGCCACCGATCCGTGCGTAACCCAGCTGGTGCAGGTGATGAGCAGGATCGACTCGAGACCCAGCCGGTTGGTGTGTTGCCGAACATTGCGTAACCCAGCTGGTGCAGGTGACGCGCAGGATCGACTCGACCGGATGCAACGTGGGTATTGCGTAACTGAGCGCGTGCAGGTTACATCGACATGACTGTATGTAGCATGAGATGGTGCGTAATCCGTGGCTGGGTGTAGGTTACGCGCACGACTAAGTCGGTGTTGCATGTGCCACCGAACTGTGCGTAACCCAGCTGGTGCATGTGACGTGCAGGATCGACTCGACACCCAGCCGGTTGGTGCGTCGCTGCACCATGCGTAACCCAGCTGGTGCAGGTTAAGCGCTGATTCGACACGACCGGATGCAGCATGGGATGGTGCATAACCCATAGCTGGGTGTAGGTTACGTGCACGACTAATTTGGTGTCGCACGCGCCACCGATCCGTGTGTAACCCAACTGGTGCAGGTGACGTGCAAGATCGACTAGAGACCCAGCCGGTTGGTGCATCGCCGAACAGTGCGTAACCCAGCCGGTGCAGGTGACGCGCAGGATCGACTAGACCAGATGCAGCGTGGGATGGTGTGTAACCCGTGGCTGGGTGTAGGTTACGCGCAGGACCAAGTCGGTGTCGCACACGCCACTGAACCGTGCGTAACCCAGCTAGTGCCGGTGACGCAGAAAATCGACTCGAGAGTCGAGACCTAGCCGGTTGGTACGTCGCCGGTTGGTACGCGCAGGATCGATTCGACCGGATGCAGCGTGGATTTTGCGTAACCGAGCGCGTGTAGGTTACGCGCTGCATCGACACTACCGGATGCCACATGTGATAGTGCGTAACTCATGCCTGGGTGTAGGTTATGCGCACGACTAACTCGGTGTCGCACGCGCCACTGAGCCGCGCGTAACCCAGATGGTGCAGGTTACGCGCTGAATCGACACGACCCGATGCAGCATGGGATCGTGGGTAACCCGTGGCTGGGTGTAGGTTACATGCACGACCAAGTCGGTGTCGCACGCGCCACCGATCTGTGCGCAACCCAGCTGGTGCAGGTGACGCGCAGGATCGACTCGAGACCCAGCCGGTTGGTGTGTCGCCGAACAGTGCGTAACCCAGCCGGTGCAGGTGGCGCGCAGGATCGATTCGACCAGATGCAGCGTGGGTATTGCGTAACCAAGCACGTGCAGGTTACATCGACACAACCAGATGCAGCATCAGATGGTGCGTAATCCATGGCCGGGTGTAGGTTGTGCGCACGACTAAGTCGTCATCGCACGTGACATCGAGCCGTGTGTAACCCAGCTGGTGCTGGTGACGCACAAGATCGACTCGAGACCCAGCCGGTTGGTGCGTCGCTGAGCCGTGCGTAACCCAGCTGGTGCAGGTTAAGCGCTGATTTGACACGACCGGATGCAGCATGGGATGGTGCGTAACCCGTAGCTGGGTGTAGGTTACGCGCACAACTAATTCGGTATCGCACGCACCACCGATCCGTGCGTAACACAGCTGGTGCAGGTGACGTGCAGGATCGACTTGAGACCCAGCCGGTTGGTGCGTCGCCGAATAGTGCGTAACCCAGCCGGTGCAGGTGACGCGCAGGATCGACTCGACCGGATGCAGCGTGCGTATTGCGTTACCAAGCACGTGCAGGTTACGTCGACACGACCAGATGTAGCATGGGATGTTGCATAATCCGTGGCTGGGTGTAGGTTACGCGCACGACCAAGTCGGTGTTGCATGCGCCACAGAACCGTGCGTAACCCAGATGGTACCAGTGATGTGGAAAATCGACTCTAGAGTCGAGACCCAGCCAGTTGGTGCGTCGCCGGACTGTGCATAACCCAGCTGGTGCAGGTGACGCACAGGATTGATTCGACCGGATGCAGCATGGATTTTGCGTAAGCGATTGCGTGCAGGTTACACGCTGCATCGACGCGACGGGATGCAGCATGGGATAGTGCATAACTCATGCCTGGGTGTAGGTTATGCACACGACTAATTCAGTGTCGCATGCGCCACCAAGCCGTGCATAACCCAGATGGTGCAGGTTATGCGCTGAATCGACACGACCGGATGCAGCGTGGGATCGTGCGTAACCCGTGGTTGGGTGTAGGTTACGTGCACGACCAAGTCGGTGTCGCACGCGCCACCGATCTGTGCTTAACCCAGCTAGTGCAGGTGACACGCAGGATCCACTCGAGACCCAGCCGGTTTGTGCATCGCCGAACAGTGCGTAACCCAGCCGGTGCAGGTGATGCACAGGATCGACTCGACCGGATGCAGCATGGGTATTGTGTAACTGAGCGCATGCAGGTTACATCAACACGGCTGGCTGCAGCATGGGATGGTGCGTAATCCATGGCTGGATGTAGGTTACGCGCATGACTAAGTCGGTATCGCAAGTGCCACCGAGCCGTGCGTAACCCAGCTTGGTGTAGGTTTCACGCATGCCATCAAGCCGTGCGTAATCCGTGGCTGGGTGTAGGTTACACACAGAACCAAGTCGGTGTCGCTCGCACCACCAAACCGTGCATAACCTAGCTAGTGCCAGGGATGTGGAAAATCAACTCTAGAGTCGAGACCTAGCCGGTTGGTGCATCGCGGAACCGTGCGTAACCCAGCTGGTGCCGGTGACGTGGAAAATCGACTCTAGAGTCGAGACCCAGCCGGTTGGTGCATCGCCGAACCGTGCATGACCCAGCTGGTGCAGGTGATGCGTAGGATTGACTCGAGACCCAGCCGGTTGGTGTGTCGCCGAACAGTGCGTAACCCAGTCGGTGCAGGTGTCGCGCAGGATCGACTCGACCGGATGCAGCGTGGGTATTGCGTCACCAAGCGCGTGCAGGTTACATCGACACAACCAGATGGTGCTTGGGATGGTGCGTAATCCGTGGTCGGGTGTAGGTTGCGCGCACGACTAAGTTGGTGTCGCACGTGCCACCGAGCCGTGCGTAACCCAGCTGGTGCAGGTGACACACAAGATCGACTCGAGATCCAGCCGGTTGGTGCATCTCCGAGCCGTGCGTAACCCAGCTGGTGCAGGTTAAGCGCTGATTCGACACGACCGGATGCAGCATGGGATGGTGCGTAACCCGTAGCTGGGTGTAGGTTACGCGCACGACTAATTCGGTATCGCACGCGCCACCGATCCGTGCGTAACCCAGCTGGTGCAGGTGACGTGCTGGATCACTTGAGACCCAGCCGATTGGTGCATCGCCGAATAGTGCGTAACCCAGCCGGTGCAGGTGACGTGCAGGATCGACTCGACCGGATGCAGCATGGGTATTGCGTTGCCGAGCACGTGCAGGTTACGTCGACACTACCGGATGTAGCATGGGATGTTGCGTAATCTGTGGCTGGGTGTAGGTTACGCACACGACCAAGTCGGTGTTGCACGCGCCCCGAACCGTGCGTAACCCAGATGGTGCCAGTGACGCGGAAAATCGACTCTAGAGTCGAGACCCAGCCGGTTGGTGCGTCACCAGACTGTGTGTAACCCAGCTGGTGCAGGTGACGCGCAGGATTGATTCGACCGGATGCAGCATGGATTTTGCGTAAGCGATCGCGTGCAGGTTACGCGCTGCATCGACACGACTAGATGCAGCATGGGATAGTGCATAACTCATGCCTGGGTGTAGGTTACGCGCATGACTAATTCGGTGTCGCACTCGCCACCAAGCCGTGCGTAACCCAGATGGTGCAGGTTATGCGCTGAATAGACACGACCGGATGCAGCGTGGGATCGGTGTAGGTTACGTGCATGACCAAGTCGGTGTCGCACGCGCCACCGATCTCTGCTTAACCCAGCTGGTGCAGGTGACGCGCAGGATCGACTCGAGACCCAGCCGGTTGGTGTGTCGCCGAACAGTGCGTAACCCAACCGGTGCAGGTGATGCACAGGATCGACTCAACCGGATGCAGCGTGGGTATTACGTAACCGAGCGCATGCAGGTTACATCAACATGGCCGGCTGCAGCATGGGATGGTGCGTAATCCATGGCTGGGTGTAGCTTAAGCGCATGACTAAGTCGGTGTCGCAAGTGCCACTGAGCCGTGCGTAACCCAGCTGGGTGTAGGTTACGCGCGTGCCATCAAGCCGTGCGTAATCCGTGGCTGGGTGTAGGTTATGCACACAACCAAAGTCGGTGTCGCTCGCGCCACCAAACCGTGCGTAACCCAACTGGTGCCGGTGACTTGGAAAATCGACTCTAGAGTCGAGACCCAGCCGGTTGGTGCATCGCCGAACCGTGCGTAACCCAGCTGGTGCCGGTGACGTGGAAAATGGACTCTAGAGTCGAGACCCAGCCAGTTGGTGCATCGCCGAACCGTGCATAACCCATCTGGTGCAGGTGACACGTAGGATGATTCGACCGAATGCAGCGTGGATTTTGCGTAACCGATCACGTGCAGGTTAAGCGCTGCATCGACACGACCGGATGCAGCATGGGATAGTGCGTAACTCATGCCTGGGTGTAGGTTATGTGCACGACCAAGTCGGTGTCACACGCGCCACCGAGCCGTGAGTAACCCAGCAGGTGCAGGTGACGCGTAGGATCGACTCGAACGGATGTAGCGTGGATTTTGCGTAACCGAGCGTGTGCAGGTTACATCGACACGACCGGACGCAGCATGGGATGGTGCGTAACCCATGGTTGGCTGTAGGTTACGCGCATGACAAAGTCGGTGTCGCACGCGCCACCAAACCGTGCGTAACCCAGCTGGTGCCGGTGACGCGGAAAATCGACTCGAGAGTCGAGACCCAGCTGGTTGGTGCGTTTCCGAACCGTGTGTAACCCAGCTGGTGCAGGAGACGTGCAGGATCGATTCGACCCGATGCAGTGTGGATTTTATGTAATCGATCGTGTGCAGGTTACGTGCTACATCAACACGACCAGATGCAGCATGGGATAGTGCGTAACTCGTGCCTGGGTGTAGGTTACGCATGATAGGCGCTGGCCCAATCTTCTGAGAGGTTGATGGTAAACTCGATTGGGCGGAGAACTCGACGTTGACGATCCGGCTTCGAATCAGCACGATTCGGACCCCGCAACCGCTACACCACTGCTCCGCTGGTTATCAACCAAGCACAACTTGATTGACCTCGCCACGAAGGCTTTTCCCTGCAAGCGAATCGAGAACACAAGCAAGAAAGTAAAGCACGCAATCTGATAATTGCAGATATGAATTGAAGCAAAGACAAAGGTGTTCAAGTTCTGATCACAAAAGGACTAATCGACACAGTGGTGACGAACAAGAACGGGGGCCCTGATTCACAGCAAAAGTCCTCGACAGTACAGTGGCTATGAAGAAAGTTTGACCCTTGATGGAAATCACAACCTATTAAACAAAACCCAAATCTAAACGATAGCGGCTACTGAGTTTTAACCCCTAAGGGGTCACCTAGGGTTGAGGGGGTGACCAGAGGGGGCGTCCTCAACCTGGGCTTAAGGCCCGACACGATACACAATCAAATTGGCCCAAAAACGTGACGTAGCACCTTGTTGTGGTCACACAGCATGATCCACGAACCTTCTAGAGCTGGGACCAGAACCAAAACGACGGCGTCGTCGTCCCCATTCCAACGAATCCTTGTACGCCTCGTTTCGATGCCGGATGAGGGAGATATCGCCGAAATCGTGCAAGGGTGTTGGCTGAATCCGAACTGAACGTGGCAGCTGAGTTGGAAACGACTTGTAACGTGGGGAAGGACGTGGCGTGCGCGTATCCAGCGTGGTGATGTCCTCATCACCCTCCCTTTCTTGAATTGGAGTCGTCCTCGACTCCATCCCATCATCAGCCTCCTGCAAAAGGTTAGTGACAGCAAAATGCATACAAGATAAAGTAGCATGGAGAATACGAACATCCTGGGACAGCATAGTATAACAAGGTGCATCATGGTTTTCATAAAGTTCAGCAGTAGCAGATGTAGTAGCAATAAAAGCACCTCCTTTTAATTTAATACCCTCACGTTTATCAACATTAGAATCACTCGTAGCAGGTTGTTTCATTTTATTTTTAGCAAGCTCTTTAAAATGTTTCCTAACATCAGCCGGTGATAAAGGAAGCAAAATAATGTTTTTATTCTTATGCATGAAAGTGTAAGTATTAGTTCTACCATGGTGTGCAGCATCTTTATCATATTCCCATGGTCGTCCTAATAAAAGGGAACATGCTTCCATTTGCACAACATCAAAATCAGCATTGTCGGTATAAGAACCCACTGAAAAATGTATACGCGTTGAGTGTGTTACCTTTGCCTTACCACTATTGTTGAACAATTGTATGTGATATGAGTGGCATAGTTCACGAGTGGTCAAACCAAGCTTTCGGACCAGATCTGAACTCACCAAGTTGTTGCAGCTTCCGGTATCAATTATGGTGAGAACACGACGCTCCTGGACAATGAGAAACATATGGAACAAATTGTTACGTTGTACCTTTGTGTCCTCCTCATCAGCCAATTGAGCGGCCAACACACGCTGCACAAGAAGGCTAGGGAAGCCCGCGGCTGCAGCATCAGAATCAATGTTATCCTTCTCTTGCTCAACCGAAGAATCTGCAACAATATTAGTAGCAAGAGCCAAAGAATCTTCCTCATCACTAGCACTGATATAACCATTACCATCAGGGGCAGCGATGAAAGCATGACGACTTGGGCATTCCTTCGACACATGTCCCATGCCCTTACAGCGGTAGCACTGGATGCTAGCGGAACTACTCGAGGACGCACCTGGAGTAAAAGGTTTCTTGTGCGACTGGACCTGCACAGGAGACAAATTGCTCACCTCAGAAGTTGGTGTAGTAGGTGGCATAGTTGATGGTGCCTTAGGAGCAGCGGCGGCCTTGGATTTGTCAACTTTTGGACGCTGTTGAAAAGTTCTCCCAGTGTTGGACCTGAAAGAAAATTGTTGGCGACGTCCCTGTACCTCACGTTCAGCCTAAATAGCAAGATGGTACAATTGGCTGAACCTTGTCCAATCTTTGTAATCAAGAATATCCTGTATATCACGGTTCAAACCACCAAAAAATATAACAGAAAGAGCCTGATCATCCTCATGTATGCCACAACGTGACAAAGAAATAAGCAATTCTTGATTATAAGCCTCGACACTTTTATCACCTTGTTTTAAAGTTTGCAGTTTCATATGCAAATCACGTTGATAATATGGAGGAACAAAGTGAGGTTTCATACATTGTTTCAAAGCATTCCAAGTCTGAGGTATAGGTGGAGCAGCATTATTATTAGCATAAGCATTGTACAGATCATTCCACCAAAAGAGAGCAAAACTATGAAACTCACTAGTAGCAAGCCTAACTCTATGCTCATCAGGAACTTGATGAGAATTAAATTTTTGTTCAACAGCTAGTTCCTAATCTAAATAAGCCTCAGGATCAGCATTACCAGCAAAAGGAATCATGGTAAACTTAACTTTAGCAAAAGGATCATTATTACCACGATTTTGATTACCTCCTCCACGATTGCGATTCCCTCCTCCCATCTGAAAGCGATTACGTCGGAGATGCTCCTCATCAGGATCAACATCCTCGAACTCATCATCCTCAGGTTGAACTGGTGGAGGTCGTTGCTCAACATGTTCAATCCGGGTCACCAGACCGTTGATCTGTCGAGTCAATGTATCAAATTGTTCTTGCATGTAGGTACGCTGCTCAGTAACAAGCCTCGTAAGCTCGTCCTTGGACACACACTCATTGAAGTCTGTGGGAGACTCCTTTCCTTTCCCCTTGTCTGACATGGTTAGAAGACAGGAAAAGACAACACCAAAAGGGTTATCCCTATCAACTAACAACTAGTGGGGATGTATGGAAGTGGAATGCAATATCTCAAGCGGCTTACCACCGTCTTACAAGTGTTCTTACCAAAGCCAACAGGGAGGCACAATCAGTTGTTGAGTCTGGGTGTAACAAGTTGCAAGACAAACCTGTGCTGACAGAAGTATATGTGGAACTATGGGTAGGAACTATGGAACTATGGATTAGCAAATAATGAATGCAGATTAGCTAAGTTCAATAAATGTTCAAAGTACAAGTCACAATTGCTGGCTAAGACGTGTCCTAGTCGTAGCACAACAAGGTAAAAAACAAGAAACGATGGACAAAAAACTCTGAAAACCAGCAGAATGGTAGTGCTGTAATTAATGTTGAAAACCTTGCCAAAAAGGCACTAGTAGAAATCACAAAATAGCGTTTCTAAAGAAGTACCAGCAAATGAACTCAAATTTTTCTTAATTTTTTACCACTGATCCAAAATCACAAAGGATGGAAGCACACAAAATTTCACCTGAAACAGAGGTGTATTGTGGCCTAGGGAAAATCAGGAATGATCTTGGAAAACCCCTCAAAACACTTAAATGATTTTTTTCTTTATCTTCCCGATTTGTTTTTGAATTTTTTGGGAATGGTCTGACCAAAAAAGTTGGTAGATGTTCGTCCAACTTTTTATTGCCAAGCTACTGTAAAAATTTGAGCAAAAACGGAGCACCGAGCGAAAAGTTATGCCTGTTTTATGAAAGGTATCTCAACCTATGATTTCAGAAAGGCACAACTTGGCAGGAAACACAACGGCGGCTAAGGCAAAACTTCCTCCTAGCAGCGGCAGAAACAAGCACAGGAGCATGATCCTCCTAGGTAGTAGATGCAAAGCAATAGGTATTCGCCAGATAATGAATCAAGGATCAAGTATGCGATGCAAAAGCGATCAAAGCAGCTTGCCTATCTAGAGCTTGCACAACAAGAGTTCACACAAGGCGGCTAGCGAGGGCAAATCGAGTAATGTGGTGGCTTGACTTGTTGTATGGCTAATGGTGGATGGGCAAGCGGCGGAAACAAAATAACAGCGACGGGCACGTTGGACTATGGCGACAAACACAACCTAAACCAACAACAAGACTCGACCATGGACACAAACTCAACAAAGCAATCTTAAAACGAAATTGCAAGGCTAAAGGGGGCGGTAGGACAACGGAAAAGTCAATATTTTTTTGGGCTTTTTTGTGGACTATAGGTGATGAACACAAACGAATCTAAAAGGGAACAAGATAATACCTCACGGGAAACCTAGGGATCTGATACCAAATGATAGGTGCTGGCCCAATCTTCCGAGAGGTAGATGGTAAACTCGATTGGGTGGAGAACTCGACGTTGACGATCCGGCTTCGAATCAGCACGATTCGGACGCCGCAACCGCTACACTACTGCTCCGCTGGTTATCAACCAACACTACAAGAAATGTGTCATCCTATGACATCCTATGATTAAAATGTCACTAAATCAACTAGTTTATGACATTTGTTTTGAAGTCAGCTCAATGTAGTGACATTAATAAATAAATGTCATAATAAATGTCAAAATGGTAGTGAGATGGTATATTGTGACGACATTTGCCATGTCATAACATCCAATTTACTATTGTCATAAATCTATGACTAAGATGGTGAGTGATAAATTATTTTATTAATTTTTGAAAACCTTATAATCCATTGTTCCATGGGTCCATTTGGCATGATGGGTCCCACTACCACCTAATCGAGTGGGTCCCAAATATTTTTCTCTTTTTTCATGTATTTAGCCCATCTTTTTTTTTCTATATGCATGATGGCTCACCGAAATCCCGACGGTGACTCCGTGTGTCAAAAAGTATTATGTATAACAAGGACGGTGTGTCATAAGTTCTTTTATTATTTTTCAAATTATTTTCCAAGATATCTTTTGTACATAATCACGCCCATAGTCTTCCTTCTTTTAATTCAACATATTCTCTCTTTTTCTTTTTGCCAACAAAAACCCAGCTAGCCGCAATGGGTCAGTCACACCTAAGCAAACCAGTTAATTGGGCCGCACCAACGCGGGCGGCCTCTCATAGGACAACACCCTTGCAAGCTTTTTTTTTTAAAAATACTCCACATGAGGCACCCAAGGCTCGAACCTATGACCCGAAGGAGCCAAGCGTAAGACCAAACCACTGGACTACAACTACTTTTATGCAAAAACTCACAACTTAACCTTTTTAGAGATACTCGCGGAGGTAAAAAAAAATGACCAACCGAAGTCTATGCTCGTTATCTTCACGGACTTAGCAGAAATTCATTTATATCATAAAAAATAGCAAATCTACTTGAAAATTCTTGAAACTCCTAGGTGACAACTTATATGTTGTATTTCATTGGAAAAAATGTTTTGAGGGTATCTAAGATAATAGTTTTCATGTTACTTCACAAGAGTGTATTAATTAGGTTTTAGAAAAAATAGAAAAGCGACTTTTCACATGACAATCGGAAATCTAAATCTCAAAATACTAATAGGAGAGTAAGTTTGCATCCAAATTTGAGGTGTTCATGGGCTAAGAAAGTAATTGTGTGTACAAACTTAGAAGTTTAAGTTGAGTTATATGAAAAAAATGTGATGAACTATCTAGTTTATGAACAATGTATGTTCCAATTTTCACAAAATCTTATGAATTTTTTTTTCAAACTTTTACATCCATAAAATGATTCTATGCCAATTGACATAGAATTTGGAGAAGTTTTAGATATTATTATCATTATTTTATTACAAAGTGACTAGGAGTAGTTTGAGTTTTCCCTATAAGTCAATTGAATTTTTCGTCAATCTCCTACATGTGACCTAGAATGGACCATAAATGCCTAATTATAATTTTTTAATCTTAGAGGTACATATAGGTCAATTTGGAATTACTTTCGGTAAACACACAGAAATTCATTTATATTATAGAAAATAGCAAATCTAATTGAAAATTCTTGAAACTCCATAGTGGCAACTTATATGTTGTATTTTACATTAAAATAGTTAAATTCTACAACTATTATATTAACAACTTTCTCATTTGAAATTAGTTTTAATGTCTTGAAATTTAATACATTTTTAACATAAAAAAGGAATTAAAAAATTTGTTTTGCGTAAAAGGGTTCAAAGACCGATCTGCACTATTGTTTTCATGTCGGCCCGCACGGCCCAATTATCTGTGACCGTCCATCCCGATTCGATGGTGAGGATCGCATTCACGATGTATAAAACTTCCTTCTACCCTAGCTTCTGCTCCTCCTTCCCCCTCCAGCATCGAGCCACCACGCCCTCCTCTTCCTCCCACCCGATGCCCTTCCCTTCCCTCCTCTACAGATCCAGCACCCCATCCCCTCCCAATCCTCACCGTCGCCAGCCCACTCAAATCCATCCCGAAATCGGCTTCGATTTCAAGTTCTCCTCAAAACCGGTTTTGGGTAAGGTTTCGGTTGACTTCGATTTTCGTGATGAATACTTGAGTTTTAGTAGAGATTTTCTCAGATCTATTAGCCCTTGGGGTTGTGCATCTACTGCTCAAATTTCATCTCGATTCGTGGAGTATTTTGGGCGGAATTTCAAATCGTAGCTTCGGCAGTTTTTTCGGTGTTCCTCTTTTCTCTGCCCTGTTTTTCTCTGTTTCTGGTTGCAGGCGTCGGGGACGAGCGCCCACACACGGGCGAGCGTGCGCTGCACACGCGGGCACGGCGGAGACGAGCGGCCGGCGTCCTCGCGTGCGCAGCACGTGTGTGCTGCGACGAGTACCAGGCAGGCCGTCGTCTGGGCCGGTGTCTCGGGCTGGTCAGCACAGCATATCGTGGACTCGCACAAGGCCGGTTCGCAGCTGCAGGAGGAGACGTCGTCCCATCCTGCGCCCAGCACCAGGCCCTTCAGGTCAACGCAGGGAGGCGGCCTGTGCAGGCAGAGACTGAACACAGGCGGTGGGCAGCAGGCAGCAGGCAGCTGGCGCAACACTGCATTGGGAACAGGCCGACATGCACATCAAGGAGGCCCTGTGCTGCTGTGCACACGCAGCAACAATCTGTCAGTGAGCAGCTCTAATCCTTGTTAATCGTTGCTGATTGATTAGGATAATCATTAAGTAATCATTGCTTGGTGACTCCAATTAACCTGCTCTGCTATTTGCTTGGTCTGTAGAGTTTTTGTTAATCTAGTTTAGTTACTCGAGTTTGCTTTCATGGGTCAGTGAACAAATCTATTTTTTGCTTGTGATTGCTAATTGTTTAATCTCCTTCTTTCCCATGAATATGCGTGTGAATATATCCGTTGCTGGTAGAATGAATTGTCTTAATCTCTTAAACTTTTATTTAATCTGTGCATGCTTAGTAAGTGGTTAGTAGTGGCTTGTCTTAATCTCGAGCGTGCAAGCTTTCATGTGTCTCGCTTATGTGCAAGCTTGATCTCAATCCGGTCCTTCAGTCTTCCTCTGCACTTACTAATCCTCTGTTTCAAGTCTCATTGCAAGATCACTTTCTTTCCTCTTTTTTCAGCTCATGAGATCTGACTTAGCTTTGCTTTTAGCATGCGTACACCGTACAACACATCTAGTAGTATATTACTTTTATCAACGTAGCAAGATTATGCAAGTCTGGGCATATTTGTGCTACCTGGGAGCTGGCTGGACAAATCAAAAGCTATGGTCAACTAATCTGAAGATGCAAGCCATATTCATTACTGCAGGTCAACTAATATTTGTGCTACCATTTACATCTTTATATACTCCTGATTTTGGTCATTTTCAATAAAATAGCTAACCGTAGCTATAGCTGAGTCATTTTATTGCCACTGCCTGTGAATCAAAATGTATTCTTTAGCATTGAACATTTATAAGACATCTTTATATACAATTTTTCCCATCATATAGCTAACTTCTTTTATTGCTACTGCCAGGCTCAAATGGAGGAAAAAGTTACTGCACCACCGTAGTTTTGTGAATTTGGACTATGACCAGGGATCTACCTCTATCTATTAATGTGTAATGTTCTGAACTTGGACTATGACCAAGTGGTATTGGTTCTCTTAAACATTCTGGTGCAATTATGGTTGTAATATTATGGTTCATTTGTGATTGAGTTGGGTTGTTGATAATATGGATCAGAATGTAAATTGTATTTTCTAAAATTTTGATTGTGGTTAATTTTGTATTGGGCCAGCCCAATCTAGCAGGCTGAACAAGGCTAGGAAAAAAGTGACATGGGCTGGGGAAATTTGATCTATCCTAAAAATTATTTGGGCCAAAACTCATGGGCTGGTCTGGAAAAAACAGCCCCTGTAAGTCATGGGCTGGTTAGAAAAAAATTCAGCCCCAAACATTGAGCTGGTCCATGGGCTTAAACAGACCAAATTTGTTTTTATGACATTTCTAGGATTTTCCACCTCAGCAAAGCCATCCTACGTGGCAGCTGCTTATGTGGCAATGTACAAGAAACTTATGACATTAAATTAGTAGTCATAAATGTTTGTGACAAGCAAAATCAATGTCATAATGTTATGACTTTACCTTCTTAATGTCATAAGTTGTCATTATAGACGATCATCTTTTGACATTCTATTTTCGTCAACTTTGTGTCACAAATTACAACCTATGACTTATTTTTAGGTATTATGACAATTATCAAATGTCAAAAGATGACAACTTTCTTGTAGTGCAAGCACAACTTGATTGACCTCGCCACGAAGGCTTTTCCCTGCAAGCGAATCAAGAACACAAGCAAGAAAGTAAAACACGCAATTTGATAATTGCAGATATGAATTGAAGCAAAGACAAAGGGGTTCAAGTTCTGATCACAAAAGGACTAATCGACACAGTGGTGACGAACAAGAATGAAGGCCCTGATTCACAGCAAAAGACCTCGACGGTACAGTGGCTATGAAGAAAGTTTGATCCTCGACGGAAATCACAACCTATTAAACAAAACCCAAGTCTAAACGACGACGGCTACTGAGTTTTAACCCCTAAGGGGCGACCTAGGGTTGAGGGGGCGACCAGGGGGGCATCCTCAACCTGGGCTTAAGGACCGACACGATACACAGCCAAATTGGCCCAAAAACATGACGCAGCACCTTGTCATGGTCACACAGCATGATCCATGAACCTTCTGGAGCTGCGACCAGAACAAAAACGGCGGCGTCGTCGTCCCCGTTCCAACGCATCCTTATACGCCTCGTTTCGATGCCGGATGAGGGAGATATCGTCGAAACCGTGCAGGGGTGTTGGCTGAATCCGAACCGAACGTGGCAGCTGAGTTGGAGACGACTTGTAGCATGGGGAAGGACATGGCGTGTGCGTATCCAGCATGGCGATGTCCTCATCAATGCGCACGACTAATTCGGTGTCGCACGCGCCACCAAGCCATGCGTAACCCAGCCGGTGCAGGTTACGCGCTGAATCGAGATGTCCGAATGCAGTGTGGGATGGTGCTTAACCTGTGGCTGGGTGTAGGTTACACGCACGACGAAGTCGGTGTCGCATGCGCCAATGAACCATGAGTAAGCCAGCTAGTGCCGGTGACGCGGAGGATCGACTTCGAGACCCAGCCAGTTGGTGCGCCACCGAGCCGTGTGTAACCCTGCTGGTGCAGGTGACGCGCAGGATCGACTCGAGACCCAGCCAGTTGGAGCGTCGCTGAACCGTGCATAACCCAGCCGGTGGAGGTTATATGCTGAATCGTCGCGACCAGATGCAGCATGGGATGGTGTGTAACCCGTGGCTGGGTGTAGGTTACACGCACGACTAAGTCGGTGTCACACGCACCACCGAGCTATGCGTAACCCAGATGGTGCAGGTGACGCGCAGGATCGACTCGAGACCCAGCTGTTTGGTGCGTCACCGAACCGTGCGTAACCCAGGTGCAGGTTACACGCTGAATCAAGACGACCGGATGCAACATGGGATAATGCTTAACCCGTTGCTGGGTGTAGGTTACACGCACGACCAAGTCGGTGTCGCACGCGTCACGAAACCGTGCGTAACCCAGCTGGTGCTGGTGACGCGCAGGATCGACTCGAGACCCAGTCGGTTGGTGCGTCGTCGAACAGTGCGTAACCCAGCTGGAGCAGTTTACGCGCTAGATCGACATGACCGGATGCAACATGGGATGGTGTGTAACCCGTGGCTGGGTGTAGTTTACATGCACAACCAAGTCAGTGTCTCACGCGCCACCGAGCCGTGCGTAACCCAACTGGTGCCGGTGACGCGAATAATCGACTCGAGAGTCGAGTCCCAGCCAGTTGGTGCGTCGCCGAACCATTCGTAACCCAGCTGGTGCAGGTGACCTGTAGGATGATTCGACCGAATGCAGCGTGGATTTGGTGTAACCGATCGTCTGCAGGTTCCGTGCTGCATCGACACGACCGGATGCAGCATGGGATAGTGTGTAACTCGTGCCTGGGTGTAGGTTACGCGCACGACCAAGTCGGTGTCACACGCACCACTGAGCCGTGCGTAACCCAGCTGGTGCACGTGATGTGCAGGATCGACTCGACCGGATGCAGCGTGGATTTTGCGTAACTGAGTGCGTGCAGGTTACATCGACACGACCGGATGCAGCATGGGATGGTGCGTAACCCGTGGTTGGGTGTAGCTTACGCGCATGACCAAGTCGGTGTCGCATGCGCCACCGAACCGTGCGTAACCCAGCTGGTGCCGGTGACGCGGAAAATCGACTCGAGAGTCAAGACCCAGCTGGTTGGTGCGTTGCCGAACCGTGCGTAACCCAGCTGGTGCAGGTGACGCGCAGGATCGATTCGACCCGATGCAGCGTGGATTTCGTGTAACCGATCGCGTGCAGGTTACGCGCTGCATCAACACGACCAGATGCAACATGGGATAGTGCGTAACTCGTGCCTAGGTGTAGGTTACGCGCATGACTAATTCGGTGTCGCACGCACCACCAAGCCGTACGTAACCCAGCCGGTGCAGGTTACGCGCTGAATCGAGATGTCCGGATGCAGCATGGGATGGTGCTTAACCTGTGGCTGGGTGTGGGTTACACACACGACGAAGTCGGTGTCGCATGCGCCAATGAACCGTGCGTAACCCAGCTAGTGCTGGTGACGCAGAGGATCGACTTCGAGACCCAGCCGGTTGGTGCGCCACCATGCCGTGTGTAACCCAGTTGGTGTAGGTGACACGCAGGATCGACTCGAGACCCAGCCGGTTGGAGCGTCGCCGAACTGTGTGTAACCCAACCAGTGGAGGTTACGTGCTGAATCATCACGACCAGAGGTAGCGTGGGATGGTACGTAACCCGTGGCTGGGTGTAGGTTACGTGCACGATTATGTCGGTGTCGCACGCGCCACCGAGCTATGCGTAACCCAGATGGTGCAGGTGAAGCGCAGGATCGACTCGAGACCCAGCTGTTTGGTGCGTCGTCGAACCGTGCGTAACCCAGCCGGTGCAGGTTACGCGCTGAATGAAGACGACCGAAAGCAGCGTGGGATGATGCTTAACCCGTTGCTGGGTGTAGGTTACGTGCACAACCAAGTCGGTGTCGCACGCGTCACCAAACCGTGCGTAACCCAGCTGGTGCAGGTGACGCGCAGGATCGACTCGAGACCTAGCCGGTTGGTGCGTCGCTGAACTGTGCGTAACCCAGCTGGAGCAGTTCACACACTAGATCGACACGACCGGATGCAACATAGGATGGTGCGTAACCTGTGGCTCGGTGTAGTTTACGCGCACGACCAAGTCGGTGTCGCACGCGCCACCGAACCATGCGTAACCCAACTAGTGCCGGTGACGCGAAAAATCAACCCGAGAGTCGAGACCCAGCCAGTTGGTGAGTCGCTGAACTGTGCGTAACCCAGCTAGTGCAGGTGACACGCAGGATCGATTCGACCGGCTGCAGTGTGGATTTTGCGTAACCGAGCGCGTGCAAGTTACGTGCTGCATCAACACTACCGGATGCAGCATGGGATAGTGCATAACTCGTGCCTGGGTGTAGGTTATGCGCACGACTAATTCTGTGTCGCACGTGCCACCAAGCCGTGCGTAACCCAACCGGTGCAGGTTACGCGCTGAATCGAGATGACCGGATGTAGCGTGGGATGGTGTGTAACCCGTGGCTAGTTGTAGGTTACACACACAACTGAGTCGGTGTCGCACGCGCCACCGATCCGTGCGTAAACCAGCTGGTGCCGGTGACGCGGAGGATCGACTCGAGACCCAGCCGGTTGGTGTGTCACCGAATAGTGCGTAACCCAGCCTGTGCAGGTGATGCGCAGGTTCGATTCGACCGGATGCAGCGTGGGTATTGCGTAATCGAGCGCGTGCAGGTTACACCGACACGACCGGATGTAGCATGGGATGGTGCGTAATCCGTGGCTGGGTGTAGGTTACGCACACGACTAAGTCGGTGTCGCACGTGCCACCGAGCCGTGCGTAACCCAGCTGGTGCAGGTGACGCAGGATCGACTCGATCGGATGCAACGTGTATTTTGCGTAACCGAGCGCGTGCAGGTTACATCGACACGACAGGGTGCAGCATGGGATGGTGCGTAACCCGTGCCTGGCTGTAGGTTACGTGCAGGACCAAGTCGGTGCGGCACACACGCAGCATATATTGAGTCTCGATCGTGCTTGTTGCAAGTTGGTAGTTTGTCGCATTCCATGGCTGGCCCCAGCAATTTCAGGATCGTGGTGAACGGAGGCTTCCGCGAGAAAGACGGCTGGGGTGTGTGATACATTTCTAAAGGCTGTATGATATCTCCTTGGAGTAAGATATATTCACACAATCTTTGTCGCAGTCTAATCAACTTTACTTTTGGTGATAGATCTGTGCTAATTTATTTTAACTTATAATGAGCAGTTGTGCTGCCTTGACTGGTTGCGGTG
Organism: Cenchrus fungigraminus; assembly: GCA_036936925.1. Taxonomy (NCBI): domain Eukaryota; kingdom Viridiplantae; phylum Streptophyta; class Magnoliopsida; order Poales; family Poaceae; genus Cenchrus; species Cenchrus fungigraminus. The sequence goes on along the minus strand of CM072772.1, from coordinate 62,908,954 downwards.
TAGTAGTATCACACCTCCAGTTGATGAACCTCGGTTTATACTTTAGAGTGATGCACAACTACTCCAAGTAGAAGCATCCTGTCAACACGTACCGGTAACTTTAGTGCCCATATATTTATATATTAGGCATCATTTATCGTTTGTTAACATTGTTCCTGTTTTAATATTACAGATACGAAACGTTAAGGAAACTTGTTATGCAAACGATTTTGGCAAAATAGCAGTAGCTTCCGAGACGAAGACGGATGGGGTGTGATACATTTCTAAAGGCATTCCAGGGTATCAATATAGCAAATGAGGTGATGGATTATGCATTATTTCTTTTGGCAATCCATGGATCTTTTACTTTGTACAGTGACATGAATATGCTACAGAACCTATATTTTGTTAATGAAAGTGGTTCCTACAAATTTCTACCACACGCATTCCAGATCAGACATTCATTTTTTTGTAACCAACAAGAAGGAAAAAGTAAAAGCCAACATTTTTCTCTAATCAATGAAAATCTTGTCACCCTGCTCAGCCAACTTAAGTACTGACAATTAATCTAATGTATCCACATAAGCAGGAGGATGAAGAAAAAAGGTCCGTGATGACATCTGTTGTGCCTGATGGAACTGCAAATATCTCCCAGCCTATTGAATTGCTAGAGGAAACTGAATGCGATAGTATTCAACATGCCTTTGCAATTCTCAAGCAGAGTGATACTCAGTCTGACTCAGCCATGACCAGAGAACAGTCCAACATGATGAGCCCCCAGGTTCGTGCAAGAATAACAAAGATTTTTCAACCATCAGTTGTGCTATTATTATTATAAATATTAATACAAATTATGAATATGTACTGTCCTTTATGCTTGTCCAAACAAAGGTAGCAATATTGAGTATATAAGTTTTTTTTTTGAAATTAAATCATATTTTTCTAATAATTTTTAAATTATTTTTCAGGGTAATAAATTCTAATGATATGGTGCAGCAGTTAGTTTGCTGTTAGTGGAGACGAAACTAAACGGCTGGCCTTTAGTACTACTAATGATGGGGAATGTACAAGATCTAGTACTGTATGTTCCCCCCAAAAAAAATTCAACTTTTTGTATGTTCCCCCAAAAAAAATCAACTTTTTGTATGGCCGCTAGATGTCTTCGAATCGAACCTAGACGGTTGGTGCATCGCCGAACCGTGCATAACGCAGCTGGTGTAGGTGGTGCGCAGGATTGATTCAACCGGATGTAGTGTTGATTTTGTGTAACCGAGCGCGTGCAGGTGACGCGTTGCATCGACACGACCGGATGCAGCATGGGATAGTGCGTAACTCGTGCCTGGGTGTAGGTTACGCGCACGACTAATTGGGTGTTGCACGCGTCACCGATCCGTGCGTAATCCAGCTGGTGCTGATGACGCGGAGGATCGACTGAGACCCAGCCGGTTGGCGCGTCGCCGAACAGTGTGTAACCCAGCCGGTGCAGGTAACACGCAGGATTGACTCGACCGAATGCGGTGTGGGTATTGCGTAACCGAGCGCGTGCAGGTTACATCGACATGACCGGATGCAGCATGGGATGGTGCGTAATCCGTGGCTAGGTGTAGGTTACGCACACGACTAAGTCGGTGTCGCACGTGCCACCGAGCTGTGCGTAACCCAGCTGGTGCAGGTGACGCGCAGGATCGACTCGACCAGATGCAACGTGGATTTTGCGTAACCGAGCGTGTGGAGGTTACATCGACACGACCGGATGCAGCATGGGATGGTGCGTAACCTGTGCCTGGGTGTCGGTTACGCGCACGACCAAGTTTGTGCGGCACGCACGCAGCATATATTGAATCTCGATCGTGCGTGTTGCAAGTTGGTAGTTTTTCGCATTCCATTGCCGGCCCCGACAATTTTGGGATTGTGGTGAACGGAGGCTTCCCTAATCAAACGATCGTTTCCATCTCTCTCTCAGATCCGTTGGCACGCCCTTTCACTGTAGTAGCTACGAACCGGGGTTGTCACGAACACGGCGGGTTGGGTCGTGTCGAACCTGCGTAACCGATATCAATGTTGCATGACTTCAAACGAATGCGTAACCCTTTTTCTTTAAATGAAATCTTTCCAGCCGCCTCTTCCTCTTGAATAGAGACATCAACGGTATTGGTTACGCTGGTGCCATGCTGCGTGGTGCAAGGCCTGGGTTACTACTGCTGCCGAGGAACACGCGCGGCGGGTTGCGTCGAGTATTTGTAAATGGATCCCAGTCGGTTACGTGCAGGCCGGGCCGCATGGTGAACCTCCCGCGCGGTTACGCATGATTTTAAAATTTCTCAAAAAATACTTAAAATCTTATTTTTATAAATCTCTGTTTCGGGGTCCACCGGATCTGGCGATATATACATGGTCTAGATCTGTTTCCTTCTCTACTTTTCCCTGGCGGACTTGGTGGACTTGATGGATTGGTGGAAATCCTGTTCGTCCTGTTAGTTGATTTCTGGTAACAGGGTATCGTCCGCTGAGATCGTCAGTAAGAGTATTATCATTATATTATACTTTCTAATTTTCCACTCCTTTGTTCGGGTTTTTTTCTCATGAATCATGATACTTGTGTCCTTCAAAATTGCAAACAAAATCTAGGAAAATGATCAGTGTAGATGATTCACTCGATTCATCTGTGATTGAATCATACCACTGCGATGGCTTCGACAAAAGCAATGATAGATCATATTCCTCCGATGTTAGGAATGCATCGACCACCCATCGCACAAAACACATGAAAGGTATGATAGTTTTTTAGCAATCAAAGGTATCATATTCAATCCACTGTGTCGATTTTCCGATTGATGAATCGTGGGGAAACCTTGTCCTAGCGTCGGGAGGAGGGGGAATAGTTAGGAGTATCAATTTATTTGTTCTTGTTAATACCAAGAATGTTGGCGTCCAAAACTTCGTTGTAGAGCTTGGTTAACCTTTGTACATTTCGATAATTTTTCTGATCATAACTTCATTTCGGCTGTTTCATGCCAATAGGAAGATGTCTAGGTTTTGAAAAAATGACATGGACAAATCCCCAAAGTGTCAGTTAACCACCATCAGACAGTGAAACTATTCCCTCAGAAATGAGAACCATTGGTTTTAAGAATCCACTACCGGAAACAATGAGAAACACGGGTTTTAAGGTGCCACTACAGGAAACACGATCATCAAATGTACGGTCTTACATCATGCTATCACTTTTGTTCTTGTGCTTAGATTAGATTTTTCTTATCCTTTAGTTTTTTCTATAAAATACTAATAAAATCGTGTGCTTGAAAATACTTGAAGAAGAAGAGGATAGGGACAAGGTGCTCTCCACATTTGCTGATCGACCTCAAACCAGACATGGAATCGCATCAGATCAAGAGGATCAAGGACACTGGATTTGGTAATTTCTCAGAGATGAAAATTAGATCTTCCTTACTAGACTTGGGGTTATGGATGCTTAAGCACTTTGACACAGAACCCATGCAGTTTGACTTTGGGAACGGTAAACATATCCCTTTATCTCCAGCTAGCATTGCAAGACTAACTGGATTACCATGCAGCGGAAAAGCTGAGAGCCATGTGTAGTTCGAGGACTGGTGGATGGTCGCTTCCTGGTGTGATGAGTGATTGACAATGTTGTGTGGACTGACTCTTGGCTAAGTATTGCAGGTGCAGGTTGCGGCTTGACTGGTGTTGGTGCAGGTGAAGAACAAGCGCGAAAGGTCGTTGCCGGTGAGGCCTCCAGGTGTGGAGAAGACAAGTAGGCTTGGTTCGAGGGACCCGGTGGCCAACAGGGTCAAGTGCGGGCCGCATGGTGGCAAGAACAGCAAGATGAAGTTGGTGGACGGTTTCTTGGTTGAGCCACAAAACCAAGGTCGAGCCGGGACTTCGTGGGAGCCAAGTCATGAGTGGTGATTGGCGGAGGCTACACTAAGTTCGCAGGGTTTGCAGTGGTTCACCAGAAAACCACTGGGTTACTCGGCTGAGCCACAAAGTCGAGGCTGAAGACCGGGCGTGGCTGTCAGGCCAAAACCGGTCTGACCGGTTGGTGAAACCGGCCTGACCGGTTTGGGGTCGCAGGGCGCTGGGAAGCTTCGAAGTGGAGGACACGCGTCGGGATCGCAAGGCTTGCGTCGAGGCTAAGCGAAGTGCGGTCGCCGGGCATCCGTCCGATGGTGTTACGATGACAATTTCCCAAAGTGCCCTTGGAGGGCGTGTATCCTAGTTTATGTAATAGGGGTAGTTTCGTCTTTCGGCTGGCCTCCATATAACCCAAGTGGTGAGAGGATGGCAGCCATCTCTTGGAACTCTAGCTCATTTTCCCTTTGCTATTTTCCTTCCTATTTTCTTTAGGTTTTCTAGGACTAGCTTGAGAGCTTCATGGTGAGATCTTGAGAGAGGGATGGATGATCGGAGGCAAGCTAGACCTTGTATGAACCTTCATGGTATGTATAGATGATTCGGCGTGGTTCCTCAAGGCTTGATTGTGTCTCCCCCGTTTTCCCTTTTTGGTGATTTTCAGAGCTTTTCTTGTTGTTTTTCGTGGAGAGGTTTTGGGGACGTTTCTTTGAGGGATTCTTGTTGGATGTCACATATGAGGACCTTGTGCCTCTTTGCTTGGTGACTTTGCTCCAGCAATCCTTCCGAAACGGCTTCGATTTGGTGGTTTTCGGTGGAGTTCGTGGAGAGGTGTTCTTGAGGGTTGACTTTCGATTCCTCTTGATTGAGTAGGTTTTCGGGACCGAGCTTCTAGCCAAAGGTAGCCCACGAGGTACCCTAGCTGTCCCCAAAGTCTCACTTGAATCCGTGGAACAAATCGGGAGATCGATCGAGGTGAAGCTTGAGTTTTTCCCGCGGGCTGAGTTCTTCCCGACTGTCCAGGCAAAACCGGCCTGATCGGTTTCCCAAACCGGTCTGACCGGTTTAGCCCCAGTGGGCTGTCGTGAGGAGTTTTTGAACAGGAGAGCTTTGTTCATGCTATGGCTTTTCTTGTTCAAAGGTTGAAGGGTTCTTGAGGTGGTTTGGCTAGTTTTGGTCTCGAAGGTTTTTTTTGGGATTTCCTGGACAAAACCGGCCTGACCGGTTTCCCAAACCGCCCTAACCGGTTTCCCCTGCCTGTGAGAGGCTAAGTCCCAGAAGATCGGTCTGACCGGTTTCAGAAACCGGCCTGACCGGTTTTGGCTTCCAGCAGCTGTTTCGAGTTGTTTTCCGCTGCGTGTTTTGAGTGGCTGTTGGTTGTATCTTGCTCCTAGGTCCAGTAGCACTCCAGTAGAATTTGGCAAGAGAAGTTTGCGGAGGTATCCGAGTGATCTTGGGTTCATAAGCCGTATTCTTGAGTAGAATTTTTATCGGCTCCCATTCACCCCCCCTCTATGGTTCGCCATTCCGGTCCTTCAAGTGGTATCAGAGCCGGTTACGGGTATTTATTGACTCTAACCAGTCTAAGATCCAAAGATGGCGTACTAGGAATGGGGATCGGGTCCTCCGCACTTCGATGGAAAGAACTACCAGATGTGGCAGAGACGGATGGCTGCGTTCCTCTATGGCAAGGGTCAGATCCTTTGGGATGTTACGGTGAACACAGCTTATGTTCATCCGATTAACTTCCTTGCTCCGGGATCGAGGGACATGTTCGACGCCAACAACAAGGCGGTCGACTACTTGTTTCATGCTCTGTGTCAATCCGAATTCGATCGGGTTCAGACAGAGGACCTAGCTTGTAGGATTTGGGAGCAGTTGAAGGATGCTCACACTGGGAATGCTCAGGTTCAGGCTTGGATGTATGCGACTTACCGGAGAGATACGAGAACTTCACTCATCTCCCCGGTGAGTCCATTGATGCCTTGTTCCAGCGGTTTACGGTTGTGGTGAACAACATGAGAGCCAATGAGGCCGTGCTCCCATACGATGATCATGATAGAGCCGTGAAGCTCTTGCACTCGCTGGATCGTACAGTATGGGATGGAAAGGTCGAGGCTATTCTTGAGTCTGAGAAGTATGATACTCTGACGGTGAACGAGCTGTTCTCGAAGCTCAAGTCAGCTGAGGTGGATAGGGGTATGACAGCCAAGCTTGAGAGCCCGACTGACTCTCATAATCTCGCTCTCATCGGTGACTCAGGTGCTAAGTCTAACGCTAACCCATCCACCAAGATGTACTCTTTGTCCTCCTTGATGACTTTGCCAGATGAGGAGTTCGACGTGCTTGGAGAGGACGAGCTGGCGCTGCTGACCAGGCGTTTCGAGAGGATGCACGAGAACCGGGTGAACACAAGGAGGAACATGAGGACATGCTGTCACTGCGGCAAGCTAGGACACTTCGTCGCCGACTGCCCCGAGAAGATGGAGAACAAGGACGGCTACAAGCACTGGTCGAGGACGGACAACAAGCACAGATCGAGGCGAGATCACAAGCACAAGCACAAGAACAAGGATGAGCGATGATGGAGGAAGAAGGACGGCCGTGGCAGGAAGGCCCGAGCGATGGTCGGAGCGAGCGACGTCGACTTCAGCTCCGCCTACTCTTCCTCGAGCTTGAGTAGCAGCGAAGATGAAGGTGATCGGCGCAAGGGCAAGAAGTCATCCAAGAACTTGAGCGGGCTGAGCTGCTTCGCAAGAGATGGCTTCTGCGGCATGGCACGTAGCTCCGGCAGCAAGAAGAGTCACCAGAGCGACTCGGACTCTGACTCCGAGGATGAGGTACGTGACGAGCTTCCCTTCTTGCGTGAGGAGAATGAGCGTCTTGGCAAGTTGCTTGATAATTGTGATGACAGGCTTAGAGAGGCAAAGAAGATGAGGAAAGAGCTTAAGGCCTCACTAGAAGATGCTAGGAACCGAGTAGCTGAGCTAGAAACCCAAAACCTTGAGGCAAAGCTTGAGATAGATTCGCTTAAGGCTTCACCTGTGGTTTCTGATGAGATTGATTATTGTGATTGCTCTGTGTACCTAGCTGATCTTACTTGTCTTCAGGATAAGCATGCTTCTACTTGTGATGAACTAGATGTGCTTAGGGTTGAAGTGGCTGAGCTTAAGTCTAGACCTGCTTTGCTAGGTGCTTGCACTTCTTACCCTGTTTTGCATGGAAAGATTGATGAGATGCATGCTTACACTATTTCTCTTGAGGCTAAGTTGAAAGAACCTATTCCCACTTCTTGCTCTACTTGTGAATTGCATGCTTTGAAGAATCTGGAACTTGCACATTATGTTGATCGCTTGCAGGATGAGAATGATGAGTTGAGAAAAATGATGGGTTGGTTGTCGGGTCATGAACCACAGCTTAGGATGATGATAGAGGCATACAAGCGCTATGATGGGCAAGTGCTTGGGTCGGATAAGATTGGAGAGTGTAGTGGTGAGGGAGGAGAGAAGATTGGTGATATCCAAGCTCCACCAAAAACCTTCCACAAAAATGCCTATGCTCCTAAGCCTAACCCACTGAGAAACAAACTTGACACAACTCCAGATACACCCATATTTCCTCACCCAACAAATAATTTCCAAAAACCGGTGAAGTTTGTGATCCCTAAGGAGAGTGTGGTTGGAGAGAAGAAGGGTGAGAAGTCAAGTAAGGAGAAACCGAGTGAGCAACCCCAACCAAAACCAAAGCCAAAACCAATCCGGTTTCATTGAGACTATTGTGGGAGAGATGGTCACAAAGGGGAGTTTTGCTTCAAGAGGAAGCGAGAGGAGAGAATGGCTAAGGAGTGGGCAAACAAAGACAGGTACAACCCATCTCATGGTGTGCCTGAGTCTCGTATGCCACTACCTAGGGGTAAAGCCATTGTTCGCACAGTTCCGGCTTGGGGAGACAAGAGTGCTTTGGGTGGAAGGGACCCTGCTGGACGAATTAAATCAGTCAGACCAGTTTGGAAACTGGCCAGACCGGTTTGGGCTGTTCGTACAGAGAAACCGGTCAGACCGGTTCCAGAACCGGTCAGACCGGTTTGGAGGCAGCAGGGTGACCAGTTTGGTTTTCGTGCTCGTGATGAGGCTCGGTTCAGGTCCTTTGGTCGTAGTGCAGATGTTTGGCATGGTGAGTCTGGTGGTGGTCAGTTTGCTAGACGTTCTCCACCTCGTGCTCAATACGATGGTGGGAGGAGTCGTAGCTTTGAGATGGAGAGGAGGAACGGTCCACGGTCTTCCTTTCGCGGCTTTCGTTCCCCTCCAGCGAGACGGGGTGGTTCCCTAGTGGTGGTTTTTGTGATGGTAGCTTTGATAGGCGTGATGATTTGGTTTGTGCTAACCCCACTTTGGAGCAAATGCTCGACACTGGTTTTACTCTTTTGGTACTAACCCCGGTGCTGAGTCGTTTGTTCACTCACGTGCTCGTTTTTGAATTTCAGGTGGGAGACTTGAGGAACGTTTGGTTGATTGACTCCGGTTGCTCAAGGCACATGACCGGAGACAAGGGGTGGTTCTCAAGTCTCGTCCCGGTGGTGTCCAAGACATACATCACCTTTGGGGACAATGGGCGAGGGCGTGTGCTTTCAGAAGGTGAGATTAAGGTAAGTGAGAAGGTCACTCTCAGGGGTGTTGCTCTTGTTCAATCGCTCGGGTTCAATTTGCTTTCGGTGTCCCAGCTTTTGGATGAGGGTTTTGAGGTGTTGTTTCGGCCTGGTGGTTCACGGATTTTGGATTCTCGAGGGGACCTAGTTTGCATGGTCGTTCTCGAGGGTCAAGTTTTCTGAGAGGATTTCTCTCAGTCTTTGGGTGTGGCTCATTGTTTCTTGGCTGGTTCTTCGAGTGAGTTGTGAAAGTGGCATAGGAAGTTGAGTCACTTAAGCTTTGACCTTTTGTCTCGCTTGAGTAAACTCAATTTGGTCTGAGGATTGCCACGGCTGAGGTTGAGAAAGAGTTGGTTTGTGCGCCGTGTCGACAAGCTAAGATGGTAGCCTCTTCCCATCCACCCCTCACCGATGTGATGATGGAGCGCCCATGCGAGCTGTTCCATATGGACCTTGTTGGCCCACCTCGTGTGAGATCCTTGGGTGGGAAGTGGTACGTCCTGGTTGTGGTGGACGACTACTCTCGGTATGCGTGGGTTTTCTTCTTGGAGGAGAAAGGGGAGACGTTTGGTTTTGTTCGAGATATTGTCTTGAGGTTGAGAAACGAGAGGCACGGAGATGCCATACGAGCGATCCGCAGTGACAATGGCTCGAAATTTAGAAACTCTCGCTTTGAAACTTTTTGCCATGACTTGGGTCTTGAACACCAGTTCTCTAGTCCGTATACGCCTCCCCAGAACGGCATAGTGGAAAGGGAAAACAGAACCTTGTGCGAGATGGCTCGGACGATGCTCGATGAGCATAGGACTTCGAGGAGGTTTTGGGCTGAGGCGGTGAATACCGCGTGCTACGTTTCGAACAGGATTTACCTCAGGGTGCATAAGAAGAAAACTTGCTACGAGTTGATGCACGGTAGAACCCCCAAGGTGAGTCACTTTCATGTGTTTGGGTGCAAATGCTTTATCCTGAAGAAAGGTAAGAAGTTGGACAAGTTCGAGGCTAGGTCTGTCGATGGCATTTTCTTTGGTTACGCGTCTCATTCTAGAGCCTTTCGAGTGCTCAATCTTGAAACTAACCAAATCGTGGAGACTTGCGAGGTTACCTTCGACGAGACACAGCCACGTAGTCAGCTTGTTTTTGAGTGTGCAGGTGACGAGGAACTTGGCGAGGAGATTTTTCAGGAGGAGCGTGAACATGGAGATGATGAAGATGGCGGTATGGTGCCCGCGGCTGAGCAAGTACCTACTACTTCGACTACGATCGAGAACAGACCCTCTCCCACACCTACGACGACGAACCCAGATCAAGGAGAAGCTGTTGTTGAGGGGGAGGTAGCTTCAAGGCGAGAACCTCCCCGGCGAGTTCAAGTGGATCACCCAGCTTCGAGAATCATCGGCGACATCAATGAACGTACTACACGGTCGAGGATTCGAAACAATTCTCACTTTGCCCATGCTGCTTTTGTTGCTACGTTTGAGCCCAAAGACATTGGACATGCGCTATCTGATCACAATTGGGTTAACTCGATGCATGAGGAGTTGGAGAATTTTGAGAGGAACCAAGTTTGGGAGTTAGTGGATCCTCTACCGGGTTGTAAGTCGATTGGGACAAAATGGGTGTGGAAAAATAAAGAGGGAGAGAAAGGAGATGTGGTGAGAAACAAGTCGAGGTTGGTGGAGCAAGGGTATAGTCAGAAAGAGGGGATCGACTACGAGGAGACCTTTGCTCCCGTAGCCCATTTGGAGGCGATTAGGATCCTTCTAGCCTTTTCCGTGGCTAAAGGATTCAAATTGTACCAAATGGATGTGAAGAGTGCTTTCCTAAACGGTGTTTTGGAGGAAGTAGTGTATGTGAGGCAACCACCGGGGTTTGAGAGTGAGAAGTACCCCCACCGGGTGTACAAGTTGAGAAAGGTGCTGTATGGGTTGAAACAGGCGCCTAGAGCTTGGTACGGCAGGTTGAGGGGGTTCCTGTTTGAGAGAGGTTTCGAGATGGGGAAGGTAGATCAGACCTTGTTTCTCCTCAGGCAGGGCAGAGAGATCTTGATTTTGCAGGTATACGTGGATGATATTGTCTTTGGTGGCTCATCTAACTCTTTGGTTGCAAGGTTTGCAGAAGACATGAGCAGGGAATTTGAGATGAGCATGATGGGCGAGTTGCAGTTCTTCCTCGGCCTCCAGATCAAGCAATCGAAGGAAGGAATATTTGTGCACCAATCCAAGTACACCAAGGACATTGTGAGGAAGTTCAATATGGAGGATTCCAAGGCCATGGCGACGCCTATGAGTACAACTACAGCTCTTGATGCGGACGAGGAAGGTGAGCACGTGGACCAGAAGGAGTACCGAAGCATGATCGGGTCACTTCTGTACTTGACGGCGACGAGGCTGGACATCCAATTCTCAGTATGTCTATGCGCTCGTTTTCAAGCATCTCCAAGGACTTCGCATCGGTAGGCAGTCAAGCGCATATTCAGGTATTTGCGACATACTCCCGACTTCGGCCTTTGGTACTCTGTGTCTTCTTCTTTGGCTCTTCATGGATTTTTGGACGCGGATTTTGCCGGGTGTCGGTTGGATAGGAAGTCCACTTCTGGGACTTGCCAGTTCTTGGGTTCTTCTTTGGTGTCTTAGTCTTCCCGCAAACAATCGAGTGTTGCTCAATCTACAACCGAAGCCGAATATGTTGCTGCAGCCAATTGTTGCTCTCAGCTCATTTGGATTACATACACCATGAGTGACTTTGGTGAGGAGTATACCCATGTCCCACTTCAATGTGATAGCACAAGTGCCATAAGTGTTGGAAAGAACCCAGTGCTCCATTCCAAAACCAAGCACATAGAAGTGAGGTATCATTTCCTGAGAGACAACGTTGAGAAAGGGAAAATCGCTTTGATCCATGTACCCACACATGACTAGCTAGCCGACATCTTTACCAAACCCCTAGATCAAGCAACTTTCACTTGTTTGCGAGGGGAGCTGGGTGTGTGCTTGATTCCTTGAGTTGGGTGTGTGGGAGCTCCTTTGTAGCATATGTATAGTTTCCTTTGTGCATTGTTTGCATCTTGCATGGCATGTGTAACATGATGTATAGGCATCTTTGTATCTTAGGTTGCATGTTTTTTGGTATCATATGCATTTTGTAGGAAAAGCTTCTCCTATATACATTGTTCACCATGATGTGTTATACATGATCTTGTGAGCTAGTTTGGTATGATATGGCTTAGTGTGGCTTAGCTCTTGATGATCTTGGTTTATATCCATGGTTGATAGCTATGTTTTTGAAAAAATGTCATATGTATGCTCTCTTGTGAGTAAATGCTTTTATATGATCATGACATGTTTTAGTGGCTTTTCTATGCTTAATTTGTGCTTGGATAGCTTGTTTTGAGCATATGGGGCCAAAGGCTCATTTGCCATCATGAATGTTTAGCCCCCATGCTTTATCTTGTGGAGGGGCATAAGTTCCTTTTTGTCGCAAAGACATTTCATGTATCAAATATAAATCTGAAAATAAAATATAAATTGCTTAGAAAATGTGCTCCCATGTCATATGTGCTTAATTTACTTGCTTTTGGGTGCTAAACCATTGCATGTAGCTTACCAATGAGAAGTCTCATATCTAGAAGTAAGCACATGGCTCGGTGGCTTTGACATGACATGAGGTGCTTGTGGGTGTTTATGACGGTCTTATGCTTAAAATGGTTGTCCTAGCATGAAGTTTGTGTGGCTTTGCCATTTTGACATGTTTTGCTCATGTTTAGGACTTTGCTCATGAGAGGGTAATTTTTCGTAAAAATGATCAATTTCATCTTAGCTTTACCCAATGGTTGTGAAAATTGGTGATCTTGTAGTTGATGTTCATACGAAGCTGTAGAGTGTCTAACTTGCTCATTTGAACGTGTGTAGCATCTTGTGATGAATTTTGTCTATTTAAGAAGCTCTATTTGCATGTTTTCCTAATTTGAGCCTTGATTCATGCATTGGCAACAAGGGGGAGAAATGTTCGTGGAGAAAAGTTGCATTGCATCCCTAGAACATATCCCAACAGTCAAGGGGGAGCTTGTGCATTTCTTTTGCATTTTTGGCTTTTGGGGATGAGCTTCTGCCGAGTTTAATCGGTCTGACCAGTTTTTGGAACCGGCCTGACCGGTTTGGAAAACCGGTCTGACCGGTTTGTGCCCAGTGCTGACCGGTTTGTGCACTTTGGTGGTTTGTGCTCTTTGCTTGAGCTTGTTTTTGTCTCGGTTGTGTCGAGCCGTTGCCCTTGCCTAAGGGGACCGAGACTTTCCTCTTTCAAGTGATCTTGCTCTTTGCCTTTGTTTGGTTTTCGATCGCTTATTTGAGTTTCTTTTAGTCGTTTCTTTTCTTTTTCTTTTCTTTTTGGTTACCAAATTTGTGTGTTGTCAATGCACTCATCATGGGGGAGATTGAGAGCCATGTGTGGTTTGAGTACCGGTGGATGGTCGCTTCCTGGTGTGATGAGTGATTGACAACATTGTGTGGACTGACTCTTGGTTAAGTATTGCAGGTGCAGGTTGCGGCTTGACTGGTGTTGGTGCAGGTCAAGAACAAGCGCGAAAGGTCATTGCCGGTGAGGCCTATAGGTGTGGAGAAGACAAGTAGGCTTGGTTCGAGGGACCCGGTGGCCAACGGGGTCAAGTGCGGGCCGCATGGTGGCAAGAATAGCAAGATGAAGTTGGTGGACGGTTTCTTGGTTGAGCCTCAAAACCAAGGTCGAGCCGGGACTTCGTGGGAGCCAAGTCTTGAGTGGTGATTGGCGGAGGCTATAACAAGTTCGCGGGGTTTGCAGTGGTTCACCAGAAAACCACTGGGTTACTCGGCTGAGCCAGAAAGCCGAGGCCGAAGATCGGGCATGGCTGTCAGGCCAAAACCGGTCTGACCGGTTGGTGAAACCGGTCTGACCGGTTTGGGGTCGCAGGGCGCCGGGAAGCTTCGAAGCGGAGGACACGCGTCGGGATCGCAAGGCTTGCGTCGAGGCTAAGCGAAGGGCGGTCGCCGGGCATCCATCCGATGGTGTTACGACGACAATTTCCCAAAGTTCCCTTGGAGGGCGTGTATCCTAGTTTATGTAATAGGGGTAGTTTCATCTTTCGGCTGGCCTCCATATAAACCAAGTGGTGAGAGGATGGCTGCCATCTCTTGGAACTCTAGCTCATTTTCCCTTTGCTATTTTCCTTCCTATTTTCTTTAGGTCTTCTAGGACTAGCTTGAGAGCTTCATGGTGAGATCTTGAGAGAGGGATGGATGATCGGGAGGCAAGCTAGACCTTGTATGAACCTTCATGGTATGTATAGATGATTCGGCATGGTTCCTCAAGGCTTGATTGTGTCTCCCCCGTTTTCCCTTTTTGGTGATTTTCGGAGCTTTTCTTGTGGTTTTTTGTGGAGAGGTTTTGGGGACGTTTCTTTGAGGGATTCTTGTTGGATGTCACATATGAGGACCTTGTGCCTCTTTGCTTGGTGACTTTGCTGCAGCAAACCCTCCGAAACGGCTTCGATTTGGTGGTTTTCGGTGGAGTTCGTGGAGAGGTGTTCTTGAGGGTTGACTTTCGATTCCTCTTGATTGAGTAGGTTTTGGGGACCGAGCTTCTAGCCAAAGGTAGCCCACGAGGTACCCCAGCTATCCCCAAAGTCTCACTTGAATCCGTGGAACGAATCGGGAGATCGATTGAGGTGAAGGTTGAGTTTTTCCCGCGGGCTGAGTTCTTCCCGACTGTCCAGGCAAAACCGGCCTGACCGGTCTCCCAAACCGGTCTGACCGGTTTAGCCCTAGTGGGCTGTCGTGAGGAGTTTTTGAACAGGAGAGTCTCGTTCATGCTATGGCTTTTCTTGTCCAAAGGTTGAAGGGTTCTTGAGGTGGTTTGGCTAGTTTTGGTCTCGAAGGTTTTTTTTTGGGATTTCCTGGACAAAACCGGCCTGACCGGTTTCCCAAATCGGCCTGACCGGTTTCCCCTGCCTGTGAGAGGCTAAGTCCCAGAAGATCAGTCTGACCGGTTTCAGAAACCGGCCTGACCGGTTTTGGCTTCCAGCAGCTGTTTCGAGTTGTTTTCCGCTGCGTGTTTTGAGTGGCTATTGGTTGTATCTTGCTCCTAGGTCCAGTAGCACTCCAGTGGCTACGTTGATTTGGCAAGAGAAGTTTGCGGAGGTATCCGAGTGATCTTGGGTTCATAAGCCGAATTCTTGAGTAGAATTTTTATCGGCTCCCATTCACTCCCCCCCTCTCTGGTTCGTCGTTCCGGTCCTTCAAAAGCAATTCAAGAGAATTGTACAGATAAAAGAATAACCGAATTTCAAAATAAACTAGTTGTGCTTCCTGACAAATCTGGAGGTGTAGAATCTATACCGGAGCATTGCAGGCGAAAATTAAAGAAGGTGCTGCTGGTGACATGTTTATCACCTGTTGGACTCTACTTATTGTTGACAAGATGATTGCCCCACATACTGGCAATAACATCAGTACGAGGTTTTTGAATGTGTGCCTTGATGTATATAATTTAAAGACGTATGATTGGGTTGGCTGCATCATCCATAATTTTAAACTTGATAAAGAGGCCTTACATAATAAGAATGTACATATTGGTGCTAACTATATCCCTGGATCAACATATCTCCTTGGAGTAAGATATATTCACACAATCTTTGTCGCAGTCTGATCAATTTTACTTTTGGTGATAGATCTGTGCTAATTTATCTTAACTTATAATGAGTAGCTGTACTGCCTTGACTGGCTGCAGTGTAGTACTATCACACCTCCAGTTGGTGAACCTCAGTTTATACTTTGGAGTGATGCACAACTACTCCAATTAGAAGCAATCTGTCAACACCTGCCGGTAACTTTAGTGCCTATATATTTATATATTAGGCACCATTTATTGTTTGATAACATTGTTCCTGTTTTAATATTGCGGATACGAAACGTTAAGGAAACTTGTTATGCAAACGATTTTGGCAAAACAGCAGTAGCTTCCGAGAGGAAGATGGATGGGGTGTGTGATACATTTCTAAACGCATTCCAGGGTATCAATATAGCAAATGAGGTGATGGATTATGCATTATTTGTTTTGGCAATCCATGGATCTTTTACTTCGTACATTGACATGAATATGCTACAGAACCTATATTTTGTTAATGAAAGTAGTTCTTACAAATTTCTACCACACGCATTTCAGATCAGACATTCATTTTTTGTAACCAACAAGAAGGAAAAAGTAAAAGTCAACATTTTTCTCTAATCAATGAAAATCTTGTCACCCTGCTCAGCCAACTTAAGTACTGACAATTAATCTAATGTATCCACATAAGCAGGAGGATGAAGAAAAAAGGTCCTTGATGACATCTGTTGTGCCTGATGGAACTGCAAATATCTCCCAGCCTATTGAATTGCTAGAGGAAACTGAATGCGACAGTATTCAACATGCCTTTGCAATTCTCAAGCAGACTGATACTCATTCTGACTCAGCTATGACTAGAGAACAGTCCAACATGATAAGCCACCAGGTTTGTGCAAGAATAACAAAGATTTTTCAACCATCAGTTGTGCTATTATTATAAAATATTAATACAAATTATGAATATTTACTGTCCTTTATGCTTGTCCCAAATAAAGGTAGCAACATGTAGTATATAACTATATATTTTTTTGAAATTAAATCATATCCTTCTAATAAATTTTAAATTATTTTTCAGGGTACATTACCAATAGAAAACGTCATGTGCCCGAAAGCAACTGACCGTGTGGACTGCGAGAACATGCAACACAACTCTCTTACAGAGAGCACATCATGATATACCTTAAAACTTTATTCTGAACAACAAATGGAGGTACAATATTCACAATTTTTCCCTTCTATGAATTTTGAATTTCAGATTCGGAATATCCATGAGTGTTAATAACCTAATTTTCCATATGGAATTGTCAAAGGAACAACACCCACTTTCACATGATGATTCGACCTCATCATACAGTGATGACACTAGTAGAATGACAGTGTAGGATGTTATTGTTGTCTTTCATGATAGGTGCATACATAATAATCTTTTTGTGTTCCCTGTCACAGCGTAGAGGAAAAGATCTTGTGAATGGAGACATGGTGATGCACATTGTTTGTTCTGCAAACCCTGAAATGGCACCAGATCCAAGTATTGTGGACACATCAAGCACCAGTGGTGATGTGGTAAGATTCTGGATCAACAAACAAACAACTCTCTTGGTGTCATTTTCATGATCTACAATACATCGTGCATTTCTGTTCAATTCAGTACAGTGATATTCCATAGTCATAGTTTTCTAATTTTCAATGTTCATTGTACTCCACTTATGGCAAACTTAATTTGTGATATGGTACATCAACGTGATCATTACAACCCATGGAAGATCCAAAGCTGGTGGAAGATGGTGTAACAATAACTACGTGCAAGGGTGTATCTTGCCAATTTAGTAAGGTTCATGCGTCATCATCATTGCCACTTCACTCTGACAAGGTGAATATGGTGAGCAAAGGCAAAGGGGATGGAAAAGAAAATAGTTACAATTTCCAGCGAAAAAGCCAACGAGAGAAGACAATTAAAAAATTGCATCAGAACGCTGAAGATCATGTCAATCTCTTCAATGCTATTATGAAAGTTGACAGCCAAAGGTAGGCGATGATCATCTTGGAAAAAGATGTCAATAAGTATACTAATTTGCTTTCTAATTCAAATATATAACCATTGCATGAAAATTTGTGCAGTCCAACATTGATTCATTTAGAGCATTCAAGTTATAAGATTAGTGCCCACGAGTTGATTCCATGTTTCAAGGAAACTGGTCGCCAGACCATTCATCTTATTGACTGGGGAATAAAAATAATCTCACATGATGAGTCTAAGGAAAGTGATGCTGGTTGGAAGATAATAATACCTACTTCAATTTTGGTTGGTTCTTCCAGGTTTCAATATATAATTTCTTGTGGCACATTGTTACTTGTAATTTCTTTGAAATTTGTTTTTCTGATCCTTTTTTTTGTAGCGGTATTTGGTAAATGTAGACACTCCCACATGGGAAGACAATATATCAGATTTCACTAGGAAGATTAGAAGTGTGGTAATGCCGTATTCCCTGGAGCTATGCAGTTTGGTAATGCTTATCTCAACTGTAAATGTGGAAGCAGCATTTACCAATACATGTTTATTAACTAGGCCTGTGTAAACAGCTACTCCAGCAACTATTTGATGATAATGATGGTAATTGGACATTATACTCCTCTGGGATGAACGAGGAGGTTGGGATCAGAGTCAGTATACTGGACCCGGTCAAACGAGAAGATCAAGAGAACTGGAGGCTGCACAAGAAAGCCAAATGTGATGGAATTGCCAGTAGGATGACACAATGTGTCAGGGGTATATGTCCTGAACTGAATATCGACTGGACCAAGGAACCGATAGTGTATGGAGATGTCCCAAGGCATGAAGAGGCTACTAATGCTTCTGGACTATACATCCTACACTTCATGACCAACTGGGACAGATCTAATATTACTAATTCAGTGAGTTGTTGATGTATATATAGCAATACTCAAAACCGTACTAATGTTCGTTCTTGCAAATGTTGGCTTGTTGTGCTTACAATATTTTCGTACCGACAGGAATGGGTCACCAACTATCATGAAAGGTTGCTGCAGCAAATGATCACACATACACTAAACCATGCAGAGCTCCCGAAATCATTGAAGGAACACTTGGGTCGGCGTCGATTATAACTGTTTACAAGTCTTGTTTCATGCGAATGACTTGCATTGGCTGAGGCCTTAGATGGCATTGTAAGCGCAGAGACGTGCTGTTCTTCGATATGCCTTTTCTTTACGAGTCCACTACCATATTTGCAGCAGTGTCTAATCTCATTTGAATGAATGGCATGCAATTAATCACCCTAGTGTCTTTCGAAATTTCACCTTGAAATTTTGTTTAAGAAATTTCTGTAGCAACGCGTGGGGTATCACCTAGTAATACTATACTTAAATCAACTGGTAATTAACAACTTGCAACTTGGATTACGCACAGTGTCGGTTACACAAAATCCACGCTGCATCCGGTCATGTTGATTCTGCGCGTCACCTGCACCAGCTCGGTTACGCACGGTTCGGCTACGCACCATCCGTTCTACATGGCACGTGCAACACCGACCGGGTCCGTGCAGCTTGATGCAACACAGAAGCAACAACCAAAAGGGGACCGTCCATTTCTAACTTCCACTGCAAGCGAATTATTTATTCAACATCGCGCATGCATAACCGATGGAACTTTATTCTGAACAATAACAAAAAAAAAGAAAAAAGAAAACCCGCTGGAACTTTGTTACGTATTTGAACAGCGTCGGTGCGCCTGCTCCTTCCATCATTGGTTGTCGGACTAGCTAGCCGGCACCACCACCAGCAACCCTGCAGGGGCAGCCACAATCCGCAACAACGCAGTCCAGGATGCACTCCGCTGCTGCGAGGACGTCTAGCAACCTATCCAAGGCATCAGCAACAAGGCAAATATTCACCAGCTGACTGCAGATCTGGGGAAAGGAGTGGCACATTGTCTCCAAAGCTTCCGTGAACTACCCCTTGGCGTCCATGAGGATAGCGTGGGCGTCCACCAGTGTTTCCTGCACTTCTACCGACAGCTCAGTCCCACGCCCATGCAGCACATCGACCTGTGATATCAGTTGGCTAGTTTGGGCGTCCAAGGAATTGAAGTGGTCATGCAAGGATTGTTTCAATAGGGTGAACACCTCGTTGTGCAACTGGGTATGGGGACCCATTGACCCAGCATGAGCAGCTCCAGTTACCACCACGCCCTCGACCCAGACAACAATGGTGATCCTGACAACATAAAATACCACATGAGGATACTCCTTATGGATGTTGTAGATTTTATTATATCCATCGCTAATTAGTAGTATCTTGTCTGTCACTTTCAAAGTCACCTGTCTGAGCATTATTGTACATTGGAATAATAGTTTAAGGAAATCAATTTCATGATCTTTTGCTTTGAAGCCCACAATCTCTACCTATTCAAGATTAGTCAAAGCAACACCATCACTTATCCATTTGTTATTAGATTGTTCACGGGGGCAGTTTGTTTCACATAATTCTCCCACCTGAAAGAAAATTTAACATGATAGACTTCATAAAATTATTGAGAAGGTTTACATGACATTGATGATCGCAATGGATACCTTGCTTACTGATAGGGTCACCTTAAGCCTTTGTATAACTGGTTGAATCCAAAGCAGGTGCAATACCAATGGACCATAAGTGTGTCCCTCTATTTCTAGATCCAACTCCAAAATGGAAAAGTTGGTTGCTGGAAGTAACTCCATCTCTTGCACAAAGCTCCCACCACCACGAGGATCATAGTGTGGGGACGAACACTGCACATGAAAAAAAAGAATGTTTGAATGCCATTTAAACAGGCAATATCAAGTTACATGCATAACAGTTTGGCACCATATAGAAAATAAACATAAGA
This sequence comes from Cenchrus fungigraminus, assembly GCA_036936925.1. Classification (NCBI taxonomy): domain Eukaryota; kingdom Viridiplantae; phylum Streptophyta; class Magnoliopsida; order Poales; family Poaceae; genus Cenchrus; species Cenchrus fungigraminus. Next base: position 62,888,942 of record CM072772.1, on the reverse strand, counting down.
TTAAGAAGAGCAGGAGACTCACCCAGCAAAAAATTGTCAAAGATAAGACGTAACAAGCATGAAGCTTGTGCTTGTTGACGGTCCTTACAACAAAAATTTGACCGTCAAAACCTCAGGTTTGAGAGGAGTATACGACAAGTTTCATGCACATTTTTAGTACTAATAAAGTTCAACGAGTTGTGTTGTGAATTTCATAGGCAGGTACACATTTTGGGAGAATTTGGGACCAACACACCACACGTGCAAGGCACGGCCGAACCACCTGGTCCGGCCGGCCCTGCAGGTCCGACCGGCCCTACCTTGTGGCGTGTCGCTGGTCCAGAGTACCCCCTCTCCCTCGAGCACAACTTGGACGAGCGAGATTCACTGAAGAAACGTCGGTTTGATCAAATGGTGGAGGCTAGGATCACTTGGATCAATGGGTCCACTTGTCCGATCGCGCAACCGCCACAACCGCCATCCAGAGGCAATCCTAGGCATCCCCGAGCATGGTCGGTGCATCACACGACACGGGGGTGGGCCGTCTGCACATATCAATCGACGCGCCGGGCGAAACCGACCCAAGGAGCCGACCTACAACCGCCTCAGGAGCAGGGATCAGGAGAGTCCAAGGCAAGAGGCGGCCGATCACAGGGCCGGCCGTGCCTAGTGAGCCGGCCGCACCGGGCATCTTGCCCCCCTGCGCTCCACCGACCCCACTTGCCTATAAAAGCCGCCTCCCACTCGCTGGAATGGACACACAACGCAGTAGCATCTCCATTTCTCTCTTTTGTTCACTTAGAGTAGGATTATTGTAGCTTGGGAGTTAGAGTCGAGTCGAGCTAGTCTCGGGGTTCCGGAGGAGTCTTCTTCAGGGTTCCGGTACTACTCTTATATCCTTTCTCTGTTTAGACTCTAGTACAATTCAAGTTATCTTTCTATCTTACCTTTCGAGTCAATTACATTCAGCTTTTACTTTGCTCTAGAAGCTTTATTCTTGGTTTAGACTAAAGTTAGTTTAATCTTGGTTAGCATAGCTCTCTTGAACCCTATAGTGTTGTGGTCGTTCTTCGCTTGATCTATGGTGCTTCATCGTAGAGAGAGACCTTCCTTCGTGATATCCGGGGAAAGGTTCTTTGGTTCGTTGTGAGCGCGGTGCTCAGAGCTTACCTTAGTCTTAGATTGGTGTCCCGTTCAACTGAATAGTAGTGGTACCCTAAGGAGGTGACAGCTCCGGACGGGCTCAGTAGCCCACCACGTTAGTTCGGGCCGGTAGGATTCAGCGCGTCGTCGTTCTCCCTTCTCATCCCAGTCCGAGAGCGCGCCTTTGCATGCCCCTGCAGCACTAGAAGAGCTTGACGAGTTTAGCTTGCCTTGGTTATCCTTTGCGTTAGTTCTTTACCTAGCGTTGACAAGAATAGATAGATTGTGTTAGGATCCTTTCTCGTCTCGTTGTCCTCCCAGCTCACTAGGTCCTCTCTAACCCTTTATCAAGATCTCCTTGCGTGTGTCAAGTTATCCCCGAATATCTTTATTCGTTACCCCCGCTATAGCTTTTATCGAGTCTTGTTACTCTCCACCGTTTATTCGATCATCTTTGCCGTAGTGCCTCCCTTGGGAAAATATAAATACGATAACCCGAATACCACCGGGTGAAGTGCTACAACGGTAATTCGTGCACTTGCGGACCTTTCTGTGACGTGTGTTTTACCAAAGACGTTCCCTGGTCCCATTACTAGGGGTATAAACCCGGTAGCGACGCTAGCGAGTGCCAACGAGCATTTCTGGCGTCGTCGCCGTGAGTGCATACCTAGTGGTGAGGCTAAGGAGCGTCAACAAGCATTTCTGGCGCTGTTGCCGGGGAGGCAATAGGCAGAAGGTATTGTTTAAACCTTGTGGTAGAGTTATCTAGGTTCGGTGAACCGCTATTTAAGCGGGTTTACCCTTGCTCTACTCTCGTGTACGCAGAGTAGTGCATGACCGGTTTCGACCTACCGTCCAACTTCCACGACAATCTGGAGTCACTTGTGAGGAGAGTGCGACCTCGTGTCCTCATTCCTCAGAAGTTTCTCTCGAGTCAAGAGACAAACACCGTCGATCCCGTAGACAGCACTTCGTCAGCACCAATGGCTGAGAGGACGATCCGCGAGTTTTCTGCTCCCTCCAACACCAATGTCCCTACTGGACCGAACGTGACAGTGGGGGACAGAAACTTTGAACTCAAGCCGGCGTCGATCAACATGGTGCAAGCAAATCCGTTCTGTGGCAAGCCTAATGAAGATGCCAATGCACATCTCCAGCATTTTCTGGAGGTGTGTAGGACTTTCACTATCCGCGGAGTGACGGACGATGCAATTCGTCTTCGCCTATTCCCGTTCTCATTGCTCGGGAAGGCGAAGCAATGGTTCTATGCGGAGCAAGATGCCATCAACACATGGGATAAGTGCTCTAAGGCATTTCTCGCAAAGTTCTTCCCGGTGGGCAAAACCAATGCCCTCCGCGCTAGAATTTCGGGCTTCTAGCAGCAGAATGATGAGAGTATCCCGGAAGCCTGGGAACATTTCCAGGAGTACATCACCGTGTGCCCTCACCATGGCATGCAGGGGTGGTTCTTAAATCAGACCTTCTACCACGGGCTCAAGCGTACCGCCTGTGAGCACCTAGATGCAGCCGCTGGAGGAGCCTTCTTCTCGCTACAAGTACCCGCCGCTAAGGAATTGATCGAGAAGATGGTGGCAAATCAAGGTTGGGATGGAGATCGTCTCCAACCCCGTAACCGCGGTGTACACCAAGTCGATGGAATCGACATGCTCGCCGCTAAGATGGACCTCCTAATGAAGAAATTGGAGGCACCAAGCAATGTGGAGACCGCCAAGATCATGGACGCTCGCATGACGTGCGAGGTTTGCGGTAATGTGGGTCATTCGGGAAATGATTGTCCCGAGACAAGGGAAGAAGCCAGCTTCATCAACAATGGCAACAACAGGTTCCACAACAATAGCTACTACAACCAAGGGTGGAACTCGAGGCCCAACTTCCCGTTCAACAATCAAAATGGAGGTAATTATTCTAACAATTTCAATAATCAGCCTTCCATTAAAGATCTTGTCTTTGGCCGAGCTAGAATTAATGAAAACATAAACAAGAAGCTAGCCGCCAATGATAAAGTTCTTGAAAATCTAAATTCCACCATAGAATCCTTCACTACTGCTATGAAGAATCAGCTAAGCTTTAATAAAATGATAGAAACTCAACTTGCTCAGCTTGTTGCTTCTTTACCTTCTTCCGAGTCGGGAGGAATCCCGGGGCAACCCGAGCCTACCCGAGAGAATGTTAGCGTTGTATCCACCAGATGGGGTAAGCCATCTAGGAGGATGGATGCACCTAACCATGTAGGGTAACTCATACACCAAATCCAAGAACCATGGGAGGTATCAGTAGTCTTGCACAGGGAAGACAATGGATATCCGGCTATCACATGCACGATCTACTATCAAAAGATCAAGAATGCTCTTTGTGACCTTGGTGCGAGTGTCAACCTCATGTCCAAGGCCATGTTTGAGGAGTTAGGATATCCTGCTCTCTCTCTGACAACGATGATAGTCCAACTTGCCGACTCATCGATTAAAAATTCGGAGGGCATAATGGAAAATCTCTTGGTGAATGTCAAAGGCTCATATGTCTTTGCGGATTTCGTGGTCCTCGACACACAAGAAGAAATGCCGCTTATTCTTGGGCGACCATTCCTAAGAGATGTCAATGCAAGGCTTGATGTCGGAGCCGGAAGGATTCAATTCCGCATAGGACGAAGGAACATGACATTCAAAAGAAGAGCAATGTTACCTAGTGCAAGATGAGGAATCTAGAGAGTGGAGGAAGCCACGACCCCAATACAAGAAAGAGAAGGTAGCCCCGACCAAGCCCAAGGTAGATAGCCTCATCACAACGACGAGGAAGCATTAGGAGCAAGACAAAGCATTCAAAGGGTGCCACCAAACAAGGAAGCCGAAGGCAATCAACACGGCTAAGGGGGAAATGAAGACGGAAACCAAAGACACCCCCGCTAAAGCCTCACCAACTTCAGCGCCACCGAAGAAAACAAAGAGGGTGTGGCGTATGAAGGGAGTATCGTCCGAGTCTTCCACTCTGGGACCGGGCGAATCCAAGATCAATTGAGCAAACGGAGGAGTCCCGCTCACGAACTCTAAACTACGAGCCCTCACCATGAGGTAAAACCGGTATTTATCTCATATTTCCCTTCCAACATTTTACTTCGTGCATCAAGCATATTTAAATTCCAAATTTGATTTCACCATTGCATTAGTAAGCAAACAAGATATAGAAAAACAGTTTTGGAGATTTTTTTTGGTGATACGGCCGAACCTAGAGGTACGACCTTATCTCTCCTCGACAAAATTTTTGTGCAGAATGTTTTCAGGAGGGGACACGGGTGCTTGGAACAAATATAGTTGCGCCGGCCGAACCAAGTGGTACGGCCGTACCTATGATTTTCCACAAATCCATCAAGTCAACCACTACAAGCTTCCAAGTGCTCAATTCATCACCGAAATGAAGACACGCCAACTAGGTAACCAAAAATTAGCTTGGGGGAGACCCCATTTTCAATCAAGGAAGGTATGTCAATCCAAACCAATTTTCAACATCTTGTTTACCGCATTTGAATAAAAAAAACAACACAAATATTTGCTTCAACCATGTGCTTGAAATCTTGTCTATATCCTCACTTTGGAAATGATGAATAGTTGCTATGTTAAAACTTTGCAAGAACCTAGTGTACAACCTTGTGCTCTATGAGTATTTGAATTTGTTGGTATATTTTGAGACAAGAGCCTGATATAAAACTTTGTGGGAAGCAAATGCTTATGACCAAACCTAGGGTGTTGACGAGTATGATATGGTAAGACAATGTTAATCTTGCTCTATCTCCTAGTATGGTGAAAATCTCGGATGATTTCTTTTGAAAATAAAACAAGACAAGTTCCTCAATGGTCATACCACCTACCAAAGCCATATGTCGATATCAAAGTATAAACCTTCTACATATGTTTGCTTGCGACCCATTGAGTTTTGCCAAATTGTTGTGACCCTTGGTAGAATTTTTTCATGCTTCCATGATCGAGATCACGTACACCCACATATACAAGCTAACTTCCACACCGGGAGTTACGCAAAACATGTCATCCACCCACCAAAAATAAATACTCCAAAGTTCTTGAGAGATTTCTCTTCTTGTATTCTTACAAAAGGAGAGAGGGGTCATCAAAAGAAAAAAAAGAAGAAGTATATGCTCAAAAAGCATAGAAAAAAATGTGCTCTAATCAAAGAGCATGGAAAAAAAATGAAGCATGACCCCCCTCCAAAATAAAAGCAAGAGGAGAATCTCAAAGCAAGGAGTACTTTGAAAAACAAACAAAAATTTTCCACACACTGGCACATCTCGATCAAGTTGCATGACTAATTTCTTCTTGGATCCGGTCTTTGGCTCAACAACATCATGTGGCACAAGTGAGTCTCGTACTTATCCTACCCAAAGCTCCACATACAAGCCATAGAGTAGGAAGTTGAGGCTCACTCAAAAGCCTTTGGTGAGGTAACAAATACCACTTGAGCGATCGAGGGAACCATCCGAGGAACCTTGTTTTTCTTTGCAAAAGTTTCAAAACTCCGAGATAGAAGCCCGAAAAGAGAAGAGTGAATGATGCAAAGTCAAAACCATTCTACCTTTCAACCTCCGAAGGCAAGGTGGAAAGTTACAAGCCCCACGGGTAAGATAAGGCTAAAGTTTCTCTCGTACCAATCTTTTCAAATAGCAAGAAGAGCATGGAGTTGTGCATAGGTACTTGCCGAGTGGTAACATTAACGCAACTCCTGATCCACCGAGGCCAAGTCTAGGCTTTGCTCGAGGACGAGCAAACGTTTAGCTTGGGGGAGTTTATTGACGGTCCTTAACAAAAATTTGACCGTCAAAACCTCGGGTTTGAGAGGAGTATACGACAAGTTTCATGCACATTTTTAGTACTAATAAAGTTCCACGAGTTGTGTTGTGAATTTCATAGGCAGGTACAAATTTTGGGAGAATTTGGGACCAACACACCACACGTGCAAGGCATGGCCGAACCACCTGGTCCGGCCGGCCCTGTACTTGCGGCCGGCCTGGCAGGTGTGGGCGGCCCTGCAGGTGCGGCTGACCCTGCCAGGTGCGGCCGGCCCTGCCCCGTGGCGTGTCGCTGGTCCAGAGTACCCCCTCTCCCTCGAGCACAACTTGGACGAGCGAGATTCACTGAAGAAACGTCGGTTTGATCAAATGGTGGAGGCTAGGATCACTTGGATCAATGGGTCCACTTGTCCGATCCCGCAACCGCCACAACCACCATCCAGAGGCAATCCTAGGCATTCCCGAGAATGGTCGGTGCATCACACGGCACGGGGGTGGGCCGGCCGCACCTAGAGGGCCGGCCGCACCTATCAACCGACGCGCCGGGCGAAACCGAGCCAAGGAGCCGACCTACAACCGCCTCAGGAGCAGGGATCAGGAGCATCAAAGGCAAGAGGCGGCCGATCACAGGGCCGGCCGTGCCTAGTGAGCCAGCCGCACCGGTCATGTTGCCCCCCTGCGCTCCACCGACCTCACTTGCCTATAAAAGCCACCTCCCACTTGTTGGAATGGACACACAACGCAGGAGCATCTCCATTTCTCTCTTTTGTTCACTTAGAGTAGGATTAGTGTAGCTTGGGAGTTAGAGTCGAGTCGAGCTAGTCTCGGGGTTCCGGAGGAGTCTTCTTCAGGGTTCCGGTACTACTTTTGTATCCTTTCTCTGTTTAGACTCAAGTACAATTCAAGTTATCTTTCTATCTTACCTTTCGAGTCAATTACATTCAGCTTTTACTTTGCTCTAGAAGCTTTATTCTTGGTTTAGACTAAAGTTAGTTTAATCTTGGTTAGCATAGCTCTCTTGAACCTTATAGTGTTGTGGTCGTTCTTCGCTTGATCTACGGTGTTTCATCGTAGAGAGAGACCTTCCTTCGTGATATCCGGGGAAAGGTTCTTTGGTTCGTTGTGAGCACGGTGCTCAGAGCTTACCTTAGTCTTAGATTGATGTCCCATTCAACGGAATAGTGGTGGTACCCTAAGGAGGTGATAGCTCCGGACGGGCTCAGTAGTCCACCACGTTAGTTCGGGTCGGTAGGATTCACCGCGTCGTCGTTCTCCCTTCTCATCCCAGTCCGTGAGCGCGCCTTTGCATGCCCCTGCAGCACTAGAAGAGCTTGACGAGTTTAGCTTGCCTTCGTTATCCTTTGCCTTAGTTCTTTAGCTAGAGTTGACAAGAATAGATAGATTGTGTTAGGATCCTTTCTCGTCTCGTTGTCCTCCTAGCTCACTAGGTCCTCTCTAACCATTTATCAAGATCTCCTTGTGTGTGTCAAGTTATCCCCAAATATCTTTATTCGTTACCCCCGCTATAGCTTTTATCGAGTCTTGTTACTCTCCACCGTTTATTCGATCATCTTTGCTGTAGTGCCTCCCTTGGGAAAATATAAATACGATAACCCGAATACCACCGGGTGAAGTGCTACAACGGTAATCCGTGCGCTTGCGGACCTTTCTGTGACGTGTGTTTTACGAAAGACGTTCCCTGGCCCCATTACTAGGGGTATAAACCCGGTAGCGACGCTAGCGAGTGCCAACGAGCATTTCTGGCGCCGTCGCCGTGAGTGCATACCTAGTGGTTAGGCTAAGGAGCGTCAACAGTGCTCACGTATGGTTTCAAGGACCCACAAATCACCAAACCAAGCTTTACCATAGCATTCCCAGGAAAAATTATTTACTGGAGGAGCTAAGAAAGATATGCCGAAATTGTAATCCGTGTTAATGCGCACCTTCACATCTTTAAGCACGGGGGCATCAATGTCGATACGGTTGATGGTCTCAGTTGACGTTCCTTAGCGTCACTACTAGGTTTGTATCCCCGACAACGGCACCAGAAATGCTTGTTGACACTTACTAATGTCGCTACCGGGTTCATATCCCTAGTAATGGCGCTAGGAACACCTTGGTAAAACACACGTCACAGAAAAAGGTCCGCAAGCACACGGATTACTGTTGGAGCACTTCCCCTGGTGGTATTCGGGTTATCGCATTTATATTTTCCCTAGGGAAGCACTACGGCATAGATAGTCGAATAAACGGTGGAGAGTATCGAGGCTTGGTAAAGAGCTAAAGCGGGGGTAACGAATAAAGATATTCGGGGGATAATTTTGACACACACAAGGAGATCTTGATAAAGGGTTAGAGAGGACCTAGTGAGCTGGGAGGACAACGAGACGAGAAAGGATCCTAATGCAATTTATCTATTCTTGTCAACTCTGGGAAAAGAACTAATGTAAAGGAGAACCAAGGTAAGGTAAACTCGACAAGCTCTTCTATTGTTGGAGGGGCATGCAAAGCCGTGCTCTCAGACTGGGATGAGAAGGGGGAACGACGACGTGCTGAATCCTACCGACCCGAACTAACGTGGTTGATTACGAAGCCCATCCGAAGCTGTCACCCCCTTAGGGTACCACAACTATTCCATTGAACTGAACACCAATCTAAGACTAAGGTAAGCTCTGAGCACCGCGCTCACAATGAACCAAAGAATCTTTCCTCGGATATCACAAAGAAAGATCTCTCTCCTCTACTAAGCACAAAAGTACTCGGTAGAAGATCAAGCGAAGAACGACCACAACACTATAGGGTTCAAGAGGGCTAAACTAACCAAGGTTAAACTAACTTTAGTCTAAACTAAGAATAAAGCTTCTAGAGCAAATTAAAAGCTGACTGTAATTGACTCGAAAGGTAAGATAGAAAGATAACTTGAATGGAACTTGAGTCTTAACAAAGGAAAGGATACAAGAGTAGTACCGGAACCCGGAAGAAGACTCCTCCGGAACCCCGAGACTAGCTCGACTTGACTCTAACTCCCAAACTACACTAATCCTACTCTAAGTGAACAAATGAAAGAAATGGAGATGCTCCTGTGTTGTGTCCTCATTCCAGCGGGTGTGAGGTGCCTTTTATAGGCAAGGGAGGTCAGTGAAGCACAGGGGAGTGATACCCTAGGTGCGTCCGGATCAAGAGGCACGGCCGGCCCTAGGATACACCACCTCTCGCCTTAGACGACCCTGATCACTGGTCCTGAGGCGGTTGTAAGTCGGCTCCTTGGGTCGGTTTCGCCTGGCGCGCCACGTCGTAGGTGCGGTGCGGCCGGCCCTCCTCCGTGCCGTGGGATGCACGGACCGTGTAGAGAGACGCCTGGGATCTCTTCTGAATGACGTTTGTGGCGGTTGATCGGGTGGATAAGTGGACCCATGGATCCAAGTGATCCCAACCTTAACCCTTTGATCAAACCGACGTCTAACCAGTGAATCTCACTTGTCCAAGTTGTGCTTGAGGGAGTGAGGTTGCCTCGGACCAGAGACGTGCCGCCGGGCAGGGCCGGCCGCACCTGCAGGTCCGACCGCACCTGCAGGGCCGGCTGGACCAGGTGATCCGGCCGTGCCTGGCACATGTGGCGTGTTGGTCCGAAATTCTCCAAATAATGTGTACATGCCTATAAAATTCACAACACAACTCGTGGAACTTTATTAGTACTAAAAATGTGCATGAAACTCGTCGTATACTCCTCTCATTCCCGAGGTTTTGACGGTCGAATTTTTGTTGTAAGGACCGTCAACAAACTCCCCCAAGCTAAACATTTGCTCGTCCTCGAGCAAAGCCTAGACTCGGTCTCGGTGGATCAGGAGTTGCATGGATGTTACTACTCTGCAAGTACCTATGCACAATTCCATACTATACTTGCTATTTGAAAATATTGGTACAAAAGAAACTTAGCCTTGTTTTTACCTATGGGGCTTGTAACTTTCCACCGTGCCTTCTAAGGTTGAAGAGTAGAATGATTTTGACTTTGCATCACTCACTCTTTTCTTTTCTGGATCCTATCTCGGAGTTTTTAAATTTTTGTAAAGAAAAGACAATGTTCCTCGGATGGTTCCCTCGATCGCTCAAGTGGTGTTTGTTACCTCACCAAAGGCTTTTGAATGAGCCTCAACTTCCTACTCTATGGCTTGTATGTGGATCTTTGGGTAGGATAAGCATGAGACTCACTTGTGCCACATAATGTTGTTGAGCCAAAGACCAGATCGAAGAAGAAACTAGTCATGTAACTTGATCAAAATGTGCAAGTGTGTGGAATATTTTTCTTAGATTTTCTAGATACTCCTTGCTTTGAGATTCTCCTCTTGCTTTTATTTTGGAGGGGGGTCATGCTTCGTTTTTTTTCTATGCTCTTTGATTTGAGCACATTTTTTTCTATGCTTGAGGACCGGAGCGTCCGAGGACCGGTGGATGGTCGCTCCCTGCTGTGATGAGTGATTGACAACGTGGTGTGGACTGACTCTTGGCCGAGTATTACAGGTGCTGGTTGCGGCTTGATTCGTGTTGGTGCAGGTGAAGAACAGGAGCGAAAGGTCTTAACCTTGCGGGGCCTCCGAGGAGTGGAGAGACAAGTAGGCTCGGCCCGATGGACCCGGTGGCCGAACAGGATCAAGTGCGGGTCGCATGGTGGCAAGAAAAGCAAGACGAAGTCGTCGACTAGAGCCGGTGCAGGGTAGCGGCTCACGACCGGAGTCTACACGCAGGGTTTGCGGCGATGCACCACAAAACCGCCGGGTTACTTGCTTGAGCCACAAAACCAAGACCGGAGGCTCGGCGGGCGGAGACGGGATCCGGGCGCGTCGAGAAGCTTCGATGTCGGGGGACACGCGGCGGGATCGTAGGGCTTGCGTCGGGAGGACGCGGACTGCGGCGAAGGCGTGGCCGCCCGATGAAAAGGAGTGCTACTTGACCATATTGCCCGTGAGGGGTTTGTATCTCAGTTTAAGTTCTAGGGGTAGCTTCGTCATTTGCCCAACCCAGAGGGACTCCATATATATATAGCTCTTGGGTTTCTGGGCAAACCATCCTCCCGGACTGCTTCTCATTTCCCTGCTCCATAGGCTTAGATTTTCTTCACCGTTTTGTAGAGAATCTGACCTCCGAGTGTATGGAAGCTTTCATGGTTGCGTCGATTTCCTTCTTATGGTTCGAGTGATTTTCGTGTCTTTTTCGGGCTATTTTCGTTGGATTTTCGTGCGCGGCTTGTTCCTCTGATTCTGAGGTGTTTGGGTTTGGATTTCTTTGTGGGGATCATGGATAGATGCCTCGTGCATATTTGTGCTTGATCTTGACCCCTCAAACTCCGGATTTGGCCTTGGATTTGAGGATTTTGGTTGGAACCCTAGCTTTTTGGTAGTGCTCGGTTCGTGATCGATTCCCTGCGTTTTAGTTGGTTTGAGTCCTCATGTTTTTGTGCATTGCATCCCCTAGGGACGCTTCACATCTCCCCCAAATCTTGTCTCAATCCATTTAGCCTTTTGGGAGATCCATGGATGGATTGGTGGAGTTGACCTCACGGTTTTGAGCTCGAGTTGTTCTGTTCGAGGCCGGCAGACTGTCCGCCAAGTGGCCACGGACTGTCCGCGAGCTCCTAAGTTCGTCGCGTGTTCTTCAGTTTGTGAGCACGAGGCATTTTGACCCGCGGAGCATCGAGGTTTTTGTTGCACGGTGTTTGTGGACTGTCCGCATGCAGGTCACGGACTGTCCGCCCAGCTCAGACTATCCGTAGACCCTTCTCGGACTGTGTGATTTTCCCTAGCTGAGTTTTGCTTCAGGAGGAAGCATGAGGAGAGGTTTGCTAGGGAGATGGCAAAGAAGGACAGGTACTGCCCTTCTCATGGTGTGCCCGAGCCAAGGATTGTGCCTAGGGGTGAGGGTGTGGTGCATACCATTTACCCCCGAGAGAGGTGTGAGTTTGTGCCTCGAGGTGTGCCACCACAGAGAGTTGCAGGTAGGCGTGTTGGGTTTGGGCGTGGTGAGTTTGCTAGACGTTCCTTCGCTCGTGGCCAATACGAGTATGGGGGGAATGATCGCAGCTTTAGGTCTCAGAGGAGCTACGAGCGACGATCTCCACCTCGTGGTACGCGTAGTCCTCCAAGGATACGTGTGGGTGTTCCACCTAGGAGTGATAGGATGGATTTTGGTAACCCAACTTTTGAGCAAATGACACGGCACTGGTTTGATTCATTTTGTACTAACCCTAGTGGTGAGTCGTTTGCTCACTCTCGCTCTTGTTTTTGATTTTCAGGTGGGAGGTTTGGAGGGCTTTTGGTTGATCGACTCCGGTTGCTCTCGACACATGATCGGAGATCGAAGGTGGTTCTCCAGCCTCACCCCGGTGATGACCAAAGACTACATCACTTTTGGGGACAATGGGAAAGGTAGAGTGCTTTCAGTGGGCACGGTGAAGGTGAGCGAGTCTGTGACTCTTAGGCGTGTTTCTCTTGTCAAGTCTTTGGGGTTCAATCTTCTTTCGGTGTCCCAACTTCTTGTTGAGGGTTTTGAGGTCCATTTCAAAATGGGCGCTTCTCGTGTTTTGGATTCTCGAGGTGATCTTGTGTGCATGATCATCCCCAAGGGTCAGATTTTCAGAGCCGATTTTCCTTAGTGTGTCGGCTCTCCTCGTTGCTTAGTTGCTGGTGTTTCATCGGAGCTTTGGAAATGGCATAGGCGACTAGGTCACTTGAGTTTTGACTTGTTGTCACGCTTGAGTGGGCTAGGTTTGGTCCGAGGATTGCCTAAGTTGAAATACCAAAAGGACTTGGTATGTGCTCTGTGTAGGCATGGTAAGATGGTCGCCGCCTCTCACCCGCCTCTGACATCCGTTATGACAGAGAGGCCATGCGAGTTGTTCCATATGGACTTGGTTGGTCCAGCTCGTGTGTGCTCGGCGGGTGGGAAATGGTACGTCCTTGTGATAGTGGACGACTATTCTCGCTTTGCTTGGGTCTTCTTTTTGGCTGACAAGGGGGAGACATTTGGTTTTGTCCGGGATCTAATCTTGAGGTTGAAGAATGAGAGGAATGGAGATGTTGTTCGAGCTATTCGTAGCGACAATGGCACTGAATTTAAAAACTCTCGTTTCGAAACCTTTTGTCGTGCTTTGGGTCTCGAACATCAATTCTATTCTCCCTATGTGTCTTGTCAGAATGGTGTGGTTGAGAGGAAAAATCGTTCCCTTTCTGAGATGGCTCGGACGATGCTCGACGAGCATAGGACTCTGAGGAGATATTGGGCTGAGGCGGTGAATACCGCGTGCCATGTTGGGAACCGGATTTTTCTTCGGGCCTTCTTGAACAAGACGTGCTATAAGCTCATGCATGGGTGAGCACCTAGAGTGAGCCATTTCAGGGCTTTTGGTTGTCGTTGCTTTATCCTCAAGAAGGGTACGCTTGATATGTTTAGTCGAGGTCTTCCTGATACAGGCGGAGTGCCCGATCTTTCGGTGAGTGGAGATAAATCCGATTCGGCGGTAGTAGACCCTCACGATCCGACTACGACGAGCAAGCCCGAAGCGCCAATGCAACCGCTTAACCAACTCCCTATGGTTACCGACCTTGTTGGAGCAAGATCGGCCTGATCACAAAGATCAATTCCTATGCGCAATCAACGAACGAACAAGAATTTGAGGCGAGCAATCTATGTATCACTCGAAGGTGGAGTTCTGAATCACAGAGATCAGCATGTATTTGTGCGTGGTCTGGTGTAGCTAAAGCTAGATGTAAAACAAAACTCAAGTTTATAAGGCGGCGGCTACTGAGTATAAAAGGAGGGGCGTCCTAGGATTGGGGGCGTCCTAGGATGGGGCGCCCACAACTTGGGCCTAAGGCCCATCAAACTGGCGACGCAGCACCTTGGTAGATTCTGGATGTTAAGTTGTTTCGACGATTCCCGTTGACTCAGGACAAATTTTGGCATGAGACCAGTGCCATTGGAAGCTGTATGAAATTGTGCTTCCAACCATTTATAGAACGTCCAAAACCGACTCCGTATGCGACCTGGGCGTCCGTTTTATTGCGCACTGCTCCTGGACTCCGAACTGGGCTCGAACTTGAATTGCTTTGGGCCTCTACCTTGGGAACTCGAACCGGATTAGCCTCGTGCCTCCTCTTCGACTTGAACACCCTTGTTGGACTTCTTCTACTCCATTCCATGCACCAATAATGGTCGTATGTATGGGTGTCATGTCCTCATCGTTCTCCCCGTTTTGAAGAAAAGTCATCCTCGACGTCGATTGTACTTGAAAATGATCCTGCACAACACAACAGAGAATGGGGGTGCGGAAATAAAGCAAACCAAAATAATTGTGAGGAGGAATATGACCATGTTTCCAATTGTGTATCATGTCATGTTGCATAATATTGGCAGCATCTCGGGACACGTCGTCATCGAAAGACACAAGATGTTTGTCATTACTATCCTGCAAAAGATTAGTACAACAAAGGACACAATAGGAATAGTCATTTTATTGCAAGAAAATTCAACACCAAAAATCATAGGGAGCGACCAGTAATGCTTCCCTTCTTGCGAAAAATAACTACTAGAGAAACATGTGAATATGTTTGTATGAAGGTTACCCTCTAATCGATCACAATCTTGCACAACAACAGGAAAATTCAGATTTGAACAAATGTAAACCCGATGTACCATATGTTGTCTCTTGTTATTATATTTGGCAATAACATGACATGAATGTTTAGACAACCATGGCAAATCAGCATATGCAAAAAGTCTCTCTTCTTAATAATCTAGATTACACAAATCGTCAAATTAAATGTAACCCAAGGTATGTAAAGAAGACAACAAATGCAGCTCATCATTTTTACTAACAACATGCATAATATGTTTATTTTCAGCACTAGCATGTAAAATGGAAGTAGTAGCACACAATTCATCTTTATCACAAGAAACATCAAGCAAATCACCATGTGACAAAGATAAATCAGGAGATGGTTCCACTATTAATTGCTCAACCAAACCATGAGGTGTGGAAAAATTCTGCACATTAACACAATTCTCACAACTTGGGCCTAAGGCCCATCAAACTAGCGACGCAGCACCTTGGTAGATTCTAGACGTCAACTTGTTTCGACGATTCCCGTTGACTCAGAACGAATTTTGGCATGAGACCAATGCCATTGGAAGCTCTATGAAATTGTGCTTCCAACCATATATAGAACGTCCAAAACTGACTCTGTATGCAACCTGGGCATCCGTTTTATTGCGCACTACTCCTGAACTCCAAACTGGGCTCGAACTTGAATTGCTTTGGGCCTCCACCTTGGGGACTCGAAAGGGATTAGCCTCGTGCCTCCTCTTCGACTTGGACACCCTTGTTGGACTTCTTCTACTCCATTCCATGCACCAATAATGGTCGTATGCATGGGTGTCATGTCCTCATCACTTCCGATGGCATCTTTTTGGGTTATGCGAGTCATTCTCGAGCATTCCGTGCGCTCAACCTTAATACTAACCTAGTCATGGAAACTTGCAAGGTTACCTTCGACGAGACCTAGCTATGCAGTTCATTTGTTTTTGAGTGTGCACGTGACGATGAGATTGGCAAGAAGATCTTTGAGGACGAGGAGGATGATGCTGGAAAAGATGATGGTGAAGCTCCAGCCGCGCATGAACCCTCTACTTCCACTATGACGACTACGGTGCAGGATGGCCCATCCCCTACACTGACTACGATTCAACAAGATCAAGTGGAAGCAGCTGCTGAGAGGGAGGTCGTCTCCAGGCGAGAGGCACTGAGGCGCGTTCAAGTTGATCATCCTCCTTCAAGAATCATCGGCGACATCAACGAACGTACGACACGGTCGAGGTCCAGAAATGCTTCTCACTATGCTCATTCGGCTTTTGTTGCTACCTTTGAGCCGAAAGACATTGTACACACCCTCTCTGATCCTAATTGGGTGAATGCAATGTATGAGGAGTTAGAGAACTTTGAGAGAAACCAAGTTTGGGAGTTGGTAGAGCCACCACCACATTGCAAACCTATCAGGACAAAATGGGTGTGGAAGAACAAAGAGGGTGAGAATGGTGAGGTGGTGAGAAATAAATTGAGGTTGGTTGCTCAGGGCTTTAGTCAGAAGGAGGGAATGGACTATGAGGAGACATTTGCTCCTGTAGCCCGTTTGGAGGCGATTAGGATCCTTCTAGCCTTTTCTGTGGCTAAAGGGTTCAAATTGTACCAAATAGATGTGAAGAGTGCCTTTCTG
Source organism: Cenchrus fungigraminus (assembly GCA_036936925.1). NCBI lineage: Eukaryota > Viridiplantae > Streptophyta > Magnoliopsida > Poales > Poaceae > Cenchrus > Cenchrus fungigraminus. The sequence goes on along the minus strand of CM072772.1, from coordinate 62,872,745 downwards.
AATGGGTTCTTGGAAGAAGAGGTTTATGTGGAGCAACCACCGGGCTTTGAGAGTGATGAGTTTCCCCACCGAGTATAGGCTGAGGAAGGTGTTGCATGGGCTGAAACAGGCTCCTCGTGCTTGGTATGGCTGTTTGAGGAGGTTCTTGTTCAGCAAGGGGTTTGAGATGGGCAACGTAGATAAGACCCTTTTTCTCCTCAGGCAGGGCGATGATATCCTAATTGTTCAGGTGTACGTGGATGATATTGTCTTTGGCGGCTCATCTCACTCTTTGGTTGCGAGGTTTGCAGAGGACATGAGCAAAGAATTCGAGATGTCTATGATGGGAGAATTGAAGTTCTTTCTCGGGCTTCAGATCAAGCAGGCGAAGGAGGGAACCTTTGTGCATCAAGCCAAGTACACGAAGGACGTCCTCAAGAAGTTCAAGATGGATGACTCGAAGCCCCTGTCGACACGGATGAGTACGACTACAGCGCTGAATGCGGATGAGGACGGAGAGCCCGTGGACCAGAAGGAGTACCAGAGCATGATAGGTCCCTCTTGTACTTGACGGTGATGAGGCCGGACATTCAGTTTTCTGTGTGTCTATGCGCTCGTTTTGAGGCGTCGCCGAGGACTTCACATCGGCAGGCCGTCAAGCGGATTTTCAGGTATCTTCGATACACTCCTGAGCTTGGTGTTTGGTACTCGGCGTCCTCTTCCCTTTCGCTTCTTGGTTTTTGGATGCCGACTTTGCAGGGTGTCGAGTCGATAGGAAGTCGACTTCGGGGACGTGCCAGTTTTTGGGTTCCTCGCTTGTTTCTTGGTCTTCTCGCAAACAATCTAGTGTAGCTCAGTCTACCACAGAAGCCGAGTATGTCGCTGCCGCTAGTTGTTGCTCCCAGCTGCTTTGGATCACATACACGCTGAGTGACTTTGGTGAGGAGTGTACCCATGTTCCCCTCATGTGTGATAGCACGAGTGCCATTAGTGTTGCCAAAAATCCCGTGCTACACTCCAGAACCAAACATATAGAGGTGAGGTACCACTTTCTGAGAGACAATGTTAAGAAGGGAAACATAGACCTCATCCATGTGCCAACCGAAAAACAGCTCGCCGATATCCTAACAAAGCCTTTGGACCAAGCTACATTTGCTCCTTTGCGAGGGGAGCTTGGTGTGGTTTTTCCTTTTTGAGCTTCGGTTGGGAGTCTGATGTACATATGCATGTTGCACATTCATTTCTGTATCATATCATGTTTGCATCTTTTTTGACGGTCCTTACAACAAAAATTTGACCTCAAAACCTCGGGTTCAAGAGGAGTATATGACAAGTTTCATGCACATTTTTAGTACTAATAAAGTTCCATGAGTTGTGTTGTGATTTTCATAGGTAGATACACATTTTGGGAGAAATTGGGACCAACTCACCACATGTGCTAGGCACGGCCGAACCACCAGGCACGGTCGGCCCTGCTGGTGCGGCCGGCCTGGCAGGTTCGGCCGGCCCTGCAGGTGCGGCCGGCCCTGCCCCGTGGCGTGTCTCTAGTCCTAAGCACCGCCTCTCCCTCGAGCACAACTTGGGCGAACGAGATTCACTAAGGAAACGTCGGTTTGATCAAATGGTGGAGGCTAGGATCACTTGGATCAATGGGTCCACTTATCTGGTCACTCAACCGCAGCAACCGTCATCCAGAGGTGATCTTAGGCGTCCCTGAGCATGGTCGGTGCATCATACGGCACGGGGGTGGGCCGGCCGCACCTATCAACTCGCGCGTCGGGCAAAATCGACCCAAGGAGCTGACCTACAACCACCTCAGGAGCAGTGATCAGGGGCGTCCAAGGCGAGAGGCGGCACATCCCAGGGCCGGCCGCACCTGGCATGTGGCCCCCCTGCGCTCCACCGACCTCACTTGCCTATAAAAGCCACCTCCCACTCGCTGGAATGGACACAACGCAGGAGCATCTCCATTTCTCTCTTTTGCTCACTTAGAGTAGGATTAGTGTAGCTTGGGAGTTAGAGTCGAGTCGAGCTAGTCTCGGGGTTCCGGAGGAGTCTTCTTCAAGGTTCTGGTACTACTCTTGTATCCTTTCTTGTTTAGACTTAAGTACAATTCAAGTTATCTTTCTATCTTACCTTTCGAGTCAATTACATTCAGCTTTTACTTTGCTCTAGAAGCTTTATTCTTGGTTTAGACTAAGGTTAGTTTAATCTTGGTTAGCATAGCTCTCTTGAGCCCTATAGTGTTGTGGTCGTTCTTCGCTTGATCTACGGTGTTTCACGGTAGAGAGAGACCTTCCTTCGTGATATCCGGGGAAAGGTTCTTTGGTTCGTTGTGAGCGCGGTGCTCAGAGCTTACCATAGTCTTAGATTGGTGTCCCGTTCAACGGAATAGTTGTGGTACTCTAAGGAGGTGACAGCTCCGGACGGGCTCAGTAGTCCACAACGTTAGTTCGGGCCAGTAGGATTCAGCGTGTCGTCGTTCTCCCTTCTCATCCCAGTCCGAGAGCGCGGCTTTGCATGCCCCTTTAGCACTAGAAGAGCTTGTCGAGTTTAGCTTGACTTGGTTACCCTTTGCCTTAGTTCTTTACCTAGAGTTGACAAGAATAGATAGATTGTGTTAGGATCCTTTCTCGTCTCGTTGTCCTCCCAGCTCACTAGGTCCTCTCTAACCCTTTATCAAGATCTCCTTTTGTGTGTCAAGTTATCCCCGAATATCTTTATTCGTTACCCCCGCTATAGCTCTTTATCGAGTCTTGTTACTCTCCACCGTTTATTCGATCATCTTTGCCGTAGTGTCTCCCTTGGGAAAATATAAATACGATAACCCAAATACCACCAGGTGAAGTGTTACAACGGTAATCCGTGCGCTTGCGGACCTTTCTGTAACGTATGTTTTACCAAAGACGTTCCCTAGCCCCATTACTAGGGGTATAAACCCAGTAGCGACGCTAGCGAGTGCCAACAGGCATTTTTGGCGCCGTCACCATGAGTGCATACCTAGTGGTGAGGCTAAGGATCGTTAACAAGCATTTCTGGCGCCGTTGCCGGGGAGGCAATAGGCATAAGAGATCGTTTAAACTTAGTGGTAGAGTTATCCAGGTTCGGTGAACCGCTATTTAAGCGGCTTTACCCTTGCTCTACTCTCGTGTACACAGAGTAGTGCATGACCGGTTTCGACCTACCGTCCAACTTTCACGACAATCCGGAGTCACTTGTGACGAGAGTGCGACCTCGTGTCCTCATTCCTCAGAAGCTTCTCTCGAGTCAAGAGACGAACACCGTCGATCCCGTAGACAGCACCTCGTCAGCACCCATGGCCGAGAGGACGATCCGCGAGTTTTCCGCTCCCTCCAACACCAATGTCCCTACCGGACCGAACACAACGGTGGGAGACGGAAACTTTGAACTCAAGCTGGCATTGATCAACATGGTGTAAGCAAATCCGTTCTGCGGCAAGCCTAATGAAGATGCCAATGCACATCTCCAGCATTTCCTGGAGGTGTGTAGGACTTTCACTATCCGCGGACTGACGGACGATGGAATTCGTCTTCGCCTATTCCCGTTCTCATTGCTCGGGAAGGTGAAGCAATGGTTTTATGCGGAGCGAGATGACATCAACACATGGGATAAGTGCTCTAAGGCATTTCTCACAAAGTTCTTCCCGGTGGCCAAAACCAATGCCCTCCGCGCTAGAATTTCGGGCTTCCAGCAGCAGAATGATGAGAGTATCCCGGAAGCATGGGAACATTTCCAGGAGTACATCACCGCGTGTCCACACCACGGCATGCAGGGGTTGTTCTTAATTCAAACCTTTTTCCACGGGCTCAAGCGTACCACCCGTGAGCACCTAGATGCAGCCGCTGGAGGAGCCTTCTTCTCGCTACAAGTACCCGCCGCCAAGGAGTTGATCGAGAAGATGGTGGCAAATCAAGGTTGGGATGGAGATCGTCTCCAACCCCGTAACTGCAGTGTAAACCAAGTCGATGGAATCGACATGCTCGCCGCTAAGATGGACCTCCTAATGAAGAAATTGGAGGCACCAAGCAATGTGGAGACCGCCAAGATCATGGACGCTCGCATGACGTGCGAGGTTTGCGGTAATGTGGGTCATTCGGGAAATGATTGTCCCGAGACAAGGGAAGAAGCCAGCTTCATCAACAATGGCAACAACAACGGGTTCCGCAGCAACAGCTACAACAATCAAGGGTGGAACTCGAGGCCCAACTTCCCGTTCAACAATCAAAATGGAGGTAATTATTCTAACAATTTCAATAACCAGCCTTCCATTAAAGATCTTGTCTTTGGCCAAGCTAGAATTAATGAAAACATAAACAAGAAGCTAGCCACCAATGATAAAGTTCTTGAAAATCTAAATTCCACCATAGAATCCTTCACTACTGCTATGAAGAATCAGCTTTTAATAAAATGATAGAAACTCAACTTGCTCAGCTTGCTGCTTCTTGGCCTTCTTCCGAGTCGGGTGGAATGCCGGGGCAACCCGAGCCTACCCGAGAAAATGTTAGCGTTGTATCCACCAGATGGGGTAAGCCATCTAGGAGGATGTATGCACCTAACCATGTAGGGAAGCTCATACACCAAATCCAAGACCCATGGGAAGAATCAGCAATCGTGCACAGGAAGGACAATGGATATCCGGCCATCACATGCACGATCTACTATCAAAAGATCAAGAATGCTCTTTGTGACCTTGGTGCAAGTGTCAACCTCATGTCCAAGGCCATGTTTGAGGAGTTAGGATATCCTGCTCTCTCTCCGACAATGATGACAGTCCAACTCGCCGACTTATCGATTAAATATCCAGAGGGCGTAGTGGAAAATCTCTTGGTGAATGTCAAAGGCTCCTACGTCTTTGCGGATTTCGTGGTCCTCGACACACAAGATGATGGAGAAATGCCACTTATTCTCGGGCGACCATTCCTAAGAGATGTCAATGCAAGGATTGATGTCGGTGCTGGAAAGATTCAATTCCGCATAGGGCGAAGGAACATGACATTCAAATTCCAAGCAAAAGAAGAGCAATGTTACCTAGTGCAAGATGAGGAATCTAGGGAGTGGAGGAAGCCACGACCCCAATACAAGAAAGAGAAGGTAGCCCCAACCAAGCCCAAGGTAGATAGCCTCATCACAACGATGAGGAAGCATTGGGAGCAAGACAAAGCATTCAAAGGGCGCCACCAAACAAGGAAGCCGAAGGCAATCAACACGGCTAAGGGGAAAAAGAAGACGGAAACCAAAGACACCCCCGCTAAAGCCTCACCAACTTCAGCGCCACCGAAGAAAACAAAGAAGGTGTGGCGTGTGAAGAGAGCATCGTCCGAGTCTTCCACTCCGGGACCGGACGAATCCAAGATCAATTGAGCAAACGGAGGAGTCCCGCTCACGGACTCTAAACCACGAGCCCTCACCGTGAGGTAAAACCGGTATTTATCTCATATTTCCCTTCCAACATTTTATTTCATGCATCAAGCATATTTAAATTTCAAATTTGATTTCACCATTGCATTAGTAAGTAAACAAGACATAGAAAAATAGGTTTTGAGATTTTTGGTGATACGGCCGAACCTAGAGGTACGGCCGTACCTCCCCTCGACAAAATTTTTGTGCAGGATGTTTTCAGGAGGGGACACGAGTGCTTGAAGCAAATGGAGTAGGGCCGGCCGAACCTAGTGGTACGGCCGTACCTATGATTTTTCACAAATCCATCAAGCCAACCACTACAAGCTTCCAGGTGCTCAACTCATCACAAAAATAAAGACACGCCAACCAGGTAGCCAAAAATTAGCTTGGGGGAGACCCCATTTTCAATCAAGGAAGGTATGTCCATCCAAACCAACTTTCAACATCTTGTTTACCACATTTGAATAAAAGAAAACAACAAAAATATTTGCTTCAACCATGTGCTTGAAGTCTTGTCTATATCCTCACTTTGGAAATGATGAATGGTTGCTATGTTAAAACTTTGCAAGAACCCAGTGTACAACCTTGTGCTCTTTGAGCATTTGAATTTGTTGGTATATTTTGAGACATGAGCCTGAAATAAAACTTTGTGGGAAGTAAATGCTTATGACCAAACCTAGAGTGTTGACGAGTATGATATGGTAAGACAATGTTAATCTTGCTCTATCTCCTAGTATGGTGAAAATCTCGGATGATTTCCTTTTGAAAATAAAACAAGACAAGTTCCTCAATGGTCATACCACCTACCAAAGCCATATGTCGATATCAAAACCTTCTACATATGCTTGCTTGTGACCCATTGAGTTCTGCCAAATTGTTGTGACCCTTGGTAGAATCTTTTCATGCTCCCATGATCGAGATCACGTACACCCACATATACAAGCTAACTTCCACCCCGGGAGTTACGCAAAACATGCCATCCACCCTCCAAATATAAATACTCCGAAGTTCCAAAGAGATTTCTCTACTTGCATTCTTGCAAAAGGAGAGAGGGGTCATCAAAATAAAAAAAAAGTATATGCTCAAGAAGCAAAGAAAAAAAAGTGTGCTCCAATCAAAGAGCATAGAAAAAAAAATGAAGCATGACCCCCCTCTAAAATAAAAGCAAGAGTAGAATCTCAAAGCAAGGAGTACTTAGAAAAACAAACAAAAAAAATTTTCCACACACTTGCACATCTCGATCAAGTTGCATGACTAGTTTCTTGTTGGATCCGGTCTTTGGCTCAACAACATCATGTGACACAAGTAAGTCTCGTACTTATCCTACCCAATGCTCCACATACAAGCCATCGAGTAGGAAGTTGAGGCTCGCTCAAAGCCTTTGGTGAGGTAACAAATACCACTTGAGCGATCGAGGGAACCATCCGAGGAACCTTGTTGTTTTTCTTTGCAAAAGTTTCAAAACTCCGAGATAGAAGCCCGAAAAGAGAAGAGTGAATGATGCAAAGTCAAAACCATTCTACCTTTCAACCTCCGAAGGCAAGGTGGAAAGTTACAAGCCCCACAGGTAAAATAAGTCAAAGTTTCTCTCGTACCAATCTTTTCAAATAGCAAGAAGAGCATGGATTTGTGCAAAGGTACTTGCCGAGTAGTAACATCATGCAACTCCTGATCCGTCGAGGCCAAGTTTAGGCTTTGCTCGAGCACGAGCAAACATTTAGCTAGGGGGAGTTTGTTGACGGTCCTTACAACAAAAATTTGACCGTCAAAACCTCAGGTTTGAGAGGAGTATATGACAAGTTTCATGCACATTTTTAGTACTAATAAAGTTCCACGAGTTGTGTTGTGATTTTCATAGGCAGGTACACATTTTGGGAGAAATTGGGACCAACTCACCACACGTGCTAGGCACGGCCGAACCACCAGGCACGGCCGGCCCTGCAGGTGCGGCCGGCCTGGCAGGTTTGGCCGGCCCTACAAGTGCGGTCGGCCCTACTCCGTGGCGTGTCTCTGGTCCTAAGCACCGGCTCTCCCTCGAGCACAACTTGGGCGAACGAGATTCACTAAGGAAACGTCGGTTTTATCAAATGGTGGAGGCTAGGATCACTTGGATCAATGGGTCCACTTATCTGGTCACTCAACCACTGCAACTGTCATCCAGAGGCGATCCTAGGCGTCCCTGAGCATGGTCGGTGCATCACACGGCATGGGGGTGGGCCGGCCGCACCTAGAGGTCCGGCCGCACCTATCAACTCGCGCGTCGGGCAAAACTGACCCAAGGAGCCGACCTACAACCGCCTCAGGAGCAGTGATCAGGGGCGTCCAAGGCAAGAGGCGGCACATCCCAGGGCCGGCCGCACCTAGTGAGCCGGCCGCACCTAGTGAGCCGGCCGCACCTGGCATGTGGCCCCCCTGCGCTCCACCGACCTCACTTGCCTATAAAAGCCACCTCCCACTCGCTGGAATGGACACAACGCAGGAGCATCTCCATTTCGCTCTTTTGTTCACTTAGAGTAGGATTAGTGTAGCTTGGGAGTTAGAGTTGAGTCGAGCTAGTCTTGGGGTTCCGGAGGAGTCTTCTTCAGGGTTCCGGTACTACTCTTGTATCCTTTCTTGTTTAGACTCAAGTACAATTCAAGTTATATTTCTATCTTACCTTTCGAGTCAATTACATTCAGCTTTTATGTTGCTCTAGAAGCTTTATTCTTGGTTTAGACTAAGGTTAGTTTAGTCTTGGTTAGCATAGCTCTCTTGAACCCTATAGTGTTGTGGTCGTTCTTCGCTTGATCTACGGTGTTTCACGGTAGAGAGAGACCTTCCTTCGTGATATCCGGGGAAAGGTTCTTTGGTTCGTTGTGAGCGTGGTGCTCAGAGCTTACCTTAGTCTTAGATTGGTGTCCCGTTCAACGGAATAGTTGTGGTACCCTAAGGAGGTGACAGCTCTGGACGGGCTCAGTAGTCCACCACGTTAGTTCGGGCCGGTAGGATTCAGCGTGTCGTCGTTCTCCCTTCTCATCCCAGTCCGAGAGCGCGGCTTTGCATGCCCCTGCAGCACTAGAAGAGCTTGTCGAGTTTAGCTTGCCTTGGTTACCCTTTGCCTTGGTTCTTTACCTAGAGTTGACAAGAATAGATAGATTGTGTTAGGATCCTTTCTTGTCTCGTTGTCCTCCCAGCTCACTAGGTCCTCTCTAACCCTTTCTCAACATCTCCTTGTGTGTGTCAAGTTATCCCCGAATATCTTTATTCGTTACCCCCGCTATAGCTCTTTATCGAGTCTTGTTACTCTCCACCGTTTATTCGATCATCTTTGCCGTAGTGCCTCCCTTGGGAAAATATAAATACAATAACCCGAATACCACCGGGTGAAGTGCTACTACGGTAATCCGTGCGCTTGCGGACCTTTCTATGACGTGTGTTTTACCAAAGACGTTCCCTAGCCCCATTACTAGGGGTATAAACCCAGTAGCGACGCTAGCGAGTGCCAACAGGCATTTCTGGCGCCGTCGCCGTGAGTGCATACCTAGTGGTGAGGCTAAGGAGCGTCAACAATCTTTGCATCATAGACTGCATTTGTATCATATGCTTTAGAGATGTGCTTCTCCTATATACTTTGATCACTATGATATGTTGAATGTGAGCTTATGACTTTGCTAGTGAAGCTCTTGTGATGTATAGCTATGCTCTTGGTAGCTTTGGGATGTATAAGCATGTGGATGGCTTACTTTTGTGGAAATACTATATATGATCCTCTCTTGTGAGTTGAATGCCTTTCATGTTCAAATTGTGCGCATATGGCTATTTCTTGCCTAATTTGTGCTTGGGAACCATGTTCTTTTCATTTGGGGTCAAAGACCCATTTGTCATCATGAATGTTTAGCCTACATGTTACCTTGTGGAGAAGCCGAAGCTTCTTTTTGCCGCAATGGCACTTCATGTACCATGCTTAAATGTAAATCATGAAATTAGTATATGAAATGCTTGTGCTTGAAAAATATGCTTCCATGTCATTTATGCATTAAATTCCTTATCTTGGGTGCTAAACCGTTGCATGATGTTCACCATTGAGAAGTCTCATATTTAGAAGTGGACACATGGCTCGGTGGCTTTGACATGACATGAGATAGCTTGTAGGTGTTTGTGATGAGAATTTGTTACCTTCCATGAAGTCTGTGAGTTCTATGTTGTTTGTGCTCATTTTGACCATGTTTAGGTCCTATGCTCATGAGAGGGAAATTTGTGTTGAAAAATGCTTCATTTTGATCATGGCTATGTCACATGCTTATATGTCCCTATCTATCTTGTTGGCGATGCTTGTACTAAATTTGTGTCTATCTTGCTTGTCTATGTCTCAATTTTAGCATGTTGTAGTGCTCTTTGTCTATTTGAGAAGCACATGCTTGCATTTGTAGACTTGATTCATGCATTACCAACAAGGGGGAGGAAAGTAACCAATTCATGCATCCAGGGGGAGTTTTGCAGAGTTTTGCATCAAGGGTGAGAAAAATTTGGAAGAAATGCATTTGTTCAGGGGGAGCTTGCATTCATGCATTTGGGAGCTCTTTGTCGCCTGATTTTAGTTGGTTGTGCTCTTTTGTCGATGGTGTCGAGCCCTTTTGCCTCACCTTGAGGAGTCGGCAATTTTGGAGCATTTTATCTCGGTTGTGTCGAGCCGTTGCCCTTGCCTTAGGGGACCGAGATTTTTCTCTCTCAAGTGATCTTGTTTTGGCTTTTGTTTGGCTTTTGATAACTTGTTTGAGTTTTTCGTTCGTTTCTTTTCTTTTTTTTCTTTTTCGCTGAATTGGTTACTATGTGTGTTGTCAATGCACTCATCAAGGGGGAGATTGAGGACCGGTGGATGGTCGCTCCCTGCTATGATGAGTGATTGACAACATGGTGTGGACTGACTCTTGGGCGAGTATTGCAGGTGCAGGTTGCGGATTGATTCGTGTTGGTGCAGGTGTAGAGAGGGAGCGAAAGGTCTTAGCCTTGCGGGGCCTCCGAGGAGTGGAGAGACAAGTAGGCTCGACTCGATGGACCCGGTGGCCGAACGGGATCAAGTGCGGGCCGCATGGTGGCAAGAAAAGCAAGACGAAGTCGTCGACTGGAGCCGGTGTAGGATAGCGGCTCACGACCGGAGTCTGCACGCGGGGTTTGCGGCGGTTCACCACAAAACCGCCGGGTTACTTGGTTGAGCCACAAAACCAAGACCGGAGGCTCGGCGGGCGGAGACAGGATCCGAGCGCGCGATAAGTTTCGATGCTGGGGGACACGCGGCGGGATGCAGGGCTTGCGTCAGGAGGACACGGACTGCGGCGAAGGCGTGGCTGCCTGATGAAGAGGAGTGCTACTTGACCATATTGCCCCTGAGGGGTTTGTATCTCAATTTAAGTTCTAGGGGTAGCTTGGTCATTTGCCCAACCCAGAGGGACTCCATATATATATAGCTCTAGGGTTTCTGGGCAAACCATCCTCCTGGATTGCTTTTCATTTCCCTGCTCTATAGGCTTAGATTTTCTTCACCGTTTTGTAGAGAATCTGACCTCCGAGTGTATGGAAGCTTTCATGGTTGCGTCGATTTCCTTCTTTTGGCTCGAGTGATTTTCTTGTCCTTTTCGGCCTATTTTTGTTGGATTTTCGTGCGCGGCTTGTTCCTCCGATTCTGAGGTGTTTGGGTTCGGATTTCTTTGTGGGGATCATGGATAGATGCCTCGTGCATCTTTGTGCTTGATCTTGACCCCTCAAACTCCGGATTTGGGCTTGGATTTGAGGATTTCGGGTGGAACCCTAGCTTTTTGGTAGAGCTCGGTTCGTGATCGATTCCCGACGTTTTAGTTGGTTTGAGTCCTCAAGTTTTTGGGCATAGCATCCCCTAGGGACGCTTCACATCTCCCCCAAATATTGTCTCAATCCATTTAGCCGTTTGGGAGATCCTTGGATGGATTGGTGGAGTTAACCTCGCGGTTTTGAGCTCGGGCTGTTATGTTCGTGGCCGGCGGACTGTCCGCCAAGTGGCCACGGACTGTCCGCGAGCTCCTAAGTTCGTCGCGTGTTCTTCAGTTCGTGAGCACGAGGCGTTTTTGAAGGACCGATTAGGCGAACCAGAGAGGGGGGGAGTGAATGGGAGCCGATAAAAATTCTTCTCGAAGGAGATGGGAACTCCAACAAGACGAACACAGCTTCCAACTCACGTCTCCGACCCAACTACCCAAGTTGGTCAAGACCACGCAGCCACTAGAGTGCTACTGGTCCTAGGAACCAACACTCAACCTTCCTAGCCAAAACTCACCAAAACACACAGCGGAAACTTGCACGGCTTGCTGCCTGTGCTACACCGGTCAGACCGATGGCCTGCGCCGGTCAGACCGGTGACACCGGTCAGACCGGTGGACAGCCGGTCAGGCCGGTGGCTACAGCAGCCGCACAGCAAACGTTCCAGGAAGCCTCAGTGAATCCTCTAGGCCCTGGAACAAAAACCACCACGAAACACAACCTGTGAGGAAGAAGAACCCCTCACAAATCCTAGCAAAACAACTCCAAACACTCCAAGAACTGATCAGCAGGACCACGGGACAAAACCACACGGACAAGGCTGTTCCCCGAGACAAAAACCCACCAAGGGCTAGCACCGGTCAGACCGGTCAAGAGCACCGGTCAGACCGGTCGTGCCTGGGCAGCTCGGGATGAACAGCGCCCGCGAGTCTACTCCTCCAAATCCAACTCCCGATCTCCCGATCCGCTCCACGGTTTTGCACAAGACTTTGGGGATAGTAGGAACACCTCATGGGTACTCCATAGCCAAGATTTGGTCCACCAAAACTTGTCAAATCAAGAGGAATCGAAGAAATCCCACCAAGAACGCCTCTAACCCTAGAGCCACGAAAACCCCAAAATCGAGCCCCTTTGCTCACGGATTTGGAAGGGGAATCAAAGGGAAAAGAACCACGAAGGGTTCATGCATACATCCCCCACCAAATCCCAAAGAGAAAGGCCTCGAAATCGCTCCAAGAAAATCGCCAAGAAAAGGCTCCGAAAATCACCAAAAAGGAGAAACGGGAAAGACACAACCAAGCCTTGAGGAACCACGCCGAATCATCTATACATACCAAAGAGGTTCATACAAGGTCTAGCTTGCCGCCCGATCATCCTTCCCTCTCACAAGATCTCACCATGAAGCTCTCAAGCTAGTCCTACGAAAATCCTAAGAAAATAGGAAGGAAAATAGGAAAACCAAATGAGCTAGGGTTCCAAGAGATTGCTGCCATCCTCTCACCACTTGGGTTATATGGAGGCAACCGAAAGACTAAAATACCCTTACTAGCTAACTAGGGATACATGCCCCTCGAGGGCGAAATTGGAAGTCTTTGTCTTCGCACCATCGGACGGATGCCCAGCGACCGCAAACTTGCTTAGCCTCGACGCAAGCCTTGCGATCCCGACGCGTGTCCTCCGCTTCGAAGATTCCGGACTGCGTCGTCGCACACCGGTCAGACCGGTGCTCCTCACCGGTCAGACCGGTACCCACCGGTCAGACCGGTCAGACCCACCGGTCAGACCGGTCTGGAGCTGCTGCACCTCCGTCTTCGGTTCTTCGGTCTTGGCTTTGTGGATCAACCAAGGAACCCAGTGGTTTTCTGGTGAACCACCGGAAACCCCGCGAACTCGGTGTAGCCTCCGCCAATCACCACTCATGACTCGGCTCCCACGAAGTCCCGGCTCGACCTTGGTTTTGAGGCTCAACCAAGAAACCGTCCATGACTTCATCTTGCCGTTCTTGCCACCATGCGGCCCGCACTTGACCCCGCTGGCCACCGGGTCCCTCGAACCAAGCCTACTTGTCTTCTCCACACCTGGAGGCCTCACCGGCAACGACCTTTCACGCTTGTTCTTCACCTGCACCTGCACCAGTCAAGCCGCAACCTGCACCTGCAATACTTAGCCAAGAATCAGTCCACACCACGTTGTCAATCACTCATCACACCAGGAAGCGACCATCCACCGGTCCTCGAACCACACCTGGCTCTCAATCTCCCCCTTGATGAGTGCATTGACAACACACACGTTTTGGTAACCAAGAGAAAAGGAAAAGAAAAGAAACGACCAAAAGAAACTCCACCAAGCGATCGAAAGCCAAAGAAAAGGCAAAGAGTAAGATCACTTGAAGAAGACAAGTCTCGGACCCCTTAGGCAAGGGCAACGGCTCGACACATCCGAGACAAAACATGCTCAAGCAAAGAGCACAAACCATCAAACCAAAGCTCGAAAACCACAAAGAGCTCCCCCTGCACACATGCAAGCTCCCCCTGAACCGATGCAACTCCCCCTGGACAAATGCATGCGAACCACTTCACAAAACAGAGCAGCTGCAACAGCTCAGCTCTGACCGGTCAGACCGGTCGACACCACCGGTCAGACCGGTGGGCAACATGTGAACAGGACCAGCACTCTGACCGGTCAGACCGGTGACCTCAACCGGTCAGACCGGTGCACAACAGAGCCCAAAAATAGCTCGAAACTACCTGAAAACCTTCCAAATGCATTCAGTAGGCCAAAACATGCTCAAACTTCTCCCCCTTGTTGACAATGCATGAATCAAGCCAAAAATGCAAAAAATGCAACCTAGAGCTTCTCAAATAGACAAAATTCAACATAGGATGCTACACATGTCCAAACGAGCAAGTTAGATACTCTATAGCTTCGTAAAGACATAAACTTCATGATCACCAAGTTTCACAACCATTGGGCGAAGCTAAGATAGAATTTAGCAATTTTGCGAAAAATTACCCTCTCATGAGCAAAGTCCTAAACATGAGCAAAACATGTCAAAATGGCAAAGCCACACAAACTTCATGCTAGGACAACCATTCTAAGCATAAGACCATCATAAACACCCACAAGCACCTCATGTCATGTCAAAGCCACCGAGCCATGTGCCTACTTCTATATATGAGACTTCTCATTGGTAGGCATCATGCAACGATTTAGCACCCAAAGCAAATTAATAAAATTAGCACATATGACATGGGAGCACATTTTTCAAGCAATTTACATTTCATTTTCAGATTTATAATTGGTACATGAAATGTCTTTGCGACAAAAAGGAACTTATGCCCCTCCACAAGATGAAGCATGGGGGCTAAACATTCATGATGGCAAATGAGCCTTTGGCCCCATATGATCAAAATAAGCTATCCAACCACAAATTAAGCATAGCCAAGCCACTAAAACATGTCAAGATCATGTAAAGGCATTTACTCACAAGAGAGCATATATATGAAATTTTTCAAAAACATAGCCATCAACCATGGATACAAACCAAGATTATCAAGAGCTAAGCCAAACTAACCATAGCTTACCAAATTAGCTCACAAAGACATATATGTCATTCCATGGTGAACAATGTGTATAAGAGAAGCCTTTCCTAAACAATGCATATGATACAAAATGCATGCAACCTAAGATACAAAGATGCCTATACATCATGTTACATATGCCATGCCAAATGCAAGAAATGCACAAAGGAAAGCTATACATATGCTACAAAGGAGCTCCCACACGCCAACTCAAGAAATCAAGCAAACACCAAGCTCCCCCCGCAAACGAGTGAAAGTTGCTTGATCTAGGGGTTTGGTGAAAATATCGGCTAGTTGTTCATGTGTGGGTACATGGATCAAAGCTATCTTCCCTTTCTCTACGTTGTCTCTCAGAAAGTGATACCTCACTTCTATGTGCTTGGTTTTGGAATGGAGCACTGGGTTCTTTGCAACGCTTATGGCACTAGTGCTATCACATTGAAGTGGGACATGGGTATACTCCTCACCAAAGTCACTCATGGTGTATGTGATCCAAAGGAGCTGAGAGCAACAGCTAGCTGCGGCCACATACTCTGCCTCGGTAGTGGATTGAGCAACACTCGACTGTTTGCGGGAAGACCAAGATACCAAAGAAGAACCCAAGAACTGGCAAGTCCCAGAAGTGGACTTCCTATCCAACCGACACCCGGCAAAATCCGCGTCTGAAAATCCATGAAGCGCCAAAGAAGAAGACGCAGAGTACCAAAGGCCGAAGTCGGGAGTGTGTCGCAAATACCTGAAAATGCGCTTGACTGCTTGCCGATGCGAAGTCCTCGGAGAAGCTTGAAAACGAGCGCACAGACACACCGAGAATTGAATGTCCGGCCTCGTCGCCGTCAAGTAGAGGAGTGACCCGATCATGCTCCGGTACTCCTTCTGGTCCACGTGTTCACCTTCCTCGTCCGCATCAAGAACTGTAGTCGTACTCATAGGCGTCGCCATGGCCTTGGAGTCCTCCATCTTGAACTTCCTCACAATGTCCTTGGTGTACTTAGCTTGGTGCACAAATGTTCCTTCCTTTGATTGCTTGATTTGTAGCCCGAGGAAGAACTGCAACTCGCCCATCATGCTCATCTCAAATTCCCTGCTCATGTCTTCTGCAAACCTTGCAACAAGAGAGTTAGACGAGCCACCAAAGACAATATCATCCACGTATACCTGCACAATCAGGATATCTCTGTCCTGCCTGAGGAGAAACAAGGTCCGGTCGACCTTCCCCATCTCAAACCCTCTCTCAAACAGGAACCCCCTCAACCTACCATACCAAGCTCTAGGCGCCTGCTTCAACCCATACAGCGCCTTCCTCAACTTGTATACCCGGTGAGGATACTTCTCACTCTCAAACCCCGGTGGTTGCCTCACAAACACCTCTTCCTCCAAAACACCGTTCAGAAAAGCACTCTTCACATCCATCTGGTACAACTTGAACCCTTTAGCCACGGAAAAGGCTAAAAGGATCCTGATCGCCTCCAAACGAGCTACAGGAGCGAAAGTCTCCTCGTAGTCGATCCCCTCTTTCTGACTGTACCCCTGAGCAACAAGTCTCGACTTGTTCCTCACCACTTCTCCTTTCACTCCCTCTTTATTTTTCCACACCCATTTTGTCCCAATCGGCTTACACCCTGGGGGAGGGTCAACCAACACCCAAACTTGGTTCCTCTCAAAATTCTCCAACTCCTCATGCATCGAGTTAACCCAATTATGATCAGATAACGCATGTCCAATGTCTTTGGGCTCAAAAGTGGCAACAAAAGCAGCATGAGCAAAATGAGAATTGTTCCGAACCCTCGACCGTGTAGTACGTTCATTCATGTCGCCGATGATTCTCGAAGCTGGGTGATCCACTTGCACTCGTCGGGGAGGTTCTCGCCTTGATGCTACCTCCCCCTCAACAGCAGCTTCGCCTTGATCTGGGTTTGTCATTGTAGGTGTGGGAGAGGGTCCATTCTCGATCGTCGTCGAAGTAGTAGGTACATGTTCAGCCGCGGGCCTCACACCGCCATCTTCATCATCTCCATGTTCATGCTCTTCCTCCTGAAAGATCTCCTCGCCAAGTTCGTCGTCACCTGCACACTCAAAAACAAGCTGACTACGTGGCTGTGTCTCGTCGAAGGTCACCTCGCAAGTCTCCACGATTTGGTTAGTTTCAAGATTGAGCACACGAAATGCTCTAGAATGAGATGCATAACCAAAGAAAATACCATCGACAGACCTAGCCTCGAACTTGTCCAACTTCTTCCCTTTCTTCAGAATGAAGCATTTACAACCAAAGACATGGAAGTGACTCACCTTGGGTGTGCGACCGTGCATCAACTCGTAACAGGTTTTCTTCTTGTGAACCCTGAGGTAGATCCTGTTCGACACATGGCACGCGGTATTGACCGCCTCAGCCCAGAACCTTCTCGGAGTCCTATGCTCGTCGAGCATCGTCCGAGCCATCTCGCACAAGGTCCTGTTTTTCCTTTCCACCACGCCATTCTGGGGAGGCGTATACGGACTCGAAAACTGATGTTCAAGACCCAAGTCATGGCAAAAGGTTTCGAAGCGAGAGTTTTTGAATTCCGAGCCATTGTCACTGCGGATCGCTCGTATGGCATCTCCGTGCCTCTCGTTTCTTAACCTCAAGACAAGATCTCGAACAAAACCAAACGTCTCCCCCTTCTCCTCAAGAAAGAACACCCACGCATACCGAGAGTAGTCGTCCACCACAACAAGGACATACCACTTCCCACCCGCAGATCGCACACGAGCTGGGCCAACAAGGTCCATATGGAGCAGCTCGCATGGACGCTCAGTCATCACATCGGTGAGAGGCGGGTGAGAAGAGGCTACCATCTTGGCATGCCTACACGGCGCACAAACCAACTCTTTCTCAAACCTCAATCGTGGCAATCCTCGGACCAAATTGAGTTTACTCAAGCGAGACAAAAGGTCAAAGCTCAAGTGACCCAACTTCCTATGCCACTTCCACAATTCACTCGAAGAACCAGCCAAGAAGCAACGCTCCACACCAGAAGACTGAGAAAAATCAGCTCGGAACACTTGACCCTCGGGAACGACCATGCAAACAAGATCCCCCGAGAATCTAAAATCCGAGAACCACCAGGCCGAAACAACACCTCAAAACCCTCATCCAACAACTGAGACACAGAAAGCAAATTGTATCCAAGCGATTGAACAAGAGCAACACGCCTGAGAGTGATCTTATCGCTTACCTTAATCTCACCTTCTGACAGCACACGCCCTCGCCCATTGTCCCCAAAGGTGATGTACTTCTTTGTCACCACCGGGACGAGACTTGAGAACCACCCCTTGTCTCCGGTCATATGCCTCGAGCAACCGGAGTCAATCAACCACATGTTCTTCAAGTCTCCCACCTGAAATTCAAAAGCGAGCACGTGAGTGAACAAACGACTCAGCACTGGGGTTAGTACCAAAAGAGTAAAACCAGTGCCGAGCCATTTGCTCCAAAGTGGGGTTAGCACAAACCAAATCATCACGCCTATCAAAGCTACCACCACGAACACCACCACGGTAACCACCACGAGGGAACCAACCCTCTCTAGCTGGAGGAGGACGAAAACCACGAAAGGGAAACCGTGGATCGTACCTCCGCTCCATCTCAAAGCTACGACTCTTCTCACCCTCGTATTGAGCACGAGGTGGAGAACGCCTAGCAAACTGACCACCTGCAAACTTTCCAGACCAACCACCAGAACCACGACCTCCAGAACCAAACCGAGCATCCTCACGAGCACGAAATCCGACTCGCTGTCTGCCCAGACCTCCACCGGTCTGACCGGTGTAGTACACCGGTCTGACCGGTGTGGCTCGGCCAGCAGCAACACCTGCAGCCTTCCGGTCTCCCCAAGCCGGAACCGTCCTCACAAACGCCTTGGCCCTGGGCATCTGCATACGAGGCTCAGGTACACCATTAGAGGGGTGGTACCTGTCCCTGTTAGCCCACTCTCTAGCCATTCTCTCCTCACGCTTCCTCTTGAAGCAAAACTCATCCTTGTGACCATCTCTCCCACAATACCCACAATGGAACTTTATGGGCTGTGACTTAGGCTTAGGCTTGGGTTGGGGCTGCCCACTCGGCTTCTCACCCTTCTTCTCTCCTTCCTCACCTCCCTTTGGGCTCACAAACTTCACCGGTTTCTGAAAATCATTTGTTGGGTGAGGGAATATGGGTGGATCTGGAGTAGTGTCAAGTTTATTTCTGAGATGGTTGGGCTTGGGCTCAAACTTGTTCTTGTGTCTGTTTGGTGGTGGGATAGGAATCTCTCCAACTCTCTCAACTCCCTCACCACTGTTCTCTCCAAGCTTGTCAGCCCCAAGTGCCTGACCATCATAGCGTTTGAAAGCCGCTATCATGATACCGAGCTGAGGCTCCTGACCCGACAACCAGCTCATGCATTTTCTCAGCTCATCATTTTCATCCTGCAGGCGATCAACATAATGTGCAAGCTCCAAATTCTTAACCGCATGCAATTCACAAGTAGAGCAAGAAGTAGGAATAGGCTCTTTCAACTTAGCCTCAAGCGAAACAGTGTAAGCATGCATCTCATCAATCTTTCCATGCAAAACAGGGCAAGAAGTGCAAGCACCTAGCAAAGCAGGTCTAGACTTAAGCTCAGCCACTTCAACCCTAAGCATATCTAGTTCATCACAAGTAGAAGCATGCTTATCCTTAAGAGCAGTAAGATCAGCTAGGTACACAGAGCAATCACAGCAATCAATCTCATCAGAAACCACAGGAGAAGCCTTAAGCGAATCAATCTCAAGCTTAGCATCTAGGTTCTGGGTTTCTAGCTCAGCCACACGGTTCCTAGCATCTTCTAGTGAGGCCCTAAGCTCTTTCCTCATCTTCTTGGCCTCTCTAAGCATGTGATCGCGATTATCAAGCAAGTCAACCAACTCATCATTCTCCTTGCGCAAAGAGGAGAGCTCATCACATACCTCATCCTCGGAGTCAGAGTCCGAGTCACTCTGGTGGCTCTTCTTGCTGCCGGAGCTACGGGCCATGCCGCAGAAGCCATCTCTCGCGAAGCAGCTCAACCCGCTCAAGTTCCTGGATGACTTCTTGTTCTTGCGCCGATCACCTTCATCTTCACTGCTACTCGAGCTTGAGGAAGAGTAGGCGGAGCTGGAGTCGACGTCGCTCGCTCCTACCATTGCTCGGGCCTTCCTGCCGCGGCCATCCTTCTTCCTCGACCGTCGCTCGTCCTTGTGCTTGTTCTTGTGCTTGTGATCGCGCCTCGATCGGTACTTGCCATCCTTGCTCGATCGGTGCCTGTAGCCGTCCTTGTAGCCGTCCTTGTTCTCCATCTTCTCCGGGCAGTCGGCAACGAAGTGTCCTGGCTTGCCGCACTGAAAGCACGTCCGTGCTGTCCTCCTCGTGTTCACCCGGTTCTCGTGCAGCCTCTCGAACCGCCTGGTCAGCAACGCCAGCTCGTCCTCTCCAAGCACGTCGAACTCCTCATCTGGCAAAGACATCAAAGAAGACAGAGAGTACATCCTGGAGGATGCGTTAGCGTTAGACTTAGCTCCTTTGCCACTTACGAGAGCGAGACTATGAGAATCAGTCGGGCTCTCGATCTTGGCTGTCATACCACGGTCCAACTCAGCCGACTTGAGCTTCGAGAACAGCTCGTTCACCGTCAAGGTGTCATACTTCTCGGACTCAACAATAGCCTCAAACTTCCCGTCCCATACGGTACGATCCAACGAGTGCAAGAGCTTCACGGCTCTATCATGATCATTGTATGGGAGGACGTCCACATTGGCTCTCATGTTGTTCACAACGACCGTAAATCGCTGGAAAAGGGCATCGACGGACTCGCCGGGGAGATGAGTGAAGTTCTCGTACTCTCTCCGGTAAGTCGCGTACATCCTAGCCTGAACCTGAGCATTCCCAGCATGAGCATCCTTCAACTGCTCCCAAATCCTACAAGCTAAGTCCTCTGTCTGAACCCGATCGAATTCAGGTGGACACAGGGCACGAAACAAGTAATCGACAGCCTTGTTGTTGGCTTCGAACATATCCCTCGATCCTGGAGCAAGGAAGTTCATCGGATGAACATAAGCTGTGTTCACCGTGACATCCCAAAGGATCTGACCCTTTCCGCGGAGGAACGCCGCCATCCGCCTTTGCCCCATCTGGTAGTTCTTCCCATCGAAGTGCGGAGGACCCGAACCCCGTTCCTGGTACGCCATCTTTGGATCTTAGACTGGTAAGAGTCAATAAAGACCCGAACCGGCTCTGATACCAATTGAAGGACCGATTAGGCGAACCAGAGAGGGGGGGAGTGAATGGGAGCCGATAAAAATTCTTCTCGAAGGAGATGGGAACTCCAACAAGACGAACACAGCTTCCAACTCACGTCTCCGACCCAACTACCCAAGTTGGTCAAGACCACGCAGCCACTAGAGTGCTACTGGTCCTAGGAACCAACACTCAACCTTCCTAGCCAAAACTCACCAAAACACACAGCGGAAACTTGCACGGCTTGCTGCCTGTGCTACACCGGTCAGACCGATGGCCTGCGCCGGTCAGACCGGTGACACCGGTCAGACCGGTGGACAGCCGGTCAGGCCGGTGGCTACAGCAGCCGCACAGCAAACGTTCCAGGAAGCCTCAGTGAATCCTCTAGGCCCTGGAACAAAAACCACCACGAAACACAACCTGTGAGGAAGAAGAACCCCTCACAAATCCTAGCAAAACAACTCCAAACACTCCAAGAACTGATCAGCAGGACCACGGGACAAAACCACACGGACAAGGCTGTTCCCCGAGACAAAAACCCACCAAGGGCTAGCACCGGTCAGACCGGTCAAGAGCACCGGTCAGACCGGTCGTGCCTGGGCAGCTCGGGATGAACAGCGCCCGCGAGTCTACTCCTCCAAATCCAACTCCCGATCTCCCGATCCGCTCCACGGTTTTGCACAAGACTTTGGGGATAGTAGGAACACCTCATGGGTACTCCATAGCCAAGATTTGGTCCACCAAAACTTGTCAAATCAAGAGGAATCGAAGAAATCCCACCAAGAACGCCTCTAACCCTAGAGCCACGAAAACCCCAAAATCGAGCCCCTTTGCTCACGGATTTGGAAGGGGAATCAAAGGGAAAAGAACCACGAAGGGTTCATGCATACATCCCCCACCAAATCCCAAAGAGAAAGGCCTCGAAATCGCTCCAAGAAAATCGCCAAGAAAAGGCTCCGAAAATCACCAAAAAGGAGAAACGGGAAAGACACAACCAAGCCTTGAGGAACCACGCCGAATCATCTATACATACCAAAGAGGTTCATACAAGGTCTAGCTTGCCGCCTGATCATCCTTCCCTCTCACAAGATCTCACCATGAAGCTCTCAAGCTAGTCCTACGAAAATCCTAAGAAAATAGGAAGAAAAATAGGAAAACCAAATGAGCTAGGGTTCCAAGAGATTGCTGCCATCCTCTCACCACTTGGGTTATATGGAGGCAACCGAAAGACTAAAATACCCTTACTAGCTAACTAGGGATACATGCCCCTCGAGGGCGAAATTGGAAGTCTTTGTCTTCGCACCATCGGACGGATGCCCAGCGACCGCAAATTTGCTTAGCCTCGACGCAAGCCTTGCGATCCCGACGCGTGTCCTCCGCTTCGAAGATTCCGGACTGCGTCGTCGCACACCGGTCAGACCGGTGCTCCTCACCGGTCAGACCGGTACCCACCGGTCAGACCGGTCAGACCCACCGGTCAGACCGGTCTGGAGCTGCTGCACCTCCGTCTTCGGTTCTTCGGTCTTGGCTTTGTGGATCAACCAAGGAACCCAGTGGTTTTCTGGTGAACCACCGGAAACCCCGCGAACTCGGTGTAGCCTCCGCCAATCACCACTCATGACTCGGCTCCCACGAAGTCCCGGCTCGACCTTGGTTTTGAGGCTCAACCAAGAAACCGTCCATGACTTCATCTTGCCGTTCTTGCCACCATGCGGCCCGCACTTGACCCCGCTGGCCACCGGGTCCCTCGAACCAAGCCTACTTGTCTTCTCCACACCTGGAGGCCTCACCGGCAACGACCTTTCACGCTTGTTCTTCACCTGCACCTGCACCAGTCAAGCCGCAACCTGCACCTGCAATACTTAGCCAAGAATCAGTCCACACCACGTTGTCAATCACTCATCACACCAGGAAGCGACCATCCACCGGTCCTCGAACCACACCTGGCTCTCAGTTTTGATCCGCGGAGCATCGAGGTTTTTGTTGCACTGTGTTTAAGGACTGTCCGCGTGCAGGTCACAGACTGTCCGCCCAGCTCGGACTGTCCGCAGACCCTTCTCGGACTGTTCGATTTTCCGAGGTGCAGTACTGGAGGTTCGGTTGGTATTTACGAACTGTCCGCAGAGGAGTTGCGGACTGTCCGCCAGGCTCGCGGACTGTCCGCCGTACACCTGCGGACCGTCTGCCCAGAGCCTTTACTTCTTGAGTTGTGATTCCGCTTTGCAACTTGTTTGGACTTGTTCCTAGGGTTGGTAGGTCCGTTCTGACTACGCGACCTTGGGAAGCTCGTCTGGGAATCATTGGTTGTTGATTTGGGACATAGCCAAGTTCGACTCTTCGGAGAAGAATTTTTATTGGCTCCCATTCACTCCCCCATCTCTGGTCGCCTAATCGGTCCTTCAATGCTTTTTGAGCATGTACTTTTGTTTTCTTTTCTTGATGACCCCTCTCTTCTTTTGCAAGAATACAAGAAGAGAAATCTCTTTGAAAGTCTGGAGTATTTATTTTTGGTGGGTGGATGGCATGTTTTACGTAACTCCCGGTGTGGAAGTTAGCATGTATATGTGGGTGTACGTGATCTCGATCATGGAAGCATGAAAAGATTCTACCAAGGGTCACAACAATTCGGCAAAACTCAATGGGTCACAAGCAAGCATATGTAGAAGGTTTATACTTTGATAACGACATATGGCTTTGGTAGGTGATATGACCATTGAGGAACTTGTCTTGTTTTTATTTTCTCAAAAGAAATTATCTGAGATTTTCACCATACTATGAGATAGAACAAGATTAACATTGTCGCACCATATCATACTAGACAACACCCTAGGTTTGGTCATAAGCATTTGCTTCCGACAAAGTTTTAATTCAGGCTCATGTCTCAAAATATACCAACAAATTCAAATGCTCATAGAGTACAAAGTTGTACACTAGGTTCTTGCAAATTTTTAACATACCAACTATTCATCATTTCCAAGATGAGGATGTATATACAAGATTTCAAGTGCACATGGTTGAAATAAACTAAGAAAATATTTTTGTGGTTTTCTTTTATTCAAATACAATAAACAAGGTGTTGAAATTGGTTTTGATGGACATACCTTTGTTGATTGAAGATGGGGATCTCCCCCAAGCTAATTTTTGGATACCTGGTTGGCATGTTTTCATTTTGGTGATGACTGGACCACTTGGATACTTGTAGTGATTGACATGATGGATTCGTGGGAGATCATAGGTGCGGCCGGACCACTAGGTTCGGCCGGCCCTACTCCCCTTGCTCCAAGCACTCGTGTCTGAAGGACCGAAACGGCGAACAAGAGAGGGGGGGGAGTGAATGGGAGCTGATAAAAATTCTTCTCGAAGGAGATAGAGACTCCAACAAGATGAACACGGCTTCCAACACACGTCTCCGACTCAACTACCCAAGTTGGCCACGACCACGTAGCCACTGGAGTGCTACTGGTCCTAGGAACCAACAACTCAACCAACCGAACCAAACACCCCAAACGCACAGCGGAAAACTGAGCAGCCTACTGTCTGTGCCACACCGGTCAGACCGATGGCTCCTGCCGGTCAGACCGATGGCACCGGTCAGACTGGTGGACTCTGCCGGTCAGGCCGGTGGCGAATAGCAGATGCACAGCAAAGTTCTAGGAAGCCTCAGTGACTCCTTTAGGCCCTAGAACAAAAACTACCACCAAAGAACAACCTGCCAAGAAGGAAAACCCATCACAAAACCTAGCAAGACAACTCCAAACGTGCCAAGAACTGGACAGCAGGATCACAAGACAAAACCACACGAACACAGTAGTTTCCCGAGACAAAACCCACCAGGGGCTCGCACCGGTCAGACCGGTCACGCCTGGGCAGCTCGGGATGAACAGCGCCCGCGGGTCAACTCCCCCAAATCCAACTCCCGATCTCCCGATTTGCTCCACAGATTCGCACAAGACTTTGGGGATAGTAGGAACACCTCATGGGCACTCCATAGCCAAGATTTGGTCCACCAAAACTCGTTGAATCAAGAGGAATCAAAGGATTTCCGCCAAGAACACTACGAACCCTAGAACCACGAAAACCCCAAAATTGAGCCCCTTTACTCACGGATTTGGGAGGGGAATCACAGGGAAAAGAACCACGAGGGGTTCATGCATACATCCCCCACCAAATCTCAAAGAGAAAGGTCTCAAAACCGCCACAAGAAATTCGCCAAGAAAAGCCTCCAAAAATCACCAAAAAGGAGAAACGGGAAAGACACATCCAAGCCCTGAGGAACCACGCCGAATCATCTATACATACCAAAGAGGTTCATACAAGGTCTAGCTTGCCGCCCGATCATCCTTCCCTCTCACAAGATCTCACCATGAAGCTCTCAAGCTAGTCCTACGAAAATCCTAAGGAAAAATAGGAAGAGAAAATAGGAAAACCAAATGAGCTAGGGTTCCAAGTGATGGCTGCCATCCTCTCACCACTTGGGTTATATGGAGGCAACCAAAAGACTAAAATACCCTTACTAGCTAACTAGGGATACATGCCCCTCAAGGGCGAATTTGGAAGTCTTTGTCTTCGCACCATCGGACGGAAGCCCAGCGACCGCAAACTTGCTTAGCCTCGACGCAAGCCTTGCGATCCCGACGCGTGTCCTCCGCTTCGAAGATTCCGGACTGCGTCGTCGCCCACCGGTCAGACCGGTCCGATGCTGCTGCACCTCCGTCTTCGGTTCTTCGGTCTTGGCTTTGTGGATCAACCAAGGAACCCAGTGGTTTTCTGGTGAACCACCGGAAACCCCACGAACTCGGTGTAGCCTCCGCCAATCACCACTCATGACTCGGCTCCCACGTAGTCCCGGCTCGACCTTGGTTTTGAGGCTCAACCAAGAAACCGTCCGTGACTTCATCTTGTTGTTCTTGCTACCATGCGGCCCGCACTTGACCCCGCTGGCCACCGGGTCCCTCGAACCAAGCCTACTTGTCTTCTCCACACCTGGAGGCCTCACCGGCAACGACCTTTCGCGCTTGTTCTTCACCTGCACCAACACCAGTCAAGCCGCAACCTGCACCTGCAATACTTAGCCAAGAATCAGTCCACACCACGTTGTCAATCACTCATCACACCAGGAAGCGACCATCCACCGGTCCTCGAACCACACATGGCTCTCAATCTCCCCCTTGATGAGTGCATTGACAACACACACGTTTTGGTAACCAAGAGAAAAGAAAAAGAAAAGAAACGACTAAAAGAAACTCCAACAAGCGATCGAAAGCGAAAGAAAAGGCAAAGAGCAAGATCACTTGAAGAAGACAACTCTCGGACCCCTTAGGCAAGGGCAACGGCTCGACACATCCGAGACAAAACATGCTCAAGCAAAGAGCACAAACCACCAATCCAAAGCTCGAAAACCACAAAGAGCTCCCCCTGCACACATGCAAGCTTCCCCTGAACCAATGCAACTCCCCCTGGACGAATGCATGCAAACCACTTGACGAAATAGAGCAGCTGCATCAGCTCAGCTCTGACCGGTCAGACCGGCAAGCACCACCGGTCAGACCGGTGCCCAACATATGAAAGAACCAGCACTCTGACCGGTCAGACCGGTGACCTCAACCGGTCAGACCGGTGCACAACAGAGCCCAGAAATGGCTCGAAACCACCTGAAAACCCTCCAAATGCATTCAATAGACCAAAACATGCTCAAACTTCTCCCCCTTGTTGACAATGCATGAATCAAGCCAAAATTAGGAAAATTTCAACCTAGAGCTTCTCAAATACACAACATTCAACAAAGCATGCTATACACCTCCAAATGAGCAAGTTAGATACTCGATAGCTTCGTATGGACAAAAACTACAAGATCACCAAGTTTCACAGCCATTGGACGAAGCTAAGATAGAGTTGAGCATTTTTACGAAAAATTTACTCTCATGAGCAAAGTCCTAAATATGATCAAAACATATCAAAATGGCAAAGCCACACAAACTTCATGCTAGGACAACCATTCTAAGCATAAGACCATCATAAACACCCACAAGCACCTCATGTCATGTCAAAGCATAACGAGCCATGTGCTTACTTCTATGTATGAGACTTCTCATTGGTAAGCAACATGCAACGGTTTAGCACCCAAAGCTATAAAAGTAAGCACATATGACATGAGAGCACATTTTCCAATCAATTTATATTACATTTTTAGATTCATATTTGGTACATGAAATGTCTTTGCGACAAAAAGGAACTTATGCCCCTCCACAAGATGAAGCATGGGGGCTAAACATTCATGATGGCAAATGAGCCTTTGGCCCCATATGATCAAAATAAGCTATCGAACCACAAATTAAGCATAGCCAAGCCACAAAAACATGTCAAGATCATATAAAGGCATTTACTCACAAGAGAGCATACATATGAGATTTTTGAAAAACATAGCCATCAACCATGGATATAAACCAAGATCATCAAGTGCTAAGCCACACTAAGCCAAATCATACCAAACTAGCCCACAAGATCATATATAGCATACCATGGTGAACAATGTATATAGGAGAAGCTTTGCTACACAATGCATGTTAAACAAAATGCATGCAAGCTATCATACAAAGATGACTATACATCATGTTACATATGCCATGCCAAATGAAAGAAATGCACAAAGGAAGGCTGTACATATGCTACAAAGGAGCTCCCACACACCAACTCAAGAAATCAAACACACACCAAGCTCCCCCCGCAAACGACTGAAAGTTGCTTGATCTAGGGATTTGGTGAAAATATCGGCTAGTTGGTCATGTGTAGGTACATGGATCAGGGCTATCTTCCCTTTCTCTACATTGTCTCTCAGGAAATGATACCTCACTTCTATGTGCTTGGTTTTGGAAAGGAGCACTGGGTTCTTTGCAACGCTTATGGCACTGGTGCTGTCACATTGAAGTGGGACATGGGTATACTCCTCACCAAAGTCACTCATGGTGCATGTGATCCAAAGGAGCTGAGAGCAACAACTAGCTGCGGCCACATACTCTGCCTCGGTAGTGGATTGAGCAACACTCGACTGTTTGTGGGAAGACCAAGACACCAAAGAGGAACCCAAAAACTGGCAAGTCCCAGAAATGGACTTCCTATACAATCGACACCCGGCAAAATCCGCGTCCGAAAATCCATGAAGAGCCAAAGAAGAAGACGCAGAGTACCAAAGGCCAAAGTTGGGAGTATGTCGCAAATACCTGAATATGCGCTTGACTGCTTGCCGATGTGAAGTCCTCAGAGACGCTTGAAAACAAGCGCACAGACATACCGAGAATTGGATGTCTGGCCTCGTCACCGTCAAGTAGAGGAGTGACCCAATCATGCTCCGGTACTCCTTCCGGTCCACGTGTTCACCTTCCTCGTCCGCATCAAGAGCTGTAGTCGTACTCATAGACGTCGCCATGGCCTTGGAGTCCTCCATCTTGAACTTCCTCACAATGTCCTTGGTGTACTTAGCTTGGTGCACAAATGTTCCTTCCTTTGATTGCTTGATTTGTAGCCCGAGGAAGAACTGAAACTCACCCATCATGCTCATCTCAAATTCCCTGCTCATGTCTTCTGCAAACCTTGCAACAAGAGAGTTAGACGAGCTACCAAAGACAATATCATCCACATATACCTGCACAATCAGGATATTTCTGCCCTACCTGAGGAGAAACAAGGTCTGATCGACCTTCCCCATCTCAAACCCTCTCTCAAACAGGAACCCCCTCAACCTACCGTACCAAGCTCTAGGCGCCTGCTTCAGCCCATACAGCGCCTTCCTCAACTTGTACACCCGGTGGGGGTACTTCTCACTCTCAAACCCCGGTGGTTGCCTCACATACAATACTTCCTCCAAAACACCATTTAGGAAAGCACTCTTGACATCCATCTGGTACAACTTGAATCCTTTAGCCACGGAAAAGGCTAGAAGGATCCTGATCGCCTCCAAACGAGCTACGGGAGCAAAGGTCTCCTCGTAGTCGATCCCTTCTTTCTGTGAGTACCCCTGAGCAACAAGTCTTGACTTGTTCCTCACCACTTCTCCTTCTCTCCCTCTTTGTTCTTCCACACCCATTTTGTCCCAATCGGCTTACACCCTGGGGGAGGGTCAACCAATTCCCAAACTTGGTTCCTCTCAAAATTCTCCAACTCCTCATGCATCGAGCTAACCCAATTGTGATCAGATAGCGCGTGTCCAATGTCCTTGGGCTCAAAGGTGGCAACAAAAGCAGCATGAGCGAAATGAGAATTGTTCCGAACCCTCGACCGTGTAGTACGTTCATTCATGTCGCCGATGATTCTCGAAGCAGGGTGATCCACTTGCACTCACCGGGGAGGTTCTCGCCTTGATGCTACCTCCCCCTCAATAGCAGCTTCGCCTTGATCTGGGTTTGTCATTGTAGGTGTGGGAGAGGGCCCGTTCTCGATCGTCGTCGAAGTAGTAGGTACATGTTCAGCCGCGGGCACCACACCGCCATCTTCATCATCTCCATGTTCATGCTCCTCCTCCTGAAAGATCTCCTCGCCAAGTTCGTCGTCACCTGCACACTCAAAAACAAGCTGACTACGTGGTTGTGTCTCGTCGAAGGTTACCTCGCAAGTTTCCACGATTTGGTTAGTTTCAAGATTGAGCACACGAAATGCTCTAGAATGAGATGCGTAACCAAAGAAAATGCCATCGACAGACCTAGCCTCGAACTTGTCCAACTTCTTCCCTTTCTTCAGAATGAAGCACTTACAACCAAAGACATGGAAGTGACTCACCTTGGGTGTGCGACCGTGCATCAACTCATAACAGGTTTTCTTCTTGTGAACCCTGAGGTAGATTCTGTTCGACACATAGCACGCGGTATTGACCGCCTCAGCCCAGAATTTTCTCGGAGTCCTATGCTCGTCAAGCATCGTCCGAGCCATCTCGCACATGGTCCTGTTTTTCCTTTCCACCACGCCATTCTGGGGAGGCGTATACGGACTCAAAAACTGGTGTTCAAGACCCAAGTCATGGCAAAAGGTTTCGAAGCGAGAGTTTTTGAATTCCGAGCCATTGTCACTGCGGATCGCTCGTATGGCATCTCCGTGCCTCTCGTTTCTTAACCTCAAGACAAGATCTCGAACAAAACCAAACGTCTCCCCTTTCTCCTCAAGAAAGAACACCCACGCATACCGAGAGTAGTCGTCCACCACAACAAGGACATACCACTTCCCACCCGCAGATCGCACACGAGCTGGGCCAACAAGGTCCATATGGAGCAGCTCGCATGGACGCTCCGTCATCACATCGGTGAGGGGTGGATGGGAAGAAGCTACCATCTTAGCATGCCGACACAGCGCACAAACCAACTCTTTTTCAAACCTCAGCCGTGGCAATTCTCGGACCAAATTGAGTTTACTCAAGCGAGACAAAAGGTCAAAGCTCAAGTGACCCAACTTCCTATGCCACTTCCACAACTCACTCGAAGATCCAGCCAAGAAACAACACTCCACGCCAGAGGATTGAGAAAAATCAGCTCGAAACACTTGACCCTCGGGAACGACCATGCAAACTAGGTCCCCTCGAGAATCCAAAATATGAGAACCACCAGGCCGAAACAACACCTCAAAGCCCTCATCCAACAACTGGGACACGGAAAGCAAATTGAACCCCAGCGATTGAACAAGAGCAACACACCTGAGAGTGACCTTGTCACTTACCTTGATCTCACCTTGTGATAGCACACGCCCTCGCCCATTGTCCCCAAAGGTGATGTATGTCTTAGACACCACCGGGACGAGACTTGAGAACCACCCCTTGTCTCCGGTCATATGCCTCGAGCAACCAGAGTCAATCAACCAAACGTTCCTCAAGTCTCCCACCTGAAATTCAAAAGCAACCACGTGAGTGAACAAACTACTCAGCACTGGGGTTAGTACCAAAAGAGTAAAACCAGTGCCGAGCCATTTGCTCCAAAGTGGGGTTAGCACAAACCAAATCATCACGCCTATCAAAGCTACCACCACGAACACCACCACGGTAACCACTACGAGGGAACCAACCCTCTCTAGCTGGAGGAGAACGAAAGCCACAAAAAGAAGACCATGGACCGTTCCTCCTCTCCATCTCAAAGCTACGACTCCTTCCACCCTCGTATTGAGCACGAGGTGGAGAACGCCTAGCAAACTGACCACCTACAACCTTTCCAGACCAACCACCAGAACCACGACCACCAGAACCAAACCGAGCATCCTCACGAGCACGAAAACCAGACCGCTGTCTGTCCAGACCTGCACCGGTCTGACCGGTGTAGCGCACCGGTCTCACCGGTGTAGCTCGGCCGCAGCACCACCTGCTACCTTCCGGTCTCCCCAAGCCGGAACCGTCCTCACAATCGCCTTGGCCCTGGGCATCTGCATACGAGGCTCAGGTACACCATTAGAGGGGTGGTACCTGTCCTTGTTAGCCCACTCTCTAGCTATTCTCTCCTCACGCTTTCTCTTGAAGCAAAACTCATCCTTGTGACCATCTCTCCCATAATACCCACAATGGAACTTCATGGGCTGTGGCTTAGGCTTATGCTTGGGTTGTGGCTGCTCACTCGGCTTCTCACCCTTCTTCTCTCCTTCCTCACCTCCCTTTGGGCTCACAAACTTCACCGGTTTTTGGAAATCATTTGTTGGGTGAGGGAATATGGGTGGATCTGGAGTAGTGTCAAGTTTGTTTCTGAGATGGTTAGGCTTGGGCTCAAACTTGTTCTTGTGTCTGTTTAGTGGTGGGATAGGGCTCTCTGCAACTCTCTCAACTCCCTCACCACTGTTCTCTCCAAGCTTGTCAGCCCCAAGTGCCTGACCATCACAGCGTTTGAAAGCTGCTATCATGATACCAAGCTGAGGCTCCTGACCTGACAACCAACTCATACATTTCCTCAGCTCATCATTCTCATCCTGCAAGCGATCAACATAATGCGCAAGCTCCAAATTTTTAACCACATGCAATTCACAAGTAGAGCAAGAAGTGGGAATAGGCTCTTTCAACTTAGCCTCAAGCGAAACAGTGTAAGCATGCATCTCATCAATCTTTCCATGCAAAACAGGGCAAGAAGTGCAAGCACCTAGCAAAGCAGGTCTAGACTTAAGCTCAGCCACTTCAACCCTAAGCATATCTAGTTCATCACAAGTAGAAGCATGCTTATCCTTAAGAGCAGTAAGATCAGCTAGGTACACAGAGCAATCACAACAATCAATCTCATCAGAAACCACAGGAGAAGCCTTAAGCGAATCAATCTCAAGCTTAGCATCTAGGTTCTGGGTTTCTAGCTCAGCCACACGGTTCCTAGCATCTTCTAGTGAGGCCCTAAGCTCTTTCCTCATCTTCTTGGCCTCTCTAAGCATGTCATCACGATTATCAAGCAACTTGCCAAGACGCTCGTTCTCCTCACGCAAGAAGGGAAGCTTGTCACGTACCTCATCCTCGGAGTCGGAGTCCGAGTCGCTCTGGTAACTCTTCTTGCTGCCGGAGCTACGAGCCATGCCGCAGAAGCCATCTCGTGCGAAGCAACTCAGCCCGCTCAAGTTCTTGGATGACTTCTTGTTCTTGCGCCGATCACCTTCGTCTTCACTGCTACTCGAGCTCGAGGAAGAGTAGGCGGAGCTGGAGTCAACGTCGCTCGCTCCGACCATCGCTCGGGCCTTCCTGCCGCGACCGTCCTTCTTCCTCGACTGTCGCTCGTCCTTGTACTTGTTCTTGTGCTTGTGATCGCGCCTCGATCGGTACTTGGGGTCCTTGCTCGACCGATGCTTGTAGCCGTCCTTGTTCTCCGTCTTCTCCGTGCAGTCGGCGACGAAGTGTCCCGGCTTGCCACACTGAAAGCACGTCCGTGCTGTCCTCCTTGTGTTCACCTATTTCTTGTGCAACCTCTCGAACCGCCTGGTCAGCAACGCCAGCTCATCCTCTCCAAGCACGTCGAACTCCTCGTCTGGCAAAGACATCAAAGAAGACAGAGAGTACATCCTAGAGGATGCGTTAGCGTTAGACTTAGCTCCTTTGCCACCAACGAGAGCAAGACTATGAGAATCAATCGGGCTCTCGATCTTGGCTGTCATACCATGGTCCAACTCAGCCGACTTGAGCTTCGAGAACAGCTCATTCACGGTCAAGGTGTCATACTTCTCGGACTCAAGGATAGACTCGACCTTCCCGTCCCATATGGTACGATCCAACGAGTGCAAGAGCTTCACGGCTCTATCATGATCATCGTATGGGAGCACGGCCACATTGGCTCTCATGTTGTTCACAATGACCGTAAACCGCTGGAAAAGGGCATCGACGGACTCGCCGGGGAGATGAGTGAAGTTCTCGTACTCTCTCCGGTAAGTCGCGTACATCCGAGCCTGAGCCTGAGCATTCCCAGCATGTGCATCCTTCAACTGCTCCCAAATCCTACAAGCTAAGTCCTCTGTCTGAACCCGATCGAATTCGGACTGACACAGAGCACGAAACAAGTAGTCGACCGCCTTGTTGTTGGCGTCAAACATATCCCTCGATCCTGGAGCAAAGAAGTTAATCGGATGAACATAAGTTGTGTTCACCGTAACGTCCCAAAGGATCTGACCCTTACCGCGGAGGAACGCTGCCATCCGCCTCTGCCACATCTGGTAGTTTTTGCCATCGAAGTGCGGAGGACCCGAACCCCGTTCCTGGTACGCCATCCTTGGATCTTAGACTGGTTAGAATCCGAAGATCCGTAACCGGCTCTGATACCACTTGAAGGACCGAAACGGCGAACCAGAGAGGGGGGAGTGAATGGGAGCTGATAAAAATTCTTCTCGAAGGAGATAGAGACTCCAACAAGATGAACACAGCTTCCAACACACATCTCCGACTCAACTACCCAAGTTGGCCACGACCACGTAGCCACTGGAGTGCTACTGGTCCTAGGAACCAACAACTCAACCAACCGAACCAAACACCCCAAACGCACAGCAGAAAACTGAGCAGCCTGCTGTCTGTGCCACATCGGTCAGACCGATGGCTCCTGCCGGTCAGACCGATGGCACCGGTCAGACAAGTGGACTCTGCCGGTCAGGCCGGTGGCGAACAGCAGATGCACAGCAAAGTTCCAGGAAGCCTCAGTGACTCCTCTAGGCCCTGGAACAAAAACCACCAACAAAGAACAACCTGCCAAGAAGGAAAACCCCTCACAAAACCTCGCAAGACAACTCCAAACGTGCCAAGAACTGGACAGCAGGACCACGGGACAAAACCGCATGAACACAGCAGTTTCCCGAGACAAAACCCACCAGGGGCTCGCACCGGTCACGCCTGGGCAGCTCGGGATGAACAGCGCCCGCGGGTCAACTCCCCCAAATCCAACTCCCGATCTCCTGATTCGCTCCACGGATTCGCACAAGACTTTGGGGATAGTAGGAACACCTCATGGGCACTCCATAGCCAAGATTTGGTCCACCAAAACTCGTTGAATCAAGAGGAATCGAAGGATTTCCACCAAGAACACTACGAAGCCTAGAACCACGAAAACCCCAAAATTGAGCCCCTTTATTCACGGATTTGAGAGGGGAATCAAAGGGAAAAGAACCACGAGGGGTTCATGCATACATCCCCCACCAAATCCCAAAGAGAAAGGTCTCAAAACCGCCACAAGAAATTCGCCAAGAAAAGCCTCCAAAAATCACCAAAAAGGAGAAACGGGAAAGACACATCCAAGCCTTGAGGAACCACGCCGAAAATTCTATACATACCAAAGAGGTTCATACAAGGTCTAGCTTGCCGCCCGATCATCCTTCCCTCTCACAAGATCTCACCATGAAGCTCTCAAGCTAGTCCTACGAAAATCCTAAGGAAAAATAGGAAGAGAAAATAGGAAAACCAAATGAGCTAGGGTTCCAAGTGATGGCTGCCATCCTCTCACCCCTTGGGTTATATGGAGGCAACCGAAAGACTAAAATACCCTTACTAGCTAACTAGGGATACATGCCCCTCAAGGGTGAATTTGGAAGTCTTTGTCTTTGCACCATCGGACGGATGCCCAGCGACCGCAAACTTGCTTAGCCTCGACGCAAGCCTTGCGATCCCGACGCGTGTCCTCCGCTTCGAAGATTCCGGACTGCGTCGTCACACACCGGTTAGACCGGTGCTCCTCACCGGTCAGATCGGTACCCACCGGTCAGACCGGTCCGATGCTGCTGCACCTCCGTCTTCGGTTCTTCGGTCTTGGCTTTGTGGATCAACCAAGGAACCCAGTGGTTTTCTGGTGAACCACCGGAAACCCCGCGAACTCGGTGTAGCCTCCGCCAATCACCACTCATGACTCGGCTCCCACGTAGTCCCGGCTCGACCTTGGTTTTGAGGCTCAACCAAGAAACCGTCCGTGACTTCATCTTGCTGTTCTTGCCACCATGCGGCCCGCACTTGACCCCGCTGGCCACCGGGTCCCTCGAACCAAGCCTACTTGTCTTCTCCACACCTAGAGGCCTCACCGGCAACGACCTTTCGCGCTTGTTCTTCACCTGCACCAACACCAGTCAAGCCGCAACCTACACCTGCAATACTTAGCCAAGAATCAGTCCACACCACGTTGTCAATCACTCATCACACCAGGAAGCGACCATCCACCGGTCCTCGAACCACACATGGTTCTCAGTGTCCCCTCCTGTAAACATCCTGCACAAAAATTTTGTCGAGGGTAGGTAGGGCCGTACCTCTAGATTCGGCCGTACCACCAAAAGTCTCCAAAGCTATTTTTCTAGCTCTTGTTTATTTACTAATGCAGTGGTGAAATGAAATTTGAAATTTAAATATGCTTGATGCACGAAATAAAATTTAGAAGGGAAATATGAGATAAATACCGGTTTACCTCACAGTGAGGAGCTCGTGGTTTAGAGTCCGTGAGCGGGACTCCTCTGTTGCTCAATTGATCTTGGTTTCCTCCGGTCTCGGAGTGGATGACTCGTACGATGATCCCTTCACACTCCACACCCTCTTTGTTTTCGTTGGTGGCATTGAAGTCAGTGAGGCTTTAGCGGGGGTGTCTTTAGTTTCCATCTACTGTCCCCCCTTAGCCTTGTTAGTTGCCTTTGGCTTCTTTGTTTGGTGGTGCCCATTGGATGCTTTGTCTTGTTCCCAACGCTTCCGCATCGTGGCAATGAGGCTATCCTCCTTGGGCTCGGTCGGGGCCACCTCAACTTTCTGCACATAGTTTAATTTTTGCTGTCGAATATTCGTACTTGTGAGCATTGCTCCACCTTCGGCCTAAAGGTGAATCTTTCTTCCACGCCATTAATGTTAAGGATGATTTCTCCGGCTCCTACATCGATGTTAGCATTGGCGGTACTCAAGAAAGGTCTCCCGAGGATTAGAGGCATCCTTGTATCGACATCCATGTCGAGGACAATGAAGTCCACGAGTACGAAGAAACCCCGGATTCTCACCGGAATGTCCTCCGCGATTCCCGCCGGGTAGCGGACTGATGATCCGCTTGCTGCAAGCACATGGTTGTAGGGGACAAGGAAGTATAGTTAAGTTTGTCGAAGACTACCTTGGGCATGACGCTAACACTGCCTCCAAGGTCGCATAGTGCATTCTCGAAGTGTTGGGACCCGATAGAGCAGCTGATTGTAGGACACCCGGGGTCTTTCTCCTTTAGGATGGCTGCACTACATTCCTCTGTAAGCTTGACCACATCCGTGGTAGGTAGAGGTCTTTCATTGTTGAGGATGTCCTTGAGGTACTTGGCATGGGTCGGTACCTGCATAGCCTCAAGAAATGGTATGTTGACATTGAGTTTCTTGATTACCTCAACGAACTTCCCGAATTGCACATCCATGGTTGGCTTCTTGATTCTACGGGGTAATGGGAGTAGCGTGGTGTCGAAGAATTCATGGGGTGTCGCCTTCCTTAACCCTTTTTCATTAGGAGCTACCTTCTCGGTGTCCTCTTCTTTGTCGTCTGACTCGGTGATCACTTCCTTCTGCTCCTTTTCTGCAGGGTTAGGATACGGTGGATCCCGAGTGGTCTTAACACCCCTCGTGGTAACCGCTTTTAAATTCTCTCAGGTAGGCTCGGGTTGCCCCGGGATACTACCCAAGTCGGAAGAAGGTAAAGAAGTAGCAAGCTAAACAAGTTGAGTTTCTATCATTTTATTAAAGCTTAGCTGATTCTTCATAGCAGTCGTGAAAGATTCTATGGTTGAAGCTAAATTTTCAAGAACTTTATCATTAGCGGCTAGTTTCTTGTTCAAATTTTCATTGGTTTTAGCTTGGCCAAAGACAAGGTCTCTAATGGAAGGCTGATTATTGAAATTGTTAGAGTAATTACCTCCATTTTGGTTGTTGAACGGCAAGTTGGGCCTCGAGTTCCACCCTCAATTGTTGCAGTTATTGCTGCGGAACCCATTGTTGTTGCCATTGTTGATGAAACTAGCTTCTTCCCTTGTTTCGGGACAATCATTTCCCGAATGGCCTACGTTTCCACAAACCTCGCACGTCATGTGCACGTCCATGATCTTGGCGGTCTCCATGTTGCTTGGTGCCTCCATTTTCTTCATGAGGAGGTCTAGCTTGGCAGCGAGCATATCGATTCCATCGACTTGGTGTACACTGCGGGTACAGGATTGGAGATGATCTCCATCCCAACCTTGATTTGCCACCATCTTCTCGATCAATTCTTTGGCGGCGGGTACTTGTAGCGAGAAGAAGGATCGTCCAGCGGCTGCATCTAGGTGCTCACGGGCGGAACGCTTGAGCCCATGATAGAAAGTTTGAATTAAGAACCACCCCTGCATGCCATGGAGTGGGCATGCGGTAATGTACTCCTGAAGCCTTTCCCAAGCTTCCGGGATGCTCTCAAGATTTTGCTGTTGGAAGCCCGGAATTCTTGCACGGAGGGCATTGGTTTTGCCCACCGGGAAGAACTTCGTGAGAAATGCCTTTGAGCACTTATCACATGTGTTGATGGCATCTCGCTCCGCATAAAACCATTGCTTCGCTTTCTCGGGCAATGAGAACGGGAATAAGCGAAGACGAATTGCATCATCCGTTACTCCGCGGATAGTGAAAGTCCTGCACACCTCCAGGAAATGCTGTAGATGCGCATTTGCATCTTCATTAGGCTTGCCGCAGAACGGATTCACTTGCACCATGTTGATCAGCGCCGTCTTGAGCTCAAAGTTTCCTTCTCCCACCATCACGTTAGGCTCGGTAGGGACATTGGTGTTGGAGGGAGCGGAAAACTCACGGATCGTCCTCTCGACCATAGGTGTTGATGAGGTGCTTTCTCCAGGATCGATGGGTTCGTCTCGTTACTCGAGAGAAACATATGAGGGATAAGGACACGAGGTCGCACTCTCCGCACAAGTGACTCTGGATTGTCATGAAAGTTGGACGGAAGGTCAAAACCGGTCATGCACTACTCTGCACACACGAAAGTAGAGCAAGGGTAAACCCGCTTAAATAGCGGTTCACCGAACCTAGATAACTCTACCGTGATGTTAAACGATATCTAATGCCTATTGCTTCCCCGGCAACGGCGCCAGAAATTCTTGTTGATGTTCCTTAGCGTCACTACTAGGTTTGTATCCTCGGCAACGGTGCCAGAAATGCTTGTTGACACTTACTAGTGTCGCTACTAGGTTTATATCCCTAGTAACGGCGCCAGGAACATTTCGGTAAAACACACATCACAGAAAAGGTCCGCAAGCGCACGTATTACCGTAGTAGCACTTCACCCGGTGGTATTCGGGTTATCGTATTTATATTTTCCCAAGGGAAGCACTACGACATAGATAGTCGAATAAACGGCGGAGAGTATTGAGGTTTGGTAAAGAGCTATAGCGGGGGTAACGAATAAAGATATTCGGGGGATAACTTTGACACACACAAGGAGATCTTGATAAAGGGTTAGAGAGGACCTAGTGAGCTGGGAGGACAACGAGACGAGAAAGGATCCTAATGCAATCTATCTATTCTTGTCAACTCCGGGAAAAGAACTAATGTAAAGGAGAACCAAGGTAAGGTAAACTCAACAAGCTCTTCTAGTGTTGCAGGGGCATGCAAAGCCGTGCTCTCGAACTGGGATGAGAAGGGAGAACGAAGATGCGCTGAATCCTACCAACCCAAACTAATGTGGTGGATTACGAAGCCCGTCCGGAGCTGCTACCTCCTTTGGGTACCACGACTATTCTGTTGAATTGGACACAAATCTAAGACTAACGTAAGCTCTGAGCACCACGCTCACAATGAACCAAAGAATCTTTCCTCAGATATCACAAAGAAAGATCTCTCTCCTCTACTAAGCACAAAAGTACTCGGTAGAAGATCAAGCGAAGAATGACCACAACACTGTAGGGTTCGAGAGAGCTAACTAACCAAGGTTAAACTAATTTAGTCTAAACCAAGAATAAAGCTTCTAGAGCAAAGTAAAAGTTGAATGTAATTGACTCGAAAGGTAAGATAGAAAGATAACTTGAATTGAACTTGAGTCTTAACAAAGGAAAGGATACAAGAGTAGTACCGGAACCCTGAAGAATACTCCTCCCGAACCCCGAGACTAGCTCGACTCAACTCTAACTCCCAAACTACACTAATCCTACTCTAAGTGAACAAATGAAAGAAATGGAGATGCTCCTACGTTGTGTCCTCATTCCAGTGGGTGTGATGTGCCTTTTATAGGCAAGGGAGGTTGGTGAAGCACAAAGGAGTGATACCCTAGGTACGGCTGGATCAAGAGGCACGGCCGGCCCTAGGATACACCGCCTCTCACCTTGGACGACCCTGATCACTGGTCCTGAAGCGGTTGTAGGTCGGCTCCTTGGGTCGGTTTCGCCTGGTGCGCCACGTCGTAGGTGCGGCTGGCCCTATAGGTGCGGCCAACCCTCCTCCGTGTTGTGGGATGCACCGACCGTGTTGAGGGACGCCTGGGATCTCTTTTGAATGACGGTTGTGGCGGTTGATCAGGTGGATAAGTGGACCGATGGATCCAAGTGATCCCAACCTTAACCCTTTGATCAAACCGACGTTTAACCAGTGAATCTTACTCATCCAAGTTGTGTTTGAGGGAGTGAGGGTGCCTCGGACCAGAGACGTGCCACCAGGCAGGGCCGGCCGCACCTGCAGGGCCGGCCAGACCAGGTGATCCGGCCGTGCCTGGCACATGTGGCATGTTGGTCCGACATTCTCCCAAAAATGTGTACCTGCCTATAAAATTCATAACAGAACTCGTGGAACTTTATTAGTACTAAAAATGTGCATGAAACTCGTCCTATACTCCTCTCATTCCCGAGGTTTTGACGGTCGAATTTTTGTTGTAAGGACCGTCAACAGTCTCTAAATCCATTGTGGTGTGCAAAGAGAGCACCTCTAGCGACGCTGAGTGAACTTTCACTATATCAAACGGCCAGCAGTCATTGATCTCGAGCTCACGAAGACCTTCCGTCGCCTTCCTCTGGGCGCCGTCGACTTCCTTGCGGTTACATGGCTTCTCACGATGAATTGTTAGGCAATATATAGATTTATAATGATACACTATTTCTTAGACTCAATACCAACAATTTCAAATCAAGCGCATTGGCAAAACAAACCATTGAAATCAATTTGATCGATGTGAATTTGACTACAAAACTTGAGATTTCCGCAAAGTCCGGTTTCAGAATCCCCAATTCCCCAATCCAACGA
This sequence comes from Cenchrus fungigraminus, assembly GCA_036936925.1. NCBI lineage: Eukaryota > Viridiplantae > Streptophyta > Magnoliopsida > Poales > Poaceae > Cenchrus > Cenchrus fungigraminus. The sequence continues at coordinate 62,832,062 of CM072772.1, read as the reverse complement.
AAACATTAGAAATCAAACCAGCAATAGAGGCACAGATTTGCGTACCCAGATTATCTTCTGCCAGCGCAGCACGTCCCCTAGGCGCCGCTATGACCTGCAGCGCCACGACCATCTGCCACCGGATGCGATAATGGTAGATCTGTACGGCACTCGTTGTGTTTCTTACTTTTGCCTTCTCACAGACTTGTCTGTTGATATACTACCTATATGGCATGGTCCATAGGAGTACTATACAGAGTAGTAATGCCCAAACATTGTATGTACTTGCGGGTAGGTGCTGTGTAGTGCCTGTCCTTGCGTGATGTGTTGCGAACTTCCCGAGTTACACCATCTTTCTGCAAGACGGTAATGGACCTATGAAACTTGGGTTCCACGAGCGTTGTTGCAGGGTTAGTTGCACAATCTCTTGGCTTTAGGGCTTGCCATGATACTTGGGTGTATCCACGGGTTGTTTGCCCGTTGCCATCTTCATTATGCTGGCTAAGGGATGTAGTGAACGGGAACGGGCAATTCCTGTCCCGACCGGCACCATCCGCATGTAAACCGACCGCGATCCGTGCTTGAAGAAATGTTTTGATCTTACTACTGAAATGTTTTGATCCGTAAACCTTGCACGTAACCGCGGTTGAACCGTGCGACTTCTGCGAGCGCCATGCACAGAAGATGAATGAGTTGTGCCCTCGGAGACAATGAGGCGCGATGGAGATGGGCTGAGGATGACGGAAGGGGCGGGGATGGGAGGCGCAACGCAGCATGGGTAGGGAGAGGCAGACGGAAGCGCATACGAGGGGATTAGGGAAGAAACAGACGAGAGTCACGGTCATACTTGGAGACGTAAATTTTAAAGTGGGTCCACATGTCATTGAGATGTCAATGAGATTAAGCTGGACCAAACCAAAAAGTGGGCAGAAGCAGTCCTCACTTTTTATATATAATATATACACTAGCAATTATGACCGTGCGTTGCAATGGAACAAAATAACTTAATATATGTTGATTAACCATTAAAGCACATTAAATTATACATTGCAATTCCAAGAATAGTTATCGTAAAAAAGTAGTACAATTCACGTGTCTATCGTGTCAGAGACCTTACAATTATCAAATATATATGTACTTTAGTCATGTTGTACATATACACATTTGATTTCAGTGTCTAGTCATTATTTTATCCTCCATATCTTCAAACACTTTAAGATTATCCGCACTCTTACTACTCTATATTTTTACTTTAAAAGAAATTTCTAGCCTGTCAGCAAGATTTTTTTACTCAACATTAGTTTCTCTCGCACTTCTATTACTCTATGTCCAACAACCATAGTATATTTTATTTATCTACTTTAGACTACCATCTTCAACTAAAAATGTATTTGTTACCTCCCTAGGGAGTAAAATGTAAGGTAATAATAGAAGTTCTAGGGATTGAAATATAAGAAAGTAGAATTATAGGGAGTGAAATGCATTAAAGAAGGAAAGGGCCAAAACAAAAACGGCCCAAACCTTATCTCAATCCCTTCCTCTCTCACGGTGAGTCTAACTCCCTCTCGGGTGGTTGCGCTGGCGGCCGGGTAGGAAGCGGTATCGAAGGCCGATCACTACAAGAAAATCGTAGACTAGTGACGCAACCACATTTTAGCGTCATTGATTTATGACATTCCTAACTGATCTCATCATAATATTTCACTTCCGAGCAAATTTAGTGACAAAAAAAACTTTCGTCATAACGGTTGGTACTGTAGCCGAGCATTCCCTATTCCAAGCCAGTTTTGTGACGCCATAAACTCCGCAACAGCATCATAAACCAACTTTGGTCCCACATGTAAGCATTATTTTAAAAATAGAGTGTTCCAAGTCGTCATAAAATTCGGAAGGGTCCCACATGTAAGTATTCTTTCGAAAATAGAGTGTTCCAACTCGTCATAAAATTTTGCAGGGTCCCACATGTAAGCATTTTCGCCAGGTCAGCGGCGTCATAAACCAAATTTGGTCCCACATGTAAGCATTATTTTAAAAATAGAGTGTTCCAAGTCGTCATAAAATTCAATTGGGTCCCACATGTAAGCATTTTCTCGAATCTTTAATATAAATCAGTAATTCGCAGGCGAAACGCTTCACTACCTTCGCAAAGACTCTTGACTTTTGCTATGCGCAGATCTGCAACGGCTCGTGGTAGGAATGGCAGATTCTGGCGGTGATGAGAGGGTGGTTTATGCGCCACCTCCCAGCTACGAGTTCATGAAACAGGACGACAAGGCTAGTCTCCTGGTTTGAGCCACTATATTTTCCCCTATCGACCTAGGGATGGGGATTTCTAGATTTGGGGATCTAGAGGATGGATGACCATATACAATAGATTCATATTTCGTTGTACACTCAGATTTGAATTGCAATTGGTGTTAGAAGTTGATTCAGTTAGTTTTCAGTTTGCATCGTTTGATGGATTGATAGGTTCTTGTATTTTTCTAGCTTCTAGAGGGGCTTGAATCCACTGAAGCTGAGCTGATTTCATCGTACACTCAGATTTGAATTGCAATTGGTGTTAGAAGTTGATTCAGTTAGTTTTCAGTTTGCATAGTTTGATGGATTGATAGGTTCTTGTATTTTTCTAGCTTCTAGAGGTGCTTGAATCCACTAAAGCTGAGTTGCAGAAGGTGAAGAGAGACCTGCAAGAACAACAAGTCAGCGAGCTCAAGTCACTGCAAAAGGCTCTAAATTACAAGCACCTGTATGAGCAATCGTTACAGCAGCAGAATGAACAGCTGAAAGAGATGAAGAAATGCAGGGAAGAGTCTTATCAATTACTGCAACAGGAGTATGCGCGATTGAATGAAATGGTATTCTCACAGCAGGAGAACATTGCCCTGATGGAAGAGCTGACCAAAGAGAGGGGCCATGTTAATCAATTGTTACGGTACGAGAATGACCAGCTGAAAGAGATTCAGCAATTGTTAGCGGAAAATGCCCTGTTGAAAGAAAGAGCAATCGAACTCTGACTGAGCTGCAGACAATCGATAAAACATGTCTGGTGTTACTGCTAGCTAGACGGTTCATAGGTGGTGTGTACTTTGTGGTGATTTATTTTTTTGTATTTTTGTGTTTGCTACTTGCTGGTGGTGTGAACTTTGTGGTGATGAGTGCTATGAGATTCCATCTTATTATGCCGATTTGGTTTAATCTATTTCAAATTGAGTCGAGCATACTCACCATTCTGAATTAATTTTGCTGATGTTTTGCTTGTCCATTCTGTTGATGTTTTGCTGGAAGGACCTTCCTGAGTAACGATCGAGAAACTGCTTGTTTCCTACAGTCGGTCACGAAATGTTGCAAAAACAATTTGCCATAGCAAGGGTTCGAACTAGAGACCTATAGGAACAAGACAACACTATCCACCACTGCACCACCTCTTGGTTGTGTCAAATGGGAAACACTTTCCACCCCAACCACAGCACGGAGCCGTTCTGATAAGTTGGCGGGAGAAAAGCCCGCGCTGTAGCCAAAAATAGTTTTCCCGCAGCCCGCTGCCCCGAAATGGGAAAATGAAGAATGCAGAGGCGAGTAGGCTACCAAAACAGATCATTCCGGCGGTGATTTGCGACTTCTAACGACTGCTCACTCTTACAGGCGCAACCTGGGTGATACTTGCTGCAGTGGCGTGTCAATCTGGTAAGTAATTTTGTGTTCAATCCAGAAAATTTCATTTCGCAGAATGTTCTCCTTTTCGATTCGTTCCGTGGTCAGTAATTTTGAGTTGGATTCGCCAAAAACTTTCTAGATGGATAGACGCTGGATAACCGGTTGTACTGGTTTGACCACCGATCATGAGAAAGGGGTCTAGGATTTCTTGGCATTTCTTCATACAAGATACGCTGAGGACGAAGAAATACTATGCCCGTGTCGTCGATGCCTCAATAACTCTACAAGGACTATAGAGCGAATTGGAGTTCACTTACTTGTGAGTGGGATGGCAACCAGTTACACTAGGTGGATCCATCATGGAGAAGCTTTGGAGGATATGGTTGACGATGATGCAAATGTTCAGGATAACGCAATTCTGCCGGATGCAGAGGGGGATGTGGATAATGTAGCTCCATGGGATGGTGGTGATCCGGAAACGGTCCAGGAAAACCAATACATATCGGGTATGGAGGAGGATGAAGGCCCTGGAGACAATGGGATGTCTGAATTGATTACTGACTTGGGCAAGGGTCAGGTGCTCGGTGAGAAAATGTATGAATTTGTAAAGGAACATCTGAACCGTAAGGTGTCACTGACATCTTCATATGCACAATTTACATTTGTTGTGAAGTTACTTCATATAAAGTCTTTCAATCGGATGAGCAACATCGCATTCAATGCAATGATGAATTTGTTACAAAAAGGATTCCCAGAAGCGCGTCTTTCAGACTCTTTCGATGCGGCAATGAAGTACATACATTCCATGGGACTCGGCTATGAAAAAATCCATGTTTGCAAAAATAATTGTATATTGTTTCGCAAGGAGAAGTATGTCAAACTTGATGTGTGCCCAGTATGTTGTGAAGCAGATTCAAGATGGAAGGATGCAGACACCAACAAGTGCATTCCTCAAAAGGTATTGAGGCATTTTCCGCAATTTCCAGGCTGAAGAGGATGTTTCTTTCATCAAAAACAGCAAAGGATGCACGATGGCACGAGTCGAAGCGAAAACTGGTGAAGAATGAGCTTAGCCATCCAGCTAATGGTGAGGCATGGAAACAATTCAATAAAAGTTGGAAAAAATTTGCAAAAGATGCTAGGAACCTTAGACTTGGTCTTGCAACCGATGGTTTCAATCCATTTGGCAACATGAACAACTCATATAGTATGTGGCCAGTATTTGTTGTGCCATATAACATGCCACCATGGGTATGCATGGAAGAATCAAACTTCATGATGGCCTTATTGATCCTTGGGCCGAGTTCTCCATCAAATGATTTTGATATCTTCATGGAACCTCTCGTTGAAGAGCTACAGCAACTTTGGAAGGGTGTCTGGGCAATCAATGCTGTTGAGGGTAAAGAATTTAAACTGCGTGTTGTGGTTCTTTGGTGCATACATGATTATCCAGCATTGAGCACGTTGTCTGGGCGAGTCACGAAAGGCTATTTTGCCTGTGTGCATTGCGACAAGGATCCTTGCTCAAGGAGATTGAAGAACAAGATATGTTACATCGGGCATCGTCGTTTCCTTCCAACTGACCATCCATGGAGAAGAAAGAGAGCAGATTTTGATGGTACTGTTGAGAACCGAGAAAAGCCAGGGCAGTTTACCCATGAGGAGCTGAAGCAGCAACTGGAGAAGGTTAAAGACGTTAGACTAGGAAAGCATCCTCTACCTCAAGGAAAGAAAAGGAAGCGGAAATCTGGACAATGCTGGAGCCCAAGGGTTTGTTTGTGGGACTTGCCATACTGGTCATCTCTGAAGTTGGCACATAACCTTGATGTGATGCACATTGAGAAAAACATATGCAAAAACCTTATTGGAACGTTGCTTAAAATTACTGGGAAGACAAACGACACCATCAATACTAGGGTTGATTTGGAAGAGATGGGCGTAAGATCAAATCTACACATGGTGGCAACTGAGGATGGTGAGTCATGCAAAATGCCAGAAGCTCCGTATGTACTTTCAAAAACAAAACAGAAGTTGTTTTGTGATTTTGTAAGTTCGGTGAAGTTCCCAGATGGATATGCTTCAAACTTAGCTAGGTGTATTGCTGCAGATGGATGCAAACTACAAAGACTGAAAAATCATGATTGTCATATCCTACTCCAAAGGGTTTTGCCGGCTTGTCTTCGCGGTTTAGTGGACAAAGAGATATACACAGCTATTGCAGAATTAGGAAACTTCTTTCGGCAATTATGTTGCAAAACTCTGAAGTTGGATGTCTTGCAAAAACTGAAAATAGATATCCCAATAATTCTGTGCAAGCTTGAGAAAATTTTCCCTCCTGCCTTCTTTGATGTTATGGTCCACTTGGCTGTCCATTTGCCTGAGGAAGCAATTCTGAGAGGTCCAGTACAATATGGATGGATGTATCTCGTCGAAAGAAGGCTATGCACATTGAAGCGTTCAGTGAGAAACCAAGCTAGGCCTGAAGGATCCATTGCAGAAGCATATGTTGCTAATGAGGCCTTGACATTTTGCTCTAGGTACTTCGCGGCTGATGATGTGGCCACACGATTCAATCAGGCTGGAAGGAACAGAGAGAATGCTGATTTGTCTGTAGATGGAACATCCTGTTTCGATCACAATGTTCAAGTACTTGGAGCAGGGACCACTTGTTGGCTTGGGTCAAAGTACGACAAGGTGGTTTGGTATGTGCTAAACAATTGTGACGAGGTGAAGCCATATATCGAGTAAGTAAATCACCATTGCAATGATAGAACTACAATTATTTCATTCTAACTTTGAGATGGTACTACTTTGCAGAGTGTTCAAGAATGAATTAAAAGCGAAAGGTGTGTTGGATGAGGATATTGATCGCCGAATTGTTACAGAATTTCAGCACTGGTTTAGATCGCATGTTAGTATTCATTTTTTGTTTGGTAGCTAGCTTATATTACCTGGTGAGGACCTTTGCACAAGACTATATTAAAAAAACTATGGCTCTTCTGTACAGATTACAAACAATCCAGTGAGCGACGACAACCTATATGCATTATTAGCTGAACCAGACCGGCGAGCATAAACTTATATAGCATGTATTGTAGGCGGTGTTCGATACCACACCAAGGCCCGAGAGGCAAATAAGAAGACACAGAACAGTGGAATCATGACTACAGGATCACATAAAGACATTAAAGAAATTGAGTTTTATGGTTCACTAAGAGACATTATTGAGCTGCGGTACAACTCGGGGCTTGACAGAGATCAAATTGTTGTTTTATTCCAGGTTGACTGGTATGATCTGGAAGGGACCAAGAAGGAATCGAAGATTAGAAATGATGGTTACTTCACAAGCATCAACACTGGAGATTACTGGTACCAAGATGATCCCTACATTCTTGCTGAACAAGCAACAAAGGTCTTTTAATTGTCAGACACCCTGCTACAGGACCCATGGAGAGTGGTGCAAAAATTTGAGCACATGCATTTATGGATCTATAATGAAAATGAGGAGGACATAGCTCCCACTGGCATGGTACTTGCATATCAAGATGATGAAATTGACCAAACCTTGCCTTATGTTATACTTGATGATGGTCTCGGTGATGGTTCGGATGTTCCGGTGCCTATTACTAGCGAGGAGAATATGGTTGCAGCCGCTGAAGTTGACGCAATTCGCCAGCAGGAGCTGTCTGATGTGGATGGATTCAATTCTTAAGAATGAGGATGATGACACTCTATGGCAATACGTACATGAAGATGAAAATGCTACCGATGAAAGTGACGACGACTAGGATATCAAATCAGTAAATGTTTTGGTCGATCCGAACTGAAATCATGTGGACCTTATGATTTATATGTAATTTATTTGTAGTTGAAATGCACTTTCCTAAATATTAAACCTACCATAGGTGCCTACTATCCGGTTCACTGTATTATGTAGCATCGGAACTTCCTATTGCGACTTATACAAAATATACGATCGCGCATGGGGATGACCGATTATCTAGTACGTTGTATTATAAAACAACGGAACGTCCTGTATGGGCTACGTGAATGGTAGGTTAGAAAATATCCATTTCTTATCCTCTCCAATGTGGGCATGATCGAGTAGTATGCAACGTGACGTGCTCACGATCATGTAGTACTAGGCGAATCGAAACGACGAAGGAAGGGATGTGTTGATCTCCAATGTGGGCATGATCGGGTAGTATGCAACGTGACGTGCTCATGGTCATGTAGTACTAGGCGAATCGAATCGACGAAGGAAGGGATGTGTTGATCTCCAATGTGGGCATGATCGAGGAGTATGCAACGTGACGTGCTCATGATCATGTAGTACTAGGCGAATCGAATCGACAAAGGAAGGGATGTGTTGATCTCCAATGTGGGCATGATCGAGAAGTATGCAACGTGATGTGCTCATGGTCAGTAGTACTAGGCGAATTGAATCGACGAAGGAAGGGATGTGTTGATCTCCAATGTGGGCATGATCGACTAAGTATGCGAATGGATTGTCCAGTTCTTTGTATTATGTACGGCAGGACCATCTTGTGATGACTTTCATACACATTGACATACGTCCGGAGGATGATCCGGTCTGGTATACATCGGAACAGAGGAACTTCCTTGTAAACTACAGGTAGGAAAGGCGCTTCCCATTTCCTGGTCACAGGGTGCCAACAGCGCACTACACACAACTTTATGGCTTTATCCAACGGCGTGTCACTCGTGCTGACTCGCCATCTCCCCATTTACTGCCTCCTCACCTGCAGCGCAACCCCTTCGTAGGGTTCCGCCGCCGCTGCCTGCAGCAGCCTCCAGCGAATACCTCAGTCTGTAACCAAAATCAGAGGTATGCGTCCGCCTCCAGGCTCCAGTGGATACCGCAATCCGCCGCCGAATTCTTGGAATGACACTAATTCGAGAAATTTATTGCAGATGGGCCGAAATGGTGGCAAGAGAGATGGAAAGGCGTTTGATCCTCCACCAGCGAAGTGACAACGAAAGTCGCAACCGACTTCTGCAGGCACGAATGGTCCTCAGACGAGGCTAAGGTGCAGGCCTGCGGCACGGGATTCTTCCTCTACCCCTACACGCCGCACACGGGGTGGGTCAACCTCGGTGCCTTACTGCCGCACACGGGGTGGGTCAACCGCGGGCCGTCGCCTGCCCCGCCCTTCGGAGTTTTCTGCTTTGTGCTCAGGTCTTCACAATTGCTGACCAAGATGAAATTGTACCGGAGTCAGAAGACTCCCAATACTCTTGTACCGGGTTGCAGAATGAGATACAGGTACCAGCACTTCGTTTCTAGAACAGAACATCGTACTTGTGTCATGACATTGAAGACTCCAACTTCCATACGATTGAATCCACTGATTGGATTAATGGCTTCGATCAATGAGGGATTCCTACAACCAAAACGGAGAGTTTTATGGCCTCGACATCACGCAATGCATGAGTCGTGCTATGCATAAAACGAACCCAACACTCCCTATGCATGCTTTTGTTTGTAATTTTCGATGTAATCCTTGAATCATGTCACAATAGTAATGTTTGATGAGAGGAAGGGATGTGTTGATCTCCAATGTGGGCATGATCGAGGAGTATGCAACGTGACATGCTCATAATCTTGTAGTACTAAGCGAATCGAATAGACGAAGGAAGGGATGTGTTGATCTCCAATGTGGGTATGATCGAGGAGTATGCAACGTGACGTGCTCATAATCTTGTAGTACTAAGAATTGAATCGATGAAGGAAGGGATGTGTTGATCTCCAATGTGGGCATGATCGAGGAGTATGCCACGTGACGTGCTCATAATCTTGTAGTACTAAGCGAATCGAATAGACGAAGGAAGGGATGTGTTGATCTCTAATGTGGGTATGATCGAGGAGTATGCAACGTGGCGTGCTCATAATCTTGTAGTACTAAGAATCGAATCGACGAGGGAAGGGATGTGTTGATCTCCAATGTGGGCATGATCGAGGAGTATGCAACGTTACGTGCTCATAATCTTGTAGTACTAAGCGAATCGAATTGACGAAGGAAGGGATGTGTTGATCTCCAATGTGGGCATGATCGAGGAGTATGCAACGTGACGTGCTCATAATCTTGTAGTACTGAGCGAATCGAATCGACGAAGGAAGGGATGTGTTGATCTCCAATGTGGGTATGATCGAGGAGTATGCAACGTGACGTGCTCATGATCATGTAGTACTAGGTGAATCGAATCGATGAAGGAAGGGATGTGTTGATCTATATGAGGGGAGCAGTACATAAACGAAATGAGTAGTTCCTAATAAAGGAATATCCTATGTAGTAAGAGGAACAACCATTGCCGCCTGTATATAGCGCTGACCAGCCCCCAGAACAAACCGGCGCGCGATTCAAATATTCGGAATTTCAGACGCCCGGGCAAAGCAGATGTTAAATGTCCTTTTTGCTTCCCCTTCCCAATGCACCTCGTTTCAGTCACCACCATAATGAAAGGGTATATTGGTAATTTGATAAGGCCCTCCACCGAAATGGATAAATTACCCCGGCTCCCATCCCTTCCCTCCCTTCTACTCCTCTCCTCGCCATCTCAAATCTTTCCGCCCCCATTTCACCTTCCCTCCTCGCCGGCAGCCCAAATCTTCACCTCCTCTCCTCCATTGTCTCAAATCTACCGCTCATAGCTTCATCCCCTTTCCCCTCTGCCTCTGTAGTAGCAGCGGCGATGACACAATAGCACCAGGAGGGAAGGTCGTACGAACGAAATATCCAGAACAAGGTACAATGTTTTCCTCCTCGATTCAGCTTCCCCGGTGGATTCGTACTTGTGTCTTTTCCCATGTGGCAGATACCATGTGTGCACTAGTTTTTTTATCAGGTAGATCCCATGTCTACACTAGTTCTTTTTAGGATCTTGTTTTGACTAGGAACATCCTTTCAGGATCTTGTTCGACTAAGAACATCCTACTAGTTCTTATAGAAGTTTTATATCTGACATATCCCATGTCTACACTACTTCTCAGGATCTTGTTTTGACTAGGAACATCTTTTTCAGGATCTTGTTTCGGCTAGGAACATCCTACTAGTTCTTATAGAAGTGTTTAGATCTAGTTTTATTTACAGTGGTAGGCTAACCTTACAGAAGTTTCTCTACTTTCCTAACAGAAGTAGACGAGCGCGGCGATTACAAGCGGCAGAGGGACGTTAATGTCTTGAAGAATCACAATTTCTTCTCTAGTCTTGGCATGGAGAAAATGAAAGCACTTTTGGCAGCTGACTGACCAAGCAGAAAAGGTACCAACGATACAACAATACAAGATTCGGATCTGGAGTACAACCCTTCTGATGAACATGAATCTGACCTAGAGACATGTCAACAAGAGGTAATGTTATCATGAACTCATTTCATGTACTAGTTATGCAGGATTGCTTCTGATCTTCTCTTTCTTTGTTGAATTTTGTGTAATCAGGTCACTCATAGCATACCTGTCTGTGGAGGAAGAGGGACCAAGAGAATTCGGGTACCGGATGACCCTACCAGAATGCCTCCTAGACTTACTAGGACCAAGGCAAGGGAGTTGGCTTTAGCTGATGGGAGTGGGACAACTCTTGATACACAAGAATTGCCCACTGAAGGCCAAGCAACAGCAACCCACGATGAGAACATCATCGACATGACGACTGCAGAAGGCAAGTCATTTGATCTCATATTCGAATGTCCTAATTACCAACCGAATAATTATTAACTTGTATGGCTGTAACAAACTTGTTTGGTGATGCACGCCCTTCTAGAGCACAACGGGGGCCGCGGGATTCAAGAAGATTGGGTAGAGATCTGGACTGAATTAGCCGAGGCTTAAATGGCAAGATCCCTATACACATTCAAGAAGGGCTCAAATGCCCAGAGGCACCAATGCAAGCTGCAAAGTTTACATCAGAAGGTGGGATCATAGTGCGTGGGCACATACCAATCCTTCCTAGCTGGAAGGACTACAAGCCAAAGAAGAACCACCAAGATGGTGAAAAGACTGAAGACCATCTCAAGAACTACATGGGCAAACTAGCAGTGTGCATATATCCACTCATCTACTACCATAGTTCTTTGCATCCATTCTTGTCATCCATTTTTCTGATAATTGTCTTGTGCTAGGGGCAATTCGACATTGACACCACCAGTGAGCCTGTAAGGGTGGCATGCACTGACATGATGAAGTCGATACAGAGACAGGCGAGGTATCGCCTGAAGCAAAAGTACTTCAATGATGTTCCAGCAAATGCAGTCCCAACTAAATCTCCTGTGCCCAATCTGACCGACGCCCAATGGAAGGCACTGGTTAACATGTTGTCTTCCCCTGAGTACAGGGTATGATAAAACTTCAACTTGCCACTACCATATTTTCATGTACTTACATATTTTTCTTAATCTTATTTCTTACACGAGTTCTTATTATTGTAAAGGTGAGGTGTAGTACAAACACCGGTAATCGAGGAAAGGTCAAGTACCATCAGCGCACGGGATCTTGAAGCTACATTGTACAAGCTAATCTTGTGGTAAGCAGATGAACAAGTCTTGTTTTTTGCTCTGTAGTTCATTTCATGAACCATTTTACAATGCTAGCACTTTAATAATTATGCCTATTTTCGAAACATATTTAGAGGCAGAAGTATACTGCTGAAGAAGAAGGGCTAAGTCCACTTGATTATTTCAAGTCTTTCCAGTGCAGCAAGATTGGCTTCACCGCTCCAGTACAGGCAGCCATTATAAGTACTTGTCTGCTTTTGCATTTTTCTTTGCAACAATACTAGAAACATGTGTGACTATTTTATTTTAAACCTTTCATTTTATTTCCTTTTTTAGACTCGCATGGAACAAATTGACGCTGAACCCCAAGGCGACCAACCAAGAAAGACTGCTGCTGACGTAGTGGCGGAAGTGGTCCAATCTAGGACTTTTCGGGAGGTTGCTGGCATTCGCCTGCCCTCCACGAAAAAGACTAGGGTTACTACTGCACTTCAGGTTCAGGAAATACGAGCTGGACTTAACAAGGAGAAGCAAGCGGGGCACAATTGCGGCAGAAGATTGTTGAACAGGAGGCCGAGATGAGCGAACTGAGATTCAAGACTCAAGAACAGAAGACAACATTGAAGTCTCAAACAGAAGTGCTTGAAGCTTTGAAGAAGAGCACAACTGACATGCATAATCTGATCCAAGGCTTGATCAATTTCAGCTAGGTTTATCCTCCTCTCAACTGAAGTGTGGTCCTGGTGAACTTGTGTTGCTGATGACTTGTTGTAAGTTGATTCGATTCGATGCTAACTTGATATTATGTTGCACAATTGTACTGGTTGAACTATTCCTTGAATGTGGTGTGAATTATATGGAAGTGGGAAATGTTTTGTTTTGTTGTCTGATTATGTGCTGGCGATCAGCAGCAGCCAGAATAGTATACAGTGCCCTACGAAATGCAATATGGGCTGATCTAAAAAAAGCAATATGGGCCGAGGCCCAGGAAAGGCCCTGTGGATAATTGCCCAAAATCAAATATCCAAGCATAATGCAATATGGGCCAAGTTCATTAGATTGACTAGGGCCCAAAATAAAATAGCCCAATATAGCGTGCAACAAACATTTTGGGAATGGCCAAAAAATAACATAAAAACCTGAAACAGGCTAAAATTGGCCCAACAATATTAGGCGCACAAAGGCTCTTACATGGACCGGGCCTCAATTTGTGACGAACCGAAATCGTCATAACCCCTTGCCACGTCGGAGCCACGATGGATCTCGGTTCGACGTGGCATGTACCTCATGACGCCTTAGTGTTACGAATTTATACATTTCATTAAACTCATGATGTCACGAAATAAGGTCTCGTCATTAATCGCGGTTTGTGACGCTCGATTAATGACGGAGCGTTTTCGTAACAACCGGCATTTTTCTTGTAGTGGATACAGCTGTGACCTATTTACGGTTTCAGCCCAATCAAACATGAAATAACGGTAATGGATCGCGAACTCACGATGTTAACTGATGAATATGGTTCACAACTGACTACAGACAGGTGCAATAATACATACTTTGTACTAGACAAAAATAACAACCATATTGTCTCATGGGAGATATTTTTTAATCTACTCAGGAATAACAACATCATTAGTTTGATGCGAGAGGAGTTTTTCTAGCAGCTCTAGATGAAATTCCTCAATCATCTCCTACTAACAAAGAAATAGTTAGAGCAAATAAAATTATACTCACATGCACTCTAATCTTTATTTAGTGATAGCGAAAACAGATTTTGCTCTTCCGTTAATAATGAAGAAAACAAACTGATGAACGGAAAAGCTTTTTTTAAAAGAACTCACCGTATCAACTGTGATGCATAATCCTTCCGCAGTCCAAAGTTGCAAATATTTCAATACATGGAATCCACAATACTGTTTGTTTCCCTGGGCTGTGACCTTGAAGTACACGTAATCATCTTCTCTCCAGTTCAGTTCCAGTTGCGGACAGGTATATCTAACAAACCTACTCATCCATGTTTGCAATTGATTACAGACAGGTGCAATAATACATACTTTGTACTAGACAAAAATAACAACCATATTGTCTCATGGAAGATATTTTTTAATCTGCCCAGGAATAACAGCATCATTACTTTGATGGGAGAGGAGTTTTTCTAGCAACTCTACACGAAATTCCTCAATCATCTCCTGCTAACAAAGAAATAGTTAGAGCAAATAAAATTATACTCACATGCACTCTAATCGTTATTTAGTGATAGAGAAAACTGATTTTGCTCTTTTGTTAATAATGAAGAAAAAACAAACTGATGAATGGAAAAGCTTTTTTTAAAAAAAGAACTCACCGTATCAACTGTGCTGCATAATCCTTCCGCAGTCAAAAGTTGCAAATATTTCAAAACATGGAATCCACAATACTGTTTGTTTCCCTGGGTTGTGACCTTGAAGTACACGTAATCAACTTCTCTCCAGTTCAGTTCCAGTTGCAGATAGGTATATCCAACAAACTTACTCATCCTATCAGCAATCATTTTTTTTGTATTCTCATGATGCAAATCTCGCTTTTCCATTCCTTCTCCTTCATAATCCTTTTTCTAAAGAATCCAGAATATATATTTTCTAGACTTCTTGTTCATACTGAACACATACAAAGTGAAGTGTGAATGTACTAGCACTGGCGCTAGTATCTGACAAAGTGCAGAATAATTGAAAGAAATTAGTCTTCATAGTATCAAAAGATAGAAATAAAATTCTGATTACATGCTGACTACTCCACGACTGGGTTAGGTTTCTTTTACATGTGGGCATCATTTTAGCTGTCAAAAGAAAAGAGAGTTGATTTCAAGATGATTACCACTTTCGCAGAAGCAATTGATTGTCGCATCTCACAATCCAAATTCATCACCCTTGCCAAGACATCATAGTCCCAATCTTGGGCTAGCAAAAAGTGCTTGCAGTAACAATGCGTAAATATCAATATATATATATATAATATTCACGGATTAAAAAAGATTCCACTTGCAATAGAGAAGACACTTACAGTCTGATTCTTTGTAAATATAAATTTTGAATCTTTTGAAGAAAGATCATCAATGATAAATTTAACAGCACAGTCAAAAAAATCATCAGACACATCCTTTCTGTCAATGTAAGTAGTTGCCAGGTCATTGGAAAGTACAGTACCATATTTGGCACTTGAAAATATTTTGTCACTACAAATCATATAACTTGCTTTTAGTTCTAGTAGATAAACTAATGGAAGAAACAAGAATTGATCACTGATAAAGACAAGTGTTTGTACTGAGTGCCCTGAAGTTTTAACACTTCACCAAGGAGTTTGTGTCGTCTACAATTACAGGGGAGATAATTCTTGATATTCTCAGGAATACGAGCTTTGTTATCTGGATTGCCCAGAACCTTCTCCAACAGAACAAGTAAAAAATCTTCAATGGTCTCCTGCTTAAAAGAGAGTATTTAGAGCAGAGGTACTTATGAAACCTATTCTCAGTTTTTTTATGTAAACATTTTGTCAAACGGCAAAGTTAAAGAATAAGTCACCTTGTCAATTATTCCGTCAATCCTTGTCCCATCCCAACTTTCAATGAATTTCAAAAGATAGAATCCAAACAATTTTTTTTCAGCAGCAATGATTCAATCAGTTGTCTTGTAAGAACTTATGCTCCACAAGTAGCTTTTTCTTTACAGCCTTACTCGGAACCTTTTTAGCTGCGGTGACCACACATATTTTCCTATATGTCCCTTTGGTAGTAAATGAATACAAGACACAATTTTCGCTGTTGAGGAAGGGCACCAAAAGCTGACATGTGCATGACATAAAATAAATCAAACATCACACTAAAAAGAAATATATGAAAAACTGATATAAGAGGTATCTACCATATCACATGTAGTCAGTTTTGAAATCTCCATTGTTCCCAATTTTGATGTAACCAGAGCACTTTGCAAATGCATCTCATCCCCTTCCATCAAAGTATCCACTTCATCCAGTGACAATATTAATTTAGAATCCATTTCAGCCCGCATGATTTTAATTACTACATCTAGTAATTGCTTCATATAATCTCCCTTGGTGTAACATGCTACCAACTCATTGGCTTTTATAGCACCAAATTTATCAGAAGAAAATATAAGTTCGCTGCACAACAGACGATAAGCTTTACGTAAATAAAAACACATGCAGAAAACAAGAATCATCAATGATATAGACATAGTCATGTACCACTAGCTCTGAAGTGATAACACTTCCTTAAGGAGTTTCCTTCATTTTTCATGAGTTTGCCTCCCATGACAGTTTTCTTCAATGTCTGGTTTGTTTATTTCCTTTTTGTCACATTGATCGGTGGTCAAAGTTACAGAACAAGGTTGTTCTGTGTCACATTCTTGTACATCCTTATTGGCTTGTTGCATCTGACAATTTCCCTTTTTAACTTCATTTGATGTAGCAATTATCTTCTCCTCTAGTATTTTGTCATGGGTATCTTCCGTCATGTATGATGATGCCTACAGAGACAGGAGGTTGAAAATAAATGTCACTGAAAAAAAAGATCTTTATGCTTTCTTTTCAGTCTACTCTCAATCTGGTTTCTCCGATCTACTCTCAGTCTATGAAGCAATACATTAAAGCTTTTTAGCAAATAACCCGAAAATTTGAAAACGTGCAATCAACAGTTAGTACTGTGTAAGTTTCACTAATAGTATTATGCGCTTAATTTCAGCCCTAGTATTAAACAAGTGCTAAGTCATCCGGAACTCCACTTCGTAATGCCCATTTCATTCAATCCCTTTTTAGCGCTTATGGATATAAAGGAATAGTTTTGTAAAAAAACTATTACTTACATGATCTTGGAAGTACTGGGCATCATCAAAAGTTAACTTGTACTAGTAATGATTATTTGAAGCACAAACCTCTATGCTAACCTGAAGGGGATCCTTTGGAGAGAATCCTAGTGGTACATCTAGGTTTCCAGGTGTGTTAGTATGTACCTAGAATTCGAAAAAAGCAACCTTGGTTATGTGCATAATCAACAGTTAGTACTATGTAAGTTTCACTGAACACATTAGTTGCAGCTGAATTAAATGGTTCAGATACCAATTCTGCAACAGCCACAACGAGGTTTTCCCTAGGCGATTCAGAATGTTGAGGCTGAATGCAGGCCACAGACGAAGCATCTTCTTCGCTTACACCACACGTGGTACTTTCTTGATTTCCCTACATAATCCAAACATATAAGCTTTTGAACCGAGTGACGAGATTTATGCAAGAGCAATAAAGCACATCAATTATTCAACGAGATGTGATGCTGCAAAACTGGATCAAACTCCACGTCAATAACGAGAAACAAAAGGAACAGCGAACATGATGTAGTGCTCCTGCTGCAGAATTGCAGACACAAGCTACTACAAAACAAGAGACATTTGCAATCTGTGATTGCTATTTTCTAATTGTATCATTTGAACCGATAGTTTTATGCGCTTAATTTCAGCGCTAGTATTGAAGAAATGCGGTCGTCCGGAACTCCACTTCCTAATGCCCGTTTCATTCAATCATTTTTTAGCACTCATGGATATAAAGGAATAGCTTCGTAAAAAAACTATTAATTACATGATCTTGGAAGTACTGAAAATCATCAAAAGTTAACTTGTACTATTAATGAAGAACCACTAATGATTATTTGAAGCACAATCCTCTATGCTAACTTGAAGGGGATCCTTTGGAGAGCATCCTAGTGGTATATCCAGGTTTCCAGGTGTGTTAGTATGTACCTAGAATTCGAAAAAAGCAATCTTGGTTATGTGCCCATGCAAGGGATTAAAAGTTCTCTTGTAAGATAAGTTCATATATGTCAAACAAATCATTAGAGTTTAACATAGAATCAGAATATTAGGGCAGAAGATTTTGAAAAAATTCAATTTTATACAAAAGATATAGACTAACCTCACACTCCTTTGGTTCATCCAAAACATCATGCATCTCATCATCGTCGTCTTGGCGATGTAAATATGGAAACCCACCTTGTATAACTCTCTGATCCTGATGCATATCATATTGACACTCAGTTTTAATAGCTAATCATGATCCTACATTCTTAGGCACAGGTGAATGAAAATTTGTTAAAAACATCTAATGTACCTCTTTGTCACTAGTTGAGACATCATATCTTACGCATTCTGGGTTCTCCAATCTACTCTCGGTCTGTGAAGCAATACATTAAAACTTTTCAGCAAATAGCCCAAAAAATTAAAAACACGCAATCAACAGTTAGTACTGTGTAAGTTTCACTAAACACATTAGTTGCATCTGAATTAAATGGTTTCGATACCCATTCTGTAGCAGCCATGATGAGGTTTTCCCAAGGCAACACAGAATGATGAGGCTGAATGGTGCCCACAGATGAAGCATCTTGTTCGTTTCCACCACACATGGTTTTTTCTTGATTTCCCTACATAAGCCAAACATATAATCTTTTGAACCGAGTGATGAGATCATATAAACATATAAACTTTTGAACCGAGTGATTTCCCTATAATCTTGTTCGCATCATCAAAAGATAACTCGTACTATTAGTGAAGCAATAGTAATGATCATTTGAAGCACAATCCTCTATGCTAACCTGAAGGGGATCCTTTGGAGAGCCGTCTAGTCTCACCAAGCAATCTTGGTTATGTGCCTATGCAAGGGATTAAAAGTTCTCTGGTAAGATAAGTTCAACTATGTGACTCAAATAATTTGAGTTCAACATAGAATCAGAACTGGAAACAGAAATAAAACAATCCGTGCCTACTGCATTGCAATAGACATTAAAAATTGGAAGCTATCAATTATGTCTAACTTTAAAAAAATGTAAAGGAACTCAGTAGCCGCATCAGAGTCGGTGTTATTACCATGTCGTGGGAGTCAAGAGAATCTGATGTTGCATCTTCCTACAACACATGGGAATTAGGAGTTTTGAAGTAATTTCTCACTGCAAAATGACCATTGAAACTATGCATCTTATGTCAGAACCTGATTATGTTGATACTCAGACAATTCCTTTGTTCTAGTTGATTTATTGTAGTTTTCACAACGGTTGCCAATCACCTTGCTGGCTGGTGCAATTTCAGCAGCAAGAGGATTTTGTGTACTCTTATCAAGTTTCTCCTGATAATCCTTGATCATTTGTTTCCAAGGACCAATAATCTGCAACGTGTTGGCTGAATTTGTATCTACACACTCAATAACCTCCAAAATTTGTGAAAGTACCTGTTAAAAAGACAATGATTGATCAAGACCAGAAATATAAAACTATATTGTACTACATATTATAGAAAATTCAAATACAATGTTTCAATAACATATTTATAAAGATGGTATGTTTCGCAATATTGGTGTGGTGATTTGCAGTACATTTGTATTTTGTTCATTCATAATAGTATAGTCACATAGAAGCAAGGAAAACAAGGTTTGCAAAACTCACCTGTGGTGACACATGGATACTATCAACATTTGTTGTTACATCTGTGCAATGGAAATCTTGTGCATCAAAATGAGATAAATCAAAAAAATGCAAAAGTTTATTAGGCCAAAAGAACAACAAATCATGAGGTTGAAAAAAGACAAAATCAAAAGTTACCTTTAGTTTTCCGAAAAATATATAGCCACTTTTGTGACCTTCGTCAGTCTTTTCCTTTATATGCTTGGCACTATTTTTAATACCTTCCAGTATGTAGCCAACCCAGTCATAGGACTTTATATGTGTCACATCTTGGAAAATATTCAGCAATTTAGGGCTGGCATTGTTAAGTGTGTCAGGAGCCAATATCTTGTCAAATAAAGCAAAAGCCAACATGTGACAAAAAGGTCATCATCTTTGCCCTTCTTGATCTCATTGAGTAAATGATCATCCAGGAATCCCTTTTCGCTTTTGGGTATATCCAGTTTATCTTTGAATGGTTGGACACAGCCATTCCTGCTACACTCTGGTTCAATTTTTTTCCCAGTGGATGGCAATCCAGTAAATCTTGCAAGACTCTTTTTGTTTATAGGGACACGTCTAGCACAACCAAAAATAAAGCACATGTCTTCTAGATCAAAATGAATCAGCATCCATGCACCAATCTGCAAAAAGGTGTGCTCAAGCTTCAACTCCAAATGATCATCAAAACCAATTGCACATATTCTTTTTATCTGACAGGGATGCAGGTCATAGTTAGCTTCGATCATTTTCTGGGGAGAGCACCGTGTTGATTGTGACAAACCGCCCAAAATAATTCCGTATTATCGCCTAAACCCATCCATTAGGCCCTTAAGCGATAACATAGAAGTACTTTGTCGTTGTTTGCTGGGTCAAGCCCGGTAAATCACTTACTTACAACAGGAGTGAAGAGCAGTATACATCAAAACTCACATGAAGGCGACTCCAGAGTCATTAAGCAAATTAATCCAAACTGGGCCCACTTGGGGTCCATTTATTACAAAGCATTGTTCATCATAGCATGATAAGGTTCAGAGTTTAAAAGACAGCGGAAATCTAAACATTGATACGATATCACAGGAGGCCATCCATGACATCATCATTCTTCGTCATCACCCTCGATCCACTGGAGCTCCCATCCAGGCGGGATCTCTCCCGGCCAAACATCATTCAATGCTTCACCTAAAAACAACATAAATAGCAAGGCTGAGTATACTAATACTAAGCAAGACTTACCCGTCGGGTGATAACTGCATCACCAACCTCTATATATGAAAGGCTTTTTGGCTGGTGGGTTCTTTTGCTGAAAAGCAACAAAGAGTAGGTTCTTACTTTCAACATTTTAGCTCGTGTTCTAGTTTATTAACCATTCTAGGTAAGCACGTGTGCTAAACAAGCAGTTGTACATGCAATTAAGAAAACATCAGTATTATCCATCTGTTCCATCATTAGGGATCATAATAGCCAGTTGGTTAAGCAGTCTCGGGTAATGGTGAGAGGCCGACGATCGATCGATTAATAACCTTACAAGGTGGACCTAAACACACGGGAGGATGCATACCCCAAAAAGACAACTACAAAAGGGGCGGGGTACACACCAACCAGGCCGTTCCCATCAATCTTTGGGTTAGGATGAGGGCTTACAGTACAAGGCTCAGTGGACGCCCATGAAACGGCATGCCCCACCTACTACACATGCACCCCTCCTCCCGGTTGCAAGCCGGGCAAGCGAATACTCAGCATTAGTAAACAAAACATCCCTCGCCGCGCTAATTAGGTACTAGGCTTACCGGTCCCATTCCCGACATGTGCTTAGTACGTTCAAACGCTTAACGAACGAAAGCCACTGGACTGGAGCCCAAATCCCATGCTCTTACCACGTGAGCAACCAGTTTATCCAATCTTTATGATTCCAACATAAAGAACCTATATCTCACGAGTGACGAACATCACTCAACTTGTACTGGGTCCTTATAGCATGGCAACTATCGACCTAGCATACTAGTATAAGCATAGGTACCTAGGGGTTATGCATCTATGGTTTCAAAACAACTCCTGGAAACGTAAATGCAAAAACATAAACATAGATAGTTGCATGAGATGGAAAAGTTAGGTTATGCTTCGGGGCTTGTCTTCTTCAGCAAGGTTAGCCTGAAGCTCTCCCGAACTCTGGTCCGGATCTTGATTCACCTCCAACTGGTCCAACTCTCCTCCGGATCCTTCCTCGTCACCAACAGGAACGAGAGCATAGCTACCGTCGGGGAGTTCTACACAAAGCATGCATATGCAACATTATTTGGTGAATCTTCACAAGATGGTACTTCTAAAAACTAACGTAAAGCTCCTAGTGTATGGTTGGCATATTCACCTTGACAAAACCTTAACAAACATTTCTTTATAAAGGAAAAGGTGTTGGTTACTTTGATGGTGATTGTGTGCACATCTAAGAAAACTTATAAACTGTGCATCAAACAAACATGGGTATATTTTATATAAGCTCATGTTTGGACCACAGATTTACTGAGCGAAACTCACCACAAACAAATCTATATACTAGGCATGAAAAATACAACAAGAGGAAGCAACCAAAATCAAGATAAATTTATTCTGGAGAATCTACACATGCACTAGTCCTATAAATTGGTATACATGCAGATATGACAAAAACACAACTTCACACCAAAATTTAGCTCTAGAAGCTATCTAGATTAATTATTACGAAAATAACAAATTTCAGCCTAATATACCAAACAGAAATTATTCAGAACAAACCATAATGATTTCAGGGCCAAACTTTCTAGCACAAGCCTAGCATGACATAAACAGCTAGCACACCAAAATTCAAGCTCAAATACTGAACCAAATTTAAACTATGCATTTAAGAATTTAAACATGCATAAATCAAAAACAGATATTAAAACAGGTCATAAAATCACATCATATTTTTCTGAGGTGCATCAAAGCATAACAAAGCTAGGTGCCAAGGATGAGCTACAAAATGTATATATAAAGGGCTATAAAAAGCATCAAGACAGATTTATCATAAATAGGAAATAAATCATAACTTAAGATCTACACCATAAACATGTGCCATTTTTTGTGCAGAGCCTAGTGATGACATAACAAGCAGCATATCCAAAAGTTATCATCAGAACGACTGTATATTTTAAACTATATCAAATCTAGCTCAAACACATATTTAAATTTAATTTGAAAACTAAACATAAAATACTATACAGCTCTTCTAGAAAAGGTAGTACTAATCACAAGGATTCCAAAACATATTTATTTGCATTTTTCTGATTTTTCTATGATTTTCTAGGCATTTTACAAGTTTCATCTTTTTGAACCAAAACTGGAAGAATCTAATTACACCGGGGTCCTTAGAAAGAATCTAGACTTCACAACCATGCCCTCAGGTTCACAACTAAGTCCCTAGAAAAAGTTCAATCCTCACATCCGTGCACTTGGCGACGCAGGGGAGGTTCACCGGTGGCGATAGCCGGCCGGACTCGGTCGGGGAGTGACACGGGGCGGACAAGAAGCTCACCACGGATCGATTGTCGGCGGCGGGAGGCTCAGAGGAAGCTCCGGTGATGGCCGGTGGCTGATGTGGACATCCCACGAGTTACACAAGACCAAGCATCAGATACACAAGCTCCTGCACTTCAAGGACCTATTACACGCAGCCATGCTAAGGAACTCCAACAAAAGGTGAATTCTTTCCTTGCTAAAATTAATTCCAAAAAATAGAGAATGTTATACTATCTAAATGTTGTACTTTGGTTGTCCTTAGGAATATACATGAAGAGGACGGTACAACTAAACATGGAGAAGAAGTAAACAACAAGAAATAGTCAGACCAAGAATCACCAGCTCAAACCAAGGATCCAGGAGAATTCCGTTCGGACGACTGTTCGGACAAGTCTGGAAACCAAGAATCGCCCGTTCGGAATGAGGATCTAGGAGGATTCCATCCGGACGACTTTTCAGACAAGCCTGGAAACCAAGAATCACCCATTTGGAATAAGGATCATGTAGGTTCGCTTCAGATCTCCACTTCGGACTAGTTCGTACCTGCATAATGAATCGACCATAACTCTTTGGTCGTGACGTCTCTGGAGCACCACGAGTACTTGATGGAACGTGCTTGAAGTCAACTTTCCAATGTAAGAAACTGCATGTCCATTGGACTTCCCAATAAAGAGTTATGACAGATTTATTGGAGGCTGCACAGAAGGTCAACAGCCACGCAAGTCCACCTCGGGAGTTGATTTCTGGGGAGCCTTTTCACATGCTTAGCCTTTTCATTTCCATCTTGAATTCATACCCATCTAGGAGGGTTGTTCCTAGTATAAATACCCCCCTATGTACTACTAAAAAATGAAGTTTTGATGATCATGAATTGATAGCCTCATATGGTTTGTCTCAGCCGATGCTGTTGAGTGCCTTGCACACCCCTTGTTCTTCCTTATTCTTCGAGGACTTGTGAAGAGATCTCTCTGAGGTCCCCTACTTCATGCTCTACGGCTTCCGTTCAGCTGCACTGTATTGTGTGGATTAGTTCCGCTTGTGGTTCTGCGGTCGTTCGGAGATCGAGTCGAAGTCTTCACGGTTTCGATGCCTCTCTCCCCATCGCTTGGTCGCAACCAACCTTTGTCAGGTATAAAGCTAGTTATCCCTGCTGTTCTACAGCAATTTATCCATTGTTCTTGAACCTACTGTCGTGAAGATCGGGCCATCCTTGTGCTGATCCAAATCGGCACCTATCAAGTGGTAATCAGAGCTATCGTTGTCACGGTAGGTTTTGTTTTTACCCACCCTCCCACCCTTTACAATTTGTTACTAGTTTTATCCATCATATACATTTTTGTTCATGTCCTACAGTCCACTGAAAAGCCATACAAAAAATCCTATAGCCATTTTGTTGGTACTGTTACATTGTGTTCATTTCGTTCATCGTGTTGCTAGTCACCACCTCTGTTCTTCCGCCGTACTCTTGTTTAATTTTTTATCTGCACCCCTCTTAGATTGTTTTGTGTTTGCTGTTAGTAAAGAAATCAGAAAAAAGTGTGAAAGAAAGAGCAAAAAAAGAAGAGAAAAAAAGAAAGAAAAGAGAATTGAAAGGTTGCAAGGGGTTGTGTTGCGGATCTGTTATCAAAAGTTTCATGTTCATATATTAAGTTGGTGTTGATTCTGGACAGCAACATTTACATCTTGTTTGGACAGTTTGTTGCACTTGGTTATAGTACCATAGCCTCCCTTGATCAGCCACCTATAGCTCCACAAAAATCTGAATTCGGACCTCTCGTCTTGTATCCTTTCAACCGCTTAATCAGAGGTTTGGTTACGCCACAGTAGCACACTCACAGTCCTTGAGAACGGGTAAGAACTTGGGTAAGCAAGAGGTGAGGTTGTGAGATTCCAAATATTTTTCCTATTCCGCTTTCTCTTGCAATATCCTAACATGGCAGGATCCAATCCAAGTTTTTGTGGTGGTAGACATAGAGGAAAAGAACCACCAATCTCTCGAGCTGAGTTACATCACTTTGAAAACTCACTTGTGCCATGGAGAGGATGTTCGATGAACGTCTTCCAATCTCAAATAGTGGGCTTCGACATCAATGTGTGAAAAACCTTCATGATGGTCATTTTGACCATAGAGGACAGCATCTGAAAGGTGCTCGTGGGCATAGTTCTTGCCCTCATGTGCCGATTGGTGCTGAAGATTATTGTGTGGCCGCAAAAAGAAAATTTCAGCAAGAGACACCAAGAAGATCCTCTGGTCAGCAACACCCATGTGAGGAAGAGTTCCACCAAACAAAACAGAGTGTGAGAGTTCAACATGAAAATATGAGAGATTCCACCATATGTGAGAGAGATACACAACAATTGAGCGAAAAAGAGGAATCTTGTGACGAATTATTTACTACTAACATGATAATTCCTTCTCCTAGTTGTGTGCTGCAGGCTCATGAAGAACATGAAGTGGTGAAGTATGATCAGCCCCCAATTTTCGATGATGATGATCAGGTGATGACCATGGACAAAGGTGCTGAAATTTCATTGTGTTTGCAACACAAAGATCAGATTGAAGGTAATAATAATGCAAATGCTTCCCATTCAAGTGATTCAACTTCAGTAGTATTTGGGGATGCTTTAGTTCTTGGTTCTTTTGCAACAACTGCTGCTCCATTGCCTTTACAGAACTTGGTGAAGTATGGTACATATGCATATGTTGCTTCACACGATGTTGAATTGATTGTGCATCAAAACCTAAGTGAGAATGAGGGCCACATAGACAAATTGAGAGAGAGTGAAACCAAAAATGAGTTGTGTGATTCTACCCACTATGACCTTGAGAGTACAAATAATGAAAATGTGAGGGATACACCACAGACCAACAGAGAGTTTGAATGCAAATCATGTGAGGATATTTTTGAATCTAATACTATAATCTCTACCGCTAGTGTTTTCTTTCCAAGTGTGCAGATTTGCAGTAAAAATGAGGAAGACATGGTTGTTCATGATGTCACCATACTTGTCGAGAAAGATGAGAAGGTAGCCAAGCAACCAAATCAACTGTATGCAGCCCACAACATGATACATGATGAGGCAATTGGTGAGATTTTAGAAACATCATCCATGATACTAGCACTGCCACAACTTATACAAGGTACTGAAAATGATTCAGATCTGAATATGCAAAATATTGTGGTGAGTGATTGTCATAAAGCACATGTTTTAAATAGACTTAATCATACTGTTTCTGCTGATTTGGTAGTGTCACATGATCATACCTTTGCTAAAAGTTTGCAAGTTGCTAACCATTGTTCAATCACATATGATCTTTTCTATGATTTGATATGGTTGATTTACATGATACTTTGCACTCATATATCAAGTACTATGCATGTAAATAAGTTTGGTGATGTGGAAATGAATACTCATGATATTATTGTTTCAGCAATATCAGCAATAGAACATAATCTAAATCTTTGTGCTGATTTGATTGAACAACATGTTGATAAATTTGATCATAAAATTTGTGATGATAATAATAATTGTACTTTGATTGATCCTTGTAATATTTTATATGCCAATAAAACCACCAATTTCAGTTGATTAGTGGTGGTGAATTCTTTGCCAAGCTATCTCCTACCAACTGCTTGTTTTACACCATGCTTGATACACCTATTGATGTCAATAAAATGCTTGAGAATATTTTTGTGATAACATCTTCAAGATCTTTGAACACAGTTCATAGCTGCAGGTTTACATTTATTTTCATTGGAGAACATGTTGTACATAATTTTTATGTTCATGCCATTTGCATAACCGATGACAAGTTGCCGATTTGAAGTCAAACATGTTGTGTGATAATTCTTGTGATTTGTATTTCCCTAATGAGATGAATTAATTATTTGGTCCTAATAATTCAGAACCTTCCATGTCATTCCCTTGTTCATCTAATCCACTGAAAGAAAACACTCATGGGAAAATAAGTGCAATATGTGCACTCGAAAAGCAACTATCCACATCCATGAGCATTGCAATTGAAGGGTATACATCTAAACTTGTCCATAAATTGAGCAACACAAACTTTGGGATTGTTATGAATGTTTCATCACCATCTTTTGAACAATTTGATCTTGGAATGGTGAAATTAGATATGTTAAATCAATTGTGTTGTTTGCATGAAATTTTTGGTCTCCCATCACATAAATTACTTGCAGGTACACAAAAGTCAATCATGATTTTTCATCGTGGTAAGATGAAAGTTAATAATACAATATTTCAAGCTAACAATCTTTTGTGGTCCAATCAAAAGTCGAGGTCGACTTTTTTCCAAGGAAGGGAGGATGATGTGAACATCATGATAATTGTGACATATGGACCAACTCTATGCAGTTTTTTCTTTCTTAAGAATGGTGTTTTGTGCAACAAAAACAATAACAAAACAAATGACCTATTCATATACCATGCATATACTTTTGCTCTTTTGCGCAATCTTTATTCAGGTTATGAAAAGCTTGGAGTAGCTTCTCCTCAAGAGGGAGAGAAAGATCAGCATTACTTATGGACATTAGAATCCATCATTGTCAAACAACTATCCAAGGTGAAAGCTAAATTAAACTTCCATCCTTCTTATTTTCCTATGACAAAGCTACTATTTAGATTGTATGATTACAGATTGAAACACCTTGGAATATTGGAGGAAATAAATGCCACAACACCAACAAATCTTCATTTGAATCATTTCAACCATGAAGGGGTTGTTGAGTGTCCTGGTAAGTAAAAGAAGATTCATATGCAAAGGAAGTACAATGCAGCAACATTCCTAGACGATGCTGACCTAGCTCCATTCTTTGGATCAATAGAGTCAAGGGCGACTCCTTATCAAGAGGAGGAGGATGATGTGCACATGCCAAGCCACATTTACATAACAGAGTCGAGGACGACTCCTTTTCAAGAGGGGGAGGATGATGTGGACATCCCACGAGTTACACAAGACCAAGCATCAGATACACAAGCTCCTACACTTCAAGGACCAATTACACGCAGCCATGCTAAGGAACTCCAACAAAAGGTGAATTCTTTCCTTGCTGAAATTAATTCCAAAATATATGAGAATGTTATACTACCTAAATGTTGTAATATACCTGAAGAGGACGGTACAACTAAACATGGAGAAGAAGTAAACAACAAGAAATAGTCGGACTAAGAATCACCAGCTCAAACCAAGGATCCAGGAGAATTCCGTTCGGACGACTGTTCGGACAAGTCTGGAAACCAAGAATCACCCATTCGGAATGAGGTTCCAGGAGGATTCCATTCGGACGACTGTTCGGACAAGCCTGGAAACCAAGAATCACCCATTTGGAATAAGGATCCTGTAGGTTCGCTTCAGATCCCCACTTCAGACCAGTTCGGTCCTGCATAATGAATTGACCATAACTCTTTGGTCGTGACGTCTCTGGAGCTCCACGAGTACTTGATGGAACGTTCTTGAAGTCAACTTTCCAATGCAAGAAACCGCATGTCCATTGGACTTCTCAATAAAGAGTTATGACAGATTTATTGGAGGCTGCACAGAAGGTCAATAGCCACGCGAGTCCACCTCGGGAGTTGATTTCTGGGGAGCCTTTTACATGCTTAGCCTTTTCATTTCCATCTCGAATTCATACCCATCTAGGAGGGTTGTTCCTAGTATAAATACCCCCCTATGTACTACTGAAAAATGAAGTTTTGATAATCATGAATTGATAGCCTCATATGGTTTGTCGCAGCCGATGCTGCTGAGTGCCTTGCACACCCCTTGTTCTTCCTTGTTCTTCGAGGACTTGTGAAGGGATCTCTCTGAGGTCCCCTATTTCGTGCTCTACGGCTACCGTTCGGCTGTGCCGTATTGTGTGGATTAGTTCCGGCTTGTGGTTCTGCGGTCGTTCGGAGATTGAGTCAAAGTCTTCATAGTTTCGGTGCCTCTCTCCCCATCGCTTGGTCGCAACCAACCTTTGTCAGGTATAAAGCTAGTTATCCCTGCTGTTCTACAGCAATTTATCTGTTGTTCTTGAACCTACTGTCGTGAAGATCGGGGCATCCTTGTGCTGATCCAAATCGGCACCTATCAGCAGCGAGACAGGGGCAGCACGATCCGCCTCTACTCCAACTCCAGCACGAGCGACGACAATGCGTGGCAAAGTTGGGCTCGGGGAGCTGCGGTGAGATGTGGCGGAGGTCTTGGAGTGCTTGGACGATGGCGGTAAGGCGCGGGTGGGTGAGCTCGGCTGTGGCGTCTTCAATGGCGACCGACGGAGCTGCGGGTGCGCGAGTGGGGCAATGCGCCTCTTTTTATAGAATGGGAGGGACAGGCGCAGGGTGAGGCTTAGCCCTTAAGGCTCGCCGCTGCTTTGGCCAATGGCCGAAAGGTGGTCGGGGCTCAGCCGTGGGCCTTTGCCGGCGGGCACCGCGTGGCTGCCGCGCAGATGGTTTGCGTGCGACACAAGGAATGTTGAGGCTCCTACTGGTCGTCCCTAGGTTGAGGAGTGGCCGCCAAGGCTTGAAGCCAAGTTGTCGGGTCGGGGCGGCAGCTCTGGTTGGGCGGCGGCGGCGACACGGTTCGGCGGCAAACATGTGGCGTTCGCGCGCGTGCGGCGGGGGATTTCCGCCTGGGGAGTGTGGGATCCGGGGCCATGCATGGGTCCCACACGGATACGTCGGTCGGGACGTGCTGTGGCAGCGAGGCTCGCCAGCCACGGGACAGTGGTGCTGCACGACACCGGCGCCGCGACGCGCGGGAGCGCGCGCTCTGGCCTGCTGGGCGCGCCAGCCCGTCCCCGTCAACGCGACTTCACGACATTCAAACTCGAGATTTCCAAATGAAACTCAATTTTCTCCAAAAAGCAAAGTTGTAGATTGAAGTATAGGCTACAACTTTCATAAAGGTCGGCATGGTGTTTCAGCAAGGGTTCGGCCGGAAACACCTATGCAAGTTGGTATGTCGCAGAGTGCCGGGAAACTGTTCCAAACGGCATTGACCAAGATTTTGAGCAATTTCCACTCAAAATTTGAAATGCCACCAATTATGAAAAATGTGTTCCTAGAGAAGAAGGACAACTTTCATATTGGCATAATTTTGAGTGTTTAGGGAAAATCTTAAGATATGACCAAAGTACTCTAGATAGGTGTTAGAGATCTAGGGTTTTGACCAATCAAAAAGGGATTTGACTAGTCAACTATACTTAGGGTTTACTAATCAACACAATTACTGTTCAAAAACATCAAGGATGTTACAGCCTACCCCCCTTAAAAAGAATCTCGTCCCGAGATTCAAATTCAGAAGATAAGGCTGGGGAAAAAGCACTTATGATTTCGGGCTTGCAGAAAACCCGGGTACTTGGTGTTGAGATAATGTTCAGTCTCCCAAGTAGCTTCTTCCTCCGTGTGGTGGCTCCACTGTATCTTGTACATTCTTACGGTGTGGCTTCGAATCTTCCTTTGATTCTGATCGAGTATCCACATAGGATGCTCGACTAGGGAAAGATCAGGCTCGATCCAAACATTTGCTTCTGTGATTATTTCCGTCTCTGGGATATGTACACACTTCCTTAATTAGGAAATGTGGAACACATTATGAACCGCAGAGAACCGGTTAGGTAGTCGGACTCAGTAAGCAACGGGTCCACACACCTGAGTGATCTCATAGGGACCAATGTAGCGTGGTGCTAGCTTCCCTTTCACGCCAAACCTTTGCAAACCTTTAGTGGGGGATACCTTCAAGTAAACATAGCTTCCCATGTCATATTATCGGAAAGCTCTTCCCTCATCATGATATCTCTTTTGTCTCATTTGAGCTGCTCTCAAGTTCTCCTTTATCACTTCCACCTTTTCTTTGGCTTCCTTAACTATGTCAGGACCAAAGAATTTTCTTTCACCCATTTGTGACCAATTCAAGGGGGTATGACATTTTCTTCCATAGAGAGCTTCAAATGGTGCCGTCTTCAAACTAGCTTGATAGCTGTTGTTGTAAGAAAATTCTGCTAAAGCTAAGCAATTATCCCAACTTTTGTCGAAGTGGATAATGCAAGCTCATAGCATATCTTCCACAATTTGATTCACCCTTTCTATCTGTCCATCGGTCTGAGGGTGGTAGATTGAGCTATGGATCAGTTTGGTTGCCAAGGATTTGTGCAACTATTCCCAAAAACGGGCCACGAATTGAGGGCCTCTATCTGAAACAATGGTTTTTGGGATTCTGTGCAAGCGGACTATGCGGTCAAGGTAAATTTCTGCATACTCTTGAACTGTGTTGGTGGTGTTAACCGCAATGAAGTGCGCAGTCTTCATGAGTCGGTCTACAATTACCCAAATGGAGTCATGTTTTCTGGAGGTGAGGGGCAAGCCGACAATAAAGTCCATGCTTATGTCCTCCCACTTCCACGAAGGTATGGGTAAAGGTAGAAGTGTACCGGCTGTTTTCAAGTGACTTGCCTTGGTCCTCTGGCAAGTGTCACATTCCAATACGTACTTCGCAATGTCCACTTTCATATTTGACCACCAAAAATTCTCCTTTACATCTTGGTACATCTTGCTACTTCCCGGATGTATAGAAAACTTGGAGAGATGAGCCTCATCCAAAATCTCCTTCTTATGTTCCAGATCATCGGAAATCACAAGGCGTTGGTCAAACCACACAACATCCTCTGAGTCTTTATTGAAACAGTTATACTTGGGGTCTCCTTCAGCTATTTTCTGCTTAATTAGCTGAATTTCCTCATCTTTCAATTGAGCTAAGGCAACTTTACTAAAGAGAGCGGATTCAACGGAGATGACATTTAGATTTCCATGCTCCACCATTTCCAATTTGAGCTTTCACAACTCCTCGCATAAGGTGTCACCATACGGCTCTATCGACAAGCAGTTGCAGTGAACCTTCCAGCTTAAAGCATCCGCAACGACATTGGCTTTTCCAGGGTGGTAGTGTACTTCAAGATCATAGTCTTTAATTAACTCTAACCACCTTCGTTGTCTCATATTCAGATCTGATTGGGTGAAGATATATTTGAGACTTTTATGATTGGTGAAAAAATTGCAGTGAGTTCCCATAAGATAGTGTCTCCAAATCTTTAGGGCATGGACAACCGCTGCTAGTTCAAGATCATGAGTGGGATAGTTCACCTCATGAGGTCATAGTGCGCGTGAGGCATAGGCAATGACTCGATTGTCTTGCATGAGTACACAACCAAGGCCAGTACCCGAAGCATCACAATAGACCTCGAATGGCTTTGACATATCCGGCTGAGCCAACACGGGGGCTGATGTCAAGTGTCGTCTCAAAGTGTGGAAAGCTTCTTCACATTTCTCGCTTCACATGAACTTTACTCCCTTTTTAAGAAACTCGGTCATAGGTTTAGCGATCCTGGAGAAATCGGGGATAAAGCGGTGATAATAGCCTGCTAAACCTAGAAAGTTGCGGATTTGGTGCACCGACTGGGGTGGCTTCCAATCCATAACCTCTTGGACTTTACTAGGGTCCACAGATATGCCCTCGTTGGAAATAGTGTGCCCCAGAAACTTCTCACTATCCAGCCAAAATTCACATTTGGAAAATTTAGCATAAAGCTTATGTTCTCGCAAACGTTGCAACACAATGCGAAGGTGCTTCGCATGCTCCGCCTTATTTCGAGAATAGACCAGAATGTCATCGATGAAAACCACCACGAACTTGTCCAGTTCGTTCATGAAGACGGAATTCATGAGATACATGAAGTAGGCAGGAGCGTTAGTGAGTCCAAAAGACATGACTAGGTACTCATAAAGGCCGTATCGGGTGGAGAAAGCGGTCTTTGGAATGTCACAAGGCCTGATTTTCATCTGGTGATAGCCTGATGGAGGTTAATTTTGGAGAAAACCTTTGCTCCAACCAATTGATCGAAAAGAACATTAATGCGGGGCAAAGGGTATTTATTTTTTATTGTCACTGCATTGAGAGGTCGGTAGTCAACACACAACCTCAGTCTTCCATCTTTCTTTTTCACAAAAAGAGTGGGACAGCCCCAAGGAGATGAGCTAGGGCAGATGAAACCCTTATCTAGCAGTTCTTGTAGCTGACTCTTCAATTCAGCTAGCTCCTTGGGTGGCATACGGTATGCTCGCTTGGATATGGGAGCTGTACCGGGTTGGAGCTCAATCACGAACTCAATGTACCGATCTGGTGGTATGCCGGGCAATTCTTCTGGGTAGACATCGGCATACTCACAAATCACCGGAATACTTTCAAGAGGGAAAGCGACAGCTGCATAGGAACATGGATTGATACCACTGTACAAAGGAAGGTACAGAGTGGTATGTCCGGCAGTGGGTGATCGAACATCAATTACCCTCTCTGCTATGTCCAAGATAACCTTATGCTGCGCCATCCAATTCATCCCTAGTATCACATCTAGGCTTCCTAGTTTCAAGGTAACCAGGTGAGTCTTTATAACCAGGGTACCTAACTGTAATGAAAACTCCTGTGGCTATGGTGTTTGAGGGAACTTTTCCTCCCGCTGTGGCAATTAGAAAAGCATCTCTAGTTGGTACAGTTCCAGACCCAATTTACTTATTGACTCTTCATTAATG
Organism: Cenchrus fungigraminus; assembly: GCA_036936925.1. Classification (NCBI taxonomy): domain Eukaryota; kingdom Viridiplantae; phylum Streptophyta; class Magnoliopsida; order Poales; family Poaceae; genus Cenchrus; species Cenchrus fungigraminus. Next base: position 62,798,326 of record CM072772.1, on the reverse strand, counting down.
AAGCTATGGGTGGCACCGTAATCAAACAAAATCTTAACGGGCTTGCCGTGGACAAAAAAATGTACCCATCAGGACGGCAGCACCCTCTGGAATGTCAGCCATGGTGGTGAAGATGAGCTTGCCCTTCTTCACGTGAACCGTTGGCTTATTTCCTTGGTAGTTCTGCTTAGCTCCAGAATTCTGACCTTGCTAGCTGGGGTTGGCCTTCTTAGGCTGGGGGCACTCGTTCATGTAATGCCCGAGCTGATTGTAGTTAAAGCAACAGTGACCACCGGCGTTGCGTGGGGGAGCGTTGGGCTTAGGAGCTTGCTGTTGAGTATTGCGGTAACGAAAGTTACCGGACTGTTGGTTCTTGGAGGGCCTCATCTCCCAGCATCCTCATGAAGATGACTGGGAGGAACCCTGAGTACCCTTCTTAACGAAGCGGAAGTTTTTGTTCTGCCCACTCCCAAAAGCAATACCAGCCTGTCTCTTGCGGTCTCTCTGAGCTCTCTTCATAGCATCTTCCTGAGAGATAGCCTTGTTGACAAACTCGTGATAGCTTTCAGTCTCGACTAAGTTTAGTCTTTCATACAAATCTCCATTGAGTCCTTCTTTGAAGCGTTCCTTCTTCTTTGCATCATCATCAACATGATGTCCTCCATACTAGTAGAGGCTATTAAATTTCTGTGCATATTGATACATAGTATTCGTCCCCTGCTTGAGAGCCAGTAACTCTCTCATCTTCCTTTCCACAAGTCCATTGGGAATGTGATGGTTCTTGAAAGCTCTCTTGAACTCATCCCAAGTGACCTCGTGGCCAGCCGGTTGCATGGTTTTGAATTGCTCCCACCACATCAGGGCTTCATCACGGAGCTGCAGGGCTGCAAAGCCGGCCTTGCGCTCCTCTGAGCATGGTAGCACAAACACTGACAATTTACCCTTGATGGCCCTGATCCATGCATCGGCCTCAAGGGGTTCCTCTGCCTTGGCAAAAGTCGGGGGCTTCATCGCTAGGAAGTGCCCATATTGAGTAACCGCATTCAAGCCATCATTGTTTGGCTCCCGGGGAGGCGGCTGTTGCTGTAGCCGTTCAGCAATTTGCTGCTACGTTTGGAGGATGTTACGCCGCACCTCCATTTGGGCCAGAACGAAGGCCTCCGCTGGGGTCATGTTGGGAGGCGGTGGTAGTGGAGGATTGCTAGCACTAGCGTCAACGAAACCTCCGGGTGATAGGTGATAGGCCTCCCTAGCTACTTGGTGGATCTTTTACTCTTGGATTCTCAAATCCTAGACGGCTAGAGGTTGCTTGGGAGCTTTCAATCTTCATGTGGCAGCCCCAAGAAGTTTGTATTACCCTTTGTGATTAGTGGAAACCCTCCATCTATCATCTAGGTGATAGGTGTGAGAGAGGAGTGGATCTTGTGAGACCCTAAGCCTTTGTGGCTTACCTCAACAACGTGGATGTAGGCTAGCCTTTGTGGTGAGCTTAACCACGGGATAAATCCTTGTCTTGTGTGCTTTAATTTGGTTATCTTGCTTAGCTTGTTCTAGTTGGTTCTCTCTAGAGATATTAGGGTTTGCTCTAGATCTGCTCGTGCCTAGTGTTCCCTTGGGTATCCTGCTAGTAGATCTTTAGTTCTCTTGTTTACTAACCCGTAGATATCCTCAGATCTATTTTATCTTAAGTTATCCGCAGCTGATCTGTTTTGCAGAGTTGAACTGCTGACACGGTCTGGAAGTTCCGGGATTTTTCCCAGAAGTTCTGGAGTCTGACAGTACAAGTGCAAGAAATGTTAGAATTTGTTTTGTAGGCCTATTCACCCCCCCTCTAGGCCACGTGCCTGATCCTTTCAATTGGTATTAGAGCCGGTTATCCTTGTAAACACTTAACCGTGTGAGGATATGGCAAGTGGTGATGACAAGCAAGAAGAAGAAGAGGAGTTTGAAGACATACCAAGTGAGATTGATGGTGATGCCTCGGAGGTTGGCAACACATCAGCCCAAGACAAGTTCGACAAGCTAAAAAAGGTAGTCAAGGAAAGCTCAAAGGACAACAACAAGAAAAGCAAGAAAGAGGACAAGAAGAACGAGAAAGAAGAAGAAAGAGGACAACAAGAAAGAAAAGAAGAAAAAGAAGAAGAAGGAGGACAAGAAAAGAAGAAAGAGGACACCTTCACCATCTCCATCATCATCATCATCTTCCTCATCATCGTCTTCATCTAGTAAGAATGGAGATGGGGATGATGAGTACTACGGCACAAGAATTCCCAAGATAACACTCAAGCCCAAGGCCAAGCACAAGAGTGATTATAGAAGTGTATCCTTTAACTATGATTCTTTGGATACTAAATCTAAGGATGACGTCACTATACCTGTTGGCAAGGTGCCCCAATTTGATGGGACCAACTTTGCTAAGTGCAAGCATATGATGAAAGCCTATCTAGCCGGTTTGAGTTTGGAGTTGTGGAACATTGTGTGTGTAGGTTTTGATGATCCCGAAGACTTTGGAAACCTCACCCCACGTGATCACCGCAACATCAAGAGAAATGCTCAAGCTACAAGCATACTCCTTAGTGCTTTGAATGCTCAAGAGTACAACCGAGTCAATGGACTAGAGATTGCCAAAGAGATTTGGGACACTCTCCTCATTGCTCATGAGGGTGTTGACAAGGTGAAGAAGTCCAAGATCAACATATTGATGGCCAAACTTAATAGGTTCACTATCTTTGATGGAGAAGGGCCACAAGAGATGTTTGATAGATTGATGGTCATAGTTGGGAAGATAAGAGGCTTGGGTGGTGATGAGTTGGATGACCACTATGTTGTAAAGGTGATGTTGGAGGCCTTTGCTCCAAGAAATCCTACTCTAGTCACTTTGATTAGAGAGAAGAAAAGATTTGAGGAGTTCTCCCCAAATGATGTTCTTGGGAGAATTCTTACTCATGAGCTCATGGACAAGGAAATTCAACATAGAAAGAAGATTGGTGAGTTAGAAGCTAAGTTGAACAACTTGAAGGTCAAAGATGTTGCTCTCCACGCCAACAAGTCAAGCAAGCCTACTACTTCATCCAAGCACTCTACTTCATCCAAGCCCTCGAAGTCAAAATCAAAGAAAGTGGAAGTAGAGAGCTCTACAAGTGACTCAAGTGAAGATGAAGATGAAAGTCCTCATGTTGAGATTGAGGATATGGCCTTGTTCATGAAGACATATAAATGAGGCTTGAAAAAGCAAGGTTACAAGTTTGCCAAGAGAAGGTTCCCCACCAAGAAAAAGAGAACTTGCTACAATTGTGGAAGCACCGAACACTTCATTGTGGACTGTCCCAATGAGAATAGGGAGAACAAGAATGACAAAGGCAAAGGAAGCTACAAGAAAGATCAAAAAGCCACATCACAAGAGAAGAAACTATGGTGGTGTTGATGGTAGATTTTGGTACACCTAGCTATGAGTTTACCGTCAACATTTACACGTATTTGATATTCTAACTAATGGTACTAACCCCCCAGAGGTATCAAGTTCACTCTTGCATGTCGATTTTGGAGTTTATTGTTTACGTAGGAAATTAACATTAAAGAGGAGACTTTCGGGATAAGTTCATCAAGCACTTCAAGACAAGATCATGAAGCCCGGCACAAGTCAAGACACGTGATGAACATGACTCCAAATGGCCCAAGGACCGAAGCATGAAGCCGTAAAACTCCAGGGACCTGAACAGAAGATGCTGAAGCTTGCGCGACAAGGAGCTCTATCTAAACCGTGGAGAAGACGACGTCAAGGGCCCACATGCAGAAAGGAGCAAGTCAACAATTGACCGAGAAGCGTCGGGGAGCGAAACGGGGCCGAACCGGGCCGAAATGGGCCTGGGCCAGCCTGTTTCGGGCCCGGTTCACGACGCCCTTTGACCTAGGTGTTTCTCTATAAATTGCCTCTGCCTCCGTCGGCCGCCACATCCATCCATCCAGAGGAACTCGGCGAAACCTAGGAGAGAGCGACGAAGGCAGACGACGGCCGCCGTGAGTCCTCGAGGTTGTCTAGGAGATGGCCTAGGCCTACCCTAGCCGCCATGGCCGCCTTGCACAGTTGAGCCATGGCGGAGTTCCGGAGCTAGTTGAGGTCATCAATGGTATGTACTCGGTGGAGATGATCTAAACGCATTTATTATGTGAGTAAAGTACTTCATGTCATCCGATCTTTTAGCGACTCGATTCCTCCTTTTATGATTTTGCTCTCGCTTGGCTATGCTTCGTCTTCAATCTATTCTATAGATAGATGGCTTGGGGTGCTCTTGTAGTCATGGTGGCTAGAGGTGCATACCGGATCGACCAAGTGTTTTCAACTTGTTCTTCTCGAACTCGCCCTAGGCTAACCCGCACAAATAGGAGTGCGTTGTGACAGGACGGTGGCTCCAAAAGGCGGGTGTCTTCGGAATCGGACCGGAGGATAGTAGTTTAAAGATGGCTTTGGATGAGATGCATGTTGCGCTTGCTCTTTTGGCTAGAACTACGACTAGAAGACGATAGGCCTTAGTTTCCCTTGCTTGCTCCTTACCTTGTCGACGTTCATGGATGCGATCAACCTTATGCTATAACTCATATATTTTTAAGGTTTATCTTCTTATGCAATCAATGCTTCGTGTTAGGTTAGATCGATAGGTTAGATGGAGAATCCTGGGAGTTTGCTTCCGATCCTTGGATTGACAAATCTAGGGAGGACCCTCCTTGGTGAAAAAGGCACCAAGTCACCCGTAGGCTCGCGGTGAACTTGAGCACGGTTTTGAACCGTCAACAAGCCCCTTTTTCTAGCGTCGTTGCTGGGGATCGGCAACTCGAATCCTAGGGCGATCCATCTATCTCTTTGACTAACCCTAATTTCTATTATTGCATATATGCTTGCTTTCTTGTTTGTGTCCTTGAAAGTAGGTGAAAAGCTAGACACAAGACGTTCGAGAAGTTCACAATCCACTCCGACAAGATGATGACTACATCAAGATTCACTCTTTAGTGGTAGGTGCTAACTTTTGTTAGTGGCCCATCATCCGCTATTGAGTCCACACCCTACACGAGCGATGATAAACAAGGTATGTCAATGTGTCAATTAAAGTTTTAAGACTAATGTTTCGTGGAAGTTTGTTTGTCCAAGCAATAGGTGTTGGAAGCAATCATGTTGCGAAAGAAGTACCTGTCACTTGGGCTAAAGCAAAATCATGAAGAAGACACACCCTTGCCATCATGCTACTTGTTGGTCCAGCAATGGCGATGACTTAAAGCCGAAGGAGATGCGACGTAACGCCCCGAAGACCACAAGATCAAGGTCGTCAACATCTTCGGATCGATTCGCAAGAAGTCTATGTTCGCATCAATCTCTGCACAACCTTAAGGGAGAACAACAGGATATGTTTGGATATTTAGAAGCCCCATGAAGTTACGCTTCCAACGAACTAAGAATCAAGTCAATCGGAGGTTCCTACAAGCGGATATGGCCGAATTACCGAAGGTTGCGCGTTCTGAAATTTCTGGACAGCATGCAAGAGCGGAAACAAAACGGCCATAGCTCCCTCATTTGGGCTCTGATTAAGATGAATGAGTACCCGTTGGAAAGGTAATTTTATAAAGTTTTTGATGGAACAATATTTTGGTATATGTTCTGTTATGTACACAGGGGAAAATCCACAAAAAAGAGGCAGCAGCAACACGATGAGAACAAGATAGTGGAGACGAGGACGACGACAACGAAGAGGAGCTTGGGCAATGCTTCCATTAGACCACACGAGATGAAATTCAGAAGTTTGGAACAAAACAAAGACCCCAAGAGCATTGGTAAAAGAAGGCACAAGTTGGCAACATCCGACGCTAGGAGATGTTAGAAGCAAATCACGATGGATTACACACAAACGATGGCATCCAATGGCGCGGATACTCTGGGCTCTCACACGAAGGATCATGGAGTTACATGAAGATATTTGAGACATGTGTGAAGTCCCGCAAATGAATAAGAAGAGTGAGTCCACACAAGGCAACCTTGATGATGTGTGGCACGAACGAAGGAATTGCGAAAAGACGATGTAAGCCACCGATCATTGAAGATTGTTTGCTTTCAACTCCGAGAGACCACTCACGATGAAAAGCTCGAAGGCCAAGGTACAAATTAACCTCTCAAGATACTTTTGGAGCTGATAATATTCCTTTGATATATCTATGATTCATATCCAATAGTGAGGTTGATTCAATTCTATGCCTTGTTCTTATGATGATCATGATAGGCTAGAATTTCTTGAGAGTGATAAAGAGGCATTGTTGTGCTTAAACTTTGTTACATGCCTAATGAACCTTTGCCTAATGAGAGCTTAGCGCTGAGCAAGAAAACTTATGCTACAATTAATCACAATTTACTTTGTCATAAATTGTGGTTATGGATGCGTTTGTTTGCGATATGATTTGTAAATCTTGGACTTGCTTTGTGCTCGGTCAAGCTAGTGACCTTAAATGAGCAAATTGTGGGAGAAATCCCAAGTTTCACTAACCATGCAGGGCAATAAACATAAATTAAGAGGAGAGAAGTCATACCCAAAGGAATTGCAAACCCGTGCATCTCCGTCACCGAACCTCAAAAACGGAAGTTGCTGTTTTCATTAATTTTGAGGACCTGGTCAGACATTTTCAAGGAAGAAAAAGTTGAAAATCAGAAGCTCCATCAAGTGCCGGTTCCAACGCATCTAAGATCGATGAATTTGAAGACCCGTACAAGGAGATATGGCAAAAACATTGAGCGATGTGCAGTCTGAAATCAGCTTTGGACAGATTGCAGCACCGGAGTAGAACGGGCATAACTCACTCGATCGGAGTCCGTTGGGGGTGAATAAATACTTGATGGAAAGACAATTTCATGCGCCACGCATGAAAGCTATTGTTTTCTACATGGTCTGATCTGGACAGAGAGGAAAATTTGTGAAAGAAGAGGCAGCGATAAAGTGCGATGGAGAAGGTGATGATTATGATGCAAGGAGACGATTGGGCAAGCCTCTCATCGAGCATAAGTGATCGTGTCAAGCATGGAGAGTGGATCAAGGCTGCATGAACACCTTCAAATCTTGCATGAAGGATCATGGCTCCGCAACAACAAGAAGGTATGTGAGAAAGTCGAGCTCTACGACTTTAAATGAAGCGCTTTGCGGGAGGCAACCCGGTTTTTATTTATATATATACATGACCGTCTACATTGTGCTCTTTAATCGAACCATCAAGTAACATTGTACCATTGCTCTAATAAAAACCACAACACCATGTTGTATGTTCTAATTGCTATTGAGGGAGCACTTTGTTATTTGATCTTGGAAAACTTGTAGACCTTTTTGTGTGCCTATTAGAGTTTAAAGTTTTTTTCTTTTGTGTCTTTTTAGAGAGATATATGAAGTTGGCACCATCCTTTGATTCTAAACTTGTGGCTAGTTAATTTAGGCTAACATTTGTTTTTGTTTTAGACCACCGCATATCATGTCATATCATTTTGTTCATCCACCTTGCATCACACTGCATGTTTGATTTGATCTAACTTTTTGTCCAACCAACCTAAGCCTTCCTATAACCTCCACCAAAAACCATAGCCAATAGAGGTAGGATTGCTTGAGTTGACCGGGGGCTGTCACCCTCCGGGTCGGCCAAGTCTACCCCTATCTAACTAAAAAGACGATGGTGCTTTGATGATTATGGCCGGCCACCATACTTTTCGGGGTGAATCATGCTCTAGCCCCGTAGAACTCATCGTCATAAACTTTGACTAGCCTCCCTATAAAACCCCTAGGAAAACTTCCCCTACCTTTAGACATCCTAAAACTATAGGTTTGTAGAAAGACTCTAGCACCACCTTAGATAGAATTTCTATACTTGACTTCCTCTCTTCAAAATCCTTGTTTGAGCCAAAAATATAGGATACCCATAACCTACCCTTAAACCTTGTTAGTTTGGTTGATTGATTCTTTTCGATGGGTGACTTCCTTGTTGACAATGCTTACTTCGTATGAAGTGTGAGATCAAGCTTTGTCCTTTGCTTATTATAGACCACATCGAAAGTGTTTTTCAAACCTTGCTAATGCTTGTTTGTGCTAACTTTCTGCATTTGCATTTTGCATCAATCTCTTTGTCATCATCCACTTTATGTTAGCTTGGGACCTTTTTGTGAAACTTTATGATGAATGCTTTCATATCTATGTTAATGCTTGTCGGCATGCGTTACTACTTTTTGCAATCTTGTGTAAACGTGGTGTTTAGACATGATTGGAGACCACCATCATTTAGTCTTATATCCTGAGCTATCATGTTGCATTGGTTGGTTTATAAACTTAGCAATGCGCCCTACTTTTCTTGCACTATAAAGAATTGTTGATCTTGGGATGAACATGGTGTTTTGACCTTGGTTAATAAATCTCTATGGGAATAGAAAGTTTGGCAACCACTTTGTAAGCATGGAGCTTAGAATTTGGTGTAAACATTGTTTTGTTTTTATACCATCCTATCATTTGCATGCACGCTTGCACTCACGTACACCCATTAGGATTTTCGCTAGATTAACTATGCCACAAGTGAAGATCTTAGGGATGTCATGGTTTGTTGGCATAGGGTGAGTATTCCCGACCATCACCTCATGGGTACTTTGTGCATTATAGTTATTTTGCAGGCATGGCGAATCACTCACATGAGTTCGTAATAAAAGCTGAAATCAAGATCATCAACACCTCCAAAATCCCGAAAGGAGCACTGCAGTTTTCATCAAGATTAAGCACATGTTCAGAGATGTACAAAAGGGGAAAATTGGATATTCAAGTGCTCCATTAAGTCTACTTTCAAATGCATCAAGAATCAAGATTTTAGGAGACCCATGCAAGAAGTTACAACCAAATCTTTGGGCGTCACACATTCTGAAATCAGCCCGGGACAGCTTGCACCAACAAAGTAAAAAGGGGCGTAACTCTCTTGTTCGGAGTCCGATCGGGATGAATGACCACTCGTTGGAAAGATAATTTCAAGCACTTTGCAATGGAGTGATGATTCAGTACATACTCAGTTCTGGAAGTAGAATAAAAACGCGTGGAAGATGAACCAGCGATAAGGGACAACATGGAAGGAGGAGAAGATGGGATGAGAAACAATTGGGATCAAGGCTCGTGGCAAAGGGCGGACATTGAAGGATGAACAAAGGGAACAATGTGATTATGATCTCCTCGCATGGCGGTAGGACTTCAAGAATTTTAAGATGGTTCATCATCTTCCATGCCTAGCAACATGCTAAGCATGGGGGAAGACTTGGTGGACGAAAGAAGACCTCATGGAGTTCAAGGATCACGGTTGCTGCGGATGCCGATCTTTCTTCTTCCATGCTAGGCACAATGCTTAAGCATGGGGGAGGGCGCACTACATCACAAGCATCAAAGGACGGTAATAATTCCTCAACCCTCTCTTTGTCCTTGTCTTTCTAAATGCTTGTATATATGTATATGCCTTCAACAACCTTAGATGCAAGTTTTGTATGTCTCTCTTGTTAAATAACATGGCTTCTAGGAGTACAACCTAGTTTTTGTTTTTGTTTATCGTCATCACCTTGTGCTCACCATGATGAAATAATTTTGGCTTGATCTTGCTCGTTGATGACCGTTGCCGCTTTGTTTAAACTTTGTGCTTGTTTATGCATGATTAAGCTATTGCTCTCTCTAATACAAATCTGAAATTAATTAAATGCTAGCTTAATCTTTTGTGGAGGTCATGATAAGAATAAAGACCCATGGTTTCTTTTATGCTCTCAACTTTGGATGGGTCGAAGGACATATTACTTTTTGCTTTTAAAAGTCATGCTAACCTTGTCATTAATACCTCTTGCATTTTGCTCTACCTATCCACAGCCTTATATAATGAGTGCAACCATAGATTACAAGAGTTATTGTTGGGTGAATTGATTCAAGGCTCGATTCTCTAGCTCGTGACTAAGAAGTTGGTCATTCCATTTTTTGCGTAACTTATCTTTTGCTAGCCTATTCTATCTGTGCATTGTGAGCTCCCACATCGGAAGTTTTGCAAACCTCGCCGGATATCCACCCTTTAAACCAACATCATCTTTTGTATTAACCTCCTTGACCTACCTATCACTTGAGTATGGAGACGACACATCACAAGAAGGTGCTTCAAAGGGAAGATTCAAGTTCCCTCTCATCAAGACATCCGGTACCTACCTAACACCACTTCCTCTTTGCTCGGGGACGAGCAAACGTCTAAGCATGGGGGAGGAGGTAGGTACTATGCAAATTAGAGTTCTAGGGGAGATAAAAAAATGAAAAAGATGAGAGGAGAAAAATAAAAAAAATTCAAAGCACCTCGCACCGGTCAAAGAAAAAAAACAGAGAGAGGAAAAAGAAAAAAAAAAGAAGGGAGAAAAAGAAAAAAAGAGAGAGTAATAATAATCTCCCCCGGTTCTCTAGTTGCTTAAGGATTTTTCAAGGACTTCGAGATCAAGACCCATACTCATTTTTCCAACCATGTGCAATCCGATAACGAGGACTTCGTTGGGGCCTCGGGATCATTCTTTGCCATTTGCACATGTCCACTTATCTAAAAGTGTGAGTTCTTTCTCTCCCCCCTCCTTGTGAATATTATTTTTCTAATGACCTTTTTGACGAGTCATGATAAGTCCATGAGAAGCTTGCCTTATTTTGATAATAGTCTCGACTTTAACATCTTGGTAGGGATAAAAACTTTCCTATGAGCTCCAAATAAAACCCTTCCACCTACAAACATGAGAGGGAAAGGATATAGATCAAGTAGGCTTGAGAGAGTTGTGAGATGAGAGAGTTCATGACCAAGATGCAAGAAGGTTTAAATTTTTGTACTTGGTTTAGCTCTTTTATTCACCTCATCCTTCACTTCAAAAGTTTCTAAGACCTATTCGAATTTTGTGGAGCATGATTGATTACTTGTGAAAAGAGCTTAAATTATATCTACCCTCCATAGAGATGAAAGCTAGTTACATTATGGAATTTTGAGAAATATAAACTTGGAGAGCATTATGCTTTCTCATGTGTGATCAAGTGCAGGGTATGAACAATGAAAGGCAATGCTGATATCCATTAAAAACTTACTCGAGGACGAGCAAGGTTTAAGCATGGGGGTATGTTGACGGTCGATTTTGGTACACCTAGCTATGAGTTTACCGTCAACATTTGCACGTATTTGATATTCTAACTAATGGTACTAACCCCCCGGAGGTATCAAGTTCACTCTTGCATGTCGATTTTGGAGTTTATTGTTTACGTAGGAAATTAACGTTAAAGAGGAGACTTTCGGGATAAGTTCATCAAGCACTTCAAGAGAAGATCATGAAGCCCGGCACAAGTCAAGACACATGATGAACATGACTCCAAATGGCCCGAGGACCAAACCATGAAGCCGTAAAACTCCAGGGACCTGAACAGAAGACGCTGAAGCTTGCACGACAAGGAGCTCTATCTAAACCGTGGAGAAGACGACATCAAGGGCCCACATGCAGAAGGGAGCAAGTCAACAATTGACCGAGAAGCGTCGGGGAGCGAAACGGGGCCGAACCGGGCCGAAATGGGCCTGGGCCGGCCTGTTTCGGGCCCGGTTCGCGACGCCCTTTGACCTAGGTGTTTCTCTATAAATTGCCTCTGCCTCTGTCGGCCGCCACATCCATCCATCCAGAGGAACTCGGCAAAACCTAGGAGAGAGCGACGAAGGCAGACGACGGCCGCCGCGAGTCCTCGAGGTTGTCTAGGAGATGGCCTAGGCCTACCCTAGCCGCCAAGGCCGCCTTGCACGGTTGAGCCATGGCGGAGTTCCGGAGCTTGTTGAGGTCATCAATGGTATGTACTCGGTGGAGATGATCTAAACGCATTTATTATGTGAGTAAAGTACTTCATGTCATCCGATCTTTTAGCGACTCGATTCCTCCTTTTATGATTTTGCTCTCGCTTGGCTATGCTTCGTCTTCAATCTATACTATAGATAGATTGCTTGGGGTGCTCTTGTAGTCATGGTGGCTAGAGGTGCATACCGGATCGACCATGTGTTTTCAACTTGTTCTTCTCGAACTCGCCCTAGGCTAACCCGCATGAATAGGAGTGCGTTGTGACAGGACGGTGGCTCCAAAAGGCGGGCGTCTTCGGAATCGGACCGGAGGATAGTAGTTTAATGATGGCTTTGGATGAGATGCATGTCGCGCTTGCTCTTTTGGCTAGAACTACGACTAGAAGACGATAGGCCTTAGTTTCCCTTGCTTGCTCCTTACCTTGTCGACGTTCATGGATGCAATCAACCTTATGCTATAACTCATATATCTTTAAGGTTTATCTTCTTATGCAATCAATGCTTCGTGTTAGGTTAGATCGATAGGTTAGATGGAGAATCCTGGGAGTTTGCTTCCGATCCTTGGATTGACAAATCTAGGGAGGACCCTCCTTGGTGAAAAAGGCACCAAGTCACCTGTAGGCTTGCGGTGAACTTGAGCACGGTTTTGAACCGTCAACAGGTGGAGAAGCTCATATTGGTCATGAATGGAATTCCGGAGATGAGAGCTCTAGTGAAGGAGAAAGGGAAGAGAGTTGCAACTGTGGCTTTCAAGAAGCTTCCCTCTACCTCAAGGTCATTTGACAACTTGACCGATGATGAAGAGAGCCCATCCATTCAATGCTTCATGGCCAAGGGTGAGAAGGTAAAAACAAACTCAAAACCCTCTCCTCCACCTAGTGATGAGTCGGAAATAGACTCTAGTGATGAATCTAGTGATGAAGAAGTTAACCAACTTGTTAGCAACATGGATAAGCAATCTAGAGACTTCATGGCTAAGTTAGTAGTGGAACTAGAGAAAACCCAAGACATTCTTACATCCGAAAGAAGTGAGCTTGAGGCCTTGCGTTTGGAAGTTAGCCAAGCGGGGGGCATCATAGCTACTCTCAAGGAATACCTTGATGCTTCTCAAGCTCGATGTAATTCTCTCAAGTCGAGGAATGAAGAGCTTGAGGAGTAATATAGTCTCCTTTGGAGTAGCACCTCACATCCTTTGAAGGTAAAAGGTGACTCAAGTGCTTCTACTAGCAAGGGTTGTGAAAGATGTCACAATATTGATTTAAATGCTTATGCCATTGACCTTGCAAATCTGGATGCCTTCAAGAAAGAAGTTGCAAGACTGAACTCTATCATAGCTAGTGGATGCATGAATGAGAAGGTCAAGTACAAGCAAGGAAAGATGCCCGGAAACCTAGATGGTCTTGGTCATCAGGAGGGTGCAAGAACAAGTGATAGAGAGATCATCAATGGCAAAGAATGCATCAAGTTTAAGAGCCATGGTGATCTCAAGGAAGATGAGTATATGCAGCCCTCTCAGAATCCGGAGGTTCCGCTCTAGAAGCGCGGAAGTTCCGGAGTCTGGAAGCCTCGAGCTACAAAGACAGCAGGCTCCGGAGGTTCTGGGAAAATCCCCGGAGGTTTCGGTGTCTGCACTGACAGAAATAAGAAGAAGGTCAAGGTTCAGCCTCAACATGTTCCTAAAGTGTCTAACACTCGTATGCAGGTTAAGGAACATCCAATCATGCCTAGGAGGAGAAAGGTTGAGACTCAACACAAGGCTCATGCATCCACCACCATTCCTCCTAGCTATGTGTTGAGACGCAACAACCTTGGTAAAGTTGTTGCCACGTATGTTGGAAATCAGTCCAATATATATGTGAAAAGATCCTTATGGGTTCCTAAGATTTTGGTTGCTAACGTGGAAGGCCCCAATTCAAGTTGGGGACCTAAAAGAAGGAACTAAATTGTTTTGTAGGCATACTCCTCCGGTGGATCAAGTTGGGTGCTTGATAGCGGATGCACACATCATATGACCGGAGAAAGGAGTATGTTTTCATCCTACCTCCATTTGGAAGGACCAAGAGAAACTGTCGCTTATATAGGGGATACTAAAGGAGAAGTCATCGATGTAGGTGATATCCCTATCTCTCAAAAATATTCAATTACCAATGTTCTTCATGTTGATCCGTTGGGTTACAATCTATTATCGATTTCACAACTCAGTGAGATTGGTTTTGATTGTCACTTTTCAGTAAGTGTGTGTCCATCATAAGAAGGGAGGATTCCTCTATTGTCCTTACAGGTCGCTTGAGGGGGAGGCTTTACCTAGTTGATCTCAACAAAAGCAAGGTTTCCCCCAAGACTTGTTTAGTGGCAAAATCTAGCATGGGTTGGCTATGGCATCGCTGACTAGCCCATGTTGGCATGAGGAACTTTGCCAAACTTTTGAAAGATGAACACATCCTTGGACTAACAAATGTACATTTTGAGAAAGATAGGATATGCAAAGCATGCAAAGCCGGGAAGCAAGTAGGAGCACCTCACCCACCAAATAGCATCCTCACTAGCTACATCAAGCCCGTTGGAGCTCATTCACATGGATCTATTTGGACCAGTGGCCTACATAAGTATTGGTGGTAATAAATATGACTTGGTTATTATTGACGATTATTCTCGCTTCACGTGGGTGTTCCTTGTGTTTGACAAGAGTGAGGTACAAGGAATGGTGAAGACCTTCATAAGAAGAGCACAAAGGGAGTTTGAGCTACCTATCAAGAAAGTGAGAAGTGACAATGGCTCGGAATTCTGAAACACCAATGTTGAAGAGTTTCTTGATGAAGAGGGCATCAAGCATGAATTTTCAGCTCCATATACCCCTCAACAAAATGGGGTGGTTGAAAGGAAGAATCGTACACTCATTGAGATGGCAAGAACCATGTTGGATGAGTACAAGACTCAAGACATTTTTTGGGCCGAAGCAATCAACACGGCTTGCCATGCCATCAACCACCTCTACCTTCACAAGTTTCACAAGAAGACATCATATGAGCTTATCACTGGTAAAAAGCCTAGAGTGTCTTACTTTAGAGTGTTTGGGTGCAAATGTTTCATTCTAAACAAGAGGCCCCGAAGCTCTAAGTTTGCACCTAAGGTTGACAAAGGTTTTCTTCTTGGTTTTGGTCCTAATGAACATGCCTATCGGGTCTTCAATCTAACCACCGGGAGGATTGAAGTCACGGTAGATGTGACCATTGACGAATCTAATGGCTCTCAAGTAGAGCAAGTTGATATGAATGTTGTAGAAAAGGAGAAGCCACCTTGTGAAGCAATCAAGCAATTGGCCATAGGTGATGTTAGACCAGTTGAAGCACAAGAAGAAGATGAAGAACAACTTCAAGCTTCAACACCACTCAAAGGGCCAGAAGCCACTGTATCTACAGATGTGCAGACTTCGGAAGTTCTGAGAAAATCCCCGGAAGTTCCGGGGTCTGGAGACTCAGCACCTGAAGACTCTGCAGACCAGGCAACACCACAGCTTGGAAATGATCATGAAGCCTCTCCAAGACCCCAAGTTGGTGGTGAAGATCAAGATCAACCCCTACATCAACCACTTGGACCATCACATCCTCGTGTGCATCAATCCACTCAACGGGACCACCCTGTTGACAACATTCTAGGGAGCATAAGGAGAGGGGTAACAACACGATCTCGTCTTAAAATTTTTTGTGCATTTTACTCGTTTGTTTCCTCTCTTGAACCCATTAAGGTAGAACAAGCTCTTGAGGATCCGGATTGGGTGATGGCTATGCAAGAAGAGTTGAACAACTTTGAAAGAAATCAAGTATGGGAGTTGGTAGAAAGACCCAAGATGAACATCATTGGCACCAAATGGGTATTCCGAAACAAGCAAGATGAGTTTGGGATTGTAATTAGGAACAAAGCAAGATTGGTTGCTCAAGGGTACACCCAAGTTGAAGGGCTAGACTTTGGAGAAACTTATGCACTGGTAGCAAGACTTGAAGCAATTCGATTCCTACTTGCATTTGCTGCCCATCATGATTTCAAGCTATATCAAATGGATGTCAAGAGTGCATTTCTCAACGAACCACTCTCTGAAGAAGTCTATGTGGAGCAACCACCGGGTTTTGAGGATCCCAAGCATCCTAATCATGTCTACAAACTCTGTAAGGCGCTCTATGGGCTCAAGCAAGCACCAAGAGCATGGTATGAATGCCTTAAGGAATTCTTGCTCAAGCAAGGCTTTGAGATAGGCAAAGCCGATGCTACTCTCTTCACTAGAAAAGTTGATGGTCATATTTTTGTGTGCCAAATATATGTCGATGACATAATATTTGGTAGTACTAATGAAACTTTTTGTGAAGAGTTTAGTAGGATAATGACAAAGAGGTTTGAGATGTCCATGATGGGTGAGCTCAAGTTCTTTCTTGGATTTCAAATTAAAGAAGCAAAGGAAGGGACATTCATATGTCAAACCAAGTATACAAAGGACATGCTCAAGAAGTTTGACATGGACAAGGCAAAGCCCATCAAAACTCCAATGCCTACCAATGGACACTTGGACCTCAATGAAGAAGGGAAATTCGTGGACCAAAAGGTATATTGCTCCATGATCGGCTCTCTTCTTTACTTATGTGCATCTAGGCCGGATATTATGCTTAGTGTGTGCATGTGTGCTAGGTTTCAAGCTAACCCGAAAGAGTGCCATCTCATGGCCGTAAAGAGAATCTTGAGATATCTAGTCCATACCCCTAACCTTGGCTTGTGGTATCCTAAGGGCTCCACTTTCGATCTACTTGGCTATTCAGATTCCGATTATGCCGGTTGCAAGGTAGATAGAAAGAGTACATCGGGGACTTGCCAATTCCTTGGTAGGTCTCTAGTGTGTTGGAGTTCTAAAAAGCAAAACTCAGTAGCCCTTTCCACCGCCGAGGCCGAGTATGTTGCAGCCGGCGCTTGTTATGCTCAACTACTTTGGATGAAGCAAACCTTAAAACATTACGGATGTCACTTTACCCATATTCCACTTTTGTGTGACAATGAAAGTGCCATAAAGCCTGCAAACAACCCTGTAAGACATTCTCGTACAAAACATGTAGACATCCATCATCACTTCTAAAGAGACCACGAAACCAAAGGAGATATCGCTCTAAGTCATGTGAGCACCGAAAAACAACTAGCCGATATCTTCACAAAACCTCTCGATGAGTCAAGGTTTTGTAGTTTAAGGAATGAGCTAAATATTCTTGATTCTCGTTGCGTGGCTTGATATCTAGCATGCCTTGATTGATGTATTTTTCTTGTCAAAATAGTTTTGCAAAACTTTATATATTGTGTTTCAAAAACTATTTTATATCCCTAACTTGTCTCAAATAGCTATAGTTATGAGTTGATTGATTGAAATCTAGCCATTTGGGACAAGGAGTCCATGACCTAAGAGAAATCTCTGTTGTTATGTACCAATCACACAAGAAAAGTTCAAAAGAAGCTCAAGTTCACTATCTCTGAGTCTCAGTCTTCGGAGGTTCTGGAGAAAACACCGGAGGTTTCGCTCTTTATCACTCAGACAGTCTAGTCAGTGGTTGAAAAGGGAATCTTGGAATATTCTGCCGAATCTTATCCTTTTACCCTCAAGGGTAACTCCCAGATCTACCCTCTCTCTCTTACCGTAGTCAGTTTCATCCTTACCACACCGCTTCGCATCTCGATCTCCTCTCTCGCACCCGCGCCGCCACCGCACACCCATGTCGGTGCTGCTCTTCGACGCGGCTATCTTCATCGCCATTGGGCGAGCTCGTGTGAAGAGGGATGGTGAAGTAAGGGGGAGCAGTCCGTGTCGTCGTCTGGATCTACATCAATAAGCTTCTCCGGCACCGTTCGCTCTCCTGCAAGGATCTCGTCCCCTACATCTAGGTCGTGCATTCTCTCTCTGCGCGCACATCTAAGGTGACAAACCCTAACCGACCCAATCTTCGTTTCACCTCAGATCCTGTTGCAGTTTCAGACTTAATCCTGCCTTCTACTTGTTCCTCGATGTAGATGTAGTGGTACATTTGTGATAGATCTAGTTGAAGGTTGAATCAAGAATTCAAGAACTATGTCACTGCATGCTGTCCGGAGGTTCCGGGAAAATCCCCAGAGGTTCCGGATACTGTAGAGACTTGTTCGTGATTCTGTTTCAAAAGTCAACTAGACCTTGCCATAGATTTTACTACTATATTTTCATCTTTCCAATCTTCTAGTGCTGTTTGAATGGGTTTATTTGGGCTCTTTAGTTTCAGTTGAAAGTTGAATCAAATACATAGTCTGCTGTTATGTGTCAGAACCCGGAAGTTCCAAGAAAATCTCCAGAGGTTCCGGGGTCTGTGCTGATAGTGGCTGTGTCTTTGATTCAAAGTTCCTTTGAACCTTACCTAAATGATCTCCGTACTCTTGCACTTCGTCCTTTTCATCTATTCACTTCTTTATCTCAGATGTCAGAAGACTCAAGCAAGAAGAGGGCAATGCCCTTTGATTCCCCAGCTGGAGAGAAGGCTTTCAGGCTGGCCTCAAGGGCTGTGGCAGGCAGCAGTGGAAGCAGAGGGAAGGCTACACCTAGGAGAGGCCGTGGCTCAGGCAGTTTATCAGTGGGCAGAGGCTCTGAGTTTGCATGTTGAAGACAATGGTGGGACAGAGGGCAAGACCATTCACATTGTCATTGATGATTCAACTAAATTGGGTGAGATTGACACTACCTATCACAAGTACTGCAAGTACAACCCCAAAAGAAGGCAGCCAACCAAGTATGACAGCTCAGCCTCCTTTGAGCAAGACAACTATGATGCCTCTGGAGTTCAAGTGAAAAGGGCTAGGGAGGAGAACCCCTATCTCCTCCCCAAGTACTCTGTCATTGACTATCATTTCTGGTCAATCTTCCACTTCAACTTCTATGGGACAGTGCTAGTGAAGGACTGATTAGGTGACCAGAGAGGGGGGGAGTGAATGGGAGCTGATAAAAATTCTTCCCAAAGGATGAACTCGGCCTATGCCCCAAATCCACAACCAAGGATTCCCACACGAGTTTGTCAAGGTCTCGTAGTCACAATGGACCTACCAACCCTAGGAACAAGCCCCAACTCAAAGCAACACGGAAGCGCAACTCAAGAAGCAAAGGACTTAACCAAATCTGCAGGGTCCAGGCGGACAGTCCGCAAGGCTGGGACGGACGGTCCGCAAGCACCTGGCGGACGGTCCGCAACCCCCGGACGGACGGTCTGCAAAAACCAACAGAACCTCCAGAACCGCACCTCGAAAATACAGACGGTCCGACTCGAGCCTCCGGACAGTCCGATGACGACGGACAGTCCGTGGACCCCTCGCGGACGGTCCGACTTGCGCGCGGACAGTCCAGCACCCCTCGACGGACGGTCCGACAAACCTCCAGCAACGAAACCCTAACACCTCGGAAGATCGACGTGCGAGCTCCCAAGAACTGGACGAACACGCGACGAACACGAGGCTCGCGGACGGTCCGCGGGCCACTGGCGGACGGTCCGCCGGCCTTGAACAGAACAGCCCGAGCACCAAAACATGAAGTCAACCTCTCCTATCCATCCATGGATCTCCCAAACAACTTAAGCTCTTGAGACAAGATTTGGGGGAGATGTGAAGCGTCCCAAGGGGATGCTATGCCCCAAAACTTGAAGCCTCAAACCAACTAAATCGCCGGGAATCGAATCGCAACCGAGCTCTACCAAAAAGCTAGGGTTCCACCCGAAATCCTCAAATTCAAGGCCAAATCTAGAGTTTGAGGGGTCAAGATCAAGCACAAAGATGCACAAGGCATCTATCCATGATCCCCACAAGAAAATCCGAACCCAAACACCACAGAATCGGAGGAACAAGCCACGCACGAAAATCCAACAAAAATAGCCCGAAAAAGACACGAAAATCACTTGAGCCACAAGAAGGAAATCGACGCAACCATGAAAGCTTCCATACACTCGGAGATCATATTCTCTACAAAACGGTGAAGAAAATCTAAACCTATGGAGTAGGGAAATGAGAAGCAGTCCAGATGGATGGTTTGCCTAGAAACCCTAGAGCTATATATATGAGTCCCTCTGGGTTGGGCAAATGACCAAGCTACTCCTAGCACTTAAACTAAGATACAATCCCCTCAAGGGCAATATGGTCAAGTAGCACTCCTCTCCAGCAGATGGCCACGCCTTCGCCGCAGTCCGCGTCCCCCCGATGCAAGCCCTGCGATCCCGCCACGTGTCCTCTGGCTTCGAAGCTTCTCGACGCGCCCGGATCCCGTCTCCGCCCGCCGAGCCTCCGGTCTTGGTTTTGTGGCTCAACCAAGTAACCCGACGGTTTTGTGGTGAACCGCTGCAAACCCCGCGTGCAGACTCCGGTTGTGAGCTGCTACCCTGCACCGGCTCCGGTCGACGACTTCGCCTTGCTTTTCTTGCCACCATGCGGCCCGCACTTGACCCTGTTCGGCCACTAGGTCCATCGAGCCAAGCCTACTTGTCTCTCCACTCCTCGGAGGCCCCGCAAGGCTAAGACCTTTCGCGCCCGCTCTTCACCTGCAACAACACGAGTCAAGCCGCAACCTGCACCTACAATACTCGGCCAAGAGTCAGTCCACACCACGTTGTCAATCACTCATCACACCAGGGAGCGACCATCCACCGGTCCTCAGACGCTCCGGTCCTCAATCTCCCCCTTGATGAGTGCATTGATAACACACATAGTAACCAATTTAGAGAAAAAGAGAAAAAGAAAAGAAACGAAAGAAAAACTCAAACAAGTGATCAAAAGCCAAACAAAAGCCAAAACGAGATCACTTGAGAGAGAAAAATCTCGGTCCCCTAAGACAAGGGCCACGGCTCGACACAACCGAGATAAAATGCTCCAAAATTACCGACACCTCAAGGTGAGGCAAAAGGGCTCAACACCATCGGCAAAAGGGCACAACTAAAATCAGGTGACAAAAAGTTCCAAAGCTCCCCCTGAACAAATGCATTTCTCCCACTTGATGCAAAAACTGCCCCTGGATGCAAGAAATGGGTACTTTCCTCCCTAAAGCAAGAATTGGGTACTATCTCTCCCCCTTTTTTGTAATGCATGAATCAAGTCTACAAATGCAAGCATGTGCTTCTCAAATAGACAAAGAGCACTACAACATGCTAAAAATGAGACATAGACAAGCAAGATAGCCACAAATTTAGTACAAGCATCGCCAACAAGATAGATAGGGACATATAAGCATATGACATAGCTATGATCAAAATAAAGCATTTTTCACAAAAATTTCCCTCTCATGAGCATAGGACCTAAACATGGTCAAAATGAGCACAAACAACATATAACCCACAAACTTCATGCAAGGTCACAAATTCTCATCACAACATCATCACAAACACCTACAAGCTATCTCATGTCATGTCAAAGCCACCGAGCCATGTGTCCACTTCCAAATATGAGACTTCTCATTGGTGAACATCATGCAACGGTTTAGCACCCAAGATAAGGAATTTAAAGCATAAATGACATGGAAGCATATTTTTCAAGCACAAGCATTTCATATACCAATTTCAAGATTTACAAATTAAGCATGGTACATGAAGTGCCTTTACGGCAAAAAGAAGCTTAGCTTCTCCACAAGATAACATGTAGGCTAAACATTCATGATGATAAATGGGTCTTTGACCCCAAATGAAAAGAACATGGTTTCCAAGCACAAATTAAGCAAGAAATAGCGATGTATGCACATTTTGAACATGAGAGGCATTCAACTCACAAGAGAGGATCATATATATCATTTTCACAAAATTAAGCCATCCACAAGCATATACATCCCAAAACTACCAAGAGCATTGCTATACATCACATGAGCATCACTAGCAAAGTCATAAGCTCATATCCGGCATATCATGGTGATCAAAGTATATAGGAGAAGCACATCTCTAAAGCATATGATACAAATGCAGTCTATGATACAAAGATGCAAGCATGATATGATACAGAAATGAAAATGCAACATGTATATGTACATCAAACCCCCAACCGAAGCTCAAAAAGGAAAAACCACTCCAAGCTCCCCTCGCAAACGAGCAAATGTAGCTTGGTCCAAAGGCTTTGTTAGGATATTGGTGAGCTGTTTTTCGGTTGGTACATGGATGAGGTCTATGTTTCCCTTCTCAACATTGTCTCTCAGGAAGTGGTACCTCACCTCTATATGTTTGGTTCTGGAGTGTAGCACGGGATTTTTGGCAACACTAATGGCACTCGTGCTATCACACATGAGAGGAACATGGGTACACTTCTCACCAAAGTCACTCAGCGTGTATGTGATCCAGAGCAGCTAGGAGCAACAACTAGCGGTAGCAACATACTCAGCTTCTGTGGTAGACTGAGCTACACTAGATTGTTTGCGAGAGAACCAAGAAACAAGTGAGGAACCCAAAAACTGGCACGTCGCTGAAGTCGACTTCCTATCGACTCGACACCCTGCAAAGTCGGCATCCGAAATCCCAAGAAGCGAAAGAGAGGAGGGCGCCGAGTACCAAAGACCGAGCTCAGGAGTGTATCGAAGATACCTGAAGATCCGCTTGACGGCCTGCCGATGTGAAGTCCTTGGTGATGCCTGAAAACAAGTGCACAGACACACAGAAAACTGAATGTCCGGCCTCGTCGCCATCAAGTACAAGAGGGAGCCGATCATGCTCTGGTATTCCTTCTGGTCCACGGGCTCTCCGTCCTCGTCCGCATCAAGCGTTGTAGTCGTACTCATCGGTGTCGACAGGGGCTTCAAGTCGTCCATCTTGAACTTCTTGAGGATGTCCTTCGTGTACTTGGCTTGATGCACAAAGGTTCCCTCCTTCGCCTGCTTGATCTGAAGCCCGAGAAAGAACTGCAATTCTCCCATCATAGACATCTCGAATTCTTTGCTCATGTCCTCTGCAAACCTCGCAACCAAAGAGTGAGACGAGCCACCAAAGACAATATCATCCACGTACACCTGAACAATTAGGATATCATCGCCCTACCTAAGGAGAAAAAGAGTCTTATCTATTTTGCCCATCTCAAACTCCTTGCTGAACAAGAACCCCCTCAAACGGCCATACCAAGCACGGGGAGCTTGTTTCAGCCCATACAACGCCTTCCTCAGCCTATACACCCGGTGGGGAAACTCAGCACTCTCAAAGCCCTGTGGTTGCTTCACATAAACCTCTTCTTCCAAAAACCATAGAAAGGCACTCTTCACATCCATTTGGTACAATTTGAACCCTTTAGCCACGGAAAAGGCTAGAAGGATCCTAATCGCCTCCAAACGAGCTACAGGAGCAAATGTCTCCTCATAGTCTATCCCCTCCTTCTGACTATAGCCCTGAGCAACCAACCTCGATTTGTTTCTCACCACCTCACCATTCTCACCATCTTTGTTCTTCCACACCCATTTTGTCCCGATATGTTTGCAATGTGGTGGTGGCTCTACCAACTCCCAAACTTGGTTTCTCTCAAAGTTCTCTAACTCCTCATGCATTGTGTTCACCCAATTAGGATCAGAGAGGGCGTGTCCAAAGTCTTTCGGCTCAAAGGTAGCAACAAAAGCCGAATGAGCAAAGTGAGAAACATTCCTGGACCTAGACCGTGCCGTACGCTCGTTGATGTCGCCGATGATTCTTAAGGGAGGATGATCAACTTGAACGCGCCTCGGTGCCTCTCGCCTGGAGACAACCTCCCCCTTAGCTGCAGCTTCCACTTGATCTTGCTGGATCGTAGTCAGTGTAGGGGATGGGCCATCCTGCACCGTAGTCGTCATAGTGGAAGTAGAGGGTACATGCTTGGCTGGGGCTTCACCATCATCACCATCATCCTCTCCAGCATCATCCAACTCGTCCTCAAAGATCTTCTTGCCAATCTGTCACCTGCACACTCAAAAACAGACGAACTGCATGGCTGGGTCTCGTCGAAGGTAACCTCGCAAGTTTCCATGACTAGGTTAGTATCAAGGTTGAGCACACGGAATGCTCGAGAATGACTTGCATAACCCAAAAAGATCCCATCGGAAGACTTCGACTCAAACTTATCAAGCCTACCCTTCTTGAGAATAAAGCACCGGCAACCAAAAGCCCTGAAATGGCTCACTCTAGGTGCTCGCCCATGCATGAGCTCATAGCACGTCTTGTTCAAGAAGGCCCGAAGAAAAATCCGGTTCCCAACATGGCACGCGGTATTCATCGCCTCAGCCCAATATCTCCTCGGAGTCCTATGCTCGTCGAGCATCGTCCGAGCCATCTCACAAAGGGAACGATTTTTCCTCTCAACCACACCATTCTGACAAGTCACATAGGGAGAAGAGGATTGATGTTCGAGACCCAAATCACGACAAAAGGTTTCGAAATGAGAGTTTTTAATTTCGGTGCCATTGTCTCTACGAATAGCTCGAATAGCATCTCCATTCCTCTCATTCTTCAACCTCAAGATTAGATCCCGCACAAAACCAAACATCTCCCCCTTGTCAGCCAAGAAGAAGACCCAAGCATAGCGAGAATAGTCGTCCACTATCACCAGGACATTCCATTTCCGACCCGCCGAGCACACATGAGCTGGACCAACCAAGTCCATATGGAACAGCTCGCATGGCCTCTCTATCATAACGGATGTGAGAGGTGGGTGAAAGGCGGCGACCATATTACCATGCCTACACGGAGCACATACCAAGTCCTTTTGGTATTTCAACTTAGGCAATCCTCGGACCAAACCTAGCCCACTCAAGCATGACAACAAGTCAAAACTCAAGTGACCTAGTCTCCTATGCCATTTCCAAAGGTCCGCCGAAACAGCAGCAACCAAACAACGAGAAGAGCCGACACAGTGAGAAAAATCGGCTCTGAAAATCTGACCCTCGGGGATGATCGTGCACACAAGATCACCTCGAGAATCTAAAGCACGAGAAGCGCCCGTTTTGAAACGGACCTCAAAACCCTCATCAAGAAGCTGGGAAACCGAAAGAAGATTAAACCCTAAAGACTTGACAAGAGCAACACGCCTAAGAGTCACAGACTCGCTCACCTTCACCGTGCCCACTGAAAGCACTCTACCTTTCCCATTGTCCCCAAAAGTGATGTACTCTTTGGTCATCACCGGGGTGAGACTGGAGAACCACCTTCGATCTCCGGTCATGTGTCGAGAGCAACCAGAGTCGATCAACCAAAAGCCCTCCATGCCTCCCACCTCATCCTCGGAGTCAGAGTCTGAGTTGTCCTTGTTGCTCTTCTTGCTTGCGGAGCTGTGTGCCATGCCGCAAAAGCCTTGGGCGGCGAAGCACAGGCCGTTGATGTTCTTGCTTGACCGCTTGCCCTTGTGTCATTCTTCTTCATCACTTGAGCTCGATGAAGAGTAGCAAGAGCTCGAGTCGATGTCGCTCGCTCCGGCAACCATCGCTCGCTCCTTCTTCTTGTGACCACCACTCCTCCTCGGCCTCCGCTCGAACTTGTTCTTGCCCTTGTGGTCATCCCTCGAGCGGTGCTTGTGGTCGGTCCTCGGACGGTGCTTGTGCTCGGGCTTAACCTCCATGGCTTCCGGGCACTCAGCCATAAAGTGCTCGTGCTTCCCGCATCGGTAGCACATGCCCGAGCTCCTCCGAGTGTTCTTCCGGTTCGTGTACATGCGCTCGAACCGCCTGCTCAGCAATGCGAGATACTCCAGCATGTCGAACTCCTCATCTGGCATGGACGGTCCGCCGGGCATGGTCCACGGCCCACTGGCGGACGGTCCGCCGGCCCCAAACAGAACAGCCCGAGCACCAAAACGCGAAGTTAACCTCTCCTATCCATCCATGGATCTTCCAAACAACTTAAGCTCTTGAGACAAGATTCGGGGGAGATGTGAAGCGTCCCTAGGGGATGCTATGCCCCAAAACTTGAAGCCTCAAACCAACTAAATCGCTGGTAATCGAATCGCAACCGAGCTCTACCAAAAAGCTAGGGTTCCACCTGAAATCCTCAAATCCAAGGCCAAATTCGGAGTTTGAGGGGTCAAGATCAAGCACAAAGATGCACAAGGCATCTATCCATGATCCCCACAAGAAAATCCGAACCCAAACACCTCAGAATCGGAGGAACAAGCCACGCACGAAAATCCAACAAAAATAGCCCGAAAAGGACACGAAAATCACTTGAGCCACAAGAAGGAAATCAACGCAACCATGAAAGCTTCAATACACTCGGAGATCAGATTCTCTACAAAACGGTGAAGAAAATCTAAACCTATGGAGCAGGGAAATGAGAAGCAGTCCGGATGGATGGTTTGCCCAGAAACCCTAGAGCTATATATATGAGTCCCTCTGGGTAGGGCAAATGACCAAGCTACTCCTAGCACTTAAACTAAGATACAATCCCCTCAGGGCAATATGGTCAAGTAGCACTCCTCTCCATCAGACGGCCACGCCTTCGCCGCAGTCCGCGTCCCCCCGATGCAAGCCCCGCGATCCTGCCACGTGTCCTCTGGCATCGAAGCTTCTCGGCGCGCCCGGATCCCGTCTACGCCCACCGAACCTCCGGTCTTGGTTTTGTGGCTCAACCAAGTAACCTGACGGTTTTGTGGTGAACCGCCGCAAACCCCGCGTGCAGACCCCGGTTGTGAGCCGCTATCCTGCACCGGCTCCGGTCGACGACTTCGTCTTGCTTTTCTTGCCACCATGCGGCCCACACTTGACCCCGTTCGGCCACCGTGTCCATCGAGCCAAGTCTACTTATCTCTCCACTCCTCGGAGGCCCCGCAAGGCTAAGACCTTTCGCGCCCGCTCTTCACCTGCAGCAACACGAGTCAAGCCGCAACCTGCACCTGCAATACTCGGCCAAGAGTCAGTCCACACCATGCTGTCAATCACTCATCACACTAGGGAGCGACCATCCACCGGTCCTCGGACGCTCTGGTCCTCTACTGGTCAACAAGAGCAAGATCATCAAGATGAAGTGGGTGGACTTTGAGAACCTTGAGGACTTAGGGAGAGGTGCCCTAAGGCTGAAGATGTACTTGAGCTAATAGAGAAATACAATATCAGGGACCTCATGGGGTTCAAATATGACTAGAACACTGAGATCTTGGCACAGTTTCATGCCACCTTCTTCTATGACATCGACAAGGACACTATACACTAGATGACCGAAGGAGTACACTACAAGCTGGACTTCGTGACACTTGCCAGGCTCCTTGGGTTTGGACAGGAAGATAGAGATGCCTTCATCCTTCATCATGAAAACCACATGGAAGCTGATCAAGTGGCAGATGCATATGAAGTGCCAGAGCATGCAGACGGCACTACAACAGGGATGAGATCAGTCTACTATGTGATGAACAATCTGTTTAGAGAGACCATATATCCCAAAGGTGGGAGTGACTCAACACATCTGCGCAAATATGCCACAAACTTGATTTTCAGATTGCTGCCAGATGCAGCTCCCTTCTCAGTTAGCAAGTTCATTTGGTATAACCTGATCAGATGCACCGAAGATGGACGGAGCAACCTGCCCTAGGCACCCTATGTGATGTACATGATTGAGATGGTCACTGGGATCATCTTCAAGAAGGATGGGAAGCACCTTCCATATCAGGTCAAGAACTGGCATCATATCAGAAGGAATGAAGTGCTGAAGCCCTACATGGAACCTGAGTATCCTCCACCTGCAGCTGAGTCCAGCAGTCCCAAGGATCACAAGCAGCTGAAGCACATGCTGAGGGACATCTTTGGTTATTGCAGATACACTGCAAATCAGATGTATGAGTCTCGGAAGGACCTAAACAGGCTGCTGAACCATGCTGGCTTATCTGCTGACTCTATGCTTCCACCTCCACCCATCTTCCCTGATTTCCTTGAGTACTCCACTAGTGGAGAAGAAAAGGAGGGTGAGCAGCCAGCTGCGCCCACACATGTGATATCCAGTGATGATGAGCCCCTCGGTGACAAGCTTCACAAGTTCAAGAAATCCCAGCCTACCAAGACTCCTGTGAGGAAGAACACCAAAGCTGCTGCTGGCCGTGGCAAGATACCTGTGATCTCTGATGAGGAGGACAGCGACGAGGAGGAGGAGGACCCTGTGGCTGATGAAGAAGAAGATGAGGAGGACTCCTGGAGCATTGACTGAACCTTGGTGGACACATCTAATTTGCAGGCTTCCTCTCTTTCCCTTCTCTCCATTTTGTTAATCTGTTGACAAAGGGGAGAAGTAAGAAAGATTGAGATGTATTTTGCTGTGGACCTGCTAACTTTTGTGAGCTGTGAGAGAAGTGAAACTTTATACTAATCTCATTTGAACTCTTGTATGTAATAACTGTTGGTGCTATTTGTGCTTGCCACTGTTGGCAAGTGGTTGGAGTTGGTCATGGACACAATTTGTGGATGTTGAAAACTTTAAACCCTTGGTTGGTGTAATAGGGCTAGCTGTTGGTTGGATTGCTGTTAAATTTTATCTAGTCCCTATTTACTGTTAGTCTGTGTCTTATACTGTTTTCTGTGATGTTTGTTGGGGTGACTGTGTCAGAATGTGGAAGTTCTGGAAAATTTCCCAGAGGTTCTGACTCTAGGGTCTGCCCGGAGGTTCCGGAGATTTTCCTGGAAGTTTCGCATCCTGTTCACAATTAACTCTCTGATTGCATATTATGTCATACGCATCACGATTTATTTTTTGACATAGTTGCTGTGCACCCCACGATGTTGTGAATAATAGACTTTGCTCACTTTACTCTCAAGATATGCAAACATAGTGTCTTGATAATGACACTTCACTCTATTCGACTTGAGACATGCATATATTGAGGGGGAGTCTAGTATTCACTTCATCAAAAGCTCAATCTTTATCAATTAAATCTAAGCTTTAATTGGGTTGTCAACATTTACCAAAAAGGGGGAGATTGTAAGTGCAACCAAGCCCTAAGTGGGTTTTGGTGATGTTGACCACACAATTAAAGAGCTAATGAGCTTTTGAGTATGTATTGCAACATGAAATTTTTCTATAGGTGTTCATAAAAGAAAGGAGACCCCTCATTCAAAGGAAGAAGGCCATTCTTACTCAAGAAAGGGTTTAATTCATTTTCTATTTTGAAATTGAGTATAGGTTATGCCGTACTATCAAGGGGGATACTAATAGTGGTATAGGGTAGCTTCAAGTGCTCAATGATCTCCTCCACAAATATCTTACCCTACCACAAAAAGAAGACTCTTAGTTGTTGTTGTTTCTGTTTTCCTCTACAGGGTTCGGAGGTTCCTGTGTTTTTCCCGGAAGTTCGGACTGTACGAGCTAGAGTCAACAGCCTCTGGTTCTCACTCCAGGTCTCAGAGGTTCCGGTCTCTTGCCCGGAGGTTCCCGACTTCAAATCTAACCGTTACTGTTGCACGTTTGAGAGTATTTATACCCTTTGGTCGCCCAACAGTCGTCTTGTTCCTCCCCTACGCTTCAGACCTCATTCAAAGCTCTTCTCTCACTCTTGCATTGACTCCAACCTACTCCACTCCAAATCCTTGCATAGCATTGAAGTGGGTAGTGATTCTTTGTGAGTTAGAGTATTAAAGACCCTCTATTGTTGTTCTTGAGCACTTGGTGAAACCCTAGCTACTTGGTGGATCTTTTACTCTTGGATTCTCGAATCCTATACGGCTAGAGGTTGCTTGGGAGCTTTCAATCTTCGTGTGGCAGCCCCAAGAAGTTTGTATTACCCTTTGTGATTAGTGGAAACCCTCCATCTATCATCTAGGTGATAGGTGTGAGAGAGGAGTGGATCTTGTGAGATCCCTAAGCTTTTGTGGCTTACCTCAACAACATGGATTTAGGGAAGCCTTTGTGGTGAGCTGAACCACGGGATAAATCCTTGTCTTGTGTACTTTAATTTGGTTATCTTGCTTAGCTTGTTCTAGTTGGTTCTCTCTAGAGATATTAGGGTTTGCTCTAGATCTGCTCGTGCCTAGTGTTCCCTTGGGTATCCTGCTAGTAGATCTTCAGTTCTCTTGTTTACTAACCCCTAGATATCCTCAGATCTATTTTATCTTAAGTTATCCGCAGCTGATCTGTTTTGCAGAGTTGAACTGCTGACAGGGTCTGGAAGTTCTGGGATTTTTCCCAGAAGCTCCAGAGTCTGACAGTACAAGTGCAAGAAATGTTGGAATTTGTTTTGTAGGCCTATTCACCCCCCCCCTCTAGGCCACTTGCCTTATCCTTTCACTCGCTACGGGTGAAGCGGGCGGTGTCGGTGGGGGTGGTCCTGCAGCACTCGCCTTGTCAAGGCCAGACTGAGCCTGCTGGTCCTCGGGAGGTACCGCGGCTGCTGGTGGAGTTGGTGGCTGCAGGGCAACAAGAGCCTGCAACAACTCCACGTGAACCTCGCCCTCCATGACCTGCTCCTGTAGCTCGGCTATGTGCCCAACAAGCGCGAGCCTCTCTGCGTCGGCAGTGGCTACGTGCTGCTGGTAAGTGTCGTTCTCCGCCTAGAGATCGAGAATCCTCTGCAAGTGGTCACCTCTTTCTATCTCCATCCGTGCTCTGGTGTCCTGTAGCACTATGTTCTGATGCTGAGTCTACGCAAGAGCGACTCCCTGCTGCTGGTAGGCTGCGTACAACTCGTGCCAAGTGGCGTACGAAAGCCCAAGCCTGTGGCTCAACATAGCCTCTGTGGAGAGGCGAAGAGCCTGAAGCGTGAACAAGGCATCCATACACCACGTCAGTTTATGGGTAGTATCCTCTAGAGGAATGAACAAGGTGAGCTCCTCAATGTGGTCCACAGGGTCACGCCATGCGGGGTCGTGCGGGTCCACAGCAGGAAACAACCCGAACGGCGACAGCGTCACCTCGAGCGGGCGGTGCTCGCAAAAGTTGGTCAGCAGCTTCAATGCTGCCGACTCCACTGACTCAGGGCGACGTAAGCCGTAAAACACGAAGCTAAAGTCGGGCCAGTACGGGTGGTCCGGGTGCGGTGGCACAGTGACGGTAACTCAGCACCGTGGAACGCCCAGGTCCACAAACTCCAACGCGTCGTAGGTAGGCGGGATAGTGCAACCGGAGACCTGGAGTGCCTCCCACGCTAGGCGAGGAAAGCCCTCCCAGTGCAATCCGTCGGAACACACTGTACCATCGGCGTCAACCTCGTAAAAGCCGGGGGCAGCCATCTGTACAAAATACAAGCGCATGTTAAACTTCAATACAAGTGCAACATGCTAGACAGTAAAAATTTGGCAGTTCTGAACAAAAATTCATAACTCCCAAACCACTACCCCAAAAATTCCCAAATTTTGTCAGCCACTCAGAAATGAAATGAGACACAAATTTGGTATTCAAAGGTTGAGCTGAAACTGATTGGAACATGGTGAAAACGAACAACTTTTGGGCTACTGTCTGCCAGAAAAACAGCAAAACAGCGCTGCACTAAAAAGATCATAACTCCAGATTTAGTAACCCTATGGGTGTGAAACTTTGCGAGCAGCAACTAGACTACCTAAGGATCGCTTTTGGTAGAGAACTCCTAGCTAAAAACTTCCTAGATCAGCCTAGAAAAACAGGGACAGTAGCTACGCACAACTTGAGCAGAAAAACATCTTTTACATCAAACTAGCATAAAGATCCTTAGCAAGGATTACTTAGCTAAAGAGCACACATGTGGATGGTTTGTGACCAGTTTTAAGTTTGGTAGATTTTAGCATGATGCAAAAGTGACCTATTCGTCCTCACAAGGCAATCAATCCAAAATCGAAGTCAGTGCCGGTAGCAAGGCAACAATACGTCTCTCCTTATAATAGCTAATCGAAAGCTATTCGTTTCTTTCTTATCGTACTTACGAAATGTGGTTAGTGTACCTGCAAGAAAAGAACCTTCCGTGCCAGCACGTCACGGCAGCATCCCCGATCATTACCATTCACTATAGAAATGGCACCCATGCATTTAACGCTGCATGGACAGTGTCCAACCTCAGACACGCCCCTTTTAAATGGAGGGTGTCCTTGCCTCGCATATTCGTAATGCGGAATGCACACGTGTAGCAAAACGTGGTGACATCACAACCCATGACACATTCATCTGGAATAGAACATGTCATCCTTTGTATGGTTCACATACGGAAAGCACACGTATAAAACACGTGGCATCCAACCGAGAAGACAGGATCCGTTGAATGGATTTCCCTATCGACCCTCACATACTCGTGATGCGGCACATCACACGTATGAAACATGTGGCCAAACAAGTGCTGGTAGTTAGCAACAATAAACTATAGTTTACTAGCCACCTGAAAGTACCCAAAACTCCCTCTAGGGCCTCTCGGACTACTTTCATCCTTAACGATCCAACGCTTTTTGCAAAAGTAAGCGAAGTTGGCAAGTTTTATTCCAAAACAAGTGATTAGTGTTACTAATTAACTCTGGTGTACACTAACTCGAGCTCTGATGCCAGCTGTGACAGACCACCCAAAATAATTCCGTATTATCGCCTAAACCCATCCATTAGGCCCTTTTGCGATAACACAGAAGTACTTTGTCGTTGTTTGCCGGGTCAAGCCTGGTAAATCACTTACTTACAACAGGACCGAAGAGCAGTATACATCAAAACTCACACGAAGGCGAGTCCAGAGTCATTAAGCAAATTAATCCAAACCGGGCCCACTTGGGGGCCCATTTATTACAAAGCATTGTTCATCATAGCATGATAAGGTTCAGAGTTTAAAAGACAGCGGAAATCTAAACATCGACACGATACCACAGGAGGCCATCCATGACATCATCATTCTTCATCATCACCCTCGATCCACTGGAGCTCCCATCTAGGCGGGATCTCTCCAGGCCAAACATCATTCAGTGCTTCACCTGAAAACAACATAAATAGCAAGGCTGAGTATACTAATACTCAGCAAGACTTAGCCGTCGGGTGATAACTACATCACCAACCTCTAGACATGAAAGGCTTTTTGGTTGGTGGGTTCTTTTGCTGAAAAGCAACAAAGAGTAGGTCCTTACTTTCAACATTTTAGCTCGTGTTCTAGTTTATTAACTATTCTAGATAAGCACATGTGCTAAACAAGCAGTTGTACATGCAATTAAGCAAACATCAGTATAATCCATCTGTTCCATCATTAGGGATCATAATAGCCAGTTTGTTAAGCAGTCTCGGGTAACGGTGAGAGGCCGATGATCGATCGATTAATAACCTTGTAAGGTGGACCTAAACACACGGGAGGATGCATACCCCAAAAAGACAACTACAAAAGGGGCGGGGTACACACCAACCAGGAGATTCCCGCCGATCTTCGGGTTAGGATGAGGACTTACAGTCCTGGGTACAAGGCTCAGTGGACGCCCATGAAACGGCACGCCCCACCTCCAGCACATGCACCCCTCCTCCCGGTTGCAAGCCGGGCAGGCGAATACTCAGGATTAGTAAACGAAACATCCCTCGCCGCACCAATTAGGTACTAGGCTTACCAGTCCCATTCCCGACATGTGCTTAGTACGTTCAAATGCTTAACGACCGAAAGCCACTGGACCAGAGCCCAGATCCCATTCTCTTACCACGTGAGCAACCAGTTTATCCAATCTTTGTGATTCCAACACAAAGAACCTATATCTCGCGAGAGACGAACATCACTCGACTTGTACCGGGTCCTTATAGCATGGCAACTATCGACCTAGCATACTAGTATAAGCATAGATACCTAGGGATCATGCATCTATGGTTTGAAAACAACTCCTGAAACGTAAATGCACAAACATAAACATAGATAGTTGCATGAGTTGGAAAAGTTAGGTTATGCTCCGGGGCTTGCCTTCTTCAGCGAGGTTTGCCTGAAACTCTCCCGAACTCTAGTCCGGGTCTTGATTCACCTCCAACTGGTTCAACTCTCCTCCGGATCCTTCCTCATCACCAACGGGAACGAGAGCGTACCTACCGTCGGGGAGTTCTACACGAAGCATGCATATGCAACATTATTTGGTGAATCTTAACAAGATGGTATTTCTGAAAACTAAGGTAAGGCTCCTGGTGTATGGTTGGCCATATTCACCTTGACAAAACCTTAACAAACATTTCTTTATAAAGCAAAAGGTGTTGGTTACTTTGATGGTGATTGTGTGCACATCTAAGAAAACTTATAAACTTTGCATCAAACAAACAGGGGTATATTTTATATAAGCTCATGTTTGGACCACAGATTTATTGAGCAAAACTCACCACAAACAAATCTATATACTAGGCATGAAAAATACAACAAGAGGAAGCAACCAAAATCAAGATAAATTTATTCTAGAGAATCTACACATGCACTGGTCCTATAAATTGGTACACATGCAGATATGACAAAAACACAACATCACACCAAAATTGAGCTCCAGAAGCAATCTAGATTAATTATTACAAAAATAACAAATTTCATCCTAATATACCAAACAGAAATTATTTAGAGCAAACCATAAGGATTTCTAGGCCAAACATTCTAGCACAAGCCTAGCATGACATAAATAGCTAGCACACCAAAATTCAAGCTCAGATCCAGAACCAAATTTAAACTATGGATTTAACAAGTTAAACATGCATAAATCAAAAACAGATATTAAAACTGGTCATAAAATCACATCCTATTTTTTCTGAGGTGCATCAAAGTATAACAAAGCCAGGTGCCAAGGATGAGCTACAAAATTTATATATAAAGGGCTATAAAAAGCATAAAGACATATTTATCATAAATAGGAAATAAATCATAACTGAAGATCTACATTATAAACATGTGCATTTTTCATGCAGAGCCTAGTGGTGACATAACAAGCAACATATCCAAAATTTATCATCAGAACATTTGTATATTTTAAACTACATCAAATCTAGCTCAAATACAGATTTAAATTTATTTTGAAAACTAAACAGAAAAACACTATACAGCTCTTCTAGAAACGGTAGTACTCATCACAAGGATTCCAAAACATATTTATTTGCATTTTTCTGATTTTTCTATGATTTTCTAGGCATTTTACAAGTTTCAGCTTTTTGAACCAAAACTGGAAGAATCTAATTACACCAGGGTCTTTAGAAAGAATATAGACTTCACAACCATGCCCTCAGGTTCACAACTAAGTCCTTGGAAAAAGTTCAATCCTCACATCTGTGCCCTTGGCGGCGCGGGGGAGGTTCACCGGCGGCGATAGCCGGCCGGACTCGGTCGAGGAGTAACACGGGGCGGACAAGAAGCTCACCACGGATCGATTGCTGCCGGTGGGAGGCTCGGAGGAAGCTCCGGCGATGGCCGGCGGCAAGACAGGGGCGGCACGGTCTGCCTCTGCTCCAACTCCGGTGCGGACGACGGCAATGCGTGGCAAAGTTGGGCTCGGGGAGCTGCAGTGAGATGTGGCGGAGGTCTAGGAGTGCTTGGACGACGACGGTAAGGCGCGGGTGGGTGAGCTCGGCTGTGGCGGGGTCAATGGTGACCGGCGGAGCTGCGGGCGCGTGAGTGGGGCACTGCGCCTCTTTTTATAGAAACGGAGGGACACGCGCAGGCGAGGCTTAGCCCTTAAGGCTCGCCGCTACTTTGGCCAATGGCCTAAAGGCGATTGGGGCTCAGCCGTGGGCCTTCACCGGTAGGCGCCGCGTGGCTGCCGCGCAGACGGTTTGCGCGCGACACAAGGAATGTCAAGGCTCCTACTAGCCATCCTTGGGTTGAGGAGTGGCCGCCAAGGCTTGAAGCCAAGTTGCCGGGTCGGGGTGGCGGCTCTGGTTGGGCGGCAGCGGCAGCGGCAGCATGGTTCGGCGGCGAACACGTGGCGTGCGCGCGCGTGCGGCGGGGGATTTCCGCCCGGGGAGTGTGGGATGCGGGGCCATGCGTGGGTCCCACACGGATACATCGGTCGAGACGCGCTTGGCGGCGAGGCTCAGCGACCATAGGATGGCGGCACTGCGCGACACCAGCGTCGCGACGCGCAGGAGTGCGCGCTCTGCCCTGCTGGGCGCGCTAGCCCGTCCAGTCAACGCGACTTCACGAAGTTCAACTCAAGATTTCCAAATGAAACTCAATTTTCTCCAAAGAGCAAAGTTGTAGATTGAAGTATAGGCTACAACTTTCACAAAGGTTGACATGGTGTTTGAGCAAGGGTTCGGCTGGGAACACCTGTGCAAGTTGGTCTGTCGCAAAGTGCCGGGAAACTATTCCAAACGGCATTGACCAAGATTTTGAGCAATTTCCACTCAAAATTTTAAAAGCTACCAATTATGAAAAATGTGTTCCTGGAGAAAAAGACCTGATAGAGGGAGAGTGCCTGATATTTCGGTGAGTGGAGATAAATCCGATTTGGTGGTTGTTGACCCTCACGATCCGACTACGACGAGCAAGCCCGAAGCGCCAATGCAATCGCTGAACCAACTCCCGATGGTTACCAACCTTGCCGGTGCAAAGTCAGCCTGATCACGAAGATCGTTTCCTGCATGCAATCGAAGAACGAACAAGAAAATGAGGCGAGCAATCTTACTATCACTCGAAGGTGGAGTTCTGAATCACAGAGATCAACACGTATTTGTGCGTGGTCTGGTGTAGCTAAAGCTAGATGTAAAACAAAACTCAAGTCTGAAAATAAAAGAGGGGTCTACCTAAATAGAGGGGAGAAGGGGGCGCAGCCCCTAGCACGCTCGGGGGGAAGGGTGCGCGGTGCCTCACGAGGGGGAGGGCGCGCGGCTCCCTCTCCTGGCGCCCAACCCTAGGAGCCCCTCCTGGGCTGTCCTGTTGGGCTATCTTCTATGCATCTTGGGCTTTCGTTCTTCGATAGCATGACGTAGTTTAATTCCCTCGCACGAGCCTGAGTAATTGGCCCAACTGGTGATGCCTGACGTAGTGGAACATCTTGGTGTGGCGCCTGAGCTTCTGGAGATGGCGCCTGAGCATCTGGAGATGCAGCTGCTAGTGTAGATGTACTCGTGGTGTCCTCATCATCCTCCCCTTCTTGAACTGAAGTCGTCCTCGACGGCAACTCCTCATCTTCACCCGCGTATGGTTTCAAATCTGCAACATTAAAACTAGTGGAAACACCAAACTCCGCAGGCAGGTCAAGAACATAAGCATTATCATTAATTTTGGTTAGCACTTTAAAAGGACCAGCAGCACGAGGCATCAATTTAGAATGGCGCAAAGCAGGAAAATGATCCTTTCGTAAATGCAACCAAACCATATCACCAGGTTCAAAAGTAACAAGTTTTCTACCTTTACTACCAGCAACTTGATACTTAGCATTAGCAGCAGCAATGTTTTGTCGAGTTTGTTCATGCAGATTAATCATTTGTTCAACATGTGCAACAGCATCTATGTGCGGGGCGTCCTCAGCATCAAGCGAAGCCCGAGGAATGTAACCATACACAATCTGAAAAGGACTCATCTTTGTAGAAGAATGTGTTGCATCATTATAAGCAAACTCAACATGAGGCAAACAATCTTCCCAACGTTTCTAATTTTTATCTAGAACAGCCCTAAGCATGGTTGACAAAGTCCTATTAACCACCTCAGTTTGCCCATCAGTCTGAGGGTGACAAGTTGTACTAAACAGCAATTTAGTTCCCAATTTATTCCAAAGTGATCTCCAAAAATGACTGAGAAACTTAGCATCATGATCAGAGACTATTCTATTTGGAATACCATGCAAGCGAATAATCTCTCTAAAGAACAAATCAGTAACACTGCTAGCATCATCAGTCTTATGACAAGGTATGAAATGAGCCATTTTGGAGAAACGATCAACAACCACAAAAATGCTATCCCTCCCCTTCTTAGTTCTAGGCAATCCCAAAACAAAATCCATCGAAATATCAAACCAAGGAGAAGTAGGGACAGGCAAAGGCATATACAAACCATGGTTGTTCAAACATGACTTAGCTTTCTGACAAGTAGTGCAACGTGCAACAATGCGCTCAACATCTTTGTGCATCCGGGGCCAAAAGAAGTGGGCAGCCAGCACCTCATGCGTCTTGTAAACGCCAAAGTGCCCCATGAGACCGCCTCCATGCGCTTCCTGTAACAACAACAGATGAACCGAACTAGCTGGAACACACAGCTTGTTAGCGCGAAACAGGAACCCGTCCTGCAAGTGAAATTTGCCCCATGGTTTCCCATTAACACAATGAGGGAAAACATCTTTGAAATCAGCGTCGTCCACATATAAATCTTTCACAGTTTGCAAGCCAAAAATTTTAAAATCTAACTGTGACAGCATAGTATAACGACGAGACAAAGCATCAGCGATAACATTATCCTTCCCGTTCTTGTGTTTTATAATGTAAGGAAAGGACTCAATAAATTCGACCCATTTAGCATGACGATGGTTCAGATTTGTTTGGGTACGAATATGTTTCAAAGCCTCATGATCAGAATGAATTATAAACTCGCGATGCCAAAGATAGTGCTGCCATGTTTGCAACGTACGCACTAAAGCATAAAGTTCCTTATCATAAGTTGAGTATTTCAAGCTAGCACCACTTAATTTCTTGCTAAAGTAAGCAACCGATTTACCTTCTTGTAACAAAACAGCACCTAGCCCAATACCACTAGCATCGCATTCAAGCTCAAACACTTTAGTAAAATCAGGCAACTGCAAGAGAGGAGCGTGGGTTAACTTATCTTTCAATGTGTTGAACGCTACCTCCTGTGCATCACTCCAAGCAAAAGGTACATCTTTCTTTGTAAGCTCATGTAGAGGTGCTGCAATGGTGCTAAAATCACGGATGGCGGTAGAAACCTGCAAGACCAAGGAAACTCCGAATCTGTGTAACCGTCGTCGGTGTAGGCCACTCCCGAATGGCATCAATCTTGCTGCTGTCCACCTCAATACCCTGTGGGGTAACAACATAACCAAGAAACGAGACACGTTGTGTGTAGAAGATGCATTTTTCAATGTTAGCAAATAAATGGGCAGCCCTCAACGCGTCAAAAACAGCACTCAAATGTTCTAAATGCTCTGCCAGAGACTTGCTATAAATCAAGATATCATCAAAATAGACAACGACAAACAATCCTATGAAGGGCCTCAGAACTTCATTCATCAAGCACATAAAAGTGTTGGGAGCATTAGTCAAACCAAACGGCATAACCAACCATTCATATAAGCCAAATTTCGTTTTAAAAGCCGTTTTCCATTCATCTCCCAATTTCATTCTAATCTGGTGGTAACCACTACGCAAATCAATCTTAGTAAAAAGAATGGCACCACTAAGCTCATCTAGCATATCATCAAGGTGTGGTATAGGGTATCGATAACGAATGGTGATGTTATTAATAGCACGACAGTCTATACACATACACCATGAACCATCTTTCTTAGGAACAAGTAACACAGGAACCGAGAAAGGGCTAAGAGACTCACGAATGTAACCCTTATCAAGCAACGCCTGCACCTGGCGCTGAATTTCTTTTGTCTCATCCGGGTTTGTACAGTACGGGGCGCGGTTTGGAAGCTGGGCGCCGGGAATGAGGTCGATCTGGTGCTCAATGCCACGAAGCGGTGGAAGACCCGGTGGCAAGTCTTTGGGAAAGACATCAGCATACTCCTGCAACAGGTTAGCAACCGCAGGCGGAATATCCAAAGATGGTGCATCATCAAGGGAAACAAGCACACTAGAGCATACAAGTGCATAGCATGGCAAATGAGCATCTCGAATATCATCAAAATCAGCACGTGTAGCAAGTAAAACAGGAGCATTCAACTTAATTTCAGATTTATCAGAAGTGGATGGTGATGGTTCCTGTTCTTTAGCAGTTTTAACAGCTCTAGCAAGATCATCTTTAACAATTTGTTCAGGTGTCATAGGATGTATAATTATTTTCTGACCCTTAAACATGAGAGAATAATGATTCGAACGACCATGATGCAAGCTATCAGTATCATATTGCCAAGGTCTACCAAGTAACAAAGAGCATGCTTCCATAGGAACAACATCACAATCAACATAATCAGAGTAAGCACCTATAGAAAAAGGAACACGCACCGATCGTGACACTCTAATTTTGCCACCATCATTAAGCTATTGAATGTGATATGGGTTTGAATGCTTACAAGTGGGTAACGACAACTTCTCTACCAGCATAGTACTCGCCAAATTGTTGCAGCTCCCGCTGTCGATGATGATGCGAATCGACCGCTCCTGCACAACACCCTTCATATGGAACAGAGTGTGTCGCTGATTCTTCTCGGCTGGGGCAACCTGTGTACTAAGAACACGCTGCACAACAAGACTCTCGTACCTATCAGCGTCTCCCGGATTGACATGTATGTCTGTCTTAGCTGCATGGTCAGTGGCAAGCAAAGTATGTTCAAGTTCTTCTGAATCACTAGCTTTAGAGTACTCACCATTGTCACGAATGAGTAATGTGCGCTTGTTCGGACAGTCCCGAGCCACGTGGCCACGTCCGCTGCAACGAAAACACATGATATCTCGCGTACGGCCTGTGGTGGGTGCTGCGCCTGTGGGTGGAGTGGCGCCTGTGGCTGGGGCGGCTCCTGCAGGCTTAGCTGTCTTCTCACGCAGTGTAGGTGTGGATGGCACAGGGAGAGCAGGTGCTGAATTGGATGACAAGTTTCTACCTGCAAAAGTGTTAGAATATGTCCTCGAGTGACGTCCCTGCACTTCGCGTTTAGCTTTTCAAGCAAACTCAAATAATTGGGTCATGTCAGCATATTCTTTATAATCAAGGATGTCCTAAATTTCGCGGTTCAAACCACCACGAAAGCATGCCATTGCAGCGTCGGGTTCCTCCAATATACCACAACGAATCATACCTTTTTGCAACTCCTGGTAGTTGTCCTCAACAGACTAAGAACCTTGCTGAAATCGCTGCATTTTGTTAAGCAAATCACGAGCACATTATGAAGGCACAAAGTGATGTCGCATAGCAGTTTTTAATTGCTCCCAAGTGGTCGGAACAGCAGTAGGATGTTTATTTTTATACTCACACCACCAAATTAAATCAAAATCAGTAAATTCACTAATGGCAGCCTTAACTTGAGAGCTAGCAGCAATATCATGACATGAAAATTTCTGTTCAACTTCTAACTCCCAATCAAGATATGCAGCAGGATCATATTTGCCATTAAAGGGTGGAATTTTAAATTTGATTTTAGAGAATGAATCGTTACCAGCGGGGCGGCATGGTACACGGCGGGCACGACCGCGGCTGTCTCCAATGTCTTGCTCCGAATCACCACCATAATCTTTTTGTAACTCCGTGATCGTAGTGTGCAATGCATCGAGTCGTGCCACAACGGCGTCGAGGGTGGTCTTAGCAGCCGTCTGTGCAAGGTCAATCTGATCAAACTGCTCGTTCGATGAAGTGACCGTCGAATCCAGCCGCTCATGTAGCGTCTTCATGTCTGTGGTAAGTCCCTCAATCTGCGTCCGCATCTCCTGCAGTTGGTCATCCTTCTTGTTGTCGCCGTCTGCCATGGTTAGCGCAAACACAAAAACAAAATCGACGACAACAATAGGGTGTAAAGCTCACAAAGGTGCTCAAACTAGTGCTGTTATCAAATTCTTATCTTTCTTACCAAGCACGCAGGGGCGAGCTGCAACCAACCAGTGGAACCTGCGAGAGATTGGAGGAGCGATTGCCTGGCGAGACAAAACCTGCTCGTCGAAGAACTTGGTGGAGTTCTGGGAAGGCTGCACTCAATTGAAGGATTAGCACAGACAGACAATAATGCAAAGTTGAATAAGAGTGCTAAACACGTCACAAAAGTTGCTGATTACAAGTGCAAAAGCAAAAGGACGGATGTAAGGAAGGTGGTAAAGGTGGAGAGAACGCAACAAATTGGTGTTTTTTTTGCTTTTTTTTTGGGAGACCTCAAAACTGATAATATGAACACAGAGGATCTCCAACAGCAAGTTACGACACACACTTTTTCTGAAAGTACAGGGGTATTCCGGTAATTAAAGTAAGGCGAGCCTCTGAATATGGTACCAAGAAAGAGAGATACGGATATGACAAACTTTCATAGCGGGAAAGGGGAACTCACAAGCTTGGGAAGGGTAAGGGCGTGCGTGGGAGTGCGAAAGGCTCGGTGCAGCCTCGCAAAGCCGAACAAGGAGGCAGGGAGGGCGCGGCGTGTGTGGTGGGGGGTTGGAGAGGCTCGGTGTAGCCTCGGCAAAACACGAAGGGAAAGAGAAGGAAGGGCGAGGGCGCGACGTGCTGGGGGGGGCTCGGTGACAAACCCGTGGGAAAACGGACTCAGAGTCCCGGTCGCCCATGAAACCGGTGCTGGGGGGAGGGCCGGCGGCACCCGGATCGGTCCTTCTCCCGGTTGGATTGGTTTTTCTTTTCCTTTCTCTTTTTTTTCTTTCTTTTTTTTGTTTGGACTTTCCTTTTTTTTCTTTTCTTTGATACCTTTCCTTTTTTTACTTGCCAACCAACAGGGGGCCGATCACGGAAAGGGGGCGCTGTGTCCCGAGAGACCGAGGCGAGAGGAGACCCCCATGGCGCTACGACGCGTAAGATCACGGTGTGAGGGGGGAGTGCTGGCGTGGTAGGCAGGGCAGCGGAGGGAAAAGCGGCGGCGGCTAGGGTTAGAAGAGAAGAAAAAAAACGAGAAACAAAAGGAGAACACAAGTAACCAGCAATGATCGAACGAACAAAGCACGCAAACTCAACAAAGCAAGTTATTGAATGAACGTGCAAGGCTAAAACGGTTGCTGGGACAAGGATCTAACCTAGAACAAATTTTTGTTTGGTTTTTGTGGACTATAGGAATTAAAAAAAAACACTCGATAAACTCACCGATCAACCTGGAAAGCGGATACCAATTGATAGAGGGAGAGTGCCCGATCTTTCGGTGAGTGGAGATAAATCTGATTTGGTGGTTGTTGACCCTCACGATCCGACTACGACGAGCAAGCCCGAAGCGCCAATGCAATCGCTGAACCAACTCCCGATGGTTACCAACCTTGCCGGTGCAAAGTCAGCCTGATCACGAAGATCGTTTCCTGCACGCAATCGAAGAACGAACAAGAAAAAGAGGCGAGCAATCTTACTATCACTCGAAGGTGGAGTTCTGAATCACAGAGATCAGCACGTATTTGTGCGTGGTCTGGTGTAGCTAAAGCTAGATGTAAAACAAAACTCAAGTCTAAAAATAAAAGAGGGGTCTATCTAAATAGAGGGGAGAAGGGGGCGCAGCCCCTAGCACCCTCGGGGGGGAGGGCGCGTGGCGCCTCGCGAGGGGGAGGGTGCGCGGCTCCCTCTCCTGGTGCCCAACCCTAGGAGCCCCTCCTGGGCCATCCTGTTGGGCTATCTTCTATGCATCTTGGGCCTTCATTCTTTAATAGCATGACGTAGTTTAATTCCCTTGCACGAGCCCGAGTAATTGGCCCAACTGGTGACGCCTGACGTAGTGGAACATCTTGGTGTGGCGCCTGAGCTTCTGGAGATGGCGCCTGAGCATCTGGAGACGCAGCTGCTGGTGTAGATGTACTCGTGGTGTCCTCATCAAGAACAACTTTCATATTTGCATAATGTTTAGTGTTTATGGAAAATCTTGAGATATGGCCAAAGTACTCAAGATAGATGTAAGAGATCTTGGGTTTTGACCAATCAAAAGGGGATTTGACTAGTCAACTCTACTTAGGGTTTAATAATCAACTCAATTACTATTCAAAAACATTAGGGATGTTACATTGATATCCTTTGAGGCTTCTGCTAGCAAATACATGT
Organism: Cenchrus fungigraminus; assembly: GCA_036936925.1. Classification (NCBI taxonomy): domain Eukaryota; kingdom Viridiplantae; phylum Streptophyta; class Magnoliopsida; order Poales; family Poaceae; genus Cenchrus; species Cenchrus fungigraminus. The sequence continues at coordinate 62,754,793 of CM072772.1, read as the reverse complement.
ATATAGAATTATTTATGGCAACAGTCATATTAACATAAAAAGGAGTTGTGCATGGAATTAGATAGTGTGAATCCGCACCCTTGGGTCGGTTGTGAGTATGAAAATGCACTCTGTGTCTTGTTTTACTTTTTTGCTTGAGGGGTCTAATTTTAAATCTGAAGGCTTAGTGAGCCTTCTTCTTGTTCTTTGGGCACCTTCATTTCTTAATCTCTTATTGGAGCCAGAACCTTTAACTTCAACAGAACGAACAATAAATCAATTCAAGTTACGGACAGACAGACTGGTACCTCTAACCCCGAAGATAAGTATAGAAATGCATACTAACAAATAAAAATTACTATATATTATGAAAGTGCTCTTCACCCGTGCAAGTAGGGATACACTATGTGGGAGTATAAAGAGACAAGAAATAAGCAAATAGTTATATGATAGTATATGAATTTTAGCCTGTTTATAGCTGATAGTCAAAACAAAATAAATTTGACCAACCTCAATCCTGAATGGACACGCTCACTACATGATTTTACCCTTTAGCATCAAATCAATCAGCACATGAAATATATAGAATTTACCTGTCATCAATAAGTACCGTTTGCATCTTTGCTAGGATGAACCACTGCAACGTCAAGACATGAGTCCCTTGGTAGATGCAACTGATGAACAGTATCTTCAAGTGGAACAATGAACTAATTAACCAATGACAATTCGTAATCCCATAGACAAAGGCATAGATACAAAAAAATAGCTACATACCCGGGATTCCTTCCGTGTTTGAGTTAGATTGAACAATTCTCACTTAATATCACCGCTGGTCGCCTCGGACAACCCATGTTAACAGTAGCAAATCTGAATCTCAAACCCAACGTAAACAAAAGTCGCAGAACTAAACCATTGGTCCCCAAATGAACGAGCAAAACCTAACCTAGCATGTGCCTTTGAGGACGAACAAATCACCGCCGATGAACAAGAAATCAGCGGCCGACGACCAAGAAATGAGCCACCACCCACGACCTCTATAAATCCGTCACCGACGACCACGAACGCCTCTTGAATTCTTCTTGGCTTCGATGGAGATAGAGCAGTGGGTAACTGTGGGGGTATTGGGATAGGAGAAGTAGAAAAGGCCCGCGCTAGGCTGAAGGCCGACAGACACCGCCGGTGAAAAGGAAGGGGGAAGTGGGAACAGAGGATAGTGCGCCCGCCGGTGAAAAGGAATGGGAATAGAAGATAGCGGCCACATGGCAATGCACAAGCCAGCTTGGGTTACGCGTGGTGCAACCTCTCGGTCCCGGGATAGTGCGCCCGCGGACATGCGTAACCTGCTGGTCTCGATTACGCTGTAGCCACGGGTTATGCACACAGCATAGCGGTTGCCCTTTACATGGAACACGGCAGGTCGTGTCGAACCTGCGTACCTGAGGTCAATTAGTGGCTTGAGACACTGATGAAATGGCGCACCTATACTACATTGAGCACCAATTATGACACGGTAAGATTCTGGATCAACAAACCAAACAAAACAATTCCATTTGCACTTGAACCACGGTTGTACTTTTGGCGAATGATCGTGCATATACACTAAACCGTGCAGAGCTCCCAAAATCATTTTGAATGAATGTTGGCATGCAATTAATCACCTTAGTGTCTTTCAAAAATTTCACCTTGAAATTTTGTTTAATAAATTTCCATAGCAACACGCGGGGTATCACCTAGTAGTATTGTACTTAAATCAACTGGTAGTAATTACCAACTTGCAACAGCACAGAGCTTGAAAGGAATGCGTAACCACATGGACTCGGTTACACAGGTACCAGTGCCATTTAGCGGGCTGCGCACTAGAGAATTCCAGAAAACTGAGGCGAGGGCAGGCCGTTGTGGGCCCGCGGGCGCCTCGTGCTCGTGAAGCACCATCATTATTACGATGGACGACAGGACAGGGTGCCACACGGTGCTTCCGCCCGGGTTACGCGGCTTGCTGCCAAGCCAGGGTTACGCACGATCCATGTGTCGTGTCGCGTCGTGTGTATAGCAGCCTTGACGGGGCAGGATGGGATGGGACGGGCCTGCTCCGCTCCCCTCCCATCGTGTCTGCAGCCACAGCCGCCCCGAGGAGTAAGCTGGACCCACTGGGTTACGTGTGCCACGTGGTGCTCTAGACTAGGTTACGCAGCTTGCTGCCGTTTGTACGTTGGGATCGTACCATCCCTTGTTTACGCATGAACGGATTTCACATTTTTCCGTTGCACGGCTCGGCGATTATGAAACCCAAAGCTGCTAGCTGCCCCGCGTGGCCGGCTTACACACGCACGGCTTGCTGGGTTACGCCATCCTCGCCGGGACGTGGCATAGGCAACTGCAGGGTCCGGTTGCGAAAAACCGCCCTGCGCTAGATACACACGGGCCACACAACATGGAATGTGCAAGTGCAAATTGCTAATACCGGTGTTGCCTCTCAAACATCCCATTTACTCCTCATCTTCAACTGTTGCTCGCGTTGCCTCCCACGGCTGATATGGGGCCTGTGTTCCATGACCCACATGGTAGCGGGTGGGAACTGACGAGTTTGCCCAGATTTTTCTCATTTACGTATTTTCGTGGGGTTGAAAGTCCGCGACCGCTTTGGACTTTTCGGATTCCATCTGCTTGCTTTCCCAGTTTCCACCCCCTCGGACGACTTGAGTGCGGCAGTCATGGTCGTCGGCACCGATTGATTCGTTTCTTCATCACAAGGTCAGGCCCTACGTTGTTGCTCGTACACATCGGAATTGATGGTGTGCGTTCTTCTAGTTTTGGGTTGGGTTCGAGGCGCTCGGATTGTTTCTATTATGGAGCAATGATTTAAGAACTTGCATCAGTAATGTACCTCCGTGTTGCCTTCATTTCAAGAACTTTGGTACTGATCGAGGTTAGCGGCGGAGGAGGGGCCCCAGTTGGCGGTGGCATATAGCGGGTGCGGGGGCAGGCAGGATGATGGGAAGGCGGAGGTGTGGTAGCCCACCACCTCTCCTACCCCGTCACCACCCCCACCCAATTCATGAGCATTTGATTTGATTTGATTTTATTTTTTAGTTCCATCTCGTAGTTTTGGGGAGTGTAGGAAATCAGAAATTGCAGGGATGCCTTTCAATTGTTTGCCCAACCTAATTCTAGGCATCTCTAGAATTGTTGGCTGCCAATGCAATCCACTTGTTGTTGTTGTCGTAACCAAGCAGACTCTTTATTATTATTATTATTATTATTATTATTATTATTATTATTATTATTATTATTATTATTATTATTATTATTATTATTATTATTATTATTATTATTATTATTATTATTATTATTATTATTATTATTGAAATTAAAGGCAGGAGCACTACCACCACCCCATATTAATATAGGAGTTTATTTGCGGTGCGTTTGTCCACTAATGGGAGTTAGTGGTGTGTGTGTTGTGGGAACCGATACAAGTATTATTTTCTGATTATTTTGTCCCTGAAAAGGAAAGTTCTACTACTTGCCAGGGATATCCATAAGAGCTTTGATACTGGTGTGGAAATGGATCATTTGAGCACAGATGCTGAAGGTATCCTGAACTTTCTGTGTTTATGCCTTGTCGTCGTTCCTTTCCCTTCTATTGTAAGTTAATGCACCATAGTCTGATTGCTTATTCTACTGCTTTGTAGAAGATAGTGGCCATCATGATGTTGCGGTGGGGCAATTTCATAAAGTCACAGAAGGTGAAGTGTAGATGCCATATAACTCAAAAGCGCAAAGCTCTGTATCTGATTGATTTGTCAATAAAAGTTTTAACCATGTACTAGTAAGTTTGTCCGATTAGGATTGTTGTTGGTCAGACATAGGCCAGTCTTAGTGGGGATTTATGGTATTCAATTTGCTAACATAAATCTGTAACATAGTGTTGACGTTAATACATCCATCACGAAAATATCGATGCTACTTGTCATGGGACTTTGAAAGGTTTGCTGTTCACATGCACTAAATCATCAACCGGCTTTAGACCATGACAGAATCTATCAACATATCACTATTATTTTACCAAAGTATTAATTTATTTTCCCTATATCTTTGTGTTCCCATTGTGTCAGTCCATTCCCTAACTTTAACTGGTGCATTGTTCTTTTTGTTGTATCTAAAGGTTCCAACTCCAAGAAGGAATCCAGAAACTGCACCAAAGGCGAAATTAGAAAGTGTGTCACTCAGACTTCAGTATCTAATTCAGAACCCTCAAGTAAAAAACCAAGACAAGATCTGACCATCTTCGTACTCGATTTTCACCCAAAGGTACGGATTCAAACTATCTGATTCCATTCAATGCTCCTTCTTTCTGGTAATTTGGCTATTGCCATATATAATTCTGTATGTTTTTATTTGCCAAAAGAAGGATGCATGTATAAGAACAAGGTGCTCTCCAAGTTCAGTGATCCAAGCCAACAAAAATATGAGCCAAAATAGAAGCTCAATGACGCTCAATGACTCCCTTTTGCAGCTTGGAGCACGGATGCTGATGCACTTTGATGTAGAAGACATGTGCTTTAATTTTGGTTCTGCTGGAAGTGTACCTGTAAACAAAAGAAGTCTTGCTAGGTTACCTGGATTACCATTCAATGGGCAAAAAATTGTACTAGAAACTGGCAGGCCAGAAAATGTTCGTCAGTTCAAAGATAAACTGGGTATACCCAAACGTGCAAAGGGATTCCTGCAGAAGTATTTACTCAATGAGATCAATGAGGGCAAAGATGATGACCTTTTCGTCACATGTTGGCTTTTGCTTTTATCTGACAATATATTGGAACCTGACACACTTAACAATGTCAGCCCTAAATTGCTGAATATTTACCAAGATGTGACACATATAAAGTCCTATGACTGGGTTGGCTACATACTAGAAGATATAAAAAACAACGCCAAGGATATACAGAAAAAGATTTATAATGATCCATACTTTAATGCTAACATGATAGGGCCAACATATTTCCTTGGAGTAAGGACTCTACATATCAATTCATAATCCTGTTTCAGGAGTTATTTTTCTTTATTATGGTAGCTCATGCATCTGCTGTTTATGCAATTATATTTGTTGGACTGGCTCGGACATGGGAGGGAGATTAAACAATCTGTACAAGTTGATCCACCTCGTTTTATATTTTGGGATAGCCATGAGGAAACTAAACAGATTGAAAAGGATCATCTGTTGCAATCTGGATTTTTCAGAGTGCTAAAGGTAACTCTTCATTTTATGTTCTTTTGCAACTCATGCTTAGCTGTTTTTTTGGCTTAATTTCTTTTGCACTATTTTGATTCATCTAAATTTGTTCAATGCAGTTGAAAACGTCAACAGTACATGTTATGCACAAGATTTCCACTGCACAGATTCAACGACATATATCTCAATTGACAAAGTATTCGATATTATCAATCTGCCACCAGATGTGAGTTTTGCACACCTTGTTTTCCTTGCTGCTGTGTCACTGTACTTTCATGAATGAAACAATGTATTTGAGTTATCAAAAACATGTAGTAGAATATATTTTTATATTTCTAGTCTTGACAAATCATTGTCTGATTAACAGTTGAAGTCTCAAATTGTCAAGAAGATTGAGTATCATAAAATTGCCAATTCGAACCAGATCTCGGGGACTTTTGGTCTCTTGATCAGTTTAATCACTGAATTGGACAAGGAATTTCAGAGAACTAACAATCAGACTGTACAAAAACTTCTTGCTGAAATTGCTTCGCTCCTTTGTGAGTCAACTAGAACAGAGGAATTGGCTGAACAGCAACTCCACCAGGTTCATATCTGCGTAGTCTCAGTCTTTGTTTTGCAATTTCTATAAATTATTGTTGAAATCACAAATCTCAACTGTTAATCGATGGTTGTTATTTCTTAACATTCAGGAAAATGGAACTGCATCTCTGGATTTTTGGGGACCCCAGGATAAGGTTATACACAAACTGGCTTGTGATCAGTTTACAGTTATTTGGATTTTTTGTTGAACAACACTTGAATTACCTTAGATAAGCTGTAAAACAGTTTACATGATTTATACTCTCTCCGTCCCATAAAAAGTGTCATCCTAGTTTTTTAAAAAAATCCCATAAAGAATGCAATCCTAGAAAATAGATCTAATCACCTTCCTAATTAAGTGGTTAGATCTGATTTGCATGGCAAAACTTACTCCATCTGGCAAAGAAATGAGGGTATTAAAGTCTTTTCATACCTCTACTAATATGTCCTAAAAAAACTGAAATTGCACTCTTTCATGGGACGGAGGGAGTATGTGTTGTTTGTATATTTAATTCGAGTATAATATATGGCGAGAAACATTGGATTCCACCTATAGGCCTTGGGCTTCTCTTGAAAAGCAGATTGTCTTGTCCATCTCCAAACTAATTGTGGATGCTAGAGACTATGTCCGGTTCCGCGCTGTCTGCAAGAACTGGAATGATGCCGTCGATCCCAGTGCCGACACATGCTTTCAGCCCTAGATCATGACGTCTGAGTACAATGAATGCCTACAGTTTCAGACGTTGGAAGGGACCTGGTCTGCATGCATAAATGTCCCGGTTCTAAAGGGCAATATAGTGGCTAAGTGCGGCTATTGCCCTGCCCCTGTTCGTGGAAGGATTACCGGTTATGACAGTGGCCTCCTTATCGGTATCGATAATAGAAAGAATGCTAAGGGTGTGTTTGTCAACCCGCTGACTGGGTGGAACACCGAACTGCCGCCCCTACCCAGTACCATCCATGGCAAGGCTGAATATGGATTTGTCATATCAAACAGTGTTGAGAGTAAATGTACTGTCGTTGTCTACACCAAGCACACCAAGCAGGATCCCTTGACTGCAGCAGTATGTAAACATGGAATTGACGAGGAGTGGATCACCAAGACTTACACCAGCATCATCAGGTTCTGGCTGCAGATGGAGGATCATTCTAAACCATGCCTGCAGAAGCACACAGTCGAACAGGAGGATCAGGTGCTCTTCCTCTGTCGATCGTCCAAGGACTTTTTAGACACTTCCGTCCGCAACAACTCAGTGAACTTTGTCTTCAGAGATGAGCCCAATTGTAGTGATGGTATCAGCTGCAGCAGTTTGTACAACCTATATGGCAAGATCATATTGTGGACCTATGATGACTTCTCCTGATATGTGTTCTCGGACGACAGATTCACTGACATCAACAATATATACTACTTCGAGTTGTCTTTGGGATCCAGATGTGAGCTGAGGAAGCGCAGCTTAGATGGTGTCGACGTCTGCATGAGAGATATAACCCAAAAGTCACAAAATAGTTCCAGTTGGTTTGATTCAGTCAGATGGTTCGTACCTACACTAATGAAAATCAGCAGTTGAGTGACTGACTGACATGTGGGCTTCATGTTAGTGACCCAACTGCAGAAGCCACAACTACAGAGGATCTCATTCTGATGAAAATGTACTCCTATGCAGTATTGCTAACTGGGTCGTATCCATCTGTATATACCACCTCTATTCTTTTCTTTGATCGTGTCTTTTTGGATCTAGATGGGACGCTCGGGATTGTGGCTCTGCGTTGGCATTCGGGCTCCTCCGGATCATTGCAATTGCCCATGGCCCCCCTTCTTCCAGTTCCCAAAGCCCCTAGATCTGGCTAGATCTGCAATCGTGAGCTCTATGTTGCCTCAGCAGTCATTTAATCAGTTCTAAAAAAAAGTAGTCATTTAATCAACTAGTCCCGTCATTTTAAAATAAAGCATGTTGCCCCTCCTTCCGGTCTTCCTTTTACCCCTCTTCTACTCCATGTGTGTGCTCCATGTTGCCTCAGCAGCCATTTAATCAACAAGAACCATCATTTTAAAATAAAGCAACAGGAACCACATGACACGACCTGCTCAGCACGTAGGCTGGGACGTCGGGTTACACACGCAAATTAGTCCGTTTTAGGGTTTAGTTAGGGTTGCGTTTGCGGCTATCTGGTTACGCATGAGCTATAGTGCGTGGTGCCCACCCGGGGATACACAAGGTTACTCGTTTGAGAGACACTTCAAGTCTGCGTAACCTTCAGCCACACAGTTACGCATGATATATGCTAGCTCCGTGGTACAACATTTTGGGTTACACGCACACGACCGTATGCAGCGTGGCTTTTGCGTAACCCAGCTAGTGTTATCGCAGTCGGTGTTGCAGGAACAATGCAGCATGGCTGGTGGGTAACCGAGCCGGTGCAGATTACGCGCTAAATCGACTCGACCCAGGTCGCAGCATGCAGCACGAATCCTTCGTAACCAAGCGAGCGCAGATTACGCGTTGACACCACTGGATGCATCTATTTGTTGTGTATATTTGGTAGCAGGATGTAACTTCAGAAAGACTCTTCGGATCAATTTAGAATTTATAATATAACCTTTGGATAGGATGGTCTACCACTCCTGAATGCTAGTGCATTATTTGCAGCACTATATTCTATTTTTATTGTTTTAATTACTACTAAAATTCTCTACATATAACGCTGGTAACACGTACGGTCACCTTGTACCCATTGTGTCCACACATATACTCTGTACGCACCACAACGGCTCGACTGTGGTGTCCCGGTTACGCACTATCCATGTGGGTAGCTAGTGGTACAAGTACAAGCTATAGAAGATGAGTAACCAAGAGCCGTGCAACAGCAAAGTTCCTCCAAGCTTACACTAGCTAGCTATCTTTATTCAAAAAATACACTAGATACACTAGCTAGCTATCACCACAATAATCAATTATATGCAACAGCAAAGCTACTATTACCTATATGGACGATTTCAGAGACGCGAATGTGCGAGACGATTTCATAGACAATTTCGGGATTCGTGCTTTTATTTCATGGTGTACGGAGGGGCACACTAATTCATGTGTAACCAGATGGGCACAGGTTATCACCTAGTAATGTTGTACTTGAATCAAATGGTAGTACTTACCAACTTGCAACAGCACAGAGCTTGAGAGGAATGCGTAACTGTTGGGGGTCAGAAAATCGGATGGAACCCCCAAACACGAGTAGAGACAGATTCCCGAATGAACACGCAAAAGAACTCAAGAACGAGGAGACAAGAGATCTCCGAAAGCCTGAATTTGGCTCAAAAGTTGTGAACCCCTTTACACGTGCCCTCAGACCCCTTTTATAGGGAGACGAAGGGACTTTTACATTCCGAGATTGCCCTTGGATCTAAAGAATATTCCAAATGTGAACATGTACATGAATGTCTTTTACATCCCGTGATTCGCGGAGCTAATTTAATACATTTACAAGCCGGCCACTTGTTCACACCTCGAATCCGGACTTTTGGTGCCTCGTCCTTGACTTGGTCTTCTCACAGCTTTCGACTCTCATTCGCGAAGTCCATCTGGTGCACAGATTCCCGACTCGAATTCTCGAAGCCACCGCCGAAGTGAAGTTTCCAGAATCTGCAAAGATTTTTGAAGTTTCCATCATCCTGAAATGACAAATAAACTTGCGAACTGACACTCCTTCAGCAATCTTTTTACCCGAGAGTAACAAGTTAGTAAATTCTTCCCTCTGTACATCGCACAAAACTTCCGAATTCGGGAATCATGAAAACGAATGTTCCACTTGATTCTTTCTCGTCCACTTCTCCGAATTCACAGAACTCGTGAAACCTCCGAAGTTTCGAGGGTGAAAGGTTTTTACCCAATTCCCCAACATTAGCCCCTCGGGGAAGCGGGTTGACTCCGACGATCCGTTTCCATGAAAAATTTTAAGAATTTCGGTAAAAAATGTCACCCTCGGAACGTCGGAGTGTACATGTGTCCCCCCTAGATTGCGCAATGGTCATCTCGAGACATCTTCTCGAAACTACCCCCCTCTCCCATATAAATAGAGACTCCGCGCGGTAACTTTATTTCACCGTTTCGTCATCTTCTATGGATTTTTCTGGCATTCGCCGCTCAAGACCTTCCGTCTCAAGATTCCCGAAGTTCAGTAATTTCTTCGCTCTTCTGATGTAATCTCTCTATACTTCTTATATCTTTGAGTTTCATCTATGTTTTCGTAGATTTTTCATTTTTCATGAATTGACATGCCTTCGTTAACTCTCTTTTCTGAAAAGGTGGCGCGCACTAACAGTACCGCCAGACCAATGGCTACCGAAGAACTGGCTGCAGCTGGTATCTGTCACATCTGAATTTGAAGGCAAACTCGAATGCATAAATTACATGTGCGCCAGGATCAAGTTACACACACGTAATGACTCAGTGAATACCAAATACAGTGTCAAAGCATAAAAGAGAGTATTATAACCATTACATGACCGGAAGTCTTATAAACGTATCATCAGAGCGAACAACTAGCAGCGGATCTTCAGAAAGGAACTCCACAGGCAGCTGACTGGAGGCACGTACGCCTAGAACTCATCGAAAATCTTCAAGTCTGAGCAGCAATCCGGGTTGTGTAGATGCAATAAATAAACAAGCGTGAGCACATGCCGTATTCAGCAAGGGGAGAATATCATAATAAACATGCAAGGCTGTATAAGTGGATGGCCAAAAGGTTTGAGCACTTTAGCATTTTAGTTGGTTATGTTTTATTAATCAACTTACTAGCAAGTATAAGTGTATACGAACGCACAGTTAAAGTGTAGCATCATAATCATAAACATAAAGTAAACAACAATTTAAATTCATCTTCCGATAGATTAATCATGTGAGGGTCCATGCCGCTCTTGACCGTGAGCACAGCTAATCGATTAGTTTTAAACACTGTGCAGAGGTTGTACATCTTTACCCACAAGTCGCGTAAAAGTCCCGAAGAACTTTAGACCCAACCACGCGATGCTGATCAGGCATCATACCACACTACCGAGGTGTGATTGCATAGGGACGCTACGAGGCCTTTACAAAGATTCCCTAATGTGTAGCAACCCACTAGGTTTCAGGTCGAAGAAGGGCATAAAGCTCCCTAGCGGGTACCGTGTCTTCGAAAAGCCCAACGCCCCGCTAGAGCAGGTCTATACTCCATCAACGCCTCCCCATTGGCCCCTTTCAGGTAAGATCACTACAACATCAAGGTCTCTAATTATTTAGCCAAGCTAGAGCCATATAGCCTTATGGTTGTACTGTTGTCCTGGGTGGTTCTCCATGTTCCAATTAAGCATGTGGTCTTGTAATTAACTTACCATTAATGAACATAGAGCATAAAGGGTAACATGTTGTTTATTACCAACCCAGTTGAGCAACTAAGCAATATCTACCATCAAGATTAATTAATCAACCCAGTTACAAGGCAATAGTCAAAAGAAACTAGGCATAATCCTTAATAGGGACCCGTCAAAATTAATGAAAGCAATAAAGTAAATATAGTGATTAAATGCATGTTTATATCGGATAAAGAGGGTATGACCAAGGACACTTGCCTTCCACAAGATCTGGAAACTGCTCAGAGTCTTCAAAGTCTTCAGCTTCAGAAAATCCCTCGAACTGCTCGTTCTCTACGCATCACACATTCACATGCAAGAGACAATACAATAAAATAAGAAAACAATTCACTAATCATTTCAAACAGATACAAAAGCTACACTAAACTAATCTACTCGTCGAGCGAACACATGGATATAAAGAACGCTAAAAACGGAGCTAAAACGCAAAAGATACGCACTAAACAAGGTATAACAGCTTATCTGCAGGAAAACTAAGTTTCCAGGGGGCTAACTGCGAAAACTGAGGGCTAAAACAGAATTACACTTATAAACACGAGGTCTATAGCGCAAAACCTCAGGGCTGGACTTCGGGCGCAAAACCTAGAAAAGATAGGGGCATAAACATAAAGAAAAGGACCTACATCTAATGGTTTTTGAACTGAGTTGCTTGTGGTTGCAAAAAGGAAGAACTGTAGGGGCTCTTTTGCAAAAGAGACTGCGCAAAGCTGGGTTGACCGGTGAGCTCTGGTTTGACTCCGGGTTAGATCAGATCAGGGCTGTTGGTGCCCGATCGGACGACTGCAGTTGGCGGCGGCACTGCGACGGCGACACAGGCGGCGGCGCGCGGCGGCGAGCGGCGGCGGGATCGCCGGCGAGACTCGATCTCGAGCTTCCGGCCTCTAATCGAGACGGGGTTTGGACCTAGAGCAAGCTGGGAAGACGGCGAACACGGCTAGGGGGTCCTGGGGTGCGCAAAGGCAATGACGTCGACGCACGGCTCATCGAGGTGTACGGCGGCGGACTAGAGCCTCCGGCGAGCTTGCACACTCGAAGAGAGGCACGTGAGCGAGCGGGGACTTCACCAGCGGCTTCCCCACATCCTCACCTGCCTCGGAAGATGCTTCATGTCGACAGGGAGGTGGCGGACCGGGAGATCGATGGTGGCAGCGCCCTAGGGTTTGGAGCTCGGGGCGACGCTGGCGCTTAGGGATTGGGACGAAAAAGGATTGAGGAAGGAGCGGCGGTGGCTTTATAAGCCAAGGGGGCGGCATCAGTGTGCGGGCCCACGGGGCAGGGACGCGGCGCAGCGCGGGATGCAGCGCGGCTCGGATTCGGCTGTGGCTCTGGTCGGCCTGAGGAAGGGGATGACGGCCGGGTCCCACCTGGCAGCGGCTGAGAGCGGGGAAAGGCAGAGCGGGCCGTCTTGGGCTGCTAGCTGCTGATTGGGCTGAAACAGAGGGGTTCCGGGCGCACACGCAGAGAAGTCCGGGGGGGCTCAGCCAGACTTTTCGCAACGGGCCGAACAAAAGAGAAAGGAAAGGGGGAGGGAGGAAGAGAAAAGCTTTAACATTTTTGAAGAAGACTCAATCAAATGAATTCAAATATAAATTTGAATTCAAGCAACCAAAAACAATGCCCCAGCATGAATGCAACAATAAACTCCTCTAGTTCATTAATTTAATTAAGAAAATAATTAAATGCCTAGAAAAATAAATAAAACCTTAAAAATCCTTAGACACAAGCATTGTTGCTAAGCAAAGTTTTATTAAAAGCAGTAATTGAAATTTAGGGTGTTACAAATCCTACCCCCTTAAGATGAATCTTGTCCTCGAGATTCGGATGGATCAACAAAAAGATCGGGATAATCTGCCTTCAGTTCATCCTCTCTTTCCCATGTTGCCTCATCTTCTGCATGATTACTCCACTGCACCTTGCACATTTTAATGACCCGATTCCTTGTAACCCATGCTAGAGTATCCAAGATCCTGATGGGACGTTCAGTGTAGGTGAGATCCTCCTTAATGTTCAGTCCGTCCATAGGCAATGGCTCCTTATCATGAGGTTGGAGACCCTTTTTCAACTGAGAGATATGGAACACATCATGCACATCTGAGAGATGATTTGGTAACTCCAATCTGTAAGCTACTTCTCCCACTCTCTCTAAGATCTTGAAGGGTCTGATAAAGCGAGGTGACAACTTCCCCTTTACCTTGAATCTGCGCAAACCTCTGATCGGTGACACTTTTAGGTACACATAGTCGCCCTCTTGAAGAACCACGTCTCTCCTCTTTCCGTCTACATAACTTTTCTGTCTAGATTGAGCAGTCCTCAAGTTTTCTCTTATGATCTGAACTTGCCTTTCTGCTTCCTTAACGATATCAGTTCCAAACAACTGACTCTCTCCCGTTTGGCTCTAATACAAAGGTGTTCTAGACTTTCGTCCATACAATGCTTCAAATGGTGCCATCTTGAGACTAGCCTGATAGCTATTGTTATAGGAGAACTCAGCATATGGCAAACTCTTATCCCAACTGCCTCCATGCTTAAGAGCACAGGCTCTCAACATGTCCTCCAGAATCTGGTTAGTCCTTTCAGTCTGTCCATCTGTCTGTGGGTGATAAGCTGAGCTAAAATTCAACTTTGTATCCATGGACTCATGAAGCTTTTCCCAGAAACGAGACGTGAACTGAGTACCTCTGTCAAACACTATCTTCTTAGGTACACCATGAAAGCACACGATCCTGGACATGTATAACTCAGCTAGCTTTGCCCCCATATAGGTAGTTCGTACAGGTATAAAGTGAGCTACCTTGGTCAAGCGATCCACAATAACCCATATCGAATCATAACCATCACGAGTACGGGGCAACCCAACAATGAAATCCATGCTGATCTCTTCCCACTTCCACTCTGGCACCTTCAACGGCTGAAGCAATCCTGCTGGCCTCTGATGCTCAGCTTTAACTCTATGACAAGTGTCACACAATGCTACATGGGCGGCTACATCCCTCTTCATCCCATACCACCAATACCTCTGCTTGAGATCTTGATACATCTTAGTACTGCCTGGGTGAATGGAGTAAGCTGAATCATGAGCCTCTCTTAAGATGGTCTTTCGGAGATCTCCCACATCCGGCACACAAATCCTGTTCCTAAACCATATGGTTCCCTTATCATCCTCTGTGAAATCCGGGGCTTTACCCTTTTCCATAGTCTCTCTAATTTCCTTGATCTCTATATCCTCTAATTGTCCTCTGCGTATCTCCTGCTCCAAGACAGACTCCACCTCCAAGGTAACTCCCTCAGTATGAGCAACTATCCCCAAGTTGAGGCTCTCAAACTCCTTCATCAACTCTTCAGGCAACTGGAATGCCAAAGCCATGTTGGCATGTCCTTTTCGACTCAAGGCATCTACCACCATGTTTGCCTTCCCAGGATGGTAGTGTCGTATGGACATCCCTGGACCCACTACTCTGGTGGGTACTAGGACCGACTACTTGGTGGGCCCCTGGGACTACTCAACTTGGGCAACACGACACCTGCTGGCGTGGGGCGCAAGGACTACAGAGGGATAGTACTCGGTTAGGAAGCTACACATGTCCGGATCCATGTAAAGTACTCCTAGCCATACCCGACTAGTACTCTCCCCCCAAACCGACTTGTAACCCTGCCTCCCGGACTATATAAGGCGAGGCAGGGACCCCTATCTATTCATCCGCATCATCTTGTAAACACACCCAATCAATCCAGAGCTACGCAGCATACAGGACGTAGGGTATTACGCACCTCGCGACCCGAACCTGTCTAAATTGTGTGCCACGTGTCTCTCCTTCGAGTTACCGATCTCGGCGAGGCCACATTCATCTACCTCGGGTACTCCCCTAGGTAGGTTGCCGGTCTAAAACATCGACAGCTAGCGCGCCAGGTAGGGGAACTCGCCGAAGATCACATGGCGAACTCGACGGCTTCAATCGTCATCAAGCCAACCGCCGCCTTCAACCGCGGCGACACCTTCATCTTCGGCTCCTGGGTCTGGACCGCTGATGGTGCTGGATCATTCCAGCGCTACCTCACCATGACCCCGGACCCAAAGACCGGGCTCGTGACGCTTCCCGAAGACGCCACGGGCCCACTCGTCGAAAAATTCGGCGAAATTTTGCTCTACAACCAAGTCGCTGATTTCGAGCTCGGATCCGCCTCCAACTCGAACTCGACATCACCCTGGATCGCCTCATACGAGCCGGCTCCTGAGCCATCGTGTGAAGCGGCCCCTTTCCACGAGCACTTCCCATATAGTCTCTGCAATACTAGCAGGGCCCACGCGGAAGCTCTCGCCGCTCGCCGGGCCGGCAAGGAGATCGCCTCCGAGTACTCCTCGGACTCCAACACCGCAACCGGCTACTACTCGGACTCTTCCTACGAGTTCGACTTCGGATCGGACCCGACCGAGCCTGAGTCCGAGCTCAACATGACTGAGGAACCGCTGTCAGGTCCTGCCACTGGCCTGGTCATTACATCCACTCCCGCTGGCAGATTCGTCTACTGGCCCGACCGCAAGCCCGCAGACCTGACGGACGACAACTCACGTTGCGTCGCCTACCTCGATTCACTCCCCTTCCAGGAGGGGACCCCGCTGGCTCTAAACGAAGAGCACACCCCCACCGAGGTGGCGACTACTGACTCCAGTCTCTGCACTCCCGACTGTGAAGTCTTCATGACGGCCACAGATGTTGGGACTTCAAAAAACCGATCCGACCGGTACCTTGACGACATCTCAGAGGATGAGTTGTCTGCCAACGCACCTCCGAACGAGACCACTGAAGACAAGAACGCTCGGCGTGACTGCAACAGGAAGCGGAACGATCGACGCAGACGTCTCCGGGAAACTCTCCCTATCCGGAACCTCAATGAGGCACTGGAGCAAGTTGCCAACCGGGTACACACTACTCCTGAGCAGTGCCTCATGTCTATCACCACAATAGCATGGCAGGCCCAGGGGATCCGCGCGGGTGAAGTCATCGCCAAACTCGCCGAAGACGCCTACTTCATGCGGGTCAACAACAGGGTCGCTCAAGTACCCCCCGTTAGAACTCACGACGTCAGAAACAACGAAGCCACTAGCCGCAGCCCGGTAGACGGCGGACGCAACCGTGTCCGTGGTGAACACCAGCCAAATCCCAACCACTCTAGGGCCTCGGCTGGAGGACCCTCACAGGGTGGCACTAGAGGTAGTCGCGACGGCGGTGGTGGCAGCAGCGGCGGAAGTTCATCCCATGGCGCCGGCAGAAGAGCTGGTTGCGGTGGCGATCGCGGCGGCCGAGGCCACGCGACTAGCCACGCCACCGGCAACGCACGTGGCGGCTATGACACCCGCCACAAGATCGACGAGATCCGCCGCAAGAAGGCTACTGAAGCGAGCGACAGTGATGGCTTCCCCGCATACTCCGCAAGACTTCGCAACCTGCTTCTTCCTGAGAAATTCAAACCTCTCGGGATCTCCAAGTATGACGCGAAGCAAGATCCAGTTCAGTGGCTCAGGTGCTATGCCTTGGCCATCGAAAATGCTGGTGGCAACAATGACACGAAGTGCCTCTTCTTCCCCTTCTGCCTGGACCAGGCTCCACTCACATGGCTCGAGTCACTTGAAAAGAACTCGATCGACCAGTGGGACCAGCTGAAGGGTCAGTTCACCAGCAACTTCGCGGGCGCCATGGGGCACTCAGGTACCCGCATGGACCTGGCGATGGTCAAGCAGGAACAAGGCGAGACGCTTCGCCCGTACATGCGACGCTTCTTCGACAAGCGCGCGACCGTAGTCGACGTCACCGACAAAGAAGTCATCGACCTCTTCCAAGACGGGCTCTATCACCGTCGCACCTTCGAAGACTTCGGTCGCCACCGCCCGAGTTCCATCACCAAGCTCAAGGACATGATCACATCATGGGCCGATGAAGAGGACAAGGCGAACGCCAAGTACGACTCCATTCGCGGCAAGAACAAGAGCAACACGAGCGGCAACAACAACAACAACAAAGATCAAGGGGGTCGCCACAACAACAACTACTCGATCTCCAACCGCAAACGCAAGCCAGACAACACAGTCGCGGCTATACAGCACCCTGCAAAGGACAACTTGAAAAAGACCTCAGGCAGCTTCAGAGACTTGCTCAAAGAGAAGTGCCTGTGGCATCTGGACGGTAATCACACCACCGAGCAGTGCTACCAGCTCCGGCGAGCTTTCAAGCATACTCCCGACCCACGGCCTCCTCACGACAAGAAGGGCAAGAAAAAAGTCGACGAGGGCAACGGTGACTTCCAGGAACCTGACAAGACGGTGAACGTCCTATTCGGCGGACTACCCACCAAGCGGTCTCAGAAGGCCACCCGACGGGAAGTCTTGAACATTGAACCAGCGGTGCCGACACCTCTAAGGTGGTCGGAGGTACACATTACCTTCTCCCGCGCGGACCAATGGACAAGCTTCTCCGAGCCAGGACGTTTTCCACTCGTCCTGAAACCTGTAGTTGCGGGCTCCAGACTCAACAAGTTCCTTATCGACGGCGGGAGCGGACTCAATGTCCTCTTCACGAAGACCTTGAAGAAGATGAAGCTCGACATCACCGACATGCTCACCAAGAGCGCATCACCCTTCTACGGCATTGTCCCCGGTAACACGGCTATTCCACTAGGCTCAGTGGTCATGCCAGTTACCTTCGGGGAGACAAGGGAGAACTACCACACCGAGTACATCAAGTTCGAGGTTGCGGACTTCGAAACCTCCTACCATGCCATCCTCGGCAGACCAGCTATCGCCAAGTTCATGGTGGTACCACACTACACCTACTTGGTACTCAAGATGCCAAGTCCTGCCGGAGTACTCACATTGCAAGGGGACTTGAAGATTTCGTTAGACTGCGACACCGAAGCCGTGGAACTCGCAGTGACCAACCAAGTACCCAATGCAATGATGGAGATCTTTGCTGCATCCAAGAAGCTCGCCCCAACCGAACTCGAGATTCCTGAGAAGACCGACACCGCAAACAAGCCTCAACCATCAGAGGAAGTCCAAGTGAAGGCCATCGACCTTGGGACAGGCAACAGCAGCAAGACTACCATGATCGGGGCGGGTCTTGACCCGAAATAGGAAGACGCGCTCGTCAGCTTCCTCCGGGCTAACCGAGACATCTTCGCATGGAAGCCAGCGGACATGCCAGGGGTGCCCAGGAGGCTGATCGAGCACTCACTCAACGTCGACCCTAAAGCTACCCCCAAACGACAATACCTTCGCCGTTTCGCCGATGACCGACGGGATGCCATCAAGAAGGAACTCGCCAAACTACTCGCGGCAGGCTTCATCCGTGAAGTCTTCCATCCAGAGTGGCTCGCCAACCCCGTCCTCGTCCGCAAGAAGAACACCAACGAGTGGAGGATGTGCGTCGACTACACCGACCTCAACAAAGCACTACCCCAAAGACCCCTTCGGGTTGCCGCGGATTGATCAAGTCATCGACTCCATGGCGGGCTGCGACCTGCTCTGCTTCCTCGACTGCTACTCCGGGTACCACCAGATCGCTATCAAGGAAGAAGACCAGGAGAAGACCGCGTTCATCACCCCGTTCGGCGCCTACTGCTACACGACAATGTCGTTCGGGTTGAAGAACACCGGCGCTACCTACCAACGAGCTATCCAGGCCTGCTTCAAGAAGCAGCTCAACAAGAATGTCAAAGCCTACGTGGATGACGTGGTTGTCAAGACCAGAAACTCCGATACGCTCATCACCGATCTTGAAGAGACTTTCGCATCCCTGTGAGAGTACCAATGGAAGCTCAATCCCAACAAGTGCGTATTCAGCGTACCACCTGGGAAACTACTCGGCTTCATCATCAGCCATCGTGGCATCGAAGCCAACCCCGAGAAGATCTCCGCCATCACCAACATGAAAGCTCCAACCTGCATCAAGGATGTCCAGAAGCTGACCAGGTGCATGGCGGCCCTGAACAGATTTATCTCGAAGCTTGGAGAACGGGGACTACCTTTCTTCAAACTACTCAAGCATCAAGAGAAGTTCGCGTGGACCGCGGAGGCTGATCAAGCTCTGGCGCAGCTCAAAGACTTCCTGTCTAAGCCACCGGTCCTCACGGCTCCTTGCAAAAAGGAGCAGCTACTGCTCTACCTCGCTGCGACTACTCATGTGGTCAGTACTGCCATCGTCGTCGAGCGGCAGGAAGAAGGCCACGCCTACCCAGTCCAGTGACCAGTCTACTTCGTCAGTGAGGTTCTCTCAGAGTCCAAGGCACGGTACTCCGCACACTTCGTTGCAAGTAGCGGCTACGAGTACTTATTTCACAGATATATCGTGGACAACTTTCATTGATAATCCAAACAAGTTACTAACAACTCTGTTTGTTTCACATCAACTACTTTAAGTTACTCCTACAGGTACTCCTACTGAAGGTTGAGCTTTTCCTCCACTTGTTCAGCAATGGGTGCCATCTCCTCCAGGAGGGTCTTGTACTGATTGTCAGTACAGTTCGCCGCAAGTCCACCAGCGACTACGTCCACTGGAGCCTTGGGGAAATATGACTTCATGTATGCCAAGACTTGGTTCGGGATCGACTTCGCCAAGTGCTTGACATACGTCGCCAGATGCCCGGGGGCTTCTTTCAACCGGTCCACCAGTGGAGCAATCTTGGGCCCGCCCGGGTGTGGCACCAGCAGCCTTGCAATGGGTAGCGCGGCTTCCTCAAGTTCCTTCAGCTGGCCTCGCAGCTTCTCGCAATCTTCATTGAGCTTCTATAGAGATTTATAGCAATTGACAAGGTCACGGTCTGAGGCTTCACGAAGCTCCATGTGCTTGATACACTCATGGCGCAACTGAGCGTACTCATACTCAAGTACCTCTCTTTTGTCGGTCTCCCGGTACACGATGTTCTTCAAGTCCGTCTCCGACGCCTTCAGCTGGTCGACCCTTTCCTCAAGCTCTGCAGACAACTCATCACACTATCAGATTACACCAAGGTACCCTAATAAGTACTCAAAGGCTTTGGCAGGAAGCATACCTTTATTCTTCTGGCACAGCGACTTGTTTTTCCGAATCAAGTCGTCCCTCTTCGCCTGCATCTCTTGCATTTCGTTATGATATTGGGCGAAGGCGCCGTCAAGCTTGGATTGGAGCAGGGCAGAATGTTTCTTCGACTTATCGAGCTCCTTCTCCAAGGCTTCGGCACGAAGGACTATGTCGCCGTACCCCTTCAGAAGCTCAGACTTCTCGCGGGATCTTTCAATAATATCCTGCGCAGACAGAACAGTCGAACGGGTACTTTGTATTTCATCGTACAAGACTACTTGAGGTACTCGCATCGTACCTTGACCCACTGCTGGGTACGCCGCCATGACTCTATGTTCAGAGCAACAACGGCCGGATCGACAAGATTGTCTTCCAGCAGCTCAAGACCCCCGCGGCTCGAAGATGCCTCCTCTGCCATAGCCGCCGAACGGATCGGCGCGACTTCCTCTATGATGGGCGAGCAGACGACTACGTCCGTGCTCGTCCTGTGGAGCGGATCATCCTGCACTTCCGTACCCGACTCGGGGGCCACCGCAGTCCCCAGCTCAGGGGTTGTTTCTTCCGCCGTCCCGGCCATCGGTCCTGTGGGCTCCGACTCCACAGTAGCCATTTCCATGGCCACGGCTTCAGGAATCGAGGTTCCCTCAGCTTGTGCTCCTAGTACAATGAGTACATGCAGTCAATCTCAGCGACTACGACTACTATGCATGATGATTACCAGTGGTGATAGGACACATACCTTCAACCAAGGTGGCTTCCTTCAACGTCGACCCCACCGCAACATCAGTCTGTGGCGGCGGCATGGGTTCGCACTCCTCCGCCGAGCGGCCCTCTCCGTCGGCTGGAGTGCTGGTCTCCTCACCGTCCCACGACAGGTCCGTGGATTTCCTGCATCATGAAGTAATCAAGTCAGCAATGCAAGTCTACCGTCTATACGACTACTTGAAAGTTCATAAGAACATACAGTGTTGACCGCACCACGGTCACGGTCGGAGCACCTAGTATACTGGCAATATCAACTATGCCAGCCTCGGCGGCAGCTCCGGCATCAACAGACGCTTCCTCTGGTTGCTCCACAGCTGGAGCCGGCGGAGGGTTTCGTCCTTCTTCAACAGATGGCTGCGGCTCCGCAGCGCCGGTCTCCTGCCGTGCCGCTGCTGGCACGACTTCTTCGGTTGACGGAGGTGGGCTGATACTCCTCTCAGCTGCCGCCCCCATGGTGTCCAGGACCCCCTCGTCGCCCTGGTCTACGGGATCCGGGGAGGGGAAATCCTGCAACATTAGAAGACAACTCATCAGCACACGACTACTTATCAGCTGTGCTCAACTACCCTAGTCGCGGTGTTTACCTCTTGGTTGGTCATCTCGGAGATCTTCAGCTTCTTGACGACGCGTTTCCACGCCACGTTGCGAGGCCTCCTCGGCGGCACCGGCAGGTTAGCCTCGAGACTAGACGGCCTCTCGATGATGACTGGGACGTCTGGCATCCGAACTCAGCTGAACCTGGAGCGCAGCTGGAACCTTTGCTGTAGTGTTTCTTCATCTTCATCGTCATCAGAGCCGGACTCGATGACAACGGCGTCACTGCCTTCACCAACTACGCGGTGCCCTTTCTCCTTGGGCTCCGCTTTCCCCTGCGCCTGTCCTTCAAGTCGCGGAGGGGAGGGCGGGACAGAGATGTACTTCTCCACATCACCCTACAACATTAAGCAAGCATGAGTACGACTACGTCAAGCAAATCAGTACTCGGGGGCTTATGTCACGACTACTGACCTGATTTGGCGGCCGTGCCACAGAGTAACTGGCACCGGGCACGGTGTGTACGGGGGCATATCCTTGAAGATTTTGCCTAGCCTCTCAACAAGGACGTCGTCCTCGAGTTCGAAGCCAGGCAACCGGGACGTATCCTTGTCGCCGGTGTACTGGTACCCGAGGGTGTCTCGTGCCATCAGTGGCTGCACTCTCCTCTTCATGAAGTTGAAGGCCACGTGTTCGCCCCTCAGTCCGGCTTCTCGCAAGGCCTTGATCTTCTTCAGCAACTCGGGTAGCTGAATACCCTCTTGCATGGTGGGCTCTGTGTTCCACCACGGCTTGTTGCTCGGTTGACACCCGCTCGGCTTCGGCAGCTCAGGATGGTGGTTGCTGATGTAGAACCATTTGGCCTTCCAGTCCTGGTTGGAGTCTATCAACTTGTACGGCAGGTACTGGTCGGCGGCATCCTCACGCATCTGGATACCGGCACCTCTGACTACTCGGGTATCGTTGGTGCTCGGTTGCGGCTTCAACCGGAAGAACTTTCGAAACAGCACCCAGTGGGGTTTGATACCCACAAATGCTTCGCAGAAGTGGACAAAAATAGAAACATGGAAGATTCCATTGGGGTTGAGATTAAGGTACTCGATGCCGTAGTACCTGAGCAGACCCTTGAAGAAATCACTGGTGGGGAGCGCCAATCCGCGCTCTACGAACCGGGCGAACATTGGGATTTCGTCCGGGTTCTTCTCCATCGGGTATGGATCGCCGGTGGCGGTGCGCCATAGATCCACCTCCTTCTCACGAAGGAACCCGCTGTTGACCAAGGCGAGGAGGTCCTCGGTCTTCAGTTTCGCCTTCTTCCACTCCTTCGCCGGATTGGGGCGAGGGGACGAGGGTGGCGACGTCGACGAATGGCCGGCATCCCCGGTTTCTTCATCGCGGCTCCTTTTCTTCGACGCACCGGTCTTCTTGCCCTTCGCTGGAGATCCCTTCATTCTCTAAATGACGGGTGTCTTCACTCGCATTCGCTCGGGGGCTACAGCGGCGTGTGAACTGCGGCGGCGCGAGCAAATGGATCTAAGTCTCTGCGCGGCGGCGGCGGCGGCAGCAGAGGAGCAAAGGGGGCGGCGATTCAGATCTAATTTGAGGAATGCAACTGCTAGGAGTGAAAAACCCTAAGGGACTCACCAGTTATTTATAACCGGCCCTGGCGGCTCGGTTCTCAGCGGGCAGATACGGCGTCAGACGGGTGACCTAGCGGCAGCAGCGTGACTCTTCAACTTCCAGTACTCAATGCTCTCCATCTCGGGGGCTCGACTACTTCAGATGACCTCAGTGGGATCCAACCAGATTCAAGACCCACTCAGGACACATTCTACAGTCAAGATGACCCTTTAATTCGAGAGGAAGTACTCGACTCAAGGCTCGGGGGCTCCGTGCCACGTGTCCTTCGGTTTTTTCTCCGGATTTTTCGGGATAAGATTGGCAGAACTTCAGATTGACCCTCAGCTTGAATCTACGATTCGACCTAAGGCTCGGGGGCTACATTCCATATGGAATGCGATTCTCCGAATCGCATTTTCCATATGGTCTCTTCATAAAGACATCGCGAGTATTATTGAAGACCTTCGAGAGAAGCACTCGGGGACGCTTGGGGACTACTCGAGAAGACTTCAAGACTACTCAAAGATCAGCTGGAGTACCTTCCAGCCTCGGGATGATTCAAGCACTTTTGAGGACTTTCGGCTTGTGGAACTCGGGGACGCTCAAGGACTACTCGCCAAGGCCATCAAGACTACTCGAAGACATCCTGCTCGACTACAAAGTACTCGGGGGCTTGTCGTATGGACATCCCTGGGCCCACTACTCTGGTCGGTACCAGGACTGACTACTCGGTGGGCCCCTGGGACTACTCAACTTGGGCAACATGACACCTGCTGGCGTGGGGCGCAAGGACTACAGAGGGATAGTACTCGGTTAGGAAGCTACACATGTCCGGATCCATGTAAAGTACTCCTAGCCGTACCCGACTAGTACTCTCCCCCCAAACCGACTTGTAACCCTGCCTCCCGGACTATATAAGACGAGGCAGGGACCCCTATCTCTTCATCTGCATCATCTTGTAAACACACCCAATCAATCCAGAGCTACGCAGCATACAGGACGTAGGGTATTACGCACCTCGCGGCCCGAACCTGCCTAAATTGTGTGCCACGTGTCTCTCCTTCGAGTTACTGATCTCGACGAGGCCACATTCATCTACCTCGGGTACTCCCCTTGGTAGGTTGCCGGTCTAAAACACCGACAGGTAGTGTATCTCCAAATCATAATCCTTGATCAGCTCTAACCAGCGATGCTGTCTCTGATTCAAGTCCTTCTGAGTGAAGATGTACTTCAAACTCTTATGATCTGTGTAAATCTGGCACTTGGTTCCCTTGACATAGTGCCTCCAAATCTTCAATGCGTGAACCGCTGCTGCTAACTCCAAATCATGGGTAGGATAATTCAGCTCATGTTTCCTCAACTGTCGAGATGCATAGGCTATAACATGACCTTCCTGCATGAGAACACAAGCTACGCCCTGTCGAGATGCATCACAGTAAATATCAAAGCTCTTTTGTAGGTCTGGCATCACTAGCACTGGAGCTGAAGTCAACCTCTTCTTTAATTCCTCAAAACTTGCTTAACAGGCAGCAGTCCACTTGAACTCTTTATCTTTCTCTAGTAGCGATGTAAGAGGCTTCGCTATTTTAGAGAATCCTTCAATGAACCGACGATAATACCCTGCAAGGCCAAGAAAACTCCTGATCTCCTTGACAGTTCGTGGCTGTTCCCACTTCAATACATCACTGACCTTTGCTGGATCAACTAAAATACCACCATCGGTGATGATATGCCCAAGGAAAGAAACTTTCTTCAACCAGAAATCACACTTGCTAAACTTGGCATACAGCTGATGCTCTCTCAACTTCTGCAACACAAGCCTCAGGTGCTCCTCATGCTCTTCCTCATTCTTGGAGTAAATCAAGATATCATCGATGAACACCAGAACAAACTTATCCAAGTACTCCATAAACACCTTGTTCATCTGATACATAAAATAGGCAGGTGCATTAGTCAATCCAAAAGACATGACTGTATACTCATAGAGTCCATACCTAGTAGTGAATGCAGTCTTAGGAATATCTGATAATCTGATCTTCATCTGATGATAACCAGAACGTAAATCAATCTTTGAGAATACCTTAGCACCTCTCATCTGATCGAACAAATCGTCAATACGGGGCAATGGGTACTTATTCTTAATAGTAACATCATTGAGCAATCTATAATCCACACACATCCTCTGAGTACCATCCTTCTTCTCCACAAAGATAACCGGTGCCCCCCAAGGTGATGAACTTGGACGAATGAATCCCTTTTCTAATAACTCATTAATCTGCTTCTTGAGCTCAAGTAATTGATCACTAGACATTCTGTATGGACGCTTAGAGATAGGAGCCGTACCAGGTAAAAGATCAATAACAAACTCAACTTCCTGATCAGGTGGCATACCTGGCAGCTCATCTGAGAACACATCTAGATAACACACACCACCTTGATATCCTCCAAAGATTTACCATTTAACTGATTCACTGAACACCCTTCTACGGATGGTAGAGCAGCTACAAATTCAATCCGTTCCCCGTCTAGACTGGTGAGAAGAACTAACTTCTTGGCATACTGAATTTCTCCATTAAACTTGCTCAACCATCTCGTTCCAAGTATCACATCAATGCCCACAGAATCCAACACTATACGATTAGACCAGAAATTCTTCCCCAAGATCTGAAGGTTAACATTATTACACCTGCACAGCACCTTCATGTTCCCTTTTGCTGAACTAACTAGCATGGGACGTGGCATGGTGCTCATGGGGATGTTAAGTTTAGCTGCACACTGAGAAGTAATGAAAGAATGAGCTGCTCCAGAATTGAATAAAACTGAAGCGGGGGCGGAGTTGACAAGACACATGCCGGACACTACTCGTGGGTTCTCCTGAGCAGTCTCTGCACTCACGTGGTTCACTCTGCCACGTGCATAGCTCTATTTTCCCTTGTTGCCATTCGGGGTCTGGCTCTCATTCCTCATCTGCTGGTTATGTTGACTCTGTACTGGAGTGTTGGGAGCATTCCTCTTGGGGCAGGCATTTGCATAATGCCCAACCTCTCCACACTTAAAACAGGCGGTACCTCTAGGTGTGCTAGTCCTCACTGGGGCGATAACTGGTGCCATCTGACGATTTTGCTGAGAACTGGGTCGTGAAGTCTGCTGCTACTGCCCAAAGTTCTCACTGGGGCCTTCATAGTGAAGTGTTGTCCCCTGAGGTGGAGTAAAGCGGGGGCGAGTGTTACTCCCAAATTGTCCAGGGGTGGTGGCCTTCCTCTTCAGCTCTCCCAACTCCTTGCGCTTGTACTCTAAACCGATGGCCTTGTCTAGCAACATCTGGAATGATGGGAAGGTGTGAGGCATAAGCTGGTACTGGAGTGGTTCAGCTAATCCCTCCATGAACAACTCTTGCTTCTTCTCATCATCAGCAACATCCTCAGGAGCATAACGAGACAACTCAACAAACTTGTCACTGTACTCTATCACGGACATCTCTCCCTGCTTGAGCGCCAGGAACTCCTTCTTCTTTAACTTCATAAGGCTGGCAAGTATATGATAGCTCCTGAAGCTGGTGGTGAACTCCTGCTAAGTGATAGCATCAGGGGTGGCATGAGCAGTAATATAGGAATCCCACCAAGCTGACGCTGTCCCCTGAAGTCGACCTGAAGCATACAGGACCTTCTCTCTATCAGCGCACTGTGTGATGGTGAGCATCTTCTCCACTGTCTTCAGCCAATCTTCCACCTCCAACGGATCAGCTGCTTGAGAAAACACTGGCGGGCAATGGCTCATGAACTGCTGGTGCTTGTCCTTGTGTGGCTGGTTCTGGTTCATCTGAGCCTGCATGCTTGCCATGTTGGTGGACATGTTCTGGAGAAGCTGCATCTGTGCTGCCAAGAACTGCTGCATCGCCGGATCCATCTGACTCTGCTGCTGAGTGCTACTAGAATGGCCACTCCTCCTCTGATGTGGATCCGGACCTGGTGTTCACCATCTGAGTGTTAGGATCATGAGATCTAGATACTAGAACAAAGAGATAACTCTGAAAGATGAAGCAATATGAACTTCCAGATTAAGACAGATTACGTTGGTCCCAACAAATCAGGTGTAACTCTCATTATTGATATCCATAAATTGGGAAATTTCACCAGAACGGAGAGTATGAAATTATGAAATTAATCCAACTGGAATCAACTCAATCGGAGATCTAGAACTCCAGATATACAATAAGTAAGGCGACTGAGTCAGCAGAGTTTCCAGATTCTGATAGCTCCAATGTTTCGTGCATATCTCCCAGAATATTTATCCTATGTTGCTGAAATTTTGACAGAAAATCACTTAGGAAATTTGTGAACTAACCCAACTGGTTTCATGTCAATTGTAGTTCTGTAGCTTGAGATATAACTAAAACACTACTGCTGTGTCAGAGAGCTGCGTGAACAGATTTTGTACCAACAAGATTTGTTTGAGTGGGTAAAGAAAGATAGATAAAGGAAAGATTATTCAAGGTTATGTGGATTGGGAAAGAATTTAACCCCAACTAAGCAAACTAGCTACTAAAACCAATGTCATTGTGGTCATTACCCCACAACACACCGCACTCAAAACAAAGATCCAAATCAAACATTTATCACAAAATCAAGCATACAAGCACACTTCTAAACTAAGCACACGTTGAGGCGTTCGCATCTATCGATTATACTAAGAAAGAACTTAAAGCTCCTACATCCTATTAAGGAAGATTCTTTGAGATGAACATGATGGGGCCACTTGATTACTGAGAACGGTTATGAACACAGGTAGGTTAAAGATAGGAAAAGTTAAGAGGGACTAGAACAGACATAAAAGAACAAGAAAGCATAGAGTGAAAAGTGCCAAGACAAGATGGAGAAAAAGTAGAATATGAAGGATGGGGTAGAAGCAAGGATAAGTATATAAAAGAAGAATTAAAGCACAGCATAGAGTGAGAAGGCTTCTATGATATTATAATCCTTAAATTCGACCATTTTCAAACTAGGCTAACGTCCTACAGTCAACAGGGCTCTGGTACCACTTTGTCACACTCGAATTTGAAGGCAAACTTGAATGCATAAATTACATGTGCGCCAGGATCAAGTTACACACACGTAATGACTCAGTGAATACCAAATACTGCGTCAAAGCGTAAAAGAGAGTATTATAACCATTACATGACCGGAAGTCTTCTAAACGTATCATCAGAGCGAACAACTAGCAGCGGATCTTCAGAAAGGAACTCCACAGGCAGCTGACTGGAGGCACGTACGCCTAGAACTCATCGGAAATCTTCAAGTCTGAGCAGCAATCCGGCTTGTGTAGATGCAATAAATAAACAAGCTTGAGCACATGTCGTACTCAGCAAGGGGAGAATATCATAATAAACATGCAAGGCTGTATAAGTGGATGGCCAAAAGGTTTGAGCACTTTAGCATTTTAGTTGGTCAAGTTTTATTAAGCAACTTACTTACTAGCAAGTATAAGTGTATACCAACCCACAGTTAAAGTGTAGCATCATAATCATAAACATAAAGTAAACAACAATTTAAATTCATCTTTCGATAGATTAATCATGTGAGGGTCCAGCCCGCTCTTGACCGTGAGCACGGCTAATCGATTAGTTTTAAACACCCTGCAGAGGTTGTACATCTTTACCCACAAGTCGCGTAAAAGTCCCGAAGAACTTTAGACCCAACCACGCGATGCTGATCAGGCATCATACCACACTACCGAGGTGTGATTGCATAGGGATGCTACGAGGCCTTTACAAAGATTCCCTAATGTGCAGCAACCCACTAGGTTTCAGGTTGAAGCAGGGCATAAAGATCCCTAGCGGGTACCGTGTCTTAGAAAAGCCCAACTCCCCGCTAGAGCAGGTCTATACTCCGTCAACGCCTCCCCATTGGCCCCTTTCAGGTAAGATCACTACAACATCAAGGTCTCTAATTATTTAGCCAAGCCAGAGCCATATAGCCTTGTGGTTGTACTGTTGTCCTGGGTGGTTCTCCATGTTCCAATTAAGCATGTGGTCTTGTAATTAACTTACCATTAATGAACATAGAGCATAAAGGGTAACATGTTGTTTATTACCAACCCAGTTGAGCAACTAAGCAACATCTACCATCAAGATTAATTAATCAACCCAGTTACAAGGCAATAGTCAAAAGAAACTAGGCATAATCCTTAATAGGGACCCGTCAAAATTAATGCAAGCAATAAAGTAAATACAGTGATTAAATGCATGTTTATATCGGATAAAGCGGGTATGACCAAGGACACTTGCCTTCCACAAGATCCAGAAACTACTCAGAGTCTTCAAAGTCTTCACCTTCAGAAAATCCCTCGAACTGCTCGTTCTCTACGCATCACATATTCACATGCAAGAGACAATACAATAAAATAAGAAAACAATTCACCAATCATTTCAAACAGAAACAAAAGCAACACTAAACTAATCTACTCATCGAGACGAACACATGGATATAAAGAACGCTAAAAATGGAGCTAAAACGCAAAAGATACGCACTAAACAAGGTATAAGGGCTTATCTGCAGGAAAACTAAGTTTCCAGGGGGCTAACTGCGAAAACTGAGGGCTAAAACAGAATTATGCTTATAAACACGAGGTCTATAGCGCAAAACCTCAGGGCTGGACTTCGGGCGCAAAACCTAGAAAAGATAGGGGCATAAACATAAAGAAAAGGACCTACATCTAAAGGTTTTTGAACTGAGTTGCTTGTGGTTGCAAAAAGGAAGAACTGCAGGGGCTCTTTTGCAAAAGAGACTGCGCAAAGCTGGGTTGACCGGTGAGCTCCGGTTTGACTCCGGGTTAGATCAGATCCGGGCCGTTGGTGCCCGATCGGACGGTTGCGGTTGGCGGCGGCGCTGCGACGGCGACACAGGCGCCGGCGCGTGGCGGCGAGCGGCGGCGGGATCGCCAGCGAGACTCGATCTCGAGCTTCCGGTCACTAATCGAGATGGGGTTTGGTCCTGGAGCGAGCTGGGAAGACGGCGAACATGGCTAGGGGGTCCTGGGGTGCGCAAAGACAACGACGTCGACGCACGGCTCATCGCGGCGGACGGTGGCGGACTAGCACCTCCGGCGAGCTTGCGCACTCGAAGAGAGGCACGGGAGCGAGCGGGGACTTCACCGGCAGCTTCCCCACATCCTCACCTGCCTCCGAAGATGCTTCACATTGACGGGGAGGTGGCGGATCGGGAGATCGATGGTGGTGGCGCCCTAGGGTTTGGAGCTCGGGGCGACGCTGGCGCTTAGGGATTGGGACGAAAAAGGATTGAGGAAGGAGCAGCGGCGGCTTTATAGGCCAAGGGGGTGGCCTCGGTGTGCGGGCCCATGGGACAGGGACGCGGCGCACCGCGGGATGCACCGCGGCTCTGATTCGGCTGTGGCTCGGGTCGGCCTGAGGAAGGGGATGACGGCCGGGTCCCACCTGGCAGCGGCTGAGAGCGGGGAAAGGCGGAGCAGGCTGTCTTGGGCCGCTAGCTGCTGATTGGGCTGAAACAGAGGGGTTCCGGGCGCACACGCAGAGAAGTCCGGGGGGGGCTCAGCCAGACTTTTCGCAACGGGCCGAACAAAAGAGAAAGGAAAGGGGGAGGGAGGAGGAGAAAAGCTTTAACATTTTTGAAGAAGACTCAATCAAATGAATTCAATTATAAATTCGAATTCAAGCAACCAAAAACAATGCCCCGACATGAATGCAACAATAAACTCCTATAGTTCATTAATTTAATTAAGAAAATAATTAAATGCCTAGAAAAATAAACAAAACCTTAAAAATACTTAAACACAAGCATTGTTGCTAAGCAAAGTTTTATTAAAAGCAATAATTGAAATTTAGGGTGTTACAGTATCCCACCATCATCGGGGAATATACCTCCGAGCACAAGTAGCCCGGTTGCTGAGGCTGTCCGAGAATCTGGCAGTCGTGAGGATGGGGAGATTAAGTCCGGAAATGATTCTGGCGACGGTGAGGATATCTCAAATGTTGAAGTCAACCTGAACAAACTTATTGCTTCGAGATCTTCATATCCTCCAGCCTTTGTCTTCGGTAAATCTAAGGTTACTGCCGAACTTATTAAAGAATATGAAGAAGTTGGTTTTTTCCCTGCTGGTGATGGGCGTCCTCCCTCTGACGAAGAGACTCCTTCTCCTGAAGCGAACGAGGTTGTCGTTTTCAGATATTTCTTTACTTGTGGCCTTAGATTCCCTTGTGACATTCAGCTTCCTGCTATTCTCGAGAAATTCTCTGTGAAGATTCATCAATTAACACCCTACTCTTTTCTAGAGCTGTCGAAGTTTTTCGGGATCATGAAAACCTTCAGATGCGCTGTTGGTGCTGATATCTTCGCACGTTTGTTCGAGCTAGTAGTTGAGACAGATGTCCTCAAACTTGATGATGGAAAATTCTATGAAGCTCACTACGGGTGTTGTACTTTTAATACTCGAAGGAAGAATGTGCATCAGAATCTCACCCGCATTCAACTTGCCCCTTTTAGTAAGAGCAATTTGTCCGAGGACTGGCGTTCATACTGGTTTTATGTGAAGGTCGATATGTCCAAGATCCCTGGTTATACTGGTCCGACATATCCTTTTTATTCCCCCACGTCCCCCTTGATTGTCGTTAGCACTGCTACTTTCAATCGGAGAGTTAGCAGTTTCAAGAGTTGCGAAAATGGCTTTTTTCTAGCGAGCACTATTCTTGGCGGTCGCGACGCTATCGAGGAATTTGTTGCTGCTCGTATATGGCCCTTGTCACATGGCTGGAACCCTACAGAGATAATCCATCTCCAAGTTGACTAGGCTTCTCAGAAGGTTCCCTTTCCTCGGTTTAGCTTGCACCTTGAAGATGGTCAGAGCCCTGAAGATTTTATTCTTGAAGTTGAAGAGAAAGTCACCGATTTGGTTGGCGAATTTACCTTGAACGAATACAAGGCTTTCAAACACATCGTGAAGCACAAGAGAAGGGTGAATCATGTTTTCTCAGAACTTGGTGCTGAAACCACTCTCCGACCTCGCCCACCAAGTGTAGACAAGAAAGTCCCAACTCTTGCTGTTGCTGGTTCTTCGGCTGTTCCCTCTAAATCGCGAAGAAAAAGGGCATCGCGCAAAGAGAAGGCTAAAGACGGTGCTAGAGACACCTCCTCCCCTGCTATTTGCCCCTCCAAGACTAAGTCTTTGGAATCCAGCAAGAGGAAAAGGAAGATTTCTGAGGGTACTTCAGAAGCTGAGGTTCAAGCGGCTTCTGGTCTTGCAAACTTAGGCAGGAAAAAGTCCAAGAAGGCTGTAAAGATGGTTTCTGCTACTGTTGTTCAGCGTGTTCCCTCGGCACTTTCTGACGAAGAAATGGTGGATGAGCCTCGCCGAACAGGTTTCTTTTCTTGCCTATGCTGTGAATTGAGATTCGGAGTTCATCATGCTTGTACTCCAGGTTCTGAGAACGAATTTGTTGATGTTGGAACTTTTTCAGACATTGTCCCTGAAGCTCGGGCTACTCCAGATGAGTCTGCTGCTTTTGCTTCCGCTGAGGCTGAAACTTCCAAAGTTCTTGTTGCTGATGACGAGGCATCCCCAAAATTTACTAAAGATTTGGAGCGTACCGTGGATCAGAGTGGAGGTTTTCTTGCGGATCCTCCTTTGATCGGGACTCGCGAAGATATCCTCGTGGAGCAGGACCCCACTCATGCAGTCATCGCTTATAACGAAAGCTTTGGTACGTCTTTCAGGGGTGAACTGTTAAGCATTGGTGGTCAAGTGGTTGGTGCGGATGGCGGTAGTCCTAAATTTTCTGTGTTGTAAAGGTCCCCTAAATTTGTGAGTGAAATAGGAGGAGATGCTTTGAGGAAAACACTCCGTTTGACTGACAAAGCAATTGTCGCTTCTGAGAAGCAAACTTCTTCATCTCTTCAGAAATCTTTGACGATTTTTGACTCTGCTGTACAAGGGTCCACAAAGATGTTCGATTCGAAAGGTTTGTTTACTGTTTTACTTTTTATTTTCTGCAATTTTTTCTGTCTTCCCTACTGACCTTGTTTTTGCTTCCTTCTTATCTTAAGCTTTTGAGGAAAATATGCGGAAACGTTCCTCGTCGGATCTCTCTAAGTTCATGTGACAACCCGCCCAGGAAAATACCGTACTATCGCCTAAACCAATCCACTTTGGTCATTAAGCAATAATAAAGTATCATCCCGTCGTTAGTTGCCGGGTCAAGCCCGGTAAAATCACTTACATTGCAACAAAGGATCGACAACATGCATTAAAACTCACACGAAGGCGAGTCCAGAGTACAACACATGATTAAGTCCAAATCTACCCCGTAGGGTTTAATTATTACAACCGAAGTACTTGACATGAAAGCGAAGTTCAGAGTTTCGAAAACAGCGGAATTAAACTAAACAGTGCGATGAGCATCACAGGAGGCCTACCATGATGCCTTCATTCATCGTCTTCCACCCACTCCAGCTCCCAGCCAGGCGGGATCTCTCCAGGCCACACATCACTAAAAGCATTACCTGAAATCAACAAATTACAGCAAGGCTGAGTATACTAATACTCGGCAAGTCTTACCCGTCGGTGACGACTACATCACCAAACTCTAGACATGAAAGGCTTTTTGGCTAGTGGGGATCTTTTGTTGAAAAGCAACAAGGAGTATGTCATTACTTTCAATATTTTAGCTCAGATTCTAGTTGATTACTCTTTTCTAAATAAGCAAGCTATTGCAAGCATAATTGTGCACTTCAATTAATCAAACATAAATATTCACCAAGTTCCATCATTAAGGGATATCATGGCCAGTTGGATAAGTAGTCTCAGATAACGGTGAGAGGCCGACAACCGATTGATTTAAACCTTTCAAGGTAGACCTAAACACACAGTAGGGTGCCCTCACACTGGACAACCATCAGGCGGTTCCCGAAAATCCTCGGTTCAGGATAAAAGATCACAGTCTTTGGTACAGGCTATCTGGCATACCCCGCGAGGCACCCAGAATCACACATGCACCATCGGTAGCTAGCCGTGGGACGCATCCCAAGATTAGTGACGGTAAAATCCCTTATTGCCTCATTAAGGTACTAGGCTTACCGGTCCCATTCCCGACAAGTGCTTAGTACTTTCAAACACTTAACCCACGAAAGCCATTGGAGTGGAGCCCACATCCCATGCTCTTACCACATGAGCAATTCCATTTATAAAGATCTTATGATTCCAACATAAGAACCTATTCTCGCGAGTGACAAGCATCACTCGACTTGTAACGGTCCTATAGCATAGCAGCTACCGACCTAGCATACTAGTGAAGGACACGGGTACCTAGGGATCATGCATCTAGGGTTTCATTTCAACTCCTAAACGTAAATGCACAAACATCCATAGATAGTGGCATAAATTTCCAGAAACACTTTGGTTAATGCACCGGGGCTTGCCTTCGTCAGCAAAGTTAGCCTGGGGCTCCTCGGTGTCCTCGTTCACCTCCACGTACTGCAGCTCCGCGTCAACTCCTCCTTCCTCGGCTTCCGGCACGAGCGAGTAGTTACCGTCAGGAAGTTCTACACAGAATGCATATGCAGGGTTATTGTGTGGAGTGAGAGTTTACTTATCATATCCAACTCTTATTGGCCACATTCACCTAGATAAGCTCTCATCTAGAACAATCTTCCTATTAAAGGCATGACATGTGGAGGTTTATTAATTTAATCTTTTTGATGGTGACTATGTACACATTTAAGCAAATAAAACTATTTAATTTCACAAAACAGCAAGGGTGGATCTTTAGCTCCTAAATAAGCTACTCAACATTTTAACAAGGTCATTAAGTGAGTCATTGGGATTTTTCCCATTTAAACTTAGAGTGAAGCCTATTTGGATTTCAAGTCTTTTAATTACCAAAATAAATTATAAAAACAGGGAAAGGTGCACTACAGGTCCTAATTACCTAAACAAAGCCACTGATCCAAGATTTGTATTTAATTGAGCCACAAATTAAATATACCCAAAATGACATTTCCTAACTACCAAAAATATGAGAAATACATAAATAAATAAAATAAGCATCTCTGCAGCCAAACTCACTCCTACAACATCTCTGACCTAAAACAAGCCTAGGAAACTAACAAGCACATCAAGACCCAATTTAAAATTTGAACTAGGCATTTAAATGTAAATCTAAGCATTAAACAAGAATAAATACTTCTGGCAGAGATAAAATCATAGTAAATGCAGGAAAGTTGAATCTAGGCATATCATGAGCATAGCCACAAGTTGAGCACAAAAATCTATTTACATTATGCTACAAAAATCATTAAGGCAGAATTAGCATAAATGCAAAGTAATTCATATAAAAAGATCTGTTCAATAACTTCATGCAAATGTTTGACCAGAGCCTACAAATAACATAACTAGCAACATATCCAAAATTCAACTCCATAACTTTTCTAGATTTTGAACTACAGCAAAAGTGTGTCAAACTGAGTTTGAATTTTCATTCAAAATCTCTAAGTCAAAAGTATGGTCATTCTTTGTAGAAGTTGTAGATCTACTCTCACTGAAACCAAAAAAATTGGGTTTGCATTTTTCTGATTTTTCTACAAATTTCTATGATTTTTCTAAGTGGTTGGACTAAGTTGCAAAGAAATTAAGATAAAGATCATTGCAGACAGGTCCCTGGTTTTCAAATCAGTCCCTGGACTTCACATCCGTGCCCTTGCTGGCGGCGGTGAGCTCGCCGGTGGCGAACGGCGGTTGGAGCAAGGCAACAAATGGCATGGGTGTTCGATTGAGCTTACCACGAATCGATTGGTGGTGGTGGCTTGGCCGGAGACAGCTCCGGCGAGCGGCGGCGGCGAGACCGCGGCGGCGCGGCCACCTCGGCTCGAATTCCGGCGAGCGCAGGCGCAATGCGGGAAAACATGCGACGGTGGGAGCTCCACTAGGTCCTAGGGGATGTGCTGGACGGCTTGGCCGGCGGCGGGAGCGGGCGGAGATGCGTGCTCACCGTGGCGGCGGCAATGGCGGGCGGTGGAGGTGCGTGCTCACCGCGGCGGCGGCAATGGCGGGCGGTGGAGGTGCGTGCGCGCGCGGGGAGAAACGGGGTGCCGTTTATATATGCGGGGCGAGGCAGTGGGGGTGTTGGCGCGCTTCTCCTCGAAGCAAGGGAGGAGAGGGAAGAGAGAATAGCCTGGCAGGTGAGGCGCCGGCGGCAAGGGCGGCGGGAGGGGGGGGGGTCCGGCCAGTGCGTCGGCGGGGCGACCACGCGCGGGGGAGCGCGTCCCCAGGCTGATTTCGGCTGGGGCGGCGCGCACGCACGATGATGGTCTCCTCGGGCGCACGGCTGACGGCAGGGGAGGTCCAGACGCCGAGCGGTAGCGGCGTACGCCGGCCGCCGCGTGGCGGCGCGGGCGCGAGCCAGAGCGCGACGTCGCCGGTTCAAATTTGAACTGCCCATGTTTGCACGCCTTAAACTTTAAAATTTCAATTGAAACTTCAAAATCGCCAATAAGAGAAATTGTAGAGGGGACATAGGAGATCATCTTTTGTGCAGGTTGACCTATGTTTCGAGCCACGGTTTGAGCACGAACTGCAGGCAAAGTCGTTGACTTTCATGGCGCCGAGGAACAGTGAAATGAAGTTTGACTTGAGTTTTTGAACTATTTCCCCTCAGAATTTCAAATGCCACCTTAAAGATGAAATGTGTCCCACTAATTTCTGCACAACTTTTATATTGGCAGATTTTTGAGTGTTTAGACAAAATTTGGAGAACATGGCCAAAGTTCTAGGACAAGGGGTGGACATCAAGGGGTTTAACCACTTTGACTAGGGTTTTGACCATGGTAAAGGATGTTGACTTGCTTAAGGTGCTCATGGGTGATTGTTGGCTAGGTTTTCGAGGTGATGACCTAGGTTGACCAAGATTTGACCAAAGTCAACAAGTTTGACTAGTCATTAGTGTTAATTAAAAACCTGGGGCGTCACAGTTCAACTCCGTCCTTAGTCTGAAGACAACACTTGTCGGCAAGATTGTCTTAGAGAGGTTTAACGAAAACGAAGATCTTGTCGCTAGACTTAGCGATGAGTCTCAGAATCTGAAACGTGACTTGGAGAAGTTTCAAGCTTTGAACCTTGAACTGGAGAAACAGGTTGCAGAATTGAATGAATCTTTGAAGAAGTCTGAAGAAGATAAGAAGCTTGCTGAGACTACTCTTCGGGATTTAAGGAAAGAACACGATAAGCTTACTAAAACCCCCGAAGGTGACCTCAAGATTATTCAGAATCTTCGTGAAGATGCTAACAAAAACACCAACACTATTAATGAGCATCGCGGCACCAATGCCGAGCTTACAACAAATAATTCTGAACTCGCGAAGACTCTTAGTACAAAAGAGCAGACTTTTGTGAATCTCGAAAAGGCTCTATCTGAGCAGAATGAATCTTTAAGTAAGGATACTGATGAAGTCCGGCAAAGCTTCAAGCTTTTGTTCGAGGAATGCAAAGAGGCTCTTGGTCAGTTTGGCACCCGACCGAACCCTTTCCCTGAAAAGGATGACGCTTCAGACATAATGGAATGGATGTTGACAGAGTTCAAGACTCTTCCGAGCGTCATTTCTAGAGCCAACGACTTTGCTGCTATCTTTTCCGTCGAGAGCCTGCTCAAGCTTCTTGCGGATTTTGATTGTGTTGACCTTGCGAAATTCTGTGGAGCACTTCCGCGATTCCCAGATGCTGCGAGTACTTCGGCTATCCGAGCTGATGAAGATGTCCGGGCTCTGAAAGTGAAATTCAAGAAAGAATTCTAGATTGCCAGCAGGAGGGAATTTGCTAAGAAGATTGCTCGTGAAGGAGGTTTCTTTAATAGACTTTTTACTGAATTTCTGATATCTTGCTGACCTCTTTCTTCTTGATACTGATGTCTTATTTTATTCCTTTTTCAGCTGATTCAGAAGGAAGCCAGCGCCGAGATTGAGAGGAACCAGGAAGCAGCTTCCGAATCTAAAGAAGGTGATGACAATGACGATGGAGAAGAAACTTCCAGAAGTGAGGGTAGCAGCAGTGGCAGTAGCAGTAGTGGTGACCACGATGACGGAGAAGGATAGAGTTCTGATCAGCGCACCAGTTCTCCGAAGGTTGATATTGTTGGATGAGGCAGAACTTATCCGAACTCTTGCTTTTGCTATTTAGAAGTTGCGAACTTGTATATTTGTGGGATATGGCCCTCTCTAAACTTTTATCTTGTAAACTTTAACCTGCGCAGGTCCTGCAAGGTGGGCCTGTGCAGGACATCATACCTTTGCGTATTCATCATCAAGACCAGATAGTTAGTGGCGAAGCTTGGTGTTTGTACAAAGAATCCCATCCTGGATGCAAGTTCTCTGATTTCTGGACTTATTGTTGTCAATATTTCTCAATGCGTAGCTTCTAATTAAGTTGGTTTTTTCTTTACCGTGACGGTTATGCTCTTGCGACTGGGGCTTCAAGTTCACGCCCCTTCGTGAAGACGGAGCCCCCTAGCCCCATAAGTGGCGATTGCAGCTTTGCTTATGCTAGTGATGTTGCAGAAAATAGTGGTCGTAATCCAGGCCATATTGTCGAACTACCTTTTTGAACTTTCAGCTCTTTGAAGCTATGTAATTGTATTGTTTTGAAATTTCATATGAAAATAAGGCAATAAACTCGTTTTTTAAGAAAAAGAAAAAACATCACCCTTCCCACCTTGCCGTTTTTATGCGAAATTTCATGCATGTCTCCTTTCGCGAACTTTGGCTTTCTCTTAACACGTAAAACTTGTACTTCAGAGTATAAGTCTACAAAACTTGCATCGCGAGTTTTGTGGACTTATGCCTATACGGCAGACTTGCCCAGGTTGATATCGCAACTTTCAGTTGCTTCAACCGGTTTGTGCACTTGTCATTCTTATGAGGGCGGCTGAGCCCCTTGGCCTACAAAATATTATTTTCGGCTAGAAAACTCTCCTGTGTGGACGTCACTTCATAAATTTATTCGAGGATATTCATTGCTAAGATTCTTAAGTTTCTCATACCTACGACTGAGAGAAATTTGGACCAAAAATTACTTCATACTCTTCTTCGCAAAAATCTCATGTCAAAATGTTTGAACTTTCTGGGCCACAACCTGCTGTTGTCTCGGGCCTTTTGGTAGGATGTCCCTTTACTCTGGGATCTAGGCCCACAACTTGTTGTCTCAGGCCTTTTTGTAGGATATCCCTTTACTCTGGGATCTAGGCCACAAATTGTTGTTGTCTCAGGCCTTTTCGTAGGATATCCCTTTACTCTGGGATTTTGGCTTTCTCGGAGCCCTTGTCTATCAAGGAGCCTTTTCACGAAACTTTCCTTTCACTTTTGGATCTTCGACTATCACTGAGCCCTTTCACGAAACTTTTCTTTATCTTTGGGATTTTGGCTATGACGGAGCCTTTTCACGAACTTTTATTTTTCTATGGGATTTTGGCTATCACGAAGCCTTTTTACGAACTTTTCTTTCACGATGGAATTTCGACTATCACGGAGCCTTCTCACAAACTTTCTTTCACGATGGAATTTCGGCTATCACAAAGCCTTTTCACGAACTTTTCTTTCACGATGGAATTTCGGCTATCACGGAGTCTTCTCACAAACTTTTCTTTCACGATGGAATTTCGGCTATCACAGAGCCTTTCCACGAACTTTTCTTTCACGATGGAATTTCGGCTATCACGGAGCCTTTTCACGAACTTTTCTTTCACGATGGAATTTCGGCTATCACGGAGCCTTCTCACAAACTTTTTCTTTCACGATGGATTTTCGGCTATCACGGAGCCTTCTCATAAACTTTTTCTTTCACGATGGAATTTCGGCTATCACAGAGCCTTTTCACGAACTTTTCTTTCACGATGGAATTTCAAAAGACACAAAATTTGGGGGAAAGCTATTTTCATATATATATCATAAAGAGTATTTACATAGGATCCGCCTCGTTAAAAACCTTGCCCCTTGATTTTGGGCCCCCTTTGCAAGGAAAAGAGTACGGTCCTTTTTATTCTAAGGTAAATGCATAAAGTAAATATTTTTGCTCCCGAAGCCACTTATAACTCTGTGATTCAGGTTTTTACAATTTTTTGTGGAATTTAAATCTACGAAAGGAAATGCTGAAAACTGAATCTAACTACTTTCATGACTTTCAAGGGTAGTACCTTTTTAGGTTGTCTGCATTCCACGAATGCAGCAATTCTTCGTCGGTTTGATCTACTAGGCGAAAGGGTCCTGGCATACTAGCCTCTTTTGCTATGTAAGGTCCTTCCCAAGATTCCTGTAGTTTCTCGGGATTCTCCCAATTCTTCTTTCTTTTTAGCACTAAGTCACCAGTCTTGATGTCTTTCCTGACTATCTTCTTGTCTTTCCATGCCTTGGTCTCCTTTTGGTATTTCTCAATGTTCTCTGAGGCTTCGAGAATTGTGAGCACAATCATGTCCTTCTCTATTTTCATTTCAACTTATTGAATTTCTTTTGCCTTCTGAACTCTCAAACTTTCATTCTTGATTTCTTTCGGTGTCATTGCCTCAATCCCAAATAGCAAGCGAAAAGGTGTGAAACCTATTGCCCTTTACACTGTTGTGTTGTGAGACCAGATTACTCTTGGCAGCTCATCTATCCACTTGCCTTTTTTTTGATCATACAAGCATTTCTTGATTCCCGAAAAAATTAATCCATTTACTCTTTCTACAGCCCCGTTAGACTGCGGGTGATATACAGAGGAAAACTTCACGTGAGTGCCCAAAGTTTTGCAATATTCCTTGAAAGAATAACTGTCAAACTGCTTTCTGTTGTCCACGATTAACTCTCTTGGGACTCCAAATCTGCAGATTATGTTTTGCCAAAAGAATTTCTGAACTGTTGGCGCAGTAATGTTCGCTAATGGTTTTGCTTCCACCCATTTAGTGAAGTAATCAACTGCAACTAACGCGAACTTGCAGTTCCCTTGAGCTGTCGGCAATGGCCCGACCAAATCCATCCCCCACCTTTGCAGAGACCATGATGGTGGAATTAGGTGTACTAGCATGGATGGTAAGTTCTACTGATTCGCTGTTTTTTGGCAGGCTTCACATTCCTGAACCAGCTTCTTTAAATCAAGGTTTATGGAAGGCCAAAAGAATCCCTGCTTTATCGCCTTGCCCGCTAGTGCTCACCACAAAATCCGCTGTGAATTTCTTTGAGAAGCTCTACGCCTTTTTCAGATGTTATGCACCTTAGCCATGGTTCAGTGACTCCAGACTCGTATAGCTCTCCATCCACTACAGCGTAGCCCCTTGCCCTTTGTCTCAGCCTTTTTTCCTCTAACTCATCCTGTGGCTCATAGTGACCGCTCAAATAGGCCATGATTTCAGCCCTCCAGTCTTGACTTTCTATGCTGTTCACAGTTCATTTCAAAGAACACATCCGGAGGCATTGCTTGCTTCTGAGCTGCCGCTTTCGCTAACTTGTCTGCTTCATTGTTGTCATTTCTTGAGATGTGTTAGACTGTGTATCCCTTGAAGTGCTTCTCCATTTCTCTAACTTTCTCAAAATATTTCAGCAGTATCGGATTTCTTGCTTCGCTTTCTTTCTCGATGTGTTCTTGAATCACTTTCGAGAAATCAAGCCGAGCAGCGTATCTTATTACGACCCCGGTTCGAGATGTCACGATCGCCGATATTCCAACACCTCTGTCACACCAAGCCCCATCGTAGTGTACCACCCATGGTGTGGTTATATCTTCACCAGAGTCTTGGGTTGGCGATGTCCAGTCTATGACAAAATCTGCTAAGACCTGCGATTTGATCGCGCTTCTTCTTTCGAAGTCCACAGAGTATTCAGAAGGCTCTGCTGCCCATTTGACGATTCGGGTTGATGTTTCTTTGTTTGTGAACAAATCATTCAGTGGCTGATTCGTGATGACACTTATTCTGTGACCTTCGAAATAGTGTCTGAGCTTTCTTGCTGCCATGATTACTGCATACGCTATTTTTTCTAGCTCGGAATAGAACAGTTTAGATCCTGAAAGAGCTTCGAAGCGAAATACACTAGGATTTGTTTCAGCTTCACTTCTTCTTCTTTCTCTTGTACTAGCACGGCACTTATGGCTGAA
Organism: Cenchrus fungigraminus; assembly: GCA_036936925.1. NCBI lineage: Eukaryota > Viridiplantae > Streptophyta > Magnoliopsida > Poales > Poaceae > Cenchrus > Cenchrus fungigraminus. Next base: position 62,712,492 of record CM072772.1, on the reverse strand, counting down.
TTTGAGGCAGAAAAGTATAGCAGAAGTGGTGATTTTGGCTCTGGAGGACATAGCTTTGTCATGTTCGATAAAGTCTCTGAGTTCTTGAAAGGCTTGTCTTTGGGATTCAGACCACTGAAAATTCTTGGAACTTCGGAGAACTCGAAAGAAGGGCAAGCTTCTTTCTGCAGCTCTGGGTATGAATCTGTTAAGGGCAGCTACTCTCCCCGTCAGTTTCTGTACATCTTTCACCAAAACGGGCTCTTGCATCTCGACTAGAGCCTTGATTTTATCTGGGTTTGCTTCAATGCCCATTGTTGAAACCAAGCAGCCTAAGACCTTTCCTTTGTGAATGCCGAAAACGCACTTCTTAGGATTTAGCTTGAGATTTGTTGCTCTAAGATTCCCGAAGGTTTCTGCCAAATCGCTGATGTGGTCGCCTCTTTGTATGCTTTTGACGATTATGTCATCAGCATATGCCAGAATATTTCTCTGAAGTTGAGGATGTAGCACTATTGCTATCATTCTCGAAAAGGTGCACCCTGCATTCTTCAGGCCCTCTGGCATTCTGACGAAGCAATAGGTTCTGAATGGTGTGATGAAACTCGTCTTTTCTTCATTTTCTCTTCGCACCCTGACTTGGTGGTACCCTGAGAACATGTCTAGTAGCGAAAGCATTTCGCTGTTTGCAGCATCATCAACACATTTGTCCACCGTTTCCAAGGGAAAGTCATCTTTTTTGCAAGCTTTGTTCAGATTTGTGGAGTACACACACATTCTCCACTTCCCATACTTCTTCTTTACTAGCACTGTGTTAGCTAGCCATACTAGGTACATGACTTCCCTGATCACTTTGGCATCCTGAAGCCTTTGCACTTCGGCCTCTACTGCCTTAACCTTTTCTTCGGACATTTTTCTAAGTTTCTACTTTTTCGGAGTTATTTTTTCATCTGTGTCTAGGGCATGTTCGATGATATCCCGGTCGACACCTTGCAAGTCTTTTGCTGACCAAGCGAAGACATCTTTGTTTTTGTTCAAGAACTCGATGAGCTCTTTCTCTTCTTCGGGACTGAGGTGAGCCCCTATTACCACTGCTCTATCTGGCATGTCATCTAGGTACATTTTCTTCGTTTCGCCATCAGCGCTTATTTCCACTTTCTCTTTGTCTCTTTTGGCCTCGACATATGGTTCTTTCTTTTCTTCGGTGGAGTTCAAGTGGTGCATGTTGCTTTGGCCAGGTGTGTGGCCCTTCTCTATGTTTCTAGCTTCTTGCTGATCACCGAACACTGTGATAACTCCTTTGGGTGCCGGAATTTTCATACACAGGAACTGCTGCCTTATCATTGCATCGAATTTATTGATGAACCCTCTGCCGAAGATTGCGAGGTATGGATGATACATGTCGACTACATCAAATGTGAGAGTCTCAGTTCTGGCATTGTCAAGATCTCCGAAGGATACTGGAAGAGCTATCTTTCCCACTGGCTTGATTGGCTTTCCTCCGAAGCCCAGTAGTGGATATTCTGGTGGTTGTAGCATGTGCGGGCTCAAGCTCATTTTCTCGAATGTTTTCATGAACAGAATATCGGCCGAACTTCCGTTGTCCACCAGGATTTTTCCAATCACCCATCCGGCGATATTCACCTCGATGACCATGGCGTCATTGTGATCAGTAGATTTCAACTTGAAGTCTGGTTCGGTGAATGTTATCGGTACTTTGGCCCATTCTGGCCGCGCTGCTGGACCATCGTTGATGACTGTGTTCACAGATCTAAAGTAGTTGTTCCTTTGCCTCTTTGTTTCAAATTCCATGGCTGAGCCTCCAGTGATAGGCATGATAGTTCCGAAGGAGGGTAGTGCTTTCGGATTATTGCCTCTTGAACTTGACTCTGGTTTTACCGAAATGGCTGGTGGTGGTGGCAACATTACTTGAATTGGTTGTGGCTGCTGAATGGTTTGGATTGCCTGATACTGAGGAAAGAACTATTGCGAAGGCTGCCATGAGGATTGTGCCTGCTGAAATTGCTGAATTGGGATTGGGCTTGGCTGGGGACCCATCAGCTGTGGTTGCCAGAAATTTTGATGGAATTGGTTTGGCATTGAAGAGGCAATGGACATCATGGTTTTCTCTTGTTGGATTCTTGCTACATTCTTTTTTGTTTCTGGGCAAGCTTTGGTACTATGGCCCCTCCCATGGTATCTGCAGTAAAAGTATGGATCTCTTGGATCATGATTTTGAACTTTCGGAGGTCCTCTTCCCCTTCCTCTTCCTCTTGATGAAAAACCCCCTCTTGTGCTTGGCCTGTTGTCTTGGTTGAATTGTGATGAGGGATTTTCCACATTATTGATGTTTCGTGGGGTTTGGAATTGAGGCCTCCATCCTGTTCCTCTATTGCCTTGTCTTGCTTGGTTTCGCTCAGCTACTCTTCTTCGGTGATCTTCATCAGATTTGATGTACTGTTCCAGTTCGTCGAAAAGTTCTCCAATGCTCTGGGGTTCTTTTCTGGTCAAGTGCGAAGCTGTTGGTCCTGGAGTCAGACCTTTGATTAATGCTTGGATTGTTATTGTGTCATCTGTTCCCGGAGTTTGAGATTTTTGTTGCATGAACCTTCTTACGAAGTTCTGCAGTGGCTCTCTGTCCCTTTGCTTGCAATTATAGAGATCTGATGGCTTTGCAGTTGTTTCATGGAACACTTGAAATGCTTGAATGAATTTCGTCTTGAGATCAATCCAGCTCCAGATTGAGTGTGGAGGTAGCAGGGAGTACCAATTGAGGACTGGGCCTTCGCAAGCATTGATGAAAGATTTGGCCAGCGCGACATCATCTCCTCCTGCTGAGTTTACAGCGGCCTCATAACTCATGAGGAATTGTCTGGAGTTTCCATACCCATTGTACTTTGGTAGAGCGACTGGTTTGTACTTCAGAGGCCATGGCGTAGTTTGCAACCCAAGAGAAAGTGGCGATTCTGGATCTGCGAACTGCGTAACTCTGTTGCCTGTGAAGAAATTCTCTCTCGGGATTCTTTTCCGCTAACCAGAGCTCTGATGTGGCGAACCGCGCCATAGTGAACTATTTTCTTGTTCCTTCATTTCATCAATTTCCTTTTGCATTTTCTACAGTTGTTCTTTCGCTTGGTTGAGCTTCTCTAGTTTCTCCGAAGCTTTTCTTTTTGCTACCAGCTGAATCGCGAAGTTTTCCTTCTCCTTCTGAAGCATTAGCACCTTTCTATTCACTTCTTCTAATTGTTGGTCCACGGCGTCATCATCCTCATCTTCATCTTTGGTGTGTGATTCCAGGAGATGTGCAGTTTTTTCTGCTCGTGCTTTCTTGAGAGCTTCTAGTTTTGCCTACCTTTCTTGATCTGTGATCTGCGGAGGTTCTGTAGCGAGAGAGTTTCCATTATCTTCTTCTACATGGTGATCTTCCTGGTCTGGCTCGGTGGGTGTATTCTTCTTGGACTTCTTCTATGGAGGCATCATGAGTTGTTTGTCGGCTTAGACCACGGTGGGCACCAATGTTGGGGGGTTAGAAAATCGGATGGAACCCCCAAACACGAGTAGAGACAGATTCCCGAATCAACACGCGAAAGAACTCAAGAACGAGGAGACAAGAGATCTCCGAAAGCCTAAATTTGTCTCAAAAGTTGTGAACCCCTTTACACGTGCCCTCGGACCCCCTTTTATAGGGAAACGAACGGACTTTTACATTCCGAGATTGCCCTCGGATCTAAAGAATATTCCAAATGTGAACATGTACATGAATGTCTTTTACATCCTGTGATTCGCGGAGCTAATTTCATACATTTACAAGCCGGCCACTTGTTCACACCTCGAATCCGGACTTTTGGTGCCTCGTCCTTGACTTGGTCTTCTCACAGCTTTCGACTCTCATTCGTGAAGTCCATCTGGTGCACAGATTCCCGACTCGAATTCTCGAACCCACCGCCGAAGTGAAGTTTACAGAATCAGCAAAGATTTCCGAAGTTTCCATCATCCTGAAATGACAAATAAACTTGCGAACTGACACTCCTTCAGCGATCTTTTCGCCCGAGAGTAACAGGTTAGTAAATTCTTCCCTCCGTACTTCGTACAAAACTTCCGAATTCGGGAATCATGAAAACGAACGTTCCATTTGATTCTTTCTCGCCCACTTCTCCGAATTCACAGAACTCGTGAAACCTCCGAAGTTTCAAGAGTGAAAGGTTTTTACCCAATTCCCCAACAGTAACCACACAGACTCGGTAACGTAGGTGCCAGTGCCATTCAGCGGGTTGCGCACCAGAGAATTCCTGAAAACTGCGACGACGGCAGGCCTCTGTGGGCCCGCGAGCACCTGCTTAACCTAGGCTGAAGCACCACGTGTCCAGCTTACTCCTCGTGGCGGGCGGCGTTGTGGCTGCGGACGACACGACGGGAGGGGATCGGAGGCACCTGCAGGCACGCCCATCCCATCCCGTCGAGATTGTACACACGACACAGTGATCGTGCGTAACCCTTGTCCCTTCGTCCACCATAATAATGATGGTGCCTCACGGGCACGCGGCGCCCGCGGGCCCACAGTGGCCTTCCCTCGCCGTAGTTTGCTTCTCCACGAAGCGAAGCTCGCACCCGGGAGGCTGAGGCGTCATCCCTGGACTTCTCTAGTGCGTAGCCCGCTGAACGGCACCTGCGTAACCGAGACCTTGCAGGTTACACGCTTAGTCGACACCACCCGCCGTGTCCCGCGCCAATCACGATGCCGGAGACTATGACTTGGGCATTCCGATGCACTACCGCAAGATTTTGAATAAAGATTGGAGGAATGTGGAAGAAAGGTTTCAAAAAAAAGTAGTTGGAAGAGCAAACTACTTTCTGTAGGAGGGAGACTAGTTTTAATAATCTCAGTTCTTTCTAGCCTGCCAATGTATATGATGTCTTTTTTTAGAATTCCTAATTAAAAGGAGTATGCGATGAATACAAGAAGATCAGCAAAGTGGAGTATCTTGTGTCAATCTAAGAGTTTGGGTGGCTTCTAGGGCTGCGGGAAGGTAGAGACATGTCAAGAAGAAAAAAAACAAAAAGAGTCATGTGACAAGCGCGGGGAAGAAGAACTAGATGGGTTTGGCGAGTACAAGTGGTGTTTCAGTTCCCGAGGGATTACGCACAGGAATCCAGGGAGTAGTGCGGCCCCAGCCACCCTCCCCACCACCACCACCACCCCGACCGCCAGTGCAACCACCCCTTTGTCTGAACCGGCCGTGTTGAATCTGAAGCGGCCCGACCGAGTTTTTCGTGTGAAGCGTCTTCCGTTTGCCTGCACATTTTCCAAGACGTGGTGGGGCCGGGGAGGCGAACTGCTAAACCCCACCACTCCAGATAACCCCTGTCTTTCGACTCGATCGTGGTACTTCCTATATACATCGCGAAAGGTTCACCTTCGCCATCGGCTGCCCCTTCCTTCTCCAAGACTCAGATCCTCGCCATGAGCTCCATGGGCGAGCCCTCTTTGAAACACGCACGGGTTGGCTATGAAGCCGTGCCTGTGGTTGAGGCAGCTCCGATCAATGAAAGCACTACCCGTGACGCGCGATGGGCCGTAAACATCATGCGGCCCGCCTTCATCAAGATCAACGCTCTGGTTAGTGACCTAGATCTGGGCACCGTCAACAAGCTGATGGAGGAAACAGTGCGGCATTATGCCTATGCATTTGACTGTCTTGCCGAAGTCCTGGACAAATTGCCGGCCTACCTAACGGACTGCTCGAAGGAGGACAGATGCACCAACACGGTTGCCATGGCGGAATACATCATGGACTGCTACAAGAGCCGTCAGATTGATGGCATTGACCCCAGCGTCGCGCTTCTGGGAATCAGCACTGCTGGCGACATCGACCAGGATCACTGGCGCAAGATGGTTCGTGACGATGCTCAGGATGTGACCAACCTCCTTGTCGCTGACATGGTAGGTGATGCCGAATATCAAGAGCGAGGGACTGAGGGAGTGCACATGCAGCATGCCAGAGACTACGACGAAATGAAGCAGTAGATGGGGTTGTGCCGGACTACCTGTCATCTCAGTATGCAGTAAGCTAGCTAGTGCAGTACTACTCCCAAAAGTTGCTTGGTACTTCTAGTACAGTCCACCGGGGAGTAGTTTCTAGTACTTGCTTGCTCGCTGTCTTATTAAGTACTCGTATGTATTTCAGGGATGAAGCAACATGCATTTCTAATGCATTAATTGCTTGCGATCTCACTCTACTGTATTGCTAGCCGACCGCAGCTATGAACGATAACCACCACCACCATCTCACAAAAGACTTGTAGTAGCGCCTAGTCCTAAATTTACCTATCTCAAAAAAAAGTCATGAGCGGAGTACTAATTGGTTGCACGCGCCATGCAGAACAAATGTTGCGTAGCCGAACCGTGCGTAACAGAGCTGGTGCGCCATGCGTGAATGAGTCGTCCAACACGGTTTCATTCCAAGCATGGTGGCTTCGACGCTGGATTGCGTGCGCGACGGCACGGTTTTTCTAGCGGGCAACAACCATTGTTTTTCTGAGTAACCTTCACTTGCACAGGTTACGCTACGTGCTGGATCGACTCGACCAGATGCAGCGTGGATTTTGCGTAACCGAGCGCATGTAGGTTACATCGACATGATTGGATGCAGCATGGGATGGTGCGTATCCCGTGCCTCTGTGTAGGTTATGCGCACGACCAAGTCGGTGTCGCACGCGCCACCGAGCCGTGCGTAATCCAGCTGGTGCAGGTAACACGCAGGATCGACTCGACCAGATGCAGCGTGGATTTTGCGTAACCGAGCGCGTGCAGGTTATGTCGACACGACCGGATGCAGCATGGGAAGGTGTGTAACCCATGCCTGGGCGTAGGTTACGCGCACGACCAAGTCGGTGTCGCACGCGCCACCGAGCCGTGCATAACCCAGCTGGTGCAGGTGACGCACAGGATCGACTCGATCGGATGCAGCGTGGATTTCGCGTAATCGAGCACGTGCAGGTTACATCGACACGACCGGATGCAGCATGGGATGCACGCGCAGGATCGACTCGACTGGATGTAGCGGTGCGTCGCCGAACTGTGTGCAACCCAGCTGGTACAGGTGACGCGTAGGATCAACTCGACCGGATGCAGCGTGGATTTTGCGTAACCGAGCGTGTGCAGGTGACACGCGGCATGGACTCGGCCAGATGCAGCGTGGATTTTGCGTAATCGAACACGTGCAGGTTACGCGCTGAATCGACACGACCGGATGCAGGTTACGTGATGAAACGACACGACCGCATGTAGCATGGATGGTGCGTAACCCTCTCGGATGTAGAGTGGATGGTGCGTAACCGAGTCGGCTCACACTCCATGCACGCATAAAACTGACCCGGTGAAGGCAACGCATACATCTGGAGCCTAGTATATTTGTTATCATGCACAGGCACGCGTTAAGCCGACCCGGCGAAGGTTACACATATAAATCTGTAGCCACGAGTAAAAGGCCGCTTGCGTTACGCACGAACACCTGACACGCCTATTTGTTGGCAGCGCACAGCTGGTTACGCATGAGCCGTGTATCCCAGGCGTCCACGTGTGTAACCTAGGTGGTGCGGGTTTGGCGTGCGTTATGAGACTTGGAACAGCCCATCCAGAGTTTCAGACACCATTCATCATTCATAAAAGAATAATAGTAAGACTCATTTAAAAATTCAAATAGGAGTACTTAACACTAATTTAATCGAATGCATAACCATTTTGTAATCAGCACTTAACCATCTGCCTACAACATTGTTATTTCCACGGGTGTACACACTTGATCTTTGCAAAGTATGTTGGTGATGAATTACTCTTCATTTGAGATCGTGTTCTATTCGCAACTGTATCTCCATACTTGTCTCTTCTTTTACCTCCTTGGGTAGAAGGAGATTTGCCATGTTGATTTGTGCATGCTTGAATGTCAACTTTTGAGACTCCAACCTCAGTTTCCTAATAAGGTGATCAGAGGATAATAAGTATATTTGAATTAAGATTAGATCAATTCACATATAGTAGGTAGTAGTAATTGAATATGCTTAGGAAATTAATCACTAATCACCAACCAGAATAGGTGTATTGTACGATTGTCTCTGAATCTTGTTGTGTTCAGAGAGAATCAACCTACAACACATCTTCTTCCTAAATGCATCCATTTGTTCCTAAAGATTAAAGTTAACAAATGACCGCAAAAAGTTATTGCATTATTCGCAAATGTATCCATTGTGGAATGATAATAAAATGGACGAGAGTACAGACTAGGGTGAACATTGCATTAAGTGTATCCCCATTCCAATGCATCATGTACTTGATGACGTAGATGCCACATGACGAGCTACAAAATGAACTGTTTACATAATACAATGGTATATACAGTAAATATTTTTAATGCAACGATATATCTTACCTATCTTGTTGCGTTGGTATGTCTCTAATATGTACGGTCTCCCACTTTGTGACATCAATCTTTCTTTTGATGGGGGTGACATCAATCTTTGAAGATCTGTAGGTTTCAATGCAATGTTGCACTGACTGACGCTGAAGCAAAGAATTAGGTGCACATGGTTGAAAGCGATAAACACATTTGCATGACATCTACATAATACAGAGTACTCACCAGCGACAGTTCCATCTTGTCATCCCACGTTCCATAACAAACTAACGAATTCAGGACCTGCACCTTGTTCATGGTGATGTTGAAGACAAGAAGAACCCAATGATTACCTCTGACATTTATAGGGACATATACGTGAGATGCAGGAATGTTGTTACAATCTTGTGGTGCCCTATCAAGTGTCGAAGCTAGCATAAATAATAGACCATAGCACATTTAAAGAAGTATTCTCCAATTCTGGCAATCTAACCACTGCGAGAGGATTTTAATTCTTCTGGAGATAGTAATTTCCTAGCAAGAAAAGTGCCGACGTATGCCATCTTTTCATTTAGTAGTTTCTTACTACTACGTACGCATCTATTACCTTGTCACACTCAGACACCGTAAATAAATATTGCATGCAGAGCAAAACAGAAACATAAATAAAACGCACTCACATCATCAAGAATCCAACCATCTTTATTTGAGATCCAGTCATTTTTATCAGTAGCCATTCCCATCAATGTTTAGACCCAAATTTCTGTCATTGATATGGACGACAATTGCATCTTCACAACTATTCAGGACAAAGTTTAAAACCTCTTTATCCATAGCATTCAGGCTGTAGTCATCGTCATATTCACAGGCAGGGGAGTATGCTCCAGGACTGTGTACATTTGTCGTCACGTGCGTGCCCTGATGTGTGTACAAATTTTTCTAGTTTTGTCATGACAAATAAACTTATTCAGGGAGATGTCATTTTTTATATATTGGAACCAATTACTGGTGCCGTATAGTAGGGATTTTACCTGGCAATCATTTTCGTCAAGATGTTGGGTGTTCAACCCAGAGTATTGACCAATTAATGTAAGAATGTCGTGTCAGAATTCTTAAAAGAATATTTATGAAGAATACAAATTCTGAAATTCACAAGTCAATCAATCATGTCTTTCAAATAATATGACAACAGATATTTAACCTGGTTGTCATTTATGTCGTGTTGTGTGGTACCGTGGTTAGAGTATTTGCCAAGGAATTTATAAATGTCCTATCAGCACAACAACTTTAATAATAACAATAGGCAATGCAGTTCTGAAATACTGGCGAATCAAAAAATACTGGCATAAACAGAACTTTTACCTGGGAATAATTTCCGTGATGCAGTTGGGTGCCAATGTTGTATTTTGTAAGGAATTTAGAAATTTCCTGACATAAGCATAAATAATCTATAATAAAAATTTGGTTGAAAAAAAACTAAACATATGAGTACATACGTCGACAATGACACCCGTCTCATTCCCGTGGTAGTAGTCACTGCTTTTGCCGAATCTAGCAACGTCGTCATCATATGCAAAGTCATTGTTTGAGGATAAAAACGTCTAGGCATGTGGACTGGTGTCATGGCTTCTATTCTGAGGTACATTACTAGTAACGTCAACATGTTTGTTTTGCTTCTCTTGGTAATATGGAAGCTTCTTGAAAACCTTTTGCCACAAAAGATTGAAAACATCTGTAAGACATGAAATCCACAGTTACATGATTACTAATTAGCAAGCAAGAGATATAGACATACAATTCCGTTAGCGATACCATCCATTGAGGCGATCTCGAGTCGCTTCTTTGCTAAATGTTCTGTCCAATGCCTCATTAATGGGTACTCTCGCGTTGTCCAGGATAATCGATTTTGTGGTGGCTACATGCGTGGACATGCTCGAGGTACCAGTACTGTATGATTAAGAATTGGGGTTAAAGATATCCTGTGTGAATCCAAATACTAGATACTGGTCCTGAAACTGATAATGATATGGGAATTTATCACCTGCAACAAGATCAGGCTGCCTTTAGGAGTACTGGCAGGTATCAGATTATTCCCCTGCCTTTTGTAAGTCACCAATATTCTCAACTAGCCGCTGGACTTTTGCTGGAATAGCTGGGTTGGTATCAGGGTCAACGGCAGGACCGTCTTTTTTCTTCAGTCTGTTTGCAACCTCACACAGTTTTATTGACGACCTTGTTTTTTCTCGACCACAACTGGCCATATTGACCTCTTTTCCCTCGATTGGTAGACCCATGATGTCCTTCAGATCTGATGGTGTCAACGGGACTAGCTTGCTACCAAGCTTGAAACCTGCTTGATCCGGATCGTACGTGTTGACAAGCGACATCAGCAATGGACGATCTATGGTGATTGGTTTGATGTGTAGCAAGAAGTCGAACTTGATAGACTCTAGATTTCTCTTTCTTGCTGTTGAAAGCAGCCCAAGGACATTCGCCAGTCGTCTCGGCGTGCCTAGAATGCATAGGCTCGAGCGCTTCGAAGAAATGGTAGAAGTAGAACTGATTGGTATCTGGTCACATAGAGAGAGAGAGGGTATTCAGTAAGTGCGTCGTATGGAATCTGGATGGTGTGTTACATACCTCTAGAGTAGACGACAATGGGCCACCGACATTGAAGTTGAGCCACCACCTCCGATGGTGGGCGCTGCCGGTCGCAGGTGCTACCTTTTCTACGCTAGGAGGCCGCTTCCTTGACGTCGTCGTCGACTGTGATTTGCCATCGGAAGTCACCGTTGATTTGTCGTCGGAACTCTGTGTTATCGGCGTCGCATTGCCGTTCGGTGCGCCTTGCTTGTCAAGATGAGGGACACCAGGCGATTTCTCCGCTGCGCCCGACATGAGCAAAAACCTCTTCCTCCTCCGCTTCCACGATCTGAACTTGCAGGGTCTACCAAAATAGAGGGAGAGAATGTTAACAGCCTGAGAGAGAGAGAGAGGGAGAGGGAGAGAGAGAGAGAGATAGTAAGCCGTCGTTCACGCCGTAACACACGCAATCAGTCGATGGAAAGGAATCACCGAAATGCAAGGAGATAAATAAAATGCACTCACATCATCAAGCATCCAGCCATCTTTATTGGAGATCCAGTCTCGACACCACCGGATGCAGCATGTCTGGTGCGTAACCGTGCAGGTTAGGTTACGCATACATCTGAAGCCTATTTGTGCGTAACGTAGTCGGTGTTGCAAGAACAATGCAGCCTGGCTGCGTGCTAGCTAGTGGTACAACATACAGAGGCTTGCGTAACCGAGAGCCCCGTTGCGTGCTGCATACCTACGGGCCACGGTGCGTATTGGCGTATTGCAACCTCCTAGGATAAATAAGCATACTTTGAGAGTCATGCGTAACCTGTCTGGTATCGGTTACGCTGAAGCCACGCTGCGTTCTGTGTGCAACCGCCTGGGTAGCCCACACCCACACGGCACCCGTCCGGCCCTTGTGGGGATTATGCATTCCTCTGAAGGAGTGTAGCATTCCTTCAGCGTAACCAGGAGGTCCTGTAATTCCTCGTTATAAGAACACTCGGCGTCCAACTTCACCTTTTTGACCTAGTTGACGAGCGGCGGCGGCACCAAACCCTCGGCCGGTTCGAAATGTCCCGACGCCGGGTGGATCCGTCAGGCTCTAGGGCTAGCACCTCATGTGTGAATGAATCGTCCAACGCGGTGGGCAAGGAAACCGGGTTTCCCTTGATCCAGTGCACGATCTGTGGGTGGGCGTGGATCATTTAATTCTAAGCAACGACTGACAAGAATAGAGGTCGGGTGTTTTTTCAAGTGCCTAAGGAATACCAAGGAGGTGAGTTGTTTTATTTATGCATTCGACGTGTTGAGTTTCAATGTGGTGATTGCTTTTCTGAAGTAGGGTTTGAGCAATTCTGAACTATATTTGTAGGCTGATATGCCCTGAGTACTATTAGCAAAGGGAGTACTTCGAGAAGCTTATCAGTATCAGGAGGATCATAGTGCATGAGGAACCAGAAGAAGAATCGACTCTGAAGAGGAAGCTCCTTCTAGGTCCAGGTTGATGCAAACTGCCAATGGAATGGAACAGAGGATGGACATTTTGGTCAGAGCCATGAAGATGTTAGTTGCTATGGTGGGTGTGTGTGCTGTTGTGGGAATTATCTCTGTAGCAATGAAGTAACTATTATTAACAGAGGATGGACATTTGGTCAGCATATGATGGAGATGAAAGTCAATTTCACAGAAGTTGTATTGGTTTAAATTAGTGTTAATTAATTACTGATACTTGAATTATTAGTGTTAAAGGTGGGCAAAGATAGGACCACTCTCACTCGACCGGATGCAGTGTGGATTTTGCGTAACCGAGGGTATGCAGGTTATGCGCTTAATGCACACGACCGGATGTAGCATGGGATGGTGCGTAACCCATGCCTGGGTGTAGGATACGTGCACAACCACCGAGCTGTGTGTAACCCAGCTGGTGCAGGTGATACGCAGGATCGACTCGACCGGATGTAGCGGTGCGTCGCCGAACCGTGCGTAACCCAGTTGGGATCAACTCGACTGGATGCAGCGTGGATTTTGCATAGCCGAGCGCGTGCAGGTTACATCAACACGACCGGATGCAGCATGGGATGGTGCGTAACTCGTGGCTAGGTGTAGATTACGCGCATGACCAAGTCGATGTCACACGCGCCACCAAGCCGTGCGTAACACAGCTGGTGCAGGTGACGCGCTGAATCGACACGACCAGATGCAGCATGGGATCGTGCGTAACCCGTGGCTGGGTGTAGGTTACGCGCACAACCAAGTTGGTGTCGCATGCACCACCGAGCCGTGTGTAACCTAGCTGGTGCAGGTGACACGCAGGATCGATTCGACCGGATGTAGCGTGGATTTTGTGTAACCGAGTGCGTGCAGGTTACGCACTACATTGACACGACTGGATGCACCATGGGATAGTGCGTAACTCGTGCCTAGGTGTAGGATACGTGGACGACTAATTCGGTGTCGCACGTGCCATCGATTTGCGCGTAACACAGCTGGTGCAGGTGACGCGCAAGATCGACTCGAGACCCAGCCGGTTGGTGCGTCGCCGAGCAGTGCGTAACCCAGCCGGTGCAGATGACGCACAGGATCGACTCAACAAGATGCAGTGTGGGTATTGCGTAACCAAGCGCGTGCAGGTTACATCGACACGACCGGATGCAGCATGGGATGGTGCGTAATCCGTGGCTGGGTGTAGGTTACGCGCACGACTAAGTCGGTGTCGCACGTGCCACTGAGCCATGTGTAACCCAGCTGGTGTAGGTGACGCGCAGGACCGACTCGACCAGATGCAGCGTGGATTTTGCATAACCGAGCGCGTGCATATTAGATCAACACGACTGGATGCAGCATGGGATGGTGCGTAACCCGTGCTAGCGTGTAGGTTACGCGCACTAATTCAGTGTCACACGCGCCACCAAGCTGTGTGTAACCCTACCGGTGTAGCTTACGCGCTGAATCGAGACGACCGGATGCAGCGTGGGATGGTGTGTAACCCGTGGCTGGGTGTAGGTTACGTGCACGACTAATTTGGTGTCGCACGCGCCACCAATCTGTGCGTAACCCAGCTGGTGTAGGTGACGCGCAGGATCGATCCGAGACCTAGCCAGTTGGTGCGTCGCCGAACATTGCGCAACCCAGCCGGTGCAGGTGACGCACAAGATCGACTCAACCGGATGCAACATGGGTATTGCGTAACCGAGCGTGTGCAGGTTACATCGACATGACCGGATGCAACACGGGATGGTGCGTAATCCGTGGCTGGGTGTAGGTTACACGCACGACTAAGTCAGTGTCGCACGTGCCACCGAGCCGTGCGTAACCCATCCGGGTAGGTTACGTGCGTGCCACCGAGCTGTGCATAATCCGTGGCTGGGTGTAGGTTACGCGCACGACCAAGTCGGTGTCGCACATGCCACCGAACCGTGCATAACCCAGCTAGTGCCGGTGACGTGAAAAATCGACTCTGGAGTCGAGACCCAGCAAGTTGGTGCGTCACCGAACCTTGCGTAACCCAGCTGGTGCAGGTGACGCGCAGGATGATTCGACCGGATGCATCGTGGATTTTGCGTAACGGATCACGCGCAGGTTCCGTGCTGCATTTTCATGACCGGATGAAGCATGGGGTAGTGCGTAACTCGTGCCTGGGTGTGGTTTACGTGCATGACCAAGTCGGTATCGCACACACCACCTTGCCGTGCGTAACCCAGCCGGTGCAGGTGACACGCAGGATTGACTCGACCGGATGCAGCGTGGATTTTGCGTAACCGAGTGTGTGCAGGTTACATCGACACGACCAGATGCAGCATGGGATGGTGAGTAACCTGTGGCTGTGCGTAGGTTACGCGCACGACCTAGTCGGTGTCGCACGCGCCACCGAACCGTGCGTAACCGAGCTGGTGCTAGTGACGCGGAAAATCGACTCGAGAGTTGAGACCTAGCCGGATGGTGTGTTGCCAAACCGTGCGTAACCCAGCTGGTGCAGGTGATGCGTAGGATTGATTCGACCGGATGCAACGTGGATTTTGCGTAACCGATCACGTGCAGGTTACGCGCTGCATCGACACGACCGGATGCAGCATGGGATAGTGCATAACTCATGCCTAGGTGTAGGTTACACGCACGACTAATTCGGTGTCACACGCGCCACCAAGCCATGCGTAACCCAACCGGTGTTGGTTACACACTGAATCGAGACGACCGGATGCAACGTGGGATGGTGCGTAACCCGTGGCTGGGTGTGGGTTACACGCACGACCAAGTTGGTGTCGCACGCGCCACCGAACCGTGCGTAAGCCAGCTGGTGCTGGTGACGCGGAGGATCGACTCGATCGGATGCAATGTGTATTTTGCGTAACCGAGCACGTGTAGGTGACACGTAGGATTGACTCGAGACCCAACTGGTTGGAGGGTCGCTGAACCGTGTGTAACCCAGTTGGTGGAGGTCACACGCTGAATCGTCACGACCGAATGCAACGTGGGATGATGCGTAACCCATGGTTAGGTGTAGGTTACGCGCACGACTAAGTCGGTGTCACACGGGCCACCGAGCCGTGTGTAACCCAGATGGTGCAGGTGATGCATAGGATTGACTCGAGACCCAGCTAGTTGGTGCGTCGCCGAACTGTGCATAACCTAGCTGGTGCAGGTTACGTGCTGAATCGAGACGACCGGATGCAGCGTGGGATGGTGCTTAACCCGTTGCTGGGTGTAGGTTACGCGCATGACCAAGTCGATGTCGCACGAGTCACCGAACCATGTGTAACCTAGCTGCTGCAGGTGACGCGCAGGATTGACTCGAGACCCAGACGGTTGGTGCATCGCCGAACAGTGTGTAACCCAGCTGGTGCAGGTTACGCGCTAGATCGACACGACCGGATGCAGCGTGGGATGGTGCGTAACCCGTGGCTGGGTGTAGGTTATGCGCACGACCAAGTCAGTGTCGCACGCGCCTCCGAACCATGCATAACCCAGCAGGTGCCGGTGACGCGGAAAATTGACTCGAGAGTCGAGACCCAACTGGTTGGTGCGTCGCTGAACCGTGCGTAACCCAGCTGGTGCAGGTGATGCACTGGATCGATTCAACCGGCTGCAGCATGGATTTTGCGTAACCGAGCGTGTGCAGGTTACACGCTGCATCGACATGACCAATTGCAGTATGGGATAGTGCCTAACTCGTGCTTGGGCACAGGTTACGCGCACGACTAATTCGGTGTCGCGCGCGCCACCAAGCCGTGCGTAACCCAGCTGGTGCAGGTTACGCGTTGATTCGAGACGACAGGATGCAGCGTGGCATGGTGCATAACCCGTGGCTGGGTGTAGGTTACACGCATGACCAAGTCGGTGTCGCACGCGCCACCAATCTGTGTGTAACCCAGCTGGTACCGGTGATGCGGAGGATCGACTCGAGACCCAGCCGGTTGGTGCGTCGCCGAACAGTGCGTAGCCCAGCTGGTGCAGGTGACGCGAAGGATCGACTCGACCGGATGCAATGTGAGTATTGCGTAACTGAGTATGTGCAGGTTACATCGACACGATCAGATGTAGCATGGGATGGTGCGTAATCCTTGGCTGGGTGTAGGTTACACGCACGACTAAGTCAGTGTCGCCCGTGCCACTGAGCCGTGCGTAACCCAGCTGGTGCAGGTGACGCGCAGGATCGACTCGACCAGATGCAGCATGGATTTTGCGTAACCGAGCGTGTGCATGTTACATCGACATGAGCAGATGCAGCATGGGATGGTGCGTAACCCGTGCCTGGGTGTAGGTTACGTGCACGACCAAGTCGGTGCGGCAGGCACGCAGCATATATTGAATCTCGATCGTGCGTGTTGCAAGTTGGTAGTTTCTCGCATTCCATGGCCGGCCCCGGCAATTTCGGGATCGTGGTGAACGGAGGCTTCCCTAATCAGACGATCGTTTCCATCTCTCTCTCAAATCTGTTGGCCCGCCCTTTCACTATAGTAGCTATGCACCGTGGTTGCCGCGACCAGGCGGGTTGGGTCGTGTCGAACCTGCATAATCGATATCAATGTTGCATGACTTCAAACGAGCGTAACCCTTTTTCTTTAAATGAAATCTTTCCAGCCGCATCTTTCTCTCGAATAGAGACATCAATGGTATTGGTTGCGCTGGTGCCATGTTGCGTGGTGCAAGGCCTGGGTTACTACTGCTGCCAAGGAACACGCACGGCGGGTTGCGTCGAATATTTGTAAATGGATCCCAGTCGGTTACGTGAAGGCTAGGCCGCATGGTGAACCTCCGGCGCGATTACGCATGATTTTAAAATTTCTCAAAAAATACTTAAAATCTTATTTTTATAAATCTCTGTTTCGGGGTCCACTGGATCTGGCTATATATACATGGTCTGGATCTGTTTTGTTGTTTACTTTTCCTTGGCGGACTTGGTGGATTGGTGAAAATCACTATTCGTCCTGTTAGTTGATTTCTAGCAACAGGGTATCGTCCGCTGAGATCGTCAGTAAGAGTATTAACATTATATTATATTTTCTAATTTTGCACTCCTTTCTCCGAGCTTTTTCTCATGAATCATGATACTTGTGTCCTTCGAAATTGCGAACAAAATCTAGGAAAATGATGATGATTCACTCGATTCATCTGTGATTGAATCATACCACTGCGATGGCTTCATCAAAAGGATGATGAATCATATTCCTCTGAGGTTAGGAACACATCGACCACCCATCGCACAAAACACATGAAAGGTATGATAGTTTTTTAGCAATCAAAGGTATGATATTCAATCCACTGTGTTGATTTTCCGATTATCGCGGGGAAACCTTGTCCTGTTGTCCGGGGGGGAATAGGTAGGAGTATCAATTTATATGTTCTTGTTAATACCAAGAATGTTGGCATCCAAAACTTCGTTGTAGAGCTTGGTTAACCTTTGTACATTTCAAGAATTTTTCTGATCATAACTTCATTTCGGCTGTTTCATGCAAATAGGCAGATGTCCAGGTTTTGAAAAATGACATGGACAAATCCCCAAAGTGTCAGTCAACCACCATCAGACAGTGAAACTGTTCCCTCAGAAATGAGAACCATTAGTTTTAAGGATCCACTACCGGAAACAATGAGAAACACGGGTTTTAAGGTGCCACTACAGGAAACACGATCATCAAATGTACGGTCTTACATCATGCTACCACTTTTGTTCTTGTGCTTAGATTAGATTTTTCTCATCCTTTTGTTTTTCTATAAAATACTAATAAAATCGTGTGCTTGAAAATACTTGAAGAAGATGAGGATAGGGACAAGGTGCTCTCCACATTTGCTGATCGACCTCAAACCAGACTTGGAATCACATCAGATCAAAAGGATCAAGGACACTGGATTTCGTAATTTCTTAGAGATGAAAATTAGATCTTCCTTACTAGACTTAGGGTTATGGACGCTTAAGCACTTTGACACAGAAGCCATGTGGTTTGACTTTGGGAACGGTAAACATATCTTTTTATCTCCATCTAGTAACGCAAGACTAATTGGATTACCATGCAGCAGAAAAGCAATTCAAGAGAATCATACAGATAAAAGAATAACCGAATTTCGAAATAAACTAGTTGTGCTTCCTGATAAATCTGGGAGGCGTAGAATCTCAACCGGAGCACTACAGGCGAAAACTAAAGAAGGTGCTGCTGATGACATGTTTATCACCTGTTGGACTCTGCTTATTGTTGACAAGACAATTTCCCCACATACTGGCAATAACATCATTACAAGGTTTTTGAATGTGTGCCTTGACGTATATAACTTAAAGACGTATGATTGGGTTGGCTGCATCATCCATAATTTTAAACTTGGTAAAGAGGCATTACATAATAAGAATGTACATATGGGTGCCAACTATATCCCTGGATCAACATATCTCCTTGAAGTAAGATATATTCACACAATCTTTGTCGTAGTCTGATCAATTTTACTTTTGGTGATAGATCTGTGCTAATTTATTTTAACTTATAATGAGCAGCTGTACTGCCTTGACTGGCTGCAGTGTAGTACTATCACACCTCTAGTTGGTGAACCTCCATTTATACTTTGGAGTGATGCACAACTACTCCAAGTAGAAGCATCCTGTCAACACCTGCCGGTAACTTTAGTGCCTATATATTTATATATTAGGCACCATTTATTGTTTGTTAACATTGTTCCTATTTTAATATTGCACATACGAAACGTTAAGGAAACTTGTTATGCAAACAATTTTGGCAAAACAACAGCAGCTTCCGAGAGGAAGTCGGATGGGGTATGTGATACATTTCTAAAGGCATTCCAGGGTATCAATATAGCAAATGAGGTGATAGATTATGCATTATTTCTTTTGGCAATCCATGTATCTTTTATTTGTATAGTGACATGAATATGCTACAGAACCTATATTTTGTTAATGAAAGTGGTTCTTAAAAATTTCTACCACACGCATTCCAGATCATACATTCATTTTTTTGTAACCAACAAGAAGGAAAAAGTAACAACCAACATTTTTCTCTAATCAATGAAAATCTTGTCACCTTGCTTGGCCAACTTAAGTACTGACAATTAATCCAATGTATCCACATAAGCAGGAGGATGAAGAAAAAAGTTCATTGATCACATCTGTTGTGCCTGATGGAACTGTAAATATCTCCCAACCTACTGAATTGCTAGAGGAAACTGAATGCGACAGTATTCAACATGCCTTTGCAATTATCAAGCAGAGTGATACTCATTCTGACTCAGCTATGACCAGAGAACAGTCCAACAAGATGAGCCACCAGGTTCGTGCAAAAATAACAAAGATTTTTCAACCATCAGTTGTGCTACTATTATAAAATATTAATATAAATTATGAATATTTACTGTCCTCTATGCTTGTTGCAAACAAAGGTAGCAACATTGAATGTATAACTATATTTTTTTGAAATTAAATCATATCCTTCTAATAAATTTTAAATTATTTTTTAGGGTACATTACTAATAGAAAATGTCATGTGCCCGAAAGCAACTGACCGTGTGACTACGAGAACATGCAACACAACTCTCTTACAGAGAGCACATCATCAGATACCTTAAAACTTTATTTTGAACAACAAATGGAGGTACAATATTCAAAAATTTTCCCTTCTATGAATTTTGAATTTTAGATTTGGATTCCTAGGACATTTCGTTTAGCAACAAATATCCATGAGTGTTAATAACCTAATTTTGCACATAGAATTGTCAAAGGAACAACACCCACTTTCACAAGATGAATCGACCTTATCATACCGTGATGACACTAGTAGAATGACGGTGTGGGATGTTATTGTTGTCTTTCATGATAGGTGCATACATAATAATCTTTTTGTGTTCCCTGTCACAGCGTAGAGGAAAAGATCTTGTGAATGGAGACACGGTGATGCACACTATTTGTTCTGCAAACCCTGAAATGGCACCAGATCCAAGTATTGTGGACACATCAAGCACCAATGGTGATGTGGTAAGATTCTGGATCAACAAACAAACAATTCTCTTGGTGTCATTTTCATGATCTACAATACATCGTGCATTTCTGTTCAATTCAATTTAGTGATATTCCATAGTCATAGTTTTCTAATTTTTAATGTTCATTGTACTCCACTTATGGCAAACTTAATTTCTGATATGGTACATCATCATGATCATTACAGCCCATGGAAGAACCAAAGATGGTGGAAGAAGGTGTAACAATAACTACGTGCAAGGGTGTGTCTTGCCAATTTAGTAAGGTTCCTGCGTCGTTGTCATTGCCACTTCACTCTAACAAGGTGAATATGGTGAGCAGAGGCAAAGAGGATGGAAAAGAAAACAGTTACAATTTCTAGCGAAAATGCCAACGAGAGAAGACAATTAAAAAATTGCATCAGAATACTGAAGATCGTGTCAATCTCTTCAATGCTATTATGAAACTTGACAGCCAAAGGTAGGCGATGATCATCTTAGAAAAATATGTTGATAAGTATACTAATTTTCTTTCTAATTCAAATATATAACCATTGCCTGAAAATTTGTGCAGTCCAACATTGATTTGTTCAGAGGATTCAAGTTATAGGATCAGTGCTCACGAATTGATTCCAGGTTTCAAGGAAACTGGTCGCCAGACCATTCGTCTTATTGATTGGGGAACAAAAATAATCTCACATGATGAGTCTAAGGAAAGTGATGCTGGTTGGAACATAATAATACCTGCTTCAATTTCGGTTGGTTCTTCCAGGTTTCAATATGTAATTTCTTGTGACACATTGTTACTTGTAATTGCTTTGAAATTTGTTTTTCTGATCCTTTTTTGTAGCGGTATTTGGTAAATGTAGACACTCCCACATGGGAAGACAATATATCAGATTTCACTGAGAAGATTAGAAGTGTGGTAACATTGTATTCCCTGGAGCTATGCAGTTTGGTAGTGCTTATCTCAACTGTAAATGCGAAAGCAGCATTTATCAATACATGTTTATTAACTAGGCCTGTGTAAACAGCTGCTCCTACCAATATTTGATGATAATGATGATAATTGAACATTATACTCCTTTGGGATGAACAAGGAGTTTGGTATCAGAGTCACTATACTGGACCCGGTCAAATGAGAAGATCAAGAGAACTGGAGGCTACACAAGAAAGCCAAATGTGATAGAATTGCTAGCAGGATGACACAATGTCTCAGCGGTATATGTCCTGAACTGAATATCGTCTGGGCCAAGGAACCGATAGTGTATGGAGATGTCCTAAGGCATGAAGAGGCTACTAATGCTTCTGGACTATACATCCTACACTTCATGACCAACTGGGACGGACCTAGTATTACTAATTCGATGAGTTTGTTGATGTATATATAGCAATACTCAAAACCATACTAATCATTCTTGCAAATGTTGGCATGCTGTGTTTACAATATTTTCGTACTGACAAGAATGGGTCACTAACTATCGTGAAAGGTTGCTGCAACAAATGATCACGCATATACTAAACTATGCAGGGCTCCTGAAATCATTGAAGGAACAGTTGGTCGGCGTCGATTATAACTGTTTACAAGTCTTGTTTCATGAGAATGACTTGCATTGGCTGAGGCCTTAGATGGCATTGTAAGCGCAGAGACGTGCTGTTCTTCGATATGGCTTTTCTTTACGAGTCTACTACCATATTTGCACCAGTGTCTAATCTCATTTGAATGAATGGCATGCAATTAATCAGCCTAGTGTCTTTCGAAATTTCACCTTGAAATTTTGTATAAGAAATTTTCGCAGCAATACACGGGGTATCACCTAGTAATACTGTACTTAAACCAACTGGTAATTACCAACTTGCAACTTGGGTTACGCACGGTGTCAGTTACACAAAATCCACGTTGCATCCTGTCATGTTGATTCTGTGCGTCACCTGCACCAGCTTGGTTACGCACAGTTCGCCTACGCACCATCCGTTCTACATGGCGCGTGCAACACCGATCGGGTCCGTGCAGCTTGATGCAACAACGAAGCAACACCCAATAGTGGACCGTCCGTTTCTAACTTTCACTGCAAGCGAATTTATTTATTCAGCATCGCGCATGCATAGCACGATGGAACTTTTTCTGAACAACAACAAAAAAGAAAGAAATAAGAAAACCCATTGGAACTTTGTTACGCATTTGAACAGCGTCAGTGCGCCCGCTCCTTCCATCGTTGGTTGTCGGACTACCTAGCCGGCACCACCACCAGCAAGCCTACAGGGGCAGCCACAATCCGCAACAATATAGTCTAGGATGCACTCCCCTACTGCGAGGATGTCTAGCAAACTATCCAAGGCATCATCAACAAGGCAAATATTCACCAGCTGACTGCAGATCTGGGGAAAGGAGTGGCACATTGTCTCCAAATCTTCCGTGAACTGCTCCCTGGCGTCCATGAGGATAGCGTGCGCGTCCACCAGTGTTTCCTACACTTCTGCCGACAGCTCAGTCCCACGCCCGCGCAGCACATCGACCTGTAATATCAGTTGGCTAGTTTGGGCATCCAAGGATTCGAAGCGGTCATGCAGGGATTGTTTCAATAGGGTGAACACCTCTTAGTGCAACTGGGTATGTGTCGTACGGACATCCCAGGGCCCACTACCTAGGCAGGTACTGGACCGACTACTGCGTGGGCCCCCGGGACTACTCGACTTGAGCTACACGGTGCAAGACGGTGTGGAGCACAAGGCAACCAGAGGGCTAGTACTCGGTTAGGAAACTAGACATGTCCGAATCCATGTAGAGTACTCCTAGCCGTGTACGACTAGTACTCTCCTCCCCAAACCGACTTGTAACCCTGCCTCCCGGACTATATAAGGTGAGGCAGGGATCCCTATCTCTTCATCCGCATCATCTTGTAACAACACCTAATCAATCCAGAGCTACGCAGCATACAGGACATAGGGTATTCTGCACCTCGCGGCCCGAACCTGTCTAAATTGTGTGCCACGTGTCTCTCCTTCGAGTTCCCGATCTCGGCGAGGCCACAAACATCTACCTCGGGTACTCCCCTTGGTAGGTTGCCGGTCTAAAACACCGACAGTATGGGGACCCATTGACCCAGCATGAGCAGCTCTAGTTACCACCACGCCCTCGGCCCATACAACAATGAGGATCCTGACAACATAAAATACCACATGAGGATACTCCTTATGGATGTTGTAGATTTTTTTATATCCATCGCTAATTAGCAGTATCTTGCCTGTCACTTTCAAAGTCACCCTTCTGAGCATTGTTGCACATTGGAATAATAGTTTAAGGAAATCAATTTCATGATCTCTTGCTTTGAAGCCCACAATCTCTACGTCTTCAAGATCAGTCAAAGCAACACCATCACTTATCCATTTGTTCTTAGGTTGTTCGCGGGGGCAGTTCGTTTCACATAATTCTCCCACCTGAATGAAAATTTAACATGATAGACTTACTAAAATTATTAAGAAGGTTTACATGACACTGATGATCGCAATGGATACCTTGCTTACTGATGGGGTCACACTACAAGAAAATCGTTGACTAGTGATGCAACCACATTTTAGCGTCATTTATTTATGACGTTCCTGGCTGATCTCGTCATAATATTTCACTTCCGAGCAAATTTAGTGACAAATTTTTTTTTGTCATTACAGTTGGTACTACAGCCGGGCGTTCCCTGCTCCATGCTGTTTTGTGATGCCATAAGCTCTGAAAAAACGTCATAAACCAACATCGGTCCCACATGTAAGGATTATTTTAAAAACAGAGTGTTCCAAGTCATCATAAAATTTAGTAGGGTCCCAAATGTAAGCATTTTTTCGAAAATAGAGTGTTCCAAGTTGTCATAAAATTTTCCAGGGTCCAACATGTAAGCATTTTAGCCATGTCAGCGGCATCATAAACGAACTTTGGTCCCACATGTAAGCATTATTTTAAAATAGAGTGTTCCAAGTCGTCATAAACTTCAGTTGGGTCTCACATGTAAGCATTTTTTCGAAAATAAAGTGTTCCAAGTCGTCATAAATACTTCCAGGGTCCCACGTGTAAGCATAGGTCACGAAATGTTGCAAAAATAATTTGCCATGGCATGGGTTCGAACCAGGGACCTGAAGGAACAAGGTTGTGTTGTTTACCACTGCACCACTTGTTGGTTGTGATAGGTATATGGGAAACACTACTAATAGTTCATGCAAATTCTTTACTGTGACCAGGTCCCACATGTAAGTTTTAGTTGAGTCTATAATTACGTATCGAATGGCTGGCGAGACACTTCAATCAGACTTCACAAAGACTTTTGACTTCCGCTACGCAGATCTGCAATAGTTCGTGCTAGGAATGGCGGATCCTAGCGGTGAGGGGAAGATGGTTGCGCCGCCACATCCCAGCAATAAGAGGATTAGACAACAAGACGAGGTTGGTTCTCTGGTTTGAGCTGCTATATTTTCCCCTATCTTACTAGGGTTGGGGATATCT
Source organism: Cenchrus fungigraminus (assembly GCA_036936925.1). Taxonomy (NCBI): domain Eukaryota; kingdom Viridiplantae; phylum Streptophyta; class Magnoliopsida; order Poales; family Poaceae; genus Cenchrus; species Cenchrus fungigraminus. Next base: position 62,687,607 of record CM072772.1, on the reverse strand, counting down.
AGATTTGGGGATCTGGAGGATTGATGAGCATATTTGGTAGATTTAGATTTCATTATCGTACCTTTAGATTTGCACTTCAATAGGTGTTAGAAGTTGATAGGCTATAGACAATTCATGTTAGATTCAGTTAGTTTTCAATTTGCATCATCTTACAGTAGGTTTTGTATTTTAGTAGCTTCTAGATGTGCTTCAAGACACTCGTTTTATGGATTTTTGTTGAGGTGCACAATTGATAGGATTGATAGGTCCATCGTTTTATGAATTGGAAGATTGAAGATACTATTTCGGAGCTGTAGACCGTTGAAGGGACATCTGGATTCTACCACGATTGTTAGCGTTTGCACAATTCATAGGTGTTAGATTCAGTTAGTTTCCAATTTGCATCATTCGATGGATCGATAGGTTCAGTTAGGACAACCATGCCCTTGCTGAGTTTATGTAGGTAGCAAACAACCAGGTTTTGTGGCGTGTGGTGGTTGTTTTACTGTACTCATACAATTGGGTTCAAGGGATTCAAGTTTTTTTATAGACTAAGTTGAGTTTATTTTTCAGATCGAGATGAGTTTTCTCCAAGGATGAGTTTATTTCTACAAGAAGATCTTAATGTTATTTTAGAAGATCTTGATGCCTCGTCTCAGGGAGAACTCTATTAGGATCTCCAAAGAGATCCAAAACATGATACAACAACTAGCTGATAGAGAGAAACAGCTTCAGTACACACCTAAGAACAAGAAAACTGAGGGCAGAGATTATGCTTCTTACCATAGACATTGGAATAAAAGCGTCAATAAATGGGTAGGACATTGAGTTTGTTTGGTCCATCTTTTCTTTTAAATGTTCAAGAAGTTTGTTGTCAGTTAGACTGAAACGGGTACCCTTGCCTATTAGTACCCGTTTCAGTCCAACTGACAACGAACTTCTTGAAAATTTAAAAGAAAAGACTTACCAAACAAACTTAATATCCTACCCATTCATTGACACATTTATTCCAATGTATATGGTAAGAAGAATGATCTTCGCCCTCAGTTGTCTTGTCCTTAGGTGTGTACTGAAGCTCTTTCTCTTTGTCTACTAGTTGTTGTATCATGCTTTCGATCTCTTTCGAGATCCTATAGAGTCCTCGCCCTGAGACGAGACATCCAGATCTTCTGAAAGAACTTTAAGAAATGCAAGAGAGTCCCGCAAGACCAAAAATTCATGGTAGGAGGTGCAGAAGGTGAAGGAACAGCTGCAGGAGGCCAAACATGAGATGGAGTTATGATTATGAATGAGTAGTGATGATTATTGTGAAACTTGTATCATGATTGTGTTTTGGTGTTGGCTACCGGATCATCGTATGATAGTAGCAAAGATCATACGATGATCCGGTAGCCAACACCAAAACACAATCATGATACAAGTTTCACAATAATCATCACTACTCATTCATAATCATAACTCCATCTCATGTTTGGCCTCCTGCAGCTGTTCCTTCACCTTCTGCACCTCCTACCGTGAATTTGTGGCCTTGCGGAACTCTCTTGCATTTCTTAAAGTTCTTTCAGAAGATCTGGATGTCTCATCTCAGGGCGAGGACTCTATATGATCTCGAAAGAGATTGAAAACATCATAGAACAATTAGCAGAAAAAGAGAAAGAGCTTCAGTACACACCTAAGGACAAAACAACTGAGGGCGGAGATCATTCTTCTTACCATATACATTGGAATAAAAGCGTCAATGAATGGGTATGATATTGAGTTCGTTTGGTCAGTCTTTTCTTTTAAATTTTCAAGAAGTTCGTTGTCAGTTGGACTGAAACGGGTACTAATAGGCAAGGGTACCCGTGTCAGTCCAACTGACAACGAACTTCTTGAACATTTAAAAGAAAAGACGGACCAAACAAACTCAATGTCCTACCCATTTATTGACGCTTTTATTCCAATGTCTACGGTAAGAAGAATAATCTCTGCCCTCAGTTTTCTTGTTCTTAGGTGTGTACTGAAGCTATTTCTCTCTTTCAGCTAGTTGTTCTATCATGTTTTGGATCTCTTTGGAGATCCTAATAGAGTTCTCCCCCGAGATGAGGCATCCAGATCTTCTAAAATAACTTTAAGATGTTCTTGTAGAACTAAACTCATCCTTGGAGAAAACTCATCTCGATCTGAAAAATAAACTCATCTCAGTCTATAAAAAAACCTGAATCCCTTGAACCCAATTGTATGAGTACAGTAAAACAACCACCACACACCACAAAACCTGGTTGTTTGCTACCTACATAAACTCAGCAAGGGCATGGTTGTCCTAAATGAACCTATCGATCCATTGAACGATGCAAATTGGAAACTAACTGATCTAATACCTGTGAATTGTGCAAACGCTAACAATCGTGGCAGAATCCAGATGTCCCTTTAATGGTCTGTAGCTCCAAAATAGTATCTTCAATCTACCAATTCATAAAACGATGGACCTATCAATCCTATCAATTGTGCACCTCCACAAAAATTCATAAAACGAGTGGCTTGAAACACATCTAGAAGCTACTAAAATACAAAACCTACTGTAAGATGATGCAAATTGAAAACTAACTGAATCTAACGGGAATTGTCTATAGCCTACCAACTTCTAACACCTATCGAAGTGCAAATCTAAAGGTACGATAATGAAATCTAAATCTACCAAATATGCTCATCAATCCTCCAGATCCCCAAATCTAGATATCCCCAACCCTAGTAAGATAGGGGAAAATATAGCGGCTCAAACCAGAGGACCAACCTCGTCTTGCTGTCTCATCCTCTTGTTGCTGGGATGTGGCGGCGCAACCATCTTCCCCTCACCGCCAGGATCTGCCATTCCTACCACGAACTATTGCAGATCTGCGTAGCGGAAGTCAAAAGTCTTTGCGAAGTCTGAGTGAAGTGTCTCGCCAGCCATTCGATACGTAATTATAGACTCAACTAAAACTTACATGTGGGACCTAGTCACAGTAAAGAATTCGCATGAACTATTAGTAGAGTTTCCCATATACCTATCAAAACCAACAAGTGGTGCAGTGGTAAACAGCACACCCTTGTTCCTTCAGGTCCCTGGTTCGAACCCATGCCATGGCAAATTATTTTTGCAACATTTCGTGACCTATGCTTACACGTGGGACCCTGAAACTATTTATGACGACTTGGAACACTCTATTTTCGAAAAAATGCTTACATGTGGGACCCGACTGAATTTTATGACGACTTGGAACACTCTATTTTAAAATAATGCTTACATGTGGGACCAAAGTTGGTTTATGACGCCACTGATATGGCTAAAATGCTTACATGTGGGACCCTAGAAAATTTTATGACGACTTGGAACACTCTATTTTCGAAAAAATGCTTACATGTGGGACCCTACTGAATTTTATGACAAGTTGGAACACTCTGTTTTTAAAATAGTGCTTACATGTGGGACCGATGTTGGTTTATGACGTTTTTTCAGAGCTTATGGCGTCACAAAACAGCATGGAACAGGGAACGCCCGACTACAGTACCAACTGTAATGACGAAAATTTTTTTTGTCACTAAATTTGCTCAGAAGTGAAATATTATGACGAGATCAACCAGGAACGTCATAAATCAATGACGCTAAAATGTGGTTGCGTCACTAGTCAACGATTTTCTTGTAGTGATTGAAGTCTCACACAGAAGTGCTTGAAGCTTTGAAGAAGAGCACAACTGACATGCATAATCTGATCCAAGGCTTGATAAATTTCAGCCAGGTTTATCCTCCTCTCAACTGAGTTATACGGAAGTGAGAAATGTTTTGTTTTGTTGTCTGATTATGTGCTGGCGATCAGCAGCAGCCAGAACAGTATACAGTGCCCTACGAAATGCAATATGGGCTGATCTAAAAAAAATGCAATATGGGCCAAGGCCCAGGAAAGGCCCTGTGGATAATTGCCCAAAATCAAATATCCCTGCATAATGCAATATGGGCCAAGTTCGTTAAATTGACTAGGGCCCAAAATAAAATAGCCCAATATAGCGTGCAACAAACATTTAGGGAATGGCAAAAAAAATAACACAAAAACCTGAAACGGGCTAAAATTGGCCCAACAATATTAGGTGCACAAAGGGAACATGGACCGGGCCGCAATTTGTGATGAACCGAAATCGTCACAACCCCCTGCCACATCGGGGCCATGATGGATGTTGGTCCGACATGGCATGTAGCTTATGACGCCTTAGTGTTACAAATTTATAATCGTCATTAAACTCATGACGCCGTTAAATAAGGTCTCATTATTAATCGCGGTTTGTGATGCTCGATTAATGACGGAGCGTTTTCGTAACAACTGGCGTCATTAATCACAGTTTATGACGAGAATCTGCCTTTTTTGCGTTACTAGTCGGCGTTTTTCTTGTAGTGCTTGCATGTGGTTTTTGGAGTATGTTGTTTACGCAGGATTTAAGCGTCTAAATGATGACTTCCGAGTAAAGTTCATCGAGCACTTTATGAGAAGATCACGAAGCCCGGCACAAGTCGAGACACGAATTGAACATGACTCCAAATGACTCGAGGACGGAAGCATGAAGCCGTGAAAATCCGAGGACCTAAACAGAAGATGCATGAGTTCGTGTGCCAAGTACCTTTATCTAAACCGCGGGGAAAACGACGTCAAGTACCTACAAGAAGTTCAACATAAATTCAAGGGAACATGAGAAGCGTCGGGGAGGAAGGCCGGGTCGAACCGGGCCGTAACGGGCCCAGGCCGGTCGGCCCAGGCCGGCCGGCCCAGCCCATTCCGGGCTCGGTTCACGCCCCTTTGACCTAGATGCTCCTCTGCTTATTTATAGCCCCTGCCTCCGACGGCCACCACATCCGTTCATCAGGGAGCCGCTGAATTGAGGAATACACACCGAAGGAAGCCGTCGCCGCCGCGAGTCCTCGACGTTGCCTAGGAGATGGCTTAGGCTAGACCCTAGCTGCCATGGTTGGCCCTACGTGGTGAAGCCATGGTGGAGTTCCGGAGCCATGCCTTGGATTCATCAAGGCACATGTACTTTTGACGGTGTTATCAATCTAATCTTGTCTCTACTTTTGATCTACTTCGATGCATGCCTTCTCTTATTCATGTGTGTAGCTAGCATATGATCTCAGTAGGAATAGATCTAATCTATGTCTTGCGGATACATCAAAGTGGCGCACGGACTTACGAGTAGTCGTTCGGTGTTGATTACCTAGCGTAGTGACAGTACGATATAGGTAAAGCACCGAACGAACGTGCAATGGTATGAGTTTTGGCCGGAGTTGCAACTAGGAGACGGTAGGCTCGTGCTACCCTTTTGTCGTGTATCCTTTTGGCTATCGAATGTGATCCATACATCACCCATGCTTGTATGTCAAACCCTTATGCAATCAACACTTCATGTAGGGTTAGACCAGTGGATAGATGGAGAACCCTAGGTAGTTTGCTTCCGATCCACGGATTGATACCTTGGGTTACCCTGAGTGAAGAAGGGCGACACGTGATCCGTACGCTTGTGGATCGAAACGTGACACATGTTTCAACCGTCAACACCTTCCTGAGTAATGATCGCGTAACTGCTTATTTCCGACTGTGGTTCCAACTCGTCCTAAAATTTAGTAAGGTCCCACAATTCAACCTATGCACCTACAAATGGAAGCTCAACCCGACCAAGTGCGTCTTGGGTGTCCCCTCTAGATTGCTCCTGGGCTTCATGGTGGGACACCGAGGCATCGAAGCCAACCCCGTCAAGATCGACGCAATCCGCAACATGGTCAGACCATCTTGCAAGAAAGATGTCATGAAGCTCACCAGTACGATGGCAGCTCTCGGTCATTTCATCATCATGATCGGCGAAAAAGGTCTTCCCTTCTTCAAGCAATTGAAGAAGGCGAATAAATTCGTGTGGGTCAAAGAAGCACAGAAAGCTTTCGAGGCTCTCAAGGAGTCCTTTACCTCTCCACCGATCATGACGCCTCCAATCCCGAAGGAAACGCTCCTCCTCTACATCTCGGCCACCACTAATGTGGTCTGCATGGTTCTCATCGCCGAACGCGAAGAAGAAGGGCAGGTCTACCCTGTAAAACGACCTATGTATTATGTAAGCGAGGTCCTGGCCGACGCTAAACACGGTATTCACAGCCTCAAGCTGCTCTGCACGCTCCTGATCACGTCAAGGAAGCTCTGACATTATTTTTAAGCTCACAAGATCAAGGTGCCCTCCTCCTTCCCGCTAGGGTAGATCATCTGCAACCGCGACGCCAACGGCCGCATCGTCAAGTGGTCAACCGAGCTAGGAGAGTTCGATATCGAGTTCTGCTCACGGCAGTCCATCAAGTCACAGATCCTAGCTGACTTCGTGTCAGAATGGATAGAAATCCTGATGCCCCCTCCCAAGGAGCAGCCTAAACACTGGATAATGTACTTCGACGGTGCCCTCAACCTCGAGGGCGCCGGGGTAGGCGTGCTATTCATCTCTCCCTAGGGAGAGCAACTTAAATACGTCCTGTAGATACACTACAAGGCTTCCAACAATGGAGCAGAGTACGAGGCTCTAATCCACGGGCTCCGAATTGCAGTGTCCATTTGGCATCAAGCGACTGCTGGCCTATGGCGACTCCAAGGTCGTCATCGAGTAGGTCAATAAGGAGTGGGATTGTGTCAAAGACACAATGGATGCTTACTGCGCTGAGATTCGAAAACTCAAAGGCCACTTTGAGGGAATTGAGTTCCAGCATGTGCCACGCAACAACAATGTTGCTGCCAACGTCCTATCCAAACTAGTCTCCAAGAGAGCTCTAGTCCCGGCGGGTGTGTTCGTCCAAGACCTACGCAAACCATCCATCAAAATATTGGATCCGGACAATCCGGAGCAAGGCCAGCCTGACCCAATGCCAGTACCTCCCCGCGACGTGCTAATGACAGAAAAAGAGGATGATTGGCGCGAGCCTTTCCTAGCCTTCCTGGTCCACCAACGGGTCCTAGAGGATAAAGTAGAACGTGAAAGAATCACCCGGCATAGTGCCAACTACGTCGTGATCGGCAACGACCTCTATAGAAAAGCAGCCTCCACCGTTGTGCTGATGAAGTGCATCTTGTGATCAGAAGGTCTTCAGCTCCTGGCTGAGATCCACGGTGGCGAGTGTGGTTGTGCCTTGAGTTCTATCTTCCTTTTTCCGTGTCATGTTCCCTCACCCTCGACATGCTCGGGGGCTTGGTGAAAGCCAATACAAGGGTCGCAAGACCTAGGGTGAAATTTTGTTCCTCCCCCTCGATATGCTCGGGGGCTTGGCGAAAGCCAATACAAGGGTCGCAAGACCTGGGGTGAAATTTTGTTCCTCCCCCTCGATATGCTCGTGGGCTTAAACATGCCAACCTAAGGGTCGCTCGACCTGAGGATGTCATCTCTTATGATTGTTTACTTCATGTTGCTATGAGCTTGCTTGGTCATGTGGTTCCAAAACCTGAGTCCCAGACTCTCCTCGCGCGCCGGCTACACGTAAGCCTCCCTGCTGAGCCATGGTGGTCGGTAAGCCGTCCTCTCCGTGAGAAGTGGTTAGCGGGGCATATTTGTCAGATGTTTAGATCTGCACAACCCACAGGGGTGTCAACCCCGGTGGTTTATTTGTTCGGTGGGGAGGGATCTAAGGCTAAGAACCTGAAGGTTACGCAAGAGCACACGGAACACAAGAGACACGGTGAGTTTATACTGGTTCAGGCCTCCGGAGAGTAAAACCCTACGTCCAGTTCTTGATTGTATTGATCTGGGCGGATTGCGACTTGGGATGACTTGGTCTGGGGGGTTCGACCTTGCCCGCCTTATATTGGCTGACGGAAAAGGTCGGTGGACCCGGAGTCCAAGTTAGTTACAATAGGGAAACCAATCTAAGGAAATTTACAACATAATCCCGTGATCTTCGGACTGATTGGCGGCGCAACCGACGTCTTCTGCCTTTCCTTGCACGCCAAGTTACCCGACCGGATCGGATAAGGTCGCCTGAGGAATCTTCTGGAAGGTCTTCAGGAGGTCGTGTGGGCCACAAATTAGGTCTATTGGGCCCACTGTCAGGTCGGCGGGTCTTCTGATAGGCCAGACCCACTTGTTAGGGATGGCTGTGAGCCTGGTCGGTGGGGACCCAGGGGTACCCATGTCTCACAAGCCCCCGAGCGATGTGTAGGCGCAGCGACCTTGAGAGGGTCATGACGAAGTCTTGAAGCTATCGACAGGTCGAATAGCGTGCACGTCGGTCCAAAAAAAGAAAAGTAATCAGCTTAGCAGCCGACCTGTTTGTATTCTTGCCGAACGAAGAGAGGTCGAGTGATGATCTATAGGAAGCAGGCTTCCAATAAATAGAAACGATGATGAAAAAATTCAGAGGGCGTCAAGGACGCACTCATAGAGTAGTATCCGAGCATCGTGGCAGGCAGGATGGCCGGTATGATGATCCAAAAAAAGAAAAAGAAGAAAAAATAGGTCGAGTAACGACTTGATGTGCAACAGGTTTCCGAACAGGTCGGTACGACGAAGAAAACAAGAGGGCGTCGAAGATGCTCTCGTAGAGTAGTCCCCGAGCATTGAAGCAGGCAGCATGGCTGGTTTGATGCTCAAAAAGAGAAGAAAACTGAGTCATGGTTTTGATCGAACGAAGTGTAGAGACACCCAGACCTCCTAGCATAGCTGCGAGGAGTCTGGCAGGGCCGACCTCGAGGAGGTTTTGTAGGCGTGCCGACCTCAAAGAGGCCAAAATCAACTATGCCTAGTATCCGAGGATACCCAGCAAGGTCTTTAAACACACATCGCATGAAGAGGTTGTCAATTATATCGTAGCTACAGTTGTGAAGTCCAGAACCGTCAGCGATGAAGCTATGATAATGTGTTGGTCTTTTGAACGAATGGAGTATAGAGACACCTGAGAGCCAGGTGTGGTTCGAGGACCGGTGGATGGTCGCTTCCTGGTGTGATGAGTGATTGACAACGTGGTGTGGACTGATTCTTGGCTAAGTATTGCAGGTGCAGGTTGCGGCTTGACTGGTGCAGGTGCAGGTGAAGAACAAGCGTGAAAGGTCGTTGCCGGTGAGGCCTCCAGGTGTGGAGAAGACAAGTAGGCTTGGTTCGAGGGACCCGGTGGCCAGCGGGGTCAAGTGCGGGCCGCATGGTGGCAAGAACAGCAAGATGAAGTCATGGACGGTTTCTTGGTTGAGCCTCAAAACCAAGGTCGAGCCGGGACTACGTGGGAGCCGAGTCATGAGTGGTGATTGGCGGAGGCTACACCGAGTTCGCGGGGTTTCCGGTGGTTCACCAGAAAACCACTGGGTTCCTTGGTTGATCCACAAAGCCAAGACCGAAGAACCGAAGACGGAGGTGCAGCAGCTCCAGACCGGTCTGACCGGTGGGTCTGACCGGTCTGACCGGTGGGTACCGGTCTGACCGGTGAGGAGAACCGGTCTGACCGGTGTGCGACGACGCAGTCCGGAATCTTCGAAGCGGAGGACACGCGTCGGGATCGCAAGGCTTGCGTCGAGGCTAAGCAAGTTTGCGGTCGCTGGGCATCCGTCCGATGGTGCGAAGACAAAGACTTCCAATTTCGCCCTCGAGGGGCATGTATCCCTAGTTAGCTAGTAAGGGTATTTTAGTCTTTCGGTTGCCTCCATATAACCCAAGTGGTGAGAGGATGGCAGCCATCTCTTGGAACCCTAGCTCTTTTGGTTTTCCTATTTTCCTTCCTATTTTCTTAGGATTTTCGTAGGACTAGCTTGAGAGCTTCATGGTGAGATCTTGTGAGAGGGAAGGATGATCGGGCGGCAAGCTAGACCTTGTATGAACCTCTTTGGTATGTATAGATGATTCGGCGTGGTTCCTCAAGGCTTGGTTGTGTCTTTCCCGTTTCTCCTTTTTGGTGATTTTCGGAGCCTTTTCTTGGCGATTTTCTTGGAGCGATTTCGAGGCCTTTCTCTTTGGGATTTGGTGGGGGATGTATGCATGAACCCTTCGTGGTTCTTTTCCCTTTGATTCCCCTTCCAAATCCGTGAGCAAAGGGGCTCGATTTTGGGGTTTTCGTGGCTCTAGGGTTAGAGGCGTTCTTGGTGGGATTTCTTCGATTCCTCTTGATTTGACAAGTTTTGGTGGACCAAATCTTGGCTATGGAGTACCCATGAGGTGTTCCTACTATCCCCAAAGTCTTGTGCAAAACCGTGGAGCGGATCAGGAGATCGGGAGTTGGATTTGGAGGAGTTGACTCGCGGGCGCTGTTCATCCCGAGCTGCCCAGGCACGACCGGTCTGACCGGTGATCTTGACCGGTCTGACCGGTGCTAGCCCTTGGTGGGTTTTTGTCTCGGGGAACAACCTTGTCCGTGTGGTTTTGTCCCGTGGTCCTGCTGATCAGTTCTTGGAGTGTTTGGAGTTGTTTTGCTAGGGTTTGTGAGGGGTTCTTCTTCCTCACAGGTTGTGTATCGTGGTGGTTTTTGTTCCAGGGCCTAGAGGATTCACTGAGGCTTCCTGGAACGTTTGCTGTGCGGCTGCTGTAGCCACCGGCCTGACCGGCTCTGTCCACCGGTCTGACCGGTGTCACCGGTCTGACCGGCGCAGGCCATCGGTCTGACCGGTGTAGCACAGGCAGCAAGCCGTGCAAGTTTCCGCTGTGTGTTTTGGTGAGTTTTGGCTAGGAAGGTTGAGTGTTGGTTCCTAGGACCAGTAGCACTCTAGTGGCTGCGTGGTCTTGACCAACTTGGGTAGTTGGGTCGGAGACGTGAGTTGGAAGCCGTGTTCGTCTTGTTGGAGTTCCCATCTCCTTCGAGAAGAATTTTTATCGGCTCCCATTCACTCCCCCCCTCTCTGGTTCGCCTAATCGGTCCTTCAATTGGTATCAGAGCCGGTTCGGGTCTTTATTGACTCTTACCAGTCTAAGATCCAAAGATGGCGTACCAGGAACGGGGTTCGGGTCCTCCGCACTTCGATGGGAAGAACTACCAGATGTGGCAAAGGCGGATGGCGGCGTTCCTCCGCGGAAAGGGTCAGATCCTTTGGGATGTCACGGTGAACACAGCTTATGTTCATCCGATGAACTTCCTTGCTCCAGGATCGAGGGATATGTTCGAAGCCAACAACAAGGCTGTCGACTACTTGTTTCGTGCTCTGTGTCAACCTGAATTCGATCGGGTTCAGACAGAGGACTTAGCTTGTAGGATTTGGGAGCAGTTGAAGGATGCTCATGCTGGGAATGCTCAGGTTCAGGCTCGGATGTACGCGACTTACCGGAGAGAGTACGAGAACTTCACTCATCTCCCCGGCGAGTCCGTCGATGCCCTTTTCCTGCGATTTACGGTCGTTGTGAACAACATGAGAGCCAATGTGGACGTCCTCCCATACAATGATCATGATAGAGCCGTGAAGCTCTTGCACTCGTTGGATCGTACCGTATGGGACGGGAAGTTTGAGGCTATTGTTGAGTCCGAGAAGTATGACACCTTGACGGTGAACGAGCTGTTCTCGAAGCTCAAGTCGGCTGAGTTGGACCGTGGTATGACAGCCAAGATCGAGAGCCCGACTGATTCTCATAGTCTCGCTCTCGTTAGTGGCAAAGGAGCCAAGTCTAATGCTAACGCATCCTCCAGGATGTACTCTTTGTCTTCTTTGATGTCTTTGCCAGACGAGGAGTTTGACGTGCTTGGAGAGGACGAGCTGGCGTTGCTGACCAGGCGGTTCGAGAGGCTGCACGAGAACCGGGTGAACTCAAGGAGGAACTCGAGAGCGTGTTTCAAGTGCGGCAAGACCGGACACTTTTTCGCCGAGTGTCCGAAGGTGAACAACCACGACAAGCACAAGTCCAAGGACAAAGGAAGAAGATCCAAGAAGAAGGAACATGAACATGGGAGGAAGACACGGACCCGAGAAAAGATCAAGAGATCGAGCGACATCGACTCCGACTCTGAGGATGTGTCATCAAGCTCGAGTGAAGAAGAAGAAGAAGAGGACAGCAAGAGGAAGCACAGAAAGAAGAAGAAGGACTTCGGCAAGTACTTGAACGGCCTTTGCTGTACCGCAAGCAAGACTTCGAGAGGCTGCAACAAGAAGGATGGGCTATGCGGCATGGCACGCAGCTCCGGCAGCAAGAGAAGCCAGAAGAACGCCTCGGAATCAGACTCCGACTCCGAGGATGAGGTATGTGATGAGCTCTCTTCTTTACGCAAGGAGAATGAGGAGTTGGTTGACTTGCTTGATAATCGCGATCACATGCTTAGAGAGGCTAAGAAGCTTAGGAAGGAGCTTAGAGCTTTGCTTGAAGATGCTAGGACTAGAGTGGCTGAGCTAGAAACACAGGTTCTTGATGGCAAGCTTGAAATCGATTCGCTTAAGGCTAGCCCTGTGGTTTCTGATGAGATTGATTGTGCTGATTGCTCTGTTTTCCTAGCTGATTTGACTGCTCTTAGGGAAAAGCATGCCTCCAAGTGTGAGGAACTAGATGTGCTTAGGGTTGAGTTGGCTGAGCTGCAATCTAGACCCACTTTGCTTGGTGCATGTACTTCTTGCCCTGGTTTGCATGAAAAAATTGCTGAGCTTCGTTCTCGCATTGTTTCGCTTGAGGCTGATTTGAAAGTGCCTATTCCTACTGCTTGCTCTACCTGTGAATTACATGCTGTGAAGAATTTGGAACTTGCAAAATGTGTTGATCATTTGCAGGATGAGAACAGTAAGTTGCGTGAAGTGCTGAGTTGGTTGTCTAGTCAGGAACCTCAGCTTGGCATGATGATTTCCGGTTATAAGCGCTTTGATGGTTGGGCTTTGGGATCTGTTAAGTTTGGTGAGAGCAGTGATGAGAGAGAAGGGAAATTTGGGAATATTCCAGTCCCACCACAACCCACGCTCAAAGACAGGTTTGCACCCAATCCAAACCAGTTGCTTAAACCGAGAGAAAAACCAAGTGAGAAGGCAAGTGAAAAGCCTAGTGAGAAACCAAGAGGGAAATCTAGTGAGAAGCCATGTGAAGAGCCTCACCCCAAGCCTAAGCTAAGACCAATCCGTTTCCATTGTGAGTTTTGTGGAAAGGATGGTCACAAGAGAGAGTTTTGCTATAAGAGAAGGAGAGAGGCGAGAATGGCTAAGGAGTGGGCAAACAAGGACAGGTACCACCTTTCTCATGGTGTGCCTGAGCCTCGTATGCCACTACCTAAGGGAAAGGGTGTTGTGCATACAGTTCCAGCATGGAGAGATAGAAGAGCTTCAGGTGGAGGCAGGTTTGCTGGCCGAGGACCACCGGCCAGACCGGTCAGAGTGACCGGTCAGACCGGTGCTAGGCAGAGTGCTGGACAGTTTGGTTTCCGGGATTGTGAAGCTAGAGGGTTCAGCCTGTTTGGTCGTGGAACAGGTGGTAGGCGCTTTGAGTCTGGTGGTGTTGAGTTTGCTGGACGTTCTCCACCTCGTGATCAATACGAGTTTGGGAGAGGTCGCAGCTTTGAGTCTCAGAGGGGCTACGGACCACGGTTTCCCTTTCGTGGTACTCGTACTCCTCCAGTGAGACGGGAGTGGTTTTCCCATGGTGGTTCCAGGTTTGATAGGTTAGACGGGATGGATCGCAGTTTTGATAGGCCCGGTAGGATGGATGTTGCTAACCCTACTTTTGAGGAAATGGCCCGGCACTGGTTTGACACCTTTGGTACTAACCCCAGTGTTGAGTCGTTTGCTCGCTCTCGCTCTTGGTTTTGAGTTGCAGGTGGGAGGCCCGGAGAACATTTGGTTGATATCGGGGGAGGTTCTCCGGCCTCATACCCCGGTGATGATATGGAGGTACATCACTTTCGGGGACGGTGGACAAGGATGGGTGACTTCTGAAGAAATGATCAAGGTAAGTATTTTTGTGATCTTCAAATGTGTGGCCTTGGTCAAGCCACTTGGTTCGTTTTGCTCCTTGCCCTATCTCATGTATGTAAGGTGAGCTTTGTATGCTCTTTGACCTTAATGCATGAGTTTAGGGGGAGCCTGTGTGCTTAGTGTGCTCTTTGCTCTATCATGTGTACTAAGGGTGAGCTTTGTATGCTCTTTGGCCCTAGTGCATGTGTTTAGACGGAGCTTGTGAGTTTTGTTCTCCTTTGCTCTTTTGCCGGTGGTGTCGAGCCCTTTTTGCCTCCCCTCGAGGAGCCGGTCGTTTGTGAGCTTTGTGTGTGTGAGCTCCTTTGTAGCATATGTATAGCTTTCCTTTGTGCATTTCTTGCATTTGGCATGGCATATGTAGCATGATGTATAGGCATCTTTGTATCTTAGGTTGCATGCATTTTGTATCATATGCATTGTTTAGGAAAGGCTTCTCCTATACACATTGTTCACCATGGAATGACATATATGTCTTTGTGAGCTAGTTTGGTAAGCTATGGTTAGTTTTGGCTTAGCTCTTGATAATCTTGGTTTGTATCCATGGTTGATGGCTATGTTTTTGAAAAATTTCATATATATATGCTCTCTTGTGAGTAAATGCCTTTACATGATCTTGACATGTTTTAGTGGCTTGGCTATGCTTAATTTGTGGTTGGATAGCTTATTTTGATCATATGGGGCCAAAGGCTCATTTGCCATCATGGATGTTTAGCCCCCATGCTTCATCTTGTGGAGGGGCATAAGTTCCTTTTTGTCGCAAAGACATTTCATGTACCAATTATAAATCTGAAAATGAAATGTAAATTGCTTGAAAAATGTGCTCCCATGTCATATGTGCTAATTTTAATTTGCTTTGGGTGCTAAATCGTTGCATGATGCCTACCAATGAGAAGTCTCATATATAGAAGTAGGCACATGGCTCGGTGGCTTTGACATGACATGAGGTGCTTGTGGGTGTTTATGATGGTCTTATGCTTAGAATGGTTGTCCTAGCATGAAGTTTGTGTGGCTTTGCCATTTTGACATGTTTTGCTCATGTTTAGGACTTTGCTCATGAGAGGGTGATTTTTCGCAAAATTGCTAAATTCTATCTTAGCTTCGCCCAATGGTTGTGAAACTTGGTGATCATGAAGTTTATGTCTTTACGAAGCTATAGAGTATCTAACTTGCTCGTTTGGACATGTGTAGCATCCTATGTTGAATTTTGTCTATTTGAGAAGCTTTAGGCTGCATTTTTTGCATTTTTGGCTTGATTCATGCATTGTCAACAAGGGGGAGAAGTTTGAGCATGTTTTGGCCTACTGAATGCATTTGGAAGGTTTTCAGGTGGTTTCGAGCTATTTTTGGGCTCTGTTGTGCACCGGTCTGACCGGTTGAGGTCACCGGTCTGACCGGTCAGAGTGCTGGTCCTGTTCACATGTTGCCCACCAGACTGACCGGTGGTGTCGACCGGTCTGACCGGTCAGAGCTGAGCTGTTGCAGCTGCTCTGTTTTGTGAAGTGGTTCGCATGCATTTGTCCAGGGGGAGTTGCATCGGTTCAGGGGGAGCTTGCATGTGTGCAGGGGGAGCTCTTTGTGGTTTTCGAGCTTTGGTTTGATGGTTTGTGCTCTTTGCTTGAGCATGTTTTGTCTCGGATGTGTCGAGCCGTTGCCCTTGCCTAAGGGGTCCGAGACTTGTCTTCTTCAAGTGATCTTGCTCTTTGCCTTTTCTTTGGCTTTCGATCGCTTGTTGGAGTTTCTTTTAGTCGTTTCTTTTCTTTTCCTTTTCTCTTGGTTACCAAAACGTGTGTGTTGTCAATGCACTCATCAAGGGGGAGATTGAGAGCCAGGTGTGGTTCGAGGACCGGTGGATGGTCGCTTCCTGGTGTGATGAGTGATTGACAACGTGGTGTGGACTGATTCTTGGCTAAGTATTGCAGGTGCAGGTTGCGGCTTGACTGGTGCAGGTGCAGGTGAAGAACAAGCGTGAAAGGTCGTTGCCGGTGAGGCCTCCAGGTGTGGAGAAGACAAGTAGGCTTGGTTCGAGGGACCCGGTGGCCAGCGGGGTCAAGTGCGGGCCGCATGGTGGCAAGAACGGCAAGATGAAGTCATGGACGGTTTCTTGGTTGAGCCTCAAAACCAAGGTCGAGCCGGGACTACGTGGGAGCCGAGTCATGAGTGGTGATTGGCGGAGGCTACACCGAGTTCGCGGGGTTTCCGGTGGTTCACCAGAAAACCACTGGGTTCCTTGGTTGATCCACAAAGCCAAGACCGAAGAACCGAAGACGGAGGTGCAGCAGCTCCAGACCGGTCTGACCGGTGGGTCTGACCGGTCTGACCGGTGGGTACCGGTCTGACCGGTGAGGAGAACCGGTCTGACCGGTGTGCGACGACGCAGTCCGGAATCTTCGAAGCGGAGGACACGCGTCGGGATCGCAAGGCTTGCGTCGAGGCTAAGCAAGTTTGCGGTCGCTGGGCATCCGTCCGATGGTGCGAAGACAAAGACTTCCAATTTCGCCCTCGAGGGGCATGTATCCCTAGTTAGCTAGTAAGGGTATTTTAGTCTTTCGGTTGCCTCCATATAACCCAAGTGGTGAGAGGATGGCAGCCATCTCTTGGAACCCTAGCTCTTTTGGTTTTCCTATTTTCCTTCCTATTTTCTTAGGATTTTCGTAGGACTAGCTTGAGAGCTTCATGGTGAGATCTTGTGAGAGGGAAGGATGATCGGGCGGCAAGCTAGACCTTGTATGAACCTCTTTGGTATGTATAGATGATTCGGCGTGGTTCCTCAAGGCTTGGTTGTGTCTTTCCCGTTTCTCCTTTTTGGTGATTTTCGGAGCCTTTTCTTGGCGATTTTCTTGGAGCGATTTCGAGGCCTTTCTCTTTGGGATTTGGTGGGGGATGTATGCATGAACCCTTCGTGGTTCTTTTCCCTTTGATTCCCCTTCCAAATCCGTGAGCAAAGGGGCTCGATTTTGGGGTTTTCGTGGCTCTAGGGTTAGAGGCGTTCTTGGTGGGATTTCTTCGATTCCTCTTGATTTGACAAGTTTTGGTGGACCAAATCTTGGCTATGGAGTACCCATGAGGTGTTCCTACTATCCCCAAAGTCTTGTGCAAAACCGTGGAGCGGATCGGGAGATCGGGAGTTGGATTTGGAGGAGTTGACTCGCGGGCGCTGTTCATCCCGAGCTGCCCAGGCACGACCGGTCTGACCGGTGATCTTGACCGGTCTGACCGGTGCTAGCCCTTGGTGGGTTTTTGTCTCGGGGAACAACCTTGTCCGTGTGGTTTTGTCCCGTGGTCCTGCTGATCAGTTCTTGGAGTGTTTGGAGTTGTTTTGCTAGGGTTTGTGAGGGGTTCTTCTTCCTCACAGGTTGTGTATCGTGGTGGTTTTTGTTCCAGGGCCTAGAGGATTCACTGAGGCTTCCTGGAACGTTTGCTGTGCGGCTGCTGTAGCCACCGGCCTGACCGGCTCTGTCCACCGGTCTGACCGGTGTCACCGGTCTGACCGGCGCAGGCCATCGGTCTGACCGGTGTAGCACAGGCAGCAAGCCGTGCAAGTTTCCGCTGTGTGTTTTGGTGAGTTTTGGCTAGGAAGGTTGAGTGTTGGTTCCTAGGACCAGTAGCACTCTAGTGGCTGCGTGGTCTTGACCAACTTGGGTAGTTGGGTCGGAGACGTGAGTTGGAAGCCGTGTTCGTCTTGTTGGAGTTCCCATCTCCTTCGAGAAGAATTTTTATCGGCTCCCATTCACTCCCCCCCTCTCTGGTTCGCCTAATCGGTCCTTCAACACCTAGATATCCTGCATAGCTGCAAAGTGTCTGGCAGAGCCACCTGAGGCATGCCGGCCTCAAGAAGGTCCCAAATCAAAAGCGCCCAAGTATCCGAAGATACTTGGCAGGGCCATTAGGCGCGCACCCCACAGGGAGGCCTTCATTCCCAACGTAAAATCCTGGGTGTCCAGAGCAGGCTGGCAGGGCTACAACAGCACACCGACCTCAAGAAGGTCACGCATCCAGGGCGCCCAACTAGGTTGGCAGAGCCATAAACACACCAAGATATTGCAAAACCAAAGTGTTAAGGCACGCCGACTTCAAGGAGGTCGCTTTGGTGCCCAGACGACCAGCATAGCTGCCAGCCATCCAGCAGAGCCATGGTATTGAGATATTGACGACCTCAGTAATAGGCACACCGACCACGGGGGCCCAACGAAACCGTAGACGCGATAAATCTGGACTCCAGGCGCCCAGACGGATCTGGCAGAGCAGCGAGGCACGCCTACCCCGGAAGGTCTTCAATCGAACCTACGATCATTCTACCTAGGAAACAAAAATATAGGCTGATTGGAATAGGTTCGTTTACGTGCAGAGCCATAGCGGGTGCACTAGGACGTCGAGCCTAGTGGGTGCAATGGAAATGTATAGCCATAAATGTTGCGTTTGATCATCGTCGTCATCCGTAGGTGTAGCGAGGCGCGGGGCCATCTGACATAGAGTCAGTCTTATCTTCTCCATAGACTGCAGGGTCACGGGTCAACAGTGGTTGGAGATTCTCTTGCCACCCAGAAAATGACAACTTTGTCCTCTGACCACAGGCGTACTGTAGCCATGTGACACTGCAGCGGCCTCAGGCATTAATGATGCATCAGCAACAATTTTGTCGTGAGGTAGATGGGAAAAAATCTTTGCTTTGACGTGTTCACATGCCAACAGTACCCCATAGTCACAAGGTAACAATGTCGAGGCTCATCTAGCCATAACCAAGTCTTGGCTCTTGCTATAAATAGCACCATGAGGGTGAAGGCAAGCACCGAGCATTGCTGAGCTATGAAGCCGCAGAGTAGAGTTCTGGCCATGCCATGGGCATGCGACCGTCCACCAGAGCATAGGATGCAAAGTTAGAAGCTTGGAGCTAGAAGAATACTTGCGATGAGTAGGAGTCACCACCAATCTCTGCGCCCTCCCCCAGCGAGGAATCCAGGAGAGTTTGGAGGTGATGTTGTAGAGGCCTGAGGTGATGCTGCAGGTTCTTGGTGAGTAGTAGATGCTCGTCGAGGGCTCGCAGCACCCACCCCCTGGGAAGACTGTGTCTGCATTCCATAGTCAGGCACAAAGCACGACCTGCTAGGCGCAGCGTTGTGTTGAAGTTCACCGCGAGGCCGCCATTGGGGATCTGAAGCTAGAAGAAGCCTTGCGATGTGCTCTGCTGTAGCAGAGAACATGGCAAAGATTGCTCTAGGTAGATCGGGTCTTCAAATATGTTTGTATCTTGTAATGGGTGATGGATCCAATAAGGTCGCAGGCGACCTGTGTACCTTCGAAGCACTCATGTAATGTTCGCTCCCTTCTGTCATGTACTGGTCGCTTTGAGGAAATTATCCATCAAAGACCTAAAATAGTGCAATTTGGGGGCTTGTCGACCTCGTGGAGATCGAATTTACTATCAGGACAACCTGGTAGCATTGATTTATGTACGACCTAAACTCAGGGTAGTAGGTCGCCAATCTATCTGTTGCGCATATAGCCGCTGGCGTGAAATCCAGCGAGATCATTTTGTGAAATCAGTGGCAAAAAGCCGTTGCGGCAGGTCCGTTGCGGCGGTAAGTCCGCAACGGGTATCCGCGGGGCCCATATAAATACGGCCGAGGGGGACGGGCGTTGACCCTCCCTTGCCTTCTTCTTCCTCTAGCTGCCGCCAGTATTCCCCACGGCCTAGCCGCCGCACCTCGCACCTCCGAGCTTCCGCATCTAAATCCAAAGCTCACCGCCGTCCATAGCAGGGACGCTCTGGGATCCCTCGGAGATGACCGAGGAGAAGATCCAGGCATTGGTGGAGCGCGGGGTGCTGAGGCCCAAGGCAGAAGTGGAGTGGAAGGCACCGACCGGCTAGGCGTTCCCGGCCGAGGACGACAAGGAGCAGGTCGTCTTCGCGTCGTACTTTGAGCGCGGGTTCAACATGCTCGCCGGCGACTTCTTCAGAGGTCTCCTCTACTACTACAAGTTGGAGCTGGTACATCTTGTCCCCAACTCCATCATTGTAGTATCTTCGTTCATCCACCTCTGTGAGGCGTATCTCAGGATACCGCCCCATTTTCTGTTGTGGCGCTACTTCTTCAACGTCAAGACCACTGGCAATTGCACCAGTGTCATGGGCTTGGTGATGTTCTGCTTACGATCAAGTCGTAAGGCAGAATGGATCGACAAGGATCTACCGGACAGCACCAGCGGGTGTAGGTCCAAGTGGTTTTACATCGCCGACCAGAGCCGGTGCTTCCGAAGCGAACTGGGCATAGGCCGGAGAAGATAACCGAATGGGATATGCCCCTCTCCTCTCGTGAGACGGAAGACCTCAAGGAGTTGCTCTCCCTCCTCGCCGACCTCAAGAAGAAAGGTCTGACAGGGGGCGTGGTGGTGATGTCCCTTAGTCGGTGTTTGATCCAACCGATCAAGGATCGGGTGCATCCAGCCTACGAGTAATGGGGTCAGTCAGACCCTACTCGTGAGGCCAACCGCAAGGTCTTCGGGGATGAAATGGTGGCCAGAGTCACCCAACTGTACACCGGTTGGATCCGAAACAAGAGGTGCCCAAAGGCACACTCCCTGACCCGACCAGCTGATCCAGTAAGTCCTGAGACTATTAGCTCTTTTAATGTCTTTACTTGTCTTGTGCCTTAGAGGGAGACCTCTTAGACTTGGTGTTTTGTCTTTTGCGGGATCGTGAGATGCAGTATTAGTGCTCGGCACCTCTACCAACCGGCGAGGAGCCACGTCGGAAGTTAAGGTCGCAGCAGTACCACCCTCCAGCAGCTGCTCTGCTGGAGAATTATTTGTCAGATTCGTTAGTGGGAGCTAATGAAGACAGCGACCAGGAGGTCGGTGACGACGTGACGAGCCGGCTTGAGGCATCCAGTGCCACAAAGCCGGCACGTCGGACAAGGGCGGCGACTGCGAAGCAATCCAGGTCGAAGGCCGATGCCAAGGTCGAGGCAGTGAAGACTGCCAAGCTCGACGCCGAGAAGAAGAAGAGGAAGAAGAAGACGGACCCCGCCCCGACGTCGTAGGACGTCGAGGAGGAGGATGAAGCCATAGATGTACTGTCGGGCGGGGATGACCGCGCGGCGCCAAGATCACCTAGTCCCGCGACCAAGAGGAAGCGGGAACTAGAAATGAAGACAACGGAGGACATCCGCCGCATAAAGGAGGCACAGCTGGCTAAGGACAGCATTCAAGCCAAGATGCCTGTAATGGTGCGAGGTCGGCTCTTGAAGCCGAAGTCACGTGCGACAGTAGCGGTGAGGTAAGACCCCGATACCGCGCTTTATCACATCAATTTTATACATGAGGTCGAAGCATGCTGACGAATTAACTATTGCAGGTCAGACGCCGGACCTCAGAGCACCTCGGGTGCCCAAGGTTCTCCCGTGAAGACGACGACATCCGAACATGAGGTCGGAACCCAGAGTTCCGTTGGGGACTTGGGGACGTCGACTCCCCCGCCCGTTATTGAAGTAGACCCTATCAACACAGTACCAACCACGTCGGCTCAAGACCCAGCAGTGGACCAAGCTCAGATCGAGTAGCCACAGCAAGACCCAGAAACAACCGTCGGGGTGGTACCGGGTTTGACGTCGTCGGCTCTAGGGCTGAAGAGGCGAGAGATCGACTGGAATGGCTCCCCCTGGGAGGACGACATCATCGAAGACGATGAAGATATGAAGGACGTTCATCGAGCCA
This sequence comes from Cenchrus fungigraminus, assembly GCA_036936925.1. Lineage (NCBI taxonomy): Eukaryota > Viridiplantae > Streptophyta > Magnoliopsida > Poales > Poaceae > Cenchrus > Cenchrus fungigraminus. Next base: position 62,666,044 of record CM072772.1, on the reverse strand, counting down.
TCTTGACGCTTAACCAAGCGTTTGAGGTAAATTACTGCCCCTGAGTTTAGCAATTAATGTATCATGTATTCATGACCAACGACCTGTCTTGTCTCCCTGAAGTAGTCACTGGCGAACTGTGCCTAGGGCAGGGCTGACCAATGTAGGAACGCCACAGCCATGCACCTGCGGGCACAGCAGCTCGAGCAAGAGCTCAAGCAGGTCAAGGAGGAGGCCGCTACCGAAAAGAAGAAGCTCCAGGAGGAGTTGGAGGAGGAACAACGTGAAAATCGGAACGCTGACGAGCTACTAACGTATGTGAGTGCTGGTAAGACCAATGACCCACGACCTTTACTGCTGAACTGAATCTTGTATCTGATAATGTTTTTGCCCCATAGAGTTTCACAGGGAAAAGGACAAGCTCAAGGATGACCTCAAGGTTGCCAAGAAGAGAATCCGAAGCCTTGAGATAGACCTGCGACAAGCTGATGTGGGGGGCGAAGAGCTGAAGAGGGTGATGAAGGCTGTCGTGGAGAGTGAGTGTGCTATGTGACAGAAGCTGGCTTATGAGAAACGAGCACGAAAGGACCTTGAGGTCAGTCTCGTGGTAGCTTTGCAATCGTTGCAGAATGACCAGGTGACCATTGCACGGCTTGAGGTGGAAGTCAACGATCTGAAGAATGCCGCCGACCTTGTCATGGACATGGTGGAGCCACAGGTCGCCAGGGAGGAACCCAAGCCAGCCATTGACCGACTTATGGGTGCACCCCAGAAGCTGGTGGATCTCTTGAGGGCGATGAGCTTGACGGCGGCTATGGAGTCGCTGGTGCGCGTGAAGTCGCACTTCCCCGAGGTCGACATGGCCAAGGTCGGGGAAGGCCCGGATACAGTGAAGGACCTCCAAGCCATAGAGACGGAGGTACAATCGGCTGCTAAGAAGATAATGGATGCCATCGATTATGAGGGCGATGATGATGAAGAGTAGTTGTAGCCTCAAAGTTGTACCCCCTCTTCCTCCAGTCATGTAAATAACAATAATGATCTACTTTAGGCTCGCATTTCATGTTTAGTTTATGCTTACACGAGCTTGGTTGCCCTGAGGCGCTGTGTTTTAATATGCCCCGCTAACCACTACTCACGAAGAGGTTGGCTTACCGACCACCACGGCTCAGCAGGGAGGCTTACGTGTGGTCGGCGCGCGGGGAGAGTCTAGGACTTTGGTTTTGCAACCACACGACCAAGCAGGCTCGCAACAACATAAAGTAAACAATCGTGAGAGACGACGTCCTCAGGTCGAACGACCCTTGAATTGGCATTGCCAAGCCGCAAGCATGTCGAGGGGGAGGAACAAAAACTTCACCCTCAGGTCTTTCGACCCTTGTATTGGCTTTTGCCAAGCCCCCAAGCATGTCGAGGGGGAGGGAACATGACATGGAAGAAAAGAGGATAGAACTCGAGGCACAACAGATGTCTGCTTAAAACTAATATTTATTTGACCGAAAGTACAAAGATGAGGAATACATAACTGTAATGAAAACTATTCTACGGATAGAATCGGCGGAGGTGCTCCACGTTCCATGGGTTAGGGATCCCCTGACTGTCGCCCCACTGGAGGCGATATGTAGACGGGCTGATGACTTCTGTGACAATAAAAGGTCCCTCCCAAGGGGTGGACAACTTATGCATGCCATCGGTCTTCTTGATACCCCTTAAGAATAGGTCGCCAACGTTGAAGGAGCACTCCTTGACGTTGCGATCGTGGTACCGACGGAGCTGCTGGTCGTGGCGAGCTTGTCTCATGACGGCTGCCACTCTTTGTTCCTCGAGGTTGTCGAGGTCGACGCGACGGGTCTTCTCAGCTTCTCCTCCCTCGTAGAACTGTATGCGTGGGGCTCCAAAGGTGATGTCAGTAGGTAGGATGGCCTCTAAGCCGTAGACCAGAAAGAAGGGTGACAAGCCTGTGGCGGAACTGACTTGGGTCCGTAGATCCCAGATCACGTGGGGTAGCTCGGCTAGCCAACGAGAAGCGTAGTTTGAAGCGTCATCAAAGATACGATCTTTGAGAGCTTGAAGGACCATGCCATTGGCACGCTCGACCTGGCTGTTGCACCGAGGGTGGGCGACCGACGAATAGTATACATCAATCATGCTGTCCTAGCCAAAATCCCAGAAGGCAGATCTTGTGAAGGCCAACCCGAGGTCGGTGATGATTCTGTTAGGCACACTGAAGCGATGTGTTATTTCTTTACTGAATTTTGCCGCTTCCTTTGACGTGACCTTGGGGACAGGTCGAACTTCAATCCACATGGTGAATTTGTCGACGGCAACGAGTATGTGTTTGTAGCCGCCAGGAGCGGTTCTGAATGGTCCTATGGAGTCAAGGCCCCACATGGCGACGGGCCATGATGAGGGAATCGTGCCAGGGTCTGAGCTGGCAGATGCTGCTGTTTGGCAAAGAATTGGCATCCTTTGCACCTCCTCATGAGGTCTTTGGCATCAGTCATGGCCGTGGGCCAGTAGAAACCAGATCTGTAGGCCTTGCCGACCATATTGGCAGACGCCGTGTGGCAGCCACACTCACCGCCGTGGATCTCAGCCAGGAGCTGAAGACCTTCTGATCGCAAGATACACTTCATCAGCACACCGGTAGAGGCGGCTTTTCTGTAGAGGTCGCTGCCGATCACAACGTAGTTGGCACTACGCCGGGTGATGCGTTCTTGCTCTGCTTTGTCTTCTGGGACCCTCTAGTGGATTAGAAAGGCTAGTGGGAGCCTGTGTGGTTCGAGGACCGGTGGATGGTCGCTTCCTGGTGTGATGAGTGATTGACAACATTGTGTGGACTGATTCTTGGCTAAGTATTGCAGGTGCAGGTTGCGGCTTGACTGGTGTTAGTGCAGGTGAAGAGCAAGTGCGAAAGGTCGTTGCCGGGAAGGCCTCCAGGTGTGGAGAAGACAAGTAGGCTTGGCTCGAGGGACCCGGTGGCAGCGGGGTCAAGTGCAGGCCGCATGGTGGCAAGAACGGCAAGATGAAGTCGTGGACGGTTTCTTGGTTGAGCCTCAAAACCAAGGTCGACCCGGGACTACGTGGGAGCCAAGTCATGAGTGGTGATTGGCGGAGGCTACACCGAGTTCGTGGGGTTTCTAGTGGTTCACTAGAAAACCGCTGGGTTCCTTGGTTTATCCACAAAGCCAAGACCGAAGACCAGAGGTAGCAGCACTGGACCGGTCTGACCGGTGTGAGACGACACGTTCCGGAGACTTCGAAGCGGAGGACACGCGTCGGGATCACAAGGATTGCGCCGAGGCTAAGCAAGTTTGCGGTCGCCGGGCATCCGTCAGATGGTGCTACGAAGAAGTTTCCCAAAAGGCCCTTTGGGGGTGTGTATCTTAGTTTAATGTAATAGGGGTAGTTTCGTCTTTCGGCTAGCCTCCATATAACCCAAAGTGGTGAGAGGATGGCAACCATCTCTTGGAACCCTAGCTCATTTGCTTTTGCTATTTTCCCTTCCTATTTTCCTTAGGATTTTTAGGACTAGCTTGAGAGCTTCATGGTGAGATCTTGTGAGAGGGAAGGATGATTGGGAGGCAAGCTAGACCTTGTATGAACCTTCATGGTATGTATAGATGATTCGACGTGGTTCCTCAAGGCTTGATTGTGTCTCTCCCGTTTTCCCTTTTTGGTGATTTTCAGAGCCTTTTCTTGGTGATTTTCTTGTGGTGGTTTTGAGACCTTTCTGATAGAGGGGGAGTGCCCGATCTTTCGGTGAGTGGAGATAAATCTGATTTGATGGTTGTTGACCCTCACGATCCGACTACGACGAGCGAGACTCGAAGCGCCAATACAATCGCTGAACCAACTCCCGATGGTTACCAACCTTGCTGGCGCAAGATCAGCCTGATCACGAAGATCAATTCCTTTACGCAATCGAAAAACGAACAAGAATCTGAGGTGAGCAATCTTAATATCACTCGAAGGTGGAGTTCTGAATCACAGAGGACAGCACGTATTTGTGCGTGTTCTGGTGTAGCTAAAGCTAGATGTAAAACAAAACTCAAATCTGAAAATAAACGAGGGGTCTATCTAAATAGGGGGCGCAGCCCCTGGCGGCCACGAGGGGCAATGCTGCAGTACCCGAGGGTACTGTTAGGCCCACATGGGCCTCCTGTTGAGCCAACAGCCCAAAAGGTATTGGCACAGCGCCCTGACAGATTCTGGACGTCCACTTCTTTCGATGATTTCCGTTGACTCCGATGGAATTTTGGCATGAGACCGGTGCCATTGGAAAGCTTATCTCCTTAGCTTTCCATCCATATGTAGAACGTCCAAAACGGACTCCGTATGTGGTCGGGGCAATCAAAACATTATGGGCTGCTCCTGAACTCCGAGACGTACTCGAACTTGAGTTATTTTGGGCCTCCACCTTGGGGACTCGAACCGAATTAGACTCGGACCTCCGTCTTGATTTGGATAAACTTGCTAGACTCCGCCTTCTTCATTCCATGTGCCAATCATGGACATATGCTTGGATGCCATGCCCTCATCATCCTCCCCTTCTTGACAAAAAGCCGTCCTCGGCGTCGATTGTACTTGAAACCGATCCTGCACAACACAAAGGAGAACGGGGTTGCGAGAACAAAGGACACCAAAAGTATTGAGAGGAGAGATGTCACCATGTGTCCAATTAACGAATGTGTGATCGTGCATAGTCATGTAGGCTTCTTGATCGGATGACACACGATGTTTGTCAACACTATCCTGCACAAGATTAGTACCAACAAAAGACGAAGCAGGCATAGGGAGCAACCAGCAAGGCTCCCCTTCTTGGGAGTAGACTTGTTGCATGAAAACATCACTAGAGCAACGTGGATTAATATTTAGAGTATAGCTTCCCTCTAGTGGATCAAAATTTTGCACAACAAAAGGATAATTCAGATTTTCACAAATGTACACTCGATATATCATGTATGGACCTTTGTTGTTATATTTGCCAATAGCGTGGTATGTGTGTCTCGAAAAACATGGCAAATCAGCATATTGAAAAAGTTGCTCTTCCAAAACAATCTAGATTACACAAAATGTCAAATTCAATGTAACCCAAAGTATGTATAGAACACTGCAGTTGACGCTCATCAGGCGTGTTGGCAATATGAATGACATGTTTAATTTCAGCACAAGTATGTGATTTTAAAACATGTACAATAGAACTATTGTCAGACAAATCATCTTTATCACAAGGAACATCAAGTAAAGCATCACGTGACAAAGAGAAATCAAGAATAGGGTCCACTAACAATTGCTCGATGATAGCATGAGGTGTGGAAAAATTCAACACAACAGAAGAGGTCTCACCATCCGTGAGTGGAGCACCACCTGTGGTCGAGGGCGCTGCAGGTGTAGTCGTCCCCTTGCGTGGTGTAGTGCTAGGCGTGGATGGCACGGGGAGAGTAGGATCTGCACTGGATGCCGGGCTTTGTCCTGCAAAAGAGTTAGTAGCCACAGGGGGAATATCCAAAGACGGCGCACTATCAAGCGAAACGAGCACACTAGAGCAGGCAAGTGCATAGCAGTGCAACTGAGCATCACATAAATCATCAAAATCACCACGTGTAGCAAGCAAAACAGGATTATCCGATTTAATTTCAGAATTAATAGAGGTCGTAGGAATATGTGGCGCCTCTGGTGGAGGAGTGACCATGGCTAGCGCTGGAAAAGCGGTCGCTGAACTGGGTGTCGAGTTGTGTCCTGCAAGATGAATAGTATTGGTCTTCGAGCGGCGTCCCTGCACTTCACGTTCAGCTTTACAAGCATATGCAAATAATGTGGTCATGTCAACATACTCCTTATAAACAAGTATATCCTGAATTTCGCGGTTCAAGCCACCACGAAAACGTGCCATCACAGCGTCATCCCCCTCAACCAGACCACAACGAATCATACCTTTTTGCAGCTCCTAGTAATATTCTGCAACAGACTGTTGACCTTGCTGAAACCACTGCATCTTATTAAGCAAATCTCGTGTATAATATGAAGGTACGAAATGACGTCTCATAACAGCTTTTAATTGAGCCCAAGTGGTAGGAGTGGTAATGGGATTTTTTTGTTCATAACGCCACCAATGTAAAGCAAGATCAGTAAAAGCACTAATAGCAGTTTGAACTCGAGAATTAGCAAAAATATCATGATATGAAAATTGCTGTTCAACTTCTAATTCCTAATCAAGATATGCAGCAGGATTATATTTGCCATTATAAGGTGGAATTGTAAATGGAAGCTTAGCAAAAGAATCATTACCACCATGGTTGCACGCACAACGGGCGCGTCCACTGAAGTCTCCAGCATCCATCTCCTTCTGTAAACTCGTGATCAACGTTTTCATTGCATCGAGGTGTGACACAATGGTGTCGAGCTTGGTCTTAGTGGCCTGCGGCTGTTCATCCTTCTTGTCTACGTCTTCTGCCACGGTTAGCGCAAACACAAAACAAAACGAGACCAAAAACAGGGGTGGAACGGCTCACAAGGCTCTCAAACTAATGCTGTTTTCAAATTCTTATACGTTCTTACCACGCAAACAGGGGCAACCTGCAACCAACCGGTGGAACTCACGAAAGATTGGAAGAGCGATTGCCTGGAGAAACAAAAATCTGCTCGTCGGAGAAATATGTGGAGTTTTGGGTAGGCTGCACTCAAGTCAAGGATTAGCACAATCAAAACAATAATGCAAAGTTGAATTATAGTGCTAAACACGATCAAAAGTTGCTGATTTCAAGTGCAAAAGCGGAGGATAGCAAGGGAAGCAAACCGTGAGAGGGGGAAAAAGGTTCGGTGGGAGGGGGCAGTGCGGCACTTTGCAGAGGGTTGAAACGCGAGCAGGCGAGGAGACACGGCGTGCGTGGAGGGGGTGCTCAGCACAAGAAAGAAAAGAAAAAAAACAATGATGCCTCGACGTTGCCCACGGGGAAGGTCGCGACCGGCGGAAAAAAACGACGTGCGCATGAGGCGTTTCCACCGAGCCGGATGGAGTCCGCTCCCTCTGGACTTCTTTCTCTTTTTTTTTGCTTTCTTTTCTTTTTGACTTTCCTTTTCTTATAACTTGCTTTCTTTTTCTTTTTTTCACTTGCTAAACACACAAGCAGGGAGGACTCTCACGGTGACGTGCGGCTTCTCTAGTCCGAGTTGCTGCGACTCGCGACCAGGAGTCACGGTGTCTTTCTTTTTTTTTTACTTTCCAATGACACACGCAGGAAAGGAAAACCGAAGGAGCGTATCCCGCGGTGTCCGCATGCGTGTCACGCGAGGACGCGGCCAGGAAGTTGATGCGCGAGGGGTTGCGTGGTGGCAGGCAGCGGAGAAGGAAAAACAACGGCTAGGGTTTAGAAGGAAGGAAAACGAAAAAAATGCTAGAACACAAGCAACCAGCAACGATTGAACGAACAAGCACACAAACTCAACAAAGCAAATTATTTAATGAAAGTGCGAGGCTAAAACAGGTTGCTGGGACAAGGATCTAACCTAGAATATTTTTTTTTGGTTTTTGTGGACTATAGGAAATAAAAACACTCGATAAACTCACCGATCAACCTGGAAAGCTGATACCACTTGATAGAGGGGGAGTGCCCGATCTTTCGGTGAGTGGAGATAAATCCGATTTGATGGTTGTTGACCCTCACGATCCGACTACGACGAGCGAGACTCGAAGCGCCAATGCAATCGCTGAACCAACTCCCGATGGTTACCGACCTTGCTGGCGCAAGATCAGCCTGATCACGAAGATCAATTCCTGTACGCAATCGAAAAACAAACAAGAATCTGAGGCGAGCAATCTTAATATCACTCGAAGGTGGAGTTCTGAATCACAGAGGACAGCACGTATTTGTGTGTGTTCTAGTGTAGTAAAAGCTAGATGTAAAACAAAACTCAAGTCTGAAAATAAACGAGGGGTCTATCTAAATAGGGGGCGCAGCCCCTGGCGGCCACGAGGGGCGACGCTACAGTACCCGAGGGTACTGTTCACACGCGTGAACACCCTAGGCCCACATGGGCCTCCTGTTGGGCCAACAGCCCAAAAGGTATTGGCGCAGCGCCCTGAGAGATTCTGGACGTCCACTTCTTTCGATGATTCCCGTTGACTCCGATGGAATTTTGGCATGAGACCGGTGCCATTGGAAAGCTTATCTCCTTAGCTTTCCATCCATATGTGGAACATCCAAAACGGACTCCGTATGTGGTCGGGGCGATCAAAACATTATGAGCTGCTCCTGAACTCCGAGACGTACTCGAACTTGAGTTATTTTGGGCCTCCACCTTGGGGACTCGAACTGAATTAGACTCGGACCTCCGTCTTGATTTGGATATCCTTGCTGGACTCCGCCTTCTTCATTCCATGTGCCAATCATGGACATATGCTTGGATACCATGCCCTCATCACTTTCTCTTTGTGATTTGGTGGGGGATGTATGCATGAACCCTTCGTGGTTCTTTTCCCTTTGATTCCCCTCCCAAATCCGTGAGTAAAGGGGCTCAATTTTGGGGTTTTCTCCGGTTTAGGGTTAGAGGCGTTCTTGGTGGAAATTCTTCGATTCCTCTTGATTTAGCAAGTTTTGGTGGACCAAATCGTGGCTATGGAATGCCCATGAGGTACTCCTACTATCCCAAAAGTCTTGTGCGAATCCGTGGAGCGAATCGGGAGATCGGGATTTAGATTTGGAGGTGTTGACCCGCGGGTTGCTGTTCATTCCGAGCGCCTAGGTCTTGACCAGTCTGACCGGTGCCTTCCACCAGTCTGACTGGTGCCGACCCCCTGTTGGGTTTTGGCTTGGGTGAACGTCTTGGTGAGTTCCCTTGTCTCTGGGTTTGCTGCTGTTTCGAGTTTGGAGTGTTTTGGAGCTCGGGAGGTTGGTTTCTTGGATTTGGGATTTCCAGGCTCAGACCAGTCTGACCGGTGAGCTGCACCGGCCTGACCGGTGCAGGGGCTTTTCTGTGGAAATTGTCAAGTCCTACTCGGGTGACCCGGCTTGAGGTTCAGGGTGACCCGGTGTGTCTCTGGAGGGTGTCGGGTGATCCGGCCTTGACCAGTCTGACCGGTGCAGGTGGCCGGTCTGACCGGTGTGATCAGTAGCTGCTCGAGTTGCTTGTTCCGCTGCGTTCTCGAGTAGGTCTCGGTGGTTGTTCGTTCCTAGGACCAGTAGCACTCTAGTGGCTACGTGGTCTTGGCCAACTTGGGTAGTTGAGTCGGAGACGTGTTTTGGTTAGCCGTGTTCATCTTGTTGGAGTAGCCATCTCTTTCGAGAAGAATTTTTATCGGCTCCCATTCACTCCCCCCCCCCCTCTCTGGTCGCCAGTTCGGTCCTTCAAGTGGTATCAGAGCCGGTTACGGGTCTTTCGGGACTCTAACCAGTCTAAGATACAAAGATGGCGTACCAGGAATGGGGATCGGGTCCTCCGCACTTCGATGGCAAAAACTACCAGATGTGGCAGAGGCGGATGGCAGCTTTCCTCCGCGGTAAGGGTCAGATCCTTTGGGACGTTACGGTGAACACAGCTTATGTTCATCCGATTAACTTCCTTGCTCCGGGATCGAGGGACATGCACGACGCGAACAACAAGGCAGTCGACTACTTGTTTCGTGCTCTGTGTCAATCCGAATTCGATCGGGTTCAGATAGAGGACTTGGCTTGTAGGATTTGGGAGCAGTTGAAGAATGCTCATGCTGGAAACGCTCAGGTTCAGGCTCGGTTGTACGCGACTTACCGGAGAGAGTACGAGAACTTCACTCATCTCCCCGGTGAGTAAATTGACACCATGTTCCAGCGGTTCACGGTGATTGTGAATAACGTCAGGGCTAATGTGGCCGTGCTCCCGTACGATGTTCATGACAGAGCTGTGAAGCTCTGGCACGCTTTAGATCGTATGGTTTGGGATGGAAAGGTCGAGGCCATTCTTGAGTTCGAGAAGTATGACACTCTGATGGTAGACGAGCTGTTCTCTAAGCTCAAGTCAGCTGAGGTGGATCGTGGTGTGACAGCCCGTCTTGAGAGCCCGACTGACTCCCGTAGTCTTGCTCTCGTCGTTGGCTCAGGTGCTAAGTCTAACGCTAACCCATCCTCTTGGATGTACTCTTTGTCCTCTTTGATGTCTTTTCCAGATGAGGAGTTCGACGTGTTTGGAGAGAACGAGCTGGTGCTGCTGACCAGGAGGTTCGAGAGAATGCACGAGAACCGGGTGAACACAAGGAGGAACACGAGGACGTGCTTTCAATGTGGCAAGCCGGGACACTTCGTCGCCGACTGCCCCGAGAAGATGGAGATCAAGGACAACTACAAGCACCGGTCGAAGACGGAGGGCAAGTACCGATCGAGGCGTGATCACAAGCACAAGCACAAGAACAAGCACAAGGACGAGCGACGATCGAGGAAGAAGGACGGCCACGGCAAGGCCCGAGCGATGGTCGGAGCAAGCGACGTCGACTCTAGCTCCGCCTACTCTACCTCGAGCTTGAGTAGCAGTGAAGATGAAGGTGATCGGTGCAAGGGCAAGAAGTCATCCAAGAACTTGAGCGGGCTGAGCTGCTACGCGAGAGATGGCTTCTGCAGCATGGCACGTAGCTCCGGCAGCAAGAAGAGTCATAAGAGCGACTCGGACTCTGACTCCGAGGATGAGGATGAGGTACGTGACGAGCTTTCCTTCTTGCGCCAGAAGAATGAGGAGCTAGGAAAATTGCTTGATAATCGTGATGACATGCTTAGAGAGGCTAAGAAGATGAGAAAGAAGCTTAGGGCCTCGCTTGAGGATGCTAGGACTAGAGTGGCTGAGCTAGAAACATAGAACCTAGAAGCTAAGCTTGAAATTGATTTGCTTAAGGCTTCTCCTGTTATTTCTGATGAGGTTGATTGTGCTGATTGCTCTGTGTTCCTAGCTGATATTACTGCTCTTAAGGAAAAGCATGCCTCCAAGTGTGAGGAACTAGATGTGCTTAGGGTTGAAGTGGCCGAGCTTAAGTCTAGACCTGCTTTGCTAGGTGCTTGCACTTCTTGCCCTATTTTGCATGGAAAGATTGATGAGATGCATGCTTGCATTGTTTCTCTTAAGGCTGAGTTGAAAGCACCTGTTCCCACTTCTTGCTCTACTTGTGAATCGCATGCTGTAAAGAATCTGGAACATGCACATTATGTTGATCGCTTGTAGGATGAAAACGATGAGTTGAGAAAAATGATGGGTTGGTTGTCGGGTCATGAACCATAGCTTAGGATGATGATGGAGGCATACAAGCGCTATGATGGGCAAGCGCTTGGGTCGAATAAGATTGGAGTGTAGTGGTGAGGGAGGAGTGAAGATTGGTGATATCCAAGCTCCACCAAAAACCTTCCACAAAAATGCCTATGCTCCTAAGCCAAACCCATTGAGAAACAAACTTGACACAACTCCAGATCCACCCATATTCCCTCACCCCACAAATGATTTCCAAAACCCCATCAAGTTCAAGAGCAACTTAGGGAATGAGTTCTTTGGGAAAAAGGGTGAGAAGCTTAGTGAGGAGCAACCGAAAAAGAAGCCGAGTGAGGAGAAACCGAATGAGAAACCAAGCGAGCAGCCCCAACCCAAGCCTAAACCTAAGCTCATATGGTTTCATTGTGACTATTGTGGGAGAGATGGTCACAAGGTTGAGTTTTGCTTCAAGAGGAAGCGTGAGGAGAGAATGGCTAAGGAGTGGGCTAACAAGGACAAGTACCACCCCTCAAATGGTGTACCTGAGCCTCGTATGCAAATGCCCAGGGCCAAGGTGATTGTGAGGATAGTTCTGGCTTGGAGAGATCGAAAGGTGGCAGGTGGTGTTGCTGGCCGAGCACCACCGGTCAGACCGGTCAGGGGGATCGGTCAGACCGATGCTGGTCTGGGTGCCAGGCAGTTTGGTGTCCGTGCTCGTGAGGATGCTCGGTTTAGTTCTTTTGGTCGTGGTACAGGTGGTTGGCATGGTGAGTCTGGTGGTGGTCAGTTTACTAGACGTTCTCCACCTCGTGCTCAATACGATGGGGGGAGGAGTCGTAGCTTTGAGTTGGAGAGGAGGAACGGTCCACGGTCTTTCTTTCGTGGTTTTTGTTCTCCTCCAGCGAGACAGGGTTGGTTCCCTCGTGGTGGTTCCCATGGTGGTAGCTTTGATAGGCGTGATGATATTGTTTGTGCTAACCCCACTTTGGAGCAAATGGCTCGGCACTGGTTTTACTCTTTTGGTACTAACCCCAGTGCTGAGTCGTTTGTTCACTCACATGCTCTCTTTTGAATTTCAGGTGGGAGACTTGAGGAACGTTTGGCTGATTGACTCTGGTTGCTCGAGGCATATGACCGGAGACAAGCGGTGGTTCTCAAGTCTCGTCCCAGTGGTGTCCAAGACATACATCACCTTTGGGGACAATGGGCGAGGGCGTGTGCTTTCAGAAGGTGAGATTATGGTAAGTGACAAAGTCACTCTCAGGCGTGTTGCCCTTGTTCAATCGCTCAGGTTCAGTTTGCTTTCTGTGTCCCAGCTGTTGGATGAGGGTTTTGAGGTGTTGTTTCGGCCTGGTGGTTCTCGGATTTTGGATTCTCGAGGGGGCCTTGTTTGCATGGTCGTTCCCGAGGGTCAAGTGTTCCGAGCGGATTTCTCTCAGTCTTCTGGAGTGGCTCGTTGCTTTTTGGCTGGTTCTTCGAGTGAGTTGTGGAAGTGGCATAGGAAGTTGGGTCACTTAAGCTTTGACCTTTTGTCTCGCTTGAGTAAACTCAATTTGGTCCGAGGATTGCCACGGTTGAGGTTTGAAAAAGAATTGGTGTGTGCGCCGTGCAGGCATGCTATGATGGTAGCTGCTTCCCATCCGCCCCTCACCGATGTGATGACGGAGCGTCCATGTGAGCTACTCCATATGGACCTTGTTGGCCCAACTTGTGTGAGATCTGTGGGTGGGAAGTGGTACGTCCTGGTTGTGGTGGATGACTATTCTCGGTATGCTTGGGTTTTCTTTTTGGAAGAGAAAGGGGAGACGTTTGGTTTCGTTCGGGATCTTGTCTTGAGGTTGAGGAACGAGAGGCACGGAGATGCCATACGAGCGATCCGCAGTGACAATGGCTCGAAATTTAAAAACTCTCGTTTCGAAACCTTTTGCCATGAGTTGGGTCTTGAACACCAGTTCTCTAGTCCGTATACGCCTCCCCAGAACGGCGTGGTGGAAAGGCAAAATAGAACCCTGTGTGAGATGGCTCGGACGATGCTCGATGAGCATAGGACTCTGAGAAGTTTCTGGGCTGAGGCGGTCAATACCGCGTGCTATGTGTCGAACAGGATTTACCTCAGGGTCCATAAGAAGAAAATTTGCTACGAGTTGATGCACGGTAGAACCCCCAAGGTGAGTCACTTTCACGTCTTTGGCTGCAAATGTTTCATCCTTAAGAAAGGGAAGAAGTTAGACAAGTTTGAGGCTAGATCTGTCGACGGCATTTTCTTTGGTTACGCGTCTCATTCTAGAGCCTTTTGTGTGCTCAATCTTGAAACTAACCAAATCGTGGAGACTTGCGAGGTTACCTTCGACGAGACACAACCACGTAGTCAGCTTGTTTTTGAGTGTGCAGGTGACGATGAACTTGGCGAGGAGATTTTCGAGGATGAGGTGCAGCAAGGTGATGATGAAGATGGTGGTGTGGCGCCCACGGCTGAGCATGTACATACTACTTCGACTACTATCGAGGACGGGCCATCTCCCACACCTACGACGACGTGCCAAGATCGTGAGGAAGCTCCAGCTGAGGGGAGGTGGCTTTGAGGTGAGAAGCTCCCCGGCGAGTACAAGTGGATCATCCAGCTTCAACGATCATCGGGAACATCAACGAACGCACTACACGGTCGAGGTTTCGAAATGACTCTCACTTTGCCCATGCTGCTTTTGTTGCTAGTTTTGAGCCCAAAGACATTGGACATGCGCTATCTGATCACATTTGGGTCAATTCTATGCATGAGGAGTTGGACAATTTTGAGAGGAACCATGTTTGGGAGTTAGTGGAGCCTCCACCGGGGTGTAAGCCGATTGGGACAAAATGGGTGTGGAAAAATAAAGAGGGAGAGAAAGGTGAAGTGGTGAGGAACAAGTCAAGGCTTGTTGCTCAGGGGTACACACAGAAAGAGGGGATAGACTACGAGGAGACCTTTGCTCCCGTAGCCCGTATGGAGGCAATTAGGATCCTTCTAGCCTTTTCCGTGGCTAAAGGGTTCAAATTGTACCAAATGGATGTGAAGAGTGCTTTCCTTAACGGTGTTTTGGAGGAAGAAGTGTTCGTGAGGCAACCACCGGGGTTTGAGAGTGAGAAGTACCCCCACAGGGTGTACAAGTTGAGGAAGGCGTATGTATGGGCTGAAGCAGGCGCCTAGAGCTTGGTATGGTAGGTTGAGAGGGTTCCTGTTTGAGAGAGGCTTTGAGATGGGGAAGGTAGATCAGACCTTGTTTCTCCTCAGGCAGGGAAAAGAGATCCTAATTATGCAGGTGTACGTGGATGATATTGTCTTTAGTGGCTCGTCTAACTCTTTGGTTGCAAGGTTTGCAGAAGACATGAGTAGGGAATTTGAGATGAGCATGATGGGCGAGTTGCAGTTCTTCCTCAGGCTCCAGATCAAGCAATCGAAGGAAGGAACATTTGTACACCAAGCCAAGTACACCAAGGACATTGTGAGGAAGTTCAAGATGGAGGACTCCAAGGCCATGATGACACCAATGAGTACGACTACAGCTCTAGATGCGGACGAGGACGATGACCACGTGGACCAGAAGGAGTACCGGAGCATGATCGGCTCCCTCCTGTACCAGACAGCGACGAGGCCGGACATCCAATTCTCGGTATGTCTGTGCGCTCGTTTTCAAGCGTTTCCAAGGACTTCGCATCGGCAAGCAGTCAAGCGCATCTTCAGGTATTTCCGATACACTCCCGACTTCGGCCTTTGGTACTCCACACCTTCTTGTTTGGAGCTTCACAGTTTTTCAGACGCGGATTTTGCCGGGTGTCGGTTGGATAGGAAGTCCACTTCTGGGACTTGTCAGTTCTTGGGTTCTTCTTTGGTGTCTTGGTCTTCCCGCAAACAATCGAGTGTTGCTCAATCTACAACCGAAGCCGAATACGTTGCCGCAGTTAGTTGTTGCTGTCAGCTCCTTTGGATCACATACACCATGAGTGACTTTGGTGAGGAGTATACCTAGGTTCCACTTCTTTGTGATAGCACGAGTGTGATAAGTGTTGTAAAGAACCCAGTGCTTCGTTCCAAAACCAAGCATATACAAGTGAGATATCATTTTCTGAGAGACAATGTTGAGAAAGGGAGAATAGCCTTGATCCATGTGCCCACCCAAACCCAACTAGCAGATATTTTCACCAAGCCCCTAGATCAAGCAACTTTCACTCGTTTGCGGGGAGAACTTGGTGTGTGTTTGGTCTCTTGAGTTGGGTGTGGGAGCTCCTTTGTAGCATATGTGTAGTTTCCTTTGTGCATTTCTTGCATTTTGCATTGCATTTGTAACATGATGTATAGCCATCTTTGTATCTTAGGTTGCATGCATTTTGTATCATATGCATTTTGTAGGAAAAGCTTCTCCTACATACATTGTTCACCATGATGTGCTATATATGATCTTGTGAGCTAGGTTGGTATGATATGGCTTAGTTTGGCATTGCTCTTGAGGATCTTGATTTATATCCATGGTTGATAGCTATGTTTTTTGAAAAAAAATGTCACATGTATGCTCTCTTGTGAGTAAATGCCTTTATATGATCATGACATGTTTTAGTGGCTTTTCTATGCTTAATTTGTGCCTGGATAGCTTATTTTGAGTATATGGGGCCAAAGGCTCATTTCCCATCATGAATGTTTAGCCCCCATGCTTTATATTGTGGAGGGGCATAAGTTCCTTTTTGTCGCAAAGATATTTCATGTACCAAATATGAATCTGAAAATGAAATGTAAATTGCTTGGAAATGTGCTCCCATGTCATATGTGCTTAATTTAATTATTTTTGGGTGCCAAACCGTTGCATGTTGCTTACCAATGAGAAGTCTCATATCTAGAAGTAAGCACATGGCTCGGTGGCTTTGACATGACATGAGGTGCTTGTGGGTGTTTATGATGGTCTTATGCTTAGAATGGTTGTCCTAGCATGAAGCTTGTGTGGCTTTGCCATTTTGACATGTTTTGCTCATGTTTAGGACTTTGCACATGAGAGGGTAAATTTTCGCAAAAATGCTCAATTCTATCTTAGCTTTGCCCAATGGTTATGAAACTTGGTGATCTTGTAGTTTATGTCCATACGAAGCTATAGAGTATCTAACTTGCTCATTTGGATATGTGTAGCATGCTATGTTGAATTTTGTCTATTTGAGAAGCTCTAGGCAATATTATCCTAAACACTAAACGGTAAACAGTCGGTCACCCTTAGTTTAGCGTTTAGACCATTTAAACGGTGTTTAGACGGAGTTAAACGGCCTAAACGGTTTTGCATAATAGCAATAAAATATCCATATTTATGTACATGAAAGTCAAATATGCTAGGTGAACTATATATTTGCAGATGTAAAAAGCACATATTCTACCAAATAATTTTTTTGAAATAAATCTATATTCTACAACACTTAATATACTTATGGTGTTAATCATTTTGATGTTGATTGCCGTAGTTATAATCCTTCTATTGGATAAACTATGAATTAAATGGTCATTTAGTGCATTTAATCATGAGTAACTTGCTTTTGTTTAGACAATTTAGACGGCTTTGAATGGTTTAAACGGTCCAACTATTTAATTCACCGTTTAGGGCCTAAACGACACGGTCGACCTCTGTTTACCGTTTAAACGGTGTTTAAACGGACTAAACGACCGTTTAGGTGAATAGTGGCTCTAGGTTGAAATTTTCCTAATTTTGGCTTGATTCATGCATTGTCAAAAAGGGGGAGAAGTTTGAGCATGTTTTGGCCTACTAAATGCATTTGGAAGGTTTCCGAGTGGTTCTTGCCATTTTGGGGCTCTTGCAGTTCCCAGGTTTCCCAGGTGGTCATCGGCCTGACCGGTGGAGCTCACCGGTCTGACCAGTGTGAGTGTTAGGTTCTGGGCGATCTAGTGCACCGGTCTGACCGGTGAGGTGGACCGGTCTGACCGGTCAGAGCAAGGCTGGTGCAGCTGCTCTGTTTCATGAAGTGGTTTGCATGCATTCGTCCAGGGGGAGTTGCATTGGTTCAGCGGGAGCTTGCATGTGTGCAGGGGGAGCTCTTTGTGGTTTTCGAACTTTGCTTTGATGGTTTGTGCTCTTTGCTTGAGCTTGTTTTTGTCTCGGTTGTGTCGAGCCGTTGCCCTTGCCTAAGGGGACCGAGACTTTGCTCTTTCAAGTGATCTTATTCTTTGCCTTTGTTTGGCTTTCGATCGCTTGTCTGAGTTTCTTTTAGTCGTTTCTTTTCTTTTCCTTTTCTCCTTGGTTACTAAATGTGTGTGTTGTCAATGCACTCATCAAGGGGGAGATTGAGAGCCTGTGTGGTTCGAGGACCTGTGGATGGTCGCTTCCTGGTGTGATGAGTGATTGACAACGTTGTGTGGACTGAATCTTGGCTAAGTATTGCAGGTGCAGGTTGCGGCTTACCTGGTATTGGTGCAGGTGAAGAGCAAGCGCGAAAGGTTGTTGCCGGGTAGGCCTCCAGGTGTGGAGAAGACAAGTAGGCTTGGCACGAGGGACCCGGTGGCCAGCGGGGTCAAGTACAGGCCGCATGGTGGCAAGAACGGCAAGATGAAGTCATGGACGGTTTCTTGGTTGAGCCTCAAAACCAAGGTCAAGCCGGGACTACGTGGGAGCCGAGTCATGAGTGGTGATTGGCGGAGGCTACACCGAGTTCGCGGGTTTTCCAGTGGTTCACCAGAAAACCGCTGGGTTCCTTGGTTGATCCACAAAGCCAAGATCGAAGACCAGAGGGAGCAGCACTGGACCGGTCTGACCGGTGGGGTACACCGGTCTGACTGGTGTGCGACGACACGTTTCGGAGACTTCAAAGCGGAGGACACGCGTCGGGATCGCAAGGATTGCGTCGAGGCTAAGCAAGTTTGCGGTCGCCGGGCATCCGTCCGATGGTGCTACGACGAAGTTTCCCAAAAGGCCCTTTGGGGGCGTGTATCTTAGTTTAATGTAATAGGGGTAGTTTCGCCTTTCGGCTAGCTTCCATATAACCCAAGTGGTGAGAGGATGGCAGCCATCTCTTGGAACCCTAGCTCATTTGCTTTTGCTATTTTCCCTTCCTATTTTCCTTAGGATTTTTAGGACTAGCTTGAGAGCTTCATGGTGAGATCTTGTGAGAGGGAAGGATGATTGGGAGGCAAGCTAGACCTTGTATGAACCTTCATGGTATGTATAGATGATTCGGCGTGGTTCCTCAAGGCTTGATTGTGTCTCTCCCGTTTTCCCTTTTTGTGATTTTCGGAGCCTTTTCTTGGCGATTTTCTTATGGCGGTTTTGAGACCTTTCTCTTTGGGATTTGGTAGGGGATCTATGCATGAACCCTTCGTGGTTCTTTTCCCTTTGATTCCCCTCCCAAATCCGTGAGTAAAGGGGCTCAATTTTGGGGTTTTCTCCGGTTTAGGGTTAGAGGCGTTCTTGGTGGAAATCCTTCGATTCCTCTTGATTTAGCAAGTTTTGGTGGACCAAATCATGGCTATGGAATGCCCATGAGGTACTCCTACTATCCCCAAAGTCTTGTGCGAATCCGTGAAGCGAATCGGGAGATCGGGATTTGGATTTGGAGGTGTTGACCCGCGGGTTGCTGTTCATTCCGAGCGCCTAGGTCTTCACCGGTCTGACCAGTGCCTTCCACCGGTCAGACCGGTGCCGACCCCCTATTGGGTTTTGACTCGGGTGAATGTCTTGGTGAGTTCCCTTGTCTCTGGGTTTGCTGCTGTTTCGAGTTTGGAGTGTTTTGGAGCTCGGGAGGTTGCTTTCTTGGATTTGGGATTTCCAGGCTCAGACCGGTCTGACCGGTGAGCTGCACCGGCCTGACCGGTGTAGGGGCTTTTTTGTGGAAATTGTCAAGTCCTGCTCGGGTGACCCGACTTGAGGTTCATGGTGACCCGGTGTGTCTCTGGACGGTGTCGGGTGATCCAGCGGCTTAGTCCGGGTGATCCGGCCTTGACCGGTCTGGCCGGTGCAGGTGACCGGTCTGACCGGTGTGATCAGTAGCTGCTCGAGTTGCTTGTTCCGCTGCATTCTCAAGTAGGTCTCGGTGGTTGTTGGTTCCCTGGACAAGTAGCACTCCAGTGGCTACGTGGTCTTGGCCAACTTGGGTAGTTGAGTCAGAGACGTGTTTTGGTTAGCCGTGTTCATCTTGTTGGAGTAGCCATCTCCATCGAGAAGAATTTTTATCGGCTCCCATTCACTCCCCCTCTCTCTGGTCGCCAGTTCGGTCCTTCAGCTAGGAATGGCTCGTGCCAATCATCCACTTTTTCTGTCATCAGCTCGTGTTGACACCGTTTTTTGGAAAAAACGGGTCAAAAGGGATAAGGAGGAGCAGCCAATGAAAATAACAGTGTATCGGCCGATTGAAGAGAAAGAAGAGCGGTCAACAGGATTCGCCGATGGTCAAAAAAGTCCAACTCTATCGATGGACTGGTGGGTCGACCTGATGGGCCGATGGTCAACCAGGGGATCGACTGATGGAAGGGAGAAAGCGGAAATCAGGAAGATACACCAAAGGCAAGACACGACGGAGGCGGGTCAATCTATGATTGGCAGCGGGTCAAGAGTCAGTTTTAGGAGAGTTTTGACTCCTGTGTGAGTCTTTTTCTATTTTTAGTAGTGATCGTTTTCTTTAGATGCAAGTAAACAGTGTCGTAATCGGCTAGGAGTCGGGTTGTCCTCAGGACATAAATAGCGACCCTGTGTAATATGAAAAAAGTATACACACCAATATCAAACAAACCACCTCCGGGCAAACCCTTTACAATTTACAGCATCTACTTTACAGCATCTACTTTTCGGCGACTTCGCCATTGCGTTTTTTCTCTTTTCTACAACGCCGTCCTTCAAGTTCGTCGGGCTACATCGATCGATCTCCGGCAAGCTTGTGAGTACCGTTTTACCGAATAACCCTAGGCTTTAACCTCCGGGCGCATCTCTGAGGTTTCGTCTAGTTCTTTATTCACCCCTTACCGATATCAGCTAGATCTACAAGTTTTGTACCAATTCTTGTGGTTTTTAGCTTTTATCACTAATTTATCCCACTCGATCTAGATCCCATCAGCTTCTAACATTACAGCCGATTCCGACCAACTCGAGTGCTGACGTCACGATCAGCCGATCTAGCCGATCTCTTATCCACGTTTTCGCGCCTCGGTCGCTCTCGAGCCGGCCGATCCCGCTTTTCCGTATCAGCCGATTGGCTGGTACGCCTGTCGCTAAAAGGCCCGTCGGTTTTCTAGCCGATCCCTAATATTTTCAATTGTCAGTCAACAGGTCAGATTGGCTGGCACACCTCGCTACAAACCGGGGAGTCACGTGTGTCGCGCGCGGAGGTGACGTCCTATTTTTGCGTCAACACACTTTTGGCACGCTCGGTGGGACCCGAAAAAGTCAGCAATGACGAAGAACTCGAAGAATAATGAAGTTGACCAGGGCAACATTCAGACAGTCACCAAAGATCAGCTGAAGGATGCAGACAGAGCCGAGTTCGAAGCTCACATGAAGCGATATGAAGAACTATGCTTGGCGTCATACGGTCAAACTAAAGGCGGAGTTTACAAGAAAAATCCTTTGCCAGCACCTCAGCATATCACCTTCTCAGCAGATCCTCAAGGGCTTCAAGACATGATGAACAAAGCTATGCATCAAACCTTGATCGATCAGTCAACAGTCCTTGCCAATACTATCCAAAACTGTTTGACTGAGACGCTCAAAAAGGGAACAGAAGAGGGGTACGTTGGACCTGCATACTTCCAACCAAAACGAACTCCTCCAGTGTTCCCAAAAGACCAATCGGCTTCCCTGCCGATTGACGATCCAACAGTAGGGGTTACAACGTCTCCACAGATCAATGCAACTGCTCCTGATTCTTCATCGGATGCCCAGCCGATTCAGAATTAGAATATTGGAGATCTGTATAAAAACCCTGTTGTTACGGTGCTAATAGTTCAAACCTATTCAGCACAGCCCAAAGTCCAGGATTAGACGTTTTCAGTGCAATATCCTACAATGAGAGATCAGAATGGAAGACTTGTAGGATGGGGTTTACCCCCATGATCACTTTGAGACTGACATCTCAAATTTCTTCGAATCTCATCCTGAAGAAGTCACAGAAGTGAAGTACCCGGAGTCTTGTCAAGATATGTTTGGAGGTACTCCAGGAACTGTGCATATGACCAAAGAGGGAGTGGAGTTTGTCTACTTCAATCATGGGGACAAAGCCTTTGAAAGAGTTAGAATCAGTCCAGCTCATGCACATATGGTCATACCAATGGAAAGAAAAGCTCCAGTTCCACCTCAGAGACCGGCTCCTCAGCCATCCTTGGGGATGCCTGTACAGACTACTCCACTACAACAGTCAACATCAGTGCAGCCTGTCTTAACCCCAGCTAATACAGTTGCTCATACAAGATCATCGCCTCAGCAGCCGATCGACCTGGGGATGACACGGTAGCCAACAGCACAACCACAACAGGTGGATCCTATGCAAACGATGCAGATGCTCCTAAATCAATTGGCTATCTCAGGCCAGTTGAACCTGCATCAACCAACTCCATCGGCTGGACAGCCGATCGGACAGACTCCACTTGTAACGAGTCAATCAAATACACAAGGTTCTTCTGGAGTAAAGGCATCGGCGGTACCAAATCCACAGCCAAGAACCTCGGAAGAACAACCTCCAGAGACTCCATCAGCTGAGATGCAAGCAATAGAACAGATATCTGCTGAGTTGAAGTCTCATATGAAGCAAGAATTGATTGACCATCTTTCAGAGACGCTGCAGAAGCAATTTGGGATAAAGCCCAAGCAGCAAACTTACATGTACAGAACTCCGTATCCGTCTGGGTACGATCAGATACCGTTCCCTCCAAGATTCAAGGTGTCAGACTTCACCATGTTTTCTAGACAAGATGATACATCCACAATGGAGCACATCACTCGGTTCATCATATAGTGTGGAGAAGCAGGGAATGTTGATGCACTCACGATACGGTTGTTCTTTTCATCTCTCTCAGGGCCAACATTTTCATGGTTTACCTCATTACCGGCCAACTCTATCATCAAGTGGTCCGATCTGGAACAACAGTTCCATAATTATTTCTTCTCTGGCATTCATGAGATGAAAATTACTGATCTGACCAGACTCAAGCAAAGGAACGATGAAACAGTTGTTGGATTCGTTCAAAGGTTCAGGGAGGTCAGAAATAAATGCTATAGTCTGAATCTGGGAGATAAGCAACTGGCTGAACTGGCATTCCAAGGGCTCTTGCCAACCTTAATGGACAAATATGCATCACATGACTTCGAGAGTCTCAGCCAGCTGGTCAGTCGGATGAGTTAAGAGACTGCAAGATCTTACGAGCCTAGGAAGAACTTCCAAAAGAAGGTGTCCTATGTGGATTGTTCTGACTCTGATGATGAAGATAATATGATAGGACTTGCAGAGTGGGTCAAAGGCAAGAAGACAGTATCCTGCCCCTTTGGTAAGAAGGAACTAGAAAAATTCAGCGTTGACATCACTAAGGCCGATAAGATATTTGATCTGTTGCTCCAGCAAGGGCAGATCAAACTCTCCCAGTTCCATACCATACCATCTGCAGAGCAGCTCAGAAGGATGAAATATTGCAAGTGGCACAATGCAACTTCGCATGACACCAATGATTGCAAGATTTTCAGACAACAGATTCAATCAGCTATTGAGCAAGGGAAACTCAAGTTTGAAACCCCTACTAAAGCTGAAAAGCCGATAAAGATTGATCAGCACCCCTTCCCAACCAATACAGTTGAGGTGTCTAGCAAAGACACGTCACGTGTTAAGTTGCTGACGTCAGAATCGGCTCAAAATAAAGGAACTGTTGATCCCAAAGTACAAGCGACCACTGCCGATGTTAAAGGAAAAGGGTTTCTGCTTGAACAAAAAGACCTGAAGCCACGCCAGCCTGTCACGTCCCTAATGTTGATCAACAAGTTTCAGCGATGGCAAGAGAAGCCAAGAGGAAGAGAGGAGTGGGCACGGCGCAATGAAGGACATTGGAGATGTCCGTTCTTCAAGTACTGCTGGAAGGAAGGAATCAAGCTGCTGACGGCAGAAAATTGTCCTGAATGCAACGGGGTTTATAACAATAGCAGCTCATCTAAGAGGGTTTGCTTCAATGATAGAAGGCCTACAGCTGGGGATCACCGTGAATTCAGCAACCAACAGATCCCAGTTCATCAACCACTGGGGGGCAAAGCCAGCGTCCACGATCGGCTGGGGGGCATGGCCAGTATTCATGATCGGCTGGGAGGCCGAGTCAATGAAAAGTCAAACAATCAGCTGGAAGAGATGGCCGATTCCCTAGTTCCTGATGAGGATATCATGTGCCGAGCTCCCAAACGACAATGCACCATACAACTGGATGATGAAGGATCAAGCCAAACATACAAGAAGCTTAATCCACAATGGTGCCCAGATGGCCTGACCAAATCCCAGAAGAGGAGAGTCCAGAGTCTACGATAGCTAGAAGCTAGAACAGCAAGAAGAAGAAGAAAGACGTGTGCTGGACAAGAAGAAGGTTCAGTCTAAAGTGTGGCGCCCTAAGCCTAAGGCCGATGATGGGAAGGATGATAAACCAAAAGCTGATATAAACATGGTTGTCCTTCTGCCAAAAGAGTTCATGGCTCCAGCTGATTCGGATATATCCGATGAAGAACTTGGGATGGCTCAATTAACACTGGAACCCACACAAGCTATCTTTGAGAAGCCAGAAGACGAGAAAAGACAGAACTTGAAGGCATTGTTTGTCAAAGGTTTTGTCAATGGGAAGCCAGTCACCAGGATGCTAATAGATGGGGGAGCGGTAGTCAATCTAATGCCATATACCATGTTACGCAAGATTGGGATATCTGATGAAGATCTAACCCAAACCGACATGATGCTGGTAGACTTCGAAGGCAACGTCTCTCCGGCTCAAGGTGCAATCTGCGTGGAGCTCACCATCGGCAGTAAGACCCTTCCAACCGCCTTCTTTGTCATTAAAAGGAGGGGATCTTATAATTTACTCCTGGGTCGGGACTGGATACACGCCAACTGTTGTATACCATCTACAATGCACCAATGCATCATCCAATGGATCGGAGATTCAGTGGAGATGGTCAAGGGAGAAACCTCTTTGCGGTGGCAGCTACAGAAGCACAAGGATGGACCTATGATCGAGTGAGCTGCATATCAGGAAAAGCATGGGATACCAAGTATCTCAAGGTGTCCGATTTCGGACTAAAGCCGGTTCAAGCAATCGGCTCTGATGACAAGATTTAATAGATCAGTTCATAGAAGATGAAGGGAAGCTTGGGCATGGGTTTACATCGACCGACGAACTAGAGAAGATAGATCTTGGAGATGGAAGCAAACCGAGGCCGACATACATAAGTGCTAAGCTAGATGCAGAATACAAGAAAGAGCTGATTGCATTATTAAAAGAATTCAAGGATTGCTTTGCTTGGGAATATTATGAAATGCCCGGTTTAGACCGATCCATCATTGAACATCGGTTACCCATTAAGCCAGGATATCGACCTTTCCAACAGCATCCTTGGCAATGCAACCCCAAGATTTACCCCGATATAAAAGCCGAGATAACAAAGTTACTCGAAGCTAGTTTTATTCGGCAATGTCGGTATGCCGAATGGATTTCTAATATAGTCCCTGTCTACAAGAAGAATGACAAACTACATGTGTGCGTTGATTTCAAGGACTTGAACTAAGCGATGCTGATGGACGGATATCCGATGTCGGTAGCCATCGCATTGGTCAACGCTGCCGTAGGGCACAAAGTCATCAGCTTCATGGACGGCAATGCTGGATACAACCAAATATTCATGGCTATAGAAGATATTGCAAAAGCTGCTTTCAGATGCCCTGGTCACGTCGGATTATACGAGTGGATTGTCATGACCTTTGGATTGAAGAACGCTGGTGCCACATACCAAAGAGCCATGAATAACATATTCTACGAGCTCATCGGCAAGGTAGTGAAGATATACATTGATGATGTAGTTGTCAAGTCAAAAAGCTACAAGGAGCATCTGGCCGACCTACGAAAGACATTGAAGTTCACAAGGAAGCATGGTTTAAAGATGAATCCCAACAAATGTGCTTTCGGTGTTTCAGCCGGTCAATTCTTGGGTTTCTTGATACATGAAAGAGGAATTGAAGTTGGTCAGAAGTCAATCAGTGCAATTGATAAAATAGAGGCACCATCAAACAAGAAAGAGCTTTAATCATTGATCAGCAAGATCAATTTTATCAGAAGATTTATATCTAACCTGTCTGAAACGATTCAGCCGTTCACACCTCTATTGAAGCTCAAGGCCGATCATAAATTTATATGGGGAGAAGAGCAACAGAAGGCTTTGGACAACATCAAGCAGTACTTAAAATCTCCTCCTGTCTTAATGCCCCCTCAAGACAAGAAGCCGTTCAAATTATATTTATCGGCTAATGAGCGGGCTCTTGGATCGGCCCTTGTACAAGAGTTCAAAGGAAAAGAGCGAGTCATATACTTTGTAAGTAGAAGGCTCTTGGATGCAGAAACAAGATATTCAGCGGTGGAACGACTATGCTTTTGTTTATATTTCTCATGCACAAAGTTGAGACCATATCTGTTAACCGCCGAATGCATTGTGGTTTGCAAAGATGCTGTAGTCAAGTATACGCTGTCATTACCAATCCTGAAGGGCAGGATCGGGAAGTGGATCTAAGCTTTGTCAGAATTTGATTTGACCTACCAATCGGCCAAAGCAATCAAAGGACAAGTAATGGCTGATCTGGTGACTCAACATTGCAGACTAGAGGTGGCAGTCGTTGAACCTGTTCCATAGACCATGTTCTTTGATGGATCATCCTGTGGAGTAGGAACTGGGATTGGAATTGTTCTCATTTCACCTCAAGGAGCAAATTATGAGTTTTCCATCCCAATTGAGGAGACTTCAACAAACAATCAGGCTGAATACCAGGCGGTATTGAAGGGGATAAAATTATTACGAGAAATTAATGCTGAAGCTATTGAGATATTTGGGGATTCTCAACTCGTGATAAATCAGTTGGCAGGAGAATATGAATGTGAAGACAATATATTAAGGATCTATCATGAAGAGTGTCTTCAGCTACTTAGAGAGTTCAAGATAGTAAAACTCGAACATATCCCTAAATGTCACAACAGTGAAGCTAATCGGCTAGCTCAAGGGGCATCAGGTTATCAGCCAATTCTAGCTGTGGAACTACCAGCCGAAGATTGGAGGAAGGAAATAATGGATTACCTGAAAGAGCCATCCAAGAAGGTTGACAAACAATTGAGGTACAGAGCCATTAAATACGTTTTATTAGAAGATGAGTTATACTACCGCACCATCGACGGGGTTTTGCTCAAGTGTCTTGGTGAAGAGGAGGCTAAAACCTTAATGGGAGAAATTCATGAGGGAGTCTGTGGAGCCCATCAATCGGCATTCAAGATGAAGTGGATGATCAGAAATAATAAGTATTATTGGCCAACGATATTGGAGGATTGCTTCAAATACTACAAAGGATGCCAAGAGTGTCAGAAGTTTGGAAGCATTCAAAGAGTTCCAACATCAGCAATGAACCCAATAATCAAGCCGTGGCCGTTCTGGGGATGGGCAATCGATCTGATCGGACAAATATATCCACCATCGAGCAAAGGTCATAAATTCATACTGGTGGCTATGGATTACTTTACAAAGTGGGTTGAAGCTATCCCCATCAAAAATGTGACGTAAGGCAATATGATTGATTTTGTCAAAGAACATATTGTTTATCGGTTTGGCATACCTCAAACCATTACGACCGATCAAGGGAGTCAATTCACCTCAGGAGAATTTGAAGAATACGCAAACTCTCTGGGGATCAAGTTGCTAAACTCATCTCATTATGCTCAGGCAAACGGACAGGCAGAAGCAGCAAACAAAGGCATCATCAAATTGATCAAGCGTAAAATTGATGAAAATCCCAAGCGGTGGCACACAATCCTTAATGAGGCACTATGGGCATACAGGATGGCATGCCATGGGGCAACCAAAGTATCACCATATCAGTTAGTATACGGTCACGATGTCGTATTGCCTTGGGAATTAAAAACCAGATCTCGAAGGACTTCCTTACAAGATCAATTATCGGCTGATGATTATTCGGCCATGATGAAAGAAGAACTAGAGGATCTCGCTGGTGATCGACTAAGAGCTTTGAAAAATATGAAGAAAAATAAAAGAAGGATAGCCAGATGGTATGACAAAAAGGTCAAGATCAAAGAGTTTGCCCAAGGAGATCTGGTCTGGAAACTCATATTGCCGATCAGCTCCAGAGATCTGAAATACGGGAAGTGGTCACCAACGTGGGAAGGTCCGTATCGCATCAGCCAATGCGTGCCGGGCAATGCGTATATCTTGGAAACTTTGGAAGGAGAAAAGTTTGCTAGAGCATTGAATGGAAAATATTTGAAAAAATATTACCCAAGCATATGGGTAGACGCCTAGCTGATCATCATGTCGAGCCTAACGACCGATTAAGATTTCGAGCTATAGCCGATTCAGAAAGAATCGCCTTTAGTACAAAAAATAAAAAATTCACCAATGGCCAATTTGGTACGATTCGGTTTTAAATTATAGCCGATAGACAAATCGCCCTCAGAATGAACAATACATATATATTATCTTCTCATTATTGATTACAAGGGACAACATTACAATTCGGATCTAAGGTTACAATGAAGTGATAAATTGGAGGATTCATGAAAGCCGATTATGTTCATCATCACTAGACGAACAATGGTTCTGGATCATTGTCATCAAATGAGGGAACGAAGAAAGAGAAAAACAAAAAAGGAATAATAAATTTGATAAAGATGAATCGCCAGATTCTACGACCTTCTCCATCAAATCCCGGCAAAGAAGACATAGGGTTGTTCTTCTTCCTAAACGCCCAGGAACAACCTCCGCTCTCCCCCATCAACTGATGCACCCAAGATGTGTCATAAGGGTTCTTCTAGCTGTTGGACCTCCTGGCTTCACAAAAGGAGACTAGAGAGGGTAGTGTGTCCTAGACTATATCACAAGAATCCTTCTAGCCATCGAGAGGAAGAAGAAGGGGAGAAGATCGAAGAGTAGAAGCCTAAAGCTTACTGGATCTATATCTCGAGCCATAAGCAAAGGAGAGATGTGTTTTCCATGGAGGATGAGGGCAGTTATTTATAGCCAAGGCGCCGGAAGAGATAAAGATGAGGAAATCAGAAAAGACGGAAGCTAAAGATGCTAGATCCAGTAGAAGGGGAAACAGAAGACCCGTGAATGGTTCAGTTTCCAAAGAATGACCGATTTGGAGAGGCTATTCCCAAAAATTGGGTTGGCATGCGTACGTCGCGAACAGTGGGGAATTTTCTCTAATATATCTACAAACTACAGGGCATGGTTCACAGAAATCTTCTACCCAGCGTCGCAGACAGAGTTGGCAAGCTCACTAACAGCACCCAGGAGAAATGCCATTTCGAGCGAGAGTTTGTCAATGACCAGTGGCAATCGTTATCCCCTAAAGAGTTTTTCAAGAAAAGATGCCTCTCATGCCTAAAAGCTAAAGGAACCAATGCCTACATCAAGAAAATCCAAAAGCCTGGAGAAGCCATGGAAAACCCCTGGATAAAAGGGTGAGTATTATAGGAAGGAGAATGAAAGATCCAAAAGTGTCACATGGTGAACAGTCTTAGAGAAGTGTTAGATGATCTGTTGCATTGAAAGGATAGGGCACTATCGGTGAAAGCAATGGAGACTGATCGCATCGAGAGATTTGGCCATCTTTCAAATTAAGAAGAGGATGCCAGATTCGAGTAAATTTCGGAGCAAAAGATTATTTACTCAAGAACTGGAGGGCATGTGTTGACACCGTTTTTTGGAAAAAACGGGTCAAAAGGGATAAGGAGGAGCAACCAATGAAAATAACAGTGCAATCGGCCGATTGAAGAGAAAGAAGAGCGGTCAGCAGGATTCGCCGATGGTCAAAGAAGTCCAACTCTATCGATGGACTGGTGGGTCGACCTGATCGGCCGATCGTCAACTAGGGGATCGGCCGATGGAAGGGAGAAAGCGGAAATCGAGAAGATACACCAAAGGCAAGACACGATGGAGGCGGGTCAATCTATGATTCACAACGGGTCAAGAGTCAGTTTTAGGAGAGTTTTGACTCCTGCGTGAGTCTTTTTCTATTTTTAGTAGTGATCGTTTTCTTTAGATGCAAGTAAACAATGCCGTAATCGGCTAGGAGTCGGGTTGTCCTCAGGACATAAATAGCGACCCTGTGTAATCGGAAAAAAGTGTACACACCAATATCAAACAAACTGCCTCCGGGCAAACCCTTTACAATTTACAGCATCTACTTTACAGCATCTACTTTTCGGCGACTTCGCCATTGCATTTTTTCTTTTTTCTACAATGTCGTCCTTCAAGTTCATCGGGCTACATCGATCGATCTCCGGCAAGCTTGTGAGTACCGTTTTACCGAATAACCCTAGGCTTTAACCTCCGGGCGCATCGCTGAGGTTTCGTCTAGTTCTTTATTCACCCCTTACCGATATCAGCTAGATCTACAAGTTTTTGTACCAATTCTTGTGGTTTTTAGCTTTTATCACTAATTTATCCCACTCGATCTAGATTCCATCAGCTTCTAACATTACAGCCAATTCCGACCTACTCGAGTGCTGACGTCACGATCGACCGATCCAGCCGATCTCTTATCCACGTTCTCGCACCTCGGTCGCTCTCGAGCCTGCCGATCCCGCTTTTCCGTATCGGCCGATTAGCTGGTACGCGTGTCCCTAAAAGGCCCATCGGTTCTCTAGCATATCCATAATATTTTCCATGGTCAATCAGCAGGTCAGATTGGCTGGCACGCTGATAGAGGCGGAGTGCCCGATCTTTCGGTGAGTGGAGATAAATCCGATTTGGTGGTTGTTGACCCTCAAGATCCGACTGCGACGAGCAAACTCGAAGCGCCAATGCAATCGCTGAACCAACTCCCGATGGTTACCAACCTTGCCAGTGCAAAGTCAGCCTAATCACGAAGATCGTTTCCTGCACGCAATTGAAGAACGAACAAGAAAAAGAGGCAAGCAATCTTACTATCACTCGAAGGTGGAGTCTGCAATACACGAAGGCAGCGCTAAGCGGCTGTTCGGTTGTAGCTAAAGCTAACATGTAAAATAAACTCAAGTCTGAAAATAAAAGAGGGGTCTATATAAATAGAGGGGAGAAGGGGGCGCAGCCCCTAGCACCCTCGGGGGAAGGGCGCGCGGCGCCTCGCGAGGGGGATGGCGTGCGGCTCCCTCTCCTAGCGCCCAACCCTAGGAGACCCTCCTGGGCCGTCCTATTGGGCCATCATCTATGCATCTTGGGCCTTCGTTCTTCAACAGCATGACATAGTTTAATTCCCTCGCACGAGCCCGTGTAATTGGCCCAACTGGTGACGCCTGACGTAGTGGAACTTCTTGGTGTGGCGCCTGAGCTTCTGGAGATGGCGCCTGAGCATCTGGAGACGCAGCTGCTGGTGTAGATGTCCTCGTGGTGTCCTCATCATCCTCCCCTTCTTGAACTAAAGTCGTCCTCGACGGCAACTCCTCATCTTCACCCGCGTATGGTTTCAAATCTGCAACATTAAAACTAGTGGAAACACCAAACTCCGCAGGCAGGTCAAGAACATAAGCATTATCATTAATTTTGGTTAACTCTTTAAAAGGACCAGCAGCACGAGGCATCAATTTAGAACGGCGCAAAGCAGGAAAACGATCCTTTCGTAAATGCAACCAAACCATATCACCAGGTTCAAAAGTAACAAGTTTTCTACCTTTACTACCAGCAACTTGATACTTAGCATTAGCAGCAGCAATGTTTTGTTGAGTTTGTTCATGCAGATTAATCATTTGTTCAACATGTGCAACAACATCTATGTGCGGGGCGTCCTCAGCATCAAGCGAAAATAAATCAATAGGCGCCCGAGGAATGTAACCATACACAATCTGAAAAGGACTCATCTTTGTAGAAGAATGTGTTGCATGATTATAAGCAAACTCAACATAAGGCAAACAATCTTCCCAACGTTTCAAATTTTTATCTAAAACAGCCCTAAGCATGGTTGACAAAGTCCTATTAACCACCTTAGTTTGCCCATCAGTCTGAGGGTGACAAGTTGTACTAAACAGCAATTTAGTTCCCAATTTATTCCAAAGTGATCTCCAAAAATAACTGAGAAACTTAGCATCACGATCAGAGACTATTGTATTTGGAATACCATGCAAACGAATAATCTCTCTAAAGAACAAATCAGCAACACTGCTAGCATCATTAGTCTTATGACAAGGTATGAAATGAGCCATTTTGGACAAACGATCAGCAACCACAAAAATGCTATCCCTCCCCTTCTTAGTTCTAGGCAATCCCAAAACAAAATCCATCGAAATATCAAGCCAAGGAGAAGTAGGGACAGGCAAAGGCATATACAAACCATGGTTGTTCAAACGTGACTTAGCTTTCTGACAAGTAGTGCAACGTGCAACAATGCGCTCAAAATCTTTGCGCATCTGGGGCAAAAACAAGTGGGCAGCCAGCACCTCATGCGTCTTGTAAATGCCAAAGTGCCCCATGAGACCGCCTCCATGCGCTTCCTGCAACAACAACAGACGAACCGAACTAGCTGAAACACACAGCTTGTTAGCGCGAAACAGGAACCCGTCCTGCAAGTGAAATTTGCCCCATGATTTCCCATTAACACAATGAGCGAAAACATCTTTGAAATCAGTGTCGTCCACATATAAATCTTTCACAGTTTGCAAGCCAAAAATTTTAAAATCTAACTGTGACAGCATAGTATAACGATGAGACAAAGCATCAGCGATAACATTATCCTTCCCGTTCTTGTGTTTTATAATGTAAGGAAAGGACTCAATAAATTCGACCCATTTAGCATGATGACGGTTCAGATTTGTTTGGGTACGAATATGTTTCAAAGCCTCATGATCAGAATGAGTTATAAACTCGTGATGCCAAAGATAGTGCTGCCATGTTTGCAACATATGCACTAAAGCATAAAGTTCCTTATCATAAGTTGAGTATTTCAAGCTAGCACCACTTAATTTCTCGCTAAAGTAAGCAACCGGTTTACCTTCTTGCAACAAAACAGCACCTAGCCCAATACCACTAGCATAGCATTCAAGCTCAAACACTTTAGTAAAATCAGGCAACTGCAAGAGAGGAGCGTGGGTTAACTTATCTTTCAATGTGTTGAACGCTACCTCCTGTGCATCACTCCAAGCAAAAGGTACATCTTTCTTTGTAAGCTCATGTAGAGGTGCTGCAATGGTGCTAAAATCACGGACAAAACGGCAGTAGAAACCTGCAAGACCAAGGAAACTCTGAATCTGTGTAACCGTCGTCAGTGTAGGCCACTCCCGAATGGCATCAATCTTACTGCTGTCCACCTCAATACCCTATGGGGTAACAACATAACCAAGAAACGAGACACGTTGTGTGCAGAAGATGCATTTTTCAATGTTAGCAAATAAATGGGCAGCCCTCAACGCGTCAAAAACAACACTCAAATGTTCTAAATGCTCTGCCATAGACTTGCTGTAAATCAAGATATCATCAAAATAGACAACGACAAACAATCCTATGAAGGGCCTCAGAACTTCATTCATCAAGCGCATAAAAGTGCTGGGAGCATTAGTCAAACCAAACGGCATAACCAACCATTCATATAAGGCAAATTTCGTTTTAAAAGCCGTTTTCCATTCATCTCCCAATTTCATTCTAATCTGGTGGTAACCACTACGCAAATCAATCTTAGTAAAAAGAATGGCACCACTAAGCTCATCTAGCATATCATCAAGGCGTGGTATAGGGTATCGATAACGAATGGTGATGTTATTAATAGCACGACAGTCTACACACATACGCCATGAACCATCTTTCTTAGGAACAAGTAACACAGGAACCGATCAAGGGCTAAGAGACTCACGAATGTAACCCTTATCAAGCAACGCCTGCACCTGGCGCTGAATTTCTTTTGTCTCATCCGGGTTTGTACGGTACGGGGTGCGGTTTGGAAGATGGGCGCCGGGAATGAGGTCGATCTGGTGCTCAATATCACGAAGCGGTGGAAGACCCGGTGGCAAGTCTTTGGGAAAGACATCAGCATGCTCCTGCAAAAGGTTAGCAACTGTAGGCGGAATATCCAAAGATGGTGCATCATCAAGGGAAACAAGCACACTAGAGCATACAAGTGCATAGCACGGCAAATGAGCATCTCGAATATCATCAAAATCAGCACGTGTAGCAAGTAAAACAGGAGCATTCAACTTAATTTTAGATTTATCAGAAGTGGATGGTGATGGTTCTGTTCTTTAGTAGTTTTAACAGCTCTAGCTAGATCATCTTTAACAATTTGTTCAGGTGTCATAGGATGTATAATTATTTTCTGACCCTTAAACATGAGAGAATAATGATTCGAACGACCATGATGCAAGCTATCAGTATCATATTGCCAAGGTCTACCAAGTAACAAAGAGCATGCTTCCATAGGAACAACATCACAATCAACATAATCAGAGTAAGCACCTATAGATAAAGGAACACGCACCGATCATGATACTCTAATTTTGCCACCATCATTAAGCCATTGAATGTGATATGGGTTTGAATGCTTACGAGTGGGTAACGACAACTTCTCTACCAGCATAGTACTTGCCAAATTGTTGCAGCTCCCGTTGTCGATGATGATGCGAATCGACCGCTCCTGCACAACACCCTTCGTATGGAACAGAGTGTGTCACTGATTCTCCTCGGCTGGGGCAACCTGTGTACTAAGAACACGCTGCACAACAAGACTCTCGTACCTATCAGCGTCTCCCGGATTGACATGTATGTCCGTCTTAGCTGCATGGTCAGTGGCAAGCAAAGTATGTTCAAGTTCTTCTGAATCACTAGCTGAAGAGTACTCACCATTGTCACGAATGAGTAATGCGCGCTTGTTCGGATAGTCCCGAGCCACGTGGCCACGTCTGCTGCAACGAAAACACGTGATATCCCGCGTACGGCCTGTGGTGGGTGCTGCGCCTGTGGATGGAGTGGCGCCTGTGGCTGGGGCGGCTCCTGCAGGCTTAGCTGTCTTCTCACGCGGTGTAGGTGTGGATGGCGCAGGGAGAGCAGGTGCTGAACTGGATGACAAGTTTCTACCTGCAAAAGTGTTAGAATATGTCCTCGAGCGGCATCCCTGCACTTCGCGTTCAGCTTTGCAAGCAAACTCAAATAATTGGGTCATGTCAGCATATTCTTTATAATCAAGGATGTCCTGAATTTCGCGGTTCAAACCACCACGAAAGCGTGCCATTGCAGCGTCGGGTTCCTCCAATATACCACAACGAATCATACCTTTTTGCAACTCCTGGTAGTAGTCCTCAACAGACTGAGAACCTTGCTGAAATCGCTGCATTTTGTTAAGCAAATCACGAGCATAATATGAAGGCACAAAGCAATGTCGCATAGCAGTTTTTAATTGCTCCCAAGTGGTCGGAACAACAGTAGGATGTTTATTTTTATACTCACGCCACCAAATTAAAGCAAAATCAGTAAATTCACTAATGGCAGCCTTAACTTGAGAGCTAGCAGCAATATCATGACATGAAAATTTCTGTTCAACTTCTAACTCCCAATCAAGATATGCAGCAGGATCATATTTGCCATTAAAGGGTGGAATTTTAAATTTGATTTTAGAGAATGAATCGTTACCAGTGGGGCGGCGTGGTACACGGCGGGCACGACCGCGGCTGTCTCCAACGTCCTGCTCCGAATCACCACCATAATCTTTCTGTAACTCCATGATTGTAGTGTGCAATGCATCGAGTCATGCCACAACGGCGTCGAGGGTGGTCTTAGCAGCCGTCTGTGCAAGGTCAATCTGATCAAACCGCTCGTTCGATGAAGTGACCGTCGAATCCAGCCGCTCATGTAGCGTCTTCATGTCCGTGGTAAGTCCCTCAATCTGTGTCCGTATCTCCTGCAGTTGGTCATCCTTCTTGTCGTCGCCGTCTGCCATGGTTAGGGAAAACACAAAAACAAAATTGACGACAACAATAGGGTGTAAAGCTCACAAAGGCGCTCAAACTAGTGCTGTTATCAAATTCTTATCCGTTCTTACCAAGCACACAGGGTGAGCTGCAACCAACCGGTGGAACCCGCGAGAGATTGGAGGAGCGATTGCCTGGCGGGACAAAACCTGCTCGTCAAAGAACTTGGTGGAGTTCTGGGAAGGCTGCACTCAATTGAAGGATTAGCACAGACAAACAATAATGCAAAGTTGAATAAGGGTGCTAAACACGTCACAAAAGTTGCTGATTACAAGTGCAAAAGCGAAAGGATAGATGCAAGGAAGGTGGTAAAGGTGGAGAGAACGCAACAAATTGCTGTTTTTTTTTGCTTTTTTTTCGGGAGACCTCAAAACTGATAATATGAACACAGAGGATCTCCAACAGCAAGTTACGACACACACTTTTTCCGAAAGTATAGGGGTATTCCGGTAATTAAAAGTAAGGTGAGCCTCCGAATATGGTACCAAGAAAGAGAGATACGGATATGACAAACTTGCACAGCGGGAAAGGGGAACTCACGAGCTAGGGAAGGGTAGGGGCGTGCGTGGGAGTGCGGAAGGCTCGGTGCAGCCTCGCAAAGCCGAACAAGGAGGCAAGGAGGGCGCGGCGTGTGTGGTAGGGGGGTAGGAGAGGCTCGGTGTAGCCTCGGCAAAACACGAAGGGAAAGGGAAGGAAGGGCGAGGGCGCGGCGTGCTGGGGGGGCTCGGTGACAAACCTGTGGGAAAATGGACTCGGAGTCCCGGTCGTCCACGAAACCGGTGCTGGGGGGAGGGCCGGCGCCAACCCGGATCGATCCTTCTCCCGGTTGGATTGGTTTTTCTTTTCCTTTCTTTTTTTTGTTTGGACTTTCCTTTTTTTTCTTTGATACCTTTCCTTTTTTTTACTTGCCAACCAACAGGGGGCCGATCACGGAAAGGGGGCGCTGTGTCCTGAGAGACCGAGGCACGAAGAGACCCCCACGGCGCTACGATGCGTAAGATCACGGTGTGAGGGGGTAGTGCTGGCGTGGTAGGTAGGGCAGCGGAGGGAAAAGCGGCAGCGGCTAGGGTTAGAAGAGAAGAAAAGCGAGAAACAAAAGGAGAACACAAGTAACCAGCAACGATCGAATGAACAAAGCACACAAACTCAACAAAGCAAGTTATTGAATGAACGTGCAAGGCTAAAACGGTTGCTGGGACAAGGATCTAACCTAGAACAAATTTTTGTTTGGTTTTTGTGGACTATAGGAATTAAAAAAAACACTCGATAAACTCACTGATCAACCTGGAAAGCTGATACCACTTGATAGAGGCGGAGTGCCCGATCTTTCGGTGAGTGGAGATAAATCCGATTTGGTGGTTGTTGACCCTCACGATCTGACTACGACGAGCAAACTCGAAGCACCAATGCACTCGCTGAACCAACTCCCGATGGTTACCAACCTTGCCGGTGCAAAGTCAGCCTGATCACGAAGATCGTTTCCTGCACGCAATCGAAGAATGAACAAGAAAAAGAGGCGAGCAATCTTACTATCACTCGAAGGTGGAGTCTTCAATACACGAAGGCAGCGCTAAGCGGTTGTTCGGTTGTAGCTAAAGCTAACTTGTAAAACAAACTCAAGTCTGAAAATAAAAGAGGGGTCTATCTAAATAGAGGGGAGAAGGGGGCGCAGCCCCTAGCACCCTCGGGGGGAAGGGTGCGCGGCGCCTCGCGAGGAGGAGGGCGCGCAGCTCCCTCTCCTAGCCCCCAACCCTAGGAGCCCCTCTTGGACCGTCTTGTTGGGCCGTCTTCTATGCATCTTGGGCCTTCGTTCTTCAACAGCATGACGTAGTTTAATTCCCTCGCACGAGCCCGAGTAATTGGCCCAACTGGTGACGCCTGACGTAGTGGAACATCTTGGTGTGGTGCCTGAGCTTCTGGAGATGGCGCTTGAGCATCCGGAGACGTAGCTGCTGGTGTAGATGTACTCGTGGTGTCCTCATCACACGCCTCGCTACAGACCGGGGAGTCACGTGTGTCGCGCGCGGAGGTGGAGTCCTATTTTCACGTCAACAGCACGTCACGGGGAGGTGCTGAAGCTTGGTCGGGCTGACTTTGGTCCGGATTGTCCGGATCCAACAGCTTGATAGACGGCTTGCGTAGGTCTTGGACGAACACACCCACTGGGACTAGAGCTCTCCTAGAACCTAGTTTGGATTGGACGTCGGCAGCCACGTTGTTGTTGCGTGGCACATGCTGGAACTTGATCCCCTCGAAGTGGCCTTCGAGCTTTCGAATCTCAGCGCAGTAAGCATCCATTGTGTCTTTGACACAATCCCACTCCTTATTGACCTGCTCAATTACGACCTTGGAGTCGCCATAGGCTAGCAGTCTCTTGATGCCAAGGGACACTGCAATTCGGAGCCCGTGGATTAAGGCTTCGTACTCCGCTCCATTGTTGGAGGCTTTGTAGTGTATCTGCAGGACGTATTTAAGCTGCTCTCCCTGAGGAGAGATAAATAGCACACTGGCTCTGGCACCCTCGAGGTTAAGAGCACCATTGAAGTACATTATCTAGTGCTCAGGCCGCTCCTTGGGAGGGGACATCTGGATTTCTGTCCATTCTGACACAAAGTCAGGTAGGATCTGAGACTTGATTGCCTGCCTGGGGCAGAACTCGATGTCGAATTTGCCGAGCTTGATCGACCACTTGACGATGCGACCATTGGCATCGCGGTTGCAGATGATTTCCCCTAGTGGGAATGACGAAGGCACCTTGATCTTGTGAGCTTGGAAGCAGTGCCGGAGTTTTCTTGATGTAATCAGGAGTGCATAGAGCAACTTCTGAGGCTGTGAATAACGTGTTTTAGCGTCAGCCAGGTCCTTGATTACATAATACACAAGTCGCTAAACAGGGTAGGCCTGCCCTTCTTATTCTCGTTCGGCGACGAGAACCATGCTGACCACATTAGTGGTGGCGGAGATGTAGAGGAGTGTTTCCTTCGGGATTGGAGGTGTCATGATTGGCGGTGTGGTCAAGGACTCTTTGAGATCCTCAAAAGCTTTCTGCACATCTTCCTCCCACACGAACTTATCTGCCTTCTTCAATAGCTTGAAGAAAGGCAGACCTTTTTCGCTGAGCTTGCTGATGAAACGACCTAGAGCCGCCATCATACCAGTGAGCTTCATGACGTCTTTCTTGCAAGATGGTCTGGCCATGTTGCGGATTGTGTCGATCTTGGTAGGATTGACTTCGATGCCTCGGTGTCCCACCATGAAGCCTAGGAGCAATCCAGAGGGGACACCGAAGACACACTTGGTCGGGTTGAGCTTCCACTGATAAGTGCGTAGGTTAGCGAAGGTCTCGGCGAGGTTGGTGATGAGCTGATCTTCTTCAGTGGTCTTGACGACCACATTGTAGACGTAGGCTTCTACGTTCTTCCCGATCCGAGACTTCAAGCACTTCTGTATCGCCTTCTGGTAGGTAGCTCTGGCATTTTTTAGGCCAAAGGTCATGACCTTATAACAGTAGATGCCATTGGGCGTTATGAACGTCGTCTTATCTTGGTCGTCAGGATTCAGGGCTATCTGGTGATATCCTTAATAGCAGTCGAGGAAGCATAGTAGGACGCTACCAGCCATGGAGTCCACGACCTGGTTGATGCGAGGGAGGGGGAAGGTATCTTTCGGGCGGTGCTTGTTAAGGTCGGTGTAGTCGATACACTGAGAAACCAAGTTGAGATGTGTCTTGGTTTATATATGATGAGTGATTGACCGGATGATTTGATGCTTTGTGTGTAGTGTTGTGTTGTGTGTGTTGTGTCGTGTGTGCATTATGTTATGTGTGTTTACCTTGTTGCTTTAGTGGTGTGTTATCAATGCACTCGTGATGAGTGGTTGACAACGTTGTGTGGACTAACTCTTAGCTGAGTATTGCAGGTGCAGGTTGCGGCTTGATTTGCGTGGTGCAGGTGAAGAACAAGCGCGAAAGGTCTATGCCTGTGTGGCCTCCGAGGAGTGGAGAAACAAGTAGGCTTGGTTCGAGGGACCCGGTGGCCGGCGGGATCAAGTGCGGGCCGCACGGTGGCAAGAAAAGAAAGACGAAGTCGTGCACACAGAGCCAGTGCAAGGTAGCGGCCAAGTCATTGAATGGAGCAAGACTGAGTAGACCGTCCGGGAGCCGGAGGTGAAAGGCTTGGCGGGCCCGATGCTTGGCGAGGTGAGGCTGTGCCTTGCATGCAGGGTTTTCGGCGGTTCACCAGAAAATTGTCGGGTTCCTCGGTTGCTCCACAAAGCTGAGCACGACGGTTTGTTGGTTTGGCCACAAAACCAACACCAAGCCGGGACGACGTGGCTGCCGAGTTAAGAGGAACTTGGCGTGGAGGCTACACCGAGTCCGCGGGGTTTGCGGCGGTTCACCAGAAAACCGTCAGGTTCGTTGGTTGCTCCACAAAGCCAAGTCCGAAGGCTCGGCGGGCGGAGTCGGGATCCGAGCGTGCCGAGAAGCTTCGAAGCGGTCGACACGCGGCATGATCGAGGTGCTTTCGTCAGGAGGACGTGAAGGCCCGATGGATGTGCGGCCGTCCGATGGAGAATTTCATGTGTTGACCAAAATGCCCCTGTGAGGGCTTGTGTAGTAACTCCTAGTGTAGGGGTACTTCGGTCATTTTCCGGAGGACCTATATATAGGAGTGGCTGAATTTCAGCCATCTCTTTGGCTTAGTTGGTGGGAGTGCTCTTTCATTTTGGAGTGCTTTTGGGGAGAGGTAGAGAGGAGAGAGTGGCTCTTTGTTTTGAGCTTTTTGCCATCCAAGATTTGTGATTCTTGTGAGTGGCTTGTAACCGGATATGGCTAAGTGAATCTTAGTGATTACTTCTTCTTAATCTTGTGTCAAATCCTTTAATCCCGTGTGTTTTTCTTTTTCTGCATTTTCGGAGGTATTTTTGGAGGAATTTTCGTTCATCGGATTAGAGGCTGTTTTGAGGGGATTTTCTTTGAGGGAATTGTTGCTAGGATCTTTGTGAGCAACTTTGATTTGATCCCTCCTCAAATCCCGCACGGATTCAGCTAGGATTTGAAATTTTCCCCAAAACCGTATTTTTGGTAGGGTTTCGGTTGATCTCGATTTCCAAGATGAATTCTTGAGCTTTGTTGGAGATTTTCCCAGATCTGTTAACTCTTGGACTTGTGCATCTATAGCTCAAATTTTGTCTTGAATCATGGAGTATTGAGGGCGGTTTTTTTGAATCTAAGCTCGGGCGTTTTTCTTGCTGTTCGTCGGTTCGTCTCTGTCTGTTCGTGTGCAGGCTTCGAATCTAGGTGGCCAACGGTCCAGCGCACAGGACGTGCATGCACGCGCAGGGCACACACTCGTAGCGCCGCACCAAGCCAGTAGGAGTAGCACGCAGTCCCACGTCGAGCTCGAGCACATCAGGTCGCAGCTTCAGCGGTTCTCAGCTTGGTGTAGAGCAGAATGCTAGGAGCAGGTCAACGACAGCAGCTTCTACAGCGAGCTGACCACCAAGTGAGCACCACCTGTAGGCCAGCAGCGTTCAGCAGCAAACAGTTCGTGCACACCAGCAGGCTGACAGCTACACTGTGGTCCAGGCAAACAGAAGCAGCTTGACAGGAGGTTCGATTCACAATAGCATCTCTGCATTTCTCGTATGATCAATGTCAGCAAATGATTGGCTTTCCTGTTAGCTCTTGGTTACATATTTAATCATATAAACAGTAGCTGCAGGTGCTTTTAATCTTTGAAAGTGTGAATTGTCTTTTCCATACTACAGTCACGTGATTAGGCAATGTTTGTTTGCTGAGTAGTTTATTTCTTAATCATTGTTTGCCTTGGCCGACGGTGGCAGTGGTAATTAGTATGCAGTCTCAATTAGATTATTGTATCCCTTGCATTCTTATTTTAGTTGGACACGTATTAATTATGTTTAATCTTCATTTAGTTAACTTTGTACATGCTTAGTTTGTGGGTGCTTAGTAGTGATCGAGCTTATTCTTTTGTGCGAGCTTTTCAATGCCTCATGTTACTTTGCTTCCGCTACGCTTTGAGTGTGTCGAATTGTTCCTAAGGTGAGCATGTCACTAGTTGACTCGTGTCATCTTGGCAATTAGATGTGAGGTGTGTTTTGGGGTGATAATCGGGATATAGGCCGAGTTCTTTCAAGAGAAGAATTTTATTTGGATCCCATTCACTCCCCCCTCTCTGGTCGCCAATCCGGTCCTTCAAGTGGTATCAGAGCCGGTTGCGGGTCTTTGTGACTCTAACCAGTCTAAGATCCATAGGGCGACAAAAGAGAAGGGGTGCTTTGCTTTGCGGTGTTGGTTTGGTCGCTTTGAGCTCGTTTTGCTTGCGATCTTGGTTTGTGAGATTTGATCTTGTTTTTAGCTAATCCTAACTGGTGCTTTGAGTATGGCACCAAGCTCTTCTCCTTGTGATTCTTTGAGTAGGAGGAGTATGGAGGTTGAGGCGGAAGCCGGAGTGGAGGAGATGATGTCCGTCATCGAGGACTATCAAGATGGTGATCTCAAGAAGGGCGAGCTCTATCGCAAGCTAAGAGACATGAACCAAGGTACGCTTGCTAAAGGCATTTTGATCCTATGCGATAGGTTGAATGATTGTGAAGGTGATTGTGGGGATTTGCATAGGAGAAACATGGATTTGTGTGATGCCTTGCGAAGGAAAAATGAGAAGATGAAATGTTCTCTTGCTAGGTTGAAATGTGGTATGGCTCATTGGAAGTCGTGTGCTTTGAAATCATGCAATTCTTGTAATACCATGCATGCTAAGAATGTTGAGTTGAACTCC
The DNA here is from genome assembly GCA_036936925.1 of Cenchrus fungigraminus. Lineage (NCBI taxonomy): Eukaryota > Viridiplantae > Streptophyta > Magnoliopsida > Poales > Poaceae > Cenchrus > Cenchrus fungigraminus. The sequence goes on along the minus strand of CM072772.1, from coordinate 62,623,903 downwards.
TCTCTTGCTCACCTAAAATATGAAATTAAAATGTTGCATTTCAATGCATCTTTGCCTTGCAAATCATGTGATGCATTACTTGTTGAAAAACTTGAGTTTGCAAATGATGTGAGTAGCATGCTTAGAAATAATGAGGAATTGAACACTTCTCTTGCTTGCATGAAATCTGAAATTGACTTGTTGAAATCCAATGCTTTTATGCCTTACAACTCTTGTGTTGCTTTGAATGATGATCTTGTCAATGCTAGAAGTAAGATTTCTATGTTGGAGTCAAATGCTTCCTCACCATGTGTTTCTTGTGAGTCTTTGCTTGCTGAAATTAAAGAATTAAAATTGACTCACACCACATGTGTAGATGATCTTGAGCATACTAGGGCTGAAATTTGTGAGTTGAAGTCTATGCCTTGTAGCAAGTGCTCTTTGCTAGTTGTTGATGATGCTTGCCATACTTCTTGTGATGATGATGATGATAATGCTTTGCGAGATGTAAATGATGTTGCTTGTTCATGTGATTTCTTTTGCACCTCTTGCATTGATTTGGAAAGTGAAGTTTTGGCTTTGAAAAAGATGCGCGATGATATGAGCGCCAAGTTGGTTGTGCATGATGAGATGAGTGCCAACCTTGAGAAAGAAAATGAACTCTTGCGTACCACATATGCTAAGTGCATTGAGAAGGAAATCGATAATTTGAGAAATATGACATGTGGTACTTGTGAGCGCCTCAAATTTCAAAATGAGGTTTTGCGCACAAGATGCAAGAGTCTTTGTGCTAAAGGTTTGGATTCTTGCATTTCTTGTCACTCCGATGTTGATGCTTCTAAATTTGCTTCTTCTCAACCGGAGTCGACTTCTTCTCTTGAGCGTGAGTCTTTGGATGGTAGCAAGTGTGCTAGTGCTTCGGATAGCTCTTTCATAGCTACTCCTAAGCTTGTTGCTTCCTCCGGTGTTGCGCAAGATGTGTCGGATGGCAAAGGTGCTTCTCACATTTTTGGAACTCATGCTCCTAAACTGAAGTTCCAATGCACCTTTTGCAAGAAGGATGGGCATACCGTTGAGTTTTGCTTTCGTCGTGTCAAGCACGAGCGACGTGTGCGTGCCAAAGCTTTTAAGAAGCCACATAGCATTTCTCATGGCACGTGTTATTCTAATGTTAGCACCAAGTCGAGTGTTGAGGTTGATGCTTCTTGCTCTATGTCCCAAGGGACTTCTCACTTACAAGAGAATGGTGATTCGTCCACTCGGACTGTGCCTCCCGATAGGCCTTTGTACCATTGCTCTCATTGTGGGAAGGATGGGCATCAAGAGAGCTTTTGCTACCGCCAGGCAAGAAGAATGCGGCGAGCCAGTGCTCCTAGGCCTTTAGTTGTTCATAGCCCCTTTCATGGCATGAACACTTGTGCACCTAAGAAGGTACAATTTGTGGATGGGTTTTATGACACTCTTTCTAGTGAGTTAGGCCATGCTTGTGGACATGTTTCTAGTGCTTCTTGTGTTGGTCCGCGACATGCTTCCCGTGGTGCTTGTGTTGGTTCTTCTCCTACAACCTCGAGGGACCTTTGCCTTTTTGCTTGTGGTAGCACTCATCTTTCTTCGCGCGTTGCTTCTTTGAGGCATGGTTCTAAGGGTGTTCGAAAACTTTTTCATTCTAACCGGCATTGGCATCATGCTAACTCACATGATAAGTTGAGTGCATCACTTACCCGTGTGACCAAGTATTGGATTCCCAAGTATGTGCTTGCTAACCCTTTGGGATCCAAAACTCGGTCTTTTTCGTCTCATTGTGTGTAGGTATGGAGACGCGGTTGGAGAACATGATCTCGATGGTGCTTGATCTTTTGTCTGTGAGGTGATCAAGAAATAATGGTTCTCCACAGCGCTTTGGATGGCTCTTGAAAGCCTTTGTACACATGTATAGTGAGTTTTCCTTTTCTCCTTGTACTCACTTTTATACTTTTTGCATGCTTTGTTCTTGTGTCATGCTTGTGTATAAACCATGGTAGGCTAGCCACCTTGTTTATGATAGCATTGTGATCTTGTATACCTATCTTGCTATCTTTTGTATGATATTGTGGTGGATGATATTTATGAACTTCATGTCATGCTTTTATCATTGTTCTTGTGTGTCTATGTCATGTTGTTCATCCATATCATTTTTGTCTAGTTTCATGGTACCTTTTATTGTTAGCATGTATATTTCCATGTATATCTTGTCATGCTAGCTTTGTAATATATGTTGGTGGTTGTTCTTTGGTATCATTTTGGTTAGGTTAGTTGTATAGTTATGCACCTTGTTGACATGCTTGCTAGCCCATGCTTTTATCTATGTATGTGATCATGTTACAATGCTTTATTTATCTTAATTGGTATTGTCATTGCATTGTGTAGCATGTTTTGAGCTCTACTTTGGCTTTTGGGCTTGTCTTGTCTGCGGGATGCATTTTGCTTCATCTTTGGCTTTTCTAACCTTTTCATTTGGTTTTAAAGCTTTTCTCTTGCTCTTTGCTTTCTTAGCCTTTGCTTTGCTAGGTGTCTTTGGTTGAGGGGGAGCTCGGGTTCTTTCGAAGGGAATTTGGTTTCGAGGGCGTGCTTTGGCTCTTGGTAGTCATTTGTGATCCTTCCATTGGTATCTTTTATATGGTACTCAATTGGGATGTTTGGAGGTTCTTCTTTTGCTCGGAGCTTTTCTTGCTTCTTTGTTCCTTTTGAGCCTTCTTTTTGTTGAGTCGAGTTCCTTGTCTCTCCATGCATTTTGCATTGCATTTGTGTTTGTTGACACATTTTATCTTATATATTTATAAGTCAACTAAACATGAGAAAAGGGCATAATTGTTAATACCAACTTAGAATAGAGTGCCACTAATAGTTTTTCTGGAGTTTTGGAGAATTCTATGTCTTGCAGGGACTATTCAGAAAAATAGGAAAAGAATGAAGTCTAGAAGGCTCCAGAAGGCTCCGGAACTCAACGTGACGTGGCACCCAAGAATGAAGCATCTGGAAGAGACAAAGACCCACATGGCCGAAGTGGGCCCCGAGGGGGCCCACCACAGACCGGGCGGCCTCCCCCGGGCGCCACGTCAGCCCTACTTCTGGAATGTTCTTCCACCGCCTATGAGGATCAATCTAAACCGTATGTTAGGTCGGTTTGATCGTACGGCTCATGGCATCCCCTCAGGACTATATAAGCAACCCCCTGACCCCCTGGCAGAAGGGAATCTGGCTCTCATCTGTTCATACACCAGATCAAGTCATCAAGTCAGAGATACTACGCCCTAGAAACACCATATAGCGAGAGTCGCTAACTAGTCTAGATCTAGGAGGAGGCAAGGTGTCTACTTCGCTCCTGATCGTCTAGAAGCTGGTCGAGATACTGATCTAACTTCGCTTTTGTAAGTTCTTCATAAGTTCTTCACATTTGCTGTAGAGACATATGTTCTTATCAATGATTATATTCGAGATTATGTGCTTTGGTGCTTATTATGATTACATGTTTAACATAGTTGATTTACCTTTATATTCGTGTATGGAGTCGTATAGCCCTAACCTAGATCATCTGTTAACATGGGTGAGTTGTAAAGATAGTGTAAGCGTGGTGCTTATACTGTACTTACCTGCGATTGCACCCTACATGCTGGGTCGCGTGGTAGATTGTGGTGGTGACAGCACTATTGAGTCCTTTGCAATCCACCCCCCGTGTGTAGGACTAGTAGAGCCTTATACTATTTGGGTTGTTTCAAGTTTCGGCATTGATCCTCATGATTAGTCTCCCCATACATTAGTATAATAGTTCTTCTTCCATGATTGTTAAATGTATTGCACTAATCATAGTTTGCATTGACATATAGTTTAGGGTTACCGAGGAGTATCCTCGCTAACTAGGCTGTAAATACGCTTCTCTTTCTATATTGACACTTTCTAGTGGCTCACGATGTTATGACTTGATCCATGCTATCATTATTATTATCTTTATGTGACTTACACCTGTTTATAGTAATTGATATATTTTGGCCACTCTACATTACACAACTGAGAGATATGCATGTATTTGTTATTATAGATAAAAGACTTCTTTCCCTGAGGTAGAATATAAATATATATATATATATATATATTCTTATCTAGAGATCCAAGGCATATGTAAGAGTACCAATCCATGTGTTTTAGTAGCACTTCTGTCAGGGATGACAACCTAGATCGAATTGTGCTATGACCCGTATTGGATTTATCTTTTAGTTTATCTAAAAGCAACATCTGATATACACTTAGCATCATGTTAAGATATACCTTTGCATTTCTGGCGCCGTCAATAGAGATGGATCTTATATCTGTTTCTAGTCGATGACGTTAGCAATGTCAACAAGCATTTTTGGCGCCGTTGCGGGGGAAAGAAAAGTCTATAGCCTAAGTAATAAATTTAGTAATAGCATGCATGCATCTCTCACACGTAATGTATCGAGAACCCAAATTATCATTTCTTAAACAGGCTTACCCTTGTTCTTTCCACTTTTGTCTATCTGATTTCAGGGTAATGTATGAATAAGAATCTTCCAGACAACTTCATCTCAGATCCAGAAAAAATCCTAAGGAAAGTAAGGTCAAAGCCGAGTCTTAGCTCACGACCTCTGCCTTGGAAGATTCAACAGTGCGAATCTTAACACCCACGTTCGAAGTAATGGCAAACAAGACCCTTCGTGAGTACTCCGCGTCGACCCCGGACAACATTCGTACTGGTCCGGCAGTCGCTGTGGGAGACGCAGCTTTTGAGCTCAAGCCTGCACTGATCAACATGGTACAAGCTAGCCAATTTTGTGGAAAAGCTCATGAAGATGCCAACGCACACCTTAAACATTTCTTGGAGATATGTAGCACCTTCACGATCAAAGATGTGCCAAGTGATGCAGTCCTACTTCGCTTATTCCCATTCTCACTCTTGGGGCGAACGAAGCAATGGTTTTACTCCAACAAAGACAAACTTACAACTTGGACATTGTGTTCTACTGCCTTTCTGGCAAAGTTCTTTCCTATAGGCAAAACCAATGCCTTACGGGGGAAAATATCAAGTTTCCAGCAGCAACATGACGAATCTGTTCCTGAAGCGTGGGAACACTTCCAAGACTACATCTCAGAATGCCCACACCACGGAATGGAGAATTGGTTGCTCATGCAGACCTTCTACCACGGGCTCTCTACCAACACCCGTGAAACAATGGATGCTGCAGCTGGAGGTGCCTTCCTGTCCCTTACACTTACTCAAGCTACTAACCTTGTGGAAAAGATGGCGTCCAACCAAGCTTGGAACGAGGAGCGTGAACCTCGCAAGAAAGAAAGAGGAATGCATCAGCTCAAGGAGGTAGATATGATGTCTGCCAAAATGGACTTAATCATGAAGAGGCTTGAAGACAAAGGCCCTGAGAAGAAGGAAGTCATGCAACTCTTCGAATCCCACATGACCTGTGAAGAGTGTGGAAACACTGGACACTCGGGCAATCAATGCCCTCAGCTGGAGGAGGACGTGAACTACATCAACAACAACAATCAATATCATCCCCAGCAAAATCAAGGATGGACCCAGCAGAGGCCTAACTACCCAGGTAACTATTCAGGTAACTATCAAGGTAATAACTCTTCCAATAATTTTCCACCTTTAAGAGACTTAGTTCAAAACCAGGGTAGAGTTATGGATAATCTGTCTAAGAAATTAGCTTCCAATGATAAAATGTTAGAAACTATTAGTGATAAAATGGAAAGCTTTTCTTCTGCCATTAAGAACCAACATAGTTTTAATAAAATGATAGAATCTCAGATATCTCAGCTGGCATCATATGTTCCCACGGCTAACCTAGGTAAGATTCCGGGCCAGCCGGAAGAATTAGAATCTGCAAATCTTGTCGATATCTATTATGCAGGCCTGTGCGCTAATAAGACAGAAGAAGGCCCAAAGTGGATTGACTGGGGCATGCCCGCCAAGAGAGGAGATCCAGGAAGGCCAGTCATCACCATCACTATTGGAGCCTACACTTTCGAGAATGCACTCTGTGACTTTGGGTCTAGCGTCAACATAATGCCCAAGGTAATATATGAGAAAATCAATGGTTCACCTTTATTGTACACAACCATGTGCTTGCAGCTTGCAGACCTGTCACTATGCTACCCTGAGGGCATCCTAAACGACATATGTCTGGGGGTAGGAAGTTCCTACGTAGCTACCGACTTCACTGTCGTCGAGACTGGGGGAAGTGAGAACGCCCCAATCATTTTGGGACGTCCTTTCCTTGCCACTGTTAAAGCCGTCATCTACGCCGACACTGCGAAGATTGTCTTCACCATCAACGGGAAGAAGGAGAGATTCAGTTTCAAGAACAAGATCCTAAGAGCTCCTGCACACCCCCAATATCCTTACCCTCAAGAGTACAAGCCAGCTGTCGAGAAGAAAAGGAGAGATAGAAGGTGGAACAAAAAGAACAATCAACCTCGACTACACGTGGAGGAAGTTTGGATGATCAACACAATTCAATCAGAAAACGAGAACCTGTTTCCTTCACCACTGCTGCCAAAGTTAGACGACCCTGGAGTCCCATCAATCCACTACTCCATCAATCAATGGAACTTCCAGCGAGTTGTCTGCGACACGGGATCGAGCATCAACTTAATGTCTAAGATGGCGGACCAATCACACCGATTCCCGGAGAGAGTTGCGCGAGATGTACCTGTCAAGATAAAAGATCACTATGTCCTAACTGACTTTGTAGTCATAGACATGGGAGATGAAGAGAAAGATCCTCCCATTGTACTTGGGAGACCGTTCCTGAACACCACCAGAGCAATCATCTACATCAGGACGGGCGAGATCCACTTCCAGTTCAGAACTGATAAGGTACGCTGCTACTTTAATACTTATACTGACTCTGAGCAGCCCAAGAAGAACAAGACGCGGAGACGCCTTTAGAAATTGCAACGCAAGCTGAACACGAAGTTGACGAACATTAAGAACATTGAGGAAGAGATTAAAGAGAAGTCCGCTCAGCTCCTACCATTCAAGAACTCTAAACCTGTTACCCCAAAAAGGTCTCCACCGAAGAAACAAGTCTGGAGGAAGAAAGACAAGAGTACACCTTCGGAAGACCAATCACTACCGCATCACTAATTGATCAATCATCGGCTACTACATCTACGCCATGGGAGTAAGTACTCGAAATTCTTGCCGAGAGGTAACTCGGTATTTATCTGCATTTTTAATTAGCATTTTCCTTTAGCATTTTTACTTACCTATACTTGCATTAGAAAAAGACCATAAAACTGTTTTCTACATTTGCATCTGTTCCTTAAGGCCCCATGTACTCCGTACCGTGGTGGCATAAAAAAAATAATATATTGCATTCACATGTTTTTGCTTTAGCATCCTTTTTTTGCATATAAAAATTCACAAAAATATGTGGGCACATGAAGGTCCACACTTTTCACAAAAAAAAACCAAAAAGAAGTGGGCACATGAAGGCTCACAACATTATCCTAAAATTTGTTCCTTCGGGTATGTGCGAGATTAATATTTACAGGAAGAAATTAAGGAAAACCTGAAGGAAAACAAGTTTTAAGGATGGATGAAGGACTACTTCAAGATCTAGCTTGGGGGAGAGCACCCCCAGTTATCACGATAAGTATCATTATCCTATGGTTTGGTTAAAGAGTCTTAGTTAAAAGTCTTAGTATGAATAAATACTAGAGTCTGCTAGTTGGCTTTTCTTTTTTATGATGATCTTGATGGTATATGCTTGGAAATGATGAATAGTTGCTCCGCCGTGATTCCTCTTAAATACTTAATTTTCAGACCTAGATTCTCCTAAAGCTTTAAATGCTTAATTTGCTCTAAACCCAAAACCCGTGGGCAGTACATGCTTAATCTGAGTCTAGGCTTTGAAAGATAATTCATGAAAAGTTGAGCTGCTATTTATCATATTCCTAGAGAAGCTTCATTCCTGGTTTTTATCAAAAATCCTACATGATGAGTTCCTGTGTTTATGATCCTTGAGAGCTTGTCATACACATCAAGATCATTCCACTCCACCATTTATGCTGCTTCTAACCTGAAAGTACGCATTCTCCATCAAGCTACAAGCCATAAAATAGCTCATACGACTCTTGGATATGTCTCTCTCAATGTGTAAAAAAAAGAGAGAAAAGAGATTCTGGGGCTACATTTGAAAAAAAAGAAGAAGAGAGAGGAAAAAGTGAGAAGAGAGAGGGGGAGAAAAGGACAAGTGTCATACTAGGCGAGAAGGGCCTACCACCCTAAATAATAAATTTAGAGATGAATAATGGACACAAGTCCGAGGGCAAGAAGAGCCCACATCTCTAAGGAGAGAGAAAAATGGACAAAAGTCCGGGGTGAGTAGAGCCCACCTCTCCAAGAATGGAAAGCCCAGATCTTAAAGTTCTAGAAAGAGAGATATAGTCCAAGAGCTAGAAAAAAAGGCTAAAGGCTTACCACCTTTCACCCTCATCCATTCAACACTATCATCCCACCATACATATCCTGCCAAGTGTGACTCCATGCTTGAGAAGGTCATACACAGGATCTCTGAGTTTTATTTGAAAAATCTTGCAAAAACCCCAGGATGATAGTTGATCAAAGAATTTGAGATATACTGCTTGACTTGATTGTTCTATCTTTTAATCGCTTAAGATTTATGAAAAGGCTACACACCATGGTTAAAGGTAAGATGGAGCAATCTTGTTGAGGAGAATTTATTTTTGAAAATCATGGTATTTTTGAGGTGTGAAAGCGTTGTAGCAACTCCTGATCCTGCTATAGCATAGCTTTGCTAGGGACTAGCAAAGGGTAAGCTTGGGGGAGTTTGTTGACACATTTTATCTTATATATTTATAAGTCAACTAAACATGAGAAAAGGGCATAATTGTTAATACCAACTTAGAATAGGGTGTCACTAATAGTTTTTCTGGAGTTTTGGAGAATTCTATGTCTTGCAGGGACTAATCAGAAAAATAGGAAAAGAATGAAGTCTAGAAGGCTCCAGAAGGCTCCGGAACTCAACGTGACTTGGCACCCAAGAAAGAAGCATCTGGAAGAGGCAAAGACCCACCTGGCCGAAGTGGGCCCCGAGGGGGGCCCACCACAGACCGGTCGGCCCCATGGTGGGGCCGGTCGGCCTCCCCCGGGCGCCACGTCAGCCCTACTTCCGGAATGTTCTTCCACCGCCTATGAGGATCAATCTAAACCGTATGTTAGGTCGGTTTGATCGTACGTCTCATGGCATCCCCTCAGGACTATATAAGCAACCCCCTGACCCCCTGGCAGAAGGGAATCTGGCTCTCATCTGTTCATACACCAGATCAAGTCATCAAGTCAGAGATACTACGCCCTAGAAACACCATATAGCGAGAGTAGCTAACTAGTCTAGATCTAGGAGGAGGCAAGGCGTCTACTTGGCTCCTGATCGTCTAGAAGCTGGTCGAGATACTGATCTAGCTTCGCTTTTGTAAGTTCTTCATATGTTCTTCAAATTTGCAGTAGAGACATATGTTCTTATCAATGATTATATTCGAGATTATGTGCTTTAGTGCTTATTATGATTACATGTTTAGCATAGTTGATTTACCTTTATATTCGTGTATGGAGTCATATAGCCCTCACGTAGATCATCTGTTAACTTGGGTGAGTGGTAAAGATAGTGTAAGCGTGGTGCTTATACTGTACTTACCTGCGATTGCACCCTACATGCCGGGTCGCGTGGTAGATCGTGGTGGTGACAGCACTATTGAGTCCTTTGCAATCCACCCCTCGTGTGTAGGACTAGTGGAGCCTTATACTATTTGGGTTGTTTCAAGTTTTGGCCTTGATCCTCCTGATTAGTCTCCCCATGCATTAGTATAATAGTTCTTCTTCCATGATTGTTAAATGTATTGCACTAATCATAGTTTGCATTGACATATAGTTTAGGGTTACCGAGGAGTATCCTCACTAACTAGGCTGTGAATACGCTTCTCTTTCTATATTGACACTTTCTAGTGGCTAACGATGTTATGACTTGATCAATGCTATCATTATTATTATCTTTATGTGACTTACACCTGTTTATAGTAATTGATATATTTTGGCCACTCTACATTACACAACTGAGAGATATGCATGTATTTGTTATTATAGATAAAAGACTTCTTTCCCTGAGGTAGAATATAAATACGATACCTGGTTTTACTCCTGGTTAAAATGCTATAATGGTATATTCATATCTGTGCGCTTGCGGATACCCATATATATATATATATATATATATATATATATTCTTATCTAGAGATCCAAGGCATATGTAAGAGTACCAATCCATGTGTTTTAGTGGCACTTCTGTCAGGGATGACAACCTAGATCGAGTTGTGCTATGACCAGTATTGGATTTATCTTTTAGTTTATCTGAAAGCAACATCTGATATACACTTAGCATCATGTTAAGATATCCCTTTGCATTTCTGGCGCTGTCGATAGAGATGGATCTTATATCTGTTTCTAGTCGATGACGTTAGCAATGTCAACAGTGTCATATATCATGTTGCTTTTGTATCATATCACACCTTGTTCACTACACTAGTTGAGGTTCTCATGTAGCATAAGCATCATATTTATCTATGTACCATGATAGGTTAGTCACCTTTGTTCATACATGTCATGGTTACATTTTTTGTTCATGAGCTTCTCCTATATGCCATTTGTACTACCTTATGCTACTTGTGAGATATGGTGTATGCTAGTGGTGAAATTGTGATGTGCAGCTATGCTCCTGGTTATATTGTGATATATTCATGATGAGATAGCACTTTTTGAATCAAGTGCTTAAATTGACATGTAATCTATGAAATGCTCTTCACCCATGAGTAGATGCTTATCCATGTCTTGTTTGAGCCTAGATGTCTATATCATGCCTAGATTGTGCTTGGATTGCATGCTCTTTTCAATTGGGTCAAAGACCACTTGTCATTGTGGATGTTTAGCCCATGTTGCACATCTTGGAGGAGCATAAGCTCTTTTATGCAGCAAAGGCATTTCATGTACCATGAACTAAAACAAATCTGAATGAAATGCCTATGCATGAAATGTGCTCTCTCTTCATCATGTCTTTATGTTTTATATGCTTTATCTACACACATGGGTGCTAAAATGTTGCATGATGTCTACCTGTGAAGAAGTCTTCCCGAAGTAGACACATGACTCATTGGCTTTGACATGACTTGATATGCTTGATGGGTGTCTGCAATGATCTTTTTATGAGAATATGTTCTCCTTGTATGATCTTTGTGTGATCTACCATGTTTAGGCTTAGATGGTTCATGGATAGATGTTTACACATGTGGTGAGCCGTTTTTGGAAATAATGCTTAAACTTGATAAATGCTTTGTCACATGCCTATATTATGATATTCCCTTGATGGCAATGCTTTTACTGAGCTATGATCTACGTGCTTACTCTTTGTCTCACTTATAGCCTTTGATAGTGCTTGTGACCTATTTGAGAAGCTTTTGTAGATTGTGTATACCTTGACATGCTTTTTGCACTCTCATGTTAGACTTGTTTCATGCATTGTAAAAAGGGGGGGGTTGGGCATTCCAATTCAGTTTGTGCACTTCAATTTTTTTTCAGATTCATGCATTTTGTCTTGCATCAAGAGGGATACTCAGTTCAGGGGGATAACTTGAGTTTGCAAGCATTTGTGCAAGGGGAGCTCCTTTATTGCTAGAGTTGTGTTTCGGTGATTTGCTCTTTCCTCTATCGCATGTGCATAGGGTGAGTTTTGTATGCTCTTTGGCCCTAGTGCATGTGTTTAGGGGGAGCTTGTGAGTTTTATGCTCTTTTGTCGGTGGTGTCGAGCCCTTTTGCCTCCCCTCCAGGAGCTGACCGTTTGTGAGCTTTTGCTACAAGATTGGTGTTGAGCCCTTTGTGCCTCTTCTTGAGGGATCATGTGTTCTTATCTCGGTTGTGTCCAGTCATTGCCCATGTCTTTGGGGACCGAGATTTTTCCAATTTGATTTGGCCTTGGTGTTTCTTCTCATGCCAAGTGACTTTGATTCTTTGCCCTTGTGTGGTTTGTGTTCACTTGGATGAGTCTTTCGGCCTTTGCCTCTCAAACCATTTCTTTGTGCTTTTGTGTTGTCAACTACTCATCAAGGGGGAGAATTTTGTGAATATCAAGTTGATACGTACCTTGATTTGATAGTGATGAGTGTTTGACAAGTGCTGAAATGAGTTTGTTGGCTTTTCAGGACTGCATGTAGCTCTTGTGGTTCTTGGTGGACTCTTAGGTGGTGCTTAGTTTTTGTGCTTCCTTTGGTACCGAGAGTTTTTGGTTGGAGCATGTTTTTATCCCTTCTCATTTCAAGTGCCTTGTGTTTGCTTTTACTTGGCTTTTTGGGCACTTGAAAGAGTTTTCCATTTGCTTTCAAATCATCTTTTGTCAATGCACTCATCAAGGGGGAGATTGAGAAACCAAGTTGAGATGTGCCTTGGTTTATATTGAGTGATTGACCGGATGATTTGATGCTTTGTGTGTAGTGTTGTGTTGTGTGTGTTGTGTCGTGTGTGCATTATGTTATGTGTGTTTACCTTGTTGCTTTAGTGGTGTGTTGTCAATGCACTCGTGATGAGTGGTTGACAACGTTGTGTGGACTAACTCTTAGCTGAGTATTGCAGGTGCAGGTTGCGGCTTGATTTGCATGGTGCAGGTGAAGAACAAGCGCGAAAGGTCTATGCCTGTGTGGCCTCCGAGGAGTGGAGAGACAAGTAGGCTTGGTTCGAGGGACCCGGTGGCCGGCGGGATCAAGTGCGGGCCGCATGGTGGCAAGAAAACCAAGACGAAGTCGTGAACACGGAGCCGGTGCAAGGTAGCGGCCAAGTCATTGAACAGGGCAAGACTGAGTAGACCATCCGGGAGCCGGAGGTGAAAGGCTTGGCGGGCCCGATGCTTGGCGAGGTGAGGCTATGCCTTGCATGCAGGGTTTTCGGCGGTTCACCTGAAAACTGTCGGGTTCCTCGGTTGCTCCACAAAGCCGAGCACGACGGTTTGTTGGTTTGGCCACAAAACCAACACCGAGCCGAGACGACGTGGCTGCCGAGTTAAGAGGAGCTTGGCGTGGAGGCTACACCGAGTCCACGGGGTTTGCGGTGGTTCACCAGAAAACCGTCGGTTCGTTGGTTGCTCCACAAAGCCAAGACCGAAGGCTCAGCGGGCGGAGACGGGATCCGGGCGTGCCGAGAAGCTTCGAAGCGGTCGACACGCGACATGATTGAGGTGCTTGCGTCGGGAGGACGCGAAGGCCCAATTGATGTGTGGCCGTCCGATGGAGAATTTCATGTGTTGACCAAAATGGCCCTGTGAGGGCTTGTGTTGTAACTCCTAGTGTAGGGGTACTTCGCTCATTTTCCGGAGGACCTATATATAGGAGGAGTGGCTGAATTTCAGCCATCTCTTTGGCTTAGTTGTTGGGAGTGCTCTTTCATTTTGGAGTGATTTTGGTGATAGGTAGAGAGGAGAGAGTGGCTCTTTGTTTTGAGCTTTTTGCCATTCAAGATTTGTGATTGTTGTGAGTGGCTTGTAACCGGATATGGCTAAGTGAATCTTAGTGATTACTTCTTCTTAATCTTGTGCCAAATCCTTTAATCCCATGTGTTTTTCTTTTTCTGCATTTTCGGAGGTATTTTTGGAGGAATTTTCGTTCGTCGGATTAGAGGCCGTTTCGAGGGGATTTTCTTTGAGGGAATTGTTGCTAGGATCTTTGTGAGCAACTTTGATATGATCCCTCCTCAAATCTCGCACGGATTCGGCTAGGATTTGAAGTTTTCCCCAAAACTGTATTTTTGGTAGGGTTTCAGTTGATCTCGATTTCCGAGATGAATACTTGAGCTTTGTTGGAGATTTTCTCAGATCTGTTAGCTCTTGGACTTGTGCATCTATAGCTCAAATTTCGTCTTGAATCATGGAGTTTTGAGGGCGGTTTTTTGAATCTAAGCTCGGGCACCTTTTTTTGCTGTTCGTCGGTTCGTCTCTGTCTGTTCGTGTGCAGGCTTCGAATCGAGAGGCAGGTGGCCAACGGTCCAGCGCACAAGACGTGCACGCACGCGCAGGGCACGCACTCGCAGCGGCTGCACCAAGCTAGCAGGAGCAGCATGCGGTCCCACATCGAGCTCGAGCACATCAGGTGGCAGCTTCAGCGGTTCTCAGCTTGGTGCAGAGCAGAACGCTAGGAGCAGGTCATGGACAGCAGCTTCTACAGCGAGCTGACCACCAAGTGAGCACCAACCAACTGCAGGCCAGCAGCGTTCAGCAGCAAACAGTTCGTGCACACCAGCAGGCCGACAGCTACACTTTGGTCCAGGCAAACAGAAGTAACTTGACAGCAGGTTTGATTCACAATAGCAGGTTTGACAGTAGAGGTTGTGGGGTTTCAGTGTTGACCTGGCCGATCTCCCTTGCGTTCGATCGTTGCTGTCTGTTGCTCTTGGCTGCCTGGCGGCCGCCGATGTTGAAAATGATCTGCCGGTTAGCGTTCTGAAATACAGCTTTGGGGTTACCGCCTTTAGGTGGTGGTGGAGGAGAAGGCTCCTTTCTACGGTTGCCGTTATTATTCTGGTTGTCGTAGTGGCGGTAGTTAGGTCGCTCCTCGCGGTGGTTGTCACGTCGGTCGTCCCGGCGGTCATCACGGTGATAGTCGTCACGGCGACCATCACGGTGATAGTCACGGTGATAATCTCAGCGATCCTGTCGTCATTGCGACGGTAAGGTTGCTGGTCGCGGTAATCGCGTCAATCAGGTCGATGGTTGCGGTTGTCATAGTGTCGGTCGTTGTTCTGTTCGTCGTTGTTGCCGCTCTTGGTCTTCTTTGACTCTAGAGGCACACCTAGGGCGCGCTTCAGTTGCTCACACTCCCTCATGGTGTGCTTGGCGTCGCGGTGGAATTGACACTGGTCGTCCAGTGTGCAGTTGAAGTCACCTTCAAGGAAGGTGGAGGGTCTTGGTGGGTCGGTCGCATAGACGTCGCCAGATCACTTGCGCGACCTGCCGCCGCCATCGGTGTCCATATGGTCATCGACTTTGTCGCCTTTGAAGTCATGCACCACCGCGTCTTGGGTATCGACGAGCTTGTCGACGTAAGCCATGAGGTCGGCGATGGAACTAGCGCTGGCTTCATGGATCTTCTCGAAGAGCTTGAGGTTGGTAACTCCCTTCTTGTAGTAGGCTATCATGTCTTCATCCTTGACACCAGCGAGGGTGTTGCGGTTCTCGAAGAAACGGTTGGTGTACTCTCGGAGAGTTTCACCTTTCCTCATCCGTACTTTGGCAAGATGGTGTGTGTTGCTGGGGCGGTTGTAGGTCGCTTGGTAGTTCGTGGTGAAGAGCTGTAATAGGGTTGCCCACGAAGAGATGCACTCCGCGAGGAGATTGTCAAGCCACAGGAGTGGTGCTTGGCCCATCACGAGAGGGAAGTATCCCGCCATGTGGTCTTCGTTGCCTCCTGACGCCTGGGCGGCAATGCTGTACATCTTGAGCCAAATACTTGGGTCAGAGCGACCGTCGTATTTTTCAATGTCCGGCTTGAAATCTTTCGGGTATCTGATCACCCTGAGACGTCGTGAGAAAACCGGAAAGTTGTTGATTGCCCCAGAACTGGATCCTACATTGTGGGCCGTCGGGATGATGTAGAGGTCGTCGGGAGCACTGTTGTCTTGGTCATACTGGGCACGACGTCGGAGTTCGGTGTCATGCATCTCGCGGAGCTCTGCTGCTTGGATGGGGTTGTTGGCGTTCAGGGGGTCTGGGACCCCATTGTCGCGGTCGTAGTTGGCGCGACGCTCTATCTCCGCTTCATGCTGCACGGGCTGACGCTGTTGCTGGCCGCCCCGGAGGACACGTGTAGCTCGTACTGGTGGAGGTTGGGCTCCAGCGTTTTGTCCTGCGTTGCTGGCGGCGTTCTGCTGCTGGTTGCCAGCAGCGTTGGCGGCGTTGTTGGCGACGTTACCCGCAGCATTGGCAACAGCGTTGGGCGGCTGTACAACTTCATTCTCTCCACCTCCCTCTTCAACCATGGGCTGGAGAGGGGCGTTGTCATTGTTCTGACGACGGCGAGGTCGCACCGACCTACTCCTAGAGTAGGAACTTGAGCCCGACCTGCTGTACCCTTGGCTTCTTTCTTCTACCTGGGTGGTGGCTACGCGGATGTGAGCTTGTAGACATCGAGTCGCAGGAGTATCTCCAAGCTGTCCCAGCTCGGCGAGGGCTGCGCCCAGGTTAGCTTGAGGCGAGTTGTAGACTTCGTGGCAATCTTGCTCAAAGTCCCTTAAGAGGTCTCTGGCACATAAGCGGTGTCGATGAGGTTCGTCTTGGTTCTGCCACTGCTGAGCGGCGACTGGGGCCGCGGGGGTGGTCCCCCAGCGGCGTTTTGGGTGACATTGCCTGCGGGTTGACCACCGGCACCAGGTATGACGTTGCCTGCGGGCTGACCCAAGGCGTGTTGGGGCGCGACAGCTCCTGCGGCTGCGGCATCTACTTCTTGCAAGCAGCGCTGGGCTCGCGCAGCGTTGGCGTTCTCCCGTTGCTGGCGCTGTTCATCTGTCTCGCCGGCTTAAGGAGGTACATCGTCGAAGACCACAAGGACCTCGCGATCCAGGACTTCGAACATGTCATCTGGGTAGTTGGGGGAGATGATGGTGCGGGCGATCTAGAACGTGCCGTAGTCCGGGGACGACGCACGGTATATCTGGCGACCATGAGTCGTAGTTGGAGGTTGGCGAAGCTTCTTCAGCACCCGGCACTGGCGAGCCGTGTGTTTGGAGTTCTCGTGGACAGGGTAGGGATCGTCGAGAGGACCTCTGCGGTTTCCACGAGATGGGGTATTGGACCTAGATTCGATTTGGATCTTCTTCTTCATGTGGCGGGAGGCCGCATGAGCTGCGTTCCACAGGCCAAGAGGCATGCGGGGTGAAGATGGAGTGGTCCTGCGAGGGCGCTTGATGCGTTCACAGACCTTGATCGTGTCGGAGAGCATGCTCTCGACGTGATCGAGCCCCGCGATCAAGTCGCGAGGAGTGGGTGGGTGGGTTTCCGCCAACAGATCGGATTCGACCTGTTGGGTGGAGGTGACCGCAGTGTTCTCGATGACGAGACAGGCGGCTGGAGTGATGGGTTCTGCCGGCATTGAGCCGAAGCAGAAGTCAACGGGGTTGGCGAGGAAGTTCGCCATGCTTGTAGGGAAGATGACGCCGCTTGGTGAAGCCATCGAGTTGCACGAAGAACCTTAGATCGCCCCCTTCCTGGCGCGCCAACTGTCAGATGTTTAGATCTGCACAGCCCACAGGGGTGTCAACCCCGGTGGTTTATTTGTTCGGCGGGGACAGATCTAAGGCTAAGAACCCGAAGGTTGCGCAAGAGCACACGGAACACAAGAGACACAACGAGTTTATACTGGTTCAGGCCTCCGAAGAGTAAAACCCTACGTCCAGTTCTTGATTGTATTGATTTGGACGGATTGCGACTTGGGATGACTTGGTCTCAGGGGTTCGACCTTGCCCGCCTTATACTGGCTGACGGACAAGGTCGGTGGACCCGGAGTCCAAGTTGGTTACAACAGGGAAACCAATCTAAGGAAAGTTACAACATAATCCCGTGATCTTTCAACTGATTGGCGCGCGCAGCCGACGTCTTCTGCCTTGCCTTGCACGCCAAGTTACCCGACCGGATCGGATAAGGTCGCCTGAGGAATCTTCTGGAAGGTCTTCAGGAGGTCGTGTGGGCCACAAATCAGGTCTGTTGGGCCCACTGTCAGGTCGGCGGGTCTTCTGATAGGCCGGACCCACTTGTCAGGGACGGTTGTGAGCCTGGTCGGTGGGGATCCAGGGGTACCCATGTCTCACAATATTACAACACAACGCCTCAGGGCTACCAAGCTCGTATAAACATAAGTAAAACATGACTTTGAGCCAAAAGAAGATTCTCATTGTTTTTACATGGCACGGGAATGTTGTGCTCCGACCAAGAAAGGGGTACAGCTTTATGGCTACAACTACTCATCATCGTCTCACTCGTAATCGATGGCGTCCATGATTTTCTCCGCCGCTGGTTGCACCTCCGTCTCTATGGCCAAGAGGTCCTTCGTTGTATCTGCACCTTCCCCGACCTTGACCATGTCGACCTCAGGGAAGTGCGACTTCACGCGCACCAGAGACTCTACCGCCGCCGTCAAGCTCGTAGCCTTCAGAAGATCCATCAGCTTCTGAGGCACGGCCATAAGCCAGTCAATCACCGATTTAGGCTCCTCCCCGTCCACCTGAGGAACCACCATGTCCATGACATGGTCGGCGGCGTTCTTCAGGTCGTTCACCTCCACTTCAAGTCCTGCAATGGCCACCTGGTCATTTTGCAATGATTGCAAGGCTACCACGGAACTGACTCAAGGTCCTTTCGTGCTTGTTTTTCATAAGCTAGCTTCTGGCTCACGGCGCACTCACTTTCGATGGTGGCCTTCATTTCTCTCTTGAGCTCTTCAGCGCCCGCGTCAGCTTCCTTTAGATCTTTCTCAAGGCTCCTGACCCTCTCCTTGGCACCCTTGAGGTCCTCCTTTAGCTGGTCCTTTTCCTTATGGAATTCTGCATCAAACAAGACATCGTTATCTTCACAAAGTTCAACAACAGTGAATCAGAAGTAAAGGTCGTGAGCCCCTGGTCTTACCGGTGCTCGTAGTCTGCAGCAACGTGTCCGCGTCCTGAACTTTAAGCCGCTCTGCCTCTAGCTCGTCTTGAAGACTCTTCTTCTCGGCAGCGGCCTCTTCCTTGACTTGTTTGAGCTCTTGTTCGAGCTGTTGTGCCCGTAGGTGCATGGCTGTTGCATTCCTACATTGGTCGGCCCTGCCCTTGGCACGGTTTGCCAGTGACTGCTTCAAAGACAGAAGTTAGGCTACTAACTACATTTGCACGAAAAATTAACAAGTGAACTCAGGGGTAGAAATTTACCTCAAAGGCACTGTTGAGTGTCAAGATGGCTCGACGGACCTCCATCATGTCTTCGTCATCCTCAAAGATGTCTTCCTCCCAGGGAGTGCCATTCCAGTCGATTTCCCGCCTCTTTAGTCCCTGAGCCGTCGACGTCGAACCTGGTACCACCCCGACGGTTGTTTCTGGGTCCCGCGGTGGTGGCTCAATTTGAACTTGGTCCGCCGCAGGGTCCTGAGCTGACATGGCTGGTACCGTGTTGATGGGCTCCGGATCGATAACTGGCGGGGGAGTCGACATCGCCAAGCCTTCAACGGAACTCTGGGTTCCGACCTCTTGCTCTGACGTCGTCGTCCTCCCAGGGGATTCTTGGGCACCCGAGGTGCTCTAAGGTCCGGCGTCTGACCTGCATAAGTTAGTTTGTCAGTATACATCGACTTAGTATAAATATTACGTGTTGATGCGGCATTGGGGTCTTACCTCGTTGTTGCCTTCACGCGAGCCTTCGGCTTGAATGGCCGACCTGGCACCTTTGTAGGCATCTTGGCTGAATACCGGCCTTTGCCAGTTGGGCCTCCCTTATGCAGCGGAGGTCTTCCTCCGTCGTCTTCATCTCCAGCTCCCGCTGCCTCTTGGTCGCGGGACTTGGCGACCTTGGTGCCACAAGATCGTCCTTGCCCGACAGTGAGTCTACAGCTTCATCCTTCTCCTCGACGTCCTCTGCCGTCGGGGTGGGGTCCGCCTTCCTCTTCCTCTTCTTCTTCTCGGCCTCAAGCTTCGCGGTCCTTGCCGCCTCGGCCTTTGCCGCGTCTGCCTTTGATTTCGGCACCTTCACGACGGTCGCTCGTGTTCAGCGTGTCGGCTTAGCAGTGCCCGCCGCTGCTGGTCGGCTCGTCACTTCACCTCTGACCTCCTGGTCTTTATCTTCGTCGGCCCCCACCGACGAGTCAGACAAGTAAATCTCTAGCAGCCCAGCTGCTGGAGGTTGGTAGTCCTCTGATCTCAATTTCCGACGTGGCTCCTCGCCACTAGGTAGAGGTGTAGGGCACCAATACTGCATTTCACGTTCCTGCAAAACAAAGGCACCAAGTCTGAGAGGTCTTCCTCTAGAACACAAGAAAAGTAAAGACATCGAAGAACTAAAAGTCTCAAGACTTATCGGATCAGCTGGACGGTTCAGTGAGTGTGCCTTTGGGCACCTCTTATTGCAGATTCGCTCGGTGTAAAGTTGGGTGACCCTAGCCACCATCTCATCCCTGGAGACCTTGCGGTTTGCCTCATGAGTAGGGTCTGACTAACCCCAGTACTCGTAGGCTAGATGCACCCGATCCTTGATCGGCTGAATCAGACGTCGGCTGAATGACATCGCCACCGCGCTGCCTGTAAGTCCTTCCTTCTTGAGGTCGGCGTGGATGGTCAGCAGCCCCTTGAGGTCTCCCGTCTCGCGGGAGGACAGGGGCATATCCCACTCTATGATCTTCACGGGCCTGTGCCCAGTTCACTTCGGGAGCACTGGCTTTTGGTCAGCGATGTTGAACCATTCGGACCTCCACCCGCTGTTGCTGTCCGGAAGATCCAAGCCGATCCACTCTGTCTTACGACCTGATCGTTAGTAGAACATGACCGAGCCTATGACACCAGTAAGCTTGCCAGTCTTCTTGATGGTGAAGAAGTACCGCCACAGCAGGAAGTGTGGCGGTATCCCCATGTACACCTCACAGAGGTGAATGAAGGAGGAAACTACAGTGATGCAGTTGGGGACAAGGTGTACCAGCTCCAGCTTGTAGTAGTAGAGAAGACCCCTGAAGAAGTCGCCGGCGGGCACGCTAAACCCGCACTCGAAGTAGGATGCAAAGACGACCTGCTATCTGTCATCCTCCGTTGGGAACTCCTCACCGGTGGGCACCTTCCACTCCACCTCCACCTTGGGCCTCATCAAGTCAACTCGAGGGATCCTAGACCGTCTCCGGGGTGGGGATCTGGGAAGTCGCGGCCTCCATTTCTTCGGAATCTACGGATTTAGATCTAAAAGTCACTAGGTTTTTCACGCGCATGCGGAGTGGCGCGGAGCACTGCTCGCAGTGGTGGTGGGCAGATTGCTGTGGGCGGCGGTGAGCTCTGGCTCTTGCTGTGGCAGCATGGATGTGGAAGCTTGGCGGCTATGGCGCGGGAAGCACTGGTGGCGGAAGGAAGAAGACGGCGGGGGAGGAGTCAACGCTCATCCCCTCAGCCGTATTTATATGGGCCCCGCGGCGGACACCCATTGCGGATCTACCGCCGCAACAGCTCTGTGGCAACGGCTCTGTGCCGCTTATTTTGCACGAGATGATCTCGCCGGATTTTGCTCCAACGGCTCTGAGCCTAACGGATATATCGACGACCTAATGCCCAACGTTTAGGTCGTAAATACAACTACGATGTCAGGTCGTCCTGATAATACAACTGACCTCCTTGAGGTCGGTAAGCCCCCGCACGACGAAACACTAGGTGTTTAAGGATCATATTCTTCAAATCGACCATTACATGATAGAAGAGAGCGAACATTACATGTGTGCCCCTCAGGTACACAGGTTGCCTGCGACCTATTTGGAACTAGCACAAGTTACAAGATACAAACATATTTGAAGACCTTATCTACCTAGAGCAATCTTTGCCATGTTCTCTGCTACAGCAGAGAACATCACAAGAATTCTTCTAGCTTCAGATCCCTAATGGCGGCCTCACGGTGAACTTCTACACGACGCTGCGCCTAGCAGGTCGTGCTTTGTGCCTGACTATGGAATGCAGACACAGTCTACCCCAGGGGAGGGTGCCGCAAGCCCTCGACGAGCATCTACTACTCACCAAGAACCTGCAGCATCACCTCGGACCTCTACAGCATCACCTCCAAACTCTCCTTGGCTCTTCGCTGAGGAAAGGCACAGAGATTGGTGGCGACTCCTATGCTTCGCAAGTATTCGTATAGCTCCAAACTTCTAATTTTGCATTCTATGCTCTGGTGGACGTACACATGCCCATGGCATGGTCACAATTCTACTCTGCAGCTTCATAGCTCAATAATGCTCGGTGCTTGCCCCCAACCTTATGCCGCTATTTATAGTGAGAGCCAGGACTTGGTTATGGCCAGAGGAGCCCTGCACACTTTTACCTTGTGTCCATGTTGACTGTGCGCATGCGGACAAATAAAAGCGAAGATTTTTTCCTACCTACCTCGCGACAAAGTTGTCGCTGCTGCATCAATGATGCCTGAGGCCGCTGCAGTGTCACATGGCTACAGTGCGCCCGTGGTCAAGAGGTACAGTTGTCGTTTTCTGGGTGGCAAGGGAATCTCGGACTACTGTTGACCCGTGACCCTGCAGTCTACAGAAGGATAAGACTGACTCTACGTCAGATGGCCCGTCGCCTTGCTGCATCTATGGACGACGACGACGATTGAATGCACCCACTAGGCTCTACGTCCTGGTGCACCCGCTATGGCTCTGCACATAAACAAACCTATTCCAATCAGCCTATATTTCTGTTTCCTGAGCAGAATGGTTGTAGGTTCGATTGAAGACCTTCCAGGATAGACGTGCCTCGCTGCTCTGCCAGATCCGTCTGGGGGTCTGGAGTCTAGATCCATTAAGTCTACGATTTCGTCGGGCCCCTGTGGTCGGTGTGCCCGCTACTTAGGTCGTCAATACCTTTGTACCACGACTCTGCTGGATGGCTAGCAGCTATGCTGGTCGTCTGGGCACCAAAAACGCCCTCCTTGAGGTCAACGTGCCTTAATACCTAGGTCTTGAAATACCTCGGTATGGTTACGGCTCTGCCAACCTAGTTGGGCGCCCTGGATGCATGACCTTCCTGAGGTCAGTGTGCCCTTGTAGCCCTGCCAGCCTAATCTGGACACCCAAGATTGTGCTTGGGAATGAACGCCTCCCTGTGGGGTGTGTGTCTAATGGCCCTGCCAAGTATTTCTAGATGCTTGGGCGCTACTGACTTGAGACCTTCCTGAGGTCGGCATGCCTTGGGTGGCTCTGCCGGACTCTTCACAGATATGCAGGACATCTGGGTGTCTCTACACTCCATTCATTCAAGACCAACATATTTTTATGGCTTCATCATCAACTGTTCTGGACATCACAAATTCGGCTACAACAGAAATGAAGAGCTCTACAAATGATGCGTGTCTAATGACCCAGCCAGGCTTCCATGGATACTGGGCGATATTGATTTGAGGCCTCTTTCAGGTCGGCACACCTATAAGGCCTCCTCTAGGTCGGCCTTGCCAGACTCCTTGCAGCTATGCTAGGAGATCTGGGTGTCTCTACACTATGTTCGATTCACGACCATGATCTAGTTTTCTTCTCTTTTTTGACAATCAAACCAGCCATGCTGCCTGCTTCAATGCTCGGGGACTACTCTACGAGAGCGTCTTCGACGCTCTCTTGTTTTCTTCGTCATACCGACCTGTTGGGAAACCTGTTTCTCATCAAGTCGTTACTCGACCTACTTTTTTCTTTCTTTTTTGGATCATCATACCGGCCATCTTGCCCACCACGATGCTCGGATACTACTCTATGAGTGCGTCCTTGAAGCCCTCTGAATTTTTTCATCATCGTTTCGATCTATTGGAAGTCTACTTCCTATAGGTTGTCACTCGACCTCTCTTCGTCCGGCAAGACTACAAACAGGTCGGCTGCTAAGCTGACTTCTTACTTTTTTCTTTTTTGGACCGACGAGCACGCTATTCGACCTGTCGATAGCTTCAAGACTTCTTCATGACCCTCTCGAGATCGCTGCGCCTACACATCGCTCAAGGGCTTGTGAGACATGAGTACCCCTGGGTCCCCACCGACCAGGCTCACGGCCGTCCCCAACAAGTGGGTCCGGCCCACCAGAAGACCAGCAGACCTGATCTGTGGCCCACACGACCTCCTGAAGACCTTCCTGAAGATTCCCCATGCGACCTTATCTGATCCGTTCAGGTAACTTGGCGTGCAGGAGAAGGCAGAAGACGTCGGTTGTGCTGTTAGACAGTCCGAAGATCACGAGATTATGTTGTAACTTTCCTTAGATTGGTTTCCATGTTGTAACTGACCTAGACTCAGGGTTCACCGACCTTGTCTGTTAGCCAATACAAGGCGGGCAAGGGCGATCCCCCGAGACCAAGTCATCCCAAGTTGTAATCCATCCAAAGTAATATAATCAAGAACTGGACGTAAGGTTTTACTCTCCGAAGGCCTGAACCAGTATAAACTCGCCGTGCCTTTTGTGTTCCATGTGCTCTTGCATAACCTTCGAGTTCTTAGCCCTAGATCTCTCCCTGCCGAACAAATAAACCACTGGGGTTGAAACCCTGTGGGCTGTCCAGATCTAAACCTCTGATATCACCCACAAAGAGCTTCATTTAAAGTCATAGAGCTTGACTCTCTCACATACCTTCTCATTGTTGTGAAGCCATGGTCCTTCGTGCGAGAGTTCGAATTGTCCATGCAGCTTGTATTGATGTCGCCCTTTGTAATTCATCGTGGCTTGCTTTTAACATCTTCATTTGTTGAATGCTGTCACTTGTGCCTTCATTTGCAAATGTTCTTGAGGCCCTTATTTTGTCCAGAGCTTCTGAATTTGATCATGTATGCTTGATGAAACCACAACCCAAGCTCCTCTTCATTGTTGTCATCCTTTTCTCCTTCACCTTGTTCTCGTCACGTTGCTCTTGCCTTTTCTTCATAGATTTTCCCCTGTATCCAAAACAGAACATATACAAAAAATATAGCTCTATTGAAAAGTATATGAAATTACCTTTCCAACGAGTGGTCATTCATCTTAAACGGAGCTTGAATGAAGGAGTTATGCCCATTTTACTTTAGCGCTGTGTGCTGTCCAGAAATTTCAGAACGCACGACCTTCAATGTTTTGGCTATAACCGCTTGTAGGAATCTTCGATTCGCTTGGTTTTTGATTCGTTGGAACCAGAATTTCATAGGGATCTTTATATACAAAAATATTCTATAGCTTTCTTCAGAGATCTTGCAGAATTTAGATGCAATCGGTACCTTCTTGAGAATTGATCCGGAGATGTTGATGACCTTGATCTTGTAGTCTTTGAGCATCATGTTGTGCATCCCTAGGGTCCAAGCTGATCACCATTGATCCACCAGAGATCGTGCCTTCAATGACGTATCTTTTTCGTTGTTCTTGCATCACCCAGGGTGTCGGGATCATAGGGGGCTCATGGCTCTCTAATCTTCCTTCTACCTCGTCATCGCCTTCTCTATCGTTTGCTGCTGCCTCTTCTTCATTGAATTGCTCTTCATCCAGTGAAGAATATGTACCAAACTTCTACTCCATTGAAATGCATATCAAATTCCCTTTCCAACGAGTGCTCATTCACTCCAAACGGGCTCTGGATGAAAGAGCTATGCTCGTATTACTCTGGACTACAAACTGTCCTGAAGAATTTCAGAATGTGTAGCATTGAAGGATTTTACATTAACTCTTTGTACCGATGTCCAAAATTGAAGATTTTTGATGCGTTGCAAAAAAGACTTGATGGAGCTTCATAATCTTCAATTTTCCTCCATGGTACCTCTCTGATTATGGGTGAAAAACTTGATCGTAACAACAACCTTCCAGAGACGTTGATGATCGGATGTCACGACTTCTTCGGGGCTTGATTCATTACCTATAGCTTGGACAAAGAAATCTCCAAGAGACATTAGCCAAAATCAATTGACACGGTGACATATGTTTTTCATCTTTAATTGTTTTAAGTGTGGGCTCGATAGCGGATGTTGGGCCACTAACAAAAGTTACCACCTACCACTAAAGAGCGGGTCTTCATGTTGGAGTGCGGATGTAGAGTACTTTCTTGAACGTCTTGTGTCTAGGGTTTTACCTGTATTCATGGACACAAACAAGAAAAGCAAGATATATGCAATAATAAAATTAGGGTTAGTCCAAAAGAAAGATAGACCGCCCTAGGGTTCGAGTTGCCGATCCCCGACAACGGCGCCAGTAAAGCTTGTTAACGGTTAAATAACGCGTCAAGTTTTGATCCGTAAGCGCACAGGTCAGTTGTAGCTCTTCCCTCGGAGTATTCCATCGAAGGTTATCAATTTGTGGATCGACATTGAAGCTCCTAGGGTTTTCCATCTAGCTAAACGGATTTGTCCTAGCATGATGTGAAGATTGCATATGAAAGGTAACACTTTATAGATATGAATGAAGTATAGGTGTTGATCACATTCACAGCCATAGATGAGATAGCACAACCAAGAAGCCAGGGCCTATCGTCTCTAGGTACGGTTCTAGTCAAAAAGGTGATCAAAACATAGATTGCATCTCAACTAAAGGTACACGGAATCATCTCTCCGAAAGGCGGCTCGCAAGTGGCCTACTTTCCCAAGGTCACAGGTGCAAGGTGCGTGTTGACGCCTATGGTTTCCCAAAGCTTTACCCCAAACGCCCACCAAGCGCTCTTACTCGTAGCTCCTCCTCTTGGTAGCCGCGCACCGGCTCCTGTGCTACTCACCATCGATCCTATTCCACATCATGTTGTCGCTACCCTAACATATCCGCAAGATGTAGACTAATAACAAATAGATCTAATCCTGCTATGAACATATGGATGCATCACATATGAGAAAGAAAGCATTGAAGTAGACCAAGGTCGAGACAACTAAAATAAAGAGTAGATTGATATCACCATCGTGTGTGTACATACTTCGACAAATGTTGGGGGTGACTCCCGAACTCCACCATGGCACACCTCGCAGGGAGGCCATGGCGGCTAGGGGTGGCCTAAGCCATCTCCTAGGTACCTTTGAAGACTCGCGGCAGCTGTCAGCTTCCTTCGGTGTATCTCCACAAAGGATTAAGCTAGCATTTAAATAACGTGTCAAGTTACGATCCGCAAGCGCACGAGTCGGTTGTAGCTTTTCCCTTAGAGTATCCCCCAAGGTTAATCAATCCGTGGAACAAGTGGATTGCTACATTCAACTAAGCACTAATCTTGTTGTTTTAATCCTCATTATCAAGTATGTATAAGTAAGGAACTTAATCTAATCTAATCTAGATTAAAGAAATCAAAGTAGAGAGCGACGGTGTAGAGATCACAAGAACGTAGAATGCTTGTCCAAGGGAGCTAGGATCACTTGGAGATGTAACCACCTAGCAAGAACAACCCGATCTAATCTATCAAAGGTAAAGGTGCACGGAGTCCAACCCTTTCCCTCTCGCGTACTAGTCACTACACGAGGGTAATCCGTGATCGAACACCAAGTGCACAAGACGTTGATGTGTTCTAGGCATGCATGATGAAGAGTGCGAACCAAGTTCAATATATTTTCCCTCCCGCGCACTGTCACTACACGATGGTAATCGCATAAAGAACAAAAGGAACACGATACGTGAGACTACAAGCGATGCATC
Source organism: Cenchrus fungigraminus (assembly GCA_036936925.1). Lineage (NCBI taxonomy): Eukaryota > Viridiplantae > Streptophyta > Magnoliopsida > Poales > Poaceae > Cenchrus > Cenchrus fungigraminus. Next base: position 62,596,506 of record CM072772.1, on the reverse strand, counting down.
CCCAAAGCAAGCCAGCCGGCCATTAAGATTGAAACACCATCAACATGAATATGATAGCAAATAGATCCAAAACATAGGTTCAGTGATTACAACTCAAGACCCCCCTTCAACCCCAAGGACAAACAAGATTTTTACTCCATAATATTACACATTGAAGCGCTGGACATGGTGTAGAAACCTCCGAAGTAGATGAAGGCCGACGACTTCTCCCTTGTCGATCCAACCTCCTTCTTCTTCTCGGTCTTGTGGCAGCGAATGACGAAAAAACTCCCCTTGGGCGCCCAGGGGGTTGTATTTATGCCCTTGGGGAGCGTTGGGGTGTGCTCTACCTTACCTTGCACCAGATCTTCCTTGAGAGAGAATCAAACTTGGTTTCCATAAAATCAGCCTCGCCCAGATTTTCCTCTTTCGCAGCCCTTCCTTGCCGACGTCATATCTCCCACGTCCGGACTCCAAATAATGCAAATTCAGTGTCTAAATTGTGTGGGACGAAATTATCTTCAACTTCGGTATTCTTTGGTTTCCTTGGAAACGAAGATAAGTTCCCCAAAACGGCCTCGGAAGATAATTGTCTGCGCAGTAGGTATTTCAGGGGCCATATCTCCTAGCTCCTTGGTCCGAATTGGGGTTTCCATATGTCCAAATCGAAGCTCTCAACATGGTGCACAACTTTGGTAGTCAACATCTTACCATTAGAGGCCATTTAAGTCCCTGAATCTGCATCGAAAGATCATGCTGTTCTGGGCTGCGCGAATATCTCTCGGGTTGAATTGATCTCATGAGTAACTCTCCAAATCTCAAGGAGACATTGGGTCATTTCGAGTCATGTTCACTTCGAGTCTTGACTTATGTCGGGCTTCATTTTCTTCTCATAAAGTGCTCAATGAACTTTTGAAGGACCGGATTGGCGACCAGAGAGGGGGGGAGTGAATGGGAGTCGATAAAAAATTCTTCTCAAAGAACTCGGCCTATGTCCCAAAATCAAACCCACGGATCCTACACTTTCTCAAGTCAATCGTCAAGGTTACATAGTTATAGAGGAACTACTAACCTTAGGAACGATCCTTGGTTCGCCTAGCGGAAGCACGAATCAAGGAACCAAAGCGAACCGGACAACACCAAATCAAACCGGGTCACCCTGACATAGGGGGCGAGTCACCCGCCAGCCACCAGAACCAAAACTGGTCACCCAGACATAGGGGGCGGGTCACCCGCCACCCAACAGAACCAAAATGGGTCACCCTAACATAGGGGGCGGGTCACCCTGCGTACCTAGAAAACAGCCTCGAGGGATGAAGGAAAAATCCAAAACTCGATCAAACTACCTCCAAAAATCATGAAATTTTAACCACGGCTCCACAACAACACAAAGAAGCTTTTCCCAAAAGATCTCCTCCAAAAGATCAAACCTTCACCACCGAAAAAAAGATTTTGGGTAAGAACCCTAAAGAGAGAGCTTTTCTTCAAAATCACCGATCTCCCGATTCACCCAATGGATTGAAACCAAACTTTAGGGGAAGTGGATTTGCATCAAGTAGAAGCTATCCCTAAAATCTCATGGCTCCAAACTCACTCAATCTCACAGAATTAAGGATCGAAGCTATGAACACCAAGAACTCGAGCATAGGGTCACCCAGTCTCAAGTTTTAGGGTCACCCGGGTAGCCAGAAAACTTCACTCGCGAAGTCAAATCCTCCTGCCCATCCATGGATCTCCCAAACGGCTGCATGGATTGAGACAAGATTTGGGGAAGATGTGAAGCATTCCTAGGGGATGCTATGCCCAAAAACTTGGAGCCTCAAACCAACTAAAACGTCGGGAATCGAACACGAACCAAGCTCAAACCAAAAGCTAGGGTTCCAATCGAAATCCTTGACTCAGAGGCCAAATCCGGAGTTTGAGGGGTCAAGATCAAGCACAAAGATGAACAAGACATCTATCCACGATCCCCACAAAGAAATCCGAATACAAACGCCTTAGAATCAAAGGAACAAGTCACGCACGAAAATCCCACAAAAATAGCCCGAAAAAGACAAAGAAATCACTCGAGCCACAAGAAGGAAATCGACGCAACCATGAATGCTTTGATACACTCGAAGGTCAGACTCTGTACAAAACAGTGAAGAAAATCTAGTCTAAAAAGCAAGGAAATGAAAAGCAGTCCGGATGGATGAGTTGCCCTGAAACCCTAGAGCTATCCATATGAAGTCTCTCTGGGTTGGGCAAATGACCAAACTACCCCTAGAACATAAAGGAAGATACACACCCCTCAGGGGCAAGATGGTCAAGTAACACTCCTCTTCATCAGGCGGCCACGCCTTCGTCGCAGTTCGCGTCCTCCCGACGCAAGCCTTGTGATACCGCCGCGTGTCCCCCGGCATCGAAGCTTCTCGGCACGCCCGGATCCCGTCTCCGCCCGCCGAGCCTCCGGTCTTGGTTTAGTTGCTCAACCAAATAACCCGACGGTTTTGTGGTGAACTACCGCAAACCCCGCGTGTAGACTCCGGTTGTGAGCCGCTACCCTGCACCGGCTCCTGTCCACGACTTCGTCTTGCTTTTCTTGCCACCATGCGGCCCGCACTTGATCCCGTTCGACCACCGGGTCCATCGAGCCAAGCCTACTTGTCTCTCCACTCCTCGGAGGCCCCGCAAGGCTAAGATCTTTCGCGCCCATTCTTCACCTGCACCAACGCAAATCAAGCCGCAACATGCACCTGCAACACTTGGCCAAGAGTCAGTCCACACCACGTTGTCAATCACTCATCACACCAAGGAGCAACCATCCACCGGTCCTCGGACGCTCCGGTCCCCAATCTCCCTCTTGATGAGTGCATTGACAACACACATAGTAACCAATTCATAAGAGAAATAAAAAGAAAAGAAACAAACAAAGAACTCAAGCAAGTGATCAAAAAGCCAAACAAAAGCTAAAACAAGATCACTTGAGAGAGCAAGTCTCAGTCCCCTAAGGCAAGGGCAACGGCTCAACACAACCGAGACAAAATGCTCAAAATGCCGACTCCTCAAGGCGAGGCAAAAGGGCTCGACACCATCGGCAAAAGAGCAAAGGACAAAGCAAATTTAGGCGACACAAAGAGCTCCCAAAGCATGAACGCAAGCTCCCCCTAAACAAATGCGTGCAAACTCAAGTTCTCCCCCTGAACTTAGTATCCCTCTTTTTCTCCGCCTTGATGCAAAGGCTCTCCCCCTTATTATGAATTGGATGCACACTTCTCCCCCTTGTTGGTAATGCATGAATCAAGGCTACAAATGCAAGCATGTGCTTCTCAAATAGACAACGAGTACTACAATATGCTAAAAATGAGGCAGAGACAAGAAAGATAGCCACAAATTAAGTACAAGCATCGCCAACAAGATAGAAAGGAACATATAAGCATGTGACATAGCCATGATCAAAATAAAGCATTTTCTAATAAAACTTCCCTCTCATGAGCATAGGACCTCAACATGACCAAAATGAGCACAAACAACATATAGCTCACAAACTTCATGCAAGGTCACAGGATCTCATCACAAGGTCATCACAAATACCTACAAGCTATCTCATGTCATGTCAAAGCCACCGAGCCATGTGTCTACTTCTAAACATGAGACTTCTCAATGGTAGACATCATGCAACGGTTTAGCACTCAAGATAAGAAATTTAAAGCACATATGACATGGAAGCATATTTTTCAAGCATAGACATTTCATATACCAATTTCATGATTTAAAATTAAGCATGGTACATGAAGTGCCTTTGCGGCAAAAAGAAGCTTAAGCTCCTCCACAAGGTAACATGTAGGCTAAACATTCATGATGACAAATGGGTCTTTGACCCCAAATGAAAAGAGCATGATACCCAAGCACAAATTAAGCAAGATGTAGCCATTTGAGCACAAATTGAGCATGATAGGCATTCTACTCATAGGAGAGGATCATATATAGCATTTTCACAAAAATAAGCAATTCACATGCATATACATCCCAAAGCTACCAAGAGCATAGCTATACATCACAAAAGCTCACTAGCAATATCATAAGCTCACATCCAGCATATTACAGTGATCAATGTATATAGGAGAAGCACATCTCTAAAGCATATGATACAAATGCAGTCTATGATACAAAGATGCAAAACATGATATGATGCAAAAAACTCCCCTTGGGTGCCCCGGGGGTTGTATTTATGCCCTTGGGGAGCCTTCTACCTTACCTTGCACGAGATCTTCCTTGAGAGAGAAGCAAACATGGTTTCCATAAAATCAGCCTCGCCCAGATTTTCCTATTTCGCAGCCCTTCCTTGCCGACGTCATATCTCCCTCTTCCGGACTCCAAATAATGCAAATTTAGTGTATAAATTGTGTGGCACGAAATTATCTTCAACTTTGGTATTCATTGGTTTCCTTGGAAACGAAGATAAGTTCCCCAAAACGGCCTCGGAAGATAATTGTCTTCGCAGCAGGTATTTCGGGGGCCATATCTCCTAGCTCCTTGGTCCGAATTTGGCTTTCCATATGTCCAAATCGAAGCTCTCAACATGGTGCACAACTTCAACATTTTGCCATTAGAGGCCATTTATGTCCTCGAATCTGCATCGAAAGATCATGCTGTTCTGGGCTACGCGAATATCTCTCGGGTTGAATTGATCTCATGAGTAAATCTCCAAATCTCAAGGCGAACTTGGGTCATTTGGAGTCATGTTCACTTCGAGTCTTGACTTATGTCGGGCTTCATTATCTTCTCATAAAGTGCTCGATGAACTTTGCCCGAAAGTGCTCCTTTAAGCGCTTAAATCCTGTGTAAACAACATACTCCAAAAACCACATGCAATAGTGAACTTGTTATATCAAGGGGGTTAGTACCATTACATCGGATATCAAATCAATGCCAACATTGAAGGTAAACTCATGTCTAGGAGTGTTGTCACACCCTAAAATTTTCAAATTTTAGGATGTGAATAGGAAGAAAACTCAAACAATGATTTTCTCTTAATTTTACAATTTTGCCCAACATTTAATTCTTTTCAGGAAATATAGTACAGAAAAGAAAATCATTTGTTTTTCTAAATACATGCTGGTGCATTTATTTTTGTTGTTTGAGTTCATATTATATTTGAATTCAAATTGTGTGAAACCTGTTGCAAAATTCAAAACCCTTTCTTTTTCTCCCTTCCCCTTCCTTTCTTTTCTGCCGGCCTGTTAGCTGAAGTCCGGCGGAGGCCCTTGGAGTTTCCCATTCAGTCGCTGGCCACCCCTCAGCTATGTGGCCAGTCGGCCCATCTCCACCGCACGGTCCGTTGGCCGGAAGTCCGGCGCTGCCCCCCGGACTCCTCAGCTCTGTTCGCTCGTCGTCCTTCAGCCCAGCAGCTCAGCCTACCAGCCAGCCCAATAGCTCAGCCCACCTTCCAGCCCAGCAGCAGCCTACGCAGCTGTTGGCATTTCTTAACGTCATCACTATGTTATGAGTTCCTAGCAATGATGCCAAAAATAACCAAATGGTAATCCTAACAATTACAGGAGTCCGCAAGCGCATGGAAGCACCATTGTGGCATTTCCCCAAAGGAGTATTCCAAAGGGTATCGAATCCAAGGAAGGCTGGTGTTGACGGTCCTTACAACAAAAATTTGACCATCATAACCTCGGGTTCGAGAGGAGTATGTGACAAGTTTCATGCGCATTTTTAGTACTAATAAAGTTCCACGAGTTGTGTTGTGTTTTTCATAGGCAGGTACACATTTTCGGAGAATTTGGGACCAACATGTGACATGTGCTAGGCACGGCCGAACCACCTGGTCCAGCCGAACCTGCAGGTGCAGCCGGCCCTGCCCTGTGGCACGACTCTTGTCCAGAGCACCCCCACTCCCTCGAGCACAACTTGGACGAGCGTGATTCACTGAAGAAACGTCGGTTTGATCAAAGGGTGGAGGCTAGGATCACTTGGATCAATGGTCCACTTATCTGATCGCTTAACCGCCACAACCGTCATCCAAAGGCAATCCTAGGAGTCCCCTAACACGGTCGGTGCATCACACAGCACGGGGTAGGGCCGGCCGCACCTATGAACTGGCGTGCCGAGCGAAACCGACCCATGGAGCCGACCTACAACCGCCTCAGGAGCAGTGATCAGGAGCGTCCAAGGTGAGAGGCGACACATCCTAGGGCCGGCCGTGCCTGGTGAGCCGGCCGCACCTAGGATATTCCTCCCCTGCGCTCCACCGACCTCCCTTGCCTATAAAAGGCACCTCCCACTCGCTGGAACGGACACACAACACAGGAGCATCTCCATTTCTCTCTTTTGTTCACTTAGAGTAGGATTAGTGTAGCTTGGGAGTTAGAGTCGAGTCGAGCTAGTCTCGGGGTTCCGGAGGAGTCTTCTTCAGGGTTCCGGTACTACTCTTGTATCCTTTCTTTGTTTAGACTCAAGTACAATTCAAGTTATCTTTCTATCACTAAAAGAAAACCAACCTTCTATGACGAAAATGCTCATGACGGGGAGGAATATCGTCATACAATGTGTCATAATATGACGCCATGATAAGAAGGGTCATAAATTTAGGAAGCTCTAAACTATATATGACGGTAGATTTTTGTTCGTCACATATAGGTAGCCAGTACCGTCATAAAATGTGGTTGTCAGGTATCCGACTGACGGTTGTGAATTTGTGACGGTAAGTGTTGTCTTAATGTGACGACAATGGAGCATCACTGAATGTTTTTGCAAATATGATGACCCTTAGTGGGAATATTCCCTCCATGCCATATGAATCCAGCACCATGACCTTGAGCCGTTGACCAATTCATTTGTTCCCCGAAATCCCCCACTCCCACACGGCGGCGGCCGGCGGGTGGTGTCTGGCCTGGGTGAGCGGAGCGCGGCGACCGGCGGGCGGTGTCTGGCCTAGGTGAGGGGAGCGCGGCTGCCAGCGGGGGGCTGGACCGAGCGCGGCAGGCAGCCTAGTGGAGCACGGGCGGCAGATCTCGTCAGGCGGGTGGCCTCTTGGCGAGCGTCGGTCAGGGTGGTGGAACATAGCTGCCGACGTGCAGCCTCTTGGCGACTCCGGCGAAGACGACACCATGTCCAAGAGGGGAAGCTCAGCTAGTCAATCAAGGGCTACTGGAGCATCCATCCATGGTGGGAGATAGGTTGAGCGGCATCTGGAGCCAAGGTCAAGGTGGGATGTGGTGCTGTATCCCCTTGGTAAGGAGACAGGGCTCCCCTTGATCCCCTGCCCTGATTGTGGGCACGCGACGGTGGTAAAGAGGCGGTCAGCGAAGGAGACGACCGACAACTATCTGCGTGTGTTCTTCAAATGCCCAAGGAACTCGGTGAGCATCCACTTGTTTGAATTGAGTTGAGAATTTCTGCAACCCAATGTATCCAGTCATGGTGAATGCAATTGTTCTTTTATTGTTGTAGTTTCCTAAGCTTTGTGGGTTCTACAAATTCCAAAGGCAGTATTTGGATAAGCTGGAGGAGCTTGGCATTGTTGCAATCCAAAAATTCCCCCTGGCAATAGACATTGGTGATGAAGCCAAAGAGGTAGAAGATGCATCATCTGGAGGGAGAATGATCATGAATATGCAGGCTGCTGAATTGAAGATTGAGGCCAAGGTGGACAATCTGATGAGGAAGTTTAACATTTTGGTGATTGTTTTAGCATTTTGTCTTGGCTGTGTGGTGATGTATGTTGGAAACCAGAAAGTTTTCACCACCTAATGTATCTTAGTCTTGGTAGCTTATGCAGTGTAGTATGAACAATATGCAATCCAGTGCAATTGGTCTAGGCTTTTGTAACGTATGATGAATCTGATGTTTTCTCAAGCAATGCAGTTTATACAATTGTGAAACATTATGTGCCAATATTGGATGGAAATTGTTGTCAATAATAAATGTTGGATGAAAATTTGGCAGAATGTTTGTTATTTGCAGCCTATGCATTTTGTGGGAAATACTTGGCAGCAGAATATGTCAATTAAAATTTTGACAGCATGTAACATAGCCATTCCATACAATAAAATTTTATTTTAATAGAACCATTGCATACAAGGTAATGGTTCAAAATTTGAGACATAAATTCACATACAAAGGTTCAGACATAAATTTCAGATACAAAGGTCTTGATACAATGCAGCAAGGCATACAAATTTCATATGCAAATTCAGATACAAAGGTTCATGGTTCACTAAAAGCTCCAGCAAGCTCAACATTCAGATACAAGGCAGCATGAATCAGGTACAAGGTCAGTCATCATCACTGTCATCTTCTGATATACTCGCTTCGTCAGGACTATGGTACTCAAGGAAGGTATCATCTTCCTCTTCACTCCATGTATCTCCACGTTCAGGTGTTCCTTGATTTGCACGGATGCTCTGAAGAAGGTGTGAACTAACAGGGCTTCCAGGCTCATTATGTTGCAACAAATCTATATCAGGACCAATGTCTTGGATAGTACAATTTTCAGGCGAAGTATTTTCCTCTTGGTATGCCTCCTGAGATCTCATCTGTACTTGTTCATGGATTTCTTGATTTTGGGCAGCCTCTTCAACATCATATATATGTCGGTGGCCAAAATCTTGTACAACTCGCCAACTATCACACAATTTGGTATCTTCCAAGAAAAATACCTGCGATGCATCTGTGGCTAGAATGAATGGATCATCCTTATACCATCGACCTTCAATGTTAATGCTTTTGAAGTAACCATCATCTTTCATTTCGTATGTCTTTCCCTCAAGATTGTACCATTCACAGCGCAGTAAGATAACAGATCTAGGTCCTCTGCTGTTTTCAGTGTAATTCAACTCAATAATTTCTTCCACTTTCCCATAGAAATCAATAATATGACCTTTGTGCTCACCTAAAGTCTTAATGGTGCAGTTCTGTGTTTTCCTTTGTGCCTCACGAGCCTTGGTGTGGTACCGTATCCCATTAATTATACACGCTGAGTATGATCGCACACGCTTATCAGGTCGACATGCTAGTGAGTACAGGTCTTCATCAACACTTGTGCCTTCATTTTTTAGTCTGGTAAGCTGCAGGAAACAAGAATAAAAATGTAAGCTGCAGGAAACAAGAATGAAAATGTAAGCTGCAGGAAACAAGAATGAAAATGTAAGCTGCAGGAAACAAGAATGGTTGGCCCTCAACAGCTATAGTTGAGCACACTCAAGCTTACTCACACTCTACACTGGAGGTAGAAGAAGAAGGAGCAAAGAAGAAAGTAGAGAAGACAGACACACACAACCCAGTTGTGCTGCTCGACTAAAGTGAGCTGCAGCTGCTCCATGACAGCATACATACAAGTAGAGCAGTCAAGCTACTCTAGGTAAAAGATAGTGAAGGAGCAAGGCTAATTATCTAACAAGAATGAATAGGTAAGTTGAAGGACATACATGTTTCTCAAACCATGTTGAAAATTGTGTTGACATCATTTTCTCAATATTGTTGACCTGTTGCTGTTCCAACTCTGCCCTATACATGCTGCAAAGAAGGTGGTTAATTTACTTCAATTATTATTAGTAAATAAGGTTGCAAAGAGGATTTGTGCTCAAAAATAAGTCTGGCAGAAATGAAATGACATAATTTACTTACTCTTTATACTCATCAACCTCTTGGCAATTATTTAGAACAAACCAAGCCATGGAGTCATAGTCATCATCTTTATGAAGTGTAGAAGCACCCAGCAGGTTAATACTATGTGCAAAAATGGAAGAATCATTAGGTAAGATGTTCTGTCCTCCATCTAAGTTTCTCTCAGGTCTTGTGAACCTAGTAATAATGTCACTGAAATATGTTGAGCATTGGGTTAGACACTCATATGCAGTGTATGCCTCTGCAATAGATCCTTCAGGTCTTGCTCTATTGCGGATGAAACGCTTAAAGGTGCCCAATCTTTGCTCTATGGGGTACATCCAACCATACTGAACCAGCCCCCGAAGCAATGCCTCGTCAGGTAAGTGTACTGCTAGGTGAACCATACCATTGAAGAACGCAGGAGGATAAATTTTCTCTAGTTTGCAAAGAATAATTACAATATCTTTCTTCATCTGATGTAGTTTATCAACCTTTAGAGTCTTGGAGCACAGTTCTCTAAAAAACCTACCCAATTCAGCAATTGCTTCATATACATCTTTCCTCACCAACCCTCGCAGGGCAATTGGTAAAATTCTCTGCAACAGTATATGGCAATCATGTGTTTTCAGCCCATTCAATGTTTTTGCCTCCATATTGACACATCGTGATATATTAGAGGCATAGCCATCTGGAAATTTAACATTTCTAAGAAACTCCAAGAACTTCTTCTTTGCTTCTGGTGATAGAACATAACAAGCCCTTGGCTTTGTGAAGGAATCACCATCTTGCACCAGATGAAGCTCTTTTCTTATACCTCTATCTTCCAAATCTAGTCTACCAGCGACCGTGTCCTTTGACTTCTTGTGATTAGACAGTAGAGTTGCCAAAATGCTTTCACAAATGTTTTTCTCTATGTGCATAACATCTAGGTTGTATTGCAGCTTCATTTTGGACCAGTATGGCAAATCATACATGCTAGCCTTCACATGCCATACCGGTTCTCCTTTTCGTCGTCGTTTCCTTGTGTTTGCCTTTTCAGGATGTTTTCCTGGAACATAGGATGCTGCATCCACCCTTGCCATAACCTCATCTGCTGTGAACTTCCTTGGTTGCTCTCTATTCTCATGGTGGCCATTGAATGATTTGTTTTTCCTCCATGGATGGTCACTTGGGAGGAAACGTCTATGACCTATGAAACCAATTTTGTTTCTCAAACACTCAGAGCATGGATTCTCATCACAGTGCACACAAGCAAAGTAACCCCTAGTGCTTCTGCCTGACATGGTGCCTAGTGCTGGGTAGTCATGGATTCCCCATAGAATTGCTGCATGCAGTTTGAAATCTTTGCCTTCATATGCATCATAAGTAGAGACACCCTTCCAGAGTTCTTTGAGGTCCTTCATCAAAGGTTGCATGAACACATGGAAATCTTTGCCTGGTGATTTCTTGCCGGGAATAATCAAAGAAAGCATATAATTGGATTGGTCCATACACATCCATGGTGGAAAATTGTAAGGAACCACTATCACTGGCCAGATGCTATATGAATTAGTCATCTGACCGAAAGGGTTAAATCCATCAGTAGCAATGGCTAACCTCAAATTGCGAGCATCATCAGCAAAATCTGGGTAGGTATCGTCAAAATCTTTCCAAGCATTGCCATCAGCAGGATGTCTCATTTCATTCTCAACTTGGACCCTCTCCTTGTGCCATCTAGCAATTTTTGCCCGCTGCTTTGAGATAAATAGCCTTTGAAGGCGTGGTATTATTGGGAAGTAACGCAGCACCTTCTGAGGAACTTTCTTTCTACCCACCTGATTCACTTTCCATCTTGATTCACCACAGACTGGGCACTGCTCAAGGTCTGCATCGTCCCCCCAAAATAAGGCACAATCATATTTGCACACATGAATACAAACATAACCAAAACCAATCTTCCGGAGTAGAGCTTTAGTCTCATTAAAGGACTTAGGGAGGCTAACATTGCGGAACGTTGTCGATAGCAACCCAAGTATTGCATCGAACCCAGAAGTTGTTATCCGATTATACACCTTTATATGCAACAGTTTAATGATGAATGTCAACCTAGACTCCTCAGTGCAACCTTCAAAAAGTTCACGCTTTGCCTCTTCCATGAGTTGTTGATACAAGTTTCCACTAATGCCATGGCTAAGTGCAGTGTACAGATCTTGAATCAGCCCCTGAACTCCCCTTGCGCTATCATCGAGCTCATCTTCAGGTTGTTCATCATGAACCGATGCATGGTCATTTCCATCCCATTGCATACCCTCAGCACCCACAGGGGCAATACCATCAGCTTCATCATCAGTATCTCCCTCTCCATGGTGAATCCAATGTGTATAGGACCTACAAAACCCGTTCACATGGATATGATCCTCTACGACAGCTTGACTAAGTCGGTTGTGATTCAAGCATCGACGACATGGGCAACTGATTTCCTCATCTGTACTAAAACGGATTCTGACAAATCCCATGAATTGTTCAACACCATTCAGGTAGGGAGCACTAAATGGCAAACTATCATTTATCCAGCTTCTATCCATTTTTTCCTAACAAATGCAGGGGGGATGTTGGAACTGAAAATTTGCACTCTAACAGATCAAAAGGGGAACAAAGGTGAAGAACTGTGGTTGGGGTAAGCTCACCTTGCACAAGATCTGGCCTCAAGCCTGTGAGGCGCTGCAGATCTACCTCAAGCCGACGCAGAGGTTGCAGAGGTGCTGCCGGTGAGGCCACCTCAAAGTGGACGTGATGTGGCGTGAGCTTCCGGCGAGGCTGCAGTGGTTCCGCCAGCGAGGAAGCTCCGGGGTCGCCGGTGAGGAAGCAGTTGCCGAGATTCGGGTGACGCCAGCTCAACGTGGTGGAGATGTGGCGTGCTCTTGCCGTGAGGCTGTAGCGCTGGCGAGATAGCAATGGGGTCGCCGGCGGCGCTGAAGGTGGGCTCGCCGGCGAGGAAGAAGTGGGCTCGCCGGCGAGGCTGCGGGTGAGCCCAGCTCAAAGGGGCTGAGATGTGGCCACTGGCCACTGATGCCCACAGCCTCACCGCTGAGGCAACCTGTTGTGGCCTCTCCTTGTTGGTAGCCACAACAGGGTATGACATGTGGGCCCAACGTTTGGATGACATGTGGGCCCTTCTATTTCAAACTGCATTTTGGAACTCTAAATCATTTCAAATGAAAAACTTATGAATACCAATGTTGTGCATCTCATCAATACCTACAACTTTGGTATTGGTCGTTTTTTCTTGTGACTTTGTTTGGATAGTTCAAAATTTGAATTTAAAAATGTTCAAACTTCAAACACTAGTTTGGGGTACTAAGAAACTTCAAATGATCAACTCATGAATACCATTTTTGAACATCTCATCAAGATGGACAACTTTGGTATTGGTCGTTTTTTCATCCGATAAAGTGATGTTACAAGTGTTCACAAATTTTACTAGTCTCCCTTAGTGTTTATGAAACCATAAGAGAGATACCTAAAATTTGTGAACACTTGAAACATGACTTTATCAGATGAAAAAACGACCAATACCAAAGTTGTCCATCTTGATGAGATGTTCAAAAATGGTATTCATGAGTTGATCATTTGAAGTTTCTTAGTACCCCAAACTAGTGTTTGAAGTTTGCACATTTTTAAATTCAAATTTTGAACTATCCAAACAAAGTCACATGAAAAAACAACCAATACCAAAGTTGTAGGTATTGATGAGATGCACAACATTGGTATTCATAAGTTTTTCATTTGAAATGATTTAGAGTTTCAAAATATATTCCTGAAAAACTATTTGAATTCCAAACACTACTAATATTGTCACTGACATGGTGGACCCAATGCAGTAGACCAAAATTTCCTCACCCCGCGCCCCCCGCTCTCCCGCGCTCAATTCCCTCACCGACACATGGGTCCCACCGCGCCAGAAAAAATAAGCACACTCACCTCCCGCGCTGATTTCGTCACCGACAGACGGGCCCCGCCTCGCCTCCCGCTCAAGAAGGGAAAATCTCCCTAGCATCCTCCTCCATTATCCACTCGCTCGCGCGGCCAAAGGGGAAAAATCCCCAAAGTCCCAAGTCACATGGCCTCTTCCCTCTAGTGCCGCCACTCGCCTCACCGTCGATCCACCGCCCGCCGTCGAGCCTAGCCCCACCGGCCTCCTCCTCGCTCCACTGAACCCTAGCGCTGCCACTCGTCTCACAGCAGATCCACAGCCCGCCGTCGATCCTAGACCCACCGGCCTCCTCCTCGCTCCACTGAACCCTAGCGCTGTCAGTCGCCTCACCATAGATCCACTGCCCACCATCGAGCCTAGCCCCACTTGCCTCCTCCTCACTCCACAGAACCCTAGCGCTGCCACTCACCTAACCGCAGATCCACAGCCTGCCGTCGAGCCTAGAACCATCGGCCTCCTCTTGCCTCCACGGGTGAAGTTCATCAGATCTGACAATAAATGAAGTAAGTCAAACTTCTTGGTTGAAATCCACCTTCTCTCTTGCTGCATTTTTACTGGAACTGAATCGAGTTGCTCTTTCTGCATTCCGTCATAGTAGTGTTACAAGAAATGCCTAAGTCCAAGTATGAGCGGGAGAGAGATGCAAACATTAAGAGTATTCAAGATGTATTTGCGTCCTTGGGTATTGACGTGTTAGCTGAAACTGTTAATTCGGCGCTATCAAAAGAGCAAGTGGGCAAAGGGAAGGCATTAGAGTCGGAGAAACCAGAATCTGACAATGACTATGATCCCAAATCTGACCTTGATAACCTCTCTGATAGCGAAGAGGATTGTGATTATGATGACGACCTCAATACTGAGGTGAGATGTATTAGTAGGTCACTTAACAATTTAACTTGTCTCTATATTTGTTTTAGGGAACCCTTTGTTCTATGCCTGCATATATCACAATTGCTTGTTACTTGTTGAACTGTTGCCTACATATATCACAATTGCTTGTTACTTGTTGAACTGTTGCCTACATATATCACAATTGCTTGTTACTTGTTGAACTGTTGCCTACATATATCACAATTGCTTGTTTCTCTTGCTAGGTAGGAACAATGCCTCCAGGATCTCGACAAGCAAACAAGAAACAAAAGGCGGCCCCAATGGCCCCAATCCCGGCTAGCCCAGTAAGAGTGACTAGGGCAAGTCTTAGCAAAATGCAAACCCCACCCAGCTATACCCGAGCCACTGCATCTATAGTTACGGCGCTTCAGAAAAATGCTACACCTAAAGGCGGAAACCAAGCGAGGCCACGAGCAAACTTGTCCACTAGCAACCTTGCAGCACCTAGCCAGAACACAAACACCATACCCACTGCTCCTAATTTGCACCATGCGCCAGGTAGCCAGAAAACAAAATCCATACCCACTGCGCCAAATTTGCACCAGGCGGCAAGTAGCCATAACACAAACACCATACCCACTGCTCCAAATTTGCAACACACCTTATCTACAGGCAGCAGCCTGCCAACAAATAGTATGAACCGAATGCCTACTCCCACAAGTCCTATCAGGATTACAAGGTCCACTGCTAACTTGTTCCAGCAGCCTGCTTCCACAACTGGTACGGTGCCATCAACTGCTGTGGACAACTCACCAAGAGGACAGAGCTCTAGGCAGAGCAATGAAATGAATGAAGTGAATGAACACTTTGATGGTGCTAATGTTCACAAGATCAAACAAGTGGAGAGATGCATGAAGACAGTGAGCCAGGTACATGATATTTCCCTCCAAGCATTGTCTTCTACATTAAGTAACTATAACATCGTTACTAAATAACCTTTATTGCTAATGCAATGCCTATCCAGATAAGGAATGTCCGCAAGAAAACCATGGGTCATGGCTTAGAGAGGATGATTAGACGAGGAAACAAGATGGCTATCCAGGTGGCTGAAGGGAAGCTGAGACCTGATGTCCCTGTTCAAGCTGCTAAACTGGCATCAGAGTGTGGTGTTGCCCTTAGAGATAATCTGCCTATCTACACATCTTGGAAACAATACAAAGATAGGGATGGGCAGGAAGAAGTAGCAAAAGTCCTCAGGAAAGTAGCGGTGAGATAACTTTTTCATTGACCCTAACCTTTACATTATATACAAGTTTCCTTCTCTAATAATTGTTAGCATTAATTCATTTTTGGTTCCAGTCAAGGTTGGATGTGGATGTCAAGAATGATGGTCCAAGCAAAGCGGCATGCACTGATATCATTAAGAAGGGAGTAAAGCAGCAGAGGTATCTCCTGAAAAGGAAGTACTTTGATGATCAACTTACAAGAGAACAGTTGTTGGCCAAAGAACCTCCACCTAATATGAAGGCAGAAGAATGGGAAAAGCTGGTTGACTATTGGTGCGATCCCAAAGTTCAGGTCCATGATTGCATTATCCTAGTATTTTTCTTTAAATCCTATCTGACATGCTTGCATTACCTAGATTTGTAGAATAATTAATGGCTACAAGTTAGTAGAACATGGCAGAGACATGCATGTTGTAATGAACTACATAGAATGTCTGTTATTTTATAACTTTGAGTGCCAGTTAGTTTAGCATTTGCCTCCTATTATCGTTTGATAGTCAGAATTAATATCTGCATATGCTTATTTGTATAAGGTTACAGAGTTAAGATAGATAAGTCATTGCTTCAGAAACCTATTTACTACACAGAAGCACTAGATTTTAGAGCTATTGCTTTGCAAAGTGAAAATGATAAAAAAAATTTAGGAGTGATTACCTGCAGATTTGTTCATCTTTTATGAGAACACTAGTATATCTGTATGTAACCCTTATACTGCATTTCTGTTCCAGGACCATTGTGTTCAGAATAAATTTAACCGCGGTCAAGTTTGGCTTCATCAAAATACTGGAGCTAGGTCCTATATTGCCCACCGATACAGTCTGGTATGAGAATTAATAGTTCTTGTGTATCCCCTTTACAACTGTATGTTCCTGTGTATCCCCTATAGCTGAAAAAACTGAGATCCAAATTATATGAATGCTGCAGAGGGCTAAGTACAACAACAGGGAACCAGATCCTGTTGAATTTTTTGGGGAATGTATGACTAGTCCACGAAATGGTCGTACTCCGCTTGCAAATCAGATATATGTAAGCTCAATGCTTTGAATCATGTCATTTAGTAAAATCATTTGCAGATTTGGTACTTGAATGAAGCTTATAAGTGGAATTATTCTGTGTAGGAGGATATGCTTGCTGAGAAGGAAAGAGAACCAGAAGATGGTGAAGCACAGAAGCCTCCCACTCAAATTGTTGCTGACAGTCTTAGCCTGATTAGTCCTGCATCAACCTTCCAAACATCGGTGTCACTGCACAATCCAAGCCTCCCAGGTCTACTGCAGCCACGGAAGCACGGCTGCGTTCTGAGTTTGAGGCCACAATCCAAGCAGAAAGAGAGGAAGCTGCTAGGAAGCGGGAACAATTAGAAGCACAACTTCAGGCTCAACAAGTCACGATTCAAGCAAACCAAGCTGCACTTGAACAAAACCAAAATTTGCTACGCCAGACCCAAGAAGATATGAAGGGGATGCAGTCCAAGTTTGAAGAGACTAATGCACTACTGCGAGCTATGCTGAATCTACAGAGAGATGGGGCAGGTAGGTCCACCTGATTGACTTGATGATGCCTAGTCTTTTGCTGCATTGCTAGAACAGCAAACTTTGTCATTGTCGGAACTACATGTGCCCTCTGTGGTTGGAAACTTGTGTTCTTCAGTTGGTATGTTGCAACTGTGTGTGATGAAACCTGGAACTTGGTATTTGATTGTTGAAACTGGGAACTTGGTAGTTGTGTGATGTTTAAACCCATGTGTAATATATTATGCTTTGGATTATCTATGGATGTATCTGCTATTGGATTGTATGTGGATGATGAGTTCTTTGTGATGAGTCATTGAAAATATGTGCTTGGAATGAATATATTAGTTTGACAGCAGTGATCATGTTAATGTTAATTAACAGTGACAGTCATACATTACATGACACACCAGAACTGGTCATAAATTCTGCTTGCCAATATATGATGATGTGAGATGGTCACAAAAACCATGCTGAATAAGGGTCTGGGGGCACTTATTGCGACAGTTTGACTTAAATTATGTGACACTTCAAGGCGTCATATAATGTCAACAATATGTGACGCCTTAGTGCACCGTCGCATAATGTCTCACATTATGTGACGGTACACAAAATATCGTCACAAGGTACATTTAGTGACGGTTTATATGTGACGCCTCTTGTGACGGTGGGTTTTCGTCATAAGATACTTTTTATGACACTTTATGTACTTTATATGACCATATCTTTTTGTCATGAAAACCAGTTTTTTTTGTAGTGTATCTTACCTTTCGAGTCAATTACATTCAGCTTTTACTTTGCTCTAGAAGCTTTATTCTTGGTTTAGACTAAAGTTAGTTTAATCTTGGTTAGAATATCTCTCTTGAACCCTATAGTGTTGTGGTCGTTCTTCGCTTGATCTTCTACCGAGTACGTTTGTGCTTAGTAGCAGAGAGAGACCTTCCTTCGTGATATCCGGGGAAAGGTTCTTTGGTTCGTAGGGCAGTAATTCCCTGAATGCCCAGTGTCACCACAGACTTCGCAAGTCATGCGAGAATCCATAGCTTGAGTAGTGACGGCCATGGCAGCCTTCTCGCTGGTCAGAGCATCCATTCTCTTCATAAGTAAGTCCATCTTGGCGTGCAACATATCCGCTTCCTTGACGGTATGTGTACCCCTCTGACGTGGCTGGAGTCGATCATCACTCCACCCTTGGTTGGAGACCATCTTCTCAATAAGTTTAGTTGCTTCAGCGATAGTGAGAGAGAAGAAAGCCCCTCCAGCAGCAGCATCAATATGGCCTCGGGCTGTCGGAGTCAGCCCATTATAGAAACTCTGAAGAATAAGCCAGTTGTCCATCCCATGATGGGGACAAGCCAAGATGTACTCCTGAAGCCTCTCCCAAGCTTCTGGAATGGTTTCATTTGCTGCTTGCTGAAAGCTTGAAATTCTCCCCCGGAGGGCATTGGTTCTACCCAACGGAAAGAACTTCGCGAGGAACGCTGCTGAGCACTTTGCCTAGGTGTCAATATCTGCACGGTTCGCATAGAACCACTACTTCACCTTTCCCAGGAGTGAGAATGGGAACAGTCGTAGACGGATGGCATCTTCCTCCACTCCTCGTATAGTGAAGGTACTGCACAGCTCTAGGAACTGCTGCAAGTGGGTGCTCGCGTCTAAATTAGGTTTGCCATAGAACGGGCTAGCATGTACCATCATAATGAGGCCAGTCTTTATCTCGAAGTTTCCATTCCCAGTGTTAATCTCAGGGCCGGTGGGCACCTGATCAGCAGAGGGAGCAGAGTACTCGCGAAGAGTCTTCTCTTGGTTGGCCATAGGAGTTGATGTAGATGGCACAAAGGAAGCTAGGTCAACTTCCGTACGTACACGCTGGGGAGAACCGAAATGAGTTCTAGCTATCCTCACGAGTGACTCAGGATCTTCAGTGAAATTCGGCGGTAAGTCGAAACCAGTCATACACTACCTGTCTTCATCATCAATAGACAAAGAAGACAATCAAAGTTAGCCTGCATTGAGAACTATTTCATTCCTATCATGATTATAAACATTTGCAAAGTGTTGACATGTTATCCTTAGCCTTCCCCGGCAACAGCGCCAGAAATGCTTGTTGGCATTTCTTAACGTCATCACTAGGTTATGAGTTCCTAGCAACGATGCCAGAAATAACCAAATGGTAATCCTAACGATTACAGGAGTCCACAGGCGCATGGAAGTACCATTGTAGTATTTCCCCAAAGGAGTATTCCAAAGGGTATCGAATCCAAGGAAGGTTGGGCGGATTAACAAGTTCAACACTATTGCAATGAGTATAAATCATAGACGGAAACAATGATTTTCTCTTAATTTTAAAATTTTGCCCAACATTTAATTCTTTTCAGGAAAGATAGTACATAAAAGAAAATCATTTGTTTTTTCTAAATTAAAAAAATGGTTTGATGTTTGTTCCATACATGCTGGTGCATTTATTTTTGTTGTTTGAGTTCATATTATATTTGAATTCAAATTTTGTGAAACCTGTTGAAAAATTCAAAACACTTTCTTTTTCTCCCTTCCCCTTCCTTTCTTTTCTGCCGGCCTGTTAGCCGAAGTCCGGCGGAGGCCTTTGGAGTTTCCCATTCAGTCGCTGGCCACCCTTCAGCTATGTGGTCCGTCGACCCATCTCCATCGCACGGTCTGTTGGCCGGAAGTCCGGCCGGCACTGCCCCCTGGACTCCTCGGCTCTGTTCGCTAGTCGTCCTTCAGCCCAGCAGCTCAGCCCACCAGCCAGCCCAACAGCTTAGCCCACCTTCCAGCCCAGCAGCAGCCTGCGCAGCTGTTGGCATTTCTTAACATCATCACTAGGTTATGAGTTCCTAGCAACGATGCCAGAAATAACCAAATGGTAATCCTAACGATTACAGGAGTCCACAAGCGCACTGAAGTACCATTGTAGCATTTCCCCAAAGGAGTATTCCAAAGGGTATCGAATCCAAGGAAGGCTGGGTGGATTAACAAGTTCAACACTATTGCAATGAGTATAAATCATAGACGGAAACAAACCAGACACTCAAGTACAGGGGTAAGATATGATGGATAAGTTGGTAGTGTCAACACACAAACACACTCTCTCTAAAGGTCCTAGGCTAAGGAGGCAACATACGAGTTAGTTCTAGGTTCTAAGGTACTAAACACACAAAGTTAGTCAGACGAGTTAGATACACACTAGCATTGCATGACTGCTGGCTCAAGCACCCAGGTACAAACGGGGAGCTAACCTCCCGTGTCGCTTACGCACGACTCCGGTTGTTAGACTTTAGACTCCTACAGCGTATCCCAACGTGGGGGATTCCAGAAGGGTCCAACGGCTGTGACCACCGCGGCCTACCCCAAGACAAACCGTGCGATACACTCATAAGCAACGTAGCTACGCAACCCAAGCACCACGCTTACGTTGTTTGCAGGACTCTGACCGGCCCGGGCTATTGTGACCTAGGTCAGAGCCGCCAGATAAACCGGCCAATTACACCGAGTACCGTAGCTTGAGCACGAACTTCATACAACACAAACATGGGATCTAACTAGATCAAACTAGGCTAGGCACACAAACGGATTTGTGCTTTCCTATGTTTATTCAACAAGATCAAAGGGTTGTGTTCGTGAAGAACACGAGCCTCTAACTTATGAACAAACACCGAAAACATGTATAAGTCACTCGTCAACTGGATCGAAAGGCCTTGTTCATCAAGAACATGAGCCTCTAAATGATGAACGAGCGAAGAACACATGAACAAATCACCCATGTATACAAGCACAACTTTATATGAAATAGCTGAATAACTGAAGTAGATCAAAGTCATACAATAAAATAAAGATACAAGAGAACTCATACCTAGATCCCAAAGTAGTCTTGAAACCTGAAGTAGAACTACTCTAGCCTGCCTCCTAGCCTTAGAAACCAAAAGTGAGAGAGGAGGAGTAAGATGTGCTGGTAAGAAATGAACCCCCTCCCCTTCTATTTATAGGCCTGAACACCAGCGCCAATAGGAGTGAAACACCCCGGGGATGGCCTCTAGGACCAATGGACAAGCACCACGTGGAGGCCCGGGATCAGGCGACCCAAGGTCGGTTCGGCCGATCCAAGGGTCGGCCGACCCCAGGTGGGCCCCCCTCGAGGTGTGCTCCCTCGGGGTGGCTGTCCTGTGGGCCCTTAGGTCAGTCCCTGGTGTACACATGCTCTTGAGGTGGTTTAGGCGCTCTGGTGGGCCCATGGATCCATGTGAAGTCCACGTGTCACACTCTGATTCGTTGGGGCTTGCCTCCCTTGGATTGGTGACATGGCGTGCATGCATGGCACCTGAGGTGGCAGCCACTCCTTGGCTGAGGTGACATGGCATGAATCATAGAAGGTGAGTTTGCCACTTCTTTATGCTTATTTTCCTACAATCACATAATCTCCAAGGACAAGTGGAACTACATTATTCTTAACTAAAATGTGTGTAAGAAATGCATCTTGCTCCTTTATTCATGAGTAAACTGACGGCTAAAGTAAGCACTTAACAGCCGTCAACAGCAGCCCGTTCCGCCTCTTGCGCCCTCGGTCGCCGACAGGTGGGCCCTGGTCATTATCTCCTACCTCTGGTCGCACCGAGTCGGACCCAAGGTTCAAGTCGTGCTACACCCCGCGCCCATGCCCTCTCCCTTGGCCCGCATGCCAAAGAAGGAGCCCTCCGGCCTATATAAAGCTAGCCGCCAATGCACGCCGGTCCTTTTTCCCCTAACCCTAGCCACCTCGAGCTCTAGCCCCAATGCGCGCCACGGAACCCTAGCTCGGCCGCCGCCATGGATCCACTTTGTTGCTGCTCTTCCGCCGACTAGAAGTCGCCCCGGAGCTTCACAAGGAGGTGAGGAAGCTGTCGGTGCCATTTGTTGGCGTTCACGTGCGTCCCTTCGCATCAGAGTGCTCGCCGGAGTTGGCGCCGCCATGACCATCCGCCTCGCCAAGCCGCGCGCCGTCGTCACCGTGTTTCAGCCGTCTTCACCGCCCTCGATCGATCCCATGCATCATGCACTTCGTTCTCGAGCAAACCATGCGTCAGACCGAGCCCTAGAACTCGAGATCGAGTTCTCCGGCGAGAGCGCCGCCGCTCGCCGGCGAGTCCTCCGCCGCCTGTGCGCCGCCGCCCCACTGCGATCGCCGCCCGCCGTCCGATCTGGCCTGTGCGGACCAGATCGATCTGACCCCGGGTCAATCCGGTCAGATACCGATCAACCCCACCCTGCTGTCGTCCTTTTTGATGAAGAGACCCCCTGTTTGTTTAGTTTCACAAACTGATCCTTCACTGTTCAAAAGTAATTAGATCTAGGTCCTTTTCTTTACGTTTTAGACCCTGAGTTCTATAGTTTTTGCACCCGAGGTCCATCCTTTAAGTTTTGCACCGCAGCCCCTAGGTTTTTATACGTAATCATGTTTTAGCCCTTGGTTTCTTATAGTTTAGCCCCTGTAGGTTTAGTTTTCCTGCAGATAAGCCCTGTAGCTTGTTTTAGCCTTAGAATGCACATTTTAAGTCCATTTTTGGCATTCTTTATATCCATGTGTTCGTCTTGACGAGCAGATTAGTTTTTTGCTATTTATGTTTCTGTTTGCAATTATTGGTGTACTATTTCTTATTTTATTGTAGTGTTCCTTTGTATGTGAATGTGTGGTGCGTAGAGAACGATCCGTTCGAGGAGTTCGCTGCCGTTGAAGACCTTGAAGACTTTGAGCAGCAGCGAGAGTTTGTGGAAGGCAAGTCCTTGCTGCATTCCCCTTTACCTATTACAACATGCATTTTAATTACACCATTTTTTTATTTATTGGTTTGCATCAATATGATGGGTCCTATGTGATTAAGGTTCGACTAGCTTTGTTTACCCATATGCCTTGATCAACCTGGGTTTATTTTAATGTTGGGTAGTACTTGCTAGTGCATATCCTTGTTTGGGTGGTTTAATGGAACATTTATTAAACTGGATTTACTTTTGTTATACCTCCACTTAATACAAGAACACTTTACCTATTAATTGGAACATGGAGCGACCACCCAGGAAAATAGTACTACCACAAGACATATGGCTTTGTCTTGGCCAATTAATTAGAGAACTTAGTGTTAGGTATGCTTTACCTGAAAGGGGTTGGGGGATGCCAGTAGTTGGTGGATAACCCGGTCCTCAGGCTGATCTGCTCTATGCAGCTTCGCAGTCTCGATAGAGGTTTATGCATTGCGCTGTCATGTAACCTAGCGAGCAGCTTGCATTAGGGGATCTTTGTAAAGGCCTCGTAGCATCCCTATGCAATCACACCTCGGTAGTGTGGTATGGTTCCTAGCTAGCACCGCATGGTTGGGTCTAAAGTTGTTCGGGACTTTTACGCGACTTGTGGGTAAAGATGTACAACCTCTGCAGAGTGTAAAACTGACCGGTTAGCCGTTCCCACGGTGAAGGGCGGCCTGGAACCTCACATGAGTAATCTTATGAAAGATGGAACTTCAAACTTGTGCACTTCATCTCATGATATTGATGTATATGTTAATTGGGTTTGGTATATACTTATATTTACTAGTAACTAGCTGCTTAATAAAACTTTGACCAACTAAAAGTGCTGAATGCTTTAACCTTATCAGCCTTCCACCATAAAGCCTTGCATGTTGTTGTAGTGTTTTCTCTTGTTGAGTACGATAAGTGCTCATGCTTGTTTTTTATATATTGCATCTACACAACCCGGCTGCTGCTCAGATGGACGCTTTGAAGACTTTCCTAGAGAGTTCGACGAGTTCTAAGGCACACGCTCCCTCAGTTGACTGCCTGTGGAGACGTCCTTTCCTGCTGCTAGTACTTGCTTTTGGTTCATTTATGAGACTTTCGGTCATGTAATAAATATAATACCTCTCTTTACACTTTGACAATGTGTTTTGGTATTCACTAAGTCGATGCATGTGTGAACTTTGATCCTGGCGCACATGTATTCAAGGCATTCGAGTTTGTCTTCAATTTCGGGTGTGACAAAGTGGTACCAGAGCTGTGTTGACTATAGGATGTTAGCCTCATTGGAAAATGGCCAAATTTAAGGATTATAATATCTTAGAAGCCATTCTCACTTCATGCTATGCTTTAATTGTATTTCAATATACTTATCTTTGCTTTTACCCCCATCCTTGATATTCTACTTGTTCTCTATCTTATCTTTGGCTAATCATTTCACTCTATACTTCTTTGTTCTTGCTTTTAGGATTCTTTAGCATTTGTTCTATGCTCTCTGATCTTTTCCTATCTTTACCCTACCCGTGTTCATAATTGTTCTCAGTAATCTAGTGACCCTATCATGTTCAACCCAAAGATCTTTGTTAGGATCTAGAAGTTCTTTAGGCTTTATACTTATATAATCGTTAGCCACGATCGTCGTTTAGGTGTGCTTAGCTTAGTGAAGTGTTTGAATGCTTGTGCTCGTGATAATGCTTGATTTGGATCTTTGATTTGAGTGCAATGTGTTGTGGATTGATAACCACAATGACATTGGTCTAATAATAAAGTTTGCTTAGTTGGGTTTAAGTTCTGTCTCAACTATCGCTAATCTTGCGAAATCTTAATCCCTTATCTATATTTATTTACCCATCATGGAAATCTTCTTTGTACAAAAGCTGTTCACGAAGTTCTCTGACACAGCAATAGTGTTCTAATTTTATCTCGAGCTACAGAACTCCGATTGATGCAAATCCAGTTGGGTTAGTTCATAAATTTCATAGGTGATTTTTTTGCCAAAACATCAGCACCATCTAATAAATATCCTGGGAGTTATGCACAAAACATAGGAGCTATCAGAATCTGTAAAACTCTGCTGACACACTCGGTTTAATTATTTTGTATCCTGACTTACAGACCTCCGTTTGAGGCAAATCTAGTTGGAGTAGTTCAGTAATTTTATACATCATGTCGCAGTAAATTTTTCATAATTTTTGGTTTCCCACACAGCAAGCCATATATATTCTTTTGAGACCAACAGAATCTGTCTTAAACTGGGAGTCCGCATTGCTTTATCTTTTAAGCTTTTCTCTTAGTGCAATCATCTAAATCAATGTTCCTAAAACTCAGATGGTGAACACCAGGTCCGGATCTGGTGTTGATCAGCCCCCAGTGACTCGTCCAAGGAGAGCCAGCAGTTCCGGCAGTGCACAGCAACAAGGACAGATAGATCCAGCTACGCAGCAGTTCATCCAGGCTCAAACCCAGCTTTTTCAGAACCTGTCCAACACTGTGGCCAACCTGCAAGCCCAAGTTAACAACCCACCTCAGCAACAGCAGGCGCCCAGGGACAAGCACCGAGAGTTCATGAACCATTGTTCGCTGGTGTTTACACATGCTGCGGATCCGTTGGAGGTTGATGATTGGCTGGAGACTGTGGAGAAGATGCTCACTTTTGTACAATGTGATGACAGAGAGAAGGTCTTGTACGCTTCAGGATGACTTCAGGGGACAGCTGGACCTTGGTGAGATGCTTATGTTGCCGCCCATGCTACACCGGATCCTATCACTTGGTAGGAGTTCACCACCAGCTTCAGGAGCCACCACATACCTGCAGGCCTGATGAAGTTAAAGAAGGAGTTCCTTTCTCTCCAGCAGGGAGGAATGTCAGTGGTAGAGTTCAGGGACAAGTTCATTGAGTTGTCTCACTATGCGCTTGAGGATGTTGCTCATGATGGGAAGAAACATGAGCTATTCATGGATGGGTTAGCTGGACCACTTCAGTACCAGCTTATGTCACACCTTTCAGTCATTTCAGCAGTTGATGGACAAGGCTATCTTCTTGGAGTCAAAGCACAGAGAGTTAGGAGATCTGAAGAGAAAGGCCACCACTCTGGGACAGTCAGGGAGCAGCCCTCGCCCCCGTTTCATTCCACAACAGAGGACAACACCTCATCTTGGAGGTTCGGGTGGAAACTCTGGGCAGAATCAATTGCAGCGTAATAATCAACAGTTCAAGCACCCCATTCAAGAGTTACAGCAGTCCATTCCACACACCCCACGCCCCAATGACCAGCAGTCTAGTCAGATTACCCCCGCGGGAACCCCAGTGAGACCTTGTGCACCCAACACCCTTGTTGGAAACACTTGCTTTAAGTGTGGAGAGAATGGTCACTTTGCCAACAATTGCCCCCAGAGGAGCACCCAAAATACTCCACTGCAGAGTCAATAGATGAGGAATGGAAACAAGACCCCCACAGAGCTCTAAGGGACAGCAAAACTCCGCACATGGCAGATTGAACCACATAAATGCATAGACCGTGTTTGGTATGTTCTTTATCAACACTGCCCCCGCATTAGTTCTATCTAACAATTCTCAAAATCTCTCTTAGTCCATCCGAATCTCGAGGACGAGATTGCTTTCAAGGGGGTTGTGAGACATGGGTACCCCTGGGTCCCCACCGACCAGGCTCACGGCCGTCCCCGACAAGTGGGTCCGGCCTATCAGAAGACCTGCCGACCTAACAGTGGGCCCAACCGACCTAGTTGGTGACCCACACGATCTCCTGAAGACCTTCCAGAAGATTCCGAGACGACCTTATCCGGAACGGCTCCAAGACTTGGTGTGCAAGACAAGACATCGGTGGATTCCGACCAAGCAGATCGACGAATATGGTAAGTGTTGTAATCAACTAGACTTAGGTCTCCTGGTTCTAACCGACCAGGAGTCTGGGAACCGACCTTGTCCGCTGGACAATATAAGGCGGGCAGGGCGACCCCTTGTACATACGCAATCCTCAAGCAATCTACACCAACAACTGGACGTAGGGTTTTTACTCTCCGGAGGCCCAAACCAGTATAAACTCGCCGTGTTCTTTGTGTTCCGTGTGCTCATGCGCAACCTTCGAGTTCTTAGCCCTAGATCCACCCCGCCGAACAAATAAACCACTGGGGTTGACCCCCCTGTGGGCTGTCTAGATCTAAATCCCTGACAGTTGGCGCGCCAGGTAGGGGGGATCTAGGGTTCTTCGTGCAACTCGATGGCTTCGTCAAGTGGCGTCATCTTCCCAGAGAGCATGGCGGACATCCTCGCCAACCCCATCGACATCTGCTTCGGCTCTATGCCGGCGGAATCCACCGTTCCAGCCGCATGCCTCGTCATCGAGAGCGCTGCGGCCACCACCAACCAGCAGGTTGGGTCCGATCTGCTGGAGGAAACCCACCCACCCACTCCTCGCGACCTGATCGCAGGGCTCGATCGCGTCGAAGATATGCTCTCCGACTTGATCAAGGTCTGTGAGCGCGTCAAGCGCCCTCGCAGGACCTCTCCATCTTCATCCCGCATGCCTATTAGTCTGCGGAATGCAACCCATGCAGCGTCTCGCTACATGAAGAACAAGATCCAGATCCAATCTAGACCCAAGATCCCACATCGTGGAAACTGCAGAGGTCACCTCGACGACCCTTGCCCCATCCATGAAGACTCCAAACACACGGCTCGCCATTGTCGTGTGCTCAAGAAGCTTCGCCGACCTCTCACCGCGGCTCATCGCCGACAGGTCAACCATGAGCCATCCTCGGACTGCCTTGCGTCCCAGATCGCCCGCACGACCATCTCCCCCAACTATCCGGGCGAGGCGTTTGAGATCCCAGACCGAGAGGTCCTCGTGGTCTCTGCTGACGTACCTCCTCAAGCTGGTGAGATGGACGAGCAGCACACACAACGAGAGAATGCTAATGCCGCACGAGCTGTGCGTCGCCAGCAGGAAGTAGATGTAGCTGCAGCAGCCCAAGCCCCAGGTCAAGCCGCGGGCAATGTCGTACCAGGTGCCGGCAACCAACCCGCAGGCAACGTCGTCAACGGGGGACCACCCCTCGCGGCTCCGGCCGCTCCTCAGTAGCAGCACAATCAAGACGAGCCTCGTCGACACCGCCTACGTGCTAGAGACCTCCTGAAGGACTTTGAGCAAGATGGCCATGAAGTCTACAACTCGCCTCACGCTAACCTAGTC
The DNA here is from genome assembly GCA_036936925.1 of Cenchrus fungigraminus. Lineage (NCBI taxonomy): Eukaryota > Viridiplantae > Streptophyta > Magnoliopsida > Poales > Poaceae > Cenchrus > Cenchrus fungigraminus. The sequence goes on along the minus strand of CM072772.1, from coordinate 62,568,344 downwards.
GCGGCCCTCGCCGAGCTAGGACAACTTGAGGATACTCCTACGACACGACATCTACAAGCTCACATCTGCATCGCTACTGCCCATGTCGAAGAAAGGGGACCGAGATACAGCAGATCAGCCTCCAGTTCCTACTCCAGGAGTAGGTCGGAGCGACCTCGACATCGTCGTCACAACAACGGCAATGCTCCCCTTCAGCCCGTGGCCGAAGAGGGGGGTGGGGAGAACGAAGTTGTGCAACCGGTCAATGCCGCTGCCAACGCAGCAGGCAACCCTCCAGCGAACGCCGCCGCTAATGCTGCAGGCAATGTCACCAACAACGTCGCCAACGCTGCTGGCGCCCAGCAGCAGAACGTCATCGGCAACGGAAGACAGAACGCAGGAGCTCAACCTCCACCAATACAAGCCAATCGCGCCCAGAGCAGTCAACGTCAACGCATACGAGATGAAGTAGAGATAGCACGTCGTGCTAACTACGACCGCGACAACGGGGTCCCTGATCCCCTTGACGCTAACCACCCCATCCAAGCCACGAACCTCCGGCAAATGCACGACCAAGAGCTCTTGCGTCATGCCCAGTATGACCAGGACAATGGTCCTCCCGACGACCTCTACGTCATCCCGATAGCCTACGCCCCATCAGCTAGCCCTGGAGCAATCAACAACTTCCCTACGTTCTCACGACGTCTCAGGACAATCAGATACCTCAAGGACTTCAAGCCAGCCATTGACAAATACAACGGCCGCTCTGACCCAAGTATTTGGCTGAAGATGTACAGCATCGCCACCCGGGTGTCTAGAGGCAATGAAGACCACATGGTGGGATACTTCCCTCTTGTGATGGGCAAAGCGCCACTCCTGTGGCTCGACAACCTCCCGGTGGAGTGCATCACCTCATGGGCGACCTTATCACGGCTCTTCACGACCAACTACCAAGCGACCTATAATCGCCCCGGCAACACTCACCACCTCGCCAGAGTGCGGATGAGGAAGGACGAGACTCTCCGCGAGTATACCAACTGCTACTTCGAAAACCGCAACACTCTCGCAGGCGTTAAGGATGAAGACATCATAGCCTACTACAAGAAGGGGGTAACCAACCTCAAGCTCTTTGAGAAGATTCATGAAGCTGACGCCAACACCATCGCCGACCTCATGGCATACGTCGACAAGCTTGTCGACACTCAAGACGCGGTAGTGCACGACTTCAAAGGAGAAGACCACGATGACGGTGGCGGCAGGTCGCGCAAGCGATCTGGCGAGGTCTATGCGACTGACCCACCCAGACCTTCCACTTTCCTCGAAGGTGACTTCAACATGGTCATGGATGACCAGTGCCAGTTCTACCGCGATGCCAAGCATACCATGAGGGAGTGCGAGCACCTAAAGCGTGCTCTAGGGTACCTCCAGAGCCCAAGAAAACCAAGAGCGGCAACAACGACGACCAGAATAGCAGCTTCCGCTACGACAATCGCAACCGTCGACCTGACCGACGCGATTATCGTGACTGGCGACCTTACCGTCACAACGATAATAGGGATCGCCATGATTATCGCCGCGATTATCGCCGCGATGGCCGTCGCGATGATCGACGTGACGACTACCACCGCGATGATCGCTGCGAGGATCACTACAATGACCACCGTGACGAGCGCCGCGATGACCGGCACGATGATCGTTGCCACGACAACCACAACCGCAACGACAACCGTCGCAAGGAGCCTTCTCCCCCACCACCACCAAAAAGGGGCAACCCCAACGGCACGTTCCAGAACGCCAACCGATAGATCAACTTCATCGTCGGCTGCCGTCAAGCAGCTAAGAGCAACAGACAGCAGCGATCAAATGCAAGGGAGATCGGCCAAGTCAACACTGAAACTCCACAACCCCTGCGTTGGTCGGAGTAACCCATCACTTTCTCCAAGAAAGACCATTGGGTGCACATACCAAACCCCGGGACCTACCCGCTGGTCGTCAACCCCATAGTGGACGGTGCGTTCCTGCCTAAGACCCTCGTCGACGGGGGTAGCAGTCTGAACATCATATTCACAGAAACACTGAGAAAGATGGACTTCGACTTCTCCAAGATGACTGCATGTGATGAACCCTTCTACGGGGTTGTACCTGGCAAGGCTGCATACCCCATAGGTCGTGTATGCCTGCCGGTCACCTTCGGCAAAAAGGACAACTTCCGCACAGAGTTCCTGACGTTCGAGGTTGCGGACTTCCGCTCCTCCTACCATGCCATCCTTGGTCGACCCATGTTGGCCAAGTTCATGGCCATACCGCATCACACCTACCTCATCATGAAGATGCCAGCACCAAACGGGATCCTTTTCGTCTACGGCGACATCCTCGTCTCCTACAATTGCGAGAGTGACACCATCGACCTCTCCAAGGTTTCTGCATGCAAAGCTGCCGCTACGGTCATGGTCGCTCAGGCCGCCAAGATCGACCAAACTACTCTGGAGGTGCCAGAACAGAAGCGTACAGCCACCGCCTTGGACCCAAGTCCTGCTGTGAAGAAAGTTTGCCTCGGCCTCCCTGACGCATCCAAGGAAGTCACCATCGGGGCCGACCTTGACCCCAAATAGGAACTCGCGCTGACTAGTTTCCTCTAGGACAACGCTGACATCTTCGCCTGGAGCCCGTCTGACATGCCCGGTGTCCCCAGGGAGCTGGCTGAGCACGCCCTTGAAGTAAGCAAGACCGCACGACCTATCAAGCAAAAGCTCCGGCGATTTGCAAAAGATAGGAAGCAAGCTATAGAAGTAGAAGTCTGTAAGCTCTTAGCTGCAGGATTCATCCGTGAATGTAAACACCCGGTTTGGCTCGCAAACCCGGTCCTTGTGCCCAAAAAGACTGAAGGATTAAGGATGTGTATCGACTACACCGACCTCAACAAGCACTGCCCGAAAGATCCCTTCCCTCTTTCTCGCATCGACCAGGTCGTGGACTCCATGGCTGGCAGCGTCCTACTGTGCTTCCTCGACTGCTATTCAGGGTATCACCAGATAGCCTTGAATCCCGATGACCAAGACAAGACGGCGTTCATAACGCCCAATGGCATCTACTGCTACAAGGTCATGACCTTTGGCCTGAAAAACGCTGGCGCGACCTACCAGAAGGCGATACAGAAGTGCTTGAAGTCTCAGATCGGGAAGAACGTAGAAGCTTACATCGACGATGTGGTTGTCAAGACCACCGAACAAGATCAGCTCATCAACGACCTCACCGAGACCTTCTCCAATCTACGCACCTACCAGTGGAAGCTCAACCCGACCAAGTGCGTCTTCGGTGTCCCCTCCGGATTGCTTCTGGGCTTCATGGTGGGGCACCGAGGCATCAAAGCTAACCCCGTCAAGGTCGACGCAATACGCAACATGGCCAAGCCATCTTGCAAGAAAGACGTCATGAAGCTCGCAGGCATGATGGCGTCCCTAAGTCGTTTCATCAGCAAGCTCGGTGAAAAAGGTCTGCCCTTCTTCAAGCTATTGAAGAAAGCAGATAAGTTCGTATGGGATGAAGAAGCACAGAAGGCTTTCGAAGCTCTCAAAGATTCCTTGACCACGCCTCCAATCATGACGCCACCCGTACCAGGGGAAACGCTCCTCCTCTACATCTCCGCCACCACTAATGTGGTCAGCACGGTTCTCGTCGCAGAACGAGAAGAAGAAGGGCAGGCCTATCCTGTTCAACGACCTGTGTATTACATGGGCGAGGTCCTTGCCGATGCTAAGACACGTTATTCACAGCCTCAGAAGTTGCTCTATGCACTCCTGATCACGTCAAGAAAGCTTCGCCACTACTTCCAAGCCCACAGATCACGGTATCGTCATCATTCCCTCTAGGAGAGATCATCCGCAACCGCGACGCCAACGACTGCATCGTCAAGTGGTCGGTGGAGCTTGGAGAGTTCGACATCGAGTTCTGCCCTCGGCAGGCGATCAAGTCGCAGATCTTAGCTGACTTCGTGTCAGAGTGGACAGAGATCCAGATGCCCCCTCCCAAGGAGAGGCCTGAACACTGGACGATGCCCTTAACCTCGAAGGTGCAGGAGCAGGAGTGCTACTCATCTCTCCTCAGGGAGAGCAACTCAAGTATGTCCTACAAATACACTACAAGGCCTCCAACAATGGAGCAGAATACGAAGCTCTAATTCATGGGCTCTGTATAGCAGTGTCCCTTGGCATCAAGCGACTACTGACATACGGCGATTCCAAGGTCGTCATCGAGCAAGTCAACAAGGAGTGGGATTGTGTCAAAGATACAATGGATGCTTACTGCACTGAAATCCGTAAGCTCGAAGGCCACTTCGAGGGAATCGAGTTCCAGCACGTACCACGCAACAACAACGTGGCTGCCGACGTGCTATCCAAACTAGGCTCCAGGCGAGCTCTAGTCCCGGCGGGTGTGTTCGTCCAAGACCTACGCAAACCGTCGATCAAACTGTTGGATCCGGATGACCCAGACCACCCACAGCTCGATCTAACCACAGCACCTCCCCACGACGTGCTGATGACTGAAAAAGAGGATGATTGGCGCGAGCCTTTCTTAGCCTTCCTGCTCGACCAGCGAGTCCCAGAAGACAAGGCTGAACGAGAGCGCATTACGCGGCGTAGTGCTAACTACATCGTGATTGGCAACGACCTCTACAGAAAAGCCGCCTCTACTGGCATCTTGATGAAGTGCATCTTGCAATCAGAAGGACTTCAGCTCCTGGCTGAGATTCACGGCGGCGAGTGTGGCTGCCACGCAGCATCCGCCAACCTGGTCGGCAAGGCGTATCGATCTGGTTTCTATTGGCCCACGACCATGTCTGACGCCAAAGACCTCGTCAAGAGGTGCAAGGGATGCCAGTTCTTTGCCAAACAGCAGCATCTGCCAGCTCAGATCCTGCGCACGATTCCCCCATCTTGGCCCTTCGCCATGTGGGGCCTGGACTCCATAGGACCATTCCGAACCGCTCCGGGTGGCTACAAGCACATCCTTATGGCTGTCGACAAATTCACCAAGTGGATTGAAGTCCGACCTGTCGCCAAGGTCACGTCGGAAGAAGCGGCCAAATTTATCCAGGAGATCACACATCGCTTCGGTGTGCCCAACAGAATCATCACCGACCTCGGGACGGCCTTCACAGGGTCTGCCTTCTAGGATTTTTGCCAAGACAACACGATTGACGTCTACTACTCCTCGGTCGCCCACCCTCGGTGCAACAGCCAGGTCGAGCATGCCAACGGCATGGTCCTTCAAGCTCTCAAAGATCGTATCTTTGATGACGCTTCAAACTACGCCACCCGGTGGTTAGCCGAGTTGCCACAAGTAATCTGGGGTCTGAGGACCCAAGTCAGCTCTGCTATGGGTTTCTCGCCTTTCTTCCTGGTCTACGGCTCAGAAGCCATCTTACCCACCGATGTCACCTTCGGAGCTCCACGTATACAGTTCTACGAGGAGGGAGAAGCCGAGCAGACCCGTCGTGTCGACCTTGACAGCCTCGAGGAACAAAGAGTGGCAGCCGTTATGAGGCAAGCTCGCCACGACCAGCAACTCCGTCGGTATCATGATCGCAACGTCAAGGAGACCTCTTTTAACGTTGGCGACCTAGTCCTAAGACGTATACAGAAGACCGACGGTATGCACAAGTTGTCCGCCCCTTGGGAAGGACCCTTCATCGTCACTGAAGCCATCAGCCCGTCTACATATCGCCTCAAGTGGGGCGACGGGCAAGGCGTACCCAACCCATGGAACATGGAGCACCTACGACGATTCTATCTGTAGAATAGTTTTTATTACAGCTATGTATTCCTCGTCTTTGTATTTTCAGTTCAATAAATATTAATTAAAGCAGTCATCTACTGTGTCTCGAGCTCTACCCTCTTTTCTTTCACATCATGTACCCTCACCCTCGCGGGGGCTTGGCCAAAGCCAATACAAGGGTCGAAAGACCTGGGGGTGAAGTTTCCTGTTCCTCCCCCTCGATATGCTCGAGGGCTTGGCACAAGCCAACACAAGGGTCGCTGGACCTGAGGACGTCGCCCCTCATGACTACTTACCTTATGTTGTTGAGAACCTGCTTGGTCGTATGGTTGCAAAACCTGAGTCCCAGACTCCTCCCCATGCGCTGATTGCACGTAAATGTCCCTGCTGAGCTGTGGTGATTGGTAAGCCAGCCTCTTTGTGAGTAGTGGTTAGCAGGGCATGAAAAAGATATATTGCTTCAGGGCAACCAACTTCATACAAACATAAGCTAAGTACATCATGCAGGCCAAAAGAAGATTATCGTTGTTATTTACATGACTGGAGGAAGGAGGGGGTACAGCTCTAAGACTACGACTACTCTTCACCATCGTCACCCTCGTAATCGATGGCGTCCATTACCACCATGGCGGCCTCCCGTACCTCGTCCTCCATGGCCTTGAGGTCCTTCGTCGTGTTTGGGCCTTCTCCGACCTTGACCATGTCAACGTCGGGGTGATGAGACTTTACTCGCACTAGCGACTCCGTAGCCGCTGTTGAGCTCGTCACCTTCAAGAGATCAACCAACTTCTCAGGTGCAGCCAGAAGCCGATCAATAGCCGGATTGGGCTCCTCCCCAGCGACCTGCATCTCCACCATGTCCATCACAAAGTGGGCAGCGTTCTTCAGGTTGTTCAGCTCCACCTCTTGCCCTGCAATAGTCACCTGGTCATTCTGCAACGCCTTCAAAGCTACCTCGAGACTGACCTCAAGGTCCTTTTGAGCTTGCTTCTCATAAGCCATCTTCTGGGACACGACATACTCACTATCTATGGTGCCTTTCATCAGCTGCTTCAACTCTTTAGCACTGGCCTCGGCCTCCCGTAGGTTCACTTCTAGGCTTCGGACCTTCTCCTTAGCATTCTTCAGGTCGTTCTTGAGGTCATCCTCTCGCTTGTGAAAATCTGCGATGAACAAAGGGTGGTGAGGTATAACTCTCAGATACACAAGACAAGGATCGATAAAGCTATGAAGCAATTGGTCTTACCAGTGCTCACAGTATTCAACAATGTATCGGCCTCCCGACTTTTGCGCTTCTCTTCATTTAGCTCGTCTTTGAGCTTCTTCTTGTTAGCCGTCGCTGCCTCACGGACCTACTTGAGCTCCTGTTCGAGCTCCCCCACCCGCAGCTGCATAGCTGCAGCATCCTTGCACTGGTCGGCCCTGCCCTTGGCGCGGTTGGCCAGTGATTGCTTCGCAAAAACAAAAAATAGGTCGTCAACCACATTCATAAGATAAGTCATTTATTTAACTCAAGGACAGTTGCCTACCGTGAGGGCTTGATTGAGCGTCAAGATCGACCAGCGGACCTCCTTCATATCCTCATCATCCTCGAAGATATCTCCCTCCCAGGGAGTGCCACTCCAGTCAATGTCCTCCCGCCCTAAACTTGGCCCTATCGACGTCGAACCTGGCGCCTGCACACCGGTTGTTTCTAGGTTCTCCTGTGGTGGCTCGATCTGAGCTGGGTCCACAGTCGGGCCCTGAGCTGATGTGCTGGGCACCACGTTGATGGGGTCCGCATCAATAACAGGCGGGGGAGCCGATGTCCCCACGTCACCGACCGAGCCCTGAGTCCCGACCTCATGCTCGGATGACCTCATCCGTGAGGGTGAACCTTGAGCACCCGAGGTGCTCTGAGGTCTGGCGTCCGACCTACAGTAATTTAGTTGACATAGTAAAAAAATCTAACAATGGCTAGCAACGGACAAGATTAAGTACTGAGGCCTTACCTCACGGTCACTGGCACACGCAATTTCGGCCTCAGGGGCCGAACTCGTATCTTTACAAGCATCTTGGCCTGTGCACCAACGGCAGCCCGTTGTGCCTCCCTCATACAGCGGAGGTCCTCTTCTGTCACTTGTTGCTCCAGCTCCCGTTGCCTCTTGGCTGCGGGACTCAGCGACCTCCTTGCCGAACGATCGTCGGTAGCTTCGTCTTCCTCCTCCTCGACCTCCTTGGTCGCCGGGGTAGGGATCGTCGGGGTGGGGATCATCGGGGGAGGGCTCGTCTTCCTCTTCCTCTTCTTCTTGTCAGCCTCAAGCTTGGCAGTCTTTACTGCCTCGACCTTCGCGGCAGCCCTTGAGGTTGACTGCTTCGCCATGGTCGCCCTTGTCTTGCGCAATGGCTTAGTGGCACTGCTAGCCTCGGGGCGGCTCACTACAATGTCGCCGACCTCCATGTCACTATCTTCGTCAGCCCCAACCGACGAGTCTGACTGATAGTTCTCCAGCAGCGCAGCTGCTGGAGGCTGGTAGTTCTCCGACCTTAATTTCCGACGTGGCTCTACATCGGTCGGTAAAGGTGCAGGGCACCAAAATTGCATCTCTCGAGTCTGCAAAAACAAACAACAAGACATAAGAGGTCTTCCTCTAATTACACAAAGCAGCAAAATACATCAAAACGACCTCATTGTCCCAGGACTTACAGGTTCAGCAGGTCGGGACAGGGAATACGCCTTAAGGGCCCTTCCTGTTCCGAATGCAACCAGTGTACATCTGTGTCACTCTAGCCGTCATCTCCTCCTGGGAGACCTTGTGGTTCACCTCATGAGTTGGGTCCAACTGACCCCAATTCTCGTACGCCGGATGCACCGGGTCCTTGATCGGTTGGATCATGCGACGACAAAACAACATCGCTATAGACCCTCCTGTCAGACCTTTCTTCTAGAGGTCGGTGATGAGGGGGAGCAACTCCTTGAGATCTTCCAGCTCATGGGAGGTGAGTGCTAGGTCCCACTCTGGTATCTTCTCGGGCTTGTGCCCGGTGCGCTTCGGGAGCGCCGGCTTTTGGTCGGTGATATAAAACCACTCCGACCTCCACCCAGTGGTGTTGTCCGGTAGATCCATATCTATCCATTCTGCCTTGAGACCTGATCTGAGGCAAAACATCACTGACCCTACCACACCGGTGCGCTTGCCGGTGGTCTTCACGTTGAAGAAGTAACACCACAACACAAAATGCGGCAGTATCCCAAGGAACACTTCACACATATGTATGAACGACGAAACTACAGTGATGGAGTTAGGAATGAGATGTACCAGCTCCAGCTTGCAGTAGAAGAGAAGACCCCTGAAAAAATCGCCAGCGGGCACACTGAACCCGCGCTCGAAGTAGGAGGCGAAGACGACCTGCTCCTTCTCGTCCTCCGTCGGAAACCTCTGGCCGGTGGGCACCTTCCACTCCAACTCCGCCTTGGACCTCAGGAGCCCGCGATCTACCAGCGCCTGGATCTTCTCCTCGGTCATTGTCGAGGGATCCCAAACCGTCTTCGAGGACGGGATCTTGGGAGCTGCGGGCCGCCATTTCTTGCACTCAGGTGGATTTGGATCTAAAATTCATTAGGGTTTTTACACGCATGCGGAGCAGCGCGGCGTGTGGATGGCGGAGCCGACGCGTGGTCTGCTACAGACAGCGGCGGCGGGCTAGGGATTTGTGGATGGAGGGCGGATGCGGGTGCACGGCGGCTAGGGTGAGATGAGCTCCGGCGGAGGCGGCGGGAGGAAGAAGATGAAGGCAGGGGAGGGTCAACACCCGTCCCCACGGCCGTATTTATATGGGCCCCGCTGCGGATGCCCGTTGCGGATCTGTCGCCGCAATGAGCTCGCCGCAACGGCTATGTGCTGCTAATTTCGCGAGACGATCTCGCTGGATTTCACGCTAATGGCTATATGCCCAAACGGATAGATTGGTGACCTACACCCCGAGTATAGGTCGTGAACATAACAAAGCTATCATGTCATCCTAATAGCACACTCGATCTCCACGAGGTCGACAAGGCCCCAAATCACATCACTTTAGGTCCTTGATGAATAATTTCTTCAAATCGACCATCACATGACAGAAGAGAGTGAATATTACACATGAACTTTGAAGGTACACAGGTCGCCTGCGACCTCATTGGATCCAGAACCCGTTACAAGATATAAACATAATTGAAGACATGATCTACATAGAGCAATCCTTGAGGTGTCCCCTGCAACAGCAGAGCACATCACAAGAATTCTTCTAGCTTCAGGTCCTCGATGGTGGCCTTGCGATGAACAACTGCATGACGGTGCACATAGCAGGTCACACTTTGTGCCTGACTATGGAATGCAGATACGAGCTTACTCTTCGGCGCGGACCGCAAGCCCTCAACGAGCATCTCATGCTTACCAAGAACCTGCAGCGTAACCTCGGGCCTCTACAGCATCACCTCCAAACTCTCCTTGATTCCTCGCTGAGGCACGGTACAAAGAGTGGGTGTGCTACCTATATTTCGCAAGAGTTCTTCTAGCTCCAAGCCTCTACAAACTTTGCATCCTACAATCTGGTGGACGGACACATGCCCATGGCATGGCCTTAATACTACCCTGCGGCTTCATAGCTCAGCAATGCTCGGTGCTTGCCTCCTTCAGCTCCGTGGTGCTATTTATAGCCGGAACCTGGCCTTGTGCGGTCGATGAAGTGGAGACACTGTTACCACGTGGCCCAGAGGTCCTGTAGATATGTGTATGATTAAAGGCGATGTCCTTTTCCCTACCTCGTGATGCCTTTGTCGCTAGTACATCAATGATGCCTGAGGCAGCTGCGGCATCACATGGCTACAGTACACCCCTCGGTCAGTGGGTAGTTTGTCGTTTTCTGGGTGGCAAGGGAATCTCCGACCACTGTTGACCCATGACCCTGTAGTCTACGGAGAGATCAAGTCTACAAAATTGTCGGCCCCCCGTGGTCGGTGTGCCTAAAACTAAGGTAGTCAATACTTTAGTACCATGGCTCCGCAGGATGATTGGCAGCTATGCTGGTCGTCTGGACACCAAAACGACCTCCATGAGGTCGGTGTGCCTTAATACTTAAGGTCTTGCAATACCTCAGTATGTCTACAGGCTCTGCCAACCTAGTTGGGCGTCACGGATGTGTGACCTTCCTAGGTCGGTGTGCTCTTATGGCCCCGCCAGCCTGATCTGGACACCCAAGATTTTATGTCGGGAATGAAGGCCTCTCTGTGGGGTGCGCGCCTAATGGCCCTGCCAAGTATCTCCGGGTGCTTGGGCGCTTTTGATTTGAGACCTTCTTGAGGTCGGCATGTCTCGAGTGGCCCTGCCAGACTCCTTGCAGCCATGCAGGATATCTGGGTGTCTCTACACTCCATTCGTCTAAGAATAACCTTCTTCTATGACTTCATCGTTGACCGTTTCGACCACTACAAAAGACCTTTTCATGCGATGCGCGTTTCAAGATCCTGCTGGGTATCCTCGAATACTGGACATCATTGATTTGAGGCCTCTTCGAGGTCGGCACGCCTACAAGGCCTCCTAGAGGTCGGCTCTGCCAGACTCCTTGCAGCCATGCTGGGAGAGCTGGGTGTCTCTACAGTTCGTTCGATTAAGACCATGACTCAGTTTTCTTCTCTTTTTTGAGCATAAAACTAGCCATGCTGCCTGCTTCAATGCTTGGGGACTACTCTACGAGAGCGTCTTTGACGCCCTCTTGTTTTCTTTGTTGTACCGACCTGTTGGGAAACCTGTTTCTCATCAAGTCGTTACTCGACCTATTTTCTTCTCTTTTTTGGATCATCATACCGGCCATCCTGTCCGCCACGATGCTCGGATACTACTCTATGAGTGCATCCTTGATGCCCTCTGAAATTTTTCCATCGTCGTTTCAGTCTATTGGAAGCCCGCTTCCTATAGGCCGTCACTCGACCTCTCCTCATTCGGCAAGACTACAAACAGGTCGGCTGCTAGGCTGATTTTGTTTTTTCTTTTGGACCGACGTGCATGCTATTCGACCTGTCGATAGCTTCAAGACTTTGTCATGACCTTCTAAGGTCGCTGCGCCTACACATCGCTCGGGGGCTTGTGAGACATGGGTACCCTTGGGTCCCTACCGACCAGGCTCACGACCGTCCCCGACAAGTGGGTCCGGCCTATCAAAAGACCCGCCGACCTGATAGTGGGCCCAACCGACCTAGTTGGTGGCCCACACGATCTCCTGAAGACCTTCCAGAAGATTCCGAGATGACCTTATCCGGAACGACTTCAAGACTTGGTGTGCAAGACAAGACATCGGTGGATTCCAACCAAGCAGATCGACGAATATGGCAAGTGTTGTAATCAACTAGACTTAGGTTCCTGGTCGTAACCGACCAGGAGTCTGGGAACCGACCTTGTCTGCTGGCCAATATAAGGCGGGCAGGGCGACCCCTTGTACATACGCAATCCTCAAGCAATCTACACCAACAACTGGACGTAGGGTTTTTACTCTCCGGAGGCCCGAACCAGTATAAACTCGCCGTGTTCTTTGTGTTCCATGTGCTCGTGCGCAACCTTCGAGTTCTTAGCCCTAGATTCCACCCCGCCGAACAAATAAACCACCGGGGTTGACCCCCCTGTGGGCTGTCTAGATCTAAACCTCTGACAGGGGTAGATTTGTCACACCCGGAAATTTTCAAATGTCAGGATGTGAATAGGAAGAAAACTTAAACAACAATTTTCTCTTAATTTTAAAATTTTTCCCAACATTTAATTCTTTACAGGGAATATAGGACAAAAAAGAAAATCATTTGTTTGTTTTTCTAAATTACAAAAATGGTTTGATGTTTGTTGCATACATGCTGGTGCATTTATTTTGGTTGTATGAGTTCAAATTTGTATTTGAATTCAAATTGTGTGAAACCGTTTGAAAATTCAAAACCCTTTCTTTTTCTCTGTTCCCCTTCCTTTCTTTTCTGCTGGCCTGTTAGCTGAAGTCCGGCGGAGGCCCTTGGAGTTTCCCGTTCAGTCGCTGGCCACCCCTCAGCTCTGCGGCCCGTCGGCCCATCTCGACCGCACGGTCCGTTGGCCGGAAGTCCGGCGCTGCCCCCTGGACTCCTCGACTTTGTTCGCTCGTCGTCCTTCAGCCTAGCAGCTTAGCCCACCAGCCAGCCCAACAGCTCAGCCCACATTCCAGCCCAGCAGCAACCTGCGAAGCCTGCTCTGCCTCTTGCGCCCACGATCACCGACAGGCGGGCCCCGATCGTCATCCCCTACCTCCGGTCAGACCGAGTCGGAGCCAAGGTCTGAGCCACGCCACACCCCGCGCCCGCGCCCTCTCCCTTGGCCCGCACGCCAAACAAGGAGCCCTCCGGCCAATATAAAGCTAGCTGCCACTGCACGTCAGCCCTTTTTCCCCTAACCGTAGCCACCTCGAGCTCCAGCCCCTACACGCGCCGCTGAACCCTAGCTTGGCCACCACCATTGATCCGCTCCGCTGCCGCTCTTTCGCCGACTAGAAGCCACCTCGGAGCTTCGCAAGGAGGTGAGGAAGCTGCTGGTGCCGTTTGTTGGCGTTCACGTGCGTCCCTTCACGTCAGAGCACTCGTCGGAGTTGGCGCCGCCATGTCCATCCGCCTCGCCTCACCGCGTGCCGTCGTCACCGTGTTTCCACAGTCTTCACCGCCCTAGATCGATCCCTTGCACCGTGCGCTTCATTCTCGAGCAAACCGCGCGTCAAACCGAGTCCCAGAACTCGATCTCTCGAGTTCTTCGGCGAGAGCGCTGCCGCTCGCCGGTGAGTCCTCCGCCGCCTGTGCGCTGCCGCCCCGCTGCGATCGCCGCCCGCCGTCCGATCTGGCCCGTGCAGACCAGATCAATCTGACCCCTGGTCAATCCAGTCAGATACCGGTCAACCCCACCCCGCCGCCGTCCTTTTTGATAAAGAGACCCCCGGTTTGTTTAGTTTCACAAACCGATCCTTCACAGTTCAAAAGTAATTAGATCTAGGTCCTTTTCTTTACATTTTAGACCCTGAGCTCTATAGTTTTTGCACCCTAGGTCCATCCTTTAAGTTTTGCACTGCAGCCCCTAGGTTTTTATACGTAATCATGTTTTAGCCCTCAGTTGCTTATAGTTTAGCCCCTGTAGGTTTAGTTTTCCTGCAGATAAGCCCTGTAGCTTGTTTTAGCCTTAGAATGCACGTTATAAGTCTGTTTTGGCATTCTTTATATCCATGTGTTCGTCTTGACGAGTAGATTAGTTTTCGGCTATTTATGTTTCTGTTTGCAATGATTGGTGTATTGTTTCTTATTTGATTGTATTGTTCCTTTGTATGTGAATGTGTGGTGCGTAGAGAACGATCCGTTCGACGAGTTCGCTGTCGTTGAAGATCTTGAAGACTTTGAGCAGCAGTGAGAGTTTGCGGAAGGCAAGTCCTTTCTGCATTCCCCTTTACCTATTACAACATCCATTTTAATTACACCATTTATTTAGTTATTGCTTTGCATCAATATGATGGGTCCTATGTGATTAAGGTTCGACTAGCTTTGTTTACCCCTATGCCTTGATCAACCTGGGTTTATTTTAATGTTGGGTAGTAGTTGCTAGAGCATATCTTGGTTTGGGTGGTTAATGGAACATTTATTAAATTGGATTTACTTTTGTTATATCTCCATTTAATACAAGAACACTTTACCTGTTAATCGGAACATGGAGCGACCACCCAGGAAAACAGTACTACCACAATACATATGGCTCTGTCTTGGCCAATTAAGTAGAGAACTTGGTGTTAGGTATGCTTTACCTGAAATGGGTTGGTGGATGCCGGTAGTTGGTGTATAACTCGGTCCTCAGGCTGATCTGCTCTATGGTAGCTTCACAGTCTTGATAGAGGTTTATGCATTGCGCTGTCATGTAACCTAGCGAGCAGCTTGCATTAGGGGATCTTTGTAAAGGCCTCCTAGCATCCCTATGCAATCACACCTCGGTAGTGTGGTATGGTTCCTAGCTAGCACCGCATGGTTGGGTCTAAAGTTGTTCGGGACTTTTACGCGACTTGTGGGTAAAGATGTACAACCTCTGCAGAGTGTAAAACTGACCGGTTAGCCGTTCCCACGGTCAAGGGTGGCCTGGACCCTCACATGAGTAATCTTATGAAAGATGGAACTTTAAACTTGTGCACTTCATCTCATGTTATTGATGTATATGTTAATTGGGTTTGGTATATACTTATATTTGCTAGTAACTAGCTGCTTAATAAAACTTTGACCAACTAAAAGTGCTGAACGCTTTAACCTTATCAGCCTTCCACCATAAAGCCTTGCATGTTGTTTTAGTGTTTTCCCTTGTTGAGTATGATATGGCTCATGCTTGTTTTTTATATATTGCATCTACACAACCCGGCTGCTGCTCAGACGGACGCTTTAAAGACTTTCTTGGAGAGTTCAACGAGTTCTAAGGCACACGCTCCCTCAGTCGACTACCTGTGGAGACATCCTTTTCCGCTGCTAGTACTCGCATTTGGTTCGTTTATGAGACTTTCGGTCATGTAAGAAATATAATACCTCTCTTTACACTTTGACTCTGTGTTTTGGTATTCACTAAGTCGATGCATGTGTGAACTTTGATCCTGGCACACATGTATTCAATGCATTCGAGTTTGCCTTCAAATTTGGGTGTGACAAGTGTCAAGTCGACCGTCAAAAACAGCAAGGACTTTAAAATTGAATCCTCTTGAAATTCCTAATGCGTCTAGAGAGCTAGGGAGTTTTTTTATTATTATATATACATCTTTCTTTCTTTCTCTCTGTTTTTTTCTTTCATCATTTTTTCCTTCTTTCTTTTTTTTCTTTTTTTATTGCATACTCCCCTAAACTCTGGACTACACTAGTACCTACCTTCTTGGCACCTCCCCCCATGCTTAGATGATTGCATGTCCTCGGGCAAAGAGATGAAATTTTTGTGCCAAGGTAGGTACTGAAAATCCTAAATTTTCCTTGAGAGAGACACTTGAAATCTTTTAGGGATCCTTCACGCACCCTTTATGTCGTCCTGGAGGTCTCCCAAAATTTAACTTCAATCTTTGGCACCTTCATTTTTGTGATCTTCCTCGAAATATTCTTCCATACTCAAGAATTGGGTTGTGGTCAAGGAGATAAACACAAAAAGATATTTTGGGTTTGTGGGTCGATATCCGGTGAGGTTTGCAAAATTTCTGATGTGGAAACTTACAATGCACGGATAGAAAAGCCTAGCAATAAGATAGATACGCAAAAACAGAATGACCAGCTTCTAAGTCTCGAACCAGAGAAATAAAGCCTTGAATCAATGCACCCAAAAATAAATCTTATATACTAAGGTTTTGCACTCATTTAAATATAAGGCTTTGGATAGGTAGAGCAACATGCAAGTGGTATTAATGACGAGGTTAGCATAACTTTTAAAAACGAAAATAAATCATCTTTAACCCATCCAAAATTGAGAGCATGAGAAAAACTATGGGTCTTCATCTTTATCATAACCACCACAAAAGATTAATCTAGCATTTAAATTTTAATTTCAGATTTGCATTAATGAGAGCATTAGCTTAATCATGCATAAAGCAAGCACATAGACGAGCAAAGAAGCAACGATTATCATATATCAACTTGGCATAATTTTCCATCCTCACCAAAGGTCATGATTAGGGGGCAATATTTATTCATGATGATTTGAAGCAAACATAACTACTAACACGCATGCTGAAAATAAAGTAGAAGGTTATTTACAAACTTACCTTGTTTTCGTCGCTTAGCTTTGACAGTCCGGGTCACCATCCAAGGTGTAGACGTCAATGTATTTAATGGGCACAACGTCAGGCTCCAGGAATACCTTGAGTCGTTGTTCATTTACAACATATTGATCTCCTTTGGCATCCATGATTGTTACCGCTCCCGACAGTGACACTAAATGCACGACGTACGGTCCATCCCATTTGCTTTGCAGTTTTCCTTTGCCGAAGACCTTGTATCAAGAATTGTATAGTAGGACTTTGTCTCCTTCCTTGAATTCCTTCTTATGCAATCTTTTGTCGTACCACCTCTTCATCCTTTCTTCATAGATGCTAGAGTTGTGATATGCCTTCAATCTTAGCTCTTCAAGTTCACATATCCGAATCCTCTGCTTTATTCATGCCGCATCAATATCAAGATTCATCTCTTTTATTGCCCAATAAGCCTTGTGCTCTAATTCTACCAGTAAATGACATGTTTTTCCATAGACGAATGGATAAGGGGTCATACCTATCGGTGTTTTATGCGCAATCCGGTATGCCCACAATGCTCTGTCTAGCTTCTTTGACCAATCTTTTCCTCCTTTAGTCAACGTCTTCGTGAGGATGCCTTTGAGTTGCTTGTTCGATGTTTCCGCTTGACCATTTGTTTGTGGATGATAGGCCGTAGACACCCTATGCTCGATTCCCAACTTTGCCAAGCATCTTTTAAAATCCTTGCCAATAAAGTGTGATCCATCATCACTTATTAAAATTATAGGAACACCGTATCGAGGGAATATCACCGTCTTGATCATTTGAATGGCTTCTTCCGTAGATGCTTTCTGACATGGAATTGCTTCAACCCATTTTGATACATAATCAACTATGACCAAGATGTATTCATACCCATGCGAGTTCACGAATGGTCCCATAAAGTCGATGCCCCAAACATCAAATAGATCAATTTGCAAATTATAATTCAGCGGCATTGCATTCCTTTGAGATATATTTCCACTCCTTTGGTATTCCAGGCAAGTTGCAACAAACCATTTAGCATCCTCGTGCATCTCAGGCCAATAGAATCCACTTGCCCATACTGTTGCTTGTGTTCTAAAGTGTCCATAGTGTCCTCTATATTTCGATGAGTGGCATTTTCTTAGAATTTCTTCTCTTTCTTCCCACGGTACACATCTTCTTAACACTCCATCATCTCCACATCTATATAGGTATGGTGCATCCCAATAAAATTTTTTCTCTCGGCAATCACCCTTCTTTTAGCATTTTTGTCCAAGTGATCTAATGACATCTTCCGTAGGCATCTTATAATATCATGCATCCATCCTCTCCTATCAAGTATTCAATATAGATGGTCATCTCTCATTCTATCTTCAATTAGCTCCATCCCATCATCTCCATGATGCATCCTTGATAGGTGGTCGGCTACTACATTATCTGACCCTTTCTTATCTCTAATTTCCATATCAAACTCTTGTAATAATAGAATCCATCTAATCAAACGTGGCTTGGCATCTTTCTTGGACAAAAGGTACTTGATTGCAGCATGGTCGGTATACATGATCACCTTCGAGTTCACAATATAAGATCTAAATTTTTCAAATGCGAACACTACGGCAAGCAATTCCTTCTCCGTAGTTGCATAATTCACTTGAGCTTCATTTAAAATTTTACTTGCATACTAAATTGCATGTACCTTCCCTTCCTTATTTTGTCCAAGAACGGCTCCAACGGCGTAATCGCTTGCATCGCACATTATCTCAAATGGTAGATTCCAATCAAGAGGTTGCATAATTGGTGCACTTATGAGAGATTGCTTCAACGTCCGGAAAGCATGCAAGCACTCTTCATCAAAGTCATATTCCACATCTTTTTGGAGAAGTCGTGTCAATGGCTTGGTGATCTTTGAGAAATCCTTTATAAATCTTCTATAAAATCCGACATGCCTAAGAAAGCTTCTTAACGATTTGATATTTTTCGGAGGTGGTAACTTTTCATCCGTCTCAATTTTAGCCTTGTCCACCTCTATTCCTCTCTCGGAGATGACATGTCCCGAGACTATCCCTTTGTTCACCATAAAGTAACACTTCTCCCAATTAAGCACAAGGTCAATTTCTCCACACCATTTGAGAACCTTCTCCAAATTTTCCAAGTAACTTTCAAAACACGTACCATGCACCGAGAAATCATCCATGAATACCTCCATAATTTCTTCAATAAAATCCGAGAATATAGCCATCATGCATCTTTGAAAGGTAGCCGGTGCATTACATAAACCAAATGGCATTCTTCTATATGCAAAAGTTCCATACGGACATGTGAAGGTTGTCTTTTGTTGATCATCCGGATGAATGGGAATTTGCATGAACCCCGAGTACCCATCAAGGAAACAAAAGTAAGAATGTTTAGCTAACCTTTCAAGCATCTCGTCGATAAATGGTAACGGAAAGTGATCCTTCCTTGTTGCCTTGTTCAACTTCCTATAATTGATGCACATTCTCCATCCGGTCATGATCTGTAGTTGTATCAACTCATCCTTCTCATTCTTCACAACAGTTATTCCTCCTTTCTTTGGTACACAATGCACCGGGCTCACCCATTCACTATGTGGCACATGGTATATTATTCTAGCATCCAACAACTTGATCACCTCCTTCTTCACCACCTCGCGCATGGCATGGCTCAATCTTCTTTGATGCTCGACAACGGGCTTGCATTGTTCTTCAAGTGGTATGCGGTTGGTGCAAAAGGCTGGACTAATACCCTTCAAGTTACTTATCAAGTACTCGATCACCTTCTTGTGTTTTCTCAATAAATTCAGCAACTTATCCAGACTTAATTCATCATTCACGATGACCGGGTACGTCTTATCCACTCCCAAAAATTCATACTTCAGTCCCTTGGGAAGTGTCTTCAACTCAATATCGGGTGCTTCGGGTTCTTGTTGTTGCAAGTCACCAATATCTTCATAATTTTCTTCGTGCAAGCTTCCATCTTGTGCCTACAACCCCTCAGTTGCTTCTTCCAGTTCTTTGTCTTGATCATCATACATAGCATCATTTTCCATTGCTCGTTGGAGAGGGTCCCTGAAAGTATCAACAAAACGAAGATCCTCTACCTCTTTGTTATCAAGAGGTAGAGGTAAAGCAATACGAGGAGTGGTAGGAAATCATATGTGAATTTAGTTCCATCTAGATCAATAGTAACTCTACCCTTTCTGGCATCAAGAACGGCATTGACTAACTTAAGAAAAGGCCTACCTAGAATTATATCATCATGTTCATTATGGTAAGCATCAATTACGAAAAAGTCGGTTGGAATAATTTTACCCGAGATAGGAACATCTAAATCTCTAAGCACACCCAAAGGTCTTGTCATTCTACCATCTCCCATGATAAATTTTATTTGAGTCGGAGCAAGATTTAAAAGTTTTAATAAAAAGCTCATAATAAATTTTGGAAGACACGACACTAACATGGGCTCCTATGTCACATAAGGCTTTGCAAATTTTCTCCCCATTAATGGTGCAACTTATGTGAGGTGTTGGTAGAGAGGTACCTTCGACATGATCGGCTCCTATCGCGTACACTTCGGCTAGGTGTGCATATGGCGAGTCCTCCGGCTTCACTCCCATAATTTTCTTTACTTCGGCAATGTGATCCGGATCTACCTCTTCTTCCTCATTGAAAAGCCTTTGGATAATCTCTTCGGCCGATTCTTTGTCCAACTTGTACCCCGAGTGACTCTCCTTCGGAAAGTTGAATTCTATAGCTCTCGCCGACTCTTTTTGGTTCGGGTATGCTCTCCTCTTATTGAATATTTCTTCGAAGTCAATCGAGTTCCAATCCATTTGTTCAAACTCCTTTAGCGGCTTTGCATTCGCCAAACTTCTTCCTTCTACCTCTTCGAGCTTGCAAATTTTGTTGCCATGGATTGGTCCTCCTCCATTGTGGTTTGCTCCTTCAGTCTTTTCTTGCCTTGCTTCTTCTTTCTTCACTTCTGGGGCTTCTTTTGTAGAAATTCCAACAAGTACCTCCACACGAGTTTCTTGCTCAACGCTTCCCGAAATATGTTCTTCCCAATCTCTTTGCATGGCCACCCCATGCTTAATCTTTGTAGTAATTGGCCGGCCTCCGTGAGTGTTTTCTCCATGATATTTCCGCCTGCACACATTTGAACATACCGCATGCATTCGGGGGTTAGTGAAAAATAAAAAGTATGCAAGTGTACATCACTGGAGAATCTGAGCCTTGGTCCTTGTTTGATCAATGTATTGAATCTTTCCCAGGCTTGATCTATTCCTTCCTCTTCTCCTTGCGCAAAATTTATCACTTGCCTCCTCACATTTTGAACCCTACTTATTGGAAAAATATTTTCACAAAATTTCTTCACCAATCGATTCCAATTTCCTTCCACTTCGAAGGATGCAAGTGAGTTCCATCGTTTTGCTTCTTCTGCAAGTGAGTATGGAAACAGATTCCATTTGTACGAATCGACCGCAACTCCTTGTTGCACCATGTTGCATAGCATCGCGAAACACTCGATGTGCCTATATGGATTGTCCGTCTTCACCCCTCTAAATGGGTTTGCTGCCACCATCTCTATCATCTGAGGCTTGATCTTATACTCAGTAGCCCTGAGTATCAAATCTGATTTTTGCACTTTAATATCCTCCAATCGCGGGCTAGCATAATACCATAGTGGTTTTTCTTCTTCCTCCATGGGGTGATTGAAAAAGCCATCTAGACAACAAAAACAAAACAAAAACACAAATTTTCTAGACAAAAGGTTAGGTGTCAGTAATCAAAAAATTAATACAAAGTTAAACGTAGCAAACTAGCTTGTTCCACAGCAACGAGGCCAGAAAAGCTTGTTGATGGTTAAATAACGTGTCAAGTTACGATCCGCAAGCGCACAGGTGAAGGACCGATTAGGCGACCAGAGAGGGGGGGAGTGAATGGGAGCCGATAAAAAGTTCTTCCCTAAAGAGATGAACTCGACTATGCCCCAAAATCACAAGCAAGGGTTCACACATGAACTTGCCAAGGTCACGTAGTCACAATGGACCTACCCACCCTAGGAACAAGTCCCAAACCAATCCAAAGCGGAAGCACAACACAAGAAGCAAAGGACTTAGGCTGATCTGCCAACCAGAGACGGACTGTCCGAACTGGACCGGCAGACTGCCATCAGCTACCCAGGGACTGTCCGTACGAGCACCACGGACTATCCGAATTAGCAGACAGAAACTCCAAAGATGCACCCCTTCCTCATGGACCGTCTGACACTTCAGTTCGGACTGTCCGAGCCAGACGGACAGTCCGACCCCCTCCGATGGACTGTCCGCAAACTCCCTCCAGCAAAAACCAACCGACTCAACAGATCGAAACACGAGTGCTCAAGAACTGGACGAACTTGTGACGAACACCGACGAAAAAGCCTCCTCACGGACAGTACGTGAGGGCCGGACGGACTGTCCGTCCTGCTCGAATAGAAGCAGAAAACCTCGAACTCGAGGAGTCAACTCCTCCTACCCATCCATGGATCTCCCAAATGGCAGTGTGGATTGAGACAAGATTTGGGGAAGATGTGAAGCGTCCCTAGGGGATGCTATGCCCAAAAACTTGAGGCCTCAAACCAACTAATCGTCGGGAATCAAATCGATACTGAGCTCAACCAAAAAGCTAGGGTTCCAACCGAAATCCTTGAATCGGAGGCCAAATCCGGAGTTTGAGGGGTCAAGATCAATCACAAAGATGCACAAGACATCTATCCATGATCCCCACAAAGAAATCCGAACACAAACGCCTCAGAATCGAAGGAACAAGCCGCGCATGAAAATCCCACAAAATAGCCTGAAAAAGAAATGAAAATCACTCGAGCCAAGAGAAGAAAATTGACACAACCATGAATGCTTCCATAGAACCAGAGGTCAGATTCTCTACAAAAACATGAAGAAAATCTAGCCTAGAGAGCAAAGGAATGAGAAGCAGTCCAGATGGATGAGTTGCGCTGAAACCCTAGATCTATATATATGAAGTCTCTCCGGGTTGGGCAAATGACCAAGCTACCCCTAGAATATAAAGGAAGATACACACCCCTCAGGGGCAAGATGGTCAAGTAGCACTCCTCTTCACTGGGCGGCCATGCCTTCGCCGCAGTCCACGTCCTCCCGACGCAAGCCCTGTGATCCCGCCGCGTGTTCCCCGGCATCGAAGCTTCTCGGCGCGCTCGAATCCCGTCTCCGCCCACCGAGCCTCCGGTCTTGGTTTTGTGGCTCAACCAAGTAACATGACGGTTTTGTGGTGAACCACCGCAAACCCCACGTGCAGACCCCTGTCGTGAGCCGCTACCCTGCACTGGCTCCAGTCCACAACTTCGTCTTGCTTTTCTTGCCACCATGCGGCCCGCACTTGATCTCGTTCGGCCATTGGGTCCATCGAGCCGAGCCTACTTGTCTCTCCACTCCTCGGAGGCCCCGCAAGGTTAAGACCTTTCGCGCCCACTCTTCACATGCACCAACGCAAATCAAGCCGCAACCTGCATCTGCAATACTCGGCCAAGAGTCACTCCACACCACGTTGTCAATCACTCATCACACCAAAGAGCAACCATCCACCGTTCCTCGGACACTCTGGTCCTCAATCTCCCCCTTGATGAGTGCATTGACAACACACATAGTAACCAATTCAGAGAAAAGAGAAAAAGAAAAGAAACGAGCTAAAAACTCAAACAAGTGATTAAAAGCCAAACAAAAGCCAAAACAAGATCACTTGAGAGAGAAAAATCTCGGTCCCTTAAGGCAACGGCAACGACTCGACACAACCGAGATAAAATGCACCAAAATTGCCGACTCCTCAAGGTGAGGCAAAAGGGCTCGACACCATTGGAAAAAGAGCACAAATCAAATCAGGCGACAAAGAGCTCCCAAAACATGAATGCAAGCTTCCCCTGAACAAATGCATTTCTCCCAATTTTTCTCTCCTTTGATGCAAAACTCCCCCTGGATGAATGAATTGGGTACTTTCCTCCCCCTTATTGGTAATGCATGAATCAAGTCTACAAATGCAAGCATGTGCTTCTCAAATAGACAAAGAACACTACAACATGCTAAAATTGAGACATAGACAAGCAAGATAGCCACATATTCAGTACAAGCATCGCCAACAAGATAGATAGGAACATATAAGCATGATCAAAATGAAGCATTTTTCAACAAAATTTCCCTCTCATGAGCATAGGACCTAAACATGGCCAAAATGAGCACAAACAACATATAGCCCACAAACTTCATGCAAGGTCACAGGTTCTCATCACAAGATCATCGCAAACACCTACAAGCTATCTCATGTCATGTCAAAGCCACCGAGCCATGTGTCTACTTCTAAACATGAGACTTCTCAATGGTAGACATCATGCAACGGTTTAGCACCCAAGATAAGGAATTTAAAGCACATGTGACATGGAAGCATATTTTTCAAGCATAGGCATTTCATATACCAATTTCATGATTTAATATTAAGCATGGTACATGAAGTGCCTTTGCGGCAAAAAGAAGCTTAGTCTTCTCCACAAGGTAACAAGTAGGCTAAACATTCATGATGACAAATGGGTCTTTGACCCCAAATGAAAAGAGCAAGATATCCAAGCACAAATTAAGCAAGATATAGCCATTTGAGCACAAAATGAGCATGAAAGGCATTCAACTCACAAGAGAGGATTATATATAGCATTTTCACAAAAGTAAGCCATTCGCATGCATATACATCCAAAAACTACCAAGAGCATAGCTATACATCACAAGAGCTCACCAGCAAAATCATAAGCTAACATCCAGCATATCACAGTGATCAATGTGTATAGGAGAAGCACATCTCTACGGCATATGATACAAATGCAGTCTATGATACAAAGATGCAAAACATGATATGATACAAGGATGAAAATGCAACATGCAAATGTACATCAGACTCCCCAACCCAAGCTCAAAAAGGATAAATCACCCCAAGCTCACCCTCCAAACGAGCAAATGTAGCTTGGTCCAAAGGCTTTGTCAGGATATCAGCGAGCTGTTTCTGAGTTGGCACATGGATGAGGTTTATGTTTCCCTTCTCAACATTATCTCTCAGAAAGTGGTACCTCTCCTCTATATGTTTGGTTCTGGAGTGTAGCACGGGATTTTTGGCAACACTAATGGCACTCGTGCTATCACACATGAGAGGAACATGGGTACACTCCTCACCAAAGTCACTCAGCGTGTATGTGATCCAAAGTAGCTGGGAGCAATAACTAGAGGTAGCTACATACTCGGCTTCTGTGGTAGACTGAGCTACACTTGATTGTTTGCGAGAAGACCAAGAAATTAAAGAGGAACCCAAAAACTGGCACGTCCCCGAAGTCGACTTCCTATCGACTCGACACCATGCAAAGTCGGCATCCGAAAAACCAAGAAGCGAAAGGGAAGAGGACGCCGAATACCAAAGACCAAGCTTAGGAGTGTATCGAAGATACCTGAAGATCCTTTTGACGGCCTGCCGATGTGAAGTCCTCGACAACGCCTGAAAACGAGCGCACAGACACATAGAAAACTGAATGTCCGGCTTCGTCGCCGTCAAGTACAAGAGGGAGCCGATCATGCTTCGGTACTCCTTCTGGTCCACGGGCTCTCCGTCCTCGTTCGCATCCAGCGCTGTAGTCGTACTCATCGATGTCGACAGGGTCTTCGAGTCGTCCATCTTGAACTTCTTGAGGATGTCCTTCATGTACTTGGCTTGATGCACAAATGTTCCCTCCTTAGCCTGCTTGATCTGAAGCCTGAGAAAGAACTGCAATTCTCCAATCATAGACATCTGAAGGACCGATTAGGCGACCAGAGAGGGGGGGGAGTGAATGGGAGCCGATAAAAATTCTTCCTGAAGGTTGAACTCGGCGTATGCCCCAAATTCACAACCAAGGATTCCCATACGAGCTTTCCAAGGTCGCGTAGTCACAACGAACCTACCAACCCTAGGAACAAACCCCAACTCAAAGCAACGCGGAAGCGCAACTCAAGAAGCTAAGAACTTAGGCAATCTGCAGTGCCTGGGGCGGACGGTCCGCGGTGGCCTGGCGGACGGTCCGCGAGGACTAGGCGGACGGTCCGCGGTGGCCTGGCGGACGGTCCGCGAGGACTAGGCGGACGGTCCGCGGGACCACGGCGGACGGTCCGCAAAAACTACCCGAGCAACCAGTACTGCACCTCGAAATACGGACGGTCCGTACCCTACCCTCGGATGGTCCGTGGGTAACTCGTACCTCGCGGACAGTCCGAGACACCCGGGCGGACGGTCCGCAAACCTCTCCCAACCAAAAACACTTGTCTCAACGGATCGAACCACGAACGCGCGCGAACAAGCAACGAACTGGACGAACTCTGGTCCACGTGGACTGTTCGCGCCTACCAGGCGGACTGTCCGCCAGGTGCGAACAGACGCGAGAGCAGCAGGCCGAGAGCAAGAACGCGAACGCACTTCCACCTATTCGTCCATGGATCTCCCGAACAGCTTAAGCTCTTGAGACAAGATTTGGGGGAGATGTGAAGCGTCCCTAGGGGATGCTATACCCCAAAACTTGAGACCTCAAATGAACTAAATCGCCGGGAATCGAATCGCAACCGAGCTCTACCAAAAAGCTAGGGTTACAACCGAAATCCTTCAATCGGAGGCCAAATCCGGAGATTGGGGGGGTCAAGATCAAGCACAAAGATGCACAAGACATCTATCCCTGATCCCCACAAACAAATCGAACCCAAACACCTCAGAATTGAAGGAACAAGGCGCGCACAAAAATCCAACGAAAATAGCTCGAAAAAGACACGAAAATCACACGAGCTACAAGAAGGAAATCAACGCAACCATGAAAGCTTCCATACACTCGGAGATCAGATTCTCTACAAAGCGGTGAAGAAAATCTAAACCTATGGAGCAGAGAAATGGGAAGCAGTCCGGATGGATGGTTTGCCTAGAAACCCTAGAGCTAATATATATGAGTTCCTCTGGGTTGGGCGAATCACCAAGCTACCCCTAGCACTAAAGTTGAGATACAAACCCCTCAGGGGCAAATAGGTCAAGTAGCACTCCTCTTCATCGCACAGCCACGCCGTTGCCGTAGTCCGCGTCCTCCCGACGCAAGCCCTGCGATCCCGCCACGTGTCCGCCGGCATCGAAGCTTCTCGGCGCGCCCGGATCCCATCTCCGCCCGGCGAGCCTCCGGTCTTGGTTTTGTGGCTCAACCAAGTAACCTGATGGTTTTCTGGTGAACCGCCGCAAACCCCGCGTGCAGACTTCGGTTGTGAGCCGCTACCCTGCGCCAGCTCCGATTGACGACTTCGTCTTGCTTTTCTTGCCACCATGCGGCCCGCATGTGACTCCGCTGGCCACTGGGTCCCTCGAGCCGAGCCTACTTGTCTCTCCACTCCTCGGAGGCCCCGCAAGGCATAGACCTTTCGCGCCCGCTCTTCACCTGCACCAACGCAAATCAAGCCGCAACCTACACCTGCAATACTCGGCCAAGAGTCAGTCCACACCACGTTGTCAATCACTCATCACACTGATGAGCGACCATCCACCGGTCCTCGGACGCTCCGGTCCTCAACATCTCAAATTCTTTACTCATGTCCTCTGCAAACCTTGCAACCAAAGAGTGAGACGAGCTGCCAAAGACAATATCATCCACATACACCTGAACAATTAGGATAATATCGCCCTGCCTGAGGAGAAAAAGAGTCTTATCTACTTTGCCCATCTCAAACATCTTGCTGAACAAGAACCCCCTCAACCGGCCATACCATGCCTGGGGAGCTTGTTTCAGCCCATACAACACCTTCCTCAGCCTATACACTCGGTGGGGAAACTCAGCACTCTCAAAGCCCGGTGGTTGCTTCACATAAACCTCTTCCTCTAAAAACCCATTCAAAAAGGCACTCTTGACATCCATTTGGTACAATTTGAACCCTTTAGCCACCGACAAGGCTAGAAGGATCCTAATCACCTCCAAACGGGCTACAGGAGCAAATGTCTCCTCGTAGTCTATCCCTTTCTTCTGACTATAACCCTGAGCAACCAACCTCGATTTGTTTCTCACCACCTCACTATTCTCACCCTCTTTGTTCTTCCACACCCATTTTGTCCTAATAGGTTTGCAATGTGGTGGTGGCTCTACCAACTCCCAAACCTGGTTTCTCTCAAAGTTCTCTAACTCCTCATGCATTGCGTTCACCCAATTAGGATCAGAGAGCGCGTGTCCAATGTCTTTTGGCTCAAAGGTAGCAACAAAAGCCGAATGAGCAAAGTGAGAAACATTCTTGGACCTTGACCGTGTCGTACGTTCATTGATGTCACTGATGATTCTTGAGGGAGGATGATCAACTTGAATGTGCCTCGGTGACTCTCGCCTGGAGACGACCTCCCCCTCAACAGCAGCTTCCACTTGATCTTGCTGAATCGTAGTCGGTGTAGGTGAAAGTGCATCTAGGCCACTAAGTGGATTTTGGTGAATTGAATGACAAAGCGATTAAAGGACTAATTTATTTGTCTAAGATTGTGAGCAGATTTTATTTAAGATATTCATGATTTATTATTGGAATATGCTAAGGTGAAGTTCTAGCATCCGTGGGGTCTTCAAGTATCATATCCAAACCTTGACCGAGGGAAGCAATGCAACTCATCAACATGTTATGATTGGCAATATGGAGTGACTTATGGATCCAAGTATGCATTCTTATGCTAGATGGAAAGATCCTAAGTCACTAGCTCAAGTATGGACGTGCTCAAGACAAATGCTAAGTTGAAAGCCCTCAAGTGGATATCGCTCAAGTATGGCAAGGTTGAAGACATTCAAGCTCAAGAGGTTGACAAGGTATTTTTATTTACTCTTGAGTATATGTATGCCGTACTATCAAGAGGGATGCAACATTAGCGAGTTGACC
The DNA here is from genome assembly GCA_036936925.1 of Cenchrus fungigraminus. Taxonomy (NCBI): domain Eukaryota; kingdom Viridiplantae; phylum Streptophyta; class Magnoliopsida; order Poales; family Poaceae; genus Cenchrus; species Cenchrus fungigraminus. The sequence goes on along the minus strand of CM072772.1, from coordinate 62,539,861 downwards.
AAAGTCAAAGTGCTCATTAGTTGACCTAAGTGAGATCTAGCCATGAGAGCCTTAGAGTGTGCTAACAAACCCACCTAACCTAACCTAAGCCACTTCATCTCTTTGATGAAGTGTTAGAGTCATAGAAAGGGTTTTGGGGGGTGCTCGGGCCTGACCGGTCGGACCGGTCAGGGGCACCGGTCTGACCGGTGCAGCAAGCCCCAACAGCTAGTTTTTCAAACACCAGTCTGACCGGTGTGAGGCACCGGTCTGACCGGTGCCGCCCGACAGCTAACGGCTAGTTTTCTCGTTTGAGGGGTATAAGTACCCCAAGTCCTCTTTTGTGGAGGGCTGCTGTTCCTAGTTGTTGTGCTGAGTTCCTAAGCCATTTCTTGCAAGCCCTAAGCCTTAGTGGCTCTCCCCAACCTCTTTTTGTGAGATTTGTGGATTCAAGCCATATTCTTTGTGTTGGGGTTGAGAGAGTGAGCTCAAGAGTGCCTTTGTGAGCTAACAAGAGCATTCCCATAGCTTGAGCACTTCGGTTTTGTGTCTACGAGCTTTGAAGCATTTGTTACTCTTGGACGTTTGCCTCCTAGATGGCTAGGCGTCGCCGGCTAGCTCCCAAGGTTGTGGTGAGTAGCGGCAAGTTTGTGAGGGCTGTGATCTTGCCTCTTCGTGAAAAAGATCGCCTTAGTGGAAAGGAGGAAAGTGGTTGAAAGAGACCCGGCTTGTTGTGGGAATTCTCCCTTACAAGCTCCTCAACGGAGACGTAGCTGTTCCTTAGTGGGCGGTGAACTTCGGGAAACAAATCCTTGCATCTCTTTGTGGTTTGTGTTGACGACTGTTAAGCACAGCTTTTACACCGTCAACTCCTGCAGAAAATAAATGAAAAATGATCATCAACACTAGAATAGGTGTTCCTAGCTTTTATTGCAGGATGCACCGAAATGCATGCCAAATGGAACAGTTGAGAGCAAGTAGTCCAATGGCTATTGAAGGACGTCATCATAAACAACTTCAAATGCCAAATTGGACTGCACCATTGCGACGGGCTCGTCGAGACGATCGAAATGGACATATCATTTGCCTACTTTGGAGTTCGTATGAAGAAGATGTGAAAAAGACAAAATGCTGACGCAAGCTGCCGTACCTCGTACGCGTGTGAAGAAGCACGAGCCTGCCATGTTGCGGCACCTGACCGGCTGCCAGGCCGCGCTCCGGCGCGCCGCACACGCGCGCGAGGGCGTGGGTCAGCCCCGCTCGGCCACGCGACAGGCTGTGAGAGGCCGGGCTCCCTCGACGTGGGAGGCGCGTGCAGGTTCGCCCCCCCGCCTGGGACGCACGGCAGCACGGGAAGGGTTGCCCCAAGGTCGGCTGCATGGGCCGCTTGGGTTAGGTTGGTTTTCCCCTTTTCTGCAGTGGTTCAGGCACCCAGGCGCCGGTTCAGGCCCGGTTTGACCCCCTAGGGTCCGATTCTTGCCCGGTTTTCAACTCCACCGCCTCAAGCATCTTCCAGAGCACGCTGCAATGTCGTGGGGGCTGCGTTAGCTTGCCAGGTGGCGCGTGGGGAGAAGAGAAAAGAGGGAGAGAAGCACTTGTCCCTTGCCTATAAATATGAGGGGAGGGGGTAAGAATTAGAGACACATCCCAAACTCTCCCCTCTCTCATTTTCTCACTTGGAGAGGTGAGAACTCACCTCTCCATGTGTAGTTAGGAGTAGGTGCTATGTAGGTGGTGGTGTGGGTGAGACTCCCATTTGTTCTTCATTTAGAGCAAAGTGAGTATTTCTATATTTTCCTTTTAGACTAAAGTGATATTCATGCATGGATGATATGTTCTTGAGTTCTTCGTCTGTTCATCATTTAGAGGCTCGTGTTCTTCGTGACACGATCCTTTGATCTTGTTGATTAGATGAATAATTCTGCATTTCGTTTGTGTGGGTTATCTCATTAGATCTTATTAGAATACATTAATTGGCGCTTAGTCGTTCGACCTCGCGCCACCTCAGGTCAATGATGGGCGAGGTATAGCCGTACTCGCGGGTTCATCACTCCGTATTTATACGGAGTGCTATAGGGTTGTTACGGGTCGACAGACGTAGCTGTGCTATAGTAGTAACCGGTGGTGTAGACGTGGTGTCTAGACGACGGGTTATCCTTCGATTGCCCTGTACCCCACGGTTTTTCTTGGGGTAGGCCGCGGTAGTGACAGCCGTTGGACCCTTATGGAATCCCCCACGTTCGTATGCAGGTGTAGGCAACCATTTGCCGTGAACCGACTGTTATAGCCAGGAGGGTCCGGTGTCTGAAGCGAGATCCTTTGCAGCTTGTACTCCCCTAGAACCGAGCACCCCATCATCTCTCTACCCAAGCAGGGGCTTGGTGTCCTTGGATCGTTCTTCTAGTATAGAAGGTAGTACACACCGTTCCTTGGATTCAATACCCTTGGGAATACTCCTAAGGTGAAGTGCTACAGCGGTATTTCGGTGCGCTTGCGGATTCTTTCGTACCTGTCGGTATACCCAGGTGGATCTTACGCTCACGCTAGGTGTACAACTAGTGGTGAGGTTAAGAAATACCAACAAGCATTTCTGGCGCCGTTGCCGGGGAACGGTTGCTGTATCTATCTTCGAACCTAGTGGTCCTCGTATGTATCTTTTCCGTTTTCTTTACTTCTACCTTTACCCCCGCTACCCTTGGAAGGTTATCCTTGTAAACACCTTCCACCTTCGAGGAGTGAACCCTCAGAGCCACCCCTGTCAGAACTCATTCTTTCATCTGGCTGTCGGATTCACCCCTCTCTCATGAAGCTAATTCAGGATCTTTCCTTCTTGGGGTCAATTCATGAGAACCCCCTCGATCATGTGAGAGACTACGAGTGTCTGATTGAAACTCCGAGTGAAATCGAAGAATCATTGGACGCTTGGAAAAAGGGCATCTTTCCCGCTATCCCTCTCTGGGGAAGCACGGGATTGGCACCGTTGTTTTGGTAAGACTACCTCACTTGGGAAAATTTGAGAGTAGCTTACTGCTCCCGATTCTTCCCGATACGACATGTCATCTCGTTAAGGATAAGGGTTCTCAGTCTCGAGCAAGGTGAGGAGGAATCGCTAGGAATGGTATGGGATCACTTCGCCTTTTTGGCGGAAGATTGCCTAGTCCTCCATGTTCCCGATTGGATGTTGCTTCAGCACTTCTGGTATGGGTTACGGAAGGACAATGCCATGTGGCTTAGTGCTCTCTCTAGAGGCTCTTTTGTGCACTTGGACGCTACTGAGGGAAAAGAGATCGTGGAATATCTCCGGGATTTCAGCTCCCTTTGCATCCAGGTCGATGAGGTGCCCGTAAGAGGGAATGTTAAGCCCCCCTAGATACATCATCAGCCGAGCTGAGGCTTTAAGCTCTGGCTGAAGATACCATTCCTGAATAGCATGAATCTAAGGGAAAGATTGCTTAGCGCAGAGTCTACCCTTGGGTTCCCCTCTCGTACCTCTTCTTAGACCTTCTCCCCGAGGCCTTGTCTCGTGGGAGGATGGAGAGAGTAGTTAGGAAAGGATGAATCATTCTCGACCGGGATGACTTGTTCGGTCCTAGTTATGATCTCCTAAGGAGAGTACGATTGGCCTATCATGTTCCTATGTTGAGGTTTGAGCTGAAGTGCCTTGCACTGAAGTTTCGTATAAACGAAGACATCGGTCTCTGTTTTATAATCCAGTGGATTCATTTGTCAGACCGAAGGAGCACGATCATTTACCGATCGAATGGAGTACATTCGCTTCATATCTTAAGCCCATCGATCGATGCCGATCAGTTAGGAGAAGCTTAAACTTCATACTTTATGCTTGACTTGATCGATGCCCAATGGGAGTTGCACTTTCCAGCTTATCCATAACCTCCTATTAGAAGCTTAGGCTAGACCCAGGATGGCTCATCGTTTTGATGAGAACATCAGTCCATCTAACTAAGTAAGGATGAGCTTAACCTCACCTTCACCCGAACTCTAGCTCCTGAACGTACGCCGGCCGTTTGAGTTTCTACTCTATCCTCTTTTGGAGGCTGTGTGTTTTTTCTGAGCTGAGTTCAGTCAGAGATCAGTTGCGAGAGCGCTAGCCTTAGTGCTCAACCTTCTGTCTCCGTGGTTCACCCTGGTGCTATAGCTTCTCGAGTCCCATGATCGCCCCAGAAGCCGTCTTAGCCTCCGTGGAATGGTCATGTCTGCTTTTAGCTTTGCTATCTTTTGGACTCGTGTTCGTATATGGCACTGACCTTGTAGATGGAGCTTCACTGATTCATCAATGATTGGTGGTGAGATGGGAAGGACACCACCAATGTGGCTGCAAGAGAAAGTTCCCCTGGTCGAGCTTATGACCACAATAAATAAAGCACTACCAGGAGATAGCCTGGATTAGCATAGGTTTTATTTCCCTTTCGAATAAAAGCAAGAATATGTTTTTGGCATAAGTTGTCCTTCGGGTATTTTTGGTCACTAACCTTTCAGGTGGAGATTGAAAAGAACGACGAACAAGTGATGCCTAATAACATGTGAGTTACATCAGCTTTAGCATCTTGGTAAGTTTTGGAGGGAGAACGTTTACAAAAGGAAGCTTGATCTCCACACACTTGAGTTTTGTTGCCTAGCAATGTGAACTTCAAGTGTGGGGGAGGTATGTGAGCAGCCTGAGTAAAGTTCCTCCTCTACCAAACCTTATCCTGGTGTGAAGATGATGTAAGCTCTTGTATCTTGCCCACTAGCTAGGTAAGTCCTGCTTTTGACTTTAAACAAAGCCCTTTCGGGAGGTCGCCTGAGGTTCACCGTCTTGTGCTCATGCTTATGCCCCTTTGATGTCTAGCTTGATTATGTTTACATGCTTCCTCTATCTTTGTTCACATGCTCCGGTTTGAATGTGTGAGTACGCGCACATTCATAGACCATTTTAAATTAAGCATGGTGCTTAGGTTAAAATTGTCTTCTTCAGTCAAAACAAGACATGATGTCGAGTTTTGATTGATGAACCTTAGAGTTATGCTCTCATAGATATTGGTTGCATGTATGTGGACTAACCCCTGCGGAAAATCATCAAATCCAAATGGGTAAGTCATCGAGCTACATTCATACGGGAAGGTAAGTCAAGGTGTCGGATTCATTTTTCACAACATATGAAAGAGGTACATTTGACCCTGTAAAGGTCTTAGGTAAGTATACTGTCGGGGGAAATGATTCACAAGGTACCCCCAATCCTAGTTTTAGGGCTCGGATGTAATATTTGTACCCACCAGGGGCTTCGGGCTAAAATGCCATCCCACCCCTTAGCTATATAAACAACCCAAGGGGGTTGAGGGAGGGGACTCCCCCCTCCTCACTTGCTTATTCTTCTCCTTGTGATGTCTCTTCTTTTATGAGTGTTGGCTCCTCTTAGGGAGACGGTTTTCACCCCAACATTTCTGGCGCCCACCGTGGTTGTTCCCTCCCACCTTCGATCCAACAGTCTTTTAACCTAGCAGCAACGTCACCTTAACCGAAGATACATCCTCTTCAATCCAATTCGCTAAGGCCAGCCGAAGATCTCTCACACTCAGCAGCTATTCGCTAAGGCCAGCCGAACACTCATCTCACATTGAGGGCCTGTCTTCTTCACCTAGGCCAGTACCGAAGACCCATCGCAACCCAGGTCCACTTCGGGCCCAAGCACTCAGCAGCCTACCGAAGTAATTTTCCACTCAGAAGCTGGGCCGAAGCAATTTTCGCTCTATCTCACGAATTCCCACCTTCGGCGAAGCTCCTGTACCAACCATACTTCGGACTCAGTTAGTTTGCGTGAAGAATTTTTTTATATATTTTTTAATCATTTTGCAAAATTATACGACTGTTTGAAAAAATATCAGATTTGACCATCAACCGCCGTGCGCCACTGCGGCCGCCGTGGGCCACGGCGGTTGCAGGTCCAACCGTCGTAGCCCACGGCGGTCGGGCCAATGGCCGCAGGCCCCACGGGTGGGAAGGCCAGCCGCCGTGGTCCACGGCGGTTGAGGCCTATGCGTCGTGCGCTACGGCGGCAGGCCCAACCGCCGTGGGCCACGGCGGTAGGGATTGCGCAACCGCCGTGGCCCACGGCGGCAGGTCGGCTCACCCCTATGAGAGTCGAAAATTACCCCGGAAATGTCATAAAAATTTGGAAAAAAAGAAAGAGAGGGTTGGGAAGGAGAAGAGAGTGAGGGGGCGGAGTAGCGAAGCTCTGCCGGTTCTTCGCTTCATTGTAAGTATTTCGTCGATTTGAACCCTTTTGGCACCCTTACTTAGGGTTGATTCACTGCGTAATTAGTGATTCACTGCATTTCTTTAGATCTGTAGTATTAAAAATGTCCTGTTTGTAGGGTTTAGGGTTGAGAAGGAGAAGAGAGGGAGGTGGAGGGTGCAGAGCAGTGAAGCTCTGCTGCTTCTTCGCTTCATTGCAGGTATTTAACTGATTTCACTAATTACTATTTCGGTGTACTATAGATTTCTGTAGATTTATGTATGGTATAGATTTCTGGAGTATAGATCTGTAGTTGTAGTTTATATTACGTAACATATTTACTGTTAAGTGTGTAGATTGCGGCTGATTAGTTTGCTAATTTAGTTTAGATATTAGTCTATTTGTTTCTTAGTCCCTGGATGTAGTATTTGATAGCAGTTATTGCTTTTTATTATGAATCAGACATGTCGGAGACAGTCACAATCAAATTATATTATGGAATTAGAGAAATTATATATGGTCCACAAGGAGTTGACTTGTCAAATTATAGTTCAACTGAGAAAAATGTTAAAAGAGCAGCGGAAAGAACTTGGGAGGGTATAACCAACTGGCTGGTCAAGGCATTTGCAGTAGATTTAGAGCACCAATGCCTGTCGGTGATGGCACTAATCAACAGAAGTGAACATATGTATTGGGAGCTCGTGCCACTTGAAGGGACTCCACGATGGAGGAGCTTTATCAGAAATGCATGCCGAGTTGGTTTGTCTGTGATTTTGTTTGTTCAAGTTTTTCAGAAGGGTGGGTCTAGCAGTCAAGTGCATGAGGAAGCTGAGGATGTGGACAAGGGGGAAGGTGGTGAAGAAGGGGAACAACAAGAGGTGGAAGGGGATTCTGAGGGTGAGCAGACATCTAGAGGTTATGTTGTCACTGGTGTTATTGATGAGGGAGAAGGAAACCCAGAGGTGATGAGACAATATCAGAGAGAGTTAGAAGCTGATGAACGTGCATTAGAAGAGGACTCTTCAGATGATGATTATGATTATGATGATGATGATGATGATCAGTCTGAGGATCATGTGCCTTGGGATTGGCAGAACTACGAGTTCTCACAGTGTACTGTTAATAGTGGTGAGAATGTGCCATGGGAGTACACATAGAATGAGGTTACAGTAGGCGCTATGTACCCTAGTACTACACATGTGAAGGATGCAGTGAAGCAGTGGTCCACCTTGACTCTACACAGGGAGTTCAGGGTAGTGAAGAGCTCTCCGAGGATATATGATGTGTGTTGCAAGAAGGAGGATTGTTCTTTTCGAGTGTATGCATATATGGGGAAGTGGGATAATTACTTAGAGGTGAAAGAAGTGAAGGGTCACACTTGTACCCTTGATCGTATTGATGCAAAGCACCGAAACATTTCAGCCGATTTTGTTGCAAGCCACATGTACCCTACCATTGTGAAATGCACTACTTATGAGCCGAAGGCAATTATCGGTGCAATTGGGGAAAAATTTGGGTACACCATCAGTTACGGCAAGGCATACCAAGCTAAGAAGAAGGTATTGGAGCATAGGTGGGGTACTTATGAAGCATCCTACCACAATTTGCCTAACTTGCTACACACAATAGTTCAGATGAATCCTGGCAGCTACTATGATATCAAGGACTATCCTTGTGAGGAGAAACCAGGCAAGCTTGTGCTTCAGCGGTCATTCTTGGCATTGGGTGCCTGCATTGAGGCTTTCAAAGTGAGTCGACCGGTCATTTGCATAGATGACACTTTCCTCACTGGCAAATGCAAAGGAACAATCCTGACAGATGTGGCAGCTGATAGTAACAATCAGTTGCTTCCTTTGGCCATTGCATTTGCGGAGGGGGAGAACGGTGACAGTTGGTACTGGTTCCTTGAGAGGTTGAAGAACATGGTAGTCCTGGATGTGCAGGATGTGTGTGTCATACACGATAGGCACAAAGGTATTTTGCAAGCAATCAATGACATGAAAGAGGGTAGCCAAGAGCGAAATAGAGTTCCATTGTGGCCAGATGTTAAGAGCAGGTGGTGCATTAGGCACATGAAAGCAAACTTCCACAGCCAGTTCAAGAATAAGACCCTGTCTAAATTGTTTGAGCGGTTGTGTGAGCAGACTTAGCAGAAGAAGTTCGATGCCATCTGGAAGAAATTAGATGACCTGACAAAGAAGGCATCAGAGGAGATAGCAAAGAGGCCAGCGAATCCCGAACCTGGAGAGGAGCCAATTTCTCTCGAGGATGTCGGATTAGATGGCCCTCAAGTTAGGCGCAGAAGAGGTCGTGCTGTGAAGACCTTCAGCCAGTGGATTCAGAATGAGCCTAAGGAAAAGTGGTGTCTCATGTTTGACGAGGGCGGAGCAAGACATGGGATAAGGACCACTAATTTTGCTGAGGTTTACAACTGTGTGCTTCGTGGTTCAAGACCTCTTCCTCTAGTTGGCATCATTGAGTTCTTTATGTATCGTACAATGCTGTATTTTCACCAAAGGAGCAAGATAGCGGATGAGGTTCTGAGGAACACTCAAATGAGATACTGCACCAAAATGACTGAGTATTTCACCAAAGCTCAGGGAAAAGCACTTCTTCACAAGGTCACAGCGCAGCCTTTGTACCAGTCTGATGACAATGAAATTATGTGGAGCTATGAGATTGAGTGCAAAGGGAAAATGCACCTAGGCCCTTCGCGTGAAAAGACGCAACAAGTTGCTAAACTTGGCAACCAAATATGCAGATGTACATGCCAGAAGCCGCAGCTACTACACATCCCCTGCTCACATGTGATCGCCGTATGCTATGAACTTCAACAATTCAGCTACCATAGGTACGTGCCATGGTACTACGCCAAGGAAACTGTTCGGAACATTTGGAACCGAACAATTCAGGGCTACCTCGTGCAGGGTACTTTTACTGAGAACCCCAAAGAAAATGCTGTGCACATACCAAATCCAGATCCTCAGTTGTGCCAAGGTGTTGGAAGACGGAAGAAGAAGAGGATTAGAAACAACATGGACAAAGCAGAAGCTGGAGCTGCAGTAGTGATGTGCTACAAGAGCCACAACATGGGCCACACGTACAAGAGGTGCATAGCCACAAGTTATGCTTGCAACGCACCAGCTACGGCCAGTGTGGGCTCATCAGCAACTTCAGGACCATCCCAACCCCCATCGAGACGTGGACGCGAACGTGGACGTGGGCGTAGGACCAACACAGGATTCAGATGATCATAGTTGCTTGTAATATTAGGACTTGTACTTTCGGAATTTGTAATATTTGAACTATTATTTCTTGTACGAACTTATGCATGGTATTGTATTGTAATAATTGAACTTCTATTTCGTGTCGTCTTAATTATGTCGATTCATTTGTATTATTTTGCTTATGATTGTTCTCATCTTGTTTTGCAGATTTGCAATGGCCTCCTCAGGTCCTGAGTTGGACTTGGAGTTCCTCACGAAGAGGAAGAACAATGTCGAGGTGCCACAGGGGATCGACACTCCTATGTGCTTCTGCGGTGACAATTGCAAGCTTGTCAGGTGCACGGTCCTGGGGTACGCCTACGGGATGAGGTTCTTCATGTGCGCCAACTATGCGCACGATCCGATCCAGCTATTCGATCGCAACCTTAGAGTCAAAGTAAGGACTTACTACATTTCTCGGTTATTCATTAGTCATTTGTGTTTTATTATTTGCTGACATGTCTTTGAAAAAAGACTCCACCTCCTCTTTGTGATTTCATGCAGTGGCTAGATACCGAGCAGTCTGACTTCGACAAGAGGTACGTCGAGGGAGCTGCCCGTGATGCTAGGGAGAGGTGGTTGCGCATGGTTGAGTAGGAAAAAAAAGAGGAGAAAAAGAAGGAAGAGCAGAAGAAAATGTGCCATCGCCAGGATATGAGAGAATGTGAAGCGGCCCAGGCCCGTGAAGCGGATAGAGAGAGGAAGAGGGAGAGAGCTCGCCGGGCCAAGGAAGCTGGGCCGGATGCCATCAGGAAGGGGAAATACCCCCGTTGCACTCAGTAGACCTAGAGTATTAGTCGGACTGTATCAAATAATTCCGGATTTCATGACATCGTCAACTGCATTAGTCCTCGGTTTGTATCATTAAGAACTTTAATCGAACTGCATTAGAGTGTGCTTTATCCGTTACGTGTGTTTCGTTACAGTGATTGTCATATGCAGATTCGGTGTGTTTCCTCTAAGTCACTGACGCGTTCCCCTCGCACAGATTGACTGGCCCACAATACGACAGTGCCCTAGTACTAGGGTGTGTTTTCTCCGAGTCACTGCTTTGTTTCCCTTCCCACGGATCGAAGGGCCCACCACCCAGCCAGCCTCCTTCTTCTACCTATATGTAGCACCATTCACTCCATTGCCTTCTTCTCACAGCATTAGGCAATGACTTCGTGGAGTGGGGATGAACACGGTTTCGGTCCTGAGTTGTGGCATCAGCAATCAGAAGAATTCGTAGCCAATTTCCCACTGAAAGGCAAGAGTGACTACAGATCGATGCGTGATGTTAGAAGCTACGCACCGAAGCAAACGGTGTTGTGACCTAGGTGTTCACACGGTGAGTTTTGCGTGATGCAAGTGTACCAGGGATGGAACAACTCCGGTCGTCACTTCTGGCACTGCCCATATGCATGGGTAAGCAATGTCCACAAATTTGTTTATCATGTTTCTTTGGTTTGCTAACGTTTTCTTGCCTTTTGCAGTACTCCACCCAACCAGAGAACTGCGGTTTCTCGCAATGGGTGGATCCACCAGCTATTGATCCCTATCAACAGTACATCGACTACCTAGAGGACGTCGTCATCTACAACCTGAAGCGGGAGCTGTCGGAGGCACTGGCTTCTCCAGATCCATCGTCTAGCGTAGGAGACTACCGGTGCTGCAAATGTTCGACCTGCACTTGTGAATGCCACAAGAAGAACCCCTCCCCCCCAAAGATTGGTCCCCTCCACCTTCACCGCCTCCACCACCAACTGGGTACTATTACATGCCGTCCCAGCACTCCAGTGGCTCTATGCTCTCCGGGCGATTCTCGTACAACTAGATGAATTAGAAATATTGTAATCAAATTTCTAAATTCCCTAAGGCATGTTATCAGTACGTAAGGCGCTTTGTTAGGGTTGTACAAGCGCCGTACATACCATTGCAAATGAGTGTGTTTTCTCTTCTAAATATTAAAAAAATAACCGCCGTGGCCCACGGCGGTTGGGCTCATGCAACCGCCGTGGCCCACGGTGGTTGCATGGCCGCTGCCTGCCGCCGTGCGGCTCCTGCAACCGCCGATTGCAAACCGCCGTGGGCCACGGCGGACCTGCAATCGCCGTGGCCCACGACGGCCGCCGTGACGCACGGCGGTTGGTGGTCAAATCTGATAAATTCTCAAACGGTCGTATAATTTTGCAAAATGATTAATATATATATATATATATATATATATATATATATATATATATATATATATATATATATATATATATATATATATAAATTCTTGCGTGAACGAAGGTCCACAACCTTCGGCCCAAATCGCGCCCTTCGACCCAGCTTTGTAGTGGACCAAGTCACGACCAGCATCTTCGGAGAACACCAGAACATCTTCGGCCTAAGTCACGACCGAAGATCAGCCTCTTCGCGTCACCTTCGGAAAACACCAACATCTTCGGCCTGCTAAGGTGCTCCCCTTCGGCCCAGTTCGGGAATAACCATGAGAAGGCCCTGGTATGTTAAACTCAGCAAAAATAGATGCCCGGGGCGGATTCGAACCGCGGTTTCTCCTCACCTACGAGAGGTAGCACGGGCTGCGCTAACCAGCTACGCAATCGCTTATTTGTTATCTTTGCAAGTTGGGTCTTTCTTTTATAGCATCATAGCCTTTGCTTGTTATAAAACTGCGTTCTCATTTGTTAATCAGTCAGAGCATGTCGTACAGAGGTTGGTCAATGAATTTGAGTCTCGCTTGGTAATATCTAGTCGCTTGAGGGCTTGATAATCTAAATGTCTTTCTTGTGAGGTTTCAGTTTTTACTTTGGCAAAATGCCGCAACATGTCTTTCCTGCTACAGTAGCTAATGATGGCCTTTTGATTAGTTAATCAGTTTTGGCCCCCTTATTTATGACCCTAACAACTCTGCATGCGTATGATTGTTCGCATGCATAGCAAGAACAAGATTAGTTCTATCAGCCACACTCTTTCTGGCTCATGCTTAGCTATGGTTTAAAGTAGCTTGTTTTCCTTCGATATCCAGTGTTCAGCACCCTATCCTCGCATTTACTTGCCCATAAATGGTTTCTCATTGTTTACTATGGTTATATTTCGCATTGTTCTTTATTCTTTCATTCGACTTTGATTATTTCTTTATTTCATCTAAATAATTCCTCATCAGTTTAATTTGTGAAAGTTCAATGGACAGTGTTAAGATATACAGTTTTACTATATGTCAGTACCTTAATAATTTTTCTGGAGATCTGTAGACCATTTGAGAAATTGTTAGCAGAAATGTATATGTTTTGTGCACTGTTAAAACACCTAGCAGTGTTGAAGTTATTGCATTTTCACTTCGCGGAACCGTCTCGGTGGGATTTCACGAGATCGGCCATCACTCAACGGAACGGATTTCACCATTCGCAATTGGTAAGGCGACAAAGCTTCGCTCTTCGGAGTTAATCCCAAGAATGGCTTTCACCTTTCGGAATCATATTTAGCCTTCGGGCTCAGTTACACTCGAATTGGAATTCATGGACAGCCTTATGGCTCTTCGGTTATCACCTTATGGCTCTTCACTTATTGTCTTATAATTCTTCGGTCGCCATGCTTTCACTTGCAAAGATCTATTTTTATAAAGTCATTGTGCGAATATTTGAGTTCAGTTTACGAAGATCTCTTTTTATGAATGCTAAAATGCACGTTCATGCTATATGATTAGTACCTTAATAATTTTTCTAAGCAAAAGTAGCACATTAAGCATCTTCGGCAAATAGTATTAGTTTGTTTATCATTTATTAACTATTTTGCACATAAAACCATTATCCACATCCTTGGTAAGACAAAGTGATTGGATATAGTACCTTATTATTTCCAAAGCATCTTGGCAAATACACGAATTATTTCGACAAATTTTTCATACTCAGTTGGACTTTTCGAGATTGAAGTCTACTCTTTGGAGCTCATTTTGGTGATCATAGTTACGAATGTCTTCGGGATTCTTTTTGGTAATCAACGATGATTCAGCATGGTCAAGCGAAGAGGCTTTGCAATGAACAAGTCAGGCCAAATCCATTTATCTTTTTCGGTCTAGAACCATCTTCAGCCAGCATTCAAAGCACGAGCTACCCAAGGAAACAATCAAGCTATGTGTCCAACCCAACGAAGGTGTTTTTATTGGGATCACAATCAATTTCGGCCCAGTTTTACATCGTCCAAGAGATTTGGAGGGTAATAACCCAACGAAGACTCTGGCCGGCGGTATTCAGGAAATCATGCATGTGGCAGCGTAATGCATTTTTTCTCTTCGGGCCAACACGCATTGCCAACTTTCAGCCCAGAATTCCACCAAGAAAATCCTACGCCATCTCAAGGTTTTCAGTTAGGACTTTCACTTAGGAATCTCAGAACAGGCCAATACGAAGCTGGCTGCGACACCCCGAAGAATTTCAGCTTCTGTCTCAAAAAAAAAGAAAGAAAGAAGAAGAACAAGAAATTCAGGTTGGGTCAGCTTCGGCCCATCAATGAATTCACCCCGCCGCGCCAAACTGATGGCTGAAAATTAGTCCAGCAGCAAGCTGGGTTTTCTCTGAAAGTCGCATGTCTATGGCTCTATTTATTGCTCGTTTCTTCAGTGACTGTGCAAAATTAATGCCACGGTAACAAATCCAAGCAGCAAAATAGCTTAACTGCAGCTCAGCCTCTACGCTCGCAGAAAGCAGCAGCAAAGAGTGACAAATATTTTTCTTCGGCATCCTATGAAAGTGGGTCACAATTATTTACAACACCAGGCCTCAGCTCACAAAGACCAAAGAGAGATTGGAAACTAGCGTGGCTAACTTCAGTGTTGCTTTGCGAAGATCTCTTCATATATGCGAAGACCTTTTCATCATGCGAAGATCTCTTCACCGTACAAAGGTCGCTTTTTATAAAGTCATTGTACGAAGATCTGAACTCAGTTTATGAAGTCATCGTTTCCCTCGTACCATTGGGTCACTCTGAGCTCAATTTGCGAAGATCTCTTCATTGTACGAAGATCTCTTTTTTATGAAGTCACTCGAAGATCTCTTCAGTGTACGAAAAGACAATGAAGTTCACTCTGAGCTCAGTTTGCGAAGATATCTTCGTGCCACCTCTTCGTGCCAAGAGACAATGAGTTTTCTCCCCGAAAGCCGCCTGTCCATCGCTCGGCTCTTTGGTGGTCCACTGCTAGCATGGTACAGATAGTGCAAAATGAAGCACCAGCCCAATGACATCTTCGGCCCATGAATTAGTCAGCCACGGACGATACGAAGGATTTTCCAGTTGCACAGTACTCCTCTTCCGTCATGTAACAGCAGCGAAGACGTCAAACTCCGAAGCAAGCACGCTCACAGGCCGGCACCGAAGCAATCCTCTCGGTATCCCGGCCCAAGCGGCAACAACTCCAGGCCATCTCCAGCTAAGATGGGCGCGGATCACATTCACGGCCATCTGTGTGCATGCGAAGTGGGTCTCATCTTCATTTTCCAGGCAAACAGCTTCGGCCATGGCCATCTTCTCCGGCCATAGTCAACAAAGATGATTACTCATCCTTTGAATTTTGAACGGCTCAGCAGTCACAAACCGCGGTACCTTACATGCTATCTATATGGGCACTTCGGATCATTTTATGGGGCTCTTCGGCATGAGCCTGTTGAACAGGAGTTCATTGGGATGCGGAGGTGCAGTTGCATTAGGAACCATCATTGATGCCATTTTATTATTGGGATTTGTTAGTGGATGATGGCCGCTCCTAGGCATCAGCCTCTTCGGCCCATTTTGGCTCACGCTTAAAAGTCAAAATGCTCGTGGCTCGTTAGCTCGCTCGGCTCGTAGCTGGCTCGGCTCGGTGTATGTTTTAAACGAGCCGAGCTCATGTTTCAGCTCGTTATATTTAACGAGCCAGCTCGAGCTGTTCGCGAGCAGCTCACGAGCTGAACGAGCCATGATGCCAAGCAGCTCACGAAGGCTAGTAGCCCACCAAGACAACGAAGCCCAACCCAATAAGAAATACCCTAGGCAGTCTCCTCCCGTGAGCCCCCCTTCCAGTCGTCCCCAATCCCTCTCGCTCTCTCGCGAGGCGCCGCCGCATCCCTTTTGCCTTCACGCACCTGCCTAGGTGCCCGAGGCCGACCAACCGCTCGTGCCTCCTCAAAACCGTCGCCGCTGCTGGGAGTGCGAGCTCCTCTCCCCGTCGCCGCTGGAGCTCCTCTTCTCGTCAATCCCGTCGTTCCTCCTCTCTCTCCACCCATTGCTGCAAGCGCGGGCTTGAGGCATCTGCGGCTCTGTCTCCTTGCTATTTAACTGCTCTTAGGATTTTGCACAAGTAAGCCTTCTCCATAATGCGCTTGGATTTGTCACAATGTCTCGCTTGCTCCTATCAACAATATTGTTGCCTCGTTTCGCTCGAATGACTCCTGAGCCTCTAATTATGGGATCTAGATTGATGAATAACACAATTTTCTTAGTCTCATGCGTCATATCCATTCATGGAGATTCGTTTTATGGATTTTCCCTATGTAAATGTTGAATGGATGCTGAGAGCTTATGCCAGTGAATGGTGGAACGTGAGTTTGTATATTTGGAACTGATGGCTCGCGAGCTTAACGAGCCAGCTCGAGCTTCTCATGAGCCGAGCCGCCTCTCTAGCTCGTTTAGATAACGAGCCGAGGCGAGCCAGCTCGTTATCTTAACGAGCCGAAGCGAGCCGAGCCGAGCCGAGCGGGCTCGATATCCAGTCCTAGCAAAGCATGCGAAGGCCTAGAATCAGTCATTGGATCTTCGGTTATCATTGGACATATGGCCTTTCGATTGTGACAATGGATTTCAATTATTCCTTCGGTTAACTCCTGGAAAACTATATAATAACTTAAACTGCAAGTCTCGCGAAGATCACCGAAGCCCAGCTCGCAAATGCGGCTTCTTCGGGCCGAGTTCCGCCAGATTATTTCCTCTTCGGCCCACCATCGCGTTCAAAGAAGCTGAGATCTTCGACGGAGGCCCAGCTTAGGGATGGGATCTCCTCTTCGGCCCAGCGTCAAGTGCTAGTAATCAGGCAAGGTATGCACAAATTCAGCAAAAATCTTGCGAAGAGTAGGATTTGAAACGGGACCTCCTCGAAGGCACTCAGCGAGGCTGCGCGTACTACTAGCGCTCCCGCTCTTTAGTTGATCTGAGCGTGTTGGCCTTCTTTTTAGCACAAATTCGGCTGAGGATGCACCGTGCACGCATACTGTTTAGCCTTGCCACGGCTCTTTCCGGGGTTTACTCTTTATTTAACATGTCTGCTGGACGGTGGCAAGGGGCTAAGACAATTAGTTTTAGATTTCTGTGCCACGAAATGGTTTTTGAAAATAACTTCGGTTGTAGCATTTTCAGTTGAGGATATTTTGTTCTACAAGTTGCGTGATTGCTTTGCACAAAACACCTGTTAGCTACACGGTTTATTTATTTCTTTGCGGCTACATCTTTGTAGGCATCTTATTCGTTCAAATATTATACTTTGAATATGATTGCAATGAATGTTTTTTACATTTACTATCCAGACCATCGTTATCTATCATCGGTCCCGAAGTAACAATCATCCGAAGAGGTTGTTACTTTCGGGAAAACATTGCAGAAGTAAGTGAACACATGCGCCTGGCCTCGCGAAGACAAGTCGCATTTAGTTCACTTAAGAAAAAAAATTGATTGAGGGGGCGCATGTAGGAACTGTTCTGCAAAGGTCACGAAGATGTTAAGGAACATGCAATAATCTGTTCCAAAGAGGAGTGCATGATTCGCTTAAAGGCCTACTTTCCACGACCAAAAAGTCTTCGACGGTCAATGTGCGAAGCCCCTCAGTAAAATGCTGTAGGGATAAGTCGACCCGTTAAGCGGCGTGGTCGCAAAATCATCCGCTTTATCACAAGTGAAGAAGCCTTCGGCAGTGAATGCGCGAAGCAAATTGCGAGGCAGGGCTGACGAGCCACCTCGAGGTCATATTATTTAGAGGATAATCGAAGTTGAGCTATCACGCCACTTCGTGTAGCTGTGGCTTGCATGGCAGACCAACTACTTGTTATGCATAACTCGTATTTATATTATCATGCTACATCACATGCTCACTAACTCTTCGACATAAAAACATGTTACTTCCGAAGTAGTTCCTTGTCTTAAAACTTTTTTCAGGATATTATGTTGCGAATACAATCAAGTTATTATGGAAATCGGTCTTCGAAAAAATGAACTTCTAGCTGAATTTTTCGGGCGTCCTAGCATTGGCTCTCCGGTTAACTCTGTGGCTCTTCGGGTTATCATGAATTAATCTTCGCAATAATGAATTGCTAGCCGAGGCTCTTTGTATATTTCAGCATTGGCTCTTCGGTCGTCTCTATGGCTCTTCGAGTTATCATCAATAAATCTTTGGAAGAATGGATTGCTAGCCGCGGTGCTTCGATTATTTCAGCATTGGCTCTTCGGTTATATTGATATGGCTCTTCGGGTTATCATAAGTGGACTTCAATATCTCTTCAGTTAATACCTCATGCGAAGAGGTTATATGGAAGCTGTGTCCCTACCACCGACAAATGCATTATCCACGCAATCATTGGTTTCATCTTCGCATCAGCATCAATCTCAATCTACATCAACTACACTTCTACTTCCACGACACATGGTCTTCGCCACCAGCATCGGCCAAGAGGGGCTATGGAGGGATCTTGGTGAACCAATTCACCCATCTTGCCTGAAGCGGGTGAACGAAGACCCGAGAGGACTTCGGGACGATGAAGAAAGCATCACACGACTTTCTCTACTTCGGCTACGTCAATTACATGGAGGAAATAACTTCGAGAGGATGAAGCGAGAACGAAGTGGGGGAGATCTTTTTTGGCAAGAATGGCAAAGTTGACGGCACCACAGAATAAGCTTTTCGTTGTCAAATGAAGACCGAAGACGACATTGGCTAGGCTAGTTGATAACTCCATATGTGTAGACCCGTGAGATGTGCGTGCTCTTTTCTCCATTCTGTTTTTTCTCACTGGGTTTTCGGAATGGAGTTTTTAGCGAGGCGTACGGGCGGGTGGTCATGAGGGCATGTCCTCGGGCCGAAGAAAAAGTTTAGTGAATCATTTTTCCCTTGTTTTCATCTACTTCGCTTTGTTGTACCAGCCAAACCAAAGTAGCTGAGGGGCTAATGTTGGGGGAAATGATTCACAAGGTACCCCCTATCCTAGTTTTAGGGCTCGGATGTAATATTTGTACCCACCAGGGGCTTGGGGCTAAAATGCCATCCCACCCCTTAGCTATATAAACAACCCAAGGGGGTTGAGGGAGGGGACTCCCCCCTCCTCACTTGCTTATTCTTCTCCTTGTGATGTCTCTTCTTTTATGAGTGTTGGCTCCTCTTAGGGAGACGGTTTTCACCCCAACATATACCTTCTTTATCTATGAAGTGCATTGCTGGTCTAATCCTGCTTGAGCAAATGACATGGTGACGATAAAAAAAAACCAAACATATTTGCTTTTGAATAAAGGCTCTATGGTTCTCAAACCAGTAGAGTCCATCTTTTGTTTCCACTTTTGCTTGAAGAACAACACCAGGTACAAGAATAAGTGTGGGGGAGTCCTCTCGATCTCATCATCATATCCACTCGAGAACTCCCACGCAAGGGCTGCACGACATCGACTACACCTTCATGACAAGGGCAATGTAAACTCGAGTGAGTTGGCTACCACACAGGTTAGCCAAATCACCACTAGTCTTCCTTGTACCCTATATCCTTCAGAAGCGATGGTATGTGCACCCTTATCACTCCATCTACCCATGAGTTTGAATGATATTCAATTCTTATCCAATAAATAAAACTCAATTAATGGTGCTCAGCTTGCTCTACATGATTCCTGTGGTTGGCTTGCATTTGTTTTATTCCTTACTCATTGTCTTGATGCTTGTGAACAAATATCATTAGGGAACTCATGCTGATCTAAGTAGTTGGTGTTTGTGATATGGTTTGATGATATGATCTTCGCTCTAAATGTTCGAGTGCTTGGGAATTTATTTACAAACATGAAAACCCTTCGCAAAGCTCCTCTTTGATATGTCACAGTCCTACCAAAGCCATATGATGTTATTAGTTGAAAACCTTATACTCATATGCTGCTTATTGTTGCATTGAGCGTTGTCAAACTCTGCGACCCTTATGAGAATTCTTTTCGTGCTTTCATGATCAAGATTTATGTGCACACCACCATTTCCCCCTTGCTATGCTTCTACTCTGGAAGTTAGCATTGTATCATTCATCTATTCACCTACATAAATGCTCCATCATATGCATTGATTTCTCTCTCTTCAAGTATTTTTGTAAAAGAGGCATGGCTATCAAAAGAAGAAAAAAAGGGGGACACATGAAGGTCCCTGCAGTTATGAAAAAAAAAGAAAAGAGAAAAAATGTGGACACATGAAGGTCCACTAAAAAAAGAGAGAGGATAGCCATGTTCTCATAACTTTATATATATAAGAGAGAGAGGATCATGCAATGGAGTCATTCATCTCATTCATTGAATATGGTAATAACTAGCACCCATTCCAGGGCTAGTAGCCACCTTACCATATCCACCAAATTCATACACGTGCACATCTTGATCTGATTGTGTGAATTGTTTTTCTCTTGGATTCAGTTTTTGACTTTGCAATACATGTGATGCAAGTATGCTTTATCTTTATCCTACCCTGAGCTCCACATATAGCCATCATTAGAAGTAGGATGAAAGAAAGGCAAATCAAATTCCTTGGTGAGGACATATGCACTTTGAGTGATTTGAGAGAATCAAATGAGGAGCTAAGCAAGGTTTATTTTGAAAAACATTGCAAAACCCCAAGTTACTAGACATGATGAGCAGGAGTGACTTGATTCATGACCGTTCCATTCTTCAACTACCCAAGATGGCATGATAGACACTCCACATAGTTCACAGGTGCAATGTATGGTTTGGAATATCTCTTATGCTAGCTTCATACCTTTGGATATCATGTACCACCTTGATCTGACTCCCTTTACTCGGGACGAGCAAAGGTCAAGTGTGGGGGAGTTGTTGACGGCTGTTAAGCACTGCTTTTACACCGTCAACTCCTGCAGAAAATAAATGAAAAATGATCATCAACACTAGAATAGGGGTTTATACTGATAATTTCCACAAGTGTTGGTGTTCCTAGCTTTTATTGCAGGATGCACCGAAATGCATGCCAAATGGTACAATTGAGAGCAAGTAGTCCAGGACGTCATCATAAACAACTTCAAATGCCAAATTGGACTGCACAATTGCGACGGGCTCGTTGAGACGATCGAAATGGAATATCATTTGCCTACTTTGGAGTTCGTATGAAGAAGATGTGAAAAAGACAAAATGCTGACGCAAGCTGACGTCATCTGTGCCCTGCCGTACCTCGTACGCGCGCGAAGCAGCACGAGCCTGCCACGTGGCGGCGCCTAACCGGCTGCCAGGCCGCGCTGCGGCGCACCGCACGCACGCGCGAGGGCGCGGGTCAGCCCCGCTCGGCCACGCGGCAGGCTGCGAGAGGCCGGGCTCCCTCGACGTGGGAGGCGCGCGGGCGCACGCGGGTTCGCCCCCCGGCCGAGACACGCGGCAGCGCGGGAAGGGCCGCCCCAAGGTCGGCTGCATGGGCCGCCCGGGTTAGGCTGGTTTTCCCCTTTTTTGCAGCAGTTCAGGCACCCAGGCGCCGGTTCAGGCCCGGTTCGACCCCCTAGGGTCCGGTTCTTGCAAGGTTTTCAACTCCACCGCCTCAAGCATCTTCCAGAGCACGCTACAGTGCTGTGGGGGCTGCGTTAGCTCGCCAGGTGGAGCGTGGGGAGAAGAGGAAAGAGGGAGAGACGCACTTGTCCCTTGCCTATAAATATGAGGGGAGGGGGTAAGAATTAGAGGCACATCCCAAACTCTCCCCTCTCTCATTTTCTCACTTGGAGAGGTGAGTTCTCACCTCTCCATGTGTAGTTAGGAGTAGGTGCTATGTAGGTGGTGGTGTGGGTGAGACGCCCATTTGTTCTTCATTTAGAGCAAAGTGAGTATTTCTGTATTTTCCTTTTAGACTAAAGTGATATTCATGCATGGGTGATATGTTCTTGAGTTCTTCGTCTGTTCATCATTTAGAGGCTCCTGTTCTTTGTGACACGATCTTTTGATCTTGTTGATTAGATGAATAATTCTGCATTCCGTTTGTGTGAGTTATCTCGTTAGGTCTTATTGGAATACATTAATTGGCGCTTAGTCGTTCGACCTCGCGCCACCTCGGGTCAATGATGGGCGAGGTATAGCTGTACTCGCAGGTTCGTCGCTCCATATTTATACGGAGTGCTATAGTGTTGTTACGAGTCGACAGACGTAGCCGTGCTATAGTAGTAACCGGTGGTGTAGATGTGGTGTCTAGACGACGGGTTATCCTTCGATCACCCTGTATCCCACGATTTGTCTTGGGGTAGGCCGCGGTAGTGACAGCTGTTGGACCCATATGGAATCCCCCACGTTCGGATACAGGTATAGGCAACCATTTGCCGTGAACCGACTGTTATAGCCAGGAGGGTCCGGTGTCCGAAGTGAGATCCTTTGCAGCTTGTACTCCCCTAGAACCGAGCACCCCATCATCTCTCTACCCAAGTAGGGTCTTGATGTCCTTGGACCGTTCTTCTAGTATAGGTAGTACACACCGTTCCTTGGATTCGATACCCTTGGGAATACTTCTGAGGTGAAGTGATACAGCGGTATTTTCGTGCGCTGCGGATTCTTTCGTACCCGTCGGTATACCCAGGTAGATCTTACGCTCACGCTAGGTGTACAACTAGTGGTGAGGTTAAGAAATAGCAACAGTTTGCCTCTCTGGGTTGTTTTTCTAGCATATTTGATTTGCTTCCACTTCGATCTACTTGGGTGTGCTACTTGTGTGTGCAGGGCCCATTACCCTGCTTGTGATCATCTACCAAGGCAACTCACCAAGTTTGGTTCGTGCTAGAAGTCAAGAGGAGCTTGAAGTTGTTTTTGCAGGTTCTCTGTGGCTCACCGGTCTGACCGGTGAAGGGCATCGGTCTGACCGGTGCCACCTGCTGAGCTGCGCCAAGGACCAGTCTGACCGGTCCGCCTCACCGGTCTGACCGGTGACGGCTGGCAGTTCAAGTTTTTGGGGACGAAAAGTTTAAGTCGGGCGTCTCACCTATTCACCCCCCTCTAGGCGACATCAAGGTCCTTTCAATTGGTATCAGAGCTTGGTGCTCCGATTCGAGCTTAACCGCTTGGAGTTCTTCGATGTCGACAACTCGTGAGGTACCGTTTGAGTCTCTAGCTCTAGATGGTTCAAACTATGCATCTTGGCCAATTCATGTACTCAATTGCATTAGGACCATGGGTCCACTTGCTGAGAAGATTGTTGTTGGTAGCATTCTACCTCCTCACCATAGGGAAACCAAAATTGACTTGTCAAAATCATCCCTAGAGGACTTAGAGTGTTGGCAATGCAACTCTCGAGTATTTAACTACATTTGCAGTGCTTTGAGTGATGATGTGCAGGAATTCATCTATGATAAACTTGAGATTGATGCACACACTATTTGGGAAATCCTTAGAGAAGAATATGAAAAGCCCAAATGGATTGATCAAGAGCAAACCATGAGAAGGCAGTTGCGGAGAGCTCTATGTCTTGATTCAACATCACTGAGCCTCAAGTGTCACCTCTCAAGCAAGGAGAAGGCTAAAGAAGCGAAGACCATGTCCCTCAGCAGGGATCGGTCAGACTGGTGACACCCACCGGTCAGACCGATGCCGGCAGAGGCACCACCATTTGCTTGATGGCCAAGAAGGAAAAGAAGAAAAGGACCAAGGGAGGAAAGATTGTGAAGGATGAAGCTACAAGCTCCTTGGCCAAGGAACTTGAGGCTCTCAAATTTGAAAATGCCTCCTTAGTTTGTAAGTATGATTCACTCGCTAGGCAATATGATAAGGTTATCAAATCCTTTGCTTGTGTAGCTGCAGTTGATCAAGAAAATGAAAGGCTTGAAGAAAAGCTAGGGAAGCTCACTAGTGAGCATATGGCTCTACAAGCCAATCACAAAGAATTTGAGTGTTCCTATGAGAAGCTTGTAAATTCTTATGCAACACTAGAGATAGCTCATGAGGTTGTGGTTTCATCGGTAAAATTTATGCAACCTCTATCTCACATATGCATATGCTCACAAGTTCAAATTGATTTGTCTTGCACTAATAATTGTTTCTCTCAAGCAAGCCAATATAGCATTGAACATGTGCTTGTAGAATCTTGTGATGACCTCATTGCTAAAGAAATGATGAACTCAAGCAAGAGGTTGAAAAGCTTCAAAGAGACTTGTATGTATTGAAGGAGAAGAGGAAAGTACAACCTTCTCAAGATAACTGTGAGAAAATGGTGAAGAAGCTTGAGAAGGGATCAACCGTCGCTAGCTCAACTCCTCAACAACATACAAAGACCCACAAGAACAAGATTCAAGAAAGGAGCAAGGTTGGGCACATCAAGTCCCAACATCGCCCAACCAAGCACAAGGCACAAGAATCACTCTCCAAGAAGCCTAGAAGCTCAAACAAGTGGAGAGTGTGCTACAAGTGCAGAGAGAAGGGTCACTTTGCTGACGCTTGCCCAAGTACAACAATGGGTGGTGGGACTGACCGTGACCAGTCCGACCGGTGCGAGCCACCGGTCAGACCGGTGCCGGCCAGGTCTGCCACCCCTCAAGCAAACATGGCAAAGAAAATCTCTTCTCCAAGAACAAGGTTCAGAAGCAAGCATGGACAAGAATTTACAAGGAATGATGTGATCAACAAGAACAAAAGCCGCATTTGCTATGAATGCCACCAAAAGGGTCACATGGGCAAAGATTGTCCAAATGGTAACATTCCTAAATCGAACCTTGTCCATTATGATTTGAGTAAGCTTATGAACGATAAGAATGGTACTTGTGCTATGAGGGAGATTAGTTCACCTCAAACTAGCATGAGAGCCATTTGGGTTCCTAAGCACCTTGTGGCTAACCTAGTAGGACCCAACAAGTATTGGGTACCAAGAAATGCTTGCTGAGCTTGCAGGTTGAAAGAGATGCATCGAACACATGGCTAGAAGGCATGGAAATCATTTTTGATCTATTCGCCATGTGAAGGGAAAATTGGTATAAATATTGAATCCAATGACATCTTGGTAACTAGTGCTCGTTGTTGAGTCTAAGTCACTCTTTGTTCTTCGTGAACACTCATGTGACACTTATCTTGTACTAGTGAAACATGAGGTAGTGACTTTGACATTTGTATGAAAATTTATTCTCTCATGCCATCTGATGCTTTTAATGGCTCTCTAGTAGAGAATTGCCTTGTCTCTGATTGCAGACTCCATATTAGTGATGTGTTCACACAACCAAAGGACAAGAAGGGCAAAATCACCAAAAGAGTGAGCATCAGGGGTCACCAGTCTGACCGGTGACAAGCACCGATCTGACCGGTGCTGGCCCTATGAGCCAGGGGGCGGGTGACCCGGCCCCTGTGCCCGGGTGACCCGGTGTGTCTCTGTTTGCTGACGGGTGACCCGACCCCTATGGCCGGGTGACCCGGGAGTGAACCGTTTTCATGAAAAATGGTGATTTGGCATCGAAGGTTATGAGATACTCAACACATTTCAATTGACAAACTATTTATGTGTCTTGACCAAGTTTGGAATGAGCCTCACCATATTCTTAGTTGAATAAAGTGCTTTGTTCGAGAAATTCAAATATCTCTAGCACTACTTAAGGGGGAGTTCATTGCAACACTTGTGTCACTTGTGGGACTAACAATTTCTTCTAGTGATCTTGTTGTCTTGTTTGTTTGTGCACCACTATGCAAGCTCTTAATAAGTAATACTCTCAAAAGAACAAGTAAGAGCTAGCACTTTTCAAATTTTTAATATATGCACAAATGAAATGGTCTTAAAGCAAAGGTATGTTTCCATGAACCTCATTGAATACCGTAATGCATCTAGGCCTTTATACCATGCTAGTGTGCCATCCTTAGCATGTAATTGCTTCAAGTGAATTTTTCTGTCCTTCTCTAGATATTTGGTTGATACCTTTGCGTTCCCTCGACTTTGTGTCTCGTGGTTGAGGGTATGAGCTAAATATGCTAGAAAGGCTATTTGTTTGAAGTGGATGCATGCACTTTGTGACATAGGATAGTCTTTTCGAAAAATCAACTAGCATGTATAGGAAGTGTGCTCATTTGAAAAATATTTGATTCTTGGTCTCTGTGACCCAATCAACTTGGTTGTGACTATAGTTCCCCTTGTTTAATTGATGGCCAGTCACAATTAAGAAGATTTTCTCAAGTCCATAAAATCTCTCTATCTTTATCTCTCTCTCTTGGAAGAATCAAGAATTATCAATTAAATTGGATTATCCTCCATTCTTTCAAGATTTGTCAAAATATGGATCAATATCAATTCTACATCATCTATCCAATCTTTGTGAAAGAAGTAAGGAGCAAAATTTGGTCAAGGTGTGTCTCAGGGGAGCACCGGTCTGACCGATGCCTCCCACCGGTCTGACCGGTGGAACCCCTAAGCCACGTCTTCTCTCTTCTAAGGCTTAAGTGGAAGGAAAATGCTTTATAAAATATCTGGTGAAGTTTTAAGGAGCAAAATCTCAAAAGTGGAAAGAAGGATCGGAACTTCCGAGGCTAGGTCGGTTCTACCGATATGGATTCTCTGTTGGAATTATCAAAATCTTCGGTTCTACCGATCCCAGGCCGGAACTACCATAAAAGCTCCACTAGCTGGACCTGGGGGGTCACCGGTCTGACCGGTGTCGCCCGGGAGCAACCCGTGGGGTCACAGTAAAAGATTCTATCCTTTTACCCCTCCCTTTCTCTCTCCTCTATCATTTCACCCAGCTCTCTTCCTCCTCAAGCCCGTGGTGAAACCCCTCTCCTCCAACAATCGCCTCTTCCTTTCTCCATGGAGATTTGAGGATTGAACCAAGGAAAGGCCTCAAGTTTGGAAGGAAAGGAGTCTCCCAAGGCTCCTCTACTGGTTCCCCTTCATCTTCCTCGGATTCAACTCGAGTTCCTCTCTCAAAAGGTATTCAAATCTTCATTTCGCCCGATCTCTCTACTTCGTGCAAAGATTTGAATTCCCTTTGGTAGAACATCACCTGAGAACCCCTAGAAGACATCCCTATAGATCCATAACTTTTTGTTGGACACATTGTGAGAACTCAAGATTTAGGGGCGGACGGCTTGCACCAGTCCGACCGGTGCACCTCACCGATCTGACCGGTGGCGCATGTCCAACCCTAAGTCCTGTTTTCTTCTTGTTTTCGACACATATCTATGTAGGAATGCTTCTAGTTCATCAAAATTCATATCTTGTCACTCTAGCTGCTGAGATTGGCATTTGAGGCCATTGGCTCAGTTTTGGACGGCACCGGTCTTACTAGTGACAACCAGAACCGACCCAATTGTCTCAAACCGTGAATTTCAATTCCGATTCTTTTCAAATCATAATTCTGGAGTCTTACACAATCTTGTCACATCCTTTGTAATCCAGGACAGCGGCTATGCCAAGGATGAAGCAATCCGGGAGCAAGAAATCAAGATTAACGCCTAGAGAGTTCCCGCATGATCGTGAGGCAGGTGGAAGTGGCAGTGCAGGTGGTCGGAACCTGAGAGAGCGTGCACCTAAGAGAAGAAATGAGGAACAAGAAGACTTGGGTGGTGACATGGGGACGAGTAGTGACGACGATGTTGAGGATGAAACCTATCTGGATCCTAGTGCCTTTCATGTGAGGCACCATGGGAAGGGGCCAGCCACTGATGGTGATGATGATGAGGATGAGGAAGAGGACCTAGGTGGTCAGGAGAGAGATGAGGATGATGATGACCCGATGGATGAAGATGAGGATGAAGGTTCGTGTAGGCTAAGGGTCACTAAGCCTATATACAAGTACCTGAACAGAGCAGTGAATTATCATGGTACAGGAATGACAAAGAAGCTGCAGAAGTTGAGGGATGTGAATCCCTATGCTAGTGAGAGGACAGCTTCGGACATGAGGTTTTGGGTTACTTTTTAGCAGGACTATTACTCCGCCGTAATCATTAAGAAGCCCAAGATCACCCACCGGGCTCAGTACGTGGATTGGACTTTCATGGAGAGTAAGAATGACCCTATGTGTGAGGAGATCGTCAGTGTTTGTGGACACCAGCGGGTAAAGGATCTCATGGGCTTTAGGCAAGATTGGAACAGGGAAATTATTGCTTAGTTCTACGCCACGGTACACTTTGGTCGCGCGGATGATGAGAGGGCTATGCTTTGGATGACTAATGGGAATAAGTATGGTATTCGCTTTTCCCGGTTTTTGTCTCTCTTTAACTTGGGACAGGAGGATAAGGACTATCCGAAGTTGCATGATGGTGGTCTACTTGAGCCAGAAACTCTGTACTTCATGTACCCCAGTGATCAGAGGGCTAATGTGGGACACGTGAAGGGGCTCTACACTTACTATTCAGTTCTAAACAGGCTTCTTCGGGCGTCCATTGCACCTAGGGATGGAAATCCCTCTGACATATCTAGGTTCATGAAGAACTTGATGATTGCATTGAGACCGGGGGCACCACCATTCAGTGTGGGGGATTACATTTGGCAGGAGATCAAGTACTTATCAGAGGATCCTAAGAAGATCTGCAGCTACAACCTGTACATCATGTATATGGTTGAGAGGGTAACCAAAATGGAATTTCCTAAAGATGTCACACATAAGCCTCTAAAGCCAAATCCTGTGAAGAATCCCAGCATCCCTTCTCCTGTACGTGAGTCGGAAATTAGAGCGGAAGAAGAAGAAGAAGAAGAGGGGGGCAATTGGTAGCAGTACCAGTAGCAGCCCCCTGCCTAGGCTGACACCGGTCTGACCGGTGCCTCTCACCGATCTGACCGGTGGGGGCCTGGACAGTACAGACCGAAGAAATCCACCTCTCCTCTCCGCAAGTTCCTCAATTTGATCTTTGGCATGTGTAAAAGTCAGTATGATATTGAGGTTGAGCAATAAAGAGCAAGGAGGGAAAGGAAGAAGGACAGGGACACTATGAAACATCTGCATAATCACTTTGGATTTCAGCCGCCTCGAAAACTCATCTCACCCACACCTCCTAAGGTTGAGATACCCTCGTTTGATCAGAGGGTGAGAGGCATGATAAACTCGAACATGATTAATGAGTATGGCACCATGTTTTTCGAGTCCGGCGAGGGTAGCTCCTCCTCAGCTGCACCTCCTCCTCCACCTGGTTCAGAGGAGGTCCCTCAGCCCTTCGGTGTTTCAGTGGGACCAGCAGAGTTTCCTCCACCTTTCGGCGCCCCGGTTGCCCCACCTCCATCTCCAGATGCTGCAGAAGTGTCAGAGGCTCCTCCAGATTGGGCGGGTCGTTTTTCCATGGAGATCTTCGGTTGGTCGGCCTATCCTCCTCCATATCAGGGTATGGATGATGATCTTCATGTTCTTCTCTCTAAATTCACCATATCTATCATTTCTCTCCTATGCATTGTCTCATTTCCTTATTCCTACATAGGAGGGAGCTCGCACCCTGGCGGTGGTTCGGGGTGGGACTCGTGGCAGGGACAGTGATCGGCAACAACATCTTCTCTCCAGGCCTTTATTGCTGCTTGATGACAAAGGGGGCGAAGAGGGATTAAAGCTTCACCTATCTAGTTGTCCTGTCTGTCTGATCGGTGCCCTGCACCGGTCTGACCGGTGCCTGTTGGCTGTTGAGAGCATCCTTGTAATAAGCTAGAACTTCATCTTCTTGGACTTGAGAACATTTGTATGAGTGCTACTGTGTGTTGAACCTTTTATATAATAATTAAGTAACAGTATGCTAGATTGTGATGCATGTGTTGTATGTTGCATTGTTTGTGTTGGCTAAATGGAGCAAAGTGATCTAAGCCGGCTTGCACCTTGGCCCAAATAGCACGCACGGTTTTTGCTTTGTGCTCTGGCTGGACCTGACCGGTCTGATTGGTCAGGGGCATCGGTCTGACCGGTGCCGCCCAGTTTGGTGTGCTGGCTGGACCTGACCGGTCTGACCGGTCAGGGGCACCGGTCTGACCAGTGCTGCCTAGTCAGTACACTTGTTCTTTGCTTTGTGCATATCTTGTTATACGCATCACGGATTTTTATTTGTCACTCACACATGTTGCACTCCACTGATTCTAAGATATAGGGGGAGCTCTCATGCGCCTTCTCCCAAATTTGTGCTATTGGCATTTGAGGCCAAGTTTTTGAAATTCTACTCAAAGCACAAATTAAGGGGGAGCTCTAGCTATATCTAAGAGTCTAAATGCGCTTTAATGTTTTATTTGTAAGCTTTAATCGAGTTGTCATCAATCACCAAAAAGGGGGAGATTGAAAGTGCATCTAGGCCCCTAAGTGGATTTTGGTGAATTGAATGACAAAGCGATTAAAGGACTAATATATTTGTCTAAGAGTGTGAGCAGGTTTTATTTAAGATATTCATGATTTACTATTGGAATATGTATTGGTGAATGGATACTATATGGCTCACATTGGAAAAGACAAATATATAGATGATCCTAATGCATAAGTGACAAATATCAAGCAATAAAGGAAGATAAATATTGGGATAATCTGAGAAGGTCAATTCATGGACTCCCATACTAGACATAGCTTGATTAAAATTTCAAGGATCATAAAAAGAGAAGATGGTCATTCTTTAGACCAAGTGCAAGGCTTCATGTAGTAATTGAAAGAGGACACAAGGATGAGTGTAAACATTATGGTTCTTAATTGAAAGCTTGCATATTCGTTGTCAATCAAGAACAAGCATTTGAAGCGGGATTTTCAAATGGAATTTAATTATGGATGAAGCAAAGTGGAACTCAAAGTGGATTGGGTAAGTGATGAAGAGATCAACCGAGATGTCTAGGGTGAGGGACTAAGCAATCTTTGAGGCCGTAGCTAAGCCGCCATGAGTGTTTTGCTAAGGTGAAGTTCTAGCATCCGTGGGGTCTTCGAGTATCATATCCAAACCTTGACCGAGGGAAGCAATGCAACTCATCAACATGTTATGATTGGCAATATGGAGTGACTTATGGATCCAAGTGTGCATTCTTATGCTAGATGGAAAGATCCTAAGTCACTAGCTCAAGTATGGACGTGCTCAAGACAAATGCTAAGTTGAAAGCCCTCAAGTGGATATCGCTCAAGTATGGCAAGGTTGAAGACATTCAAGCTCAAGAGGTTGACAAGGTGTTTTTATTACTCTTGAGTATAGGTATGTCATACTATCAAGAGGGATGCAACATTAGTGAGTTGACCAAAGTCAAAGTGCTCATTAGTTGACCTAAGTGAGATCTAGCCTTGAGAGCCTTAGAGTGTGCAAACAAACCCACCTAAGCTAACCTAAGCCACTTCATCTCTTTGATGAAATGTTAGTCATAGAAAGGGTTTTGGGGGGTGCTCGGGCCTGACCGGTCTGACCGGTCCAGCTAGCCCCAACGGCTAGTTTTTCAAATATCGGTCTGACCGGTGTAAGGCACCGGTCTGACCGGTGCCGCCCGACAGCTAACGGCTAGTTTTGTCCTTTGAGGGGTATAAGTACCCCAATTCCTCTTTTGTGGAGGGCTGATGTTCCTAGTGGTTGTGCTGAGTTCCTAAGCCATTTCTTGCAAGCCCTAAGCCTTAGTGGCTCTCCCCAACCTCTCTTAGTGAGATTTGTGGTTTCAAGCCATATTCTTTGTGTTGGGGTTGAGAGAGTGAGCTCAAGAGCGTCTTTGTGAGCTAACAAGAGCATTCCCATAGCTTGAGCACTTCTGTTTTGCATCTACGAGCTTTGAAGCATTTGTTACTCTTGGAGGTTTGCCTCCTAGACGGCTAGGCATCGCCGGCTAGCTCCCAATGTTGTGGTGAGCAGCAACAAGTTTGTGAGGGCTGTGATCTTGCCTCTTCGTGAAAAAGATCGCCTTAGTGGAAAGGAGGAAAGTGGTTGAAAGAGACCTGGCTTGTTGTGGGAATTCTCCCTTACAAGCTCCTTAACAGAGACGTAGTCGTTCCTTAGTGGGCGGTGAACTTAGGGAAACAAATCCTTGCATCTCTTTGTGTTTTGCCTCTCTAATTTGTTCTTCTAGCATATTTGATTTGCTTCCGCTTCGATCTACTTGGGTGTGCTACTTGTGTGTGCAGGGCTCATTACCCTGCTTGTGATCATCTACCAAGGCAACTCACCAAGTTTGGTTTGTGCTATAAGTCAAGAGGAGCTTGATGTTGTTTTTGCAGGTTCTCTGTGGCTCACCGGTCTGACCGGTGAAGGGCATCGGTCTGACCGGTGCCACCTGCTAAGCTGCGCCAAGGACCAGTCTGACCAGTCCACCTCACCAGTCTGATCGGTGACGCCTGGCAGTTCAAGTTTTTGGGGACGAAAAGTTTAAGTCGGTCGTCTCGCCTATTCACCCCCCCTTCAGGCGACATCAAGGTCCTTTCAGTAGGGGATGGACCTACACCGTAGTCGTCGTAGTGGCAGTAGAGGGTACATGTGTGGCTGGAGCTTCACCATCATCACCATCATCTTCTCCAGCATCATCCTCCTCATCCTCAAAGATCTTCTAGCCAACTTCGTCGTCACCTGCACACTCAAAAACAGACGAACTGTATGGCTGTGTCTCGTCGAAGGTAACCTTGCAAGTTTCCATGACTAGGTTAGTATCAAGGCTGAGCACACGAAATGCTCGAGAATGACTAGCATAACCCAAAAAGATGCCATCGGTGGACCTCGACTCAAACTTATCAAGCCTACCCTTCTTGAGAATAAAGCACCGACAACCAAAAGCCCTGAAATGGCTCACTCTAGGTGCTCACCCATGCATGAGCTCATAGCACGTCTTGTTCAAGAAAGCCCGAAGAAAAATCTGGTTCCCCACATGACAAGCGGTATTCACCACCTCAGCCCAATATCTCCTCGGAGTCCTATGCTCATCGAGCATCATCCGAGCCATCTCACAAAGGGAACAATTTTTCCTCTCTACCACAACATTCTGACAAGCAACATAGGGAGAGGAAAACTGATGTTCGAGACCAAATCACGACAAAAAGTTTCGAATCGAGAGTTTTTAAATTTAGTGCCATTGTCGCTACGAATAGCTCGAACAACATCTCCATTCCTCTCATTCTTCAACCTCAAGATTAGATCTCGGACAAAACCAAACATCTCCCCCTTGTCAGCCAAAAAGAAGACCCAAGCATAGCGAGAATAGTCATCCACTATCACCAGGACATACCATTTCCCACCCGCCGAGCACACATGAGCTGGACCAACCAAGTCCATATGGAACAGTTCGCATGGCCTCTCTATCATAACGGATGTCAGAGGTGGATGGGAGGCGGCGACCATCTTGCCATGCCTACATGGAGCACAAACCAAGTCCTTTTGGTATTTCAACTTAGGCAATCCTCAGACCAAACCAAGCCCACTCAAGCGTGACAACAAGTCAAAACTCAAGTGACCTAGCCTCTTGTGCCATTTCCAAAGCTTCGCCGAAACACCAGCAACCAAACAATGAGAAGAGCCAACACACTGAGAAAAATAGGCTCTTAAAATCTGACCCTCGAGGATGATCGTGCACACAAGATCTCCTCGAGAATCCAAAACACGAGAAGCGCCCGTATTGAAACGGACCTCAAAACCCTCATCAAGAAGTTGGGACACCGAAAGAAGATTGAACCCCAAAGACTTGACAAGAGCAACACGCCTAAGAGTCACGCTCTCACTTACCTTCACCGTGCCCACTGAAAGCACTCTACCTTTCCCATTATCCCCAAAAGTGATGTACTCCTTGGACACCACCGGGATGAGTCTGGAGAACCACCTTCGATCTCTGATCTTGTGTCGAGAGCAACTGGAGTCGATCAACCAAAAACCCTCCATGCCTCCCACCTGCAAAATCAAAAATGAGAGCGAGAGTGAGCAAACGACTTAGCACTGGGGTTAGTGTAAAAGGAATCAAACCAGTGTCGTGCCATTTACTCAAAAGTGGGGTTAGCAAAATCCATCCTATCACTCCTAGGTGGAACACCCGCATGTCTCCTTGGAGGACTACGCGTACCATGAGGTGGAGATCGTGGTCCGTAGCTCCTCTGAGACCTAAAGTTGTGATCGTTCCCCCCATACTCGTATTGGCCACGAGTGAAGGAATGTCCAGCAAACTCACCACGCCCAAACCCAACACGTCTTCCACTATCTCTCTGAGGAGGCACACCCCGTGTAGCAAACTCATTCCTCTCTCTAGGGTAAATGGTACGCACCGTACCCTCACCACTAGGCACAACACAAGACTTAGGCTCACCACGAGAAGGGCTATACCTGTCCTTGTTTGCCATCTCCCTAGCAAACCTCTCTTCACGCTTCGTCCTGAAGCAAAACTCAGCTAGGTGACCATCCCTCCCACAATGATCGCAATGGAATGGGATTGGTTTTGGCTTTGGCTTTAGGTTCTCTCTAGGCTGAGGCTTCTCCTCACTAGGTTACTCTCCCTGCTTCCCAAAGAACACATTACCCATGTCACTCTTGAACTTGATGGGTTTCTGGAAGTTGTTTGTTTGTGGAGGAAACACGGGAGGATCTAGGGTTGTGTCTAGTTGGTTCCTATGTGGGTTTGGCTTGGGAGCAAAAGCATTTTTGTGGAAGGATTTTGGTGGAGCTGGGATATCACCAATCTTCTCCTCCTTCTCACCATTGCACTCCCCAATCCTATCTGACCCAAGCGCCTGCCCATCATAGCGCTTTTACGCCTCAATCATCATTCTAAGCTGAGGCTCATGACCCGACAACCAACCATCATTTTCCTCAACTCATCATTCTCATCCTGCAAGCGATCAACATAGTGTGAAAGCTCCAAATTCTTCACAACATGTAATTCACAAGTAGAGCATGAAGTAGGAATAGGAGCTTTCAATTCAGCCTCTAGTGATTTAGCATAAGCATGTGATTCATCTAGCTTAGCATGCAAAACAGGACAAGAAGTGCAAGCACCAAGCAAGGAGGGCCTAGATTTCATCTCATCTAGCTCAACCCTAAGCACATCTAGTTCCTCAACCTTGGAGGCATACTTTTCCTTAAGCACAGTCAAATCACTAAGGAAAGTAGAACAATCAGTGCATTCAGGTTCATCGGTCACAATAGGAGCAGACTTCAGAGATTCTATTTGAGCCCTAACATCAACAAGCAAAGACTATAGCTCAACCACCTTCTCCTTAGCCTCTCCAAGCAAAGACCTATATTCCCTCTTCTCCTTGTTGGTCTTTCTAAGCACATCATCACTATTGTCAAGCAATTCATTTAACCTAGCATTCTCCGCTACCAAGAAGGCAGGATCATTGTTTACCTCATCCTCGGAGTCGAAGTCTGTTGATGGCTGTTAAGTACCTACTTTAGCCATCAATATACTCATAAATAAAGAAGCAAAAGGCATTTCTTACACGCATTTAGTTAAGAATAATACAGCTCCACTTGTCCTTAGAGCTTTTGTGATTGTAGGTAAAATAAGCATAAAAGAAGTGACAACTCACCTACTATGGGCCAAGCCACATCACCTCAGCCAAGGAAGGGCTGCCACCTAGGATCCCATGCATGCAAGCCATGTCACCGATCCAAGGGAAGCAACCCCGACGAATCAGAGGGCGACACATGGACATCACAAGGATTGAAGGGCCCACGGGTAGGCAAACCACCTCAAAACTAGGTGGACACCGGGGACCGACCTTAGGACCCACAGAACAGCCACCACGAGAAAGCACAGGCCGAGGTGGGCCCACAAGGGGTCGGCCGAACCGACCTTGTGTCGGCTCATCCTGACCTTCCACGTGGTGCTTCCTGGTCGGCTCCTGATCCACTCCTGGGGTGCTCACGGCATTCTCCCGAAGTTGTCCTAGGCCTATAAATAGGAGGGAGGGGACTCATTTCTTACCCAACTCACTTTCCAACTCCTCTCTCACTTTTGGTTTCCAAGGTTAGGAGGTAGGCTATAGTAGTTCTGCTTCAGGTTCCAAGTCTACTTTGGGATCTAGGTATGAGTTCTCTTGTATCTTTATTTTATTGTATGACTTTGATCTACTTCAGGTATTCAGCTATTTCATATAAAGTACTGTTAGCATATATGGGTGATTTGTTCATGTGTTCTTCGTTCGTTCATCATTTAGAGGCTCCTATTCTTGATGAACAAGGCCTTTCGATCCACTTAACGAATGATTTACTCATGTCTGTGGTGTTTTTCATAAGTTAGAGGCTCGTGTTCTTTATGAACACAACCCTTTGATCCTGTTGAATAGACATAGTAGAACACGAATCCGTTTGTATGCCTAGCCTAGTTTGATCCAGTTAGATCACGTGTTTGTGTTGTATGAAGTTCGAGTTCAAGCTACGGTACTCGGTGTAAGTGGCCAGTTATCTGGTGGCACTGACCTAGGTCACAATAGCCTGGGCCGGTCAATGTATAGTTAACAACGCAAGCATGGTGCTTGGGTTGAGTAGCTGTGTTGCATATGAGCGTGCCCCACGGATAGTTAGCGGTAGGCCGCGGTATTTTCAACCGTTGGACCCTTTGTACTCCCCCACATTCGGGTATGCTGTAGGAGTCTAAGATCTAACAACCGACGTCGTGCGGAAGCAACGCGGGCGGTTAGCTCTCCGTTTGTGCCTGGGTGCTGAGCTGATATTCATACAATGCTTAAGTGACTGACTGGCTTCTACTAACTTTATATGTTTAGTACCTTAGAACCTAGAGCTAACTCGTATGTTGCCTCCTAAGCCGTAGTATACCATAGAGAGAACGAGTTCGGGTGTGTTGACACTACCCATCCTTATCATATCTTACCCCTGTGTTTGGAACCTGACTTATTCTCATCATTGATCTATACTCATTGCAATAGTGTTGCACATGTTAATCCAACCATGCCTTCCTTGGATTCGATACCCTTTGAAATACTCCTTTGGAGAAATGCTACAATGGTATATCCGTGCGCTTGCAGATTCTTTGTGAACGTTAGGATTACCATCGGAACATTTCTGGCATCGTTGCTAGGAACTCACGAACTTAGCAAAGATGTTGAGGATTGCCGACCACCATTTCTGGAGCCGTTACTGGGAATACAAACCTAGTGATGACGTTAAGAAATGTCAACAAGCATTTCTGGCGCTGTTGCCGGGGATGGCTAAAGGATAACATGACAACACTTTGCATATGTTTATAATCATGACAGGGTAAAGCAGTTCTCAATGCAGGCTAGCCTTGATGGTCTTCTTTGTCTTTGGATGATGAAGACAGGTAGTGCATGACTGGTTTGGACTTACTGCCGAATTTCACTGAAGATCCCGAGTCACTTGTAAGGAGAGCTAGAACTCATTTCGGTTCTTCCCAGCATGTACATACGGAAGTCGACCGAGCTTCCTTTGTGCCATCTACATAAACTCCTGTGGCCAACCCCGAGAAGACTCTCTGTGAGTACTCTACTCCCTTTACTGATCAGGTGCCCACAGGCCCCGAGATCAACACCGGGAACGGAAACTTCAAGATCAAGACTGGCCTCATTACGATGGTACAGGCTAGCCCATTCTGTGGCAAGCCTAATGAAGACGCGAGCGCCCATTGGCAATAGTTCCTGGAACTATGCAGCACCTTCACCATACGAGGAGTGGAGGAAGATGCTATTCATCTGCGACTGTTTCCATTCTCACTCCTGGGAAAGGCGAAGCAGTGGTTCTATACGAACCGTGAGGGGATTAATACTTGGGCAAAATGCTCGGTGGCATTCCTCGCGAAGTTCTTTCTGTTGGGTAAAACCAATGCCCTGCGGGGAAGAATTTCAAGCTTTTAGAAAGCTGCAAATGAGACTAACCCAGAAGCTTGGGAGAGGCTTCAAGAGTACATCTTGGCCTGTCCTCATCATGGGATGGACAACTGGCTTATTCTGCAGAATTTCTATAATGGGCTGACTCCAACAGCCCGAGAACACGTTGATGCTGCTGCTGGAGGAGCTTTCTTCTCACTCACTATTGCTAATTCAACTCAACTTATTGAGAAGATGGTCTCCAACCAAGGGTGGAGTGATGATCGACTCCAGCCATGTCAAAGGGGTACACATACTGTCAAGGAAGCAGATATGTTGAACACCAAGATGGACCTATTGATGAAGCGAATGAATGATCTAACCAATGCGAAGGTTGCCATGGCCACCACTACTCAAGCTATGGATTCTCGCATGACCTGTGAAGTCTGTGGTAACACTGGGCATTCAGGGAATTACTACCCTACTACCCAGGAGGATGTGATGTTCATGAACGACAACAACAATGGTTATCGTCCACAAGGAGGTCAAACGTGGATCAACACCCATATTATCAAGGAGGTAATCAAGGTAATTCTTTCAATCCCAACCAATCTTCCTTGAAATATCTTGTTTTCGGGCAAGCTAAGATCAATGATAGTTTCAATAAGAAATTAGCTGCCTGTGATAAGGCTCTGGAAAGCCTCAACACCATGGTTGATAGCCTCTCTTCTGCTCTTAACAGCCAATTAAGCTTTAATAAGATGATAGAAACCCAGTTGGCTCAGATAGCTGCTTTGGTTCCCTCTGCTGAAGATGGGAAGATTCCGGGGCAACCCGTATCCTCCTGTGAAAATGTTTGCGTAGTGTCCACTAGATGGGGTGAGCCATCTTGGTGGACACAACCTACTGACTATGCAGGGAAACCAGTACAGCAGGTTCTTGATCCATGGGAATCTTCAGCAATTGTGCACAGGAGAGACCCTGGTTATCTGGCTATCACTTGCACGATATACTATCAGAAAATCAGGAATGCTCTCTGTAACCTTGGTGCAAGTGTCAACCTCATGTCCAAGGCTATGTTCGAGAGATTGGGATATCCTGCTCTTTCTGCAATCTCGAAGATAGTTCAACTTGCTGATGCATCGATCCGACATCTAGAGGGGATAGTGGAGAGCTTACTGGTATTCGTCCAGGGGTCTTGCATCTTCTCGGATTTTGTGGTCCTTGATATGTAGGATGATGCGGAAATGCCACTCATTCTTGGGAGGCCATTCCTAAGTCACGCAAAGGCGAGGATCAATGTGGGAAATGGAACCATCCGCTTCTGCATTGGGAAGAAGAACTTGATGTTCCGATTTTGACCAACAGAAGAGCAATGCTATTCAGTGCAAGGGAATGATGAGCAAATCGGGGAATAGACGGAGCCACGACCCCAGCTCAGGCAACCTCTGACCACATCAATAAAACCAAAGAAAACAAAGAAGGTGTGGCGGGAGGTACAGCAGTCGCAACCCTCTACTTCTCGGGAGTGGGGTGACGAATGGAATTAATCATCGAGAAAAGTCCTGCTCTCGAACTTAAAACGGTGAGTCCTTTTTGCCAAAAGGTAAAATTGATATTTATCTCATATTTCCCTTTCCAAAATTTTATTTGAATTTTCCAAACACATGTTTAATTTTTCCAACAGTGCATCTGCATGCTAGAATTTTTCTAGCCAATTTCCCTTTTAAATAAATTTTTTGAAAATAATTTTTGAGCTTGGAAAAACCTTGAAAAATTCTTTGAGCCACTTTGTGGGCAAATTTGGACCGAGGCACTTGGGCTGGACACCAGGTAGCCATTAGAGAGCCGTTGCAAAAAGCTGGAGGCGAACAAACCCGAGGTGGGGTCGTCCGACCCCACAGGTCGCGCGATCCAGGCCAACGGCCAAATGTGTCCCACTTCCTCCCACGGCTCCTAGCCATTACCACCGGCCCATGTCTCGGTGCCCGGCTCATTTGCCTATAAATAGAAGGGGGATTGGGGGTATTCTTCACCCATTCACTCATTTTCACCACACTCCCCCTCTCTACTCTTTGGTTTTCTTTGATTTCTTGCTCGAGATTGAAGTGACCAACACCCTCTCCAAATTGTTCCTGAATATTGATCATTGGTGGAGCAACCTCGGTAAGGATTTCAATCAGTTCTACTAATCCGTCACCGAGTTGCTTGTGTTGTTCGTTGTGCACCATGAGTTGGGCCGCTGGTGTGTTCCGGAAGGTGACTCACTCCCGCCGTTCGCAAGACGGAGGAAGCTCATCCTGCCGCTCCGAAGCCACACCAAGCCCAATGTCGACGGAGCATGAAGAAGAAGAGGAGGAGCTCCCTACGCCGCAAGCCGAAGGAGTGTGCACCGTTGACGCCCCCTTCATCGACTTGAGGGACGAACGAGAGAGACGAGCCTATGCCATCCTCAAGGATTGAGTCTTCACCAACACGAGGGAATTCGACCCGACTCTTCTGGAAAGGACAGGTATGGACTCCGAGTTTGATTGCATTTGGCAAGCTCTTGGTTGGGAACGTTTTGTCCCAGTTCAGGAGATCGGTTCTAGGCCTATCACCATCCAGTTTCTCTGCACTCTTCAAGAGGATGCATCTGTTATTTCATTTCGATTTCATGGAGTTCCGTATCGGGCTTCGTGGAAGGATCTTAGTTGCACCGTCGATTTTCATCGCCGTTGTGCTATTCCTCTTGAGCAAGCTTGCAGTGATTTTACTCGCGAAAGTTTTTGGGAAGAACTTTCTGGTCGGCCTGTTCGCGGCAAGTTGACACCTCGGTGCAACGATATCTTGTATCCCACTCTCCGACTGTGGCACAAGTGGCTCACCATCACTCTCTTTCCAAGGGATGATGTCCGACCCGTGCGCACTGACGAGATGATGATTTTATATGCCGGTCAGACGGATCAAGGTCTCCCCTGTTCAAGCTATGATTCGGTAGTGGTTGACGAACTTTAAGATGACGGGTCCTATTGAGTGTATGTCTTTGATTTCGTGCATCGTCACGAATCTTGGGGTTACGCAAGGGCCTAATGTGCCCTACATTTCTAATCCCCGGACTCTGATCGATGAGGTTTATTTGACTCAGGGGCATATTCTTAAGAAGGGTCCGGATGATTCTTTGGTTTTCTTTTACCCTGGCTATGCAAACCAAATTCGGTTACCTAACCCAGAATTCAGGTTGTACGGCCAAGGGCCACTGACTGTTCCTTTCGAGGAGCCTCGTCGTTCTAGTGTCTCTGGTGATAGGGTTACTAGGAGTGCATCGAGGAGAGCAGCCAGGGCACAACAGCCGCTATCACAGCCATCTCTGCAGCCGTCGCCTCAGCCACAACCTCAGCCTACCACACCTCCGGCTGGCATATGGACCTCTACCGAGTACATGCCTGGGGTCACTCCCGGATATGCTCCCGGTTGGGATCAGCCCATGTACCAGTAGGGTGCGAGTAGCTCGGCTTGGGCTAGTGCAGGCAGTGGCGAGTGGGCTATGCCTACCGGTACTGCTTACGAAGATGCGACATCTTCGTCATCCGGGTTGCGCTCGTCATCTCGTAGGGTTACCCTCACTCAGCAGATGAGCGATCTCAACATCTGAGTCGGTGATGTGGAGGAGGCTGTGAATC
The DNA here is from genome assembly GCA_036936925.1 of Cenchrus fungigraminus. NCBI lineage: Eukaryota > Viridiplantae > Streptophyta > Magnoliopsida > Poales > Poaceae > Cenchrus > Cenchrus fungigraminus. Next base: position 62,498,871 of record CM072772.1, on the reverse strand, counting down.
AGTACGCTGAGTCCACCCGGGACTGGTAGCGTATGTCAGGCGAGAGACTTCACGCCATCGAGCAGGCACAGCAGCAGCAGTTGGAGGAGCAGAGGGCTTACTATCGGTGGATGGGATATCCCCCTCCACAATAGTGAGCCGGAAGCTATCTTGGGGGAGGACCCCCACTCTGAGGTAACTTGTATCTTCATTTGTTTTTAGAACCTCATATGCTAAAAACACATAAAAATCTGCAAAATTAAAAAGACCAAAAATATTTATTTGCTTTCCTAAATTAGTTTGCTTTCATATGCACGGTAAGAATGCTTTCGTTCCTATGGTTGAAATGATGAATAGTTGCTCTATTTATTCCTCTTGTATGCCTTGCCTACAGCTTAGTATCCTATCTAAGTTTTGAGTTAGTTGGTTTGCATGATCAAACCTTAGCTTGAAACTTGTGGGTAGCAAAAAGCATGACCTTTGCCTAGGTTGTTGTGAGGTATGATATGGTATAATAGAGTTGCTCTGAGCTAGTGCCAAGTGATGTTTGATTTCCAGAGTTTTCTTTTGAAAAAAATGCTAAAATGATAAGTTCCTCAATGATGAGAAATTCCTATCAAAGGCCATATGTAGATTCTAGCTTCTGTTTGCTTCCACATATGCTACCTGATTTCTTCATTGAGTCTTGTCGAATTGTCATGACCCTCGGCGAGAAACTTGTCATGCTCCTATGATCAAGATCACGTACACATACTGTCAAGGAAGCAGATATGTTGAACACCAAGATGGACCTATTGATGAAGCGAATGGATGATCTAACCAATGCGAAGGTTGCCATGGCCACCACTACTCAAGCTATGGATTCTCGCATGACCTGTGAAGTCTGTGGTAACACTGGGCATTCAGGGAATTACTACCCTACTACCCAGGAGGATGTGATGTTCATGAACGACAACAACAATGGTTATCGTCCACAAGGAGGTCAAACGTGGAATCAACACCTTTATTATCAAGGAGGTAATCAAGGTAATTCTTTCAATCCCAACCAACCTCCTTGAAATATCTTGTTTTCGGGCAAGCTAAGATCAATGATAGTTTCAATAAGAAATTAGCTACCTGTGATAAGGCTCTGGAAAGCCTCAACACCATGGTTGATAGCCTCTCTTCTGCTCTTAAGAGCCAATTAAGCTTTAATAAGATGATAGAAACCCAGTTGGCTCAGATAGCTGCTTTGGTTCCCTCTGCTGAAGACGGGAAGATTCCGGGGCAACCCGTATCCTCCTGTGAAAATGTTTGCGTAGTGTCCACTAGATGGGGTGAGCCATCTTGGTGGACACAACCTACTGACTATGCAGGGAAACCAGTACAGTAGGTTCTTGATCCATGGGAATCTTCAGCAATTGTGCACAGGAGAGACCCTGGTTATCTGGCTATCACTTGCACGATATACTATCAGAAAATCAGGAATGCTCTCTGTAACCCTGGTGCAAGTGTCAACCTCATGTCCAAGGCTATGTTCGAGTGATTGGGATATCCTGCTCTTTCTGCAACCTCGAAGACAGTTCAACTTACTGATGCATCGATCTGACATCTAGAGGGGATAGTGGAGAGCTTACTGGTATTCATCCAGGGGTCTTGCATCTTCTCGGATTTCGTGGTCCTTGATATGTAGGATGATGCAGAAATGCCACTCATTCTTGGGAGGCCATTCCTAAGTCACGCAAAGGTGAGGACCAATGTGGGAAATGGAACCATCCGCTTCTGCATTGGGAAGAAGAACTTGATGTTCCGATTTTGACCAACAGAAGAGCAATGCTATTCAGTGCAAGGGAATGATGAGCAAATCGGGGAATAGACGGAGCCACGACCCCAGCTTAGGCAACCTCTGACCACATCAATAAAACCAAAGAAAACAAAGAAGGTGTGGCGGGAGGTACAGCAGTCGCAACCCTCTACTTCTCGGGAGTGGGGTGACGAATGGAATTAATCATCGAGAAAAGTCCTGCTCTCGAACTTAAAACGGTGAGTCCTTTTTGCCAAAAGGTAAAATTGATATTTATCTCATATTTCCTTTTCCAAAATTTTATTTGAATTTTCCAAACACATGTTTAATTTTTCCAACAGTGCATCTGCATGCTAGAATTTTTCTAGCCAATTTCCCTTTTAAATAAATTTTTTGAAAATAATTTTTGAGCTTGGAAAAACCTTGAAAAATTCTTTGAGCCACTTTGTGGGCAAATTTGGACCGAGGCACTTGGGCAGGACACCAGGTAGCCATTAGAGAGCCGTTGGAAAAAGCTGGAGGCAAACAAACCCGAGGTGGGGTCGGCCGACCCCACGGGTCGCGCGACCCAGGCCAACGGCCAAATGTGTCCCACTTCCTCCCACGGCTCCTAGCCATTACCACCGGCCCATGTCTCGGTGCCCGGCTCATTTGCCTATAAATAGAAGGGGGATTGGGGGTATTCTTCACCCATTCACTCATTTTCACCACACTCCCCCTCGCTACTCTTTGGTTCTTTGGTTTTCTTGGATTTCTTGCTCGAGATTGAAGTGACCAACACCCTCTCCAAATTGTTCCTGAATATTGATCATTGGTGGAGCAACCTCGGTAAGGATTTCAATCAGTTCTACAAATCCATCACCGAGTTGCTTGTGTTGTTCGTTGTGCACCATTAGTTGGGCCGCCAGTGTGTTCCGGAAGGTAACTCACTCCCGCCGTTCGCAAGACGGAGGAAGCTCATCCTGCCGCTCCGAAGCCACACCAAGCCCAATGTCGATGGAGCATGAAGAAGAAGAGGAGGAGCTCCCTACGCCGCAAGCCGAAGGAGTGTGCACCGTTGACGCCCCCTTCATCGACTTGAGGGACGAACGAGAGAGACGAGCCTATGCCATCCTCAAGGATTGAGTCTTCACCAACACGAGGGAATTCGACCCGACTCTTCTGGAAAGGACAGGTATGGACTCCGAGTTTGATTGCATTTGGCAAGCTCTTGGTTGGGAACATTTTGTCCCGGTTCAGGAGATCGGTTCTAGGCCTATCACCATCCAGTTTCTCTGCACTCTTCAAGAGGATGCATCTGTTATTTCATTTCGATTTCATGGAGTTCCGTATCGGGCTTCGTGGAAGGATCTTAGTTGCACCGTCGATTTTCATCGCCGTTGTGCTATTCCTCTTGAGCAAGCTTGCAGTGATTTTCCTCGCGAAAGTTTTTGGGAAGAACTTTCTGGTCGGCCTGTTCGCGGCAAGTTGACACCTCGGTGCAACGATATCTTGTATCCCACTCTCCGACTGTGGCACAAGTGGCTCACCATCACTCTCTTTCCAAGGGATGATGTCCGACCCGTGCGCACTGACGAGATGATGATTTTATATGCCGGTCAGACGGATCAAGGTCTCCCCTGTTCAAGCTATGATTCGGCAGTGGTTGACGAACTTTAAGATGACGGGTCCTATTGAGTGTATGTCTTTGATTTCGTGCATCGTCACGAATCTTGGGGTTACGCAAGGGCCCAATGTGCCCTACATTTCTAATCCCCGGACTCTGAGCGATGAGGTTTATTTGACTCAGGGGCATATTCTTAAGAAGGGTCCAGATGATTCTTTGGTTTTCTTTTACCCTAGCTATGCAAACCAAATTCGGTTACCTAACCCAGATTTCAGGTTGTACGGCCAAGGGCCACTGACCGTTCCTCTTGAGGAGCCTCGTCGTTCTAGTGTCTCTAGTGACAGGGTTACTAGGAGTGCATCGAGGAGAGCAGCCAGGGCACAATAGCCGCCATCACAGCCATCTCTGCAGCCGTCGCCTCAGCCACAACCTCAGCCTACCACACCTCCGCCTGGCATATGGGCCTCTACCGAGTACATGCCTGGGGTCACTCCCGGATATGCTCCCGTTTGGGATCAGCCCATGTACCAGTAGGGTGCGAGTAGCTCGGCTTGGGCTAGTGCAGGCAGTGGCGAGTGGGCTATGCCTACCGGTACTGCTTACGGAGATGCGACATCTTCGTCATCCGGGTTGCGCTCGTCATCTCGTGGGGTTACCCTCACTCAGCAGATGAGCGATCTCAACATCTGAGTCGGTGATGTGGAGGAGGCTGTGCATCAGCACGCTGAGTCCACCCGGGACTGGTAGCGTATGTCAGGCGAGAGACTTCACGCCATCGAGCAGGCACAGCAGCAGCAGTTGGAGGAGCAGAGGGCTTACTATCGGTGGATGGGATATCCCCCTCCATAGTAGTGAGCCTGAAGCTATCTTGGGGGAGGACCCCCACTCTGAGGTAACTTGTATCTTCATTTGTTTTCAGAACCTCATATGCTAAAAGCACATAAAAATCTGCAAAATTAAAAAGACCAAAAATATTTATTTGCTTTCCTAAATTAGTTTGCTTTCATATGCACGGTAAGAATGCTTTCGTTCCTATGGTTGAAATGATGAATAGTTGCTCTGTTTATTCCTCTTGTATGCCTTGCCTACAGCTTAGTATCCTATCTAAGTTTTGAGTTAGTTGGCTTGCATGATCAAACCTTAGCTTGAAACTTGTGGGTAGCAAAAAGCACGACCTTTGCCTAGGTTGTTGTGAGGTATGATATGGTATAATAGAGTTGCTATGAGCTAGTGCCAAGTGATGTTTGATTTCCGGAGTTTTCTTTTTAAAAATGCTAAAATAATAAGTTCCTCAATGATAAGAAATTCCTATCTAAGGCCATATGTAGATTCTAGCTTCTGTTTGCTTCCACATATGCTACCTGATTTCTTCATTAAGTCTTGTCGAATTGTCATGACCCTCGGCGAGAAACTTGTCATGCTCCTATGATCAAGATCACGTACACAACCACCATTTGCTAGACTTCCACCCTGGAAGTTAGCAACCATCATTCCATCCATTCCCCATCCATTACACAAATAAAGCTCTGCGCATTCTTCATGATTTTATCCCTCTCCAAAAATATTCAAGAAGGACTATGGGCTATGCAAAAAAAAGAGAGAGATACATGCTCAAGGGCATGCATAAAAAAAAGAGAAAAGAGAATAAAGAAGCATAGCCCAAGTCTCAAAATCATCAAAAAGGAGAAAAGGAAAAATCATGCAAAAAAGGAGTGCATTCTCCATCCACCATATACACACACACATGCACATCTTGATTAGGTTGTATGACTCGTTGCTCCCAAGGATCTAATTTTCAACTCGACAATACATGAGAAATAGGTATGCCACATGTTTTCCCTACCTACAGCTCCAAGTATAAGCTTATTAGGAGTAGGTTGTGAAAGAAGGCAACCCAATACCTTGGTAAGGAACCATACACATTGAGCGATCCACGAGTATCATTCGAGGAACTTTGATTTCTTTTGAAAACTTGCAAAACCTCCGGATTGATAACTGATCAAGGTACAAGTAATTAGCAATCTCTATATATCTGTTCTATCTTTCAACCGCCCAAGGCAAGGTGAAGCTACATGCCCCACATCAATCAAGCGAAAGGTAAGATCAATGCCAACTCATTCAACTCTGGATAGAATACCTAGCAGTATGCTTGTCATAAATTAGGAATACAACATCGCAGCAACTCCTGATCAACCAACCTAAGTCCTTACTGTATTGCTCGGGACGAGCAAGAGGCTAGCTTGGGGGAGTTGTTGATGGTTGTTAAGTACCTACTTTAGCCGTCAATATACTAATAAATAAAGGAGTAAAAGGCATTTCTTATACGCATTTAGTTAAGAATAATGTAGTTCCTCTTGTCCATGGAGCTTTTGTGATTGTATGTAAAATAAGCATAAATGAAGTGACAACTCACCTTCTATGGGCCAAGCCACATCACCTCAGCCAAGGAAGGGCTGCCACCTAGGATCCCATGCATGCAAGCCATGTCACCAATCCAAGGGAAGCAACCCCGGTGAATCATAGGGCGACACATGGACATCACAAGGATTGACGGGCCCACGGGAAGGCAAACCGCCTCAAAACTAGGTGGACACCGGGGACCGACCTTAGAACCCACAGGACAGCCACTACGAGAAAGCATAGGCCGAGGTGGGCCCACAAGGGGTCGGCCGACCCCACAGGTCGGCCGAACCGACCTTGTGTTGGCTCATCCTAGCATTCAACGTGGTGCTTCCTGGTCGGCTCCTGATCCACTCCTGGGGTGCTCACGCCATTCTCCCGAAGTTGTCCTAGGCCTATAAATAGGAGGGAGGGGACTCATTTCTTACCCAACTCACTTTCCAACTCCTCTCTCACTTTTGGTTTCCAAGGCTAGGAGGTAGGCTAGAGTTGTTCTACTTCAGGTTCCAAGTCTACTTTGGGATCTAGGTATGAGTTCTCTTGTATTTTATTTTATTGTATGACTTTGATCTACTTCAATTATTCAACTATTTTATATGAAGTAGTGTTAGCATATATGGGTGATTTGTTCATGTGTTCTTCGTTCGTTCATCATTTAGAGGCTCCTGTTCTTGATGAACAAGGCCTTTCGATCCTCTTGACGAATGATTTACTCATGTCTTCGGTGTTTGTTCATAAGTTAGAGGCTCGTGTTCTTCATGAACTTGACGAATCCGTTTGTATGCGTAGCCTAGTTTGATCCAGTTAGATCACGTGTTTGTGTTGTATGAAGTTCGAGTTCAAGCTACGGTACTCGGTGTAAGTGGCCAGTTATCTGGTGGCACTGACCTGGGTCGCAATAGCCCGGGCTGGTCAGTGTCTAGTTAAAAACGCAAGCATGGTGCTTGGGTTGAGTAGCTGCGTTGCATATGAGCGTGCCCCACGGATAGTTAGGGGTAGGCCGTGGTAGTGACAGCCGTTGGACCCTTTGTACTCCCCCACGTTCGGGTACACTGTAGGAGTCTAAGATCTAACAATCGACGTCGTGCGGAAGCGACGCAGGCGGTTAGCTCTCCGTTTGTGCCTAGGTGCTGAGCTGATACTCATACAATGCTTAAGTGACTGACTGGGTTCTACTAACTTTATATGTTTAGTACCTTAGAACCTAGAGCTAACTCGTATGTTGCCTCCTAAGCCATAGTGTACCATAGAGAGAACGAGTTTGGGTGTGTTCACACTACCCATCCTTATCATATCTTACCCCTATGTTTGGGACCTGACTTATTCTCATCATTGATCTATACTCATTGCAATAGTGTTGCACATGTTAATCCAACCATGCCTTCCTTGGATTCGATACCCTTTGGAACTCCTTTGGGGAAATGCTACAATGGTATATCCGTGCGCTTGCGGATTCTTTGTAAACGTTAGGATTACCATCGGGACATTTCTGGCATCGTTGCTAGGAACTCACGAACTTAGCAAAGATGTTAAGGAATGTCGACCACCATTTCTGGTGCCGTTACTGGGAATACAAACCTAGTGATGACGTTAAGAAATGTCAACAGAGTCTGAGTCATCCTTCTAGCTCTTCTTGCTCTCGGAGCTGCGTGCCATACCACAAAAGCCTTGGGCGGCGAAGCACAGGCCGTTGATGTTCTCGCTCAACCGCTTGCCCTTGTGTTGGTTCACTTCTTCTTCTTCACCGCTTGAGCTTGATGAAGAGTAGCAGGAACTCGAGTCGATGTCACTCGTTCCGGCGACCATCGCACGACCATCGCACGCTCTGTCTTCTTCTTGTGACCGCCACTCCTCCTTGGGCTCCGCTCGGACTTGTCCTTGCCCTTGTAGTCGTTCCTCGAGTGGTGCTTGTGGTCGGTCCTTGGACGGTGCTTGTGCTCGAGCTTGATCCCCTTGGCCTCCAGGCACACAGCGATAAAGTACCCGTGCTTCCTGCACCGGTAGCACATGCCTGAGCTCCTCCGAGCGTTCTTCTGGTTCGTGTACAGGCGCTCGAACTGCCTGCTCAACAACGCGAGATCATCCTCGCCCAACACATCGATCTCCTCATCTGGCATGGACATAAGAAAAGACAAAGAGAACTGTCTAGAAGACAGGTTAGTATTATTCCTTGGTCCAGAATCAAGGGCCCGACTATGAGGATCGGTCGGGTTCTCGATCCTTGCTCGCACCCCACGGTCCACCTCGGACGACTTGAGCTTGGAAAACAGCTCGTCCACCATGAGGGTCTCATAGTGATCCGACTCCAAAATTGCCTCGACCTTCTCACCCCACACGGTATGATCCAGTGATTGCAAGAGCTTCACAGCCCTGTCATGATCATCGTACGGGAGCACGGTCACATTGGCTCTCATGTTGTTCACAATCACAGTGAACCGCTGGAACATGGTGTCTATGGACTCACCAGGGAGATGAGTGAAGTTCTCGTACTCTCTCTGGTACGTCGCAAACAAGCGAGCCTTAACCTGATTGTTCCCAGCATGAGCGTTCTTCAACTTCTCCCAAATCTTGCATGCTAAGTCCTCTGCTTGAACCCGATCGAATTCAGGCTTGCAAAGGGTATGAAAGAGATAGTCGACCGCCTTATTGGTGTCATGCATATCTCGAGAACCTAGGGCAAGGAAGTTGATGGGGTGAACATAGGAGGTGTTCTCCGTCACATTCCATATGATCTGTCCTTTGTCGCAAAGGAAAGCGGACATACACGCTGCCACATCTGGTAATCCTTACCATTAAAGTGTGGAGGCCCCGAACCCCGTTCTTGGTACGCCATCTTTGGATCTTAGATTGGTTAGAATCATGAAGATCCGTAAACGGCTCTGATACCAATTGAAGGACAGATTAGGCGACCGGAGAGGGGGGAGTGAATGGGAGCTGATAAAAAATTCTTCCCCGGAGAGATGAACTCGACTATGCCCCAAAATCACAAGCAAGGGTTCACACACGAACTTGCCAAGGTTACGTAGTCACAACGGACTACCAAACCTAGGAACAAGTCCCAAACCAATCCAAAGCGGAAGCACAACACAAGAAGCAAAGGACTTATGCTGATCTGCCAACCAGAGACGGACTATCTGAACTGGACCGGCGGACTGTCCGTCAGCTACCCACGGACCATCCGTACGAGCACCACAGACTGTCCGAATTAGCAGACAGAAACTCTAGAGACGCACCCCTTCCTCACAGACCGTCCGACACTTCAGTTCGGACTGTCCGACCCCCTCCGGCGGACTGTCCGCAAACTCCCTCCAACAAAAACCAATTGACTCAACACATCGAAACACGAGCGCTCAAGAACTGGACGAACTTCTGACGAACACCGACGAAAAAGCCTCCTCACGCACAGTCCGTGAGGGCCGGACGGACTGTCCGTCCTGCTCGAACAGAAGCAGAAAACCGCAAACTCGAGGAGCCAACTCCTTCTACCCATCGATGGATCTCCCAAATGGTAGCGTGGATTGAGACAAGATTTGGGGAAGATGTGAAGCATCCCTAGGGGATGCTATGCCCAAAAACTTGAGGCCTCAAACCAAATAATCGTCGGGAATCGAATCACTACCGAGCTCAACCAACTAGCTAGGGTTCCAACCGAAATCCTTGAATCGGAGGCCAAATCCGGAGTTTGAGAGGTCAAGATCAAGCACAAAGATGCACAAGACATCTATCCATGATCCCCACAAAGAAATTCGAACACAAACACCTCAGAATCGAAGGAACAAGCCACGCAAGAAAATCCCACAAAATAGCTCGAAAAAGACACGAAAATCACTTGAGCCAAGAGAAGAAAATTGACGCAACCATGAATGCTTCCATACAACCAGAGGTCAGATTCTCTACAAAAACATGAAAAAAATCTAGCCTAGAGAGCAAAGGAATGAGAAGCAGTCTGGATGGATGAGTTGCCCTTAAACCCTAGAGCTTTATATATGAAGTCTCTCCGGGTTGGGCAAATGACAAAGCTACCCCTATAACATAAAGGAAGATACACACCACTCAGGGGCAAGATGGTCAAGTAGCACTCCTCTTCATCGGGCGGCCACACCTTCGCCGCAGTCCATGTCCTCCCGAAGCAAGCCCTGCGATCCCGTAGTGTGTCCCCCGGCATCGAAGCTTCTCGGCGCGCCCGGATCCCGTCTGCGCCCGCCGAGCCTCTGGTCTTGATTTTGTGACTCAACCAAGTAACCCGACGGTTTTGTGGTGAACCACCGCAAACCCCGTGTGCAGACTCCGGTCGTGAGCTGCTATCCTGCACCGGGTCCAGTCCACGACTTCGTCTTGCTTTTCTTGACACCATGTGGCCCGCACTTGATCCCGTTCGGCCACCGTGTCCATCGAGCTGAGCCTACTTGTCTCTCCACTCCTCGGAGGCCCCGCAAGGCTAAGACCTTTCGCGACTGCTATTCACCTGCACCAACGCAAATCAAGCCGCAACCTGCACCTGCAATACTCGGCCAAGAGTCAGTCCACACCATGTTGTCAATCACTCATCACACCAGGGAGCGACCATCCACCGGTCCTCGGACGCTCCGGTCCTCAACGGGTTGATTGTAGCTTTTCCCTTAGAGTATCCCCCAAGGTTAATCAATCCGTGGAACAACTGGTTGCTATTCTCAACTAAGCATTAATCTTGTTGTTTTCAACTTCTTTATCAAGTATGTATAAGTAAGAAACTTAATCTAATCTAGTCTAGATTAAAGAAATCAAAGTAGAGAGCGAGGGAATAGAGATCACAAGTACGTAGAATGCTTGTTTAAGGGATCTAGGATCACTTGAAGATGTAACCACCTAGTGGGAACTACCCGATCTAATCTATCAAAAGTAAAGGTGCACCGAGTCCAGCCCTTTCCCTCTCGCATACTTGTCACTACACGAGTGTAATCCGTGATCGGACGACAAGTGCATAAGACGTTGATGTGTTCTAGGTATGCAAGACTAAGTGTGTGGACCAAGTTCAATATGTTTTCCCTCCCGCGCACTGTCACTACACTACAAAAATCACATAAAGAACAAAAGGAACACTATACGTGAGACTATGAGCGAAGCATCCCCAAAGCAAGCCAGTCAGGCAATAAGATTGAAGCACCATCAACATGGATACGATAGCAAATAGATCCAAAACATAGGTTCGGTGATTACATCTCAAGATCCCCTTCAACCTCCATGGACAAACAAGGATTTTACCCCATAATGTTACACATTGAAGCGCTGGACATGGTGTAGAAACCTCATGATTGCTTCCTTCTCGATCCAATCTCCTTCTTCTTCTCGGTCTTGTGGCAGCGAATGATGATCAAAACTCCACTTGGGTGCCCATGGGGTTGTATTTATGCCCTTGGGAAGCCTTGCACGAGATCTTCCTTGAGAGAGAAGCAAACTTGGTTTCCATAAAATCAGCCTCACCCAGATTTTCCAATTTCACAGCCCTTCCTTGCCGACGTCATATCTCCCACGTCCGGACTCCAAATAATGCAAATTTTGTGTCTAAATTGTGTGGCATGAAATTATCTTCAACTTTGTTATTCATTTGTTTCCTTGGAAACGAAGATAAGATCCCAAAACGGCCTCGTAAGATAATCTGTCTGATTTCGGACTTGTCTGCGCAGCAGGTATTTCAGGGGCCATATCTTCTAGCTCCTTGGTCTGAATTGGGCTTTCCACATGTCCAAATCGAAGCTCTCAACATGGTCCACAACTTTGGTAGTCAACATTTTTCCGTTAAAGGCCGTTTAAGTCCACGAATCTGCATCGAAAGATCATGCTGTTCTGGGCAGCACGAATATCTCTCGGATTGAATTGATCTCATGAGTAAATCTCCAAATCTCAAGGCGACCTACGACCATTTGGAGTCATGTTCACTTCGAGTCTTGAATTATGTCGGGCTTCATTATCTTATCATAAAGTGTTCAATGAACTTTGCCCGAAAGTGCTCTTTTAAGCGCTTAAATCCTGTGTAAACAACATACTCCAAAAACCACATGCAAGAACGAACTTGTTATATCAAGGGGGTTAGTACCATTAGATTGGATATCAAATCAATGCCAACATTGAAGGTAAACTCATGGTTAGGAGTGTTAAAGTCGACCGTCAACAACTCCATCATGCTTAAACCTTGCTCGTCCTCGAGTAAGCCTTCAATGGATATCAGTGTTGCCTTTTATTGTTCACACCTTGCACTTGATCATACATGAATAAAACATAATGCTCTCAAAATTTATTTGTTAGAGTTCCATAGAGTAGTAGCCTTCATCCCTACAGAGGGTGAACATCAGTTAGGATCTTCCCACAACTAATTAATCATGCTCCCAAATTTTGAATGAATCTCAAGTTACGATCATGCTTAAACCTTGCTCGTTATCGAGTAAGCCTTCAATGGATATCAGTGTTGCCCTTCAATATTCATACCCTGCACTTGTTCATGCATGAGAAAACATAATGCTCTCCAAGTTTATATTTGTTAAAGTTCCATACTATAACTAGCTTTCATCTCTATGGAGGGTATATATTATTTAAGCTCTTCCCACAAGTAATTAATAATGCTCTCAAATTTTAAACAAATCTCAGAAGTTTTAAAATAAAGCGCGAGATGAAGAAAAATTGCATAACCAAGATCAATCATAAACCTCCTTGCATCTTGCTCATGAACGCTCATCTCATCTTGTCTCTCAAGCCTACTAGGACTATTTCTTTCCTCTCTAAAATATTTGGTGGAAATCTTTATATGGAGCTATGGGAAAGTTTAGTCCTACCAAGATATTATAGTTGAGATATTATCAAAACAAGATAAGCTTCTCATGGACTTACCGAGACTCGTCAAAAAGGTCATTGGAAAAATAATGTTCCAAGGAGGGGGGAGAGAAAAATGCACACACCTTGAGATAGGTGGACATGTGCAAATGGAAAAGAGTGATCCCGAGGCACAAACGAAGTCCTCGTTATCGGATTGCACATGGTTGGAAAGATGAGTATGGGTCTTGATCTTGAAGCCTTTTGAAATATCTAAATGTAGCTAGACAACCGGGGAGCTTTATTATTATTTTTTCTTCCTTTTCTCATCATACTTTTTCTTCTTTATTTTTTTATCTTTCATCACTTTTCTCTTTTTTTTACTCCCCTTGAACTCTATACTACACTAGACTACACTACTACTTCCTTGGCAACCCCCCATCCTTAGACGGTTCTCGTCCCTGAGCAAAGAGGTGATTATTGTGTCAAGGTAAGTGCTGAAATTCTTGTATTTTCTTGAAGAGAGATACTTGAAACCTTCTAGGATACTTTCATGGAGGTCTCCCAAAATCTTCTTTCACTTGACGGCACCTTCCTTGTAATCTTCTTCGAAATATTCATCCATACTCAAAGTTTTGGGTTTTGGTCAAGGAGGTATACACAAAAAGATATTTTGGGTTTGTGGGTGGATATCTGGCGAAGTTTGCGAAATTCCTGATGTGGAAACTCACAATGCACGGATAGAAAAGGCTAGCATAAAGATAGATATGCAAAAACGGAATGACCAGCTTCTTAGTCTCGAGCTAGAGAAATCAAGCCTTGAATCAATGCACCAAAAAATAAATCTTGTAAACTAAGGTTTTTGAACTCAATGAATATAAGGCTTTGGATAGGTTGAGCAAAATGCAAGTGGTATTAAAGACAAGGTTAGCATATCTTTTAAGAACAAAAATAAGTGGTCTTTGATTCATTTTTTTTAAAAATGAGAGCAACAAAAAATACTACGGGTCTCAAGTTATCATAACCTCCACAAAAGATTAGGATAGCATTAATTAAATTTTCATATCATGTTTAAAGAGAGCACTAGCTTAATCATATATAAACCAAACACAAGAATGAGCAAAGCGGCAAAGATCATCATATATCCATAAGCGAGAGCATACAAGATATCATCGTGGTGAGCACAAGGTAACAGCGATTATTATTTGTTGAAAACAAAAACAAATCTAGGTTGTACTCCTAGTAGCCATGTTATTATGTGGAGAGATATACAAAAGTTTCATCTTGTCTATGGTTGAAGGTGTATATACACAAGCATAAGAAAGAGATGGACAAAGAGAATGTGCCGGAAAGATTTACCGTCCTTTTGATGCTTGTGAAGAGTTGTAGCGCAGCCTCCCCCATGCTTAGCATTGTGCTGGGCATGGAAAGAGAAGATGAAGCTCGTTCTCCGTGTCTGGGGCTTGTCTTTGTGCGTCTTCACTTTTGTCACCTTTATTGTCATTCAATTTTCCTCTTTTCCTTTTGCGAAAGCTCATCATCATGCCTGCAAAACAATTCAAGCACACATACTACCCCCGGGGTGATGGTCGGGAGTAGAAGCAATTGCCAATAACATCCCCTAAGATACTTAACTTGTGGCATAATTAGTCTAGTGATGATAAATAAAGCCTAATGGGTGTACGTGAAATGCAAGTGTAAGGTGCGTGTATGCAAATGAGAGGATTGTGATATAAACAAAGACAATGTTTACACCTAGTTCTAAGCGCCATACTTACAACTAGGTGGATTAATTTCTCCATAGCCATAAAGATTTATTAACCAAGGTTAAAACACCATGTCTATCCCAAGGTCAATAATTCTTTATTCCACAAGAAAAATAAAGCGCATTGCAAAGCTTATAAACCAACCCAAGTAACATGGAAGCTAGCAAGGTTTATAGAACTAGATGATGATCTTCAAGCAGGTTTAAACACCATGTTTACACAAGATTGCTATGGAGAATGCGAATTAAAGCATTAACATAGATATGAAAGCATTCATCATCAAGTTTATAAAACAACCGAGCCAACTATATGCAAAGCATGTATGGAGTGCAAAAGAATGGCGATGGTAAGATGCAATGCATAAAATAAATATGAACATGATCATGGAGGTGATCTAAAAGAAAATTAAGACTAGGTTAATTAGCCACAAGCTTAAAATCAAAGGGGTGATGCCATACTTCATATTTCTCTCTAGAAAGACACAAAATAAAAAGACTCTAAACACTATTAGGCACACAAAAAGGGTCTACAAGCTTTCCATGATCAAATAACAAAGTGCTCTCTCCATAGCAATTAGAACATACAACATGATGTTGTGGTATTTATTAGAGCAAAGGTACACTGCTACTTGATGGGTTCCATTAAAAAGCACAATATAGACCGTCATTGTATATATAGATAAAAAGAGAACGGGTTGCCTCCCGCTAAGCGCTTCATTTTAAGTCATAGAGCTCGACTTTCTCACATACCTTCTTATGGTCGCAAAGCCATGACCCTTCATGCAAGAGTTGAAGATTCCCATGCAGCTTTAATTCACTTCACATGCTTGACATGATCTTTCTTGCTCAGTGGAAAACTTGCCCAATCACTTCTCGCATTGTCATCACCTTTTTCTCCTTTGCGCTTCATCACTGCCTCACTTGCACAGATTTTTATTCTCTGTCCAGATCGGAACATGTAGCCATCAAACTTTTCAATGCGTAGTGCATGAAATTTTCATTCCATCGAGTCTTTGTTTGCTCCAATCCGATTCCGATCGAGTGCGTTATGTCTGTTTTACTCCAGCGTTGCAATCTGTCCCGAGTTGATTCCAGCACGTGCAGAGCCTAATGTTTTTGCCATATCTCTTTGTACGGGTCTTTAAATTCATCGGCTTTGGATGCGTCGGAACAAGGACTTCATGGAGCTTCTGAGTGTCTACTTTTATCCCTTTGTACATGTTTGACCATGTGCTCAAAACTTGACAAGAACAGCGACGTTATTTGGAGAGGGTGACGGTCTTGCAACTATTTGGGCATGATCTCTCTCCACTTAATTTAAGTCTCATGTCCTGCATGGTTAGTGAACTTCGGGCTTCTCCCGACATGTGTTCTTTTAAGGTCACTAGCTTGACCAAGAGCAAAGCAAGATCGAGATTTGCAAAATGAAAACATATGCATCCACAATTTCAATCACAATAAATATGCATCAACAAAGTAAGGTGGAATTAAATGAAGCACAAGTTTCTTGCTTAGCACTTAGCTCTTTATTAGGCAAAGGTCATTCAGGCATGGGATTAACAAGGTTCAAGCACAAACATAGCCTATTCATCATTCTCGAGAAATTCTAGCCTATCATCATGAACTTTATTGGAACAAGGCACAGAATTAAAACATACTACTAGATTGACATAGATGTATCAAAATAACATCTTCAAATTAGTAGTAGCTTGAGATTTTAATGTATACCTTAGCCTTAGAGCTATTCCATCATGAGTGGTCTCTTGGAGATGAAAGCGAATCAACCTTACGGTGGCGCTAAGTAGTCGTCATATCAACTTCTTGCAATTCTTTCAACTCTTCTATGCACCATATGTTGCCAAAGTTTCCTTGTGTGGAATCACTCCTTTCTTCATTTGTGGACACACACACATTTTGGTTTTGTTCTTGCAACGCAATGGTCCTTTGTGCGAGAGCCCAAAAAAACTTTCTTGTTATTTGACGTAAGCTTTTGTAATCCATCGTGGCTTGCTTCTAATCTTCATGCGTCGAATGTTGCTCGCTTGTGTCTCCTTTTGCTAATCCTTCAAGTGTCCTTTATTTGCTCTAAGCTTCTGAATTTTATTATGTATGCTAGGTGAAAGCACTTCCCGAGCTTCACTTTGTTGTTGTCACCCTCATCTCCTTTATCTTGTCCTCATCATGTTGCTACTGCCTCTTCTTCATGGATTTCACCCTGTATAAAGAACAGAACATATAACAAAATATTATTCTATTGAAAAGTTTATAAAATTACCTTTCCAACAAGTACTCATTCGTCTTAAACGGAATCCAAATGGGGGAGCTATGGCTGTTTCACTTTAGCTTTGCTTCCTGTCCACATTGAGGATGTGCAATCATCAGTGATTTAGCCATGTCCGCTTGTAGGAACATCTGTTTGCCTTGATTCTTGATTCATAGGAATTGTAACTTCATGGGGCTTCTAGATATCCAAAAATATTCCATACTTTCCTTCTAAGGTGGTGCAGATTATTGGCGAGAACATTGGCTTTTTTCGGATTGATCCGATAGATGTTGATGATCTTTGTCTCGTTGTCCTTCGAGGATCATGTCACTCATCCTTTGGATTCAAGGTCATCATCATTGCGTCATCAGAGAGTATCATGAAAACAATGATATGTCTTCTCCATATTCTTGTTCTAGCCAAAGAGATAGGATCGAAGATGGCTTCTACACTTCATGTCGATGGTCTCAGCGGTTTGTCTCTTGATTGCATCGCTCGATTAGAAACATCTTGAGCATCCGTCCGGAAAAGATTGGTGCTGTCATGGTGCCTCTAATCTTTTTGCCTCCGGTCTTGTCAATCCTCAAGTCATCGTCTTTTGTATAGAATGCTCCTTCAATTTATTTTGACACGATCGCTTGTGTCATCTTCACTTTCCTTGTTGTTTGCTGCTGCAACTTCTCCACTGAATTCCTCTATGTCCAATGTAGAATATGTAGCAAAATTCTGCTCCACTAAATCCTTGATCAAATTACCTTTCCATCAAGTGGTCATTCACATTAAACGGACTCCAAATGAAAGAGTTATATCCTTTTTGCTCCGGCACTACGTTCTGTCCCGAGCTGATTTCAGAACGCGTAGTGTTGAAAGATTTCCTTATAACTCTTCGTACCGACCTCCAAAATTAGCGATTCTTGATGGGTTGGAAAGAAGACTTGATGGAGCCTCTGAATATCTAATTTTCTCATGTTGTACACTTCTGATCTTGGCATAAACATTATCATAACAATGACATTCAACTCGAGATGTCGATGATCAACTCGCACGTCTCGGGCGTAGCTTTGGCACCTATTATTTGAACAAGCAATTCTCCAAGAAACATTAGTCTAAGCAAAACTTATCAACACAGCCACGTACCTTGTTTATCTTGATCTTTGTTGTCTTCATTGGTGGGGACTCGATAGCGGATGATGGGCCACTAACATAGTTAGCACCTACCACTAAAGAGTGAATCTTCATGTTGGAGTGCGGATGTTGAGTACTTTCTTGAACGTCTTGTGTCTAGGGTTTTACCTGCATTCATGGACACAAACAAGAAAAGCAGGATATATGCAATAATAAAATTAGGGTTAGTCCAAAAGAAAGATAGATCGCCCTAGGGTTCGAGTTGCCGATCCCCGGCAACGGCGCCAGAAAAGCTTGTTGACGGTTAAATAACGCGTCAAGTTTTGATCCGCAAGCGCATGGGTCGGTTGTAGCTCTTCCCTCGGAGTATTCCATCCAAGGTTATCAATTTGTGGATCGACACTGAAGCACCTAAGGTTTTCCATCTAGCTAAACGGATTTATCCTAGCATGATGTGAAGATTGCATATGAAAGGTAACACTTTATAGATATGAATGAAGTATAGGTGTTGATCACATTCACAGCCATAGATGAGATAACACAACCAAAGAAGCCAGGGCCTATCGTCTCTAGGTACGGTTCTAGTAAAAAAGGTGATCAAAACATAGATTGCATCTCAACTAAAGGTACACGGAATCATCTCTCCGAAAGGTGGCTCGCAAGTGGCCTACTTTCCCAAGGTCATCGGTGCGAGGTGCGTGTTGACGCCTAAAGTTTCCCAAAGCTTTACCCCAAACGCCCACCAAGAGCTCTTACTCGTAGCTCCTCCTCTTGGTGGCCGCACACCGGCTCCCGTGGTACTCGCCATCGATCCTATTCCACATCATGTTGTCGCTACCCTAACATATCCGCCAGATGTAGACTAATAACAAATAGATCTAATCTTACTATGAACATATGGATGCATCACATATGGGAAAGAAAGCATTGAAGTAGACCAAAGTCGAGACAACTAGAATAAAGAGTAGATTGATATCACCATCGTTTGTGTACATACCTCGACAAATGTTGGGGGTGACTCCCGAACTCCACCATGGCGCAACCTTGCAGGGAGGCCATAGCGGCTAGGGGTGGCCTAAGCCATCTCCTAGGTACCTTTGAAGACTCGCGGCGGCCGTTAGCTTCCTTCGGTGTATCTCCTTTCGGCCGCTCTCTGATGAATCGATCCCAATGGGTAACCCTCTTGGGGCACCTAGGGTGTTGTATTTATACCCTTGGGGAGCCTTGGGGCGTGCTCCACCTAGCCTTGCACGAGATCTTTCTTGGGAGAGAAGCGAACTTGGTTTCTATAAACTCAGCCTCATCCAGATTTTCCTAATTCGCCGCCCTTCCTTGACGGCACTATATCTTCCACGTCCGGACTCCAAATAATTCAAATTTGGTATCCAGATTGTGTGTCACAAAATTATCTCCAACTTTGGTATTCATTGCTTTCCTTAGAAACGAAGATAAGATCCCCAAAACGGCCTCGGAAGATAATCTTTCTGATTTTGGACTTATCTGCGCAGCATGTATTTCAGTGGCCATATCTCCTAGCTCCTGGACCAGAATTGGTCCTTCCATATGTCCAAATCGAATTTATCATCGAGGCGCACAACTTTGGTATTCAAACTTTTGCCATTAGAGGCTGTTTAAGTCTCTGAATCGGCAATTCTCAAAAAAAAAAGTCTCTGAAACGGCACCGAAAGATCATGCTGTACTGGGTTATGAGAATATCTCTCGGGCTGAGTTGATCTCGTTGGTAAATCTCTAAGTCCCCGAAGTTTTACGTGTTGATACTTCGGTCCTTAGGCCATTTGGAGTCAAGTTCATCATGTGTCTTGACTGGTTCCGGGCTTCGTGATCTTCTCATAAAGTGCTCAATGAACTTTACCTAGAAGTCCTCATGTAAGCGCTTAAATCCTGCGTAAACAACATTATCCAAAAACCACATGCAAGTGTGAACTTGTTACATCATTAGTATGCCTAGTGGTGGGTTAGTTATAATTCAAAGCTCAAACCAAAGTGTAACAAGTGCTCTTGGTTGACGGAAATCGATGGTCAACATGGGGCCGAGATGCGGCGACTGCGGCAGGACAGAAACACCTCAATGCATGGCCGGGCCGATGGGGCCCGGCATGCTTTGTGCCGACTGTGTCCTTCGTCGCTGGCATGCCGGGCAGCGGTGAAACCACGATTCCCGTCTCACCGTCACCACCAAAAGCTGGCGTGTAGTGGGTGGAGTGCCCGAGAGGCCGGGCTGGCCGCACGTGGCAGCCGTGGACCTCCACTCTGCCATTGATGTCGAGTGCAACCGCCGTGTTGACTGTCCTGGAGAGCTCAGGCGCACGGCCGTCCCCGTCCCTACTCCACAGGCCGGCGGCGTTACTAGCCGCTTGGCCATTGATGTCAAGTGCGTCCGCCGCTTCAACTATCCCGGAGTGCTCAAACACAAAGCTGTACACGTCGCCACTAGAAGCTGGCATGCAGCGGGTGGAGTGTCCGAGAGGTTGTGCTGGCCGCACGTGGTTCTCATGGCTGTCCACTTCGCTATTGATGTCAAGTGCGCCCGTGTTGGTATTTCTTAACCTCACCACTATGGTGTTGGGATAGCGTGAGTGTGTAAGAATCACCCGGGTATACTGACGGGTGCGAACGAGTCCGCAAGCGCACGGATACATCATTGTAGCACTTCTCCCTCGGGAGTATTCCAAAGGGTATTGAATCCAAGGAACGGATGTGGTACTCTACGAGTGACTTATCCAAGGACACAGGATCTCTGCTAAGGTAGGTGAGAGGTATGGTATCTCTTGTAGGTACTCGGTTCTAGGGGGGTACAAGCTGCAAAGGATCTCGCTTCGGACACCGGACCCTCCTGGCTATAACAGTCGGTTCACGGCAAATGGTTGCCTACACCTGTATCCGAACGTGGGGGATTCCAGAAGGGTCCAACGGCTGTCACTACTGCAGCCTACCCCAAGACAAACCGTGAGATACAGGGCAATCGAAGGATAACCAGTAGTCCAGACACCATGTCTGCACTACTGACTACTACTATAGCACGGCTACGTCTGACGTCCCGTAGCAACAATACAACACTCCGTAGAAATACGAAGCGACGAACCCACGAGTACAACTAGACCTTGCCCATCATGGAATCAAGACGATACGAAGAGATATGAATGACACTTTGGTCTAAACCAGATATGCAGGAGACTAACTATATTCTATTTGACAAGCAGTCACACAAACGGAATGCAGAACTATTCATCTAGTCAACAAGATCAAAGGATCATGTCACGAAGAACACGAGCCTCTAAATGATGAATAGACGAAGAACTCTAGAACATATCACCCATGTATGAATACGACTTTAGTCTAATTGGAATATAACGAAATACTCACTTTAGTCTAAATGAAGAACAACATCACTCACGAGGTACAAAGGGATGATGAACAAAGAACGGATCATCGCATCTCCCTTCTACTCACCCACACACTCCCCTCTCTACCTAGCCCCACCTAAGCTACATCTTCCTCACACTCACACTCATGGTGGGATGAGGTTTCACCTCCACCAAGAGGGAATGAAAAGAAGAAGAAGAGGCTAAGGTGAGAAGTTGCCTTCAAGTGTGTTGTCCTATTCTTACCCCCCTCCTCTTCTATTTATAGGCCTGAGCACCGGCGTCAAGTGGAGCGAAACACCCTGGGGATGGCCTCTAGGACCAATGGGCGAGCACCATGTGGAGGCCCGGGATCAGCCGACCATAGGTCGGTTCGGCTGATCCCAGGGTCGGCCGACCCCAGGTGGGCCCCGCTCGTGTTGTGCTTTCTCCGAGTGGCTGTCCTGTGGGCCCTTAGGTCAGTCTCCGATGTACACGTGCTCTTGAGGCGGTTTAGGCGCTCTGGTGGGCCATTGGATCCATGTGATGCACGCGTGGCGTTATCTGATTCGCTGAGGCTCTCTCTCTTGGATTGATGACGTCACTGATCCAGGGGATGCTTGCATGGGAGCCCCTCATTGGCTGAGCCTGAAGTGCTAGGATCATAGAGGTGTGCTTTCTCTTCATTTCTTATGTTGAACACCTGCATTCATCTTCATACAGCCACTTGTGGAAATTGTCAGTTTAAACCCCTATTCTAATGTGGATGCATGATTCTCATGATGAAATGCAAGGATTGACGGCCATAAAATAGGTACTTAATAGCCGTCAACAACCCGCCTCGTGAACTATCCCGGAGAGCTCAGGCGCACGGCCGTTCCCGTCTCTTCTATAAAGGCCGGCGGCGTTGCCAGCCGCTCAGCCGCTGATGTTGGAGCCGTTCCTGCTCGATGGCGAGGCGACGCCTTTGATCCTCGATGACCCAGACTGGATGAAAAACTAATTGCCAACAATAACAAGTGTCACTTTGTTGTAATGCTAATTAGTAGTTTTTGATTAAGTTTGGTCCCTCCATATTTGATCATGTTGATTATAAGATCATAGAACTCTATTTCCTCCTACAGAGTACTTTGGATGGATGTTCGTTCGAAAAATGTGAACCTATTTTGCCAACAAATCAACAAATAATTTATCTGGTCTTGTTACTTTTTATTAACAGTAACATCCGCCCGTTGCCATCGTCGTGACACAACTTCCCATGGAAGGTGGTTGCCATCATCATGAGATCATAGACGTGTTGGTCATACGGCGCGGGGACCCGCACATTAGCCCCTCAACGGTAGAAGATGAATGGAAGCCACTCAAGACTCAAGAGGCACCCGTTGCTTACCTTCTCACCGAAGCGGCACAACTTCCCAGGCAAGGTGAGTAACTCCACATAAATAGCCATTCCTACCCCCACCATCGGCGTCCTCACCAGTTCCGAACCACTCTACCACTTCCCAAACACTCGTCCTCACTCCTACTGCCCGGCCGACGCAATGAAGCGACCAGGATCCCCGTCGTGTCGGCTATGCCCCACCGGTTCCCCGTCACGCCGGCTATCCCCCACCGGCTCCCTGTCGCATCGGCTCTCACCCTCGACCTTCAACTGATCCTCCGGCGCCACATCCTCTCCACGCGCCTGTGACTGGGTGCCGCCGTGCGACGGCCAGCACTTCGCCCACATGTTCACGGAGGCACAGTGGGGCCACATCCACGGCACACCGCCACCACGCTCTGATGCCACCAATGTCGACCGCCGTCGCTCGTCAGCGGTTAGCCAAGAGTCAGTGGTGGCTCGCCGGCGGATTCCCAACCTCCTCCACCATCGCTGCCGTCACCCTCCGACGACGCCAACGTCGACCCACCGTCGATTGCCGACGGTTTGCCTGGAGCAGGTGGTGGCTCGCCGGCGGATATCCAGCCTCCTTAACCGTCGCCGCCTCGGAAGCTTACCTTTACGGTTACCTTTCGTGCTGGTGAATTTGACTCCGACTCCCAAGCTGACACAGACTCTTCTGAGGACCGTCTCCACAGCTACATCCCTCCGATTCCCCGGGGCGATGCTTTGCGCGTCTTCGGCGCAACAACAGCACGTACAGGTGCCCTGTCTGCCCCAACCTTATGCACCGGTGGGGCCAGCTGAATGAGGTCAAGGACCTTGTGCTCGGGATGGCCAAGTCTGCGCGCCTGAGGCAGGACTACAAGAAGAAGTGGAGCCGCCACCGCGTCGTGGCCAGGAATAGGGTTTCAGTCCTACTGCCCGTCTGACTCAATGAAGCAATCAGTCTCCCCCAGACACAGAGAGCTCAGGCGCATGACCGTACCTGCCTCTGCTCGTCGGTCCAGCGGTGTTGCCTGCCTCCCGCCCACCGCCTCCTCTGGAGCCGAATTTGGGTCCTGGCTGTCACCACGCGGCCTCCACTTCATCTGCACCAACTTAGAGTGGCAAGGGCGTCAATAGCACGGCACAGAGCCACCCCGCTGCGACGCCGCCAATGTCAACATGCCAATGCCCGGAACCGCTTGTAGGTCGCCAGCGGATTCCCAGCCTCCTCCACCACGTGCAGAGTTGGACTCCGACTCCAACTCCGACACCAAAACTGACTAGACCATCTGAAGACCTTTGCTATGCGCGTGTTCCGACGCACTACCAACACCTAAGGGTGCCCTGTCTGCCCCAACCATATGCACTGATGGAAGAACCTGAATGAGATCAAGGACCACGTCCTTGGGATGGCCAGGTCTGAGGCCCTGAGGGAGGACAACATGAAGAAGTGGAGCCACCACCGCATCCTGGCTAGAAACGAGGGATGGATGTAGATGGAGTGAGCGAGCCGCGCCAGTGGAAGACCAATGTCGTTATGTTATCTGTGATGTTAATTAGTATCTTTAGATTTCGTGGGAACATTGTCTTATGTATGTGAACATCGCGATGTTAATTAGTAACTTTACATTTCCATGAAACATGGTCTCATGTTTGTCTGGCCTGTTCGTGTTTCGTAGACAAGAACATCCGCTCTTATTGTACCTACATGATCGTGTTTCCTAGCGTGTCACATGAACAAAGGAAAAAACTATGGATGAAACTCTAGGTCTACTTGGTTGTCTTGACCATGTCTTGTTCCCATGTAGTGTACGCTAGGCAGAGTAGCCATGGTTTTACTTCAAACCAATTTGTTGTCTTACTTCATATCCAATGGTAGTGTACCATACCCCTCACTTCAACATGCTCTAGCTAAGCCACAGATATGTAAGGAGTAGTTGGACAATTAATAAGAAATAGCAATGTAATCGTTCCTCACCTTGACCGAATTCAAAACAAGCATCCGGTTATCGCCAAACATCTGAAATGCTAATGCATCCCAAACCCAAACCATGTTTGTGGATTTGGTTATCATTTATTTGTTGATCAATCCCTTTGTTTGAAGTTGTTTCTGCTTTGTTTCCCTAACCATCTCTCTTCCTTGTCTCCCTATAAATGTTATCCTATTTTATCACTCTCATAAACTATGAAATCGTAGATCACCTTTGCCCAAAATCAAAACAAACATCTTTTACAGGGTTGGAAATATTTGTCCTGTCTGTATATTTTTCCTAGATCCAAACATCCGATCTGTTAATGCATCCCAAACCCAAACATCTGGTTTAATGGCAGTAAACTGTTCATCTCTGCATGTTAAGTGCTTGTAAATATAGTTTGCTCCAAATTCACTAAGATTACAAATTTACATATTTCTTTTCTTTGCAAAAGACTGTTACATTATTAGAGATCAAGGCCCCTCCTTGCATTAGCATGATACAACTCCCGAAGAGACACCCCGACTTGCCCGGAAACTGAGATCTCTATCGGACTCTCCCAACTCCCTCCATTGCCATGTCTCAAACTCTCTTCCTCAAGAAAACCACAATCACCATGCCTTCTTCTCCGATTTGACTGCCCGCCTCCCCATTCGCTTCCAACCCCTCCTCCATCGGGACACTGCCTGACTCCCCCAACCAAGCGCATGCGAGCCATCTGAGCCCTCCTTAAGTGAATCTGATGTAGAAGAAATTGTTGGTGTTTTAGACCGGCAACCTACCATGGGGAGTACTCGAGGTAAACGATTGTGGTGGGAATCACCAGACTTGGAACTCGAAGGTAAAGGCAGAGACGCGGGACACAAGATTTATACAGGTTCGGGCCGCCAAGGTGGCAAACCCTACGTCCTGTTTGGGGATCAAGTATGGCGCCCTGCGCTTGGGTGTTGGGTTGTTCAGATGCCCGACTAGGTACCCGGCCCTCCTTTATATAGTCCAGGGGGCGGGTTCCTAGTCGGTTACAAGGTAGGAGTCCTTGTAAGATTACACGGAACGAGTCCTAGTAGGATTACAAGGGAATTCTAATAGGAGTCCGTCTTCATCCTTTCTTGCATGAGTACCCAGGGTGTATACCCGACAAGCCCCCGAGCACGTTGTAGTCGAGAGTAGTAGTTCGAGTAGTCTTGAAGCCTCTTCGAGTAGTTCTTGAGCGTCCTCGAGTACTGCGTGGAGAAGTCTTCAATAGTACTTGACTTGCCACGAGGCTGGAAGGTGGTCCAGCTCATCAGTCTTGAAGTGGAGATTATATGGAAGTGCGATTGCAAAATCGCACTCCATATGGAGTAGCCCCCGAGCCTTAGGTTGAGTCGCAGACTCTAGCTAAGGGTCAATCTTGATTCCGAATCTTCCGTCTTGAAAAAATTGAATGATGGGTGTAGCATAGCAGCCCCCGAGCCTTGAAATGATTAGATAATTATTCCAAGGTTCTTCAGAGTTCGCGAAAGCCATCATCCGAGTACTCTTGCAGCGTGTAGCCCCCGAGATAAGAGAGCCGTATGAGCCACGTCGAGTAGTTGTTGGTGCGGAGCCCCCGCGCTTGAGAGCGAGCGAAGCCTGCTGAAGTTATGTTTGAGTCGTAATTTGAGTGCAGCCCCCGAGCTGGAGAGTTTCTGAGTAGTAATTTGACGTCGAGCCGTGTAGCTTGAGAAGTAACTGTGCCGTCAGAGCGGACTTTAGATGCGACCAAAGTCGACTTTAGATGCCGTCAGAGCGGACTTTAGATGCGACCGAAGTCGACTTTAGATGCCGTCAGAGCGGACTTTAGAATGCGACTTGAAAACCGAAGTCTACTTTGTGCCGCGCGGAGCGGACTTTTGAGATGCGACTTGAAAACCGAAGTCGACTTTAGTTGCCGCGTGGAGCAGACTTTGATATGCGACTTTAGAAGTCGACTTTAGATTGCCGCGCAAAGCGGACTTTGAGATGCGACCGAAGTCGACTTTAGATTGCCGCGTGGAGCGAACTTTAGATGCGACTACAGTAGTCGACTTTGTGCCACGCGGGGTGGACTTTAAGATGCAAAAAACGAAAAGCACTTCCAGAAGGCAAAATCGAATGAAAAATCAGAGAAAATGAGTAGTTTTGCTGCCGGAGCGGGCTTAGGTGCGACTGTTGAAGTCGACTTGAGGTTGCGACTACAGAAGTCGACTTGTGCCACCGGAGTGGGCTTGGGTGCGACCGTTAGCATTGACTTGTGCCACCGGAGTGGGCTTAGGTGCGACCGTTAGCGTCGACTTGTGCCACCGGAGTGGACTTGAGGTTGCGACCGTTAGTGTCGACTTTTACCACCGGAGTGGACTTAGATGCGACTGTTGAAGTCGACTTGAGTACTTAGGGTAGTAGGACCCATGGTACGGAGCACGAGTACTTAGGGTGCTTGGACCCATGGTACGGGGCGCGAGTACTTAGGGTACGAAACCCATGGTACGGAGCGCGAGTACTTAGGGTACGAAACCCATGGTACGGTGCGCGAAGACCACGTGCAGCTAGGTACCATCATTGCCAGGACGCAAGGGCCACTTATAGCTAGGTTCCATCGAAGCTTACAAACGTAGTATGCTGCCGAAGCAAGCAAAGGTGCGACCGGAGTCGACTTTAAGTTGCCGCGCGGAGCGGACTTGAGATTGCCTCCTTAGGATACAGCCATTGTGACCTCCGAAACTCGGTACACCCAAAAGTCGTGGCCATAGCCCCCGTGATGTAATGTACCGAACTCGTGGTAGAGCCTCCGAAACTTAGTATACTAAATTCGTGGCCGGAGCCCCCAAGATTCAGTGTAGTAAGCTCATGGCGGTTTGGTCGATATATCCCAAGAGTAGTCGGCAGGGTGTAGCTCTCGTGAAAACCCGCTGAGAAGCATACACAGATGAGTAGTCGTTGAGACTGTTCCGCGTGGCGGAAAGAAGATATCACATGACATGCGTGGTGCCTCCTTAGAGTGAAACCGATGTGTGCCTCCAGTACTTGGTAGATGAAACGTTGTGGCAATAGCCGCCTAATTTGGTGATCCAAAGCCTGTGGTAGTCGGTCATCACGCCCAAGGAATAATTGGCGAAGTGCAGCTCTGCTGGTAGGTAGCCGTTGAGAGACATACACAGAGGTAGTCGGCATGTTGTCCTGCATGATGAGGAAAACAAGCCAACGAAAAAATAATAATAATCATTTAAATAAATGACTTAGCTTTTGCCACCAGGGAGGTCTTGTAGATGAAGCCGTGGCGGTCGGCGATGGAACCACGATGGTTGTTGCTGGAGTTGACTAGTCAGAGTTGATTCTGACTAGTTGTTGGGGGCGTGACAGCCATTCTTGACTAGTTTGGAAAACTAGTTGAGATGAGTAGTCGACGCGATGCAGCCGGAAGACGATGTCGCAGCGACGCACAGCGTACTCGAAGTAGAGCTGATGAGGCCGCAAGGCGATGTCGTGGCGGCGCACGGCGTAGTCGAGGTAGAGTCGGCGTTGCCGTGAGACAAGCAGTCGCGGCGCACGGCATGGGTGAAGTAGAGCCAGTACGACTGGACAACAAGTTGAGCAGTGGCGCAGTCGAGCCGCGAGACGGAGTGACCGGGTGCATGGCGAGAACCAGTGTGACCGACCGACGAGAAGTCGAGCGGCGAGACGGCACGTCCGGATGCACGGCATAGGCGCAGGAGAGGCGGTGCAACCGGGCGACGAGTAGTTGAGCCGCGAGATGCAGTGACCGGGTGCACAGCCAGAGCCAATGCGACCGACTGACGAGAAGTCAATGTAGAGCCGGTGTGGTCGGGAGACGAGTACTCGCGGCGCACGGCGTAGCTGATGTAGAGCCGGTGCGACCGGGACGAGTAGTCGCGGCGCACGGCGTAGTCGTTGTAGAGCCAGTGCTACTTGGAGACGAGTAGTCACGACGCACGACGTAGTTGATGTAGAGCCGATGCGGCCGGGAGACGGGTAGTCGCGGCACATGGTGTTGGTGAGGTAGAGCCGATGCAACCGCAAGACGAGTCGTTGTTGGTGAGCATTAATGTAGTTGTACTGGAGTAGTTTGAAACTTCCTGGTGCTTATTGTGTGTGCGTGTAGCACAAATCTTGGAGAGCCTTCTGGTAGCTTTTGGTGTGCGGGTAGCAGAATTTGTAGAAAATCAAATTTCCAACCACCGAAACAGACAATGCCTCTGCTACTCCATGCGTGCAGCAGGCTCAGCCGATTGATGATGATTTTTTTTACCGCACCAAGAACGGAGATGACAACTCGAGTTTGACTCAGAGTGAGAGATCCTGGACGAAACCGACCGGGACAGCCGGATAGCAGCTTGGTTTGATGGTCTTCTCGTATGCGGACAGCGTGTTGAACATGGAAATTGGCTGACTTAAAATCCGAAACGGCAAAAAAGTCTTGATTCCGTGTGGGGCTCAGATGTAGAGATTCGACGAGTTGCTCATCCGGTAAGTTGCGGATCGAATTTGCTTCGGACTCAGCAGTCTGGAACCCGCGCGTCGGACGTGATTCGAGAAATTAATTCCTGGTTTGGCTCGGATTCGATGCATAAGCCGCCAAATAAAAAATCCAGCTCAACTCCCACTGAGTCGACATGTTGCATTGAGACGTCTTCAATTGCCGGAGTGCGTGCTTGAACTCATTGTAGGTGTGCGCTGATCATGTTGACTAATCTTGAACAAAAAGTCAGCGCACCATGCCGAGTAGATTGATCTTGATAATCGGTCCTTCGAATTCCCTGGTGATCATGACAACCACCCCTACATGGCACGCCAGCTGTCGGTGTTTTAGACCGACAACCTACCAAGGGGAGTACCCGAGGTAGACGATTGTGGTGGGGATCGCCAGACCTAGAAGTCGAAGGTAAAGGCAGAGACGCGGGACACCAGATTTATACAGGTTTGGGCCACCAAGGTGGCGAACCCTACGTCCTGTTTGGGGATCAAGTTTGGCGCCCTGCGCTTGGGTGTTGGGTTGTTCTGATGCCCGACTAGGTACCTGACCCTCCTTTATATAGTCTAGGGGGCGGATTCCTAGTCGGTTAAAAGGTAGGAGTCCTAGTAGGATTACACTGAACGAGTCCTAGTAGGATTACAGGGGAATTCTAATAGGAGTCCGTCTTCATCCTTCCTTGCATGAGTACCTGGGGTGTATGCCCGACAGAAATGGAAAGGCAGGAGAGCGAGGACGAGTACGACTACATGGAAGAGGATGAAGAGGATGAGACGTGGGCGGCCATTGAGAAGAAGTAATTGGCGGCCAAGGAGAGGAAGTGGGTGGAGGCCAAGAAGACGAATCATCAGATGGAGGCGTTTGTGAGGTAGCTTTTGAAGGATGACAAGGCTGGTAAGCTTGATTTGTTCAAGGACATTCCGTCAGCGAAGAAGAAGAAGGGTGCGGAGGAGGAGGAGGAGGTGGACTCGAAGATGACCAAGAAGAAGATGGACGCCGACACTAGTCCATCAAATGTCGGCCCTGCCAATCTCGGTCCCGTGGCTCCCCCAGCCATTGAAGCTCCCTCGACGCTAGAGTCATCGGGGAACTCCTCGGACGGGTCGTCGTAGATTACTCGGATTTGGGTTTTCTTTTTCATGTTCATATAGGTGGTCTTGTGGATGGAAAGATCAATGGTATGTTTTCTTTTGGATGGAAAGATCGATCCCCTGTTTTCCTGCTCTGTGAATCTTGTCGTGGCAGAAAAATCCCCTGTATCCCTTGTTATTCATGAAGAACATTGGTGTTCTCCTTTTCCATGATCACTTTCCTTGCTTCAGTGGATTTCCTTGGTCATGATGCGTTGTCATAGTCTAAGATATAATGTCTTGTCATGTGATATTTTATTATTATCCCACCGCACCGCATTGCAGATACACACGTAAATGATGACCGATTTTACCAATTTACCGTTTGACCAAATTCACCGTTTTGCCAAGAATTCACCTTGCCCAAATTATTCAACTTAAATGCGCACATACATGATACATCCCCATAGACCTACACTCGTATAGTGGCACTGGCATAGGCGTGCACAAACACACACCCATCAACGAAACCTTCGGACTTGGCAACGAGGAAGACAACAGACATGGTCATGGAGATGGATATGGCACACGCTTATTCCGTCATACCTAATGCACGACGGAATGTAGCATAACGAGGATCCGTGCGGAGATATTCCTCCAATGCACGATGCCTACCCCTCGACTTCATGGTACGTCCCAAGCGACCAATGCCAGAACCATGCTGCAGGATGTCACGAAAACCCCACTGCCGGTGAGCAAGATTGCAGTAAGGGCACACACAATGACCATGGCAAAGCACACAAGTGTAACCCTGCTCCTACAGCCAAGCCAAAGCATCTTTCTTCATCTCCTCCATTTCTTCCTCGTTCGCTTTGTCCATGTCGTACAGATCATATGGATCCATGTATCCTGGCCGCTGCGGAGGTGGCACAACATGGAATTTGCCTGTTCCCCCATTCGCATCAAAAGCCATCCTTCTACACACTCGCCAATAACGTAAACATGATCAGCACTGACCAGAAACAATGATTGTAACCTGTAAAAATACGACGCGGAAGCTAAGAGCTCACCTCTTTTCACAGCACGCAAAACCAAATAGAGAGGTCTGCTAGCACAATGTGTGGAGGATGAAGAGGCGATGAGCAAAGGCCTTGGGGACACACCTATTTATCGAACCATGACCGATCATAAGGCAGTGTGCACATCATGGCTGAGCATGCCTCACGGGATTACAGTAGCCATGAAAATACGTGGGATGCTCGGAATACGCAGGCCCACACTGCTCAAGAATCCTGTCACAAGTATAGGGCGGAATATGCAGGCTTTTTCCCAGGTAGGCATGCGAAATATTTGGTGGGTACACGAGTGTGCTTTGGTCTGGATAAGAACGCAGAAGGAAGATCCTTATATCCGTATGACTTAAAAAAAATAGACGTGTAGGCATTATAGTGGGAGAAGCAGCTGTTAGGCTTTGTGATTTGCGACTGGAAATGCACCCAGCTTCACTGAAGTGTGGGCCTCTTTCAGATATCCGTCTCCCGCCTATATTGTACGCCACCGGAATCCCACCCAAACTCGCTGACAATATGGGGCCGCGATTGCACGGCCTCACTTGTCAGTGGGCCCCGAAGTAAAGTGCAGCTTACCAAATTTTGATTTCGTGGTCGGGAAGTCGAAAGTGGGATTTTCAAATTCTGTATTCCCTCGCCGCCCTGAAATAATAAATACTCTACTCCATTGCTACTGCGTTGCGCCACTAAATTCCCGCCTTCCCTTTCAAAAAAGCATCACTCTGCTCAGCTAGATCTGCGGAGGCGGTCCGACCTCACCGCCGCTGGTGGAGGGGGAGGGGTATCTTAGCGAGATGGTGGGCGGCAGATATCGGTGTTTTGCTTCCATCTGCTACACTGTCCAAGCTGAGCAGTTGAGCGAGGATACGGCGCAAGCACCAGCTCCCGATGCGCCCTCAATCTATGGGCCCCAGAATCTTGGAGCTTCACAAGTGAGAATCTCATTTCCTTTTCTTTCTAGTCCCCTAGTAGTATTTTCATTGGCTTAGAAAGTAAATTGCTTCGTGTATTGTGTTAGTTCTGATATTCTTCTCTTAACTTTCTCGCTCTAGATCTAGTCACTGATTTGTAACACAAGTTAATCGATGAGCCATGCGTTGAAAGTAAATTGCTTTGTGTATTGTGTTAGATTTAAGATTCTTCTCTTACTTTGGCCGCTCTAAATGCAGTTACTGATTTGTAACACAACTTAATAGATGAGCCATGCTTAGAAAGTAATTTACTTTGTTTTTTGTGATAGATTTCAGATCCTTCTCTTACCTTGACCACTCTAGATCCAGATCCTGATTTGTAACACAAGTTAGGAGGGGGCCATTAGTTCTCATATGTTGTTTCATGAACATATTTTTTTAATTTCTAAGCATTAATTTGTAGATGGTCAATAATCCTTGCAATTGACAGCTGACCAGTGTCTAGATCTATCTGCAAGTCTACTAATGGTCACAGTAGACTATGTTCCAGATATATGCAAGGACCTTTCCTAGAACTTTTGCCATGTTCTCAAAAATTCACTTAAACACTTAAAAAATGTTGAACTAGAAGTTGTGCAGAATTTCATGGGGCACATTTCATCTTCAGAGTGGCATTTCAAATTTGAAGAGGAAATGGTTCAAAAATTCAAGACAAACTCAATTTTACTCTTCATCCAAGCCGAGAATTTCACCAAGTTAGTATTCGAATTTCTATTTCATTTCGAATCCAAATCCAGTTCGGTTTGTGCCTAAAGTGTAGAGCGATGACTCATCTACAAGTTTCATATCTACCGAATTTGAAGTTTGAATTCAAAATTTTGAACAAAACGCGGTCAAACATGGCATCACGGGCTTTGACCGGGGTAGAACGCGCCAGAGCGCGCGTCGGCGCGACATCGTGCACGCGTGGGTGCCACGCATCGCCACCGCATTGCCGCTGTGCACCGCCGTACCGGGGCCCGGCCAGGGGCACTGTGCACGCCCGACGCTGGCGTCAGCAGCACGCGCGCGCCCCGAGCCACGCGGCGCGCACGCGCGCCCGTGATGCCGGACCCCCCTGCTGCGCACGCTCGCCGAGGCCAACACCGCCGTACCCACAGCATATTCGCCGGGGGATACTTCACCGCGACGCCTTCTACACCCCCATGCGCTCCACGGCTATAAATAGCCCTCCCCCGCCGTAGCTCGCGCACACGCACGCCCGCTGGACGCCATTAGCGCCGCCGCGAGTGAATCTCGTCGCCGTCCGCTCCGGCCGTCCTCCCACCACTCGAACCTCACCCCTAGACCTCCCCAGAGCTAGTCCTTTCATTTGTTGCTCCGATGGCAGCGCCAGCACGCCGGTGAGCTTGCCCCCGCGCCCGCCGCCGTGCTCCACCGCCTAGCCGCTTCGCCGGTGAACCTCCGGCCAATCTCCGGCAGAGCCACCGCCACCAATAGGTCCGTGGTGAGCCCAATCGCAGTCCCGGCTCATTTGTTTGCAACATCCGGCCCCGCATCGCCGCCGGCGAGCTCACCCGCCACCGAAAGGGCATGGTTGTGAGAGTTCTCGGCCCCAAGGGCCTAGTTGTAAATATCGAGGGTGTTTCTGTGAAGCCGAGAATCTTTCCAGGGGCTCCTTTGCAATTAGATTCTATAAGTTTTGTGTGTTTTGGCTGAAGCTTGGAAAAATCATAGAAAATCACAGAAAAATCGAAAAAATGCCAAACTAATTTTGTTGGTTTCCTTGTGAGCAAATCTACAACTTTTGCAAAAGCATGACCCTACTTTTGACTGATAGTTTTTGCATGAAATATGGAAATCAATTTAACCTAGATCTGCTGTAGTTCAAAATCTACATGTGATCTTGAGCTGCTTTTTAGATATGTTGTGAGTAATGCCATGTGTAGGCTCTGGACCAAAAATTGCACAAAGTTAATGAGTAGATCTTTGAATATGATTTATTTTGCATTTATGCTATATCTGCCTTAATGATATTTGTAGCTAAATATAAATATATTTTTGTGCCCAACTTCTGAGTATAGTCTTCATATACCTAGAGTCACCTCTGGTTAATTTACCATGATTTTATATCTGTCAAAAACATTTATTCCTGAATTATGCTTAGATTTAAATATAAATGCCTAGTTCAAGATTCAAAGTAGCTCTTTATATGTTTGTTGTTTTCCTAGCCTTGTTTTAAGTCAGAGATGATGTGGGAGACAGTTTGGCTCCAGAAGTTGTATATTTATTTTTATATGCATTTATCTTGTTTGTGGTAGCTAGAAATTGTCATTTTTAGTATAATTATTTTATAGCTCAAGTAAATGTGAAGTTTTGTGCAGTGACTTTGTGTAGGTCTATAGAGCTTCAGAAACACCACCCACTATATTTTTAGGAATTAATTTATGGATAAAAATGTTGGAAGCCAAATTAAGCTCCATAATAGATTTAAATTGGAAAATCACCACATCCTCACTTAGTGTCCCTATGTGTGTGTTGTGGAACATACTAGGGAGCTTAGGGCCAACCCTTGCTGTTTTTGTGAATTAAATTAATTTATTTATATAAATATGTACACAGTCGCTATCAAAAGGAATAAATAACAAAACACCATGTGTTGTTCCTTTAATAGAAAGAATATGCCAAATATGTGTTTGTCAAGGTGAATATGGCCAACCATACATTTCATGGTTGTCATATGTTGTTTGGTGATTAATTAAATTAAAACCGCCAATTAAATCTTGCATATGCATCCTCGTGTAGATCTTCCCGGCGGTAGCTATACACTCGTGCCGGAAGGAGGAGACGAGGGCGCTGACGGTGAGCTGCAGTACGTGGACGTAGCTCAGAACCTGGACCAAAGTCCAGAAGGGCCCAAGGCCAACCTTGCCGACGAAGGCAAGCCCCAAATCATTAACCTTTCTTTTTTAAAATTATGCAATTACCTTTGCTATGCTTGTGCATTTACGTTTCAGGAGTTGAATTGAAACCCTAGATGCATGATCCTTAGGTACCTATGCTCTTTTACTAGTATGCTAGGTCGATAGCTGCTATGCTATAGGACCGGTAAAAGTCGAGTGATGTTCGTCACTCGCGAGAATAGGTTCTTATGTTGGAATCATAAGATCTTTATAAATGGATTGCTCATGTGGTAAGAGCATGGGATTTGGGCTCCGATCTAGTGGGTTTCGTGGGCTAAGCTTTTGAACGTACTAAGCACTTGTCGGGAATGGGACCGGTAAGCCTAGTATCTTAATGAGACGGTGTGGGATCTTACTATTACTAATCTTGAGTATTCACCTGCCCGGCTCGCCACCGGGAGGGGGGTACATGTGTGAGGCTGGATGTACTGTGTGGGGGCATACCAGATAAGCCTTGTACCCAGGGCTGTAAGCTTCGATCCTAAGCCGAGGATTTTTGGGAACCGCCTAGTCGGTGCCAACTTTGTGAGGGCACCGTTCCGTGTGTTCAGGTTTACCTTGCAAGGGTTTAATCAATCGATTGTCGGCCTCTCACCGTTATCTGAGACTGCTTAATCAACTGGCCATGATATCCCTTAATGATGGAACTATGTGAATATTGCTGCGTGGATCAATTGTATTGCACAATTCTTGATTGTAATAGTTGGCTCACTTAGAAATGGTAATTAACTAGAATTTGAGCTAAAATAATGAAAGTAAGGACCTACTCTTTGTTGCTTTTCAGCAAAAGAACCCACCGGCCAAAAAGCCTCTCATGTCTAGAGTTTGGTGATGTAGTTATCACCTGACGGTTAAGTCTTGCTGAGTATTAGTATACTTAGCCTTGCTTTATAAATGTTGTTGCAGGTGTTGTTGTTTGGACTGGAGAGATTCCACCCGGCTGGGAGCTGGAATGGGTGGATGACGATGAGTGATGGCATCACGGATGGCCTCCTGTGATGTCTATCGTATCGCTAGTTTATTTTTTTGCTATTTTCGAACTCTGAACCTCTTTTATCATGTCAAGTACTTCAGTTTGTAATAATTAAACCCTTCGGGGCAAATTTGGATTTAATCTATGTATTGTACTCTGGACTCGCCTTCGTGTGAGTTTTAATGCATATTGTTCATCCTTTGTTGCTATGTAATTGATTTCACCGGGCTTGACCCGACAACTTACGACGGGGTGGTACTTTATTATTGCTTAATGACCAAAGTTGATTGGTTTAAGTGATAGTATGGTATTTTCTCGGGCGGGTTGTCACATGCAGGGCCTAGCATCCCGCTCCAGCATTGCTGAGATTCAATCACATGTCGTCGTATGTAACAGAACTCATGATTATCTTGCTACTTTATTCGTAGGATTATTCTTAAGTTTATTTGCTTGCTTCGTTTAAGGTTCAAGTTTGACTTCTCCTTTCATTTTTAGGCTCAAATATTGAGGACAATCCTTGCGGTTCAAATATCAAATTCCTGTCCCTCTAATGTGAAGTCAAAGCCATTCATTGATTACATGCCTCAAGATTATCTAGCTTTTGCTACATGCTCAAGACCTGAAGTTTCGTTGGGAGGGCTAGATGAAACTGCTGACGTTGGTGAACTCTTTGTTGAACAGGACCAAGTTTTGACAGACTTGAAGATTAAGGAACAAGCTTCAGATGTAGCAATGAAAGTGCAGACTGATGAGATTGAGAGGTTGAAGAAACAAGTAGAAATTACTGAGACCCTCCTTCGTCAACTGCTAAGCTCGCGCCTTGGGTAAGGCCACTATGTTTCTTAATCTTCTGCTTGTGTCCTCCCAGCTAGTTGTGTTGGTTTGTGAGTACTGAGCTTTGTTATCTTAGTGGGTTCTATTTCAAGACCAACTTTATTTGTGAGCAGGGAGATATCATGTGTATTGGTTTGTGAGCTCCTACTGACAATTTGCTTGTGGTTGTTCTGTGTTCATTAATAAGAATGTGTCATGTGTGATCTGAAACATTTATTTGTATCAGTGGTATGGAAATATTATCTGTGATGTCAATTACTGAATATATTAGCATGTAATATGAGATTGAATTATATTTAATTAAGCACTATGTGGAGTGCAGCCCAAAATAACAGGGCAAAAAATAATGTGGGCTTGCCCCCTCAGCCCATTATTTTTTTACAAATTCAAAAATGATTTATTAATAAAATGGGCCGTATCAAAAATGACGTCAGTGATTGGTGGGCTAGGTCCAATATCAGTTGGGCCTTAATCAATTTATGACGTCATCGAATATTGGACTCGATCCAACCAGTACTAGACCCTAAACAAATTAATGACGACTACAATTATTGGGCTCCATCCAACCAGAATAAGGTCTTAAACAATCTATGACGCCAACAATATTAGGCTCCATCCAACTATAACAAGGTTTAACACAATCTATGACAACCACATTTATAGGGCTCATTCCAACCTTAATAAGGCCTAAAACCAATTTATGACAACTGAAATAATTGGGCTCAGCTTAACATTAAGTGGGCCAAATTCAATCTATGACGACAAGGAATTTGGGGCTTGGCCCAACAAAATATGGGCTGAATTCACTTAATGATGAAACAGTTTGTCACAAAACGCCGTGCCACATCAGATTTTGGTCCGACGTGGCATGTAGCTTATGACGCCTTAGTGTTACGAATTTATACGCGTCATTAAACTCATGACGCCCCGAAATAAGATCTCGTCATTAATCGTGGTTTATGACGCTCGATTAATGACGGAAGGTTTTCGTAACAACCAGCATCATTAATCGCGGTTTATGACAAGAAACGACATTTTTTTTGCATCACTGGTCGGCATATTTCTTGTAGTGCAGGTTGTGTTGCGGATCGTACCGCAGAAAAACTGGCACACGAGTGCCACCATCTCCACCTTGGAGACCTTTCGATTCATCTCACGGGCCAGATCCGTCTGCCCCTACTACTCGACGAGGGGTGGACGCTGTCCTTGATTGGTTGCACCACGTGTCGACTGAAGCTTATCGCCACAGCGCCACCCGTCAGGCCTCTCTCCTTCAGCTTGGCGAGGTTAGCGATCAAAAAGGTCGACAGCCTCCTGCTCGCGGGAGGTCGGCTGGATGTCCTACTCCGGGATCTCCTCGGGCGCGCGGCCCGACCTCTTGGGTAGCTCCGACTTCTGGTTTGCGATGTAGAACTACTCGAACTGTCACTTCCTGACACTGTTCGGCAGCTCCATCTCGATGTAGCGGGTCTTCATACCGAGGCGCAGATTGAACCCTAGGCACCCGATGACTTTGCCCTTACCCGTCTTCTTCGCTTGGGAGAAATACCACCACAGGTCGAAATGCGGTAGAGTCAGTACCCTTTACACAGGTGGATGAAAGTCAAAACCGCGAGAATTGAATTGGGGACGAGATGTACCAATTCGATGCGGCAGTAGTTGAGTAGCCCGCAGAAGAAATCTTCCACAGGGATTCCGAATCCCCGCAGGAAGTGTGAGGCGAAGACCATCGCCTCCTCGGTGTTCTCGCACGGGAACACCTCGGCGACAGCCGCCCTCCAATCCAACTGGATCTTTGGCCCCAACAGCCCGCGATCCACTAGGACTTGGATCCTCTCCTCCATCAGCTCTGATGACGATCATGCTGCCTTCATG
Source organism: Cenchrus fungigraminus (assembly GCA_036936925.1). Classification (NCBI taxonomy): domain Eukaryota; kingdom Viridiplantae; phylum Streptophyta; class Magnoliopsida; order Poales; family Poaceae; genus Cenchrus; species Cenchrus fungigraminus. Next base: position 62,460,278 of record CM072772.1, on the reverse strand, counting down.
CTAGGGATCTTCTCCTCTGCCTTTTCCTCCTCTTCGAACTCGCTAAATCTAGATCTAGTGAAAGCTAAGGTCTTGGTGCGCATACGGCGACAGGCGCAAGTGAGATGCGCGGTGGAAGCAGCGAGCTCTAGTGCGGCGGCGCGCTTGACTTTGGCGGTGGCAGGGAGTGTGCCCCCGCCCTCCGTTTCGCTTTTTATCGTGGTCCCCCGCGGACCCGGTGGCCCCACGTGCAACGTCCCCCAGCGGATCCGGTGGCCCCGCGCGCAACAACTCTGCACTAACGGCTATTTCCGCCTAACGGCTCTACGCCTACGACTCTTCGCGAAAACGGCTATTCGAAACCCCCAATGGCTCCGCGCTTAATGGCCTACTGTCTGTTGGCGACCCCTGGTCTGGTGGCCACCTCCCGAGGTTGGCAAGGCTCGGCTACCTATCAGGTCGTCCTGACCCTGCTTATTGAAGGTCAGCAATGCGGTGTGCCAAAGCACACACACTGTGACACAACCCTAGTTCGGCATGCTCCTCTCCTAGCTTATTGAGGCCTCCTAGAGGTTGTCGCACTACGAAAGCCCTACTGGGCCCTCAGCAGCTATACCTTGGTACCCAAGCGTCTCTACATCGTTGTTCTATGTCTGAGATGGAACAACACTAGTACATGTTGCTTTTCAACCCCAAGGAATTTGGCCCTCAGCCCATTACAAGTTACAAATACATTCATCTCCGTGATGGAGATGTTGGTGACCCTGATCTACCTTAAGCGGCACTTTCTATGCTCCTTGTCATAATAGATCGCATCACAAGTTTTCTTCTAGCTTCAAGATCTTTGTGAAGACCTCCCCCGGTGTAGTTGATGGTCCCCATCTCTGGTTAGCTCTCTTCAACGCCAGAGGCTTACCTACAACCGCCAACATCATATCAGGCCTCTCCTGGCGTCATCGCCGGACGTGGAACGATAAGATGATACAGTTCTTTACACTTCGCAAGCATTCTTCTAGCTTCAAGCCCCTACAACTTCTCTCTCTGCGCTCTGGTGGACGGACATACATCCATGGAGAGGAGAAATTACTACACCAAGCCCCCATGATCTACAATGACTCGGTTCCTTGCTTTTGGGCTCCCACCCCTATTTATAGAGAAGGACAGTGCCAATGGTGCTTATCCTTATCCGACACTGTTATCATGTGGAACATGGGCCCATGTGCACCTGTGAGGACATATGGCGTGCCTTTCCCCTACCTGACAACCACCTAGTGCATTTTGTTCTCTTCTGGTGGTGTCGTATGGACATCCCAGGGCCCACTACCCAAGTGGGTACTGGAACCGACTACTACGTGGGCCCCTGGGACTACTCAACTTGTGCTACACGGTGCAAGATGGCGTGGAGCACAAGGCAACCAGAGGACTAGTACTTGGTTAGGAAAGCTAGACATGTCCGAACCCATGAAGAGTACTCCTACCCGTGTACGGCTAGTACTCCTACCACAAACCAACTTGTAACCCTGCCTCCCGGACTATATAAGGCGAGGTAGGGACCCCTATCTAGACATCTGCATCATCTTGTAACAACACCCCATCAATCAAGAGCTACACAACATACAAGACGTAGGGTATTATGCACCTCGCGGCCCGAACCTGTCTAAATTGTGTGCCACGTGTCTCTCCTTCGGGTTTCCGATCTCGACGAGGCCACAAACATCTACCTCGGGTACCCCCCCTTGGTAGGTTGCTGGTCTAAAACACCGACAGCTGGCGTGCCAGGTAGGGGATCTCACTGAAGATCTCATGGCGAACTCGACGGCTTCAATTGTCATCAAGCCAACCGCCGCCTTCAACCGCGGCGACACCTTCGTCTTTGGCTCCTGGTCTGCACCGCTGACGGCGCTGGTTCGTTCCAGCGCTACCTCACCATGACCCCGGACCCAGAGATCGGGTTTGTGACACTTCCAAAAGTGGCCACGGACCAACTCATCGAGAAATTTGACGAAATTTTGCTCTACACCCAAGCCGCCGGCTTCGAGATTGGATTCGCCCCCAACTCGAACTCGACGACCACCTGGATCGAGCCACGAGAGCAGGCTCCCGAGCCATCGTGTGGACCGGTCCTCCCCCACGAGAAATTCCCGTACGGCCTCCGCAGCGCCAGCGCGGTCTACGCGGATGCGCTCATCCTACGTCGGGCCGGCAAAGAGATCGTCTCCGAGTACTCCTCGGACTCCAGCGCCGTTGTCGACTACAACTCGGACTCCTCCTACGAGTTCGACTTCGGATCAGATCTGATCGAGCCCGAGTCCGAGCACAACTCCACCGAGAAGCCGTTGTCAGGTCCTACTGCTAGCTTGGTCATCACGTCCACTCCAGCGGGTAGATTCGTCTACTGGCCTGACCAGAAGCCCGCAGACCTCACCAACGACAACTCACGTTGTGTCGCCTGCCTAGAGACACTTCCTTTCTAGGAGGGAACCCCTCTGACACCCACGACAGAAGAACACATGCCAACCGAGCTGGCTACTCCTGAGTCAAGTCGCTACACACCCGATCGCGAGGTGTTCATAGCCGAAACAAGCGGCACTTCAACCAACCGAGAAGATCGGTACCTCGATGACATCTCTGATGATGAGTTGTCAGCAAATGCACCTGCAGATGAGACTACTGAAGCCAAGAACACCCAACGAACCCGCAACCACAAGCGAGCAAACCGACGTCGGTGGCTCCAAGAAGCTCTACCTATCCACAACCTCAACGCTGCTCTGGATGAAGTCACCACTCGGAATCACGAGA